>LR990280.1:54874565-56124565 GCA_905147355.2 Apotomis turbidana | reverse complement strand
CTTGTTTTTTTTTCTTTTTACCGTACCTAAATTTTATTCTAATTGATTATTTGTTGTACCTAGTCATATTTCTAGTATATAAGGACTTAAAAAATTTACACGTCGCGTCAGCGGCCAAATCTGTGCAACTTTTTTCTATATTTAAGACCGTTTATGTACGTATACCATATTTGAGTAAATAAAGCTTATTCATTCATTCATTCATTCTGTTACCGCTATTACAACAAATACAGAATAAAATAAATACTTACATACAACAAACGTGATCGGTTGCGTTAACTTTATACCTCGAATGAATCTTGTACATCATAAAGTACATTGGACGTTTACGCGCGCGTATAGCACAAACTCTCTGGGTCCGACTTATAATATAAGTGTTACTTGTGCATTGAGAGGTACATTGGGCCTCACGAGGTTAGTATGAAAACTTATTAAAGGGACGCCGAGTCCACGACGCGCCATCGTCCTAATACGTATCTTCTCTTTTGGGAACTGGCACGTAACCCTATTTTAAAATAGCCGTGTTTAAGTAGCGTTGCCATCCGTCCGGATGACCTCGGATTTGTCCTAGTTCGGAGGCCTTTTTTTCAAAAAGTGTCCGGAAAAAAACCCATTTTTAGCGAATGAATAATAAAGCTATTATTTTTTTAATAATATTATTTCCGGACGCGCGGGAAAAATATGACATAGGCCAAGTGTCCGGGTTTTGTTTGTCCGGGTTCGATGAATTTAGTGATGGCAACCCTGCCTTAAAGCGTGGTATCAAAGATGTCTGACCATGGTGTCCGGTGCGATATCCTGCGGTGCCCGACACGTCCTGACAAGTCGTGTGAACTGCCCGATACGGTATCGGTGACCCAGTATCAGCCCGTAGGTTAACCGCAGAGTTATCTGTGTCCTGCATTATCTGGGCAATAGGTACGGGGAATAAATTACTTTTTTCACGAGTATTCTTCTGGCCAGTGGAGGATCAGAAGACAGCTCAAGTCAGCTACTCTCTATGAAATGTCTAAACCGATTTGTTAGTATGAGGTCTCTATGAAGATACTGGCTTGTGATGTCATAAATCAGTAGTCAAAACACTATTGATTTTTTGTTTTTGTACAATTAAAGTTTGTGGTAGTTTATTTGGTTTATTTATCAATGTGTGTTTAGTGGTTTCAAAAATACAATTTATTTTCACTATGTTCAAATACCGTATTCTATACCTTCACTGATGTCTCCGAGAGATCTAAGTGGCGATATAACTAGTATATTACACTTCGCCAAGCCGGTCGCGTTAAATTTGACCCTCATTTAAATGCGTCACCTTAGATATCAGCCGCAAACTTAACTTGGCCGGGTAGTAACATAAAATGTCACAAGTGGAACCAACAAATCACACAATTTTTTAGTGTCCCATTGTTGGACAATCCTGTGCCCGAATTCACCAAAAAATTAAAGTAGACAAATTGTAATGAAATGTAACATGTTTCATTAGACATACATTAATCATAATTAGAGACTTCACATAGTATAAAACAAAGTCGCTTTCTGCTGTCCGCTTATATCTTTAAAACCACGAATTAAACCTTTTTTAATAGATAGAGTGATTCAAGTCAAGGTTTATATGTATAATACATGCATAGTATATTTGGTATCAGCATAGGACCCGTGCGAAGCCGGGGCGGCTCGCTAGTTAATCATAATCGTAATCAGGTTGAATGTGAATTTGTTTAATAATTCGCAAAGTAAAAAACGTAACCGCAAGTTGAATTCTTTTGTCATTCCATACAGGCACTTGTTATAACCTGCGAAAGAACACTTGTTAGTCATTCTAGGACCAATAAAACTCAGGTACCGTCACTAAGTATCAATAAAAAATACATTTAAAAGCAAGCTTGTTCCATTCAAACAAGGTTCAAAAATGACACATTTTAAGCCAGGAAGCGGCAAGTGTTATTGTTTAAAATACAAGTATTTTCTACATCCTCTCAGTCATTAGGATCTAATTTTCTACACGGCACAGACGATATTAGAACGGCATCAAGTTTAGGTTGTTAGGCAGGTAGTTCATTAAACAATTAATCTCGAGTGGGATGAAAGTGAGTTGGAGTGAACACTTACCATGAGTTTACAGACCGAACACGATGTAGTGCTACAAAGTTACCGCTAGGGGCGCCGTACTATTCTACATACAAATCGTTTACGCTGTCGCTAGCGAGTACTGTCAGGTCAACGCATGGTAAGGGTATTGTACTTCAGTGTTTAATTACGGAGTGCTTTTCGAGTGTATTGCGAACAGATACCTATAAGTTACTGAATATTATGATATACTAAACTAGATGGCGTTGGGGGAAACGTCATAACCTCATAATCATAACTCGATTCAGCATTACCGTATTACACTTTCCGAAGTTAGTCACTGACGGGAGGGATGCAGAAATATGTGAGACACGTATGGAGATAACTCCATCACACAATTTCGCGTTGCTGCATCCCTTTCGTCAGTGACTAATGAACGTGTAATTGGCGCTTAAACCGGTATGTGGTAAGTATGTCCATTTGTAAATGTGTACAAAAAATTGTCGAGACTCCTTCATCCATTTTGGAATATTCGTATGCAGCAAAGACATACAGAGACGGCCTCCAAAGTAGCCAATTATATTTAGTGTTAGCAAGTATTTATGTTTTAGCCTAACACAAACTGTTTTCAGAATATCTTCGTGCAGAAACAACATTTTAACCATTTTATCGTAGTGATGCAACTCGCTTCCATCGTGTGTATTACCAGAAAATTATAATTTAGGTCTTCAAGGTGTGAATAGGCTAGGTGAGTGAATAGGCTATTACTGAACCAGCGAGGTTCATCCTCGACCCTGTAGTCACTTACCGTCAGGTGATACTGATGTCAATCGCCGGTCAGTTTATTAAAAAAAAATAGTTTCCATGTTAAGTGAAATATCATAGTCATGGCCAAAGCCGCGGGATAATGCTATTAGTTCACTCAATTAGAATTGATACGATAATTGGATTAATATCAACTTTTTGCAAAGTAGTGCGTGATGTCTACGGACAGTATTAACCTTTTTGCGAAACAACTTTGTCGCTATTGGACATGTCCGAGTTACATATTATATTAGGGATATTATTTAATGCACATCTGTATAATTTTTCAGCACACTAGGTAACTCAACTAATTAACTGAATGCATACCAGAAAAACGAATGCTGTGCAAAAAAACAATTGATTAACTGAACATGTCCTACAAAAAAAACTAACATCATACAAAACGAGATGACCTTTTTAACCTATTGACCGCCAAATGGTCTAGCAATTTACCGTGCCACTGACGCCAGAGTAAAAAAAAAAATGTGCCCCAAAATCAACAGGGATTGAAAAATACTTGTAGCGGTTAGAATTACAAAGTTTTTGATCATTGGACGGCTGTGGCCGACGTGGCGTCAAGGGCACGATTTTTTGTTGACGGCCACAGCCAACTGTGGCGGTCAAATGGTTAACCGAATTCACACCAAAAATATGGTTCGTACATCGGATATATTTGAAAGTTTCACCAAAAATACTGACTTGCACACTAATTATCCTCGCACTGCACACTTAGATCCGACTCGGCCGGGTTAGGTTAGTTTTTTTTATATCCAGTAAAACAGTTTTGCAAATACCTTTAAATAGGATATTTAATTCGCATTATTTAGTGTGCATAATTAGTGTGCAAGTCAGTATTTTTAGTGAAACTTTCAAATATTTTGATCGAAAGAAGGGAATATACAGATATCGATTTAAATACATGCCATTATATTATATCGATAATTAATCAAATTCTAAAATTGTATCGAAAATCACTTTTCTATCTGTTGGTTATAATATCTTGGCCCTCTCATCAAGCGGTACTGGATGGACGCATTTAAATCAATTTTGGTACTTACAGTAACAGTACCTACAGAAAAAATACGCGAAGTTGCTTTCTAATATGTCATATATAAAGTCAACTAGTAATATTCGATAAAAAATCAATTCTAAATCTGAAATTGAATTATATTAATTAAATAAACAGATACTACATTATACAAATACTCTTTATTGCACACCTCAAACATCAAGGAATATACAACACAACATGAGATACATTAAAATAACAGGCAGAGGTAAACAACAGGCGGCATAGTCGCTAAATAGCGTCTCTTCCAGACAACCTTTAGGTAGCGGACTAGTTGAAAATTATGTGATGTGCGTTTAGTAAAATTACATAGTTTAAGTGCTACTATTAAAAATCGCGAATGTTTAAAGTATAGACGAAACCGCGCGATTGTATCAATATAGGACTACGATATAGAAGAAGAGAAATACCAAAGAAGAGATGGAATGTGTGAAAGATGATATGATAAGAAGGAACTAAATGAAGAGATGACGAGTAATAGGGAAGAATGGAGAAAGAAAACACGCCAAAATAAATGGGATAAAATTCTGATAATTCTTCAAAAGAAGTCTTATAACTTATAGTTGGTTGACAACCAACACTCCCTAAGCAACAAATAGCTATTTAAAACAAAGCTCATATCTCATTGTCAAGGTACTCAATAGATACGAGGTTCTGAAGAGCAGTCACA
Organism: Apotomis turbidana; assembly: GCA_905147355.2. Lineage (NCBI taxonomy): Eukaryota > Metazoa > Arthropoda > Insecta > Lepidoptera > Tortricidae > Apotomis > Apotomis turbidana. Next base: position 56,119,958 of record LR990280.1, on the reverse strand, counting down.
GAAACCTTAGTCAGTTTTGGTAGTCACCAGGCGATAAAACCTAGACACTTACAATGAACACAGCCAAACGACATTCAAATACCTAAATCACTGGATAAAATTAAATGGGCAGTCGGCAAGCTCGCTATTAAATTGCTTTAACACTGCCGTTAAATAATCGTTTCCTTTATTCCTGTGCTGATATCCGATATCTTAGGTGTACAGTCAGCAGCTAAAGTTTCCTCGAAGGCCAGGACGCGACTTCGCTTGTCGTGCGACAGCGTTACCTGTCTTCCTCGCACAGTATTGACAGGAAAGCGACAGGTAGTATTTATCGCGGCGTGTCACAGTTATGCAGTTGTGAGCATTTTATAAATTTAATTATTGATTAGTGATTACTTTTGCTGCTGGCTGTACGTAGGTGTCACGGACAAGGGAGAGCATTATGCCACCAAGTCGCAATATATATAGGGCTGCCATCCGTCCAGGTTCCGGATTTGTCCTAGAGTGGAGGCCGTCCGAGGTTTTAAAAAAGTATCCAAGGTAAAACCCGGGACACTTTTTATGTGAATGTTTTGGAGTAGTAGGGCCTCGTGCAGGGTCCGTCCGGATTGTTACTACCGTCTTGCCTGCTAACCCACCGCCAAACAGCAATGTTCGCATTGTTGTGTTCCGGTGTGGGGGTAAGATAGCCGGTGAAATTACTAGCATAGAGGCATTCTATCTTCGTCCTCCGGGTAGGCAAGCACTTGTGACTCCTCTGGTGTTGCAGGTGTTTATGGGCGACGGTAATCGCTTTCCATCAGGCGATACGTTTGCTCGTTTGCCCCCTATGACATTAAAAAAAAATGTAAAAAGCGATTGTTTTTTTTGTAATATTATTTTCGAACACGTCCGGGGATTTAATGCGATTTACGCCAAATGCCCGGGTTTTTAAAGTCTTTGGCAACCCTATTATGTATAATGCTTGCATACGACGTTTCTGACCCACGCATACATATTTGCATTATACTGTGGTGTCATGTATCGGTTTGGCGTGTTATGTTCATGATAATGGGGTCACATGTACATCTTATTATTCTTGGAATAAACCCGTTCCATATCACCATTGTTCTGGTAATACGAGCTTAAAGAAAATGTATACCTAAAGTGTAGTCTAATTTAAATCTTCAATTCTAAAAAAGTTTCTGTCAAAAATGTCATTATAGTGACAAGCTTTTATAGCCGACTGTACTTTTCTTTGGATATCCATCAAATGCTCACTGAGACGATTCTAAAGAGCCCAAACTCGATAGGATTGCTTTTTATATTATAGAGTTCCTATGGCCACACCTTCCGGCTCCATCATCAGATCAGCCCCATGGTACCATATTAGTGTATTGTCATCAAAGTTAAGTAAGTATACAAAATTTCAGCTCAATCGGATGACGATATCTGCTTCAAAATTGAGTTGCAAGATTTCACCCGAACAAACATACTTAGATACATACATACATACAATGCAAGTTAAATAAAAGCTTGTAATAACCTAAATTAAAAACTTAAAGCAACCACGACACAAGTAGCTGTTCAGAGACCCTCATTCAATGAGTGATGTAGAAAATGCTACCGTTAAACTACCCAAATATAGTCCAATCCACACAACTATGGTCCAATTTAATCCGAAAATTACTCGTTAATATATGACAATTATATCGAATAAACTAAGTGAACAACATAATTAAACAAACTTAAATAAAAGCGTATAAAATCACTGATAGAATATGGATTTTGATAAAAATAAACGAGTTTGGTTTTGGACCATAGTTGGATGATTGGACTATAGTTGGGTAATTTTACGGTACTAGACAAAGTACAAAATTAGGCTCTCTTAGCTGAAGCTAATATTGAAAGATTGTCCGAGTTGATTATCTTCGAATCCTATATATATATATACAACAAATTTATGGGATTAAAACTAAAAATTAAACTAAGATTAAAAAATATTTGTAAAATAATATAATCTTATAATGGGGTCTTCATTGACCCTCGACGAAAAAAGACGGGTAATAAATTTAACATGTTTATCTGTGTCTGACTGTGGCATCGTAGATCCCAAACGGTTGAACCAATTTGGTTGTAGTGTTTTTTTAATCGAAAGACATGTCCGTCGAGATGGTTCTGAGGTATGTTTGGTGGAAATAGGACCAGTAGTTTCCAAGATGTTCAGCTTTAATTGGAACAAGTGACAAGATCTCGGCCAATATTGCTGCTATGAATTCCAAATTTGGTAGTTATGTTCAGTTTTAGAAGTATTTTCTTTATCACTCATTGAATGAAGGTCTCACGATGACTTGTGTCAGGAGTGTTTTAAATTTTTATTTAGGTTATTCATATGTATGAATAAATTTTCACAGGTGTCATATTGTCGCAATCTAATTGTTTTCAGCGTTATAAAAGCTATATCGTCGGGGATATTGCAATACCGCGTAAGTAACAGCCGTCGATAAAGTTCTCATTTCAATAAAATACTTAGAATTTGTTTGAATCTTGTTACTTACGCGGTATTTCACTATCCCCGACGATGTCCCTGGAATCGGCTTCTGAATTAACGTAGATCGTAAAAAGTGGTATATCCCTATTCAATTTATGCTATGCTATTGCCATTTGATACGAAGAGTTACGATATAAAGAGTTACGTATATCATCAAAATGGACAGCAAATCTAACAAATAGAACAGGTAACAAAATAATTAAGCGCCAGGACATAATAGAAGAGGCTACAAATTTCTTCCGAGAACTCTACTCTACAGAATCAATGTCGAAGTTTAAAGAAAATGCCTTGGAAAATATAGAGACAGTACCTTCGATACTACTTTCTGAAATAGAGTGTGCAATTAAATCACAAAAAAATGACAAATCACCCGGCGAAGACAAAATAACGAATGAACTGTTAAAATCTCTATCAGAACCTATACTGAGACCTCTACAATCAATATTTAACAATATACTGGAAAAAAGAACAACCCCAAATCAGTGGTCCAGATCCACAATGACATTACTACACAAAAAGGGAGATAGAGCTAATCTGAACAACTACAGGCCAATTAGCCTAATGAGTAACGTTTACAAAGTTTTTTCCAAAATTATACTAAACAGACTCACTAAGACCTTAGATGAAAATCAACCACGTGAACAAGCAGGATTCCGAAGAAACTTTTCTACAATCGACCATATTCACGTTGTGACGCAACTCGTGGAGAAAAGTAATGAGTTTGGGAGGACTCTGTATATATGCTTTATTGACTTTACCAAGGCTTTCGACTCTCTAGAACACGATGCCATATGGGAGGCCCTAAGACACCAAAATGTAGACCAAGAGTATCTACTCTAAGATTTTGTCTAGGATACGATTGGAAAGAGTAGGATCAGAATTTCCCATAAGAAAAGGAGTCAGACAGGGTGACCCACTTTCACCTAAAATATTTTCAGCAGTCCTCGAGATGGTATTTCGCAATATAAACTGGATTGAAAAAGGAATAAAAATTAATGGAGAATACCTAAGCCACCTCCGATTCGCTGACGATATTGCTATATTTGCCGAGAATAGTACACAACTAGAAAGCATGATCAATGATCTAGCGAAGGAGAGTAAGAAAGTGGGTTTGTTGCTAAACGCTTCAAAGACAAAAATAATAACTAATGGTAGAGATCAAGCTATTACAGTACACGGAGAAAACATAGAGTACGTCACAGAATACATTTACTTGGGGCAGTCAATTTCCTTTAAAGACCAAACAGAAAAAGAAATAAACAGGCGAATTGCAATAGCTTGGAAAAAATATTGGAATTTAAAAGAAATAATGAAAAATAGAGATATAAATATAAAAATCAAGAGTAAACTTTTCGATATTGTGATCTTACCATGTCTAACGTATGGCTGCCAGACCTGGTCCTTGCGGAAGAAGGACGAAAACAAAGTAGCTGTACATCAACGAAAAATGGAGAGGAGTATGTTGGGCATTAGAATATCGGACAAAATTAAAAATGAACATATAAGGAACAAAACGAAATTAACAGACGCCATAGAAAAAATAAGAACTCTTAAGTGGAAATGGGCAGGTCATGTGATCAGAATGGACAACGAGAGATGGACTAACATAATTACAGAATGGCAACCAAGAGAAGGACAAAGAAAAAGAGGTAGACCGAAAAAAAGATGGGAAGACGTATTTAAAGAAAGATGTGGATTAGACTGGAGAAAGCGAGCTAAAGACAGAGATACCTGGAGGAAGCTGGGGGAGGCCTACGCCAAAGAGGCGACTTACACAATTTAGAATAGGAATACTTTATATTTTTAATAATGTAAAGCATAAATTAATTTTATAAATACATATAATAATTGAATTAATGTAAAATAATAATAATCATAATTATATTTAATCAAATGAATGTATTATATTGTGGTAGAATAAAGGCTATTTTTATTTTATTTTATTTTTTATTTTATTTTATATTGCCATTTGAGGTAGATTCTAAGTCAGTTACATTTTATCTCGTTCTTATATAAACCTAGTATTTAACAGGATTCATCACTAAATCTACATTTCCTCAGGTTAAAGAAACTATGAAACGCCGATGTATTAACGAATTAATCGATTCTTAATCCGTCCGATCGATTATCGACTAATATCGATTTAAAACCGATTCCCATTCAGAAAGTATCCAGCAAGCTCGCTGTGGAATAAGAATCATTCGTTTAACCAAGTTGCGTGTGTTCCAGGGAATTATGAATTCAGCATGCCTTTCTCTAATGATATAGGAATAAGGTCTAGCGTGGAAACTGTGAAAGTTTTCCAGTTGCATTTTTAAAATTGTGTTTCTGTGGTTCGACAAAGTTAGCAATGCCGTTAAAAGGGAGTAGAAACGTCATTCGTTCTATATAATTTGGCTGAATATCGGAAAACGATTTCAGTTTTCAAGCTGCAATGGCGCCTTGGTGTTCTGTGTGGGTGTGAGATGGGAAAGGCCATACGAAACTCGGTCCACATTTAAGTCCATAATTAAGTTAAATAAACGACAGTGCTGGTTGAATTAATAATTAACTATCGAATTTCATTGGTGACAAACCTGGATCGATAAAATTTCTCCAAATTACCGGAGGCTACCTACATACATCACAGATTTAAACGCCAGAGAACGTTTTCCTGTTTGTTATTTACGAATGCCGCCTGAATTTTACATAGAAAAGTACTCTGAGACCCCGTCCCTTGAATTAGGTCCCGTCTCGTAGGTATTTTAATGAGTATTGTATTTTCTTAGTTGTTTGTGTAAAATGCGACGCAATTGTGTACATTTGACGCATGAGCGCTACGAGTGGCTAAACGCGAGTGGCGGACGGCGGAGCCAATCGTTATTAATATGTATATTAAAATTATATTGTACTATAAAACCAATTTTAGTACCTTACTAATAGTACCACACTAATACTATAAAAGCGAAAGTTAGTGAGTGCGTTTGTGTGTTTATATGTATGTTTGTTACTTCTTCACGCCCAAACGGCTGGACCTGATAAATTTTTGTATGAAGCTATGAAGGTAGCTGACACCCTGGATTAACATAGAGGGTACTTTTTATCCCTAAAAATGTAGTGTTCCCGTGGGAAAGCGGATAACACCGCGCGGCGCAGCTATTATGATATATTTATATAACAATTTTCAAATCATTAAAAGCACGGTTCAAAATTTCACAATCCGTAAGATTCGTCAAAGAACCAAAATGAAACATCGACTTAAACAAAATACTAATACCTAGAGATGTGTCGTTCTCGAGAATGTTTCCCGATTTGTACGGGGGAAGAACGTTCTCCAGACCACATCTCTACTAATCTGCCATGCTACGGTAAAAGGACGTATCTTACTATGACATCCGTATAAAGATACGACCTTCAACCGTAACACGGCAGTAATACCAATCTTGAACCCCCATACCAAAACGCGTTCTAACCGCCCGCAGCACTTCTCAAGTTATTCCAAAGGTAAAAACCACGTTTCGGGCCAGAATGACAACCGGCGCGCGAGTGCCCCAAACCGGTTACAACCGGTTCCTCGACCAATAACAAACCTTGCACGTTAAAAATCTAAGTCTAAATCCGAACGCACCTTTCCGAGTATATGATCCTAGTTACCCCGTTGCAATTTCAACGTTATCACCATAAGGATGGAGTTCTGGATGCGTTGCATGCGTGCTCATATGTTTATTTAGTAACGTATGCATGCATAAGTGGGTATCTGTCTGTGCGTTTACTTAAATAATAAGAGTTGTCACGAACCTGGGATACAAAATGTTAGGGTGCACTGTAAAACTCTGACGTGACAGAAATAGGGAACTTGTATGAAGTTTGAATTTATTATTTTAGTTAAGATCGCCCGAGACAATTGCAACTATGTATGTCCAATCGTTAGCTAAGTAATCCAATGAATAACTAACCGTCCGTTTGTTTCATACAAAATATCAAAAGTAAATTATAGGACATTTAATTCTGTACCACATTGCCCAAGCTCTTTTCTAGCTAAAATGCTCCTAAACGAAGTTATAAGCAAAAATCTGAAGAAAAGTGCCTGTTTTTTTCAATATGGCGGCGGGCGCGGAAGGAGGGGAATTGTGCATTTTGCATTTTAAACACTCACTAACCATCTAACACAAAACACAACATATCAAAAATTCATAACTACCGGACCGTTTGTAGGGTCACCCCTAGTTACTTCAGTCTATATTCACCGAACTAAAGTAACGCCCTTAGCAAGAAAGTAGTACTAAGTCACCCCTTTGTATATTGTTTTTACGGGGCAATGTAATAGCTCCGTGGCAAAGCCCTTTCAATAAATAATAATAAATAACACTAGGATGCCCCCGCCGCTTCGTCCTCGAATATTTTTTTTTAGCAGACGGGTAGAATGTGTCCTGTAAGCATCTTTAGATGTTCAGCTTTCCCTGTGCCAAAATTGGTTAAAATTTGTCCAGCCGTTTCGGCGTGATGAGAGGACTATGGAAATTATGTCAAACAGATGGCGCCAGGATGGCGTGGCGCCGCGTGCCCATACGAAACAACTATTGAGGATCCTGCATCACGCTATAAAAAAATCCATGAAATTCATGACCCCTCTCCAAGTGTCCATAGATGTTCCAGTAGTATGTTGTAGTCGTTTTTCTTTTACTTCATTATATAAGCATTTTTTCTATCTTTTATGTGGTCCATATTCTGAATATACTTTTAAAAAATCAATTCAATACGGTAATGCGTTTGCATAGCTGGCGCACTAACCCCAACTGACCTTAGCCAATCGTTCAACTATATTCTATATCTATAGCCTTTAACGGATATTGCGTTTAGTGATCATTATGAATTGAATCCTCCCACAGTTACTTGTTTAGAACACTAGAGGTACCTAGAAGGTACCAGGCCTAAGATAACAGTGTACTAAATAGCTTATCGGCAACACGGGCTATAAATAAGGGACCAGATCTACGGCCCTACACAAAGTTAAGGGCTTGTAAGGAACTACTAGCCCTCTAGGGTTACCACATTGAAATAGAAATATTCTCGTTGTTACCCGCTCATCTCACGGGAACACTACATTTTTCGGAATAAAAAGTAGCCTATGTGTTAATTCAGGGTGTCAGCTACCCTCATACCAAAATTTATCAAAATTGGTCCGGCAGTTTGAGCGTGGAGAAGTAAGAAACATAAACACTCAAAATTTCGCCTTTATTTTTGGTGTGATTGCTACCAAGAACTTAAGTCTCGGTAGGTATAAGGACCCTTGTCGAATGTAGCAAAGTATATAGTATTTTTTCTGTACCTCTTTTACTGTGAAATATATAATAAATTGGCTACTTCATGTCCATAAACAAATTGCAATTCTAAAATCACAACTATTTCTTTTATCTGTTTAGACTATATTATGGCACCAAATAAGTTTCTGTCAAATATTTCTTTTTTGTAACAAGATTTTATAGCCGACTGTACTTTTCTTTGAACATATATCAATGGCTCACTGAGATGATTCTGAAGACCCCGAACTTTGTAGGTTTGCTTTATCTATTACAGTTTCTAGAGCCACCTTCCGGCTTCATCATCAGACCAGCCCATGCTACCATATTTTTGTACCAAAGTTAAGTAGATATATAAAATTTCGGCTTATTGAATGAAAGATATCTGCTTCATAATTGAGTTCCAAGATTCCATCCAAACAAACATAGTTACAAGCTTACATACATTGGCAGTTAAATAAAAGCTTGTAATAAAGTGTACAAATGACGGACTTTTAAATTACAATTTGAATATTAGACCAAAAGAAAATTAAAATGGAGGAGAAGTCATCAGGAATTCATTCTACATATCACTACATAGTATAAAATAAAGTCGCTTCGTGCTGTCTGTCTGTCTAAATGTATGCTTAGATCTTCAAAACTCGGCAACGGATTTCGATGCGGTTTTTAATAGATAGTGATTTAAGAGGAAGTTTTATATGTATAATACATAAATAATGTAGCATTACACCCGTGGACGAATGATTTGTGCACCAAAGACCACGGGGTAAGCTCATAGCCTAGTGAATGTGACACAGTCAACTTGTATATGTTAAATAAAAATATGATAGTGATTATAATCCAACATGTTAAAGTATTTTCGCTGTATAAATAAACAATTTTGATTTGGTTTTCTTATTTTAAATTTGATTTTTTTATTCCTACGACCAACTTTACTTAAATTAATTTTAACCTGGCAACCCTGTTCTATGGACTAACGCGGTACAGATTGATTTGTGAATTTGTAAACTGAACAACAGGATGGGCCGTGTCGAGTCCAGCCAATGAGTGCTAATATACAGATACAGGGTTTAAAAACTTGTTTAAAAAGCTTTTAAATACCTTAGTAGCGCCAACTATTCAACTGAATTATACAAACTTAATAATGTTATAATACTAATAATGTAACTATTCCAATTAGTATTTTAATAATAATTTAATAGGAATAAAAATTAATTGTATAATGTTTTGACTTGTGAAATGTTGACATTTTATTAATAAATGGGTATGAGTATGAGTATTGAACTAAATCATTTAATGTTTTACCAAATAAAACAACAGCTTAATTCATTTATATATAGCACAATTGATATTTTATCTAATATTGAAGATGTATGGTCAACTGCGGGTGGGTGAATCAACTTTTTTGTGTTGTTTACTCTGTCCCCGTTGTCCAAGTGACATCTTAATACTGTTTCATAGAAAAATGCTTAGCTTGTCCGAGGGAAATTTATTGCGTAACCATAGTAACAAGGTGCACTTAAAAGTTGATTCACCCTGGTGGCAACTTACTCTAACCATTTTTTTTTTCGTTTTGACTCAACTAACCATTTTGTCATATGACTTAACTCACATAGTTCCTGTGTTGCCAGTTAATAATTTACAAAAAATATTTGACGTCTGGTCTAGCTGCTTGGACTGAATTAAAAAATAAATTAAGTACATATTTTCCGTCCTCATTCCTTTTAATATAGTTCTCTGGGGGAGGCCTATGTCCAGCAGTGGACGTCTTTTGGCTGATGATGATGATGATACATATATAGGTTTACATATAGGTAGGCTTAATTTGGGACTAGATCGATTTGTGTGAGGTTGTCCAATATTTATTTATTTATTTATATTTTACTAATCAAACCTTGTTATGCAGGCCTGGCTGAAAATCAACACTAAGGTGCTTAGCTTAGCTAAGCTGTGCTAAGCCTTAGCATACGCTGATCACTGAGACAGGTACCCATTACCAAAAATGTAAATGGAATCTTTAGAAATCTTTAATATTTATGTAATAATAAAGTGTAACATACATTAGAAACACGATTCTCGGTAGTCAGAGACATGTTGAGTAACCCCGGGGCCGGGAGACAGTAAACAGTGTCAGTCAAAAACTTGATTCGACCACCTAACCATTATCTGATTTTATTTACATCTGCCGTAACACAAAAATGCTTTCGCACAACGCCTACGCGGACGCATAAAACTCACACAATTTATGCAATTAACCATTTTCGTAATATTCGTCTAACAATACCTCACTTTCGTATGAGAACCAACCGTTTCTCAGACGGTACGTTTACCAACTCAGCAGTGACGGCGGCGGTGGCGCTAGCATCTAACGGTACAAGTTAAATCACTACGAACCGATACTAGTTCCAATTTTAGCCGCTAGTATCAACTAAATTTGTCGAGCTTTAACACTTACAACGTCTAAATACACTTGTCAAGAGCCTTATCACATGTCAATTAAAGTTTAAATTTGAGCGCTCGTTTCGTGTAAAAACTTAAGAACAATATTTTTTGCATAACACCCGCATGCATGTGCGAGTAAAAAAAAATACAAGACTAAAGACATTACGGTACAAGGAACTTACTGAATATACCAAGATTACCAAGTACATGAAATGCGTGCATTCTAATATTTATGAACTTTCTAAGTAGTTCATTTTGTTGAAATGACAATAAGTAGGTACAAAATTCAAGTAAATTCGAATTTCAGTTTGAAAAAGTCTTAGTAAATTCACTCGCGCACTGGCTGAATAAAATAAGTAAGTAGGTCATATACTCGTATTTCTAACCACAGAGGTTTAATATGAAACGCACATTGTCCAAATGCTTCAATTTTCAATTAATACCAGAATCAGAAATTAGGCCCAAATACGTTCACCGTAAATTGGAACGCACAGCCTTTTACGACCAAGCGGTGAGACCACACCACAGGTCTAGTTACAGAGTTAGCCATTTTGGCCTTGTCGGTTAGCTAAGTACTCGTAGTTCAAATAAATAGGAACCTACTACGCATAACCTGTGAATTCAACGAAGAATGATTGCAAAAATACTCGTAACATAGGCACTTAAAATGTAGCTAAAAGTTACTTATTCTTATTTAGTCATATTTATTTAAGGGGCTCCCCGCTCTCAACCTCTCAATGACCTTCGATCTGTTGCGATAGATTTTACCATATTATAAATAGCTAATCATAATAACATAGTTTTTCCACAACAAAATACCGTATCAAGTACCTTTCACATGTCACTGACTTTGAGATACAGGCCGTCAAAGTTTACGATTTTTTCGGGGAAAAAGTTGTGGAAACGGTTTTTTGCGTTTTTCTCGAAAAGTATTGAGAAAAATAGAAAAAGCTTCACAACAAATTTTGTGGAATATGGTTTAGAACAATAAAATTTAAGATATTTTCTACATATACATCGGGGATAAAAGTAGAAACGAGATAGTGTATTTTTGGTCCTTCACCGAATATTTTTTTATAAAATACACAGTCGTTAAATCAAAATTCGGGTCACTACAAAGTGTTAAATATAGACCATACTACAATATATATTAAATAGGACATGAATAGGACATTATAACTCTATAATCCACAAACTAGATACGATGTAAAAATCATCAAATTGGCTGATTTCTGTAGGGAGCCCCTTAAACCAACTACGGCGAAGCAATGTATGTTTTTAATTTTTAACGCTCAATTCAATCGTAGGTTGTCAAAAAATAGGGATGGGTTACTATGCCTATTATGAAGTACCGAAAAATTGGTAGATCCCAGACAATAACGGTACATTATGTAGTTGCTTTAATATTATCTGTTGAAGTACGAACTAGAACTAGAGAGATGCGATGTTGTCTGGAATTTTGGAATATACAAAGTTATTCGACTTGGTATTTAGTTTGACCGAGTCTTATACATATTATGTACAGAGCTATGATTATACCTAATCTAAATACCTAAAACAAATATGGAATGATACACGAATTGAATTGTGTTCAGATTTAATCAGATTCGAGTACAGTAAAGGGCATGATTTTGCATATAGCTCAGAGTTAGTGACCATTTAATAATTTGCATAACATTTGCTTTGAATAGGTAGGTACTAAGGTAAAAAATTAAAACATCGATGGATTGGCCTACTTTTAGATAGCATAGGATTTTAGTTCGGTTAGCAATTGTCGTATAGGTATATCACTCAGAAAGACATATTACAACGAATAGGATAGGCTAATTTGATGACTCATTTGCATAGTTCCCCGTCTAAATGTTAATAAACTAGAACGACAATAATTGCGATTTTGAAAACAGTTCGTAATTTTAAAAATGTAAATTAGTTGTGACTAACGAATAATGCTTAATATTTCTACCGCTTCTTTAATACTAAACCATATACTGTGTATGTGTATCATATTCAAAACGTCTATTCAGACTGACAGACTGTATCAATCGAAAATTAATTCTTTCTCAGCACTGTTCAAATATGCAAACGCTTCTGAGCACTGGGGACGACACCGATGTATGTACCAATGCTTCCCAGAACACGGCGCCTCAATACACTAAAAGCATAACACTGGTCAATTTGTCCCCACTGCATGCCAATTTGCAATCTACTCGAAAACCAATAAGGGCGAAAACTCCTTGAACTCTCTTAACAATCCAACTGGCCACTTGTATCTAACTTCATGCAAATTTGACACCTAAACTTTTAAGGATAGGGGTGTTGGTTCCGTGCATTGTGTTAGATATTACTCATGTTTTTAGTTAAGATTTATACGCGACACTGCAGTCAATTGAAGAGACAATTGGACATTAATCCCGCTTATAAAAGTGAAGCGACCATGTTTATTAAACATCGTGACATCTGCGATTCGAGTACGATCAATTTAATCGATTAAATTGCTTAAATAGCGTAACACGCTTATTAGGATCTGCAGGCTCGCTGTCATGGAACGGCCACGCAAATGAATGCCTAACATGTCGGTCCGTTTTGGTCGTTCTGAGTACTGACGGATGCAAGAAAATTCAAAACAATCGCTACAGCGGTTAGTTGTACACAGGTAGCAACAGAATAAACAGGGATATAGGAGAACATTGAACGGTAGCTAAAAGGCAGAAAACCTACTCGTACATTTTAGAGACTTATATTAACAGATAACAGATACAAACCTTAATTTACCCAATGTAGTAGAGTTGCTAAGCCGCGAAATTGTGCGCATCGGGTTATAAGCATGAAATTTCTACCACACATAGAGCGTTCCACGGTGATTATTTTCAGATGTGGAGGGAAGTCAGATTCGTCCCCTGTGTGGTGGGAGAGCGGGGTGAAGAGGACCAAGTACTGCTCTTTTTCCTTTTTTTATTACTGATCAGTTAAGGCTATTAGGGCTTGTGCGACATCGTTCTCGTGTAAAATAGATATCAGCTATTAATTTTTCATGTTATTTAAGAATAGTTTGATATAAAAATTTGGGTTTATTGCCGATAAGGTAAAAATCACAAAAAGTTTTTTTTATTCAGAACGATAAATTATTTATCTATCCTGAATATTTACAATTTAAAAAAATATTACTAAACAGAAAATTTAATCTTGTTTTTAAAAATTTATACATATTGGGCACCTCTTATACAAAAAGTACCTTGAAAAAAATGTTGATGTTAAGCTTAGCCTGCGTGTACATTTTGCTAAGTCGCGAAATTGTGTACATCGGGATACAACCACGAAATTTCTACCACAGATAGAGTATTCTGCGGATTATTTTCAGATAAGGAGAGAAGTCAGATTCGTCCCCTGTGCGGCGGGAAAGCGGGGTGAATAGGACAAAGGAGTCCTCTTTTTCTTTTTATATTACTGATCAGATAACGCTACTAGGACTTGTGTGGTGTCGTTTTCGTGTAAAACAGATATCAGCAATTCATTTTCAATGTTATTTATTCATAGTACCATATAAAAATATGGTTGTATTTCCGTAATTGTAAAAATCACAACAAGTTTTTTTTATTCAGGGAGATTAATTAGTTATATTTCCTGAATATTTACAACTAACAAAAATATTTCAAAATAGAAAATTTAATCTAGTTTCTAAAAATATATACATATTGGGCACTCTTCATACAAAAAGTAACTTAAATAAATTGTTGATGTTGAGATTAGCCCGTGTGCTCGTGATACATTAGCAAAAAAATATTTTGTTTTAATTACATTAATTTGTTTTTCTAGAACGTATATAGTATAGTTTTTGGTGTGCAATAAAGTATTGTTGTATTGTATTGTATAGTATAGTAAAAATAATATGTAAAAGCATGTTAATAATCATTACCTATTTAATGTATTTAATGAAGCGAAATAGGATGTGTTCGGAGATTTACGTTGGTTACGCCGACGTAAAGATATATTTTAAGGTACTGTTTGTATGAGAAGTGCCCAACATGCATATATTTTTAGAAACCAGATTAAATGAGATTTTTGAAATAATAATAATAAGTTGAAAATGTTCACGAAATTTAACTAATTTACCTCACTGAATAAAAAAACTTGTTGTGATTTTAACCTTTTCAGCCATTACACCCGTATTTTTATATAGAACTATACAAAACTAACATAAAAAATTAATTTCTGATATTTGTTTTACACGGAAACGATATCAAACACGTCCTGGTAGACTTAACTGACCAGTAATAAAGAAAGAAAAGAGGGATACTTGGCCGTATTCACTCCGCTCTCCCGCCTCACAGGGGACGAATCTGACTTCCCTCCACATCTGAAAATAATCGCCAAGGAACACTCTATCTGTGGTAAAAATTTCATGCTTGTAACCCGATGCGCACAATTATGTTAGAAAACAGCGGACTAACAACTCTACTAGTATTCTCTCGCTACGTAATATCATGGTGATAATAATTTCTAGAAATACAACCTGGTATGCTAGAACAAGTAAATATCAAGAAAAACCCGTATGTTTGTAAAAAGTTGGTAGATATATATATAAACATCACCCAGGACAGAAAAACCTGCTTTATAATGATAATTGACATAAAGTATTATACTTTTATTGAGTGACCATCAGATATTGAGTGAGATGCTGTCAGTAAGTTCTCAACACGCGGTTCAGTCTGTTCTAGAAATCATTACATATGTTAGTCGCACAGGAGTGGCCACAAAAAAAAAAACAATCGCTAGTGCAAAGTTATCTGACCCGGTGACGTATCTGACACCAAATAAAACAAATACGTGACCACATTAGTACCAGACTTGGCCACCAAGTCGGATAAACTTGTAGTACTTACCAGATTACTTAACATTCCGTCGTTGAGATCTAAAAATTGCAATTCCAAATGGTTCTGAAACAGAGTAGGGACACAGAAATTTCGAAACCATATCCAATATGAATTGTAAGTTGCAACTTTCCCTTAAAACACACGAAATGTGTTTGTTTGATCAATATTTGAGTCGTCTGCCCAGGTCCTGTGAAGTGAATACAAACTAGACAGCATTTGTTATAATTTGTATGCTACTAGTTGGTCGATGTCGTGGTTGCTATGTGACGAATAAAACTGTGTTTTTGATCTAAAATTAGATAGGAATTCGGGTTTTACCTTAATTATACATCAGTTAAAACTTTGAAGTTGCAAATCATTGGTTTATTAATGTTATTCTGGTTAAGTTCCTGACCACATTTGTTAGAAAAAAAAAAACATACAAAATTTCGAAACATTTTACTATCGTAAGTACTAAATTTGATATAGCATTTAGCGATATCTATAATTTATTTTCATCTATGAGATGTTCCCACACTAGTTAAAACAGTGTACTCATTATTACTCGCCTGGCTAGCATTAACAATCATTAACTAATTTGGTAAACAACAATACATACAATACAATAAAACATTTCGATAATAAAATTGAGTACCAGCGTCTGTAGAGGTTTTTAGCCATCGACACACGCTGGTACTTGAATATAATTAACACAAAGCCTTTAACTAAATAAAAAAATGAAAAATGCAGTCTACTCACACGATACCACAAAATATACGATCACTGATTTTAGAAAAAGGCGTGTTGTGTAAATGTACCGAAATTGTGGTACATCTTCATTGAACAACCAATCACTATCTCAAATAAAACGGATGAAGTCGCTGAGTTTAAAATTTGAAATCGTAATTAGCGAATGCAGCAGTTATACTTAATAAAAGGTTTTTCCAGCACTAATTAAAAAAAAAAACAATAATCATAATTGTTGCCAGAAATACCTTTTAACAAAGTCATGAAATGAAAGGTCACAACACAAAAACTTGATGGAAGTCGCAAAGCGTTTTGGTTTTAAATTACCTAAATGCAGATTCTTTACACAATATGGTCTAACGGGATTTTGTTCCGACGATTAGGTAACAATTGAGATCGCTCACCATTATAATACCTATTCCGACCCTACCCAAGACATAAAGTAGCCGTTTTTTGGTATTAACAATTCCGAATCTAGTGCTGGAAACAACAAATGGCGATAGTGGCGTTAAAAAAATGCGATGCCACTTCACTCTAGTTTTTAGATACTCGTTCCTCAAGTTGAGACTGTGAGAACCTGAGAACCAAATCATAACCCGACCGGTTTCACGGCACGACAAGATGCCTAGCGGCGAAGGAGCTTTTATGACTACCCGCCGTGGTCGCATGCGCCGCGCTTTCAAAAGCTCGAAAACTTTATAAACTTATACCAACTTAGTGTATCGACTTACCTTCGGCCTCCTGGATGCTCAGCGCGCCCAGCAAGACGCACAACGCCAGAAATCGAATCCCATAATCCGGTATAAAGTTTCTAGACCACATTTTGTAACACAACATTACACATGGACCACACACATTTGTTTTAATACGGTCACGACCACTAAAATCACTCACGGTATGAGAAACAGACACTTCATTTTGTTTTGTACAGTTTTGGGACTATTGTTTTGAAGTAAAGCACATTTTAGCGGTAAAAAACGCGTCCGTGTAAAATACGTCGCGACCGACTCGCGCGCAGCCGCGTTCCGCTCGCGTCTGACGGGCTGCTTTGTTCACAGACACAAGCGTACGGTAAATCAAAATGGCGGCCGTTGCGCCTGTGTGCGTGCGGCATCAACCACCGGCCAAACTTCGCTATCTTAACTTCAACAACTTATTACAACAACTTATTTTTAATAAACGTTGATGACTGTTGACAATTTAAGTTATGAATTTGATGCGTTTGCGCCTGAAAGGCGTGAGAACTCACGCACGCACACATGCAAATATACGCGGAGGAATGTTGATTCAATGGTGAAATCAAGCGATTCAACAGCCTATCCGAGCTTTAGAACTTTACGATACGCTCGTCGGCACACAGATGGCGCTAGATACGTGGGGGTGTTTTTTTAAATAATAGGGTCGCAAACAGAATGCACACATGCTCGTTGGCTATTCGATTGTTTAATCGATATAATGCGTCCGTTTTATGTTTCAGGTTTGAGCGATGGCGACTTGTTACCAAAAGCACCCGTTCGAAATAGAGACAGAGGACCGATTGACAACAATAAACACTAAAATATTTGAGATCAAAAAGAAGATACAACTGTCAGGTGGGTCTTGGACATTTCTACAATATTATAAAATCATAACTAGAGGCTCTATGGGCTGCAATCATTTTGAAATGGCTTATTATTTTCGCGGCGACAGAAAAATTAAAGAGCAGCAAACTATTTGCAACTAAAATAATAACTTGTCAGCGATTAAATATTTTGGCAATCATTTAAATTAAATGAGCTTTAAACTAAGGATATTTTAAAATTCAAATAATGGCAGCTACTTTAAGGTAGCAGAAATAATAAACAAGATTACTGAAATCATAGGCGAGGTACTATAAATAATGACTTGGCGACTAATATTAGCAGAAGATCCGACTCGGCCGGGTTAGGTTACGTTGGTTTTTTTTTTAAATCCCTTAAAAGCGCTCCTTTTATTTTTTTTATGACCTTGATTTATTTTATATGCAATCTCCATTGAACAATTAGAGTAGGCCATTTTCAACTTTTTATCCGCTGTCATGTTTCCGCTTAATTAGTTAATTCAGTCGCCAAAGTCGATGCTAGTTTATATTGAAACAAAGCCGAAAATTGATTACTTAGCTGCTACTTTTTACTTTAGACTAGTCTCCGCAATTAGTCGCCAACTTATTATTTTTGCTACCCCCTTTAATTTTTTATAAATCCCTAAATCAGATTAATTTGTCGCCGCGTTAAATACATGCCTTTTGAAATTACGGAAATTAGTATTTTATTTTATTTTAACCTCCATTTTCAAACATTACGAAAGGTTGAATTGTAATTAAAATTTACTGAATTATTGTGCCTGCAAACAAAATTTCTCGAGAATCGGTTGGGAAATGCGGCGTGTAGGCGAGAACATCTGGAAATCCGGACAACCGGACCATTTTTTTTTTCATTTATTTAGCCTAGGGGTTTTAGCGACCTCGCTATGCCACCCCCGTAATTAAAATTAACAAAATAAATACAGACTCACGGACTATCTACCGTCTCCTATAGCGGAGAAATATATCTTCGAAAGATATTTTGGCCGCATCGCTCGCTCAGTTAATGATTAGAAAATGTGCTACTAGTGCTAGTTATGTTTTATGTGTATCGTAGGAAACAGAACTATGTTATTTCATATACCGGGGCTTTCGGTGCAAGAATGAATGTATATTTTTGCCATCTGTTTGCTGAGTTTGCTTTTTACGTTTTCAACGCCCGTATACTCCGCCATTTTGTATTTTTACAAGCTTTTATTTAACTTGCATTGTATGTTTAAAGTATGTTTGTTCGGGTGAAATCTTGCAACTCAATTTTGAAGCAGATATCGTCAACCGATTGAGCTGACGTTTTGCATACTTACTTAACTTTGATGACAATACAATAATATGGTACCATGGGGCTGATCTGATGATGGAGCCGGAAGGTGGCCAATGGCTATAGGAACTCTATAATAGAAAAAGCAATCCTACCGAGCTTGGGCTCTTTAGAATCGTCTCAGTGAGCATTTGATGGATATCCAAAGAAAAGTACAGTCGGCTATAAAAGCTTGCCACTAAAATGTCATTAATGACAGACATTTATTTTGAACAACAGGTGTAACAAATTACACTAATGTTATAAGATTTGATGACAAATCGAGGTACTTAAATATCGCCTAGCAACAACCAAAACTCACTAAAATTCCTGTCTATGCTCTTGAAAACCTCGTATCTAGTAAGTAGATTGACGCTTAGATACGAGCTTTGTTTTAATTAGGTATTTGGTTGTCAAAGACGATAATATAGGCACATCTGTGACGATTTCGATGTATTTAATCCCCGACGAAAAAAGAGGTGTTACCTATTATAAGTTGAATATGTGTATGCGTATTTGTGTATCTGTGTGTCTGCCTGTGGCATCGTAGCTCCTAAAAGGATGGACCAATTTGGGCGCGGTTTATTTAATCGAAAGACTTGTCCGTCAACATGGCCCTTAGCTGTGTTACGTGTAAATAGGACCAGCAGTTTCCAAGTTAACAAGTGACAAGATCTCAGCCTGTCGACGGACAATTATTTCGATTAAAAAAAACCGCACTCAAATTCTTCCATCCGTTTGGGAGCAGCATGCCACAAGCAGACACACAGATACACTTGTTAATTTATTACACCCCTCTTTTGTCTTTGGGGGTTGAATACACCGAAATCGTCATAGAAAACAGGCAGTAACAAATACTAGCTATTAAACCAAAACTCGTATCTCAATGTCAATCCACTTACTAGATACGAGGTTTTAAACGTCATTGATAGATATTTTAGTGATTTTTTATTTTTATTTGAATAGTTCCCTCGATTCTTCAGATCTTCACCACAAATTTATTGGACCAATTTGGAGATGCCTTCTCTTGACAAAAAATATATTTTTTAAATCGGTTCTTAAAATGACAAAGTTCTGAGTTGCATAAAAAACGAGAAGATTGCGAACCTCCTTTAAGAAGTCGATCAAAAATTAACGACGTGATTCTTGTTGAAAATAGAACTGAATCCAGTGTGAACTTCGTCCTATTAGATATGAACAGGAAATAAGGGAAGAGTCATCGATCAGTTTTTCGAAAATAGAATTTTATCTAATTGGACTTCAGTCCAACCAGTCTAAACTAAACCTAACTTCTCACTCGCGAAGTTGGCCGAGGCGAAGTTCACCAAGTATGAAACCCGCAGCAAAGTACCCCTCCTCACTATCATATTCGCCCAACCGCGGCCAACTTCGCGAATAATGTGGAGCTGGGGTAAAATGAACGAGAAATAAGCTAACAGTCAAATATAAAAATAAAGTACCATAATTAAAATATCGGGTTTTCAATTTTTTTCCATAAGTACTTATGTCTACCCGAGCGAGCGAGGCGTCTCCGTTTCAATTTGGCCAAAAATTCTTTCGTGTGTCCGGATTCCGGATGTTCGGATGTCCAGCTGTTCTCGAACTGGTCGCATTTCTCAATCAATTCTCATGAAATTCTGTATCATATGTATATTTTTTTTTTTTCATTTTTCAAAATTTTTGCTTATCATATTTAAAAGCTAGGCTTATGTCCGCTTTTCTTTCACTTCTTGATATAAAGCATTTTTTTTTATCTGCTCCATTTATGTCATTCTTGGTCTTCCCCTTTTCCTTCTTCCTTGATGTAGATAATTATCGTGTCGTGACGTAGGTACGAGATGACCTAACATTTTTCCTTTTCTGTTTTCAAATATTTTTGATATGGGGATTAAAAACTATAAGGGTTGACTACGGAACCCTAAAACGTAAAGAAATACATAAGGAGGTAATCCAGTCATTTAAAAAAATGCTGACAGAGCGAGTAGCTTTATTTTATTTAATGACTAGATTTTTTTTATTTTAATTGTTCTTTTTACTACATACGCGTATTTTTTGTTATACCGTAATCATGTAAAAAGTATCCTATAAACATCTTTGGATGTCCAGCTGTCCCTGTACCAAAATTGGTTAAAATTTGTCCAGCCGTTTCAACGTGATGCGAGGGAATTATGAAAAAAGATGGCGCCAGGCTGGCATGGCGCTGCGCGCCCATACAAAACAAATGACGATCCTGCATCACGCTATTAATTTTCAATACAAATCTAGAATTTTATAATAGTATAGAAGTTAGGATACGAGATGGGGAAATAGGAGTAGATATACCTACAGTACAGTCCACTCAAGAAGGCGTGAAAGAAATAGCATAAATCATGACACGCACACTAATTGAATATAATAAAAAAAATAACCAGGCTTTTTATCGTTATTATCAAATGAAGAAAAACATTATTTTACAAAAATTTTACATATATGAAAATATCATTTTTAAAAAGCGCAGGCGTCCTGTATCTAATTGGTCACCGCGCAGTAAATCAGTCGGACTATTTATTACCAAGGTAATAATAATAAAAATAAAATAATAAAATGTATTTATTCAAAACAATAATTTCAGTCATATTACAGTGTATGATGCCTCTTTTTAATATCAATATACCTGTGCTAAGAGGTATCACTCTTCCTTATAAGGGTAGAATAACATAAAAAATATTTTTGTTGGATTTAGTATTGATTTCGTATCACTGTTCTAGTACAGTCGAGTTCATTTACATCTGCACACTTACGAGAACAAAAATATCTGAACATGACCCTATTGTCAGGAGCAAAAAATCGTGTACGGATATTTTTGTTCTCGTAAGTGTGTAGATGTAAATGAACTCGACTGTACTAATTGTTCGGATATAGAAGAAGAGGAAGGCCAAAGAAATATGGATGGATTGTGTGAAAGATGATATGAATAAGAAGGAAGTAAACGACGAGATGACGAGTAATAGGGAACAATGGAGGAAGATAACATGCTGCGCCGACCCCAAATAAATAAGATAAGGGAAAGCAAATGATGATCGTATCACTGTTCTTTTTGTGTGTTGAGACTGTCAAACTTACCACAAGGTGACGGGAATAATCAAATAAAAAAAATAGTTTTAGGTTCTGTGATAATAAATAAAATTAATGAAATTAGTTTAAACTGAACACTACTTGAAAATTGGTACTAATTGTCAATTAAATTTCAGAGGGCCAAAGAAAATCCCATTTCGAAGAGAACGAATCCGAAAAGCAACAGAACAGCGATCTGATTGACACTCTCAAGAAGGAAATAAAACTGCGTCTCCAGGAGCTGACCCAGGCTCGGGCTGTGATTGGTGAGGACGAGGTCCAAGTCAAGAAATACCTGAACGAGGTCTGCCCTATAGCCAACAAGAGTTCTGACCAGGTGAGCTGGTGGTGACTAGTCACTGGTTCAGATCCGGTTCGAAGGACCATGAACAGCAGACTGCTTATAGTTATTATATCACATCGAAAGTCTGGTGTTGCTATAACATTAAATGTACACGCAACAGCAGGAAATAAACTGCCTCTGCAAGAGTTGACCCAGGCCCCAGCTGTGATTGGAGAGGACGAGGTCCAGGTCAAGAAATACCTGAACGAGGCTGCCCTATAGGCAACAAGAGTTCCGGCCTTCGAGTTGTTGTTACCCCGCAGCACCCATGCAACCTCAACGTGAGATGGTTTAAAAATAACCAACATTAAAAATGTAATACACCATGAGACCAAGACCAGCAATTGATGAGTTTTATAGAAAAGGCTTCTAAAACTGAACATAACTACACAATTTGGAATGATTAACTTCAATATTGGCTGAGATTTTGTTACTTGTTCCAAGTTAAGCTGAATATCTTGGAAGCTACTGGTCCTTTTTCCATTAAACATAACTGAGAAACATCTCGATGGACAAGTCTTTCGATAAAAAAAACCGCACTCATATTGGTCCATCCGTTGGGAGCTACGATACCAATGACAGACACACAGATACACAATCCACAGATACACAGACACACAGATACATATGTTAAACTTAATAATATCCCTCTTTTTTCGTCAGGGGTTAAAACTGTGTTGTAGCATTCATATTTAATGTCGGAAAACAGTAATTTCTAAACAAAATACAAATTTATACATAGGTATATAATATTTTTTTTTTAATACTAACGTGTGTCTGTCTGATTACCGATGGTTTACCTCTTCCTTTCATTTAGATTAAATATGGAGATAGTTTAGATTGTTTAGTCCCTAAGGAAGGTCATAGGATAACTTTTATCCCGGAAATCATCCCTTGAAGGGGTAAAAAGTAGGGTGGAATTTACTATGGAAAATGAAAATGGACTGGTTAAGACCGCTGAATTAAAGTAGGTAACAATAATATTTGTAATTACATGTCGAATTGTGAGGGCGGCGCCACCAGTCGGCAACGATTTAACATTTTGATTATTCTTTTTTTAATGCGGGTATCACCGTACATTGAAATTCTCTTTCTTACTTGTTAAAGCTGCCAACAGATGGCGACACCATATGACACTTAATGAAATTGATTCGATTTTTATTCCTGGTAACATTTAACTGATTATGTTGGCCAACCTGTATGATTTCCGTTCGTTCTATTTTTGTGATTGGTTGTAATCTAATTTGTTATGTTGGTAGACTGGAAACGCAAGCGATTGGCTGACAGCTTTTCCCCCTCGCTTGGACATGGCCCTTGGCGGGAATTGTACTCCACGTGGTCGAGTTGGATTTAGTTTTGGACACACTTTACTTTGGTTGGTGATCGAGTAAACATCTCCGCCAAGAGACTTGTCTGTTCCCATGCTGCCATAAGTTATTTTTAGCTTACGATTATTAAGTAGGCCGTTACGCTAATTAAGTTTAAACTTTATCGTGCATAATCGTGCATTATAATAATGGTATTTTTAGTACAGTGATGGTTGGAAATAAAAGACAGTGATTGTGCGTATAGTGTTTCTTTCTTCTCGTAGTCAAATAACCTATCGCTATGTCCGATGTCCCTGAAAACGCCCAGTTTCCCGCCCCGGCTGTCCATGATGCGACATCAGAAGAAGTGGGATTCAATCGGACACAAAGCGATGGACGTTTTGACGAAAATTTTCTGCGTACATTACTGGAAGTGCAAAACAAGAACATGATGGCTCTGATTGACTCCATACGACCTGTGAGTAACCGAAAAATTATTTTACCGGATTTTGACCCCGATAAGGCCGATGTTGATGCTCGTGCATGGTGTACCACAGTGGATTTGTGCCTCACTGAAAGTGAACAACAGGGAAGTGCATTGATTCTGGCACTCAGTGGAGCATTAAAGGGTAACGCTTCACAATGGTTATCCCAGATTTCCTTCGCTGGTATGACATGGCTCCAGTTTAAAGATTTATTCCTGGCACGATGTGTCTGGCGTCACATGTTACAGATGCGGACTTGCGGGTCACTTCGCCAACAAGTGTCCTCGTGCACCACACTCCACCCCGGGCAAGACCGTTCCTGGCAATGGCGGTGCAAGCAACAGCAGCAATCCCGGCGCCGCAGCAGCCAGCACTAGCAACAACCAGCGGCGGGTGGAACTGTGCACAATCAGCAACCCTACTGGACTATTGAAAGTTGCTGGTGAGTCGTTTTCTTTTCACTATGATTCCGGTGCTGAATGCTCTCTCATTAAAGAATCCATTGCTTCCAAATTTCCCGGTAAACGGTTGAACAACACTGTGACTCTAACTGGCACTGGTCAATCGAGTGTTCATAGTTTGATGCAAATAGATTGTCAAGTAGAAATTGATGGCTTGAGTTTAGAAATTCATTTTCACGTCATACCCGACTCTTTTCTTAACAGTGACATAATGATTGGTCGTGAGATTTTAAGACAGGGTTTAAATGTAAACATGACTCATGACAAGCTGACATTTTTTCGCGGTATTGAAGTAAATGCATGCTCATTAATCGATTCCCATCCTGAGGCAATCTCTTTTGATGACATTGTTACTGATATACCTTCCGCGAATAGAGGGCAATTAGTTGACACTCTGGAACAATTCAGGGCTTCGTTCTCGACGGGTATAGCTACTACTCGAGTCACCACGGGACAGTTAGATATTCGTCTTGCAGATCCTAATCGAACTGTTCAAAGACGTCCCTATAGGTTAGTTGTGGAGGAAAGGGGTATTGTTCGTGACAAGGTGAACGAGCTGTTGAAGGCGGAGGTCATCAGGCCAAGTTGCTCTCCATTCTCTAGTCCGGTGCTGCTCGTCAAAAAGAAGGATGGTTCGGAGCGCATGTGTGTCGATTACAGAGAGCTCAACGATAACACAGTTGACGATAGGTATCCTCTTCCGCTCATCAGTGATCAAGTTGCAAGGTTAGGTAATGCGAAGTGGTTCACAGCTCTTGATATGCTAAGTGGTTATCACCAGATTCCAGTTGCACCTGAGTCTATTGAGAAGACTGCATTTGTCACACCAGAAGGACAATGGGAGTACCTCACAATGCCTTTTGGTTTGAAAAATGCAAGTTCGGTCTATCAGAGGGCAATCATGAAGGCGCTAGGTGATCTTGCATACTCTTTTGTTGTGGTCCACATAGATGATGTGCTGATCCTGTCCTCTACAGTTGAAGAGGGCCTCGATCGTCTTCGTCTTGTATTAGATGTCTTGACAAAAGCGGGTTTTTCACTAAACTTGTCAAAATGTGCCTTTCTAAAGAAACGAATCGAGTATCTAGGATTTGTTATTGAGGATGTTCGTGTGCAACCCAAGGTCTTGCTTCATACTTTCGGCAATTTATACGCGATTTCTCAAAGATTATGACTCCCTTGTATAAACTCACTAGTAGCAAGAACAAGTCTCTTAATTGGCAGTCCGAGAATGAAGAGATTCGTCAAAAGATTATTGCGCAGTTGACCAGCGAGCCTGTGTTGATGATCTTCAATCCCGATCTCCCAATTGAAGTGCACACCGATGCGAGCGCAGACGGTTACGGTGCTATGCTGCTTCAAAAAGTAGACAACAAACAGCATGTGGTAGCTTATTACAGTCGTCGTACTTCTCCAGCTGAATCAAGGTATCACTCGTATGAGTTGGAGACCTTGGCGGTTGTCAATGCGATCAAATATTTCAAACATTACCTTCAAGGTCGTAAATTCAAGGTTGTAACCGATTGCAACTCTGTCAAGGCCTCCAAAACAAAGGTTGATTTGTCTCCACGAGTACATCGCTGGTGGGCATACCTCCAATCGTTTGACTTCAGCATTGAACATCGGGAAGGCGCCAGGATGTCCCACGTTGATTGTCTGTCTCGAAATCCCATTCCTGCTAAATCCCCACCTCCAATGAAGCGTCAAGAGCAGAAGCGTGTCGATTTAGCGTCTCTGTCTAGTACTTGGCTGCAGGCTGAACAAGAGAAGGATGAGGAGATTCGCAAGATCGTGTCTCATTTGCAGAATGAGTGCTTGTCCGAGGATATTAGGCAAACGTATGAGCTTCGTTCTAACATTCTCCATCGCAAGGTACAGCGCAATGGACGTACTCGGTGTATCCCAATGGTTCCTCGTGCTTTTCGTTGGGCAGTTATCAACAACGTTCACGAGTCGATCATGCATCTTGGGTGGGAAAAAACGCTCGAAAAAGTGTATGACCATTATTGGTTCCCAGGCATGTCGAAATACGTGCGCAAGTTTGTTGACAGCTGCATCACGTGCAAAGTGTCAAAACCCCACACTGGTCGAGTCCAAGCTGAAATGCATCCAATTCCTAAGACCGCGATTCCTTGGCACACCATTCATATAGACGCCTCTGGAAAACTTAGCGGCAAGAATAATGACAAGGAATACGTCTTCGTTATTATAGACGCATTTACGAAGTTTGTTCTTTTGAACAACTCCAAAAACATCGACAGCGTTAATAGCATTAGGGCTCTTAGAAGTGCAATTTCATTGTTCGGTGCTCCGCAAAGGGTTATTGCAGATCAAGGTCGTTGTTTTTCTAGTAAGGAATTCGCGAGTTTTTGTAGTAGTCACAATATCGAATTGCATCTTATCGCTACCGGTGCTAGTCGTGCTAATGGCCAGGTCGAAAGAGTCATGGGTACCCTAAAAAGTATGTTAACATCAGTAGAGACCAGTAGAGATCGCTCCTGGCAAGATGCATTAGGTGACATTCAGTTGGCCATGAATTCTACCATTAACCGTGTCACTAAAGCAAGTCCTCTCGAATTGTTAGTCGGTAAGGTGGCCAGACCTTTAAATTTAATGACTATTGATGACAATGACGAAATTGATTTGGATGCAATGAGAGAGCAGGCAACGCGGAACATAGTTGAAAGTTCCAAATATGACAAAAATCGGTTTGACAGTACAAAAGCCAAGATTCAAAGTTGTGTAGTAGGTGATTATGTTTTAATAGAAAATGAGGAGAGAAAACAATTAAAATTGGATCCAAAATTCAAAGACCCGTTCAAAGTTATTGAGGTGTTAGATGGAGATAGGTATGTGCTAAAGTCACTTACATCGAATAGAACATACAAATATCCCCATGATAGAATCAGAAAAATCCCTGAACAACAGGTTCCCATTGAATTAGATATTGTATGTGACGATGACGATGATGATAATGCCACTGTTTCGAGTTAGTTGTGTGTGTAATTATGATAATAATTGTTTTGATTTTAATGGATTCACTGTTCACAAGTACTATGTTTTCAATGGACCGAAAGCATACCCGATGGACTGGGCATTGTTGTGGCCGCACCAGAAGTGCCGGAGCATGTAAGAGGTGCACGTTGACTGCTTTTTCTGTGCAGTATACTCTTTGCGAGGAGTAGCACTTACGCAGCTGTGATGGTTACCTTCTGACGTTGGGTTCACTGTTAATTTAACACGTGCCGATGGACTGGCTCATGCCGATGGACTGGCACATCTTACGTTATCACCTGCCGATGGACTGGCAATTTGGTTTTACTGTTGTGAAGAATGATTCCACACATGGGATACATTTTCTCGTTATGATTTGTTGATGGCTAACGTGTTTTAGTACCCACATGGCATGATCATGATCTAATCTAATTTGATGGCTGAAATTTTAACTTTTTTTTTTATGTTACTGATTATTTCATAGGGTTAATGTCAGGTTAGCCGAACGGATTACCTTTCGATTATTTCTTTGTCCACAGATAACACACCCGAGGACGGGTGAAGGTCAAGACGGCCTTGTCGAATTGTGAGGGCGGCGCCACCAGTCGGCAACGATTTAACATTTTGATTATTCTTTTTTTAATGCGGGTATCACCGTACATTGAAATTCTCTTTCTTACTTGTTAAAGCTGCCAACAGATGGCGACACCATATGACACTTAATGAAATTGATTCGATTTTTATTCCTGGTAACATTTAACTGATTATGTTGGCCAACCTGTATGATTTCCGTTCGTTCTATTTTTGTGATTGGTTGTAATCTAATTTGTTATGTTGGTAGACTGGAAACGCAAGCGATTGGCTGACAGCTTTTCCCCCTCGCTTGGACATGGCCCTTGGCGGGAATTGTACTCCACGTGGTCGAGTTGGATTTAGTTTTGGACACACTTTACTTTGGTTGGTGATCGAGTAAACATCTCCGCCAAGAGACTTGTCTGTTCCCATGCTGCCATAAGTTATTTTTAGCTTACGATTATTAAGTAGGCCGTTACGCTAATTAAGTTTAAACTTTATCGTGCATAATCGTGCATTATAATAATGGTATTTTTAGTACAGTGATGGTTGGAAATAAAAGACAGTGATTGTGCGTATAGTGTTTCTTTCTTCTCGTAGTCAAATAACCTATCGCTATGTCCGATGTCCCTGAAAACGCCCAGTTTCCCGCCCCGGCTGTCCATGATGCAACATACATATTGAATGTTTGCCCAACATACATTATTGTATTAGGCATTAAGTAATCCCATTTGGCGATAAACTATTATATATTATTCTACACAGAGGAAAGCGCAGGCAAAATCTTAAATACGCCAACACTCATACTCTGGCAACATTACAAAAGTTTAGCGTTGACGGAATACTGGCTGACTACTAGCGACATCTGAGAAAAAGCCGGTTCTTAGTTCATTGAACAGGCTATACTGACTGAATAGGAATCGTGCGGGAACTCTAGATGGCAGCACAGTAGCCGAACATAAAGTCCTGTGTGAAAATGCGAATCAAAGTGATCCCCATTTCAACGTTGTTCAAAAAAGGACTCTATTCGACTATATCATTTTGTTTTTTGTATGTATGTTACGCGAGTATTCCGCCAATTATGACAATGATTTTGACAATGACAATGACGAATAATTTCGTCGGGGGTTGAAAAGTAACAGAAAAAGTACCTACAGAAAGTGAGAATAGCCGAAGAAAATAACAGTCAAATTTTGTATGTAATCTCTCATGGTTATAAGTTTCTAACCGCGTTCTCTTGTTTCAGATCATAAACAATCTAGACCTCAAAGTCATAGAGCAGCGGAAAATCCTAGACCTCTTGAAATATGAGAAGAGAAGTAAGAAATATAAGCTGAAAGAGCTGGAGAAAGAGTACGAGCGATTACTGATTGCTACCACAAAGAGAGTCGTTAAAACCAAGAGCAGCCCGACGAGAAAGGTAATAAGTACTTTTTTATACTCGTGTACTTTAATCTGACAATTATAATTTCACAGACAAAATCACAATAACGCACTAATACAGCGTCAGCCATTACCCATTTAGTGGTCGCTGGCGTGGTAGGCACGACAGCACACGACCACTTTCGTGGTTCTTGCCGTTCAAAGGGTTAAATTCACTTCTTCTGGGAATTCACATAAACTTAGCCTGGATTGGTTCGTTTTCTGTGCTCCGCTTCATTGGACGAGCACCCTTATGGTGCGTTTTTACCAGGGAATGCAAGCCGGTGTATTTTTGTATGGAAATTACCGGATTACCTGAAAATTATCGGTGATTTCCATAGAATAATTTACCAGTTTGCATTCCCGAGTTTTTACGTAGTGTTCTGAGCAGGGATATGCTTGACGAATTATTTCGTCGAGTGTTTCATTCCTCTTAAGTGTAATTTGGTTGAAAGCATTTTTCTCTGACACCGGAACTATATGGGATAGTTATAAAACAATAAGTAACCTAATCGATAGGATGATATTCTCAAGAATTACGTAAAATTACTTCAGAGAAATGTGTTCAGTTCTATCTTTGTTTTCGTCTATTACACGGAGTAATTAATGTTTTATCTGTGTTTGCTTCCAGCATGCATCTCATTTGGAGAATGAGATCCACAAAGTGCTCATCCAGTGGACTGAGGCTGAGTTGGTCAAGAAGAAGTACCACTCTATCAGGTGACTATCACTCCTATAGCCACAGAACAGCTACGCTGGAAGGGCGAGTGTACGCGAACAAATGGCTCTGTCCTGCAAGCCATTGATCCCACATCTTAACTAGAAGTCTTTACCTTCCCACGAAGACTATGGTGTCGCTTAAACAATCTGAGGACAGGTCACGGGCGCTGCAACTATTTTCGTCGGTCAAATAATCACCCAAACATAGACGAATTAGACATTAAACGTGGTGAAAGGGTATACCTACGTATATATATTATATAGATATATACATTACATACTTAAGGGCGTTGAATTTGTGTATGTCCCAGATCGCATGTGTTTGGGCCTTAAGTATACGGTCTGGGGCTGTATTACGAATTACCGCCCGTGTTTATCTAAAGATTTACGACTTACGACTTTCCTTGGCCAGGAAGTAAGGTCTTCCCCCGCTTAACGGGCAGAAAATTCCACTTACGGCCTAGGGAGGCATTAATAATATAAAAAGTGGGTGTCCACTTACCAGCAATCATGGGGTGGAGGGCCCTGTCGGGCCCAGCTCTCGAGAGATGGTGATTAGGGCACAATGATTAATATTAGTTTGAAATGTGAGTATGAATGGCAGGTCCCGTGTTGTTAATATTAATCCGGGAATGGCAGCTCGTGCTTATGTAATTGTTTAATAATATTAACTTATCAAGACACAAACATGCTGGATGTTGTAAACGTTCGTATCAAAAATCCACATAAGGCAATGCTATGGGGCTCGGAATGACAGACAGAATTTGACAATAACATTATTTTTTTTGAAAGCAGGTTATAATAATTATCACATGGACCTAGCAATTAAAATAATTATCATTATGAGTTACATCGATGTTAGATAACGATTTTCGTCACTCACCATAGTGCGTGAGCAGACAGAATGCGATTCGAGTTTTATACCTGTCTCGCTCTCTCTTACGCGATCCACATAAGCACCTCTCAGTTTTCACCCGAATCCGCATCTCAATCTGAGAGGTCACAGACTGTACGCTATGTTACCTTATCTTTTATCATGACTTATTTGTTATTATTATAAATAAACTTACGATATAAAAACTCGCAGTCACGCAATGTTTGTACCATCGAGTCGAGGTACCTCAAGAGTCAGAGCACTACTCCGGATAAGTAGAGGTTGTGAGTTCGATCATGTAGTGAATCGCGTAAAATTTTGTGTTCATATTTGGCCAGCATGAATGTTCATAAAAAAATGTATTAAAATATATTTTCAGACAAGCGCTCATCGACGACTCGGTCAAGTTTGAAAGTTCCCTGATCAGGGTCGAGGATCTGCTTGAGAAGCAAAAGGAAGAGATAGCAAAACTGGAGGCAAGTTTAAATCTTTTTAGTTTATGTACCTATATTACAGTTTATACAGTCTGTCAAGAAAGTGTGGAAATTAGTGTCGTCCCGTTTTCCTAGATTGATTAGAAAAGGACACTACACTAGTCTTTTAGTTTATGTCGTGTAGCTGAATTTTAGATCGTCTGTTTTCCAGTTTGTCCGCGAGGAAGCAGCAGAGATGCGCGTGCGCGCGACAGCGGCGACGGCGGCGGAGGCGGCGCGCGCGCACGACGCCGAACACGCACGCGCCGCCGAGCGAGCGTATTACGCGCAGCGTTTCGCTGAGCGCAAACTAGAGCTGGAGAAGTTAGAAAAGCGGATATTTCCGCCTCAAGGTCTCAGTAATAGTAGATTACATTACTGCCCTTGATTTGTCTAAAGTGTTAACGTCTTCCCTTGGCCAGTAAGACTAGCATATCTTGTCGCGCGGGTCAGCATCTCCTGTCTTGCTCGAACAGTATTGAAACGAAAATGACAGGTAGTATTTGTGGCGCGACAAAGAGTCGCGTGTCAAAGTTATGCAGGGAGTCGCATAACGGGCAGAAATAACTAGCCCCTTTACTTCACTTGTCGCAAGACAAGTCTCTGTTTCTGTTGCACAGTTTTGACAAGAAAGAGGTAAAAAATTGGCACGTGGCGTGCAGTTATGCTGTTCAAAACTCAGCATTTCACTCAGCCATTAAATATAGCTTAAGTGAAGAGTGTATACCTACAGTTGAAAAACATCTATTAAATGGCGTTACTGTCTAGTCACATTCTACAAATCTACACAATAATAGTGGTATATAAAAATTACACCCTTAAGCTTTGATTGCGGGTCAAAGTACATAAGTCTTGTGAAACATCGTTTATGAACACGGAACCACAAATAAATTAGAGCACACCATGCCAAACGATACTTAATACCTATAAAGGGTTTAATACGTTCCAGTGCGCGCGCTGGTGCGTCAGGAGTCTACCAGATCAACAGAGGGCGCTGTTCTCACGGAAGAAGCATCGGCCACTGCGCAGATGGAAGACGTGTTCCAGAGGCTGATGAAGCTTACAGGTGGGACTTCCACTCCTGTAGCGAGGAGCTATAGGCGCGTAGACATTTCTTGAGGTTGTCTATCGATTCTATTTTTTATTGGGATCGAATGGGAATATGGGACTACCTAAACTTAGACTGCTCTAAAAATCAGAAATAACCGTCAAAGTTCAAGTTATTTGTATGGGGACACTAAATAATTTGCCATTTTCACCGTGAAAAAGTGCGATTTATTGGGCTTACCTTGTTCACAATCGACAATAAAATAAAAATTTGCCCTAATATTTCAAATTATATAAAAATAGTACATTTCTG
This sequence comes from Apotomis turbidana, assembly GCA_905147355.2. NCBI lineage: Eukaryota > Metazoa > Arthropoda > Insecta > Lepidoptera > Tortricidae > Apotomis > Apotomis turbidana. The sequence goes on along the minus strand of LR990280.1, from coordinate 56,087,126 downwards.
CAGTCGCCGCGAAAGAAGGGCTTGCCGGCTGAGTAGGTATAGATCGGATAGTGATACGAAGCCGGCAAGCCCTTTTCACGGCTAAGGTATGTAGGTATAATGCTTTTCTCTAACATATGCAATGAAATAAAAAAATACACTACTTACTAAAAAAAGTCATCTGTTTAGTTAGCCTGACCATGACACAGACGTCATATTTTAAAAAAAATACTTGCTGGCCTAGGCCTTAAATTTTGTATGAAATTCCTTTACAGTTATCAACTTAGCCTGATGATAACGCACGTTATGTCCACATTTCATTGCATGGTTGAGAATAAATATTTTCCTTCTGCAGGCGTCACCGACGCTGAAGAGGTGTTCGACCGCTTCCGAGCCCAGCGTGAGACCTCAAAACGGCTGAACTATCTCCAAGCCACCATTGAGGAAGAAAAGCTACAGTTGGAGACCACACAGACCAACCTCCTGGCCGAGTTGGAGGCATTCAAATTCGCCTCCGTCAAGGATAAGGATGAGTAAGGCCGTTGTTACACTATCCTTCCTTACACAAAATCCCCAATAGTAAAAAAAAGGGTCCAGCTCTAAGCAGTAAATAATAGTTCCAAAGCTGTCCCAAGACCGTTAGTGCCAAGTAGTGAGAGGAAAAGAAAATGCAGTTTTAAACGGAGTAGTCTTCTCTAAGCCTTTCAACTGATACTTTTGGATATACATATTTATGTCTTAAGCAAACTTTTATTTAACTTGCTATGTATGTTACTATGTTTGTTCGGGTGGAATCTTCGTCAATTTCTTCATTGACCAAATTTAAAACATTGTTTACCGTGCTGCTAAATCCTTCGATCTTCTTGCGAACAAAATGCTTCATCCTATTGAAGGAAAACTTAACTTTAATCACTGTCGATAGTTTTGGCTTCATTATGCAAAAATTAATTGAAATTTGCGGAATATTTAGTCCTGTTTCCTTTTTTTTTTTTTTTTTTTTAATGTGGCTTTGACCTTCTTGCTGAGCAAGTGGTATTTCGCCAATGACTCGTTTCGAATCGCACACGGCGACAAGATTGAGGATTTATATCACGTTGTACGGTGAGGTGCCTTTTTGTAAATTGATAGCGATTTACAAAAAAACCACGCGGTCTACCGGGCCTTGACCCAAGAAGGGCTATGTACGCTTCAAGTTGAATTCTTCATTAACCATTCACTCATACGTTAGTTCACTGCACAATAGGCTATCAATACTACACATTGAACAACCAAAATGAATAAATAACGAACAACTAAACTTAAAGGCATGCGGCCATCTTAAGTCACAAACCGGAAGTCCTTCCTTTTTATTTACATCATTGACATTCACCCGGCTTTCAACGTCAGTTACCAAAAATTTGTCGTTGCCAGTAAAATAATTTGGTACCACTGAAAATCCGCAATATGGCGTCGGTTGTAAAACCTCTTGTAGGGCTTTATCACTAAAACCCGCAATATGGCGTGCGTTGTAAAACCCCCTGTTGGGCTAAAGTAAAAAACGGATACCTACACAACTTTTAAAATAACCATCTCGTTTCCAGAACGCAGGATCAGATAACCGCCTTAAAGGAAGATATCGTAGCGGAGGAAGAAACGTACTCTGTTTTGGAGAGAGAGATGGAAGAACTGGACACCCTTCTGCTCGAGATAAAGAGGTTACTCTACGAGTTGTGCAAATTGCTGGACGTGAGTTTGACGTAAAACTACCCAACTATAGTCCAAACCAAAACTCATTACATAATTACTTACAAGATCCACAATTCCTTTAGGGTTTCGTACCCAAATGGTAAAAAATGGGACCCTAATACTAAGACTCCGCTGCCCGTTCGTCGCTGTCCGTTTGTCACCAGGCTGTATCTCATGAACCGTGATAGTTGAAATTGTCACAGATGATTAGGCATCGGATAATTGGATGCTTTTATACCTAAACTTTGCTCCTCCTCCTTCGCTCCTCTCGCGGTTACTTTATAGAACTATAATCTTATTTGACGACGCAGTTGGCTCGGTTTGTAGTGCAGCTGCCTTCTGAGCCGGCGGTCCTGGGTTTGAATCCCGGCCAGGGCAAATATTTGTGTGATGAACTATATATTTATTTAGTAAAGCTTTGCTTAGTTTGGGACTAGGTCGATTTGTGTTAGATTGTCCCTTAACCTATTGACCGCCAAGCGGTCTAGCAATTTACCGTGCCACTGACGCCAGAGTAAAAAAAAAAAGATGTGCCCCAACATCAACAGGGATTGAAAAATACTTGTAGCGGTTAGAATTACAAAGTTTTTGATCATTGAAATTTGGACGGCTGTGGCCGACGTGGCGTCAGGGGCACGATTTTTAGTTTGACGGCCACAGCCAACTGTGGCGCTCAAAAGGTTGATATTTATTTATTTAAGTCTCCATACAAATAATTTAGGCAGTCGCTAGTAAGTACGGTCACTGGAAATTCACGGTAACTCGGTTCCTCAGGTGATCCCTGAGCCGGCGGTGCCTGAGTGGACGGCGGAGGCGCGTGACGTGCGCGAGGTTCTCCACGTGCTGCGCGCGCGCTTCGAGCACGCGACCACGCGCGCGGAGCTGGCGCGCGCGCGCCGGGACCCCGCCGCCCTGGTCATGCCCTCCAATGTAAGACATACTACACTAAATATGGCACAAAACAGATAGGTACAGAAATCAATCTAAATACAAGCGCGCTCGAGCAAACGCACACAGACATTGCTCACGGACACGTCAAGCGGATGGCACTGGTCTGAACTGGTCCGAGATATCGTGTCCGTGAGCAATGTCTGCGTGCGTTTGCTCGAGCGCGCTTGTATGTAGATTGATTTCTGTACCTGCTTTGTAACTATGGCCAGCAGAGGCAACTGCTTGAAAAATTCAATGGCTCTCGCATTAGGGTCAGTGGTCCAATAGGTAGGACGCCCGTGTTTGCACGGAAACCCGTTGAAGACCGAGGTTCGAACCCTGCCTTAGCCATTAATTATCACCTAAATTGTTAGAATATAAATTTCACATCATAATTAAATTAATTTAGATTTAGTATTCAATTTTTAAATGATATATAACTGATGCCTCACTCATAAAGTAGCATGGTGTGCACACCACTTTCACACCCGATTTGCTCACGCCCCCGACAAAGGACCAAGTGTCTTTTTCGAATAATGGCGTAAAAGAAATCCCAGAAATTGAATGTCAATCTGGTGGACGTTACTGTCGCCGCGCCTCGGACTTTCTAGTTGCTTTAATTCACCCTAAGAGGTAAGTGAAATTTTAAAATTGGGAGATAATCTCTCTTTCCTCAAGATGTAAGACTTTAGACAAACCACGGGCAATACGGAGATAATTCGTAAAGCCCTAGATATTAACACCTGCGATTTGGGTCATTCACGAATTCAACGCTCTAAGTATGTAATGTACTTCTACGTCACCCCAGTCCGCAAGCGGGATTTTTTGAGTGGGATTTCGCGAGAAGATCCTGTATCAAGGATTATTTAAGTTTTGAATTTAGGTATTGTATTTATTTTAGACTCAGGCAAAAGGAGGATGGCGGGCTCCGAGTAATTTCTGGTACAAAGGGTGTCCATTGCGATCCAGCGTGGAAATGCTGCGAGCGGTATGGGCAATTTTGGACCTGAAACGACAGGGAGCGGTGTTTTTTGAACCTTGTTATTTTTATAATCTAGTTTTAATTGAGTTATTAATTATTAAAATATGAATTTATTGTAAATAGTATTTGTATTTAGGTTATATAGAATTTTATTTAATTCCGGGCTCATTGACAATTCATTAAAAGGAGCTGACTTGATCTGTCAGGAAACATCGCTATCCATTTTCAGATACTAACGCTATCTATCCGCAGTTGGAATTATTTAGCTTAACCTATATTAGATTCTTATTAATTCTAATAAGAAGTGTTAGTAGCGTTAAAGACTTAGATGTTTCATAATATTTATGTTTACTTAGCCGACGAGCGGAGCGCCTTCCGTTGGCGGCATAAGCATGCAAAGCCACAGCACGCCGAAGGAGGCCGAGACCGCCGTGCCCACGTACAAAGAGCTACTCAACAAGGAGCCGGTCAGGCAGCCTCGTGAGTACCCATAAGGATGTCAAACTGGTGCATGTTTTCAAGACATTTTAAGGTACTACCAACGCCATCTAGCGTCGGATAGTGTTAGTTTGGTTCTTTTGTAATAAAAGCGGACATAATTTAACGTTACCTATATTATAACCAGTATCCCACCAAAAACATTCTGTAAAAAACTAGTCTCGATGGAGCTGCTTGTTTATCTCTAAAAAGTAATGAAATCTAGACAAAGTCGTACCAAGTCTAAGGTTCCTTACTGCGATTTCTTTATTATGATAGTTAATGTTGTGTGACTAGGCCGTTGAAGGGTACACCAGTATGAGCTATTATCTCGCTTAACAAACATAGGTAGTTACAACAGATATAACATTACGTGAAAACAAAATTGACTTGTAGCGGTTCTGGCGACAGATTGGTGCAATGGTGTCATGGAGCACCTGGTTTTGTACCCTTGTGTAAAAAAGATTCAAAATTCATCGGATCGTTGCACGTTTTTTCTTATTCTTTGTACTCTTTCGTAGAGTAACGACATATTGTTATATAATTTCTTCTTACATCCATCCGTTCGTTACTTGGGTCAATCAACTATTTTCTGTTGCCCGTTGCCATGGTGATGCCTCTCTTTAAAGCTATGATTTTCGGTGGTTGTATTAGAAAGTGTATAGTAAGAATCTTTGTTATTGCAACCGGTATGAGCTCATTCCAATGTAGACTATCTCCTGACAATACCAGTAATATAAATTAAAAAAAAAAATCTAATAAGATTAATCACCATTGTCCCCTGGGTCACGGGACAGAATAACAACAAGAATAAGTCCCACCCAAATTTTAAACGAATGTTTTGATTTTTTGTTTTCAGCATCGGACGAAGAAGAGGACATACCTTCAAGATGTTATCTGAAGAGACAGGCCCAACTCATCGTGGACACAAAGTGTCGAAGGAAAGGGTTCCGTACATCGTACCCGAGGCGATAAATTATTATGGTTCTTCGTCGGCTTCACGCTTGACAGAGTGGTCGTCATCATTTCAGATGAAAACAAACGTTGAAAAGGATGCGAACTTCGAAATGAGTTTGTAACATTTCCACCAACATCTGAAATCATTTAGGTTCACTTCGTCCATATTCCCATTTTGTCAACTTCCTATCTCGTTGACGTTCCCAACTTGTCCACATGCCCAACTCGTCCACATTCCCAACTCGTCCGCATTTCCAAGTTATCCAAAAATCACACTAAAAATCATTGAACGGAAACTTACATTAAATCGAAAACCACTTCTTTTTAATAAGTTGGTTGAAAAAACAAATTAAGCAATATGAAACTAAATAGTACCCGAAATTGTGATGGAATTTGTACATTCCTATAGCGAACGAGTACGGAACGGATGTGGACGATTTGGGAATGTGGACGAGATGGGAATAAGGACGAGATGGAAATGTGGACAAGTTGGAAATGTAGACGAGATGAATCTAAAGGCTTTTTAATACTTACCATAAACCATATCGACTCTTGTCATTTACTTAGACTTGCGTGATGACTGATGAGGTTGCAACACAGACAACCCCCACTCTGTGGTCTGTGGGTTGCAAACACCCTCGTACATACAAATAGATATACTAACGTTTGTTTGTTTTAACGTTTTACTGTATTAATTGAACATCATGTAGTGTATCTCGTGTCACTTACTTTTAGTAATATATCTCCAGTATCATAGTACAGCATTTACTAGTATAGATTAATTATAAGGTATCTTTATAAGTCAAGGCATAAAAAAAAATCTGCGTGTGTTCAAAGTACCAAAATAAGATTCTATCTAAGCGTTTGTGAATCAGTAGTAGATGTTTATAAATGCAATGTTCAATTAAACAATAAATAGTAGACTCGGTTGGCGCAGTGGTAGATCAGCTGCCTACTGAGCCGGCGGTCCTGGGTTCGAATCCCGGCAAGGGCAAATATTTGTGTGATGAACTCTCGAACATTTGTACCTGGGTCATGGGTGTTTCTATATGTATTTCAGTATATATTTATCTATATAAGTATGTATATCATCGCCTAGCATAACACAAGCATACCTACTAGAGCTTAATTTGGGACTAGATCGACTTGTGTGGGGTTGTCCCATATTTATATTTATTACAGGCAAAAAATAGCCAAACCAATGTTTTGCCTGTACAGTCTGACCAAAAAGAGTAGAAATTAAAACGTGGCAATACTGTAGTGTCGTCCCTTTCTAATCAATTTAAGATAGATTATATATGGGAAACGGATAATACATTAAAGTATAGTAAAAATAAAGACAAGTTATGTATGTAATAGTTTCTGTTCAACTTCAAGACCCAAAGGTTGTCTGAAAGTGATCTCTCTGTACCGCTAAGAGCGCTTGTTGTCTATCGCCTTTTCAGTTGTTGTTGTATTTGTGTTTCTATTGCAATAAATAATTAATTTTGGTGTACCAATATAGTATTAGCAAGCTGCGGATTAGCAAGCTGAAGTGGCAGTGGGCCATAGCACGTAGAACTGACGGCCGATGGGGCAGTAAGGTTCTCGAATGGAGGCCACGCACCGGCAAGCGCAGCGTAGGACGTCCACCCACAAGGTGGACAGACGACCTGATAAAGGTTGCAGGAAGCCGCTAGATGCAGGTCTCTTCCAACCGGCCGATCTGGAAGTCACTGGGAGAGGAGAGGCCTATGTTCAGCAGTGGACGTCCTGTGGCTGAAATGATGATGATGATGATGAATGTAGTATTAGAAGCATATTGGTATTGATTTTATTATATTGAACTGATTAGAAATAACTCCTTAAAATAAAATGGCTGCACGAAATTAATCAATATTTTTTTTTATACATGATGAATTGATGGATTTTAATAGGTGATCAGATGGGCTGGCATATTTTGCCGCGACTTCACTTGTCGCTTGGCATTGCGTTACCTGTCTTGCTCGCACGGTATTGTCAGAAAAGTGACAGGCAGTATTATCACAGTCGCGTATCACAATTATGTTAGAAGTAAAGAAATGATTGTTATATCGCGATGCAGGATCGCCCTTTGCTTTGTATGGGCGCGCGGACCCATGCCAGTCTAGCCGGTCATAATTTCTTTGTTCTCTCATCACGACACAGTGACTGGACGATAAGTATTAGCTGGATATCCAAAGATAAGACTCTTAGAATCCCTGCTTTAAGAGGCGAATGGGTCGATTACCAAAAAATGTACATAGTTAACAAAAATCCCGATCGCTTCCTTTGTGTGACGAAAGTTAGTCATACAAAATGTATGGGTAACTTTCGTCACACAAAGGAATCCATTAAGTTTTGTTTTAATTAAGCCCTCAACTATGTAATTTTTTTTGGATACGACCCAAATCTTACCTGGAATTGTAATGGAGTAGGTACTTATCACACTAATATTATAAAGGCCAAAGATTGTGAGTGTGTTTGTTTGTTACGTCTTCAAGCTCAAACAGCTGAACTAATTTTGATACATTTTGGTATAAAGAAAGGTAGCCGTCTCTCTGGATTACTGGATCGGCCCTGATACAATTTATGTCTTTAAAAAAAAGAATACTCAAGGTGAGTACTATGTACTATCACTATCACAAAAATCAATTCAATTCAATTTTTATAAATAAATGGCTACTGTCCATTGGGACAATTCTGCCAGTGTCAAAGTTGTAGGGTGAGTTGAGCTTTTTGTAAAGTGATAGCGATTTACAAAAAACCACACGGACTATCGGGCCTTGACCCAGGAAGGGCTATGAACGCTTCAAGTTGAATTCTTCATTAGCTATTCACTCATACGTTAGATCACTGCACTATACGCTATCAATACTACACATTGAGCAACAAAAATGAATAAATAATGAACAACGAAACTTAAACGCATGCGGCCATCTTGAGTCACGAATACCTAAGGAAAAAATCATTGATGAATGATGATTGAACGTTGATCTGATTTCCGTGCATATTTTATTACAAAAAAGGTTGCACTGCGCCTCCTTATCCAATACGTCACCAAAATGTCAAAACCATGAGACCAGATTGGATGACACTGTCAATCTCAGACGACAATATTTTCGATTAATTTTACTTGATTTATATTCATATAATCATGTTTTGCCCGGAGAAGAACTCTTACCTACAGCTAGTATGTGCCATGGCACCGCGGGTCATCAATAAGGCGGTCGACAGAGCGATGGGCAAACAGGTCATAGGTCATCCAAATGGTACGTATCCGCTCCAATGTTGTATCTTACAATAAATACGCCTAGACCTAGTCAGCGCTTGAAAGGGAAGCCAGTTTCGGTTAGCCACGGGCTAAGTTTCGTCCGTGTGCATCTATCACAACGTCCAGTTTAGCAACACGTCTCTATGATTGGTTCGTAGACACGCACACATAAAACCAAAACCGGCTTCATCTTTCGCAAATCAGCTACGGTTGCCAGACGGTCGGGATTTGGTAGGATTCTCCCGAATTGGAAATTAGCCCACTATAATATAAACATGTGTGATAATGAGCGAAAAACCGGAATATAATAACGTTATTTTGTGTTGTTTTGTATGGAGCAAAATAACGGTATCGATCCCTGGTCCTCCCGACTCCCGACAAAGTTAAAAATCTCCCAAAAACAACTTTATTTTATTAAATTATAATTTTAAAAGGAAATAAGTACAACTATTAATTTTTCCATAAGTACTATAAATAAATACTTAACCATATTACATTTTTGTAGATAATAGACAAAATTATAGTATTTATCTATGTAGACATTTTTATCGGCAGTGAACGGCGTTGTTTTTTGATAATTTTTTGTTTCTCCCGACCAAAGTCACAAAATCCCGAAAAAATGTTGTATCTCCCGATAATAGGGTTATTCGATCTGGCAACCCTAAAATCAGCGGAGCTAGCATATCTTGCCGCGAATTCGCTTGTCGCGCAGCTCATCTTCACCTGTCTCGCTCGCACAGTATTGAAAGGAAAGTGACACGTAGTATATGTCGCGCGGCAATAAGTCGCGTGTCACGGTTATGCTAGAGGCACTGTTTAATGAAGACTCATGTTCAAGGCGTACTTATTCTAAGTGTTGTATCTACAAAAGGCGCAAAGTGATAGAGATTTCGCCACGATTATCATATTTTTGGTGTCTAAAAATATCTCGTAACAAGCAACATTAAGGTTACCTTAGGAAATTGTGCCCATGGGATAAATGCGTGTTTTGATGATATCATAGAAGCGGAACATTTGAAGACCACCGCATATCCTTACTACCTAAAGTTTGGGACTATTAATATCAATATGAAAAAGAGAGCGGTGTTGAGAGTAAGTGTTCCGTCTCTATATGAAAAGACGCATTTGTCCCATAGTCGCAATTGCCTCACGGACCTTATCGATTATTCGAATGAGACTTAGTCACTGTCTCTCTCATGTCCATCTCCTCAACACTTCGTTCTGCGAATGCGGCTGGGACGGCACCTAACCTAAATCACCTATAACTGGGTGACCCTCGTATAGAGAATTCAAGATTGTACGTACTCGAAAGATTCACTTCCTACTTGTATGCCCTCGCCATTTTCAGTTTTATTTCTATATTTTTGGCCACGAAGGAAATTTAAAGCAACCAGGGAAAATGGGCTTAATTTTTTCCTATATTCTTGTTACTTTATTTTTTCTAATCATGTGCAGATTTTTTCTTTTCAGTTAGGGAATAGGGAATGAAATGCGTGGTATACTTATGCCCCAACGAAGGAAAGATTTATTTAGACGTATAAAGTGTTTTTTTTTTGTTTTATCAGTCGCCAACTATGTAAATCCGATCCAGTGCAAATGTGAGCAATACATGAATCTAACGGAAGAAGGCCCCAGGGGTAAGTACGGCTCCGACGTTTTTTTGTATGTTAAAAAATAAAGCGAGCGACGGACCGACAAGCCAATGGACAATCAGTCATAACACGCACGCTTTCAAGTAAAAGATGAGATTATCGTTCAAATTTATTTTCGTTATCCAACATTAAAATGGAACCGTATCTGATGTACCATCATGTTTATCAATTCTGCAGTCGTTTATTTTTCAATTATTCTCTATTGCCAATATTTAGTTCACAAATCATAGCGTCACTACTAAAACTAAATTAGTTATACCGCATTACAGTATAAACCAAGGCACTGTGAACTACAAAATTACATGTAACTGTGTGGCTCCGTTGCGTCGTCTCATCTAGCGCAGGATTCGGCAGATTGCCCCAAAACTGCCGAAACACAACACCCTTCGGCCAGAAGTCTGCACTTGCGATGGTGCTCTGCAGCGGCCGCGGCACGCGCACCACAAACGAGCTGAAGTGCTAATATATTGAATATGATTTCCAGATCCGATTCCCATCAGAGGCCTAGCATCCACGCAGCCGTCGTGTTTCGCCCCGCATGTGGATATAACCCGCGCAAGGCTTGGCTTCGGGCGTATTGGACTACGCGTCTTGAACAGACAACTGCACGACCAAGACCCACTGACGCAGCTACAGGCGATACACACTGTGTTAGACCAGGTATTACATCTTTGCATGTTGATGGTATCTAGAATCGATCCCCGCCCTAGGACTGACGTTCACGCAGCCATCAGATAACCCCGTATCGATGTGACCCGCGCACGGCTCGGCTACGGGGGGATGGGACTACGCGTCCCCAACCTTTCCTAAACCGGCAGCTATACGATGAGGACACACTCACGCAGCTTCAAGCGATACAGACTGTTAGACCGGGTATCGTACATCTTAATTTACATGTTGATAGTATTCAGTTCACCCGACGACTAGCGTCCAAGCAGCCATCGTGTTACGCCCCGTATGTCGATGCAACCCGCGCACGGCTATTTCATAGTTTTCACGGAACCCTCGGTGCGCGAGTCTCTTAGCCTAGCTATGTACGTAACTTAGTTATAGTGTCTAGTGGAAAGAGCCTACTATTCGCTTAAAAGCAATGAACATATTAGGACTACTTACGCCATCTAGTAAAGACAAAATTAAAGAATTCGCATTGCTATTTAACTTTATTGTTGCCCAATATCAGTAATAATCGCCAAAGGTTATAAAGAAATACACAAATATGTGTCAGTTAGCATCGCATTACAACTAAACATAAAACGTTTTTTTTTTTACTTTTTCTATACATAGTCATAAATCATACAGTCGAACAAACTGAAAACGTCAGAAGATTTAAAAATGATAATAACAAAACAATGTCACATTATCTCGCACTGTAAACCGTGTTAAGTTATAACATTTTATACAATTCGCAGGTGCGCATATCAGAAAACGCATTATACCTTATAAGCCTCAACGTGGTCCACCGTCTGACGGACCTCCTGGACAGCAGGAACCCTGTGATCCGCGAGAAGATATGCATCACGTTAACACACCTCGCTGGTTACTACCAGGGCCGGCAGCGCCTTGGCACCTGTCCTGGCTTGATCCACCGTCTTATGTGGATGATCATGAGAGATAAACCCGAAATTAGACACGCAGCAGCTTATACATTGAGAGTATTGAGTAAAGACCGATGCGCTTGCGAGAAAATATGCGAAGTCGAAGGCATAATACAAAATCTATTAACATCAATCAAGAAAGAGTACAGAGGCATCGTTCTGGTACATTTAAAAACTCTAAATCATCTGTTTGAATGGGATCCCGTGGTTCCGTTGAAAGAAAACGCGTTCCTGATAATGTTGAAGTTGTTTTCTAACGAGGATCCGAATATAGTAGGCGCGGCTATGGATTGCATGGCTCAGCTTTGTAAACACGATGTAGGCAAACTGTTGGCTGACGAGCATGATATAACTTTCGTGCTGCGTCCGTTCTTGCATCACGAGAACTATAATGTCGTTATTGCTGCCGCTGGGCTCATGTGTTATACCACTTTGACTAAACGATCCAAATGGCGAGCTAAGGAAGTATGCATGGACTTGACTAAAACCCTCACATACCTGTGCCACGCACCGTGCCTTCCGATTTTACAACTCAAACTCCTGCAAGTTCTGATCAACCTTTGTGACTGTCCTGATATAAGGAATTTCATGAAAATGTACTGGGAACGGAAGATACAGCTAGTCATGATAAGACCTAACGAAGAATGGGATGGTACATCGGAGACCACGTCCATGGGTTTGGAGACCGGGCATAATTATAGGACCATGTGTATCGAAGGGGTGGAGACGATAAAGAACGATTACGGGGATAACGCTGAAGTGATTAACGTGCATAGTTATTTGAGGAGGCTGCGGGAGAAGAAATTTCAGCTATTAGAGGCTATTAATAAGAAGCCTTATCCGTAAATTATATGTTAATATCTTACAATCATGACTGATGATTAGTTTTATATGTACTTTATTCTGAAACGCAATTATGTTTTTCCAAATGCAAATATGGGTAATTTAAAGCCAAACTTTTTAATTGCTATGAATATTTTTTGTGCTCTCTAAATCCTGATGAAAAATATAAGACCACGGACAGTTATATTTATTTTGGTCCGCCTGAATAAATAATTAGGTGACTCTTTATAATGCGATGTTTGGAAAAAAACTTAAGGAATGTCCTTCTTGTATGTGGTGTTCGTACCTGCTTGTTTTATGTGAGTATTGCCTTAAGATTAATCGATTTAGGCAGACAAAGAAGGGTATTTCTTAAGTTGTTTTACCTATATTTGGTTATAGTTAAACATAATTTAGAATGGTACAATGAAGGGCGAAAAAATCTGGCGATAGAAGTGTTGTGTATCGATTCCTCGCATGTACCAACAGTTAGTAAGGCAACACTTCTCGGCAGACTCCAACAGTTTCATGAAATATAGACAATGATAGTTAGAAAAGACACCAAAAATCTGGAAGCAGATTTATTGTAAAATAAAGCACGTAAATATACAATTATATTATAGTTGAGCTACACATTTTGTTTATTATACTCCCTTTCGATACAAATCACAAGTTATATGTAACTATGCCATTAAAACCTTCATGACCAACAACCCGCCTGGTGGGCGCTCGTTACTTTACTCAGCTGCCGACCCAGCTCGCGGCGGATTGTACTATACAAGCGCCCACCTGGCGGGCTCTGCCGGTGTCCAGGGTAGTTATATTTATTTTCATCACACTTGCTCGTAAACTAGAAAAGCGGGCGGTAAGTCGTAAATTACGCCCTAGGGCGGCAAGTAATTGTTATCACACTTTAAGGGTTCACATGCTAGTAAACCGGGCGGCAAATCTTATATTACGCCCTAGGGCGGTAGGTAGTTTTGGTATTGACTACTATTAATTACTTTTGTTTTATTTCCTCCAAAGTGTGATGAAAAACGTCGTACGTGACTCTGGTGTAAAGGAATTCCAAACTCGTGTCATTAAAACCCTCGCCTTCGGGCTTCTAATATATACCCGTTTGTGATTCCTCGTTCACCACCCTTGTTACGTAATGTACTATTTCCTGGTCGTGAAATTGTTAAGTGTCAGTGTGTAAGTATGGCATAAATAGTCCAATAACTAACTAACTGTTAGTCTTGCCCCCCCCTTACCTTATTTAATATCTTTCGGCTTATCACCAAACAAAGTCCTTTAAATAGCTAAAAGCTCAGTTCGGTGACAAATTTAAAATACGCTAAAGGAAGTACGATTCATTTATTATCACTAATATTTTATTGTCACTAATATTTTACAATAATTATATACAATAGAAAGACATTGTAGTAAGATGCCTAACAGTTCTACCAAACAATACGTAACAAATTTCCCAACAGTTCTTGGTTAAGGTGGATGCGCCTACGCACGTAAAATTACAATGAAAGCTTTTTACTTTCAAATTTCGAAAACAATAAATAATAAATAAATATCGGACAACCTCACCCAAATCGATCTAGTCCCAAAGTAAGCAAGAAGGCTTGTGTTATGGGTACTAGACGACGATATACGTACTTATATAGATAAATATATACTTCAATACACAGAACAACTATGACCCAAGCACAAATATTCGAGTTCATCACACAAATATTTGCCCTGGCTGGGATTCGAACCCGGGACCGCCGGCTCAGTAGGCAGTTGTACAAACCGAGCCAAACGCGTCGTCAAACAAGTTTCATTATAGAAAAGTCGCTGGCTGGAAATTATTGTCTTTTATTTTTGCCGTGATCGTCTTATAAATCGATGAACGCCGGCTGCACGCTCGAAAAAGCATGACTCATTGTCACGTTCCGCCTGAGTCGAGCGTGCAAGCGAGAGCGCGGAACAAGCGATAGAGAGGCACGATCGGCTAAAGCGTTCGGCTTGTGACGCATCTATCTGTCTTCCACTCCATCGGCCGGCATTCAATTCATGAAAGTATGCAATTTTACATCAATGTTTTCTTAATTAAACCGACTTTACAGACATCCAATTTTTTTTTATGATTGAAGTAACGCATTTACAATGAAAATGTATTTGCCACGTAAAGTACAAAACCATAAATGTCTTAAGTCTATGCGCATCATACTAACGACAGGATATTTAAGGAATTGCTATGATAACATTGATATTTCGGCTTTAGGATATTAATCAAAAGCATTTTATCTCATTATCACATATAGCCAAAAATTTGACATTACTTACTCTACGTGCCTTAATCGATATCCCAGAACCAAAATATAAATTTGCGAATATCGAATCATCGATACAAAGAACAAAACACAAAGAAAAAAAGAGTCCAACTTGATACCTTTGGTTTACGGGGCTCGATTCGACAGGTTATCTGGCGTTAGGGTGGTGGAGCGGTTAACACATTGGACCGGTAATCCAGAGGTACCGAGTTCGATTCCCAGTCTCTGCCGCCACGTACGCAATTGCAACGTTACGCTTTTTTGATCTTTGTAAATACAAACCCCACATTAACAATAATGAGACATTACATGTTTCATAAATGTACGAATATTAATTGTAATTAAATAGATTCCTTGGAAAATCCTATATAATGTGCAGCAACTTTTGTGCGGGACGCAAGCACCTTTTTAATATAAAATACAATTTAGGATAATAATATCGCAATCTTATTTTTATACACAATTTCACTATTAGTTGTCAGCGCCTCATTACATCTGTGAAATGGTCGATTTGGCATACGTAGGGAAAATTTCAAGAGGACTAACTTACCATCTTGCAGGCCGTATGCTTGTATGCCACCAGCATAGTATAGCCCGCCAAATTGCTTTTGAACTTGACCATGTTGCGTATTTATTTTACTAGCAAAAAGCTCTTTGGTATCTGACGTTGAAAATCATTGAATATTACTGATGTAAACAAATAGAAAACTGAGATACGTATTCCTAAAAAAATCCCATTATAAAGTCAATAATATTCACAGCGATGCAATGGACTGGTTGTTCACACACCGCTGCTGACATTTTGTCACACTAATATCATAAAGGCGAAAGTTCGTGAATGTGTTTACGAGTATTCACGCTCAAACGGTTGGACCAATTTTGATAAATTTTTGTATGATGGTAGCTGACGTCCTGAATTAACACAGGCTACTTTTTATCCCCAAATAATTTAGCGTTCCCGTGGGATGAGCGGGTCACACCGCGCGCCGCATCTAGTAATGAATATACATGACGTTTTGCACATTATTGGCACATATGCAAGCTGTTTATAGCGCCACTATACCAGGGCCCAATCGCAACTGGTCAGGCTATATAAAAAAGTTAATAAACCGTTGATAACTAATGGAGTGTGGTGAAATTCGGCCTTAAACCTTAAATTCATGCGGTATCAAAAATGATATTACATTTAATTTCAGAAATTACTGAATTAAAAATCAATACCATGTCAATTAGGACTTTGTGACTAAATTGACGTTCATTTGATCTCGGCAATGTGTTATTGCAGTAGTATCGTGTTTGACACTTCATGCACCTAAGGATTAACCCCTCGTCTTATAAGGATTCTGACCACATATTAAGGCGTTTTTTTTATCAGATGCTTATTATACGAAGGGTTAACATATTAAACATAGCATAACGCTAATAGTTAACAATGTCAATACATTTATTAAGTCAATGATATATTTGTATAAATCTGGCGTGAGACACACGGCTTATAAACAAGGCATTCAAATGCTAATTAAAATACTTATAAAATGTGCTAAAACGGCTAAGGAAAAGTCAAACGATTTTTCAACAAACTTAAAATTCTAAAAAGCCGTATAAGCGAATATTATCAATTCATACTAACTCTTTAGATTTTAAGGCGTCTACACACCGGCCACGTGCTAAGTATTTAAGTACACTGCACCGCTCGGCAGCCCAGATATTAACGCGCTTTTGTTACTTTATGTGTAACTACGTTTGTTAGTTTGTAACTAACAATGAATGTACATATGTATAGCCCTCCAGGGTGTTTTACAGCCCGAGCCATATTATTAGTGTTAGCGGATTATTAGTGTTACTAATTTATTTTACTGACAACAACAAATGTGGTACAGTAGCCGGCAAACTTCTTGAGCATAACCTTGACTGCGCAGTAGCCGATTTACGTACAAATGGGCAGATCCGCCATTTTTGTTCTAAAAGTTTGCCGGCAACTATAACTGATGTTCAAAGTCGGTGTCGGAAACAGCACTAAATAAACCGCAAATGTCAAGTAATTTTTGGCATAATAAAACCAAGACTATCCACAGTGATTAAAGTCAAGTTTTCCTCAATAGGATTCAGTATTTATTTCGCAAGAAGAACGAAGGATTGAGCAGCATTCCGGTAAACAATGTTTTGAGTTTGGTTAATGACAAATCCTTGACATATCGCTACTGACATTTAATAATGCAAATATATGACGTGCTCGTGCACATTAATGCCATATGAAAGCTGTTTGTAGCGCCATTATCCCTGGAGCGGACCGACACTTGTTAAGCTATAATCAAATCTTGGAAGTAAGGAAGATATCTAACTTTTTACATGTTTACGTAGTTCAAGTGACAATACAATAATAAGGTACCTTGGAACTCTTAAACAGAACAATTCATCGGTTGCTCGATCATTTGATGAGCAATTAACGTGTATGTGAGAAAATAAAAGCGTGTCCCAAAAAAAACTTGATTGTTGAAAACTTGTCATTCATAGCGGCGGCCAGTGTGTAAACCGCCTAAACCTTCAAAGGTCTAAGACAGTAAAAAATGTCGTCGAATAATTTCGCCCCAAATACAAAGACGTCATTTGCTGTACGTTTCATACACATTTACAGTTGTCTCCATGTTTATCTGGCACATTATCAAAACTTTCCCATTGGGACATAAAGGCTACAGAAATATTCTAGTTTTTTTTTTTACACTTGGTAACACTAGGTTCACATTTTTGGTACAGTCCGTCCGCGGATACGATCACGCGGTCGCTTGGGCCGCCTCAGTGCTGGCTGCCGCGAGAATGTTGGTACAGGGCTTTGCACAGATCGTGCAATGTCGCGTCTCACCTGCGTGCAAACATGTAGCTCTTAGAATACAGGCTGACAAAAAGAGCAGAAATTAAAAAGTGGAAATAATCTATCTAAGAAAACGGGGACGACACTACAGTATTGCCACTTTTTCATTTCTACTCGTTTTTGTCAGACTGTACGCCTCCCGAAAGTCTTCACACATTTATTTTCTTTCTTTTTTTATTAGTGGACTTGTATGCAAAATTGTTCGTTAAGCGCTAGTCTTAGTCTGTGAGCAGAGGTTGCAAAAAATCTACTCTACTTGTAACATACTTGCTGTCTTTGTTCTTTTTGACTTCGTAGATACCAGTTTAAGTTTAACAGTCCATTTTTATTAATTCCATCACCGTAATAGTATCGTCGTTGAGATTGCCAATTCCGATATGTGTAAGATTATAATTAATAAAAATAATACCTTATAAGAAATTACTAAGACATTCATTTTACTAAAACAATCGATGCACATAGCGGAATTGGCAATCTCACCGACGCCGAATAACTGAAGACAGTTAAAGATTCTTTTTAATTAGGATCACAACAGAACGTTGCATACGCAAGCTTAAACGGTAATATAATTTACGTCACACTAGGCCGCAAGTGGTATTTTCTGCCCGCTACGCGGAATAAATCTCACTTCCTGGCCAAGACAAGACGTAAAACTTAAGACAATCCACAGGATGTAATTCGAAAGCCCCAGATCGCACATTTATGACCAAAAGGCGGACAGTGGATGCAATATGGAGACGAAAGCAGAACATGGATAAGACTTTTATTACATTTCGAGTAACATTTATGTATGCACCCTTTTTAGTCATATCCATAGTACGTAAATCGTTTGACATGGATTGATGATGAGATCCACTGTCCGCCCTTTGTTTATGACCTCTTCGGAACGGGCCACAAACATCTTCGGAACGGGCCACAAACATCTTCGGTACGGGCCACAAACACCTGCGATCTGAGACTTTCACGAGCTCAGCACCCTAGGTACAGTCCGACCAAAAAGAGTAGAAATTAAACTGGCAATACTGTAGTGACGTCCCTTTTTTCTTAGATTGATTAGAAAGGAACGACACTACAGTATAGCCACTTTTTAATTTCTACTCTTTTTGGTCGGGCTTTATGTAATGTAGTATTAAGCTCACCTGCCCCCTCCACGCTTGTTAAGCGGGTCATACACCTCGGATTCCGAGTCCATCTCGTCTTCGGACAGCGAGAGCGAGCCGCCCACACGGCGCGTGCGCAGACCCTCCTGAAACAGCCAAGCGTTCGGTATCAACCTTTTGAACGCCTCGATCATCGAAAATGTGTACCATCAAGCGCTGCTCCATACTGTTTGCTCTTTGGCGTCAGGTTTCCATCAAATAAACAATGCAAAGATCGACACACAAAGCATAAGAAAAGTTCGAAAAGTTATCTGGCGTTAGGGTGGTGGAGGGGTTTACACGTTGGGCCGGTAATCCAGAGGTACCGGGTTCGATACCCTGTCTCTTCAACCAGGTTACGCATTTCAATTTTTTTTGTGCCTTTGTCTTCGTTTCAATGTTCAATAATATTTCATTTCGAAACTTAATTATGTTTTTGGAATTGTTTTTTTTAATATGGTAAATTAACAACACATTTTTTAAATGCTATATAGATATAAATATCAACAAGCCAAGAAAAAATAAATTGTGCTCATACGTGGTCCACACCGTGACTCGAACCCGGTATCTGTGGATTAAGACGATGGACCGGTAATCCAAAGATATCGAATCCCAGTGAAGACCACGTATGAGCGCAATACAATTTTTGCGGAACTCTAAAAACAAGGAATTGCCATAATTGTAATGCCACAATAGACATGTTGACTAATTTTTTTTGAGGATGTCAGTCGATTCTATTTTTTATTGTGATCAAATGTCTATATGGGACTGACTACACTTAAATTGCTCTAAAAGTCAGAAATGACCGTCAAAGTTCAACATTTCTACGTAGCGCTAAAAACGCTCCATACAAAACGCGTCAGGCTAGTGACGTCACAGGCCGGTATAGGTACCAATAATTGTATGGAAAAATTAAGAAATTTGGCATTTTCACCGTGAAAAAGTGCGTTTAAGTTCATAGTTGTCTTACAATTATTGTTTCGTAAAATTATGAGGATTCTGAAAACATTTTCAAAATTTATTTTGGATTAAAAAAAAAATCATAAAATTTGCGTACCTTTGAAGTCACATATTTCCAAAAAAGATATATGTTTCTGGATTTTTTTTCTTTGTTTCGTGATATATTTAGCTAATTTTATTCATATAACTACAGTACGCTGTAGAATTCAACATCAGTCAAATAGCCTATTGAAGCAAAACCAGTTATCCACGTTGAGTCAAACACACAAAGCATCCTTATCATAAAATATGGCAGAAAACTTCATGGTAAACAAGAATGGAGAAAATCACCTTTTTTACCTTACATCATACTGTAAAAACAACTAAATATTTTTTAATCAGGGCGTGGGGCTGTGACGTCACTTGGAAAATACGCTCAATGTATGAAGATACTATTGAGTATTAGTCTAATGACGTCGCTGGCCTGGAGCGCCATATAAAATCTACAATATCGTAGCTTCAAAACTATTCACTCAATTTAAATGAAACATAACAAGTATATTTGTAAGAACGTTTCACGCCAGTGATATTCTTCATTCTCTAAAAATACTGTTAAAAACAAGAATTGCTACGTTTATAGTTTTCAGTTACATAGCAAATGATTGTACAGCTGCCGGAAAACTTTTAGAGCATAACCTTGGCTGCGCAGTAGCATTTACGTACAAATGTACACGCGCATATCCGCCAATTTTGTTCTAAAAGTTTGCCGGCAACTATATTAAACAGTTTATTTACACTCACGTGAAGTTCGAAACATGTCGGGCCGTTCCTGACAATTGCACGTGAGTATAAACCGATTAATACAATAATTAAAGTTTTACTAAAAAATATTACTATGTAAAATGTGTATTTTCGCTGCACAACGTGAAAGTGCACATTTATAGCCTGAAAGTGGACTAGTACATAAGTAGTGCATTAGAAGAGAAAGAAAAGTTAGAAGTTACTATTGTTTAGGTAAATAGTTGAAAGAGCAGAGTTATGCAAACATTTGAGCACTAAAACATTATTTACGTCACCCTAGGCCGTAAGTGGGATTTTCTGCCCGCGGGAGGAAATCTCGCTTCCTTGCCAAGGCAAGTACGTAAAACTTTAGACGGGCGGTAATTATGGAACAAACACCTGCGAACTGGGACATTCACGAATACACCGCCCTAGGTATGTAATGTATTATTAATACACATTTATCTTCATATCTGCACAGTTTAACACCTTATAGCTTTAAACATCATAAATACGGCAAAGAAATTTGTATTAGTGATAATAATAACTGCTAGTTTTAAAAAAGTATTCCACACGGCGAGCATTCGCGAGCGATATGTACAGTACTTATATCTCACGAGCGCGGGTGAGCCATGTTTGTGTGAGTAGATGTACATGCACATTGGCTCTGTGTGGGTGAGCCGGAACTGTTCGCTCCCGAGCTCACCCACACAGAGCCAATGTGCATGTACATCTACTCGCACAAACATGGCTCACCCGCGCTCGTGAGATAAAAGTACTGTAACATAAAATATATGAAAATCTAATTTGTTTCATGGAGCACCCTAAGGATTTATGACGGCGTTAAAGTGTACAGAAGTATCCGAAATTGTGCATAAAATATGATGTGAACCGTTGTAAGTTGAGCACACAATAAGCGCCAGCCCATTAAATCGTCCCTTGGCCAAACAGAGAGTGTAGATCGGCCTTATGTTTGGGTACGATCACGATTTCATAGTAAACAAGATTGCACCCTGAAAGATTTTTCTAGAAAAAAGAGAGACTTTCAGTCGGAGTTACCCTCATCTGGCAGAAAACTGTTTAACCGGACGCAATATTTCGCATAATGCTCTTTTGGCAGAAAATTTCTTCAGCATGAAACGGGAAATATATTTAGTACTAGTGGATTAGGTAGGTTAGGTTAGGTTTATTTTATAACTTTTCAGAGAAGTAAATGGTGTCCGTAGAATAATAATTATGTGAAATGAGCATTATGCAAAACATAACGGTCAGTAAAATAATTGTCTGCAAAACATTAGTAAACCGAGTTATATGCTTTTATTTAAGAACGTTGCCTGATTTTTTAGAATGAAACGGCGCCGTCAGCTAGGCTTGGTGGAGAAACGTTTACATTAATTTAGAACACATAAGGTTAGTCGAGACGAGATAAGTGCGTTACTGGGGCAGGCGCTGACCATATCGAAATATTAGAGTCGTGGCAGAAACTGGAACTAACATTATGAATTTTACATAGCAATCGAACCTTTACCACCTGTCTTATAAAAAACAAACTTCTGTCGGCGTTATAATTATACAAAAATCGCAAGGTTTGTATAAATATGTATAATGTCGAAACGGGATAAACCGCACATTTAATATTATTTGATTTTAGCCACTATCGACTGTGTCCGCTATGACGGACGGGTATCTATGTTGTATTAAATATTAAATTATTACGTATTTAATAGTCCCCCTAACCTAAGTTAAAATCGGGAAGTATTTGCATTCAAAATATATAAATTTGTGTGTGTCGATCTTTGCATTGTTTATTTGAAAGGTTTTTTTACACCTTAGCGACATCTATGTGAATACGTTAATTTTATAATAAACAATGCAAAGATCGACACACAAAGCATAAGGATAAATTCGTCAGGTCTACGTGGAGCGAGGGTAGCGAAGTGGCTAACGCGCTGGACCGGTAATCCAGAGGTACCGGGTTCGATTCCCGGTCCCTTCCACCAGGTAGCTCCTTTTTCAATTTTTCTTTAAGCTTTGATCTTTGTATTCATGGTTTAAATAAAAATTGTGGTGTAACCACATTAAAAAATGAGACATTACATGTTTCATAAATTCATACAAAGTGAGTTAGTTTGTATCGTTTGGCAGTTCATTTGCTTGGAAGAGTTACTATGGTTTGACTCTATTCTCTTTCCGCACAGACTAGAGTCTGTGCTAGTAGTAGACTACTAACATCATTTTACAACCACGCAGCTATAGTTTAGTTGAAGCTAGATAGCGTTAGTAATATAACACCTATACTCTTCGATATTTCGATATGGTATGTGCCTGCCCCGCTGGCGCAATTACCCCAACTGACCTTAGTTGTCAGAAGACAAAACAAATATCCGTACTCTGAAACAGTTCTCTCTTTCCTCCTCTATAGTG
Organism: Apotomis turbidana; assembly: GCA_905147355.2. Lineage (NCBI taxonomy): Eukaryota > Metazoa > Arthropoda > Insecta > Lepidoptera > Tortricidae > Apotomis > Apotomis turbidana. The sequence goes on along the minus strand of LR990280.1, from coordinate 56,064,276 downwards.
AGGGAAGTAGTGTCACAACGTGCAAATTTTGGTATCGGATGAATTCACTTGGCACAGATGTAATATACGTAAAACTAAGCTAATTTAGCCCGGTAGCCACCCACCACCCCCTGGCGGGTAGGAAGGGGGGGCAGTCAAAGTTCTATTTACCCAATACCACAAGTGTGGTGTCATTTTCTGATAAATCGGGCATGAGGAATTCATTTTACAGACATTCAATGTATAGTTTACTACAAAAAAAGGAAAATATTGATGAACTTATCAAAATTGGTTTGCATTTTTTTTACTCCACTATCAGTATCTTTGAAAATCCTGATCCAAATGTTCAAATTTGCACGCCACCGCGCTTTAGGAAACAAATCATATCGGCTTTTATTTACCTACCACCTCAAGTTTGGTGTCATTTCCTGATAAATTACAGATGTGGCTTTCATTTTTAGTACAAATAATACAACCTTTCATGTAAATTTTCCAAATTTCAGCAGACAATACTTTTACAAATATGTACTACAGCGTATTTATAAAAATATAGTCCAATTCATGCAGATTTCAAATATATACAATTGATTTGAGACATCATCATTCGCTTGCCCTTATCCCATTTAGGGTTGTCGTATAGGTAGTTCTGGCTAATGTATGATATAGATATGATATTATTGGAGCGCTAGGAAAGTACGGACGTACGTTTATGACTTATGACGTTGGCTGTACCTATTCAATAACCAGTCTCCTTGATTATTTATTTATTTATTTAATCTTTATTGCACAAAAGAAAACTTATCGTACAAAAAGCGGACTTAATGCCAGATTATTCGTAATCAAGAAATCAACACAAGTAGTTTCAGCGCCATCTAGTTAAGAACTATACAGATACCACGCTGTCTATTTTTGGTATAACGCTGTATATATATATATAGTGTCGGCGTTCAGTGGAAGAGGGAAAAAAACTGCCTATGAAGCATGGAATACTTTTCCATGAGCAACCAATGGATTTAATTTGCTCGCTGATGGAGACGTAGAAAACTCTAAACAAATTATTCAAAAAATTATCATAACAATATATGATAAGTAAGTATAAATTAAATGGTATCTACCTGGTCACAGGTGACTGGTATATATAGCTGTATTTTATTTTAACAAAAATACCCACTTACCCGTGTAACGATTTAGCGTTACAAATAATTAATTAAGCCTTAATAACTACTCATAAAACTAAATCTACAATATTATTTACTACAAACACTAACCTTAATTAAAAACTTAAATCTAATCGTGTACTGATATATGATATACTGATTATAAACTATTTGCATCTGTAATAAATTAAACCTCTTTATTCAGCACTGGCTGAATAACTACGTACTGGCCGAAAAAGAACTCGTGAAAAGAAAACAATAGACGATCGTGAAAAAAGGAACACGGCATGCGCTGGCATTGTAATGTTCGATCTAAAATTATTAACTATTGAGAAATCAAATTGTATTTCTTGAATACATCTATAAATATCGTGTAAATAAATTGCTACCGATGTGTAATTAATTCTTTTATGTACGGTTTTTCTATTATGTCTGTACATTTGTAAATAAGTTGCTGTGTTTTCCCCGATACGGGTGAGTGTTGCGAGAATTATATTTTACATAGGTTAAGTCTCTTGATATCGCTAGATATCATGTCTAGTGCTGATGTAGATTATTATTTAATGTTAAATATACAATATAACTAAATGAAATGGTAACAATTTCTTTACCTTTTTTATATCTGTAAAAAAATATATTTTGATCTCGATTTGGTCTACTCTAAATATGAACTATTTTCTAAATGTATTTCTTTGCTTTAATGTTATTGTGCTTGTGACTGCCACATCATTGATGACTAATAAATGCTTAGGAGTTCACTTGACTAGCCTACGAAACTCGCGTAGCCATCAAGATGTTGCAGTCACATGCCGAACTTCAACTAAACATTATGGGATTTCCAGGGAGCAACCCTAGGGCCACCGAACCTATCCCGGGGCAGGAAAACCTATCTTAGAGCCGCGATACCTATCCCGGGGCCTCTAATCCCGGCTTCCGATTCCTATATCCTGACGCTACCAAGACTAAGCCTGGGGCTTGCCCAGGACTACATCGAGATCATCAGTCTGGAGCTAGTCTGCCCTACCCAGACTCCAGGACGGCTAGAGCTAACCTAGCCCGAACCTAGCCTGCTGCGACGAAGACGACGTGTGCAGGGAAGTGGCTCCTAACAAGGACTTGTCTCCTCTAAAGTGTACTCAGCTCGGATTAACAATCTAAATTACCCACGACCTAGCCGGAACTATTTTTACTTTATTTTATTTTTATCAAATGTACATATATTCAAATCTGCATTTTAATTAATCTTATCTATCTATAACGTCTACACTAATTATCCGTTGTACCTGATATATATTTCAGATCAAGTCAGTGCACATCGTTAAACGAGTGCAGGAGGGAGCTATTCTCAAAAACGACCGTCAACTAGAGAATATTCCGCCGACGGAAGCCAGTTTTCGGCAGCATCTGCTAAGAGCTGTTGACCAGGGTGTGCACGTATGGGGCCAAGCAATGGTGCCAATTCAAAATCTTCCCAGTCCGGCAGATTGGGGATGGGAAATGGTATCCAATAATTGGAAACCAACGTGGACTACTGCACCAGTTGCTGCTACCGCTAGTCGTGAATTAATTCGGTGCAAGTGCAAGTCACGGTGCGATGTTAGGTGCAACTGTTTAAAAAAGCAATTAGAATGTACTGAATTATGCCGCTGTGGTGGAAAATGTACTTAAACTATTATTGACGCATCAGACCATTAGCGACAGTCAATAAGTAAGTTAAGCAACCTACCAGTATATAAGTAAGTTAAGTAAGTATTCTATTTTGTATAAAACCAACTTATGTGACATAATAAAGTATATATTTTTAATGAAAATATCCTTTAAGGAAGTATTTTTTTAACTTTACAGTTATGATTTTCAAAGATACTGATAGTAGAATAAAAAAAATTGCAAACCAATTTTGATATGTTCGTAATTATTTTCCTTTTTTGTAGTAAACTATACATTTTATGTCTCTAAAATGAATTCCTCATGCCCGATTTATCAGAAAATGACACCACACTTGTGGTATTGGGTAAATAGAACTTTGACTGCCCCCCCTTCCTACCCGCCAGGGGGTGGTGGATGGCTACCGGGCTAAATTAGCTTAGTTTTACGTATATTACATCTGTGCCAAGCGAATTCATCCGATACCAAAATTTGCACCTTCCATACATTGGGTGACACTACTTCCCTCACTACTAACAAGTAGCACAGCAAGCGTTAGACCCAGCGTGACGAGAAAAAAAAGGAAAAATAAAACCCGATCTCTAAGTGCTTAGTGCCCACCAATTCTGTGTCACTGATCCATGCCGCGCCACCCTCCTCAACACTTGAAGATATCTGCGTGTGGAAGTAAACATACCTTAATAACTACCTATTTGTTGTATGGTCAGCATGAGCAGCAGAAATAGTTACTCCCAATGAAATTCTTATACGGTATTCGACGACAGCTCAAATCAGCTACTCTTTATGAAATGTCAAAAACGATCCGAAGTTCCAATGAATATACTGGCTTGTGACGTCATCAAAATCAGTAGTCAAAACATGTCTTCTTATTAGTATAATGTCCGTAAATGTGTGGTAGTTTATTTGGTTCCGCGTATTTTTGAATGTATGTTTAGTGGTTTTAGTGATACAAATTATTTTCACTATAGTTAAATACCGTATTATATTGATTTCAAGAAACTACCTCATGTGGAGTATATTATTCAGCTTTACGACTATTTTCGCTACTGACTGCACACCTAATGTGATATGAAGTTAATAGCACCACAAATCACAGTACAAGTGAGAAATGCAATTTAAATACCGAAGAAACGGAAAAAGCATCACGTTTTATGTAGAACCTATACAATGTTAATTTAGCTTATTCTTTATATTTAGATCCTGGACAGACAGTGAGAGGATAGGTTGACCTTTAGGAAATTCTAAATACACCATGAATTACTCATTAAATTCTTCTGGTCTAGCATTGTTCTTTACTGTGATTATAATATTTTAATTAAAAACCAGTATAAAAAAAAACCCCAGACCCGTTAAGGGCACTTTTCATACAATGTCTCATTTCATCGACCAACCAACCAGAAGAGATAAGAAACCAGGATTTGGTATTGGTATACAATAAAGGGTAAAAAAATAATGAAAAATGTATGGTCACTGTTACAGAAAAGAAACTATCCAGGAAATGAAGCATTTAAGAAAACGTTTGCCCTCGAAAACATTCGTATGCGGAAAATCGTTAAATACAATTTTCTCAAACATGCAATGGAATGTCGTCATAACGTGCGTTACAACAGGCTTCGAAATATCACGTTTCGGGCGGAACAACTCGAGACAACCAGTAAAGGAATTTCATACAAAATTTAAGGACTAGGCCGGGAAGTCATTTATTTTCAAACATGGCGTCTGTGTTTATGAACAGGCGGAACAGCTGAATTATATTTGAGTGGTGTGTTTTTTTAATTCATTGCATACGTTTGAGAAAATCACTATGAGTCTATGATATGCCTTAGCCGTGATAAGGGCTTGCCGGCTTCGTATCACTATCCGTCTATACCTATACTCGACGCCACGTAGTTTGGCAATAGCGACCAATGACTCCTCCTACCATGAAACTCAATTTCTAATAACGACACTTTTGTTTGTACCCCGTAACGACCATTTTTACTTTTATTGCTACACCGTGGTAGAGGGTGTCTGTAATTTTAATAAAAGTAAAAATGGTCGTTACGGGGAACAAACAAAAGTGTCGTTATTAGAAATTGAGTTTCATGGTAGGAGGAGTCATTGGAAGCTATTGCCAAGCTACGTGGCGTCGAGTATACTCAACCGGCAAGCCCTTCTTTCACGGCGTCTCCAGTAATGTACTAAAGTTCTGTGTCCTCGTACCTCCATGATGCCCGCGCTCGGCTCCGAGGCGTAGCCCTCGAAGTGGCGAGGGTCCTCCTCGTAGTCCGAGGAGGAAGAGGAGTCGTTGTCGGTGCCGCGGCCCGTTCGCACGGAGCACACCATTTGTGCTAGGTCCGTGAATGTGTAGCTGAAACCATCACGTTTACTTTACTTACGGTTCTTCTAGCATTACTGTTACCAACATAATCCTATTTAGTGTAGTGCGAGAATGTTACAAATTGCGCGAGTGCGGTGAAGTTTTTCAATTGCAGTGGCTATGTACCAGGAAACTATAATAACTAAGCAACGCGGAGCTTTAGTCGGTGCGCGAATCCAACTCGCTTTATGATTTCGTCCAATTGCAGTAGAGTCATGTACCAGGACATCAGTAAGTTTAGGATACTCCAGGCCCTGTCTCTCTGGGCAGCGGCTATAAGTCGCTTCAAAATAGAAACAGAATAATAATAATAATATAGAAGCACTATGATACTCACTCAGTAAAGCTCTGTTTTCCTAGGATAGCAGTGCCGTCATACAGCGGTCGTCTCCATACTTCGTACTAGTATGAAGTATGGAGACGGCCGCTATGTGACGGCACCGCTATCCCAGGAAGTCCGATCTTAAGCGCAGACTCAACTCACACTTCATCGTTTTCTTTTCCATTTGCAGTGGTTGTTCATACGCCAATGTATGTACCAGGATACCAGAACGATGAAGATACTCACTCCGCGCTCGAGTCTGACTCGCATTTCAACTGTTTTCATTCCAGTTGCGGCACAGAATGTACCAGGCTACCATAAACACAAAGGCACTCACTCGGTGAGCGCGGGCCCCGCGTCCGGGCGGCGTCCCTCGGCGGCCGCGCCGGACACGCCGCCGCCTCCCTCGCATTTCAACTGTTTTCATTCCAATTACGGCACAGAATGTACCAGGCTACCATAAACACAAAGGCACTCACTCGGTGAGCGCGGGCCCCGCGTCCGGGCGGCGTCCCTCGGTGGCCGCGCCGGACACGCCGCCGCCTCCCTCGCATTTCAACTGTTTTCATTCCAATTACGGCACAGAATGTACCAGGCTACCATAAACACAAAGGCACTCACTCGGTGAGCGCGGGCCCCGCGTCCGGGCGGCGTCCCTCGGCGGCCGCGCCGGACACGCCGCCGCCTCCCTCGCATTTCAACTGTTTTCATTCCAATTACGGCACAGAATGTACCAGGCTACCATAAACACAAAGGCACTCACTCGGTGAGCGCGGGCCCCGCGTCCGGGCGGCGTCCCTCGGCGGCCGCGCCGGACACGCCGCCGCCTCCCTCGCATTTCAACTGTTTTCATTCCAATTACGGCACAGAATGTACCAGGCTACCATAAACACAAAGGCACTCACTCGGTGAGCGCGGGCCCCGCGTCCGGGCGGCGTCCCTCGGCGGCCGCGCCGGACACGCCGCCGCCTCCCTCGCATTTCAACTGTTTTCATTCCAATTACGGCACAGAATGTACCAGGCTACCATAAACACAAAGGCACTCACTCGGTGAGCGCGGGCCCCGCGTCCGGGCGGCGTCCCTCGGCGGCCGCGCCGGACACGCCGCCGCCTCCCTCGCATTTCAACTGTTTTCATTCCAATTACGGCACAGAATGTACCAGGCTACCATAAACACAAAGGCACTCACTCGGTGAGCGCGGGCCCCGCGTCCGGGCGGCGTCCCTCGGCGGCCGCGCCGGACACGCCGCCGCCTCCCTCGCATTTCAACTGTTTTCATTCCAATTACGGCACAGAATGTACCAGGCTACCATAAACACAAAGGCACTCACTCGGTGAGCGCGGGCCCCGCGTCCGGGCGGCGTCCCTCGGCGGCCGCGCCGGACACGCCGCCGCCTCCCTCGCATTTCAACTGTTTTCATTCCAATTACGGCACAGAATGTACCAGGCTACCATAAACACAAAGGCACTCACTCGGTGAGCGCGGGCCCCGCGTCCGGGCGGCGTCCCTCGGCGGCCGCGCCGGACACGCCGCCGCCTCCCTCGCATTTCAACTGTTTTCATTCCAATTGCGGCACAGAATGTACCAGGCTACCATAAACACAAAGGCACTCACTCGGTGAGCGCGGGCCCCGCGTCCGGGCGGCGTCCCTCGGCGGCCGCGCCGGACTCGCCGCCGCCTCCCTCGCATTTCAACTGTTTTCATTCCAATTGCGGCACAGAATGTACCAGGCTACCATAAACACAAAGGCACTCACTCGGTGAGCGCGGGCCCCGCGTCCGGGCGGCGTCCCTCGGCGGCCGCGCCGGACACGCCGCCGCCTCCCTCGCATTTCAACTGTTTTCATTCCAATTGCGGCACAGAATGTACCAGGCTACCATAAACACAAAGGCACTCACTCGGTGAGCGCGGGCCCCGCGTCCGGGCGGCGTCCCTCGGCGGCCGCGCCGGACACGCCGCCGCCTCCCTCGCATTTCAACTGTTTTCATTCCAATTGCGGCACAGAATGTACCAGGCTACCATAAACACAAAGGCACTCACTCGGTGAGCGCGGGCCCCGCGTCCGGGCGGCGTCCCTCGGCGGCCGCGCCGGACACGCCGCCGCCTCCCTCGCATTTCAACTGTTTTCATTCCAATTACGGCACAGAATGTACCAGGCTACCATAAACACAAAGGCACTCACTCGGTGAGCGCGGGCCCCGCGTCCGGGCGGCGTCCCTCGGCGGCCGCGCCGGACACGCCGCCGCCTCCCTCGCATTTCAACTGTTTTCATTCCAATTGCGGCACAGAATGTACCAGGCTACCATAAACACAAAGGCACTCACTCGGTGAGCGCGGGCCCCGCGTCCGGGCGGCGTCCCTCGGCGGCCGCGCCGGACACGCCGCCGCCTCCCTCGCATTTCAACTGTTTTCATTCCAATTGCGGCACAGAATGTACCAGGCTACCATAAACACAAAGGCACTCACTCGGTGAGCGCGGGCCCCGCGTCCGGGCGGCGTCCCTCGGCGGCCGCGCCGGACACGCCGCCGCCTCCCTCGCATTTCAACTGTTTTCATTCCAATTGCGGCACAGAATGTACCAGGCTACCATAAACACAAAGGCACTCACTCGGTGAGCGCGGGCCCCGCGTCCGGGCGGCGTCCCTCGGCGGCCGCGCCGGACACGCCGCCGCCTCCCTCGCATTTCAACTGTTTTCATTCCAATTACGGCACAGAATGTACCAGGCTACCATAAACACAAAGGCACTCACTCGGTGAGCGCGGGCCCCGCGTCCGGGCGGCGTCCCTCGGCGGCCGCGCCGGACACGCCGCCGCCTCCCTCGCATTTCAACTGTTTTCATTCCAATTGCGGCACAGAATGTACCAGGCTACCATAAACACAAAGGCACTCACTCGGTGAGCGCGGGCCCCGCGTCCGGGCGGCGTCCCTCGGCGGCCGCGCCGGACACGCCGCCGCCTCCCTCGCATTTCAACTGTTTTCATTCCAATTACGGCACAGAATGTACCAGGCTACCATAAACACAAAGGCACTCACTCGGTGAGCGCGGGCCCCGCGTCCGGGCGGCGTCCCTCGGCGGCCGCGCCGGACACGCCGCCGCCTCCCTCGCATTTCAACTGTTTTCATTCCAATTGCGGCACAGAATGTACCAGGCTACCATAAACACAAAGGCACTCACTCGGTGAGCGCGGGCCCCGCGTCCGGGCGGCGTCCCTCGGCGGCCGCGCCGGACACGCCGCCGCCTCCCTCGCATTTCAACTGTTTTCATTCCAATTACGGCACAGAATGTACCAGGCTACCATAAACACAAAGGCACTCACTCGGTGAGCGCGGGCCCCGCGTCCGGGCGGCGTCCCTCGGCGGCCGCGCCGGACACGCCGCCGCCTCCCTCGCATTTCAACTGTTTTCATTCCAATTGCGGCACAGAATGTACCAGGCTACCATAAACACAAAGGCACTCACTCGGTGAGCGCGGGCCCCGCGTCCGGGCGGCGTCCCTCGGCGGCCGCGCCGGACACGCCGCCGCCTCCCTCGCATTTCAACTGTTTTCATTCCAATTGCGGCACAGAATGTACCAGGCTACCATAAACACAAAGGCACTCACTCGGTGAGCGCGGGCCCCGCGTCCGGGCGGCGTCCCTCGGCGGCCGCGCCGGACACGCCGCCGCCTCCCTCGCATTTCAACTGTTTTCATTCCAATTACGGCACAGAATGTACCAGGCTACCATAAACACAAAGGCACTCACTCGGTGAGCGCGGGCCCCGCGTCCGGGCGGCGTCCCTCGGCGGCCGCGCCGGACACGCCGCCGCCTCCCTCGCATTTCAACTGTTTTCATTCCAATTGCGGCACAGAATGTACCAGGCTACCATAAACACAAAGGCACTCACTCGGTGAGCGCGGGCCCCGCGTCCGGGCGGCGTCCCTCGGCGGCCGCGCCGGACACGCCGCCGCCTCCCTCGCATTTCAACTGTTTTCATTCCAATTGCGGCACAGAATGTACCAGGCTACCATAAACACAAAGGCACTCACTCGGTGAGCGCGGGCCCCGCGTCCGGGCGGCGTCCCTCGGCGGCCGCGCCGGACACGCCGCCGCCTCCCTCGCATTTCAACTGTTTTCATTCCAATTGCGGCACAGAATGTACCAGGCTACCATAAACACAAAGGCACTCACTCGGTGAGCGCGGGCCCCGCGTCCGGGCGGCGTCCCTCGGCGGCCGCGCCGGACACGCCGCCGCCTCCCTCGCATTTCAACTGTTTTCATTCCAATTGCGGCACAGAATGTACCAGGCTACCATAAACACAAAGGCACTCACTCGGTGAGCGCGGGCCCCGCGTCCGGGCGGCGTCCCTCGGCGGCCGCGCCGGACACGCCGCCGCCTCCCTCGCATTTCAACTGTTTTCATTCCAATTGCGGCACAGAATGTACCAGGCTACCATAAACACAAAGGCACTCACTCGGTGAGCGCGGGCCCCGCGTCCGGGCGGCGTCCCTCGGCGGCCGCGCCGGACACGCCGCCGCCTCCCTCGCATTTCAACTGTTTTCATTCCAATTGCGGCACAGAATGTACCAGGCTACCATAAACACAAAGGCACTCACTCGGTGAGCGCGGGCCCCGCGTCCGGGCGGCGTCCCTCGGCGGCCGCGCCGGACACGCCGCCGCCTCCCTCGCATTTCAACTGTTTTCATTCCAATTGCGGCACAGAATGTACCAGGCTACCATAAACACAAAGGCACTCACTCGGTGAGCGCGGGCCCCGCGTCCGGGCGGCGTCCCTCGGCGGCCGCGCCGGACACGCCGCCGCCTCCCTCGCATTTCAACTGTTTTCATTCCAATTACGGCACAGAATGTACCAGGCTACCATAAACACAAAGGCACTCACTCGGTGAGCGCGGGCCCCGCGTCCGGGCGGCGTCCCTCGGCGGCCGCGCCGGACACGCCGCCGCCTCCCTCGCATTTCAACTGTTTTCATTCCAATTGCGGCACAGAATGTACCAGGCTACCATAAACACAAAGGCACTCACTCGGTGAGCGCGGGCCCCGCGTCCGGGCGGCGTCCCTCGGCGGCCGCGCCGGACACGCCGCCGCCTCCCTCGCATTTCAACTGTTTTCATTCCAATTACGGCACAGAATGTACCAGGCTACCATAAACACAAAGGCACTCACTCGGTGAGCGCGGGCCCCGCGTCCGGGCGGCGTCCCTCGGCGGCCGCGCCGGACACGCCGCCGCCTCCCTCGCATTTCAACTGTTTTCATTCCAATTACGGCACAGAATGTACCAGGCTACCATAAACACAAAGGCACTCACTCGGTGAGCGCGGGCCCCGCGTCCGGGCGGCGTCCCTCGGCGGCCGCGCCGGACACGCCGCCGCCTCCCTCGCATTTCAACTGTTTTCATTCCAATTGCGGCACAGAATGTACCAGGCTACCATAAACACAAAGGCACTCACTCGGTGAGCGCGGGCCCCGCGTCCGGGCGGCGTCCCTCGGCGGCCGCGCCGGACACGCCGCCGCCTCCCTCGCATTTCAACTGTTTTCATTCCAATTGCGGCACAGAATGTACCAGGCTACCATAAACACAAAGGCACTCACTCGGTGAGCGCGGGCCCCGCGTCCGGGCGGCGTCCCTCGGCGGCCGCGCCGGACACGCCGCCGCCTCCCTCGCATTTCAACTGTTTTCATTCCAATTACGGCACAGAATGTACCAGGCTACCATAAACACAAAGGCACTCACTCGGTGAGCGCGGGCCCCGCGTCCGGGCGGCGTCCCTCGGCGGCCGCGCCGGACACGCCGCCGCCTCCCTCGCATTTCAACTGTTTTCATTCCAATTGCGGCACAGAATGTACCAGGCTACCATAAACACAAAGGCACTCACTCGGTGAGCGCGGGCCCCGCGTCCGGGCGGCGTCCCTCGGCGGCCGCGCCGGACACGCCGCCGCCTCCCTCGCATTTCAACTGTTTTCATTCCAATTACGGCACAGAATGTACCAGGCTACCATAAACACAAAGGCACTCACTCGGTGTGCGCGGGCCCCGCGTCCGGGCGGCGTCCCTCGGCGGCCGCGCCGGACACGCCGCCGCCTCCCTCGCATTTCAACTGTTTTCATTCCAATTGCGGCACAGAATGTACCAGGCTACCATAAACACAAAGGCACTCACTCGGTGAGCGCGGGCCCCGCGTCCGGGCGGCGTCCCTCGGCGGCCGCGCCGGACACGCCGCCGCCTCCCTCGCATTTCAACTGTTTTCATTCCAATTGCGGCACAGAATGTACCAGGCTACCATAAACACAAAGGCACTCACTCGGTGAGCGCGGGCCCCGCGTCCGGGCGGCGTCCCTCGGCGGCCGCGCCGGACACGCCGCCGCCTCCCTCGCATTTCAACTGTTTTCATTCCAATTGCGGCACAGAATGTACCAGGCTACCATAAACACAAAGGCACTCACTCGGTGAGCGCGGGCCCCGCGTCCGGGCGGCGTCCCTCGGCGGCCGCGCCGGACACGCCGCCGCCTCCCTCGCATTTCAACTGTTTTCATTCCAATTGCGGCACAGAATGTACCAGGCTACCATAAACACAAAGGCACTCACTCGGTGAGCGCGGGCCCCGCGTCCGGGCGGCGTCCCTCGGCGGCCGCGCCGGACACGCCGCCGCCTCCCTCGCATTTCAACTGTTTTCATTCCAATTGCGGCACAGAATGTACCAGGCTACCATAAACACAAAGGCACTCACTCGGTGAGCGCGGGCCCCGCGTCCGGGCGGCGTCCCTCGGCGGCCGCGCCGGACACGCCGCCGCCTCCCTCGCATTTCAACTGTTTTCATTCCAATTACGGCACAGAATGTACCAGGCTACCATAAACACAAAGGCACTCACTCGGTGTGCGCGGGCCCCGCGTCCGGGCGGCGTCCCTCGGCGGCCGCGCCGGACACGCCGCCGCCTCCCTCGCATTTCAACTGTTTTCATTCCAATTGCGGCACAGAATGTACCAGGCTACCATAAACACAAAGGCACTCACTCGGTGAGCGCGGGCCCCGCGTCCGGGCGGCGTCCCTCGGCGGCCGCGCCGGACACGCCGCCGCCTCCCTCGCATTTCAACTGTTTTCATTCCAATTGCGGCACAGAATGTACCAGGCTACCATAAACACAAAGGCACTCACTCGGTGAGCGCGGGCCCCGCGTCCGGGCGGCGTCCCTCGGCGGCCGCGCCGGACACGCCGCCGCCTCCCTCGCATTTCAACTGTTTTCATTCCAATTGCGGCACAGAATGTACCAGGCTACCATAAACACAAAGGCACTCACTCGGTGAGCGCGGGCCCCGCGTCCGGGCGGCGTCCCTCGGCGGCCGCGCCGGACACGCCGCCGCCTCCCTCGCATTTCAACTGTTTTCATTCCAATTGCGGCACAGAATGTACCAGGCTACCATAAACACAAAGGCACTCACTCGGTGAGCGCGGGCCCCGCGTCCGGGCGGCGTCCCTCGGCGGCCGCGCCGGACACGCCGCCGCCTCCCTCGCATTTCAACTGTTTTCATTCCAATTGCGGCACAGAATGTACCAGGCTACCATAAACACAAAGGCACTCACTCGGTGAGCGCGGGCCCCGCGTCCGGGCGGCGTCCCTCGGCGGCCGCGCCGGACACGCCGCCGCCTCCCTCGCATTTCAACTGTTTTCATTCCAATTGCGGCACAGAATGTACCAGGCTACCATAAACACAAAGGCACTCACTCGGTGAGCGCGGGCCCCGCGTCCGGGCGGCGTCCCTCGGCGGCCGCGCCGGACACGCCGCCGCCTCCCTCGCATTTCAACTGTTTTCATTCCAATTGCGGCACAGAATGTACCAGGCTACCATAAACACAAAGGCACTCACTCGGTGAGCGCGGGCCCCGCGTCCGGGCGGCGTCCCTCGGCGGCCGCGCCGGACTCGCCGCCGCCTCCCTCGCATTTCAACTGTTTTCATTCCAATTGCGGCACAGAATGTACCAGGCTACCATAAACACAAAGGCACTCACTCGGTGAGCGCGGGCCCCGCGTCCGGGCGGCGTCCCTCGGCGGCCGCGCCGGACACGCCGCCGCCTCCCTCGCATTTCAACTGTTTTCATTCCAATTGCGGCACAGAATGTACCAGGCTACCATAAACACAAAGGCACTCACTCGGTGAGCGCGGGCCCCGCGTCCGGGCGGCGTCCCTCGGCGGCCGCGCCGGACACGCCGCCGCCTCCCTCGCATTTCAACTGTTTTCATTCCAATTACGGCACAGAATGTACCAGGCTACCATAAACACAAAGGCACTCACTCGGTGAGCGCGGGCCCCGCGTCCGGGCGGCGTCCCTCGGCGGCCGCGCCGGACACGCCGCCGCCTCCCTCGCATTTCAACTGTTTTCATTCCAATTACGGCACAGAATGTACCAGGCTACCATAAACACAAAGGCACTCACTCGGTGAGCGCGGGCCCCGCGTCCGGGCGGCGTCCCTCGGCGGCCGCGCCGGACACGCCGCCGCCGCCGCCGCGCCGCTGCCCCTCGAAGTACGCGGCGCCGTGCCGGTAGCCCACCTCGCGGATCTCGTCGAAGGAGCCGAACTGGAGCGTCTTGTACGTGTCGATCGGTGGCCGAATGTATTCGCAGTAGTCTGACTTTTTCACCTCCTGTTGGTTAGTTTAGTTATAATACTGATATTCCACGAGGCTTGATTAGAGATGTGCCGTTCTCGAGAACGCTACATCTTTAGGTTTGATAGCTCTATTTTTAAACGATTTGGCGCTCTTGTGATGCTTGCTGATTTTTTTAGACCTTAAAATATAAATGGCGTGATATTTGACAACATGGCATATGACGTATGTAACATACACTATTCGGGAGGTAACACTTTCTTATTATAAGTAATACTGATAAGAATAAATATACCTCCAGTTGTCTATTGCAGGAGACATACGCGAGTCGACTCTGTATGTCCGGGAGGTTAGGCACCTTCACTGGAGTCGTGAACGGGTTCCATCTGAAAAGCAGAAAAAAAAAACATTTTTTAAACGTAATACGGTACAGCTGAAATCAGCTACTCTTTATGAAATGTCAAAATCGATCTGTTAGTATGAAGCTTCTATGATGATACAGGCATGTGATGTCATAAAAAGCAGTAGTCAGAACACGTCTTCTTTTTAATTATTGTACAATTAAAAATAGTATAATGTCCAAAAGTTTGTGATAGTTTATTTGGTTCCGCGTATTTTTTAATGTGCCACATTTTATATTCATTATAATATTTTGAATCACCCTGCAGGTTGTAAGTGAGATTTTCCCCCGCTTAGCGGCCTGGCCAAAGCAAGATGTAAAACTTTAGACAAACGTTCGGGCCGCAAACACCTGCTATCTGGGACATTCACTAATTTACCGCCCTAGGTGTGTAATACTATCAGTTACTGACCTCTTCCACAGCAACCACCATCCCGACAGGTCATCGCCGTAGTTGGTGAGATCGGTGTCGTCTTGAGAGCCCACGTCTATGGCGAGTATGTGTTTTGCGCCCAAGGACCGCATTACATCAGCTGTGAACATCGACAAATCGTGCTTAGTAGTGTATCTAATAGGGGTGTAGAGTAGACTGAGTTTGAATTATACAACATAAAGTTACGTGAATAAAATTTGCTCAATATGTCATGAAACAAAGAAAAAAAAAAATTTTTTTTAAATCTGTAATTATATTTTGAAATCGTTTTCAGAATCCTCACAATTTGACAAACCAGTAATTGTATGTCAACCATGAACTGAAACGGAATTTTAAACGGTGAAAATGGCAAATTACTAATTGTCTCCATACAAATATTGGTACACAACCCACAAATGACGTCACATGCACTATTTGTATGGACCGTTTTGACGGTCATTTCTGACTTTTAGAGCAGTCTAAGTGTAGTTAGTTACTCCCATATAGACATTTGATCCCAATAAAAAATTGAACCGATTGACATCATCAAAAAAATTGTCTACACGCCTATTGACAACTTACATGATGCTTTTTTTTTAAATGGCTATGCTTATTTTTTATCGTGCTACAATTGGAGTTGTCTATAGTCAGAAACTTGAAACTGTGTTATACCAGTATGTAGTTACTAAAGGGATTTTATTAAATGCACATCTGTATAATTTTTCAGCACACTAGGTAACTCCACTAATTAACTGAATGCATACCAGAAAAACGAACGCTGTGCAAAAAAAAGCAATTGATTAACTGAACATGTCCTACAAGAAAAACTTAAGCATCATACAAAACGAGATGACCTTTTTAACCGAATTCACACCAAAAATATAGTTCGTACATCGGATATATTTGAAAGTTTCACCAAAAATACTGACTTGCACACTAATTAGCCTTGCACTGCACACGATCCGACTCGGCCGGGTTAGGTTAGGTTAGTTTTTTTTTTATATCCAGTAAAACAGTTTTGCAAATACCTTTAAATAGTATATTTAATTCGCATTATTTAGTGTGCATAATTAGTGTGCAAGTCAATATTTTTGGTGAAACTTTCAAATATTTTGATCGAAAAAAGGGAATATACAGATATCGTCATGCCGTTACTAAAACGTGACGTGGTGGAGTACCTTTATGTATATGGAAATACAAGTAATGTTTGGTCGTGCAAATTTGATTTTCACTGCTTGGTTGCCATACAGTTACAGAAATAATTCAATTTGGATTCTGAATTTTCTTTATATAAAAAAAAAACATTTAATTTGTGTAACACTAGTGGAGATGACGAGAAGACTTTCGGTAGTTTCGATGTGTTAGTAAAGATTAAAACGAAATACTGAATGTATTGTCACTAAATCTTTAGAAAATTACTACATGAGCTCACATTTTCACAGTTAAAATTTACTAAACTCAACTCAACAATTTGTAAACATTTTGTTGTTTACCATACCTGGTACATTGTTGACGTAACATCCATCCACCAATAGATGTCCATCCTTAGGGTCGCAAATCGGCGGGAATATACCGGCGATACTCATGGACGCGCGGCAATACCTCCACAGCGTATCTGCCACAGAGACTGTTCTATGCACGAGCTGATTGCAACGGAACTGAGACACATACTCTTGTCTCTTTCCAGCCGCGTACATCCATCTTTGTCATCGTGGGGTAGGCAATCAACTCGCGCCGCTCCTAGGGTTGCCACTACTCACCTTGGACTGAGTGTAAATTTGACTATGAGGTGTTAGAGTGACCGTGCGATGAAGCGATAGGTTTTTTATATCAAGAATCAGAAATTGCGTAAACATTGATATAACCGAATAACTATAACAACGTTTAATGCCATACCTATCTAAAAGCATTCTAAGAAGAAGTAGATTTTGAAATTGAAATAAAGAGTTTTATTTACAGAAGTCTACAATAAACGCGACCGTTAAAATTTTGTATAAAACCTCCTTAAATCCAAACCTAGAGAAACGTTTAATTTTGAAAATAGAACTGACTCAGCACCCCTCATATTTACACTCAGCCTAATCAAAATTCGAACGCGCCGTTACGCGAGACGTCAGTGTTGCTATTGGTCCGTTCATGTTGCTCACACAGACGTCGGCGCTCTGTGATTGGTTTACCTGGGAGGTTGTTGACGTAACCGCCGTCCAATAGGAGGTGGCCGTCTACGGGGTCGCAGAGAGGCGGCATATAGCCGCTGAGCGACATCGACGCGCGTATGTAGCGCCACAGCGAACCTGTGGCGCGAATTGGCGATTCAATTTTCAAATTTGGAATTTAAGCGTTCAATTATTTTACGATGCTAAAACTAAATTCCTTTTTTGAAATAAACAGTGCATCCATGGAAAGGAAATGTGATGCCCCCACAGATTAATTATGCCTAATGTGTATTAGTTTTACCAACCCAAATGAGCGATATAGGAATGAATCAGCCTTTTAAGAGAATTAGATATATAGAGAAGTACCTTAAACTATGGTGAACGAAGGTTGCTACAGATATTAAGCACATGCGATACATGCTACACACTACTGCGTTGAAAGGTGTACCGCTTAAGATCGTAAACTTGCTAGTGCAGATTGTGTTTTCGTAGACTCAAGTATATAGCTGGATGTTGGAATACCTCCACCAAAAATATACTTATTTTGCAGTCAATTTTACAGTAAATAAACCACACAGTGAAAGCATGTATATTTATTTTACTACATTTAACTATTTCGCGTGGCTTCTGTTTATACAAAAACCAGCGACCCGCCCCGGCTTCGCACGGGTGCAATGCTGATAAATTATGCATGTATTATACATATAAACCTTCTTCCTGACTCACTCTATCTATTTAAAAAAAAACGCATCAAAATCCATTGCGTAGTTTCAAAGATCTAAGCATACATATATGGACAGACAGACAGGCAGCAGGAAGCCACTTTGTTATATACTATGTAGTGAAGTAACATCAATGATAGTATTATTTATGCCTTTGTGTAGCTTAATAATAATGAACCTCCACCTTGGCCTTCCCTACTTGCAATCTACTCAGTAGGTACTAAGAAGCTGGTGCCAAATAGTGCAGCTGCCTCAGTAGTCAGCGGTCCCGGATTCGAATCCCGGCAAGGGCAAATATTTGTGTGATTAACTCGAATATTTATGCCTGGGTCACGTCGTCAAGTACCCATAACACTCAAGCAACAACAACAAGCCTTCTTGAGCTTAATTTGGGACTAGGTCGATTTGTGTGAGGTTATCTGATATTTATTTATTTTTATAGTTCAAGACCCTGGGATAGCGTCGCAACAAACAGTTTTCATACGGCATAAAATATCAGTGGCGTATGTCGACAACCAACTTAATACGCGGCGAATTTCTTCTCAATCCCACGTTCATCTTCTGAAGTGACATTACTTTCAAATTCAGTTCCTAAAATTCCGTAAAGATTGGTTAAGTTTTTGGAGGAAACAGACGCGAACGAAGCCTCGACTCGTATAACCCGGTTACGTTAAGTTTGGACCTCATTTGTATGCGAGGCCATAGTTACCAGGTGCAAACTTAACCTAAACTGATAGTATGGGAAAAGGAGCATTGATATATCGTCTTAAGCCAAGGTTTTATCACCACGCTACACGGCTTAAGACGATTTGCCGTCGCTCGCTCAGTTCGGCTGTCGCCGTTTAATATGAGTTATAACCCCAACGAAAAAAAGGGGTGTTATAACTGTTATAAGCAGGGGTCGGACTTTCTTTCGCACGGTAGGACTAATGGAGAACTATGGAGCCGTTATTAACATTAAAATACAATTCATACTCATACTCATTCATCTATTTCATTTCAAACTGCCTTTGTGGTTATTATGGTTAACATTTCCAAGCATTAAATGAGTAAAATTATGAATAAAATATTTTCTTTTCAATATTTCAAACTGCTTATTCAACTCAATTTATTGTCAATATCATGAACTTTCTAGTCATAAATGGATATTCGATCAATATAGAACCCAATTTACTCCAGAAAACAAAGATAAAGTTGCAAATATTTACGTATTTTATGGTGGCGAAAAAAACAATGACTACACAAATCAGGTTTTTGTATATTCTTCTGACTTTGTCCTTGACTATAAAATTAAAATTGCGAATGAAATACACTTGAGTATGCGTATGAGTATGAATTGTATTTAAATGTTAATATCGGCTCCATAGCTCTCCATTAGTCCTACCGTGCGAAAGAAAGTCCGACCCCTGGTTATAAGATTAACACGTGTATCTGTGTATCTGTCTATGGCATCGTAGCTCCCAAACGGATGGGCCAATTCGAGCGTTATTTTGTATTTTTAATCGCATCACTTGTCCGCCAAGATGGTTCTTAGCTATGTTTGGTGGAAATAGGATCAGTAGTTTCTACAACTTGGAACAAGTGACAAGGTTACGTTCAGTTCACTCACTGAATGAGGGTCTCATGGTGACTAGCTCCTTGTGTTGGGGGTATATTCAATTTTTAATTTAGGTTATGCTATAATCGATGCTGTAATGGAATTTGGGACGTTATATTGTCTATCTTAATAGTTCATAACTTCATCATAGATGTAATAAATAATATACGTATTATAGTAACCAACATACAGGTAAACATTAAAAGATATTAATTATTTTATACCGCAATGTCCAGGCCGTTTGGGTTCATTTCTCTATGATATGCAGGACAAATATGCACTATTAAATTATAAGAGAAACCTTGCTTCTTGTTCATTGATATCAAGCGAATAATTTTGAAGTTACGATATTGTACATTTCGTTCAGCGTGTCGTCATCAGGCTAAATAGGTACAGAGCGAATACGTCGAGTGACGTCATAGCCTCGCGCGCCAAAAATATTTCAGGAACTATAAGGCTCATCCTAAAAAAGAAATCCTATCCATTCAGTTCATAAATAATGCAGCATTAGGTAAACATAGAAAATAACACTATATGACATTTACTGTCAAATTGGCACACATCAAGTTACGATAACACATCTACGGTAAAAAAAATTAGAGAAAATAATGTGTAAAAATATGAAAACGAAAACCACACTCATGCATGTAACTGAAGAGAAGGTTTAAATTATGTAACATGATGCAAACAATACAACATATATATGGTTCAATCCAACCCGACATTGAAACGCATCAATTTTAATTATAATTTACTATTATTTTAATGTATCTATATCTTTAATCTCCCAAATTTAAGCATTATTCGGTAAACCAATCACAAGCGCCTCTTCTTTTTTTTAATTACATAAGCAATGGCAATCCCAGTAAGCAAATGTCGGATTCGTATTCGTTATTATATATATATATCAAAAAAGTACTGTTATGGGGAATTTTGGGGCATAGTATTATTATATAAGTGAGCCGGCCCTAAGGAAAAATACCGAACGCAGCTTATACCGATTAATACATACTAAGCTGGAATGTAATTGGCAGTATTTTTAAAACGTTTATGTTCCTCCCGTTAAACATATAAAAAGGATGCAACTACATGTTTGACAAATATTCCGCCAAACTTTATAACCGTGGGTATATACAGTCAGGGGTAACTTTGACCTTTCCGTTTAACATTGCCCTACAACTTACACCCTGCCAGTGTTACTGCTGTTTTACTGCAGTACTGTTTTGTTTTTCTTGCTGTACAAAATACAGCTCCAAAATACATTATCAATGCGTTGTAACAGTTAAAAAAATAAAACTGGCAGTGTGTGCGTGCCAATCTTATTTCTACGGAGGGACCAAAGTCACCCCGATTGACTGCAAAACAGTTTTGTGCGCTTAGTAAATTTCGTACATAAGCGTTCGGTTCTTTCCAAGAGTCAGCTCAAAAACAAAACCATTCGTCCGTTACATAACTACACGTTAGCGATATCTCTATCTCATTAACGCATACATTTGGTATAACAGAGCTTAATCAACTTTTTTCAATACAAATTTCACTTTTGAGCCATCGTAGGGACTTATTTTGAACTACTTTGTTTATTTATTTAAAACATGACATCCATAAATTCTTTAAAATACGAAAATTAAATATCTTTTTTTAAAACGTATATCTTCTATATCTACTCGAAAACGTATCACAAAACCCTAAACCTTAATAATTAAATAAGGTTCCAAATAAACTGCGGAGAAAAATTGTTACTTATTTTGAGAAAGTAATTTCACTTCATAAGTGCTTTCCGATGTTAATTTATACGAGTATATGTATAGAATAGATTAATAATTTATATCAATGAGATAAGAATGAACTATTTTCTCTAAGTATTTTAAGTAGATAATACCTAATATAAAAAGCGTTAACAATATTTGTTCACTATGACAGCTCAAAGGTGCTATAGTAAATATTTTTTTTTTGAGTCCGAATGTACTTACTTTTGTTACCTTTATTCTATTGTGCAGTGTGGCCACAAACTGCTACTTTAAATATAAAAAAGTATGATAATTTCAAACACCTGTTGCAACAACCTCATTATGTCGAACGAAATGGGGTTTAGATAAAAAAAGGACATATAGATTACAGACATTTAGTATTGTTTTCAAACTGAACTGCTGTTTTAAATATAAAACGTCAAATCTATATGCCCTATATTTCAATATGAACCCTACTTCTTTCGACTTAAGACGAATTTCATGTATAAGAAGGGGTCTGAACTTATTTTGTGTTTAGTATATTGGTCAACTCTGCGGTTTGACGAAGAATAAAGATTATGGCGTTGTTTTAACTAACAAATCGAAGTGAATTCGGCCTTAAAAAATAATTTCTACTATACGACAATTCCGATTCTATTCATACATACGTTTAAAGACGATTTAAGAGAGCATAATACAGGGTGTCCCACGGCTATTCCACATGAAGGGGAAATACATTAAATATTTTAGACAAGATGTTCAATGGAGATAACCTTTTATTTTAAAAATGAAGTAATACTGCATTGATAGCTTAAAATAATATATGGAACTTTTGTAGTTATGAACATTTTCAGCGAGTAATAATATAATGATAGATTTGCGTCATAAAAACACAGGATGTTTTCTTTTCACTTTCGGTCGGTTCGATTCCCAGATGAGACAAGCAATTTTTTTTTATATCTGTGAATGTAGTCTTTCTTCATTTTAAAAATAAAAGGTCTCCATTGAGCAAAATATCCTACCTACAATATTTAAGGTACATGTGGCATAGCCGTAGGACACCCTGTATATAAAATTAGCTTTTCAAACACGACACGTAAATTTCCGGACACAAATTAGACCATCAAACATACGAGCACATATAAATGCAGGTGAGTGTGGTTATAACAAAATAAAACACATAACTGTAGCGGTAAATGGCTAGTGCGACAATGTTGTCTAGAAAAAAGCGTTTCAAATGTAATAATACAGATGCTATAAGAATAACGCATGGTACAGTAGCCGGCAAACAATTTGAGCGTGACCTTGACTGCGCAGTAGCCGATTTATGTACAAATTTACATGCGCAGATCCGCCATTTTGGTTCAAGTTGTTTGCCGGCTACTGTATTAGAAAACAAGGTATGCCACTCCGGCTAGTGAGACTTTCAACGTCACTGGATTAGTTGCCGCTTAATGGTAACAAAATAATTATAAGGAAATAAATGTTCGCCGCTTGTCATACAAAATAATAATAATTGTGCATTACAGTTCTTTTACTAAATTTTATTTTATCGTAATAATTGATTTAAAACACTCAAGATTTTATGAGATTCATAAGGGTAGAGTCTGGCTAGCCAAATAATGTTGACAGATATTTCCTTGTGGTATCACCAATTGTCTATGATTTAAACTATTTAGTAGGTGGGACCTCTATAAATAATTTTGATACTTTATGTACTACGTAGTTCTAACATTCCGATTGAATTGAAATTTGGCATAGTACCTATGTATTTTTTTTGGTGATGGATTAATTATGGTATTATCGAGCTAGGTCTTATTTTCACTACATTTTATTTTTCACCTTGTACCTACATGGTGAGAAAGTTTAAACATATGTCGTTGACTCTACCGTAATGGTAGAACTTATGTCAACTGACTATGAGTAAACGTTGACATATTTGTATTCAACTTATTTCCTTAGGTGCCTTACGTGTGCATAGAAAATCAGAAATAATTTCTAGTATCAAAACTATAACTCCTACTACACAAAGTGTGACCAGCCACAGTTTTTTTTAATTTCCCGCCAAAACTTCACGTAATATTTCATTAGCCAGACTTCACGTAATATTTCATTAGCCAGACTATAACAAGGGAATCAGGGGGTATTATGATACACTACTGGCAACACAGACACGGATTGACAGAACCAACCAACCAATCATAGCGTGATGACGTCTAAAGTCCACCCGTCATTCCGGAGTAGCATACCATGTTTCCTTGTACCATGGAATAACGTACATTACGATAAACACTTTAAGTAGGTTAAGAATATTTATACTTGCAAAGTAATAAAGCGTTAATTACAAATATAAGGACCTGGCTATCAGTACCAGTCTGTTATATTATAGCTTTATTAAATACTAATATAAGACGTGATGCATGAGTATTTTAAGGTAACCAATTTGTATGCTATTTCTCTCAATATTTTACAATTATTACGAATTATGAAACAACATTGCCGCACTAGACATATAAAATCACTATCACCGTAGTTATTGAGTAACATACAATGACATGAAATAATCCGCAACGAACAGTAGTACCATAGACCTTTATCGCGGATTTATGGTATGACATTATAATCGCAAACGCAACCCTAAAAAACATTATTTTTTAACAACTGATGTTAAAAATAAATCCAAAATTTTACGCGCTCCACTAAATTGCAGGTAATGATAATGATGGATATAATATAACAATGTTTCATATTAATGGGTATAATTTCAATTAGTATAAAAGGCATTTGATACGACGTTTATATTCGCAAGATAACCTAAAACTTCTCGCTTCGCTTGTCGTCGTACCTAACCATGTCTCTGTTACAGTTTTACTTTTTGTTTGAGCAGTATGAGTATACATTGAGCCCTTATACGTATATTGATATGTCAAGTTATCATTATACCATATAGTACTATACCATGTGAAATTATAACAAATGTTATTATACCACTTAGTCGTTATGACTGTGACTAATGTTATATCATAAGTTGTTACAGCGACCGTTACGCTAGCTCTCGTAACTTATGATAACTAATGACAGTTATCATAATCTAAATTGAAGCTAGAAGTTTAGATTATGAGGTCTTCATATTAACACGCAGTACAGGTTAGTCAGTCAGTCAGTCTTAAATACATTTAATGTTAGGAAACTGAACTTCAGTAGTACTGATTGTACACAACTTGAAATACTAGTTAACTAACAAAACTGACATTACCCTTACCATGAGTGAACGAGACCGTGCTCGCTAGCGACAGCGTACAGCCCGACACAAAAGAGTAGAAAATAAATGAGGGCGCCACTTCCTTCGCAACTGTCACATTTTTGACGTAAAGTGCTTGAATATGGTAACAATTTTGTATGAAAATTTTTAGTTCCTTTTTCATCCGTTTTCTACTCTTTTGTGTCGGGCTGTAAGTAGCGATAGTAGAGTGCCCCTAGCGGTTTCTTTCTAGAACTGCAATTCTCCATACAAATCGTTTACGCGGAACCTAGCGAGTACGGTCACTGTATGTATACTCGTGGTAAGGGTGGCTAACATTAAAGAAATTCCAAACGGGGAAGAAATTTGATGAACATCGTTGTTCAAGATTGTGTCGTTATTATTAATGTTTTTCAAGATTGCGATTTCGATGACAAAATACACGCGCTAGAAATACATTTTATTCCTTCAGTTTAAATTCTTAAAGTTCAAAAATGCATACCTAGTTTAGCGATTAAAAAAATAAATGTGTGTAACGGTGTGTGTATCACCTTCAGACTGGTCGGCAGAACTGTAGAGGCAAAATATCTACATAAATTCAATATACATGTCATGCATTATATACTTGGACGGATAATATCAAGAGGCCAGAAGTAAATCATAAATGGGGGTAAAGAGAGAGGCAAACAGTTTATCTAGAACGTCGTCTCTTTCGTACGGAGGACTAACAGCCTATCTATACTATGCACTGTTAAAATAACAGGGATGATGATTATTTTTTGTGGTGTGTGTTATTTAAAGACGAAAGAGACGAATCTTTACGAAGCCGATGATTTGTTTCCGTGTATTTATGAACGTATGTTTAGAGGTTTCAATTATACAATTTATTTAATCAAATACCGTACACACATACAAAAACTGTCCACTCAGATAATGTGTCGAATGGCCTATTATAAACATGTTTACAGCAAAATAGATAAATGATAAAGCACAGGCTCTGATAAATAAGTTCATTGGGATAAGTGCGTCAGCGGGGCAAGAGCGCCTACCATATCGGAATATTGAATAGGTACAGTTAGTTGGCAAACGTAAAATGGTACACGGAATGATCATGTCTAGTCACCGTAGAAACTTTTTGACTTTTCGCGATTTGAAAGTATGGCACGATGTAATTATCCATATAATTTTCGTGTAGAATATATTTTTTTAAGTGATGAAAATTATAAGTTCCATTAGTATTCGAATCTATAACGGAGTGTTAAATTACAGCCTATGGAGTCCCCATATTTTGAGATCAAAATTACGTTTAAAAAAAAAGTGAGCAGATTGTTCTTTCCGTGTCTCGATATGGTAGGTGCACTTGTCCTGTTGACGGACTTGCCTCGAGTAATCTTATGTGAGTGCGAGATTGACGGTTGCTCTATCATTTGTCTACCGTGCGATAAACGCGAGTACCATAGGCCCGACTGCGAATTGTTATTATATAACGTCTGGTGACAATCAAAACTCATTAAAATTTCTGTCACTGCTCTTCAAAACCTATCAAGTGAGTAGATTGACACCTCATGATTGGTTTAGTGAGTTTTGCTTGTCAACAGACGATAGTTAATACAAATTATAACGGTTCTACCGCGATATTTCTTATTTACCTTCATAATCTAACGTTTCGGCGGTTGCATACGCCATTGTCTCAGATGTACCGGTGAATCAGAGAATAGGCTAGTAGACCCAGCTTTGAAATGTATTTGACAAGGTTAATAATGATATTACTAGCTCTAAAAAAAATGTCTTGTATTTTTGTGAAAGCTAAATTTTATCAATTGAAAATTAGAAATTTCATGAACAGTCAAAAATGCCGTCCGCCATTTTTGCCTTTTGCTAATCTGTGGCGTGATGTAGAATTACCTATAAATATTCGAAATTCGACCGTCGTATAGTGCCATTCCGCTCACTCCAATATATTTTGACAGGAGATCGAGAGGGACGGCACTATTCGAAGTCGTCAAAGTAGACTTTCAGTTTTCTTTACAGGACCGATGACGTCACTATCATAAGCGAAAATGGCGGACAGCGTTTTAAGCATTTCAAAATACAGATTAAAAACCATATTTTCAAATTCAATTTTTTCAGCCAAGTTTCACTTCTATGAATTGAAAAATATATATTTTGGTTTCCTTTGCTAAATACTATACGGAATAAACGTTAGTTTATTACAATTTGACATGAGTCAACTAGCCTATTGTTATTACTGTAGCTGCCGGCCAAATGTAGCACTACCCGACAAAATTGTTGAATAATAATAATTATGAAGGTTAATAAGGAATATGGCGATAGACCTGTTATAATTTGTGTTAACTATGTGTACACACCGCGAGAGTATATTGTCATGTTATTATATGTTTTCGAAACCTACGTATAGCTACAAATGTTTGTTATTTGTCATGTCATGGCTTGGGTTAGTAAAAAAAGCAACGGAAGCGGTAAATTACGGATGTTACGATACGAATAAATTAAAAACAATTTCCTGTCCATGAATGTGATGTGGCAACAATATAATAACAATCGTTAATAGTAAGTTAATACCAACATGAAAATGAAACATAAGGTAATCAACTAATCATATGTTGAGACTTATAAATATTCTTATATATGATAATAATTAAACGAAACTCGGTAATTAAAAGTATCAATTACAGTAGAACATGTCATACAGTGCGTTAGCCGTGAGAATGGGATTCGTGTTTTGTACCCGTCTCGCTCGCTCGCTCTTACGCAATCCAGGTAAGAACCTCTCAGTCTTCACCCAAACCCGAATGGCAATCGGAGAGCTCACAGACTCATGTCAGAAGAAACGTCGTATGACCAAAAACAAATATAATATTCAGCTTTTTATTTGAAGTGAAAAGACAAAAAAGTTTTACGTTATATTCAGATACAGTGACATCAGATATTGGCTGACATGTTCATTAGTTCAGCATTTGAACTCGCGATTCCACGCAGTGTTTTCTTTTTCGCCAACATTCGGACACGTGTTTTTGTAACGCTTTAGTTCAGAATATTATATAAACAATCCATGGCGAAAACTCCCGTGAATCCATCTTGTATGTTTTTTGATTAAACAACATCTATATATTAAAAGCGTATACACTAATCCAACGCAAAA
This sequence comes from Apotomis turbidana, assembly GCA_905147355.2. Lineage (NCBI taxonomy): Eukaryota > Metazoa > Arthropoda > Insecta > Lepidoptera > Tortricidae > Apotomis > Apotomis turbidana. The sequence continues at coordinate 56,036,772 of LR990280.1, read as the reverse complement.
GTTTTACATATAAATCCAAAAATTCTATGTAACATTGAAAAACTTAAACACAAGCTATAATTCAAGCCATTCCCGAACATTGACCTACGAATTAAAGAAGTCAAAGAAATCGCGATTACATGATTTTTGATTTTATTTATTTTTGGGGCTATTTATGGGAGTTTTCTTAATGCATATTTTATCTTATACTCTGTAAAAGTATCCGGTTTAGACGAAAATAAAAACACTGTGTTCCAGTGCATCCAATATCTGGTTACCATAAGGCTGCCGTTCAAGCCTTTAAATTATAATATTCATATTCAAAACAAGTCAAAGTGGATTACAACCCAAAGATAAAAGCGTACGTTAAAAGCAGTAACTACCAAATAAAAAAAAACTTCCTCCTACTCATATACTCGGTGTGTCAAACGAGGTAAGTCGGGAGCCAGCGGGGCAAGTGCGCATGTGATACTACTAACGCCATCTTACTTTTGCCAACTATAGTTGCGTGGTAGTAAGATGCCGTTAGTTGTATAACATCAGCACTTTCTGATTATATTATTAAAACTATCGTTTGACATCTTTAATAATTACAAAAACGGTTTAAATTCAGGTAAAAGTTGTCAGGAAGGGACCGACATATTTCGAACTTAGGAACTCGACTCGCGGCCCACTGCACTGGCTATCGTTCTCCTCGCCGCCCCATCGCCCGCTTAGATAGCGCGGCGGGACGAGGGACTGTAAGGTGACCCTCTTGCACTGTCACTATTGGACTATCAGTCACTGTATTTTCACTACTACCCACCTGATACTACGCACCGTCGCTTAGCAGCACGGATAGCTGCCCCCGATGAAGAGCTCCATATGAGTTCGAAACATGTCGGGCCGTTCCTGACAGTTTTGACGTGAGTTTCAACTATTTATAATCACTTCCCGATATTTCGACATGGTAGGTGCGCTTGCCCCGCTGACGCACTTACCTCAACTGCACTTTTTGAGGCACTGGTCCTATCAAGGCCGACGAAGCGATTAACTGTCGACTATTTTCTCGCTCAAGAAACGAACAAAAGATATATCCTCCGAGTCGGTAAACGAAAAATATATACTAACAGATGATCGCTGGCTGTTCGCACTGCCAGCGACTACTCTCTCTTCACAAGTTGATAAAAGATAACTCGCTCGGCGATACTCGCTTGGCGATCAGAACTCACGCTGAGAGACCAACCAGCGGTGATTATGTTGTTATTCCTTGAAAATAGACCTCTAATACCGTTCAATACGTGCATCTCGCGTACAGGACTGCACGCTCGGTCGCCCCGCACGAGCGAGTGGCGCGAGTAATCGCCCATCGTACTAAAACACTCGCTTATAGCCAAGCGACAAAACTATCGGAACTACACACTAGCTTCTCGCTGCTCGGCAACTCGTTTCTAGTTTTTATATGTACATTATTTGACGCGGTTGGCTCAGTATGCAGTGCACCTGGCTACTGAGCCGGCGGTTCTTGGTTCGAATCCCGTACGGGGCAAATATACGTGATGGACTCGAATATTGTTCCTGGCTCATGGATATTATTGACATATGTATTTATTTATTATGTATATGTGTCATCCAGTACCCATAGTACAAGCTTTGCTTTGGAACTAGGTCGACTTGTGTAAGACTGTCCCTTAATATTTCGCCTGGTGACAACAAAAACTGACTAAAATGTCTGTCACTGCTCTACAAAACCTCATATCTAGTAAGTACGTTGACACTAAGATACGAACTTTGTTTTACAGTCCGACGATAAAGAGTAGAAATTAAAAAGTGGCAATACTGTAGTGTCCCCGTTTTCTTATATTGATTAGAAAGGGAGGACACTACAGTATTGCCACTGTTTTAATTTCTACTCTTTTTGGTCGGACTGTAAGTAGGTATTTGTTATTTAGTGAGTTTTGCTTGGCGACAGACGATTTATTGTACAGTTCTAATAGCTTCTCGTCGGCGGTGGGACCAGTGCCTTATGAATTTGCATAATTATGACTATGGTATTATTCACCAGTGTACCCGTGTCAGTGCTCTGCACTTACCGTGTCTATGCACCCTCATGCAACTCGCGCTGATATCGGTGGTCACGGTGAAGTAGGGCAGCCAGAGATCTTCTATGTGGACCTCGCCGAATGTCGTCCGGATGGTGGTGTTGAACTGGCGTCCGGAGAACATTGAGGTCGCGGGGTAGGTGAGATCCATGAGTTGTTTGCCCCATTGCGTCATTTTCTGAAACAGGAATATGACACTTTCTATTCTACTGATGGACAAAGGTCTCGCCAATGCTTCTCCACGACGATCAATCTTGCACCGCCTTTACTTTGACAACATTTAATTTTTTTAACCGGGTTTTTGTCAAAGAGAATAGATTTAATATTACCATATTTTTATCCCAATCTATGCCCAAAGTTCCTCATTCTAAAAGAGAGTAGGCGACAAGTCACATAGCTGAAAATCATACAGTCGGACTATTATAGTACAAATTTTCTAAGCTAAGCTCATCCACTTAAGAACTGAATACCATTGAGTGGTTACCACAAATTAAGATAGCGAGCTCGTAGTAAAAGCAGATTGTAACCACCTTGGAAGGTTAATATAGATTATCGACTCTATTGCCTTGGACATTTGACTACAAAATACACTAACACAATAATGGTAATCATAACTTTTTTGGAATTTTACAACCGTCCGACTCTCAACAAGAACATATTCTTTTGAAAAAGGACTATGAACTCTCATCATCAACCATTTTAAACCTATTCAACAAGGTATAAGGTTGAAAATTCAATATCCACGCAATGTAGTTCTAACCTTTTTTTGTAAATAACTGGTTGGCGCTTACGAGAACAAAAGCAGATAGGATTGTATTAGACATGCCATTGTGAAAGCAAGTAAGTGGCTTAGTAAAAAAAAAAACTATATTTAAATTGCTCTTTTTTATTAATTGCGACTGTCGATTTTCCAAAAGGTGAATTCATTTAGTTGCTGATTCTAAGACGACGCTTACCTTTTTTATATTTTCAAACTAGTCCGTATAACCAAATAAATATGATAGTTTTAGGTTCTGCGATAATAAAATAACGAAATTAGTTTAAACTTAACACTATTTGAAAATTTTAAATGGTGTATTAGATGGTATATATTACTGAAACAATATTTTACTTACTTTACGTTTTATTATCACATTGGTCTTTGCAGGCTTTGTATTGTAACGCGCAAGTTAGGCCGTCGCATCGGCAACAACAACGCATTCTACCACAGCCCAATTTACATTCATAATGTTTAAGGCACCATATCCGTTCAAAAATGCTGTTTTTTTTTCTATGATCATTATGTTTCTTAACATATTATCAATGTTACTACTTAGAACCGGACTATTGAGATTTATTGGTATATATTTAAAACCAACAGTTTGAATTTTTCATTGATAATTTTTGTTTCAAAAACTACTCTTAAAAAAGCTGTTACTTTCTAGAACTCAGAGATAATAAAGAAAGTATAATTCACTTTAAAAAGTCGTTGAAATTATCAATATATTTGTCATATTAAAATACTCAAACGGGTTTACTCACGTCGTAGAAGTCGAATAACGCGTGTTCGATTGGCCGCCGCCGCGACTGATCGTCTCTCCTGATGATGAATCGCGTACCGATTCGAAACATGTCGAGCGTTATTCGACTTCTACGACGTGAGTAAACCCGTTTGAGTATTTTAATATGTCTGAGACTCATGATAGTTTTCTATGTAAAATATATTTGTCATAATATAAAAAAATATAACATTTAATAGGAATAACGCCTCTTCAAATTTAAGTAACCTTCGACTATTGTGGATTCCACCTGCCTTCGACACCGTTCCAATCCCATTATTTCAATTAAATTAGTTGAACAAAGGCTTTACTTGGGAGATTTGTATAATTTCTTAGCCTAGAATTTGGTAAGCTTACGCAGATCCGAACACTGGCAAGACAAGAAACTGCGCAGGGTCGGAACAAGTGGCGTACTCTCGTTTCGGAGGCCAAGATCCTGTTTGGGTCACTGAGCGAAAATAGTTAGTTAGTTAGAATTTGGTAAAGGAATAATACCTGCGACCACTCCCTAGCCTTCTGGGTGACAGTGGTGATGTTCCTCTCCATGCACCAGAGAGCCCCCATGAAGGCGCCTATGCTGACTCCCCCCACCATGTCTATGGGGATGCCTGCTTCCTGAAAACCAATTAAAATAATCCGGTATTTGGCTAAAATAAATTGTATCATTGTAACCACTAAACATGCATTCGAAAATACACCGAAACAAATAAACAACTACTAACTTTAGGTCATTATAGTATTTTTTATTAGAGAAAAACTAAAAATAAGAAGTGCTTCGCCTACTGATTTTTATGACGTCACAAGCAAGTATCTTCATAGAAACTTCATATTAACAAATCGTTTTTGACGTTTCATAAAGCGTAGCTGATTTGAGCTGTCATCAAATACCTTATTGTGATACTGTAATAATTAGCCAGACAACGCGAGACATGAATTCATTCGTAAAAGGACCATGTAATGGACGTGCGAACACTTTTTTTTAGAGGATTTCAATCGGTTCTATTTTTTATTGGGATCAAACGACTATATGGAACCTACACTTAGACTGCTCCTTTGACCGCCAAAGACGGCAAATCACGTCATCGGGAATTTGTGCCACTGACGCCAACGACGCCTATTGACGTCAAAAATTTCAATAGTCAAAAACATGCTAATTCAAACCACTGAGGTGACTCGGGGCTATTGTAGCTATGGGGTTATTGTATCTTATTACCATTATAATGGTCTGTGACCATTATAATGGTCTGTGTATATATAGGATACACAGACCATTGTATTGTACTGTGTATCCTATATATACACAGACCATTATAATGGTCACAGACCATTATAATGGTACTAAGATACAATAACCCCATAGCTACAATAGCCCCGAGTCACCTTATCTGTGTTTTTCAATCTCTGTTGATTTTGGACTACTTTTTTTTTTGGTCTGCCGTCAGTGGCACGGTGAATTGCTTTGCCGCTTGGCGCTCAAAGGGTTAAAGTCAGAAATGAACGTCAAAGTTCAACATTCCTACAGAGCGCTAAAAACGCTTCGCACAAATTCCACCTTAATTGTGACGTCATTCCGTGGGTACCAATATTTATATGGAGACAATAAGTAATTTACCATTTTCGCCGTGAAAAAGTGCGTTTCATGGTTATAGTTTTTAAAGTTTTGCTAAATTATGAGGATTCTGAAAGCAATATAAAATTTTCTTTTGGATTAACCTTTGAAGTAATTTATTTTTCATCTTTGTTTTATAACATATAGTTAATTCTATTCATATAACTACACTATGCTGTATAATTCAACATCAGTCAACACCCATATAGTCGACCAATTTGATTTCTAGGCCACTATAGAACCATATGTCACAAAGACAATGATATGATTTTTCAAGCGGCTTTCATATTGACGTTCACTGTGACAAGGTACGAAATGGCCTAGGAATCAAATTAGTTGACTGTACATTCCTGTCTCTGCATCATAGCCCGTCTCTCTTTCCCCTCTCCTCCCGCCTTAAGTCAGACTGACCCGTTTCAGTCCAGTCACGCCGCTGTCCAAAAAGTCCGACTCACTGGTAGTGAAAAACCGGCCAAGTGCGAGTCGGACTCGCGCACCGAGGGTTCCGTACAAACGCTTTCCATCCCTAAGTGGTTAAGTTAAGTTTGCACCTGGTATGTATAGCGCCCCATATAAATTAGGTGCAAAGTTAGGTATTAAAAAAAAACTACTAACTAGATCTCGTTCAAAACAATTTTCGTTGGTAGTTTTTATAGTAATGTACATCATATGTTTTTTTTAGATTTAATCATTTTCTTATTTTAGAAGTTAGAGGGGGGGCAACTTTTTCCACTTTGGAAGCGTCTGTCACGCAAACTATTCGGTTTAGAAAAAAAATATTTTAGAAACCTCGATATCATTTTTGAAGACCTATCTATATACCCCACACGTATGTGTATGATAAAAAAAAAAACAGTTTCAGTTCTAAGTATGGGGAGCCCCCAATATTTATTATTATTATTTTATTTTTGCATCAAAATCTTAATGCGGTTCACAGAATACATCTTCCTACCAAGTTTCAACAGTATAGCTCTTATAGTTTCGGAAAAAAAATGGCTGTGACATACGGACGGACAGACGGACGGACAGACGGACATGACGAATCTATAAGGGTTCCGTTTTTTGCCATTTGGCTACGGAACCCTAAAAAATACATACCTGTATGGCACGTATCATGCCGACGTGGGCAGCGCCGCGCGCGCCGCCGCCGCCCAACACCAGCCCGACCGAGGTGCCCGTCAGCCAACGCGCGAGCCGGGAGAAGTCCGAGTGCACACTCGCCTCGGACATCAGCACTTTGCTGTACAGCTCGCTCTGAAAAACAAAAATTAACCTTTTGACCGCCACAGTCGGCTGTGGCGGTCAACAAAAAATCGTGCCCCTGACGCCACGTCGGCCACAGCCGTCCAAATTTCAATGATCAAAAACTTTGTAATTCTAACCGCTACAAGTATTTTTCAATCCCTGTTGATTTTGGGGCACATCTTTTTTTTTACTCTGGCGTCAGTGGCACGGTAAATTGCTAGACCGCTTGGCGGTCAATAGGTTAAACACCCCTGACATACGCAGCTGGTCGTCGTGAAACTGGCGACCCGCCCCGACTTCGCACGGGTGCAATGCTGATGAATTATGCATGTATTGATTATACATATAAACCTTCCTCTTGAATCACTCTATCTATTAAAAAACGCATCAAAATACGTTGCGTAGTTTTAAAGATCTAAGCATACATAGGGACAGACAGGCAGCAGGAAGGGACTTTGTTTTATACTATGTAGTGATAAAAAATGCTACCAAAACTGAAAAACTACTGGTCCAAAATAGCTAAGAACAATCTCGACGGTCAACAAGTCTTTCGATTTCAAAAATTGCACTCAAATTGGCCCATCCGTTTGGGAGCTAAGATGCCACAGACAGACACACAGATACACATGTCAATCTTATAAAACTCGTCGGGGGTTTAGATCAAATTTATTGGAAACATGATCAGGCTGGCTTTCGCCCAAGTGATATACAAGAAACACAGACAACCCCCACTAGACGGAGCATGTAAGTGAGTTCAGTTTATGAGGTCTCTCTACACCATTTAACACTACAATTTACCATGTTATTCATTTAATTTCTTTTTTCGTTGACGTACGCATGGATCATAAACAAGGACGCAACTAAACGGTGCCGCCGTGTTGATACTTTAATGTTCTGCCGTACCATATCGTTGGTGCGCGCGGGTCGCCTTACATGCTCCGTCTAGTGGGGGTTTTATGTGCCAAGAAATCATATTTGGCCCACTTTTACTCCCCTCTTCCTTGGTGATATTTGATGGTAGTACGCATGTTGGTTGTGTCTATGACTACTGACTAGCCGTTACATGGGTCTCCTAAATATACCCCGAGGTATTCAGTGCACGAGCGATTGAACACTGAGCTGACGGGGTACAGTCCCCAGATACTGACTCCTATAATAATAATTCGTTTATTTCAGGCATCAAAGGCCCATAGATAAATACCTTACAATCTAACATACATATTAAATATCAAAATACTAAACAACTAGGTCACGATGTCTTTCGTAAGTCCGTGGTGTTGGGTAGCCGACCGCGGAAACGTCGGAATAAAACACCTTTCGGCCAGAATTCTTCCTTCATGAAGGTCGCTAGCTGGTCAGTCGGAACCCCCAACACATAAGAATTAAAATTCACTTTGTGGCGAGACTCCAACTTCACGACCCTCAGGATAATTCCGGTCTTCACACGTACATACTCTACGATCTCCTCGGCCTTCGTAGAGTAATGTAGACGGGACACATACAATGGCGTCGTCGGCAGGGCGGGACGCGGCAGGTGTTCGGGCCCAGTCGGTGCGGTACCGCACTGATTTCGGCAAGCCGGCTTCTTCCTCCTTTCCACCTTGATGAAGCCATCCTTGTCACATTATGCCTATGCATGGGTTGCTCACCACTCGGTACTGGCTCTTCCTGGTGAACATGCGGTGCGGACACCGCACGTGGTGATGCTGGCTGACCCAGGTCCTCATGTTCAGCCAGTGCACCGTGCCGGACGGGTTCGCGCCGCCCTCGCGGTGTAGTAGGACCAGTTCCTTCTGTGTACGGATCGCTAGTCTTTCGATCTCTTTCTCTATCTGTAAGATAAATAGGGAGGGTTAATCGCTATAATTTATACATGTCACTGTTACAATTTTTTGCACTCCGAACCACAATCAAAGTAACAATAAATGTTTACAAATGAAGCGAAAATTGAAAAAAATAATGATTCGGACAGGATTCGAACCTGCGTTTCCAACGGCTTTCCGGGCCAACACTGGCTTCCTCCCAATTGGATCACCGAAACTGGCTCTGACATCTGATTCGGTGGTCCAATTGGGAGGACGCCAGTGTTGGCCCGGAAAGCCGTTGGAAACGCAGGTTCGAATCCTGTCCGAATCATTAAATTTTTCAATTTTCGCTTCATTTGTAAACATTTAGTTTACGTTAGCAGACGTTACTGCTTTAATAAAAAATAAGCAAAGTAACAATACATCATCAAACAACGGGAGTATTAAATGGGCGGTTTTTTTTTATTTTGTTGTCGATTTCTTTTTTTTTCTTTTTCTCAGATTTTAATCAAAGCGGCTTCAGATGTTTTCTCTCAATATATGGCTATCCATCCAATATTGATGTGGATAATTTGGTTTTCTCTAATTTAAAATGTATAACAGAATCTAAAAAGGCTTATGAGCAAAATTGTCTTCGTGTTAATGTTCTTGTTGGATTACGTCAAAAGTATAAAGATTGCTACATTTTGTATACAGATGGCTCCAAGGATGCCTCTGGACGGGGTGCAGCTTTCTATGATCCGATAGATCCTTCATGCAACCAGGAGAATTATATGTTTAAAGTTTTAGGTGATGTGTGTATAATGACTGTTGAAGTTGTTGCAATCTCAAGTGCATTGTCCTATGTTTTAAAAAAGAACTTTAAAATGTGGTGATCTGTACCGATAGTAAAAGTGCGCTACAGCATATTACTCGATCTGTTCGCGGTGAAAGGGGTGTGCCGACAGTTTATGAAATTTTAGAAAAGGTAATTCTTTTAAAACAAAGCAATATTACTATGCGGTTGCAATGGCTTCCATCACACATTGGTTTGAGGGGAAATGAGAAGGCGAATCAGCTGGCAAAAGCGGGCATAACGGATGGAAGTGTTGTTGTTGTAGCGCCCTGTTATCTTGAAATGGTTAATAAATATAGGAATAAATGTTATACACTGTGGAAGGAGTACTTCGATCAAAGGTCTGAGACAAAGGGATATGGTACAAATGTATACAGAGCGAGCCTCCGCGGATACCGTGGTTTCAGAATGTTGATTTAAGCCGTAAACATGTTGTGACTGCTCATAGGCTGCGAACTGGTCATGTGCCACTCAATAAGTTTCGATGTCTCATGAGAATAATTGATTCACCTAATTGTGATATCTGTGGCACTATAGAAGACGCCCAGCACTTGTTGATGGAGTGCCGGCGCAATCATGCCCAGAGAGATGCGCTGATAGCGTCAGCCAACCTAAACCCATATGATATCGGAGCTTTTATGCAGTTGCTGGCAAATCCATCGTCAGACTATGCACTTATGGTGTATAGGTTGGCTCACATTGTGTAAACTGTTTTTTTTTAAGTAGGTTAATAGTTTTTATTTTAGTTTAGTTGTACTTTATATTTCATTGACGATGTAAGTAGTCTCTGTTTTTATAGGACCGATATGCACAGTAGTATAAAGGTCCTAAATAAATAAATAATATTTTTTTAATCAAAATGGGTGAGTTGGTAAAGTTGCTTATTCTGAATAAGATAAGCCTAATTTCACGGTATGTCCTACAAAATTTTCCATTGAGTTACAAAAAATGTACGGGATTTTTTTTAAGAAAATTTCGTTTTTTGTACTAAAATTTAGTACAAAATGAGGAGCTCGAAATAAAAAATAAATAAATCGACAACAAAATAAACATTGGCCCATGGGCCAACTTCTGTAATACATTTTGTGTAGCTCAATGATCAGACGAAGCAACTTTACCAACTCACCAAATTTTAATGAAATCTGAAAAAAAAAAGAAATCAACAAAAAAATAAAAATTGGCCCAAATATCGGACAACCTCGCACCAACCCCGTGTTGTAACTAGTTACAAAATGGAACTTTTCTATTACCGATTCATAACCGCGGTTGGTAACCAGCTTCAAAACGGGAAAAATTGCATTCGGCTTGACATTTCAACAGGGAATTACACATTCCTATTTTGTAGCCAGTTACAAAACTTGTTTACCAATAATCGCCTGGTGAACACCAAAACTCACTAAAAATTCTGTCACTATTCTTCAAAACCTCGTATCTAGTTTGTGGATTGACACTGAGGTACGAGGTTTGTTTTCAGTAGGTATTTGTTACTTACAAGGAAGGGTACCCAACTGTTGATTTACTTTGATATATGTTATAGAGTAGTCTAAAATAGCACACACGTTTTTTTTTAGCTGTCCAAATTCAACCTGTTAGGACAAATTGTCCTTCAAAGTACTGAAAATTGACCAAACCCTCTAACTTCTTCAGAGAGATTTGTTAAAGCAAATTGATAATTAGTTACTAGTTTCATTATATGTTGGAGAACGAATGGACACGTGTTTTGTAATTTCACCTAAAACTCATATTTTATATAAAAAAAAGAATACTTAAACTCATATTTTATAAATAAAATGTTTTTTTTTTTTTTTTAATACGTGTGCTATTTTAGACTGCTCTATAACATACATCAAAATGAATCAAATCGGTGTCGGACAGTTGGGTACCTTTCCTTGTTAGTGCGTTTTGGTTGTCTACACTCGATACATCCCTGCGTCGTCAGCACTCACCTTTCCAATACTAGGCTGCTTATCGCCGAGCGCCACTATGAGTATGCAGTCCGCTTGTCGGATGCAGCGTTGCGTCCATTGCGTGAGGCTCGGGTCGCACTGGTAGAGGGCCACCTAGATAAATCAAATACAAAAGTCATATATTTTCATTATGAGACTATTATGTCCCACTACTGGGCAAAGGGCTCTTTTTCCATCTGTCGAGGTTTTTAGCTGCATCTGGCCAGTCCTTCAAAAATGCAGCTATATCAATTATCCTGGCTTGTGAGCGCAAATATTTGAAATAAAAAAACACTTATTTAAATAAACAGAAACCTAATCCTAACTATAAAAATCTATACTAAACATTGTATTTAAAAAAATTGGGCAAGTGCGAGTCCGACTCGCGCACGAAGGGTTCCGTACCTATACATATACATATATAATCTATAACAAGTTTGTTGTATGGGAGCCCCCCCTAAATATTTATTTTATTTTGTTTTTAGTATTTGTTATTATAGCGGCAATAGAAATACATCATCTGTGAAAATTTCAACTGTCTAGCTATCACCGTTCTTGAGATACAGCCTGGTGACAGACGGACGGACGGACGGACAGCGAAGTCTCAGTAATAGGGTCCCGTTTTTACCCTTTGGGTATGGAACCATAAAAACGCAAGCAGAAATAAAAAGAACCACAAATTATCACATTACATAATCGTTGCGTTAACCAACTTTTTTTAGAATAAAAATATATTTTAAAACGTTCAACCTATTTTAGAAGTCTAGAAACCTAATCCTAATGATAAAAATCTATACAAAACATTCTATAGATACCATTTTAAACATTTTACAAAAATGAAATGGTCAAATTGGAATCGTTTCCAATTTCATTTACATACATTTTCATCGTTTCATTTACATCGTTGTTTACAGTTTCCTAACAATCTCACTAATCTCGGATTTCTAATTCAAGACCAAAAAACTACGACAGATACGTCACTGTCAAAATTGACAACATTTAAATGACATCTGAGTTTGTTTCTTGGCTTGCACCAAATACACAATGTTACAAGTACAATACCAGATTATGTACCAAAAATCTCCGATGTTTAAGTTTTTATTATCTCCTCTCGTAATTATGTAATAATTAATATTTCTAGTTATTTTGTTAAGACATAGAGTTAAAGTTACCAATAAATAAATTATCTTAGCGTGTTTAAAAAAGATAAAGGAATATACTATTGTAAAAATATTTTATTGCAGTGGCAACCTTGTGGTAGTTTTTTTGGTCTTGAATTGGAAATCGTAGTATATATACCTTGTGTTTGTCCTCCTGTTGTGCTAGCCACGAACTGAGCCGGTATTCGTTGTTGGGGTCCATTATTGTCAAGCCGAGCAGCTTTCTAATCACATCCGACGTCAAACGGACGGTCGGTCCTGTACATGAATACATTTTTTTAACTTTATTTATAAAAAATCAGAACGCGAAGTGCATAGTTTATGGTCAGTAAAAAAAACCTTGCAGGAACAGTTTGCTCGACAATAATGTTGCATGAAATTCCTTAATTTGTCGAGAAACAAACTTTTTAAAAAGATAAAACGGCCATATAAAGAAAGGCATAGGTCCTAAACAGCCAAAACGGAAGTTCAGTAGCTACGAGTTATCGCGACTTTACAGTTAGTTGCCTCAAATAGCTTAGCGTTTTCGGAAGAAAAATACACTTCTGCTTTTTTATAAAAAAATAGACAAGAATTCAGTTTGGACAGAATACAATAAGAATTCAGTTTGGACATAGTGGCAAATAAAACTTATCTGTGCTTATTTTGTTTTCTTGCACCATTTTTGAGAAAGGCACTATATTTGTCTCAGGATGGCTTACAGCAGGCAGGTCATGCTTCCGCAAAACTTAATCAATTAACTAACTGAATGGGATCTAACTAGTAACTGAATGGGATCTAACTAGTAACTGAATGGGACGGAAATGTTCTGTGTCGGCTCGTTTCCTTTAACGCGGAGCGAGTGGCAGAGACCGGCACGAAGTCAACAGTCGGGAAGTTATGCGCCGACTCGCGGGGCTCCTATGATAAGAACCTATATTTTATCACTTACCTATAGCGCAGAGCGAGTGGTACAACTCGTACGTGAAGGCGGTGAGCGGTACGTCATCGCTGACCGGTACCACGGCGACAGTCGAGAAGTTGTGCGCCGACACGCGGGGCTCCAATGCAGCTCCGCCGAGACCCGCCGTCGGCTTCTGCCAGGAACCTGTGAACAAATGTAACTATTAAATCACGCTATTTACAGCTACTGGTATCAGCATCTGGCAAAACATTAAGTACATAAACTAAATGCAACGCCTATCTGTACTTACCTATGTTTGAACGAATAAATGTTCTCTTTTTCTACCAAAAGCGGTTCTCGACAGACCATAGTAAGACCTCATGAATCTTGTAAGATCATAAATGGGCATCATGAAAAAAAAATGAGGATGATAATAGATTGAATTTTTTATTGTAATCAAATGTTTATATGGGACTAACTGCACATAAACTGCTCTAAAAGTTAGAAATGGAAATGACCGTCAAAATTTCAACGGAGCGCTAAAAACACTCCATACAAATGGCCACCTAATCTTGCCGTCATTATATGTTATTGTTATGAGTAGACAACTAGACAGACAATAAGTAATTTGCCATTTTCACCGTGAATACGTGTGTTTTGCATACAATAATACAATTATTCTTTTGTTAAATAATGAGGATTCTGAAAACAGTTCCAACATTTCTTTTGGAGTAAAAAATAATAATCATAAAATTTGTGTGCCTTTGAAGTCACATAGTTCAATACATCAAATATTATCTTTGTTTCATGACCAGGGAACGGATATTCAGATACTTTTATACTTACACTTCGGCGTCGGTGTCGATGTTGAGTTGTATGGAGGCGGACTCAATTTAAGAAAAATATTTCATGACACACGTTAATAAAATAACATTTAGTAGATCTATAGGTATATACCTTTAAAATACCTTCAATTGAACTATTGGTACAAAGATATCAAATCTCCAAGAAAAATTTAAATGAGTTACCTGGGCTGGGGGACGAGACCGGGAATCGAACCCGGTACCTTTGGATTGCCTGTCCAGGGCGTCAACCACTTCGCTACCCGAACTCCAACCAACCTTTCGAATTTTTCCTTATCTTTGCATTGTTTATTTGAAAGATTTTTACACCTTAGCTCATTTCAATTTCTTTGAGGTTTGATATCTTTGTATCAATAGTTTAATATAAAAATTGAGGTGTGTACCCACGTTAAAAAATGAGACATTTAATGTTTCATAAAATTTACCTTCAATTAGTTTATTTTATAACCTAATAGTATAAAAATATTAAATATTAAGGGACAATCTTACACAAATCGACCTAGTCCCAAACTAAGCAAAGCTTGCACTATGGGTACTAGACGACGATATACATAATATATAAATACATATATAGATAACATCCATGACCCAAAAACAAATATTTGCCCCGGCCGGGATTCGAACCCGGGACCGCCGACTCAGTAGGCAGGTGTCTACAAACTGAGCCAAACGCGTCGTCAACTCAACGTCGTATGTTTGAAAGTTAATGTAGGAATCCTGGTATTCATTAAAATACGTTACCTAATATCCTATGGCCAAGGAGGTTGATGAGACGAGTCACCACGACGGGGAACCGCAGTTTGATCGCGTTGAACAGTCCCTCGGGCAGTTTGGCCAGCTCGGAGTCGCGGACGGCCATCACCGTGGTGCTGCGACGGGTTTGGGTCACCATCTCTACCTACACAATGAATCGAAATTACTAGTTTGCTGAAAGAATGGACACGTGTTTTGTCTTTTCACCTCACTCATATTATATAAAAAAAATATATATATATATATATATATATATATATATATATATATATATATATATATAAAATATGAGTTTGTGATTTTTTTTTAAATATAAAATATGAGTTTGAGGTGCAATGACAAAACACGTATCCATTCTTTTTTCATGTTCTCCAACATATAATGAAACCAGTAATTAATTATCAATTTGCTTGAACAATTATCTCTGAAGAAGTTAGTGTTTGGTAAATTTTCAGTACTTTGAAGGACAATTTGTACTAACAGGTTGAATTTGGGCAGCTAAAAAAAATACGTGTCTGCTATTTTAGACTACTCTATAACATATATCAAAATAAATCAAATCGTAGTCGGACAGTAGGGTACCCATCTCTACCTACACAATGAATCGAAATTACTAGTTTGCTGAAAGAATGGACACGTGTTTTGTCTTTTCACCTCACTCATATTATATAAAATATATATATATATATATAAAATATGAGTTTGTGATTTTTTTTTAAATATAAAATATGAGTTTGAGGTGCAATGACAAAACAAGTATCCATTCTTTTTTCATGTTCTCCAACATATAATAAAACCAGTAATTAATTATCAATTTGCTTGAACAATTATCTCTGAAGAAGTTAGTGTTTGGTAAATTTTCAGTACTTTGAAGGACAATTTGTACTAACAGGTTGAATTTGGGCAGCTAAAAAAAATACGTGTCTGCTATTTTAGACTACTCTATAACATATATCAAAATAAATCAAATCGTAGTCGGACAGTAGGGTACCCTTCCTTATCAGTAAGTGGGTATCAGTGAGGGAAGCGCAAACTTAAGAGGCCTTAAAATTTATTTTAAAAATAAAAATGACAAATATACTGATAATTTCAACCAACTTTTTGAAGTGAATACTTTTGCCTGAGTTCTAAACAGTAACATAGCTATTTCATGCTATCAATGCGTGCAGTCGGAGATAAATTGAAAAACTAGTTTTCTCCTTGAATTTCGTCAAAAATTCAAACTGTAGATTTCAAATATATACCTATAAATCGCAATAGCCCTGTTTAAGTATTAACGTTGATAATATGTAAAGAATCATGTTTGATCATAGAGAAAAACGTCTAAAACAAGACGAGAAACAGGAAAATATAAGGAACAGGAACGCTATCCGCAATTAAGAGAATGATAGACGCACATACAGTACTTTTATCTCACGAGCGCGGGTGAGTCATGTTTGTGTGAGTAATGTACATGCACATTGGCTCTGTGTGGGTGAGCCGGAACTGTTCGCTCCCGAGCTCACCCACACAGAGCCAATGTGCATGTACATCTACTCACACAAGCATGGCTCACCCGCGCTCGTGAGATAAAAGTACTGTAACTTACCAGGCATCGGAGTTCTGCTAGCACGGTAGAACTTTAGAGAGCTATGGAGATTCATATCCGTGGTTTGTTTAAAGTTTCACGTCTTGGCTTGGCCCGGAAGTGAGATATTCACCCCGCGTAGCGAGCAGAAAGTCCCACTTACGACCTAGGTCGACGTAATAGTACATTACATAGGATGGTGATATCGTAAATGTCCCAGATCGGAGGTGTTTGTGGACTGAACCGAAGGTGAGTCATAAATAGACCCCGAATTTTCGTCGCAGTCACGTGACAATAGGGTAGTTCGGGGAATAAATGGACCTGTGTTAATAATTAATAAGGAAAAACTACCAGTATTGAACCCAATCAATTTTAACCTTTTTTTTATTAAAAAATGATAATCACTATTTTTTTTTTAAGTAATACTCTACACTTGTTACTAAATTATAAACAATAAAAATTAAAAATCTATATTATTTTAGATGCGTTTGCCTTTGTATATGCTTCTTAATTTAAATAATTTACGACAAAAATTACATAATTAATTGATCAATACAATTTTTTGGTATATTAATGCAAACCAAACATTTGATTTGTTACGGAGAGTCAGTTAAAGAAATAACAACGACGAAAATAAATCAATTGACACATTACCTTTAATTTAATTAACACCGGTCCGTTTACTCCACAAACTACCCTATTGTGACGTCACCGCGACAAATGGCCGGGGTCTAGTCATAATAAGTTTCTGTCAAAAATGTCATTTTAGTGGCAAGCTTTTATAGCCGACTGTACTTTTCTTTGGATATCCATCAAATGTTCACTGAGACGATTCTAAAGAGCCCAAGCTCGGTAGGATTGCGTTTTCTATTATAGAGTTCCTATGGCCACCTTCCGGCTCCATCATCAGATCAGCCCCATGGTAACATATTATTGTATTGTCATCAAAGTTAAGTAAGTATGCTAAATTTCAGCTCAATCGGTTGACGATATCTGCTTCAAAATTGAGTTGCAAGATTTCACCCGAACAAACATACTTAGATACATACATACATACATACAGTAAACGGCGATAAAGTTTGCACATCGATCTTTGGAAAGAGGCAATCGGCTAATTTCGACTTCGTATAGCGATATCTGTGTCGCACGCACCATGACGTTTGTTTTGTCAGTCGTGGTTCAAATGCGAGAGAGTGCAGTCGCATATCCAAGTCAATATATATATATAGAGTTGCTAAAACTTGCACAAAATTAAATTTGTACTATAGCGAAAAAAGGCAAGCCGTTACTTTGCCAGTCACGCGAAGTTATCTACAATGTTTATAAATATTTTGTAACTGAAGCCGACCAATTTAAAAAAAAAACATGAGAATGTTAATGCAAGTAATTACACTTTTTGTCGATCTTTAAACCCACATTTAAGTATCCTAGTAGTATAACATCAGTTGCTAATGCTCAGTCAACCCCTTTTAGGAATGTGGGCCTGAATTATTTTTCCCCAACAAGATCATTATAGCAATAACTATATATAATTACATCGAGTTTTACAGCTCTATATATTCAACGTGAAATCAAAACAAAACAACAATAAAGTACTTAGTTCTAAATTCAAATTCTGATGAACGATTAATCTAATAATTGATGTACATGGAAATTAGCATTCGTTTGTATTCGGAAATGCGATGATTGCCGATGTGCATTCTTTATCGCCGTTTACTGTACATTGCAAGTAAAAAAAAATAAAAAAAATATGCGATCTTGGGCTCGCCCACAGACTAATGGAGAGATAATCGTACAAAAGGGACTTACGATGCCAACAAGGTCCCCCTTGCCGTACTCGCCCACCAGTTCTTTCTTGCCGTTGGGATGGGTGATCACGGAACGGAGGCGACCGCTCAACACTATGAACGTGGAACCGGATTCTTCGTCCTGGCGGTATACCGCTCGCCCGGATTCGAGGAACACCTGGGGATATATTTGTTTGTTTAATCTTTATTGTAATGAAAAACAGATCGTACATAAGGCGGAATCAATGCCGTTGGGCATTCTCTTCCAGTCAGTGAATGCCCTAAAAATATTTTTGATTTATTTTTCTGTCTGTAATGAAATATAAGAAAATACATAAAATAACCGAATAGAGATGTAGTCTTCGACCTATCCGCGAATAAAAAAATAAGCTGTCAAACTTGAAGTCTCGTTATCGAAGTCTTTTTATTAGACACCAGACTAAAGCAACTTCTCTGTTTAAACTCATTTTATTTATTTATTATCACAGAAACCAAAACTCTTTACTATAAATTACTATTTCATCACATTTGCTCGTAAAAGATGGTATTACGTGTAGGTGTACTGAAGGACTAAGGCCTATATTGTTCCCGCGGGAGTTATAAATTGTTATAACTCCCGAGGGAGTTATGGTTTTAGTTTTAAAAATATAGTACGCACTCGTAGTTTACTTCAGACTAAGGAGGTTTCAATCCAGCCAAGGTTTTTTGTTGTACGAACAAAACTTGCTTACCAGCAAATTTTATTGTGTATTGAATTAATACGGTACATGTAGTCATGTACTGCATTAATATTTATGTTTTACAATTATTTAAGTGTAATTTGCAATAATTTTATTAAAATTAGTTTTGAATTATCGTTACAATCTGGCAGTATGGCTTGTCATGTTTCTAAACTAAACGCAGTTCTTAGCATTATCTGTGGTAGACGACACAAAAACAGAAAAAAGTTATAAAATTATTGGTTAGGTACTATTTAGTTTTGTAACAAAATTACTGTTCGTATTTAAGTTTTATAATATATTACGGTGTTAATTATTCCTGCATAATATTGTTAATTGTTATTTGTTTAATGATAGATGGTAAGATTCTGTGTATATTTGTTTTCTGTTTTAAGCTGATGGCCGTTTTGCCCGTGCTTATAGTAAATTAAAAAAATACATGCAGAAAAAAGTTAGCTGTCAATCGTTATCGTTTAATTAGTTTAATGTTTATTTTTGTCTTATGTATTTGTTATTTACTCCCAAATGTGATGAAAAATATTGTGTGTATGGCGGGAAGTAAGGGGATTACAAACTCAGGACATTAAAAGCCCTCCGCCTTCGGCGTCGGGCTTCTAATAGACCTTCGTTAGTAATCCCTTACTTACTACCCTTATGACACAATAAACTATTTCGGAGTAGTAGGGCCTCGTGCAGGGTCCGTCCGGATTGTTACTACCGTCTTGCCTACTAACCCACCGCCAAACAGCAATGTTCGCATTGTTGTGTTCCGGTGTGGGGGTAAGATAGCCGGTGAAATTACTAGCATAGAGGCATTCTATCTTCGTCCTCCGGGTAGGCAAGCACTTGTGACTCCTCTGGTGTTGCAGGTGTTTATGAGCGACGGTAATCGCTTTCCATCAGGCGATACGTTTGCTCATTTGCCCTCTATGACATAAAATATATATATATATATATATATTTCGATACCTTAGAGCACAATCGTACTAACTTTTCGGAAAAAGTTGTTGCAATTTGGACGTTAATGCACAACTCTATGTAGTTTAAATTTCACTAGCAAAAAAAATTTGCAATTAGTACGAGTGTGAACTAAGGTATCGATTTATATTTTGTCAATTACGTACCCAGTCGAGCGCGAAGTCCACTTGCCGCACGAAAGGCGACAGCCGTCGCACGACAGTGCTCGCGATG
The DNA here is from genome assembly GCA_905147355.2 of Apotomis turbidana. Classification (NCBI taxonomy): domain Eukaryota; kingdom Metazoa; phylum Arthropoda; class Insecta; order Lepidoptera; family Tortricidae; genus Apotomis; species Apotomis turbidana. The sequence goes on along the minus strand of LR990280.1, from coordinate 56,016,811 downwards.
TGCAACACGACGGACGGCCGCTCGCGCATTATGCTGTACACGGTCGTTTTGGAGAGCAGCCCGATGCGTGAGAAGTGTTTCGCGCGGATCGAGAAGAAGGAAGGCTCGCCTGTTAACACCGCTAGGCCGCCTTCGACCTCGCCTGAAATAGTACATTACATCAGAGGCCGGGAAAATGAGGATTTCCGGCCAAGTAGGTATATACGAGGATAGTGATACGAGGCCGAGAATCCGTTTTCACGACGAGGCATGTATAGTGCTTTTCTCAAACATACAATTAAATAAAAAAATATACTTCAAAGAATAACACTTAATATTGTTTGTCCGATATTTTCCGAATTTGACCGAATTTTAAAAATCCGATTTCAGATTCTGACTCAGGAGCCCCAAAAACCCCCGGATACCGAACTTTAGCCTCCTAGGACCAATTTGAAATTTTCTCCATACAAATCGTTCTTTTTCTCGATATTTTCCGAATTTTCGGACAAGATTTCAGATTCATATTTTTGAGCCCCGAGAGCCCCCCGATACCGAGTTTTAGCCGTCTAGCACCAATTTGAAATTTTGAAAAAAAAAAAGTCGCCATCTTGAATTTTTTTTTTCACAAGTGTCTAACAACCAATCTTTAAAAACAAAACCTGCTTTTTGTCAAACCAGCCAGCTATCTGAATGACCTTGTTGTGGAAACCAAAAAAAAGTTACTTTGCAGGCCTAGGCCTGAAAAGCAGTATGAAATCCCTTTACAGTCCTCTCGAGTTGTTGCGCCCAAAAAGCGATACTTCCGAGCCTATTTTAAGGAACGTAAAGACAATATTTCATTGGATGTTTGAGAAATAGTACATTACTGCAGACGCCGGGAAATAAGAGCTTGCCGGCTTAGTAGGTATAGACGGATAGTGATACGAAGCCGGCAAGCCCTTATCACGGCTAATATATAATGATAGATGCACCTCGCTGGACAGAGTCATACTTCGGCCAACTTAGCCTCGGTCAAATTCGCGAGTGTAGTTCTGGAGTTAGATGTGGTAATGTAGATACCCAGACTGGTGAAGAAGAATATACAGTGACAACCAAAATTCATCAAAATTTCTCGTCACTTCTCTTCAATACCTCGTATCTAGTTTGTAGGTTGATACTGAGATACGAGCTTTGTTTTAAGTAGGTGGTTACTCAGTGAGTTTACCTGGATATGCGGTGAACATGTGGACCTCCCCCTCTCCTTCGGCGACCTTCTGCGACACCAGCAGAGCACCGGACAGAAGATATACCAGCGCCACATCCTGTACAAAATACCAGTAGGGTTAGCATATCTTGCCGCGGCTTCGCTAGTCGCGCGACTCAGCATCCTGTCTTGCTCGCACGGTTTTGGAACGAAAGTGACAGGTAGTATTTGTCGCGCGACAAACAGTAAGAGATCCGGCTCAAGGCACACACGTTTACAAACGAACGCGAAACGATCTACAGAATAATCACTCTATTGCTATAATGAGTGGTATAAAAATAATTAAGACTTATTAACACTTTCACAACCAGTAACCCGCCTTGTGGGCGCTCGTAACTTCTACTCAGCTACCGGGCCAGCTCGCCGGCGGAATGTACTATACAAGCGCCCACCTGGCGGGCTCTGTCGGTTGGATCTTCAAATTATGTGCACAAACCGCGAGAGTATAAAGTGTTATATTGGTATAAAAATGTTTTTTTTTTTTTTTTAAGAAATATGTAGTGATATTTGTATACGTGTATGAAACACAGTTTTCACGCATGACACAAGTAATGTGAATGAAAACACAAACACTCGATGAGAATCCGGTTTATTTGTGTAGGTACTTATATATAACACCTAATGCAAAAATGCTATTTCAACAGATATAATTAATTTTCGAAATGTTTTTATGAAGGTATGTATATTATTTAATAGACAGTAATAATGGTTTGAGAGCTAACTAATAATCAAACCACACGTGACATAAAAGCACATTAAAAACCGAATACCTGAACAATTTCGGGTTCACCTTTGACACTATAATAAAGCTTTCAGAGAAATTATTAATTAGAAAATTTAAACACATTTGAATTTTGCATAATTATTTAGCATAATATAATAATTAACAAGTATTAAAAAATAAAGAAGGCTATACAATATTTTTTTTCTAATTGGAATCATTAAGGTTTTGAGAGGTGTTCATATGAATACAAATGAATCAAATAATATATGTACCTAAAATGGTACATATATTATTTGCTGGTGGTATACGATATTATATTGGACTTTATTTTCTGTCATAAATTGTGTACAAACTTTTTGAGAAACGCTCGCAAGCTTACCTTGTGACTCTCCTCTTTCATGATGTAAGTCCCCGCAGGCAGGTCCCTGACCTGGACGGTCCCTTGCAGCAGCTGGTCGCTTTCCAGACCCAGCTCTTTGACAAATGCGTCCGTTGCTATTTGTAAGAGGGCCTGGAATATGTTCAATGGATCAGTACAGTGAAGAATTAAATTACATTATACCCTAACAAGTTTCGGTCCGGCCCAGGGATGGTGGCGCCGCAAACGTGAGCGTCGGGATGGCGGGTGTACATCAAAAAATGGAGCTGCGGTATATGTCAGGAGTTAGTGCTAGTAATGTGCCAAATGTGCGCCAAAATAGGCTATTTGACTGATGTTGAATTCTACAGCGTACTGTAGTTATATGAATAAAATTAGCTAAATATATCACGAAACAAAGAAAAAAAATCTAGAAACATATATCTTTTTTGGAAATATGTGACTTCAAAGGTACGCGAATTTTATGTTTTTTTTTTTTTAATCCAAAATTAATTTTGAAAATGTTTTCAGAATCCTCATAATTTTACGAAACAATAATTGTATGACAACTATGAACTTAAACGCACTTTTTCACGGTGAAAATGCCAAATTTCTTAATTTTTCCATACAATTATTGGTACCTATACCGGCCTGTGACGTCACTAGCCTGACGCGTTTTGTATGGAGCGTTTTTAGCGCTACGTAGAAATGTTGAACTTTGACGGTCATTTCTGACTTTTAGAGCAGTTTAAGTGTAGTCAGTCCCATATAGACATTTGATCACAATAAAAAATAGAATCGATTGACATCCTCAAAAAAAATTAGTCAACATGTCTATTCAAGCAATGTGGCCTTTAAACTCCAGAGATATTTAAGAAATGAATGACACCCGCCATCCTGACATCAGGTTGGCGGGTGCATTTCCAGTTCTAGCTAATGGCTGCCTACTCAAGGGTGAAAGTACTGCCTAAGGTTAGTGCTCGCAATGTGCTTCCGCATGTATGAAGCACAATCAAATCCAGAGAGCCGTTAAAGAGTAATATGGAATTGAATAAATATATATAAACGCCTGCTTATTTGTAATAGCAATATCACATCTTCATTGCAGGCAGTTCAGGCACACACAAAACATGGAGACGATTTACACAAAAAAGTGAATAACTCTGCTTCCGGGTTTTCGCTTTTCGTGTATGTGTATTTAGTACATTCAATGATACAATTAATTTTCACTATAGTCCTATAGTCAAATATCGTATTATGACAGTCAATGTTCAGTTACCTTTTCGTCCAGGTTGTCGGTGTTATTTTTCTTAAACGAGGAACCCTCTTTGTTTCTCTGGAACGACGACGTCGGATGCACGTCTGGTTGCTGCTGCGAGAAAAAAAGGAGTATTAGTCTTCGAGCTGGTTCCTCATGCTCCGTATTCACCGGACTTAGCTCCGTGTGATTATGACCTATTTCCTAATTTAAAATGATGGCTATATGACAAAACAAAAAAGACAAATGGGGATTGTATCGCAGGCGTGAACGTCTATTTTGCAAACCTCGGAAAATCGTATTTTTTGGAGGGGATAAAAAATTTTAAACTCGCTGGAAAACATGTTTGGCCCTTCAAGGAGATTGTGAGAAATAATAGTACATTACTGCAGAGGCCGCGAAATAGGGGATTATTGGCCGAGTAGTAATAGATGGCCGAGTGATAACGAGGCCATCTAGAGATACGAGGCCGACAATCCCTGTTCGCGCCGAGGCTTGTATAGTGCTTTTCTCAAATAAATCCAAGGAAATAATACAAATGTTCAACTTATATATTCATATAAAAACAAATAAATTTCAAACTTAATAAAAAAAAACAAATTTATTTTTTTAAGCTGTTCGAGTCAATGTTTTTGCCACCAAATGTTAAGATGATTCTATTTATTAAAAAATGACAACACCTTATTAATTAGATATTGTTATATTTTTTAACAATAAACGTGATTCCTTGTTTATTTTATTGAATATCTGATTTAATCTAATTGAATAAACTAGTTAAATATAAGAAATAAAACGTAAATATACATCCACAAACTAATTTTTTTTTAATTGGCCGTATGCCATAGATTATCAATAAAAGAAATAAACCCCACTGAAACAAAAGACAATCTCTTTGTTGGCTACGGCCAATAATGTTGTATGAAATTCCTTTATATCGTTCTAATTTGAAATTAGAACGAATCTTCAACAATTGCTATACAAAGACGTATTTCGCGTTCTATTACCACGATCATAAGAACGACATTTCCTTGGATGTTTGAGAAAAAGTAATTTGTATAAAATGACTTTAAAAAAACCTATCCAACGGCCCGCGTAGCACGGACTATGGTAATAAAATTGATTGTCTGTAAAGTCGGTTTACGGACTAATTTTACGTAATAACGTATGCCCGCCGATGGAGTGGAAGAGAGATAGATGTGTCACAAGCCGAACGCTTAGGCCGATCGCGCTTCTCACTTATTCCGCGCTCTCGCTTGCACTCTCGGCTCAGGCGGAACGTGACAATGAGTCATGCTTTTTCGTGCGTGCAGCCGGCGTTCATCGATTTATAAGACGTAATCACGCGAAAAAGAATGAATAGTCTTCCATAACTTGCGACAGACCATAATGTAAAGCCTGACCAGAAATATATGAGGATTGTCAAGAGGGCGCTATTTATAAGATTTATATAGCAACAATTTTGCAACCAATCGCAACACATTATAATGACATTATTTAAATACCTGTCAGTTCCATTACGTTAATCTCGTAATATCATTTAATGGAATGCACTCTTTACCCGACTGTTTTTCGTGTAGTAATCACGTCTACACTTTATTTATAATCTTACGTTCACGGCTGTGAATGGTTTTCGGCATTTTCTGTGGATAATTTTAAATATTTTTTATTTTAAAGAATCTACCACCAATGACATTGACATTGTTGACAAACCATCACAAAATCATTGCCAGTGTAAGAAATTAGTTCCAGTGAAATTCCGCAATATGGCGCATCCTCATATATTTCTGGTCACGCTTTAATAGTGAAACCCGTTTACGTATTTTAATATCTACGTCCGAGACTCACACTAGTTTTCTATGTAAAATGTAATAGTGATAGGATTACCTGGGGCGTGTTAGACGCTATGTCCGGAACCATGTCCGGACGCGACTTGCGGTTCTGGATGTTAATGGGCGAGGACGCGACATGCCCGTTCTCTTGCTGCATGCAAACACGTCACACGTTAGACTGGTATGCACTCAAATCAACGGATGTAATTAGTGATGTGCCGTTTGCGAAAATTGCCGGAAACTTTCCTCATATCCCATACAAAATGTGGAAACTTTCCGGATTTTTTCGGTTATCACGTGAGGTAAAGGATGATTTTTAAAAACTATTGATTTTTAGTTCATAGGTATGAATAACACCCCTTATACAGTAGCCGGCAAACAACTTGAACCAAAATGGCGGATCTGCGCATGTAAATTTGTACGTAAATCGGCTACTGCGCAGTCAAGGTCACGCTCAAGTTGTTTGCCGGCTACTGTACCTAGAAGAAAAATTACTGACTTTTTCAAACATGCAATGAAATGTACATTACTGCAGATGCCGGGCACGCCCTTTTCACGGCTAGGCATGCATAGTGCTTTTCTCAAACATATTATGCAATGAAATAAAAAAATAAACCAATAAAAAAAAGTACAATTCAGCTGTATTCATGAACACAGACTCCATGTTAAAAAAATTACTTCCCGGCTTACGCCTTAAATTTTGTATGAAATTCCTTTACAGTTCTCTCGAGTTCTTCCGCGCGAAACGTGATACTTTGAAGCCTGTTATGGCGATATTTCATTGCATGTTTGAGAAAAGGTTTTTCCCGGCTTGTACGGGCACCGGGAACTCGCTGCATGCTCGCCATCATACAAAATTGGCCTGCAACTCGCCAGTGTGATAAGGCACCTAAGGCACCGAGGACAAATATACATAAAGTTAAGTGAAACCACACACAATCAAATCAACAATGCATATCGAGGGTTAGGTGGTCAAATCCGGTAAGTCGAAAAGATTTTCCTTGAAATAATAACTATATGTAATAGTACATTACATACATAATTATAGTAGGAGATCCGAACCTACATCGACCTTCACCGAGCTGATAATAGAATGAATCATATTTTATAATGAATTTAGTATATTAGAAAATATATTAAAAATGGGTTTGCTAAAAGTATCCCGGACAGGCTATTTTTGATTATTTAAAATAAATAAACTGGGCAAGTGCGAATCCGACTCGCGCATGAAGGGTTCCGTACCATAATCTATAACAAGTCTGTTGTATGGGAGCCCCCCTTAAATATATATTTTATTTTATTTTTAGTATTTTTTGTTATAGCGGCAATAGAAATACATCACCTGTGAAAATTTCAACTGTCTAGCTATCACCGTTCTGGAGATACAGCCTGGTGACAGACGGACGGACGGACGGACGGACGGACAGCGAAGTCTCAGTAATAGGGTCCCGTTTAAAACCTTTGGGTACGGAACCCTAAAAAAATTATTTGTTATTGAATGTTGCAACATCGAAATAATGAAATTTTATCCTGAATTAAAGTCTAAAACGTATAGAATGTGCAGCCGTTGGGTTGCCTATTATTTTTTAAGAAGCTTCTACCCTCCACAATTTACATACCGAGCATGCGCACTTGCATAGATATATACGAGATCCCATCACGTGCGGCAGCGATGTTGAGTCCTTTATTATTACACTCCATACTTACCTCGGATCTCTCTGTCACACATTCCCACTCTCGTTCGATAATTTATTCAACAAAGTGGATACAATATAAATAGGTGCAATAAATTGTCGTAAAAAAATAAAATTCAGTCGATGTGTGGGAGGGCAGCACCGTCGTCGAATCCCAGCCATTTCACTAATGGCTTGAACCTGTACCGTGTGCCACGAATGCACATGCTAGTTGCACGTATGATCGCAACGCTTACCCGTGCTCTAAGCCAGCCCAGCACGGTACTTAGAGATCGGTGCCAGCGGTCTGAAATGGCTTCTGCCATGTGTTTCATAAAAGAAGACATTTGTGGGGCAAATAAATTTCAAATTTCCCACTCTCGTTAAATTGAAATCTTTAAAATAGTAGTTTATGTGACTGTACATAATGAAGGGTATTAAACACGAGTGTGGGTTTATGAAACGCGCCGAAGGCAAGTTTCATAATAACATCACACGAGTGTTTTAATGCCTAATTATGTACAGTTACATACACTACTTTATCTAGCCACATAGCATAGGCCTCCATGATGCATTCAGGAGTCGCACATTACGACAAATATTACCCGGTAATGGCGGTAATGAAGTTTTCTGGCAGCTGTCATAGTGTTTTTTTAATTCAGAGACAAACTAGAGTTGGCCCCAACTATCATATCGTTCGATATCTTACTTACGTGCGACATTTGTCAAATTTGATGCAAATTGACAATTCATTTCGAACTAAACGACATCTCGACTGATATTAGAATAGAGGTAAAATCAAATTTCTTTGTCTTTCAAAGATGTTCGAAATTTGAATATATAATATCATCGAAATCGATGTTATTATTTAGCAATAATAACATTTTCACAGATAAGAAATTTGTTCTGATAAAACAGTCTATTTTTATGGTGGTCATAATGTGCGGTTCTTGAACGCATCATGGAGGGTTTATGATATATGGATAAATAAAATAATTAAAAGTAGCCTGTCCCGGATATTTTTAGCAAACCCATTTTTAATATATTTTCTAATATACTAAATTCATTATAAAATATGTTTCATTCTATTATCAGCTCGGTGAAGATCGATTTAGCTTAGCGAATTCGTGAATTGCCCAGCAGGCCAGGTGTTTCTGGCCCGAACCAAAGGCGAGGGCCGTAAATAGGCAAACTGGGGTTTTACGAATTTCCGCCCGTGGTTTGTGTAAAGTTTTACGTCTCGCCTTGACCTAGAAGTAAGATTTTCCGCGCAGCGGGCAGAAAATCCCACTTGCGGCGTAGGGTGACGTAATGGTACTCACGCTATGCTCGGCCCTCTCGTGATGTGGGGAATGCATCGATGTGCCCGAATCAACGGTTACTTTCCTCCCGGGTGATGACGCCACTGTTGTGGGTCGCCGTCTTTCGCGGCCCTGTGGGATAGTAAGGGAGATAGTTAATCAAAGTTAAGGTTAGGACCAAAAAGATGGATGAAATTAAGGCCTAGTTAGTGAGGAAATAAAAGCGATTGGAATAAGTTCCGTTGTGCAACAAAAATTAACGATACAATAAAGAACCTTAAGGTACGTTATTGGAAGGTCAACTGTCGTCGCACAACGGAGACTTTGATACAAATATTCATTGAGTGAGTTAAGGTGAACTTTTTGGTCTTCACCCATATTCAGCCAATAAGAGAATACTTAGCCAAATCTGGGGAGAACTCGCGGAACGGCCAACACAACTAAGCATGGCGACTCTTGTCGTCGATACAGCATCGCTCGTCACTCTCACGGTATTGCGAAGAAAGAGATAGACTTAACTAGCGTCAATAACGACGAGCGACAGTTAGGTACCTATTGAATTTGCGGTAACACAATGGAACTTATTTGTTTTATTAGAAGCTAGGTAATTTTAAGAACTGACTTTATGTAATACTAAGATTATTATTTTATCATTATCTGAACCACAATCAAGTGTTTTTAATACCCTTTTTAAAGTCACCCTGTGTATATAACATTTATTTATATATTATTATTTGTATGTATACAATAAAGGAATAACAAAATAGTAATAACCACAGTATACGATGGAAGGTAAAAAGATTACATTCGAGTAACTAGAGATAATTATATTAGGACTTACCGGATTGACTAACTCTGCACTCAAACCAAGGTATTGATGGAGAGCTGTGAAGGTCACCCTTTGCAGACGCACCATAATAATCTGAAATAGTAATAATGTAATATCAATGAGTGATCAGTCGTGATTCCATTCCAAATTATTGACGGTTATACTTATACATATACGCACGTAAAGTATAGGTAATATACCTATTAGGTATGCCACGAGGGTTGACGTACACAACAATATGTCGTCTGTTGGACAACCAAAATTCACTAAAGTCGGATTTTTAGTTAGCCGGAGTAAACTGACGCATTTTTTTTCGAGCGCAATTTGATTAAGTTTAATTTGGTTTCAACATATCACTTTTTATCAATAAAAGTCATCAATGAATGAGAAAACACGTAATTGCTTATATTATAGCAATTACGTGTTTTCTCATTCATTGTTTAAGAAATAATTTCTGAATAACGAAAATATAAATTATGACAGCTGTCAATTAATTAAAAATTCAACTTTAAGTAACAAATACCTACTTAACACAAAGCTCGTATCTCAGTGTCAATTTACTTACTAGATACGAGGTTTGGAAGAGCAGTGAATGAAATGTTAATGAGTGTTGGTTGTCACCAGGCGAGGTCATATAGGGCGACGGCTGACGGCGATGTTAGGTGATGGACAGCAAAGGTGTAATGCTTTTATAGCCCACCATTTATGATCTTTAGTAGTTGGGACTGTCAGTTATTTGAATATAGTGTTGTTACTTTAAAAATATCTTGTGTCCTTTCTGAGCTTTTGAAAAAAAAAAACATAATTGGTTCTTGTCCATTACTGGTGCCGTTACCATAATGGCGGCGAGATTTTCTAATTACTATTCTTTTTCGTACCGATACCAAGTTCAACAATGAACTGCAAGAATGACTGAAAAAAAATACATGTGTGGTGGAGAGGGGAGGGGAGGGATATCACCAGGGTTTTCAAAAAGTAGCACAAGGCCTTACCTGTATCACCCTGACGAATATGTCCGGATACTCGTGGAACACCTCTTGAAACGCCCTCATCGGCAGCTTGATCACTTGCGAGTCTTCCAGCGCTTTGGCGTTCACCGTTTTGTATGGTTGAGAGTGGCCCTAAAAAACACCACATAGAATTAGGAAGAAATACCACTTCATCCATACAAATCGATATCTCGATCTCGTTTATCCAAAACTTAACCAATCAGTCGCGTTGAGCGAATAAATAAAGTTATTCCATTGGTTAAAAACACATTCCTAGCTACGCATCCTCGCACATCTCTGGTGAAAACGCCTTAACCTACTCAACAGTACAAAAATAGATGACAACGTCCAATATGCCTGACCCGCCACCAAAGTCAGTGAATATTCTGAAACGCCAGCCTAGTCTTATTTTTACAGTAGCGCTAAAGACACGGCTGTGGATCTTATACGACTTATTTCAGCTGTATAAGACTCCTTATCCGTTCAATAATGCTAATTGTTTTAGACAATTTTCTCTATGATCAACCATAATTCTTAATATATTATAAATGTTACTATTTAGAACATGGGCTATTGCGATTTGTAGTTATATATTTGAATTTTTCACTGATAATTTTTGTTTCAAAAACTAACCTAAATTGACACAATTCACGTAGAAAGCTGGTTATTTCAACTTATTTTCGACTGCACGCAATGTAAGCATGAAATAGCTAAGTTACTATCTAGAACTCAAGAAAAAGTACTATTCACTACAAAAAGTTGGTTGCTGCATAAGCTTTTTTGGGTTCATCAACTTTTTCTGTTGCTTGTTGCCATGGTGAATCCCTGGGTCACTCTGTAAAACAACGATTTTCGGCGGCAATATTCAACAAAAACTTTGCAATTGCAGCAGTTACAAGCCCATTCTTATTTAGACTATCTCTTGAAAATACCAATATTATAAATTATCAACACTATTCCAAGAAGTCTAATCACCATTGTCCTCTGGGTGATGGGACAGAATAACAAGAAAAAGTTGATCCACCCTTTTACAGCACTTGAGTAGGTTCATATTATTCTCTCATACTCACAGTGAGAACATCAGTGAAACTGAGAAGTGACGTCACACTCTCCCCCGCCCTGACGACCTTCAGGGAGAGACTGCTGCCATCTGGATTCGTGATGTACACGTTGACACGCCCGTTCTGCACAACGTACACGTTTTCGTCCGTATCACCTGTGAAGTTACAATATGGATAAAGTTGGATAGCTATAAGTCAATATTAATCGACTTCATTGGAAGTAACTGTTTACACGTTCAAATTATCCAAACTGTTATAATTATATAATCCAACAGGGTATTTTTCAACCCACGCCATATTGCGGATTTAAGTGGTACTAATTTATTTTACTGGCAACGACAAATTTTTGGTAACTGACGTTGAAAGTCAGTGAATGTCACTGATGTTAACAAAGAGGAAACAGGACTAAATATTCCGCAAATTTCAAGTACTTTTTTTTTTCATAATAAAGCAAAAACTATCCAGTGATGAAAGTTAGGTTTTTTACCAATAGGATTCTGTATTTATTTCGCAATAACGAAGGATTGAGCAGCATCCCAGTAAACAATGTTTTGAATTTCTTTAATGACAAATCGCTATTGACGTTTAATAATGCAAATATATGACATATGCTCATTATTGCCATATGAAAGCTGTTTGTAGCACCACTAGATAGATAGATATATAGACTGAAATACAAATAGCATCCGTGACCCAGGACAAATATTCGAGTTCATCACACAAATATTTGCCCTTGCCGGGATTCGAACCCAGGACCGCCGGCTCAGTAGGCAGCTTCTTTACCAATGCGCCAGCCACGTCGTCAGATTTTCTTGCGCCGTACAGTGCGTTGTGAAATATTAAGTGGTATTAACAAAGTCATTGATTATTTTATAGAGAACCCAGGCTGAAACGAGTACTAACCGACTTTGAAGAGGAACGCGCCAGCGGGCAGATTGAGGATCTCCGTATGCTTGCAGAGCATAAGGAACACCGGTTTCTCGAAGTGTCCGAACACGCGGATGCTGTGCAGCATGTAGAGCGCGTCAGGCGGGACACGGTCGTCGCTGGTCAGGTCCTCTTCTAGGTATTCTGCTGGAGGCTCCAGGACCTGGTGCAGAAGAGTTAGAAGTGAGGCTACATGCAATTTGGAGTGCTGACTGTGGCTTAAAACTTACAACAGATACACTATAGGGCTGCCAAGGGGCGTGGCCTAGAAATAAACTTGTATGGCAATGAACGCATGCGTTGCTGGCAGTTAATGCGTTAAAACACCTCCGATACAAGTAGCTGGTCATCAAGAGACCCTCATTCAATGAGTGATATAGAAAATGCTACTAATGGAAATCTCAGCTACAATATTGGCTGAGATCTTAACACTTGTTCCAATTAAAGCTGAATATGATGGAAACTACTGGTGCTATTTCCACCAAAGATAGGTAGAACCATCTCGACGGGCAAGTCTTTCGATTTAAAAAAAAAGCGCACCAATATGCCACGGACAGACACAGAGATACACACATACACATGTTAAACTTATAATACACCCCTCTTTTTTCGTCAGGGATTAAAAAAGTAAGAGGTCAGAGACAATAAGACGCTTTATAAATGACAAAAATTAGCTTAAAAGCTCTCTTGCTTTGATCACTGCGCGACGTTTCCTCCCCTGTCCGAAGTTCGGAATAGACTTGACTTTCCGAAGCACCCTTCGACCTTAGATATATGTTCTGGCTTCTCCCATGGGAACTCTTATCTGCTAAGACGGTTCATAATAGAATTTAAAGGTCCCAATTAACCTGTTGACCGCCAAGCGGTCTAGCAATTTACCGTGCCACTGACGCCAGAGTAAAAAAAAAGATGTGCCCCAAAATCAACAGGGATTGAAAAATACTTGTAGCGGTTAGAATTACAAAGTTTTTGATCATTGAAATTTGGACGGCTGTGGCCGACGTGGCGTCAGGGGCCCGATTTTTTGTTGACGGCCACAGCCGACTGTAGCGGTGAAAAGGTTAAGTTACCTTCAACTGCTCAGGCGCAGATTCCTTCTTCAATTGCAGCAGCTTCCTCGCAAACCGCATGACAGCGCGGCGCTTTCTCCCCTGGCCCGAGTTCGAAATAGACTTGACTTTGCGGAGCATCCTCCGGCCGTAGAATAGCATTTTGTCTCGTTTGCGGAACCTTTTCGCCGGCTCGCCGACCGCAGCTGGAGCGCCGTTTAACATTTCTAGAAAGAAAATACTCGACTTGGCGGGGGCACTGCCGTGCCCCCAGATATTTTTTTTAGGTGGTTCACTGACTTAGCTTGCCTCGCTCTTGACTGGCTATAGCGACGAAGAAATTAATAACAATTGAAACAAAGAGCAAAAATATTGTCGTATGACTTAAGCTGATCTCGGCCTCTAGAATTGCGATAGTACGGCAAAGATGCGTAAGGTGTCGCTTATCATTTCGACATAGTACGACTTGACGCCGTAATCGCTCAGTTTCATTGGTCGATAACTCGGTTGATATGCGGCATGCGAGGACTCCCCGCATGCGGTATAACAACTAGTGAAACTCACAAGTCGATAACTCGGTCGACATACGGCATGCGGGACTTCCCGCATACGGTATAACGACCAACTCATAATGTTATGCATTATGGAAATCTCCCGCACCCCGCATGCGGGCCCTATCGACCAATGAAACTGAGCCATACCAATAGTAAAATTGTACGAGCTAGTGGGAAAGAAAACAGTTCGAATCGAATGCCCATATGATCATTGAGAGTTAAATAATGAGGAATCGGAAACAAAAATCAAAATTTATTTTTAATAAAAAAAAGAATCATTAAATTTTTGTAGTGTTGAAGTCACATATGTCAATAAATATTTGTTTTTTTTTCTTTGTTTCATTGAGCTTATTTTATTCATATAACTACACTATTTTGTATAATAAAACATCATTCGCATCCACTATTTAGTTTATCTACCCAAATATCATAAACCCTCCATGATGCGTTCAAGAACCGCACATTATGACCAACCTAAAAATAAACTGTTTTGTTAGAAATTTCTTATCTGTGAAAATGTTATTATTTCTAATTAATAACATCGATTTCGATAATATTATATCATTCAAATTTCGAACATCTCTGAAAACCAAAGAAATTTGGTTTGACCTCTATTCTAATATCAGTCGAGATGACGTTTAGTTCGAAATGAATTGTCAATTTGCAGACAAATTGACAAATGTCGCACGCAAGTAAGATATCGAACGATATGGTAGTTCGGGCCCACTCTAGTTTGTCTCTGAATTAAAAAAAACTATGACAGCTGCCAGAAAAGAAAAGTTTTCATTGCCGCCATTACCGGTTAGAATAGAATTTGTTTTAATGCATAAAATTTATCGATTTGTTGAATATAAACCATAAAATGAGCTATCAAGATGATATAGATATTTCGGCGACGCCTCCTGATATCAGTAACAAAGCACCTAACGTCATTAATTACGTATTACCAGCTAAGTCAAAGAAACGGTAGGTATGGTGGTCATAATATGCGGCTCCTGAATACATCATGGAGGCTTATGATATGTGAGTAGATAAAGTAGTGTATGTACACTCGTGTGATGTTATTATGACACTCGCCTTCGGCTCGTGTCATAAACCCACACTCGTGATTAATGCCCTTCATTATGTACAGTCACATAAACTACTAATATTACCTTTTGATCGCCATCTCCTATAGTAATAAAAAAATACTACTAGGACAGAGACTACGACGCATCCGCAGAAAGACCACAGCAACTGAAACAATTTAAAAACATAATTTAAATATCGATAAGGCCCTTTAACTCGTGCTTTAACTTGTAATGGACGAAGTTCTGAGTTAATGGATATAAAAACCAGCCAAGCGCGAAACTGACTCGCGCACCGAGGGTTCCGTACAAATAGGTACTTATTCCATCTTAACCGGCCGGTTTAAGTTAAGTTTGCACCTGGTATGTATGGCGCTGGATACAAATGAGCTGCAAAGTTAACGCAATCGGGTTCTCAGAATATATTTTTTGAAAGGGACTATGTTTTACTTAAATATTTATTTTATTTAGTTTTAGTATAAATAGTTCGTCTGTGAAAATTTCAACTGTCTAGCTATCACGGTTCATAAGATACAGCCTGGTGACAGACATACAGACATACGGACAGTGGAGTTATAGTAATTACCGTTTTTACCTTTTGGGTACGGAACCCTAAAAACTAGTTTCATACCCGTACGAAGACTTACCGAAGTCCGAACTTGACCCAGTAACAACTGTTATTTATCTAAACTTTACATATCATTGTATAAAAAGAGTCTTATCTAAACATCGATGAATCCGAATACCTATTGTAGATAGATTGTAGTTACGACATTTTACTTACAACACACGAGTAATAAATTTGTTACGCATTTCGCATATCTTGACAGTTTTACTAGTGTAATATGTAGATAACATACAGTTCCTCAAAGACATCAAATATAAATACTATAGATAGGCAGACTAGTCGGGAAAGGCAACTATTCGGTATCATGTCTAGTTCCGAATAGTCGGAACTTTATTACCTACTGGAAAATGAGATGATTGTCCTTTTGTCATCCGAGAGGGGGTTGGCAGTGAAAAGTGCTGAAGAGATCAAGTTTGAGTTTTAAAATTTCCTTAGGGAAAGGGCAACGGGAGTTGTAAAATTGGTGGCGTTGTCGCAATGCGAGTGAGGTTGCTTGATGCGCGGGGTGCAAGCACCCCGGCCGCGAGGGGATCTGTCCTGGGATTCTGTCACCCGAGAGGGGGTTGGCAGTGGAAAATGAAGAAATTATTTTCTGTGTATATAGATTGTTTGCTTTGTTTTAGTTTAATGACTTAAAGTTGTGATGACGATCCTTATTGGGAGATTATATTGATTATTATTATTATAGTTATCATTTCTTGTGCTTGACATTGTTATTGTTAGTTTTATTATTATATTTTTATTTTGACGATCATGATGTGAATACTTATATTTTTGAATATTTAATGCAAATGTATACAGTTATTTTCACATGAAATAAATGAATCTAATCTAATGAAATTCGAGTTGAAATCGCTTAAAAAAGGGGAAGCGAGGTGAAGATGGAAGCGACTTTGCACGCAAGTGTGTTTGCTTGTGATGGTACGGAAGGTGCCAGTGTCTAGGTGGCACTACCATTATTACCATTATTTATTATCATTACCATTATTTTGACCAAGTTCGAGAATTATAAAAAATATTTCACGTTTTGAAGCAAAAGGTCTGTAGATCTGCGTTTTACTTGTTTTCTTAAACTGTATGACAGTCGTGGAAACCGAAGAAAATATAAAATACAATCAAATTAACTAGCCCCATCTATACCGCAATACAGTATTAAAAAAAAATGGGCAAGTGCGAGTCCGACTCGCGCATGAAGGGTTCCGTACCATAATCTATAACAAGTTTGTTGTATGGGAACCCCCCTTAAATATTTATTTTATTTTATTTTTAGTATGTGCTGTTATAGCGGCAATAGAAATACATCATCTGTGAAAATTTCAACTGTCTAGCTATCACCGTTCTTGAGATACAGCCTGGTGACAAACGGACGGACGGACAGCGAAGTCTCAGTAATAGGGTCCCGTTTTTACCCTTTGGGTACGGAACCCTAAAAAGTGTAATGACTTTTTCTCCTTCGAGTTCTAAATTGCGGACGCCGCTTTGTACAGACTAACACCACTTTTACAAGTCACAAACACAAAGCTTCTGTAGCCCTCACCAAGAGTTTGCAGTGACCGTACTCGCTAGCGACTGCGTAAACGATTTGTATGGAGAATCGTAGTTCTACAAAGTAACCGTAAGCCACTCTACAGGCGTGCGGTAATTTTTAGTCAAGATTTCAACCGATTCTATCTTTAATTGTTTTATCTATCCAAATATAATAAACCCTCCATTATGCGTTCAAAAACCGCACATTATGACCACCATAAAAATAGACTGTTTTGATAGAACAAATTTCTTATCTGTACAAAAGTTATTATTGCTAAATAATAACATCGATTTCGATAGTATTATGTATTCAAATTTCGAACATCTCAAGAAATTTGATTTGACCTCTATTCTAATATCAGTCGAGATGACGTTTAGTTCGAAATGAAGTGTCAATTTGCAATCAAATTTGACAAATGTTGCACGTAAGTATGATATCGAACGATATGACAGTTGGGGCCGACTCTAGATTGACTCTGAATTAAAAAAAAAAACTATGACAGCTGCCAGAAAACTTCATTACCGCCATTACCGGGTAATATTTGTCAAAATGTACGACTCCTGAATGCATCATGGCGGCTTATGATATGTGGCTAGAAAAAGTAGTATATGTAACTGTACATAATTAGGCACTTGCCTTCGGTTCGTTTCATAAACCCACACTCTGTTTAATGCCCTTCATTATGTACAGTCACATAAACTACTATTATACCTACACTTAGATTGCTCTAAAAGTCAGAATTGATCGTCAAAGTTCAATATTCCTAAAGAGCACTAAAACGCTCCATACATTTGGCCTACCTACATACATATAACGCCATCGGTTGGGTACCAATAATTGTATGGAGAAATTTATTTATTACAAGTGATTTGCCATTTTCGCAATGAAAAAGTGCGTTAAGCTCATGGTACAATTATTGTTTTGTTAAATTATGAGGATTCTGATAAAAAAATCAAAATTTCCTTTGGATTAAAAGTCACATATTTTAATTATTTTTTGTTTTATGACATAGTGAGCTAATTTAATTCATATAACTACACCATGTTGTATAAAGAAGAAAGCGGCATGACCTGGATGCATTTAGTTACGAGTGGAGGGAGCCAATAAAGACGAGTGGCGCAAGAGAGGGGAGGCCTTTGCCCAGCAGTAGGTAGGACACAATTACAGGCTAGTAAAAAAAAATCAGCGCCTACCCGTCACCGCTCTTATTTTATTACATAAATACAACTAGAGTAGCTAGCGAGTAAGGTCACGTTTACTCGTGGTAAGGGTACTGAACAATGCCCTTTTACAAATGAGTCACCGTATATGGCATTAAGGAATACCAAGTTTCCCGACCTGACCTGAATACCAAGTACATTTTATTATTCATTTCTTTGCGCCTGGCCTTAACCTTATTTTATTAATCACTGTAAAGTTTTAATACAGTAAAATTAATTAATTTCGAACGACACAGACTGGTATATATAGCCCAACTGGGTGTTCTTCAGCCGACGCCATATTTAGTGGTACTAATTTATTTTACTGGCAACGACAAATTTATGGTATAGACCCCGGATTTTCGTCGCAGTCACGTGACAATAGGGTAGTTTGGGGAGTAAATGGACCTGTGCTAATAAATAAGGAAAAACTAACAGTTTTGAACGCGATAAATATTTCTTTTTTTTTTTACAAAAATGATAAACACTATTTTTTCGTATTCTTTATTAAATAATGCACTCCACTTGTTATTAAATTATAAACAATAAACATTAAAAATCTATAATATTTTAGATACTTTTGTCTCTGTATATGTTTATGAATTTAAATAATTTACGACAAAAATTACATAATTAATTGATCAATATTATTTTTTGGTATATTACCTAATGCAAACCAAACATTTGATTTGTTACGGAGAGTCAGTTAACGAAATAACAACGACGATAAATACATACATCAATTGACAATTGACCTATAGGTAATATTAACTAAAGAATATCAATTTATTTATGTCATTTATTGTATTAATTAACACCGGTCCGTTAACTCCCCAAACTACCCTATTGTGACTAGCGTTGAAAATTTCGGAAAAAATCTAATGATTTTTTCGGGAATTTATGAAATTTTCGTTTTTTTCCGTTTTTTCGGATTTTTAAGGAAAAAAACAAATAAGTCATTACAATTTATTTAATTTCATTACAGTTAATCATCACTATCACTATCACCATATATTTCATTTTTTTCATTTTTTTTTGTTATTTACCTCGGTTGTTTCCCAATGTCTCCAAACACCGCTCTTTGCACGCGGCATTATTACGGAGTTTGAAGATCAGTAAGAACTGTTTTACAATATGAGTAGTAGGAGTAGGTAAGCATTATAACCAGGGTTCGGAAATTCGGATCGATATTTACCTAAAGTTGACAAAATCCTATTGCTATCTCACTCATTCGTCAAACAAAGCCGCCTATACCTACGACCGAATAACGAGCCGCCGCCAAAGTTTAGGTAAATATCGATCCGAATTTCCGAACCCTGACTATAACAATGTAAGAGCCGTATTAATTAGAAATTAATCCGACTGATAAGCGTAATGTCATGACAACTGTGACAACTGAACTGATCTGATACCGATGTCAATGGCAAAGTAAGTCTATAATCATTCACTTACCCACCAGTATTAAGAAAAATAACCGATTGAACTGTTTAAATCGTTTTTTTTCGAAAAAAATTAAGCGGAAAATTTCATGGTTTTTTTCCGTAAAAATCCGAAAAAAAACGAGCCGTTTGGAAAGAAACGGGTTTTTTTCCGGAAATTTTCAACGCTAATTGTGACGTCACCGCGACAAATGTCCGGGGTCTACGTGTGCTGCTCTGTGGCGGCGCCACCATAATGAAAATCAATTAATTATATGGTAAAATGATGTACCTTGAAGGTACACCATGTACATATCATGTTTTTGGCTGTACCTGTACCAGGGAACGAAATAATGGTCATTTTATGTGGCGCCGCTGGGGAGCATACTCTGCAGCGGCGCCACAGAGAACTCATAGATAGAAATGACATTAGCTATTATTTTCTTATGGAAATTGATGTACTAGTGCTATGTATTGTGTACTGTGTCTGGGGAGCATACTCTGCAGCGGCGCCACAAAAAATGTCCATTATTTCGTTCCCTGGTGCAGGTACAGCCAAAAATATAATATGTACATGGTGTACCTTCAAGGTACATCATTTCACCATATAATTCATTGATTTTCATTATGGTGGCGCCGCCACAGAGCAGCACACGGGTCTACTGATGACGTTGAATTTCGATGAATGTCACTGATGTAAACAAAGAGGAAACAGGACTAAAGCAAATACAAGTAATTTTTGCATAATAATGCCAAAACTATCCATAGCGATTGTACAGTCTCACTACTGTACATTTTTCCGCTCACGCTGCGACCTACTTTAGGCCGAGCCATACTAAAATATTATAACTAAGTTAACGACAGTGCGTACCTAACTTGCATACGATAAACATCAATTGAAGGAACGGCTAATTAGTCAACTTAATTTGTAACCATTTAACATACAATAAACAAGTATAACGTGAGCTCAACCTCTTCACTCTCTCAACGCACTCAACCACATCAAGCAAGTGCATGGGCTAACTGGCCCCTACAGCGATAAAAGTTTTTTTCAATAGGATTCAGTATTAAGAAGAACGAAGGATTGAACAGCATTCCGGTAAACAATATTATGAATTTGGTTACTGACTAATGCTTGATAAATCGCTATTGACGTTTAATAATGCAAATATATGACGTCATGCACATTATTGCCATATGAAAGCTGTTTGTAGCGCCACTATCCCTGGGCCGTGTGCAGTGAAGTTTTGATACAGGTCACACCCGGAGTAGAACCCGGTATCATTGAATTAGGGCTTGTGCACAAATCACGTGAGGTTTTTTCGGCTACTTTTTGACCCCCCGGCGAGTGGCACGCACGACATTGAAATCGCCCATGTCAACATTTCTGTCACTACCCTTCAAAACCTCGTATCTAGTTTGTAGGTTGATACTTAGATACGAGTTCTGTTTTAAGAGGTCTTATTCTTTTTAAAATGGTGATTTTTATAGACATTTTTCTCTATGATCAAACATGTTTCTTAACATATTATTGATGTTACTATCTAGAACAGGGCTATTGGGATTTATTGGTATATATTTGAATCCTACAGTTTGAATTTTTCATTGATGGTTTTTAATTATTGTATTAAGCGGTTTACACTCACGTGAAATTGTCAGGAACGGCCCGACATGTTTCGAACTCGTATGGAGCCCTTCATCAGGGACGGCTGCCCGTACACCGCCGCGGCAAACTCGTCACGAAACATGTCGGGCCGTTCCTGACAATTTCACGTGAGTGTAAACCGCTTAATACAATAATTAAATATGTCTCACGAAAGTTTTGATAGTTTTTATTTCAAAAACTACTCGAAATTGACAAAATTCACGGGGGATTTAGTTGTTTTAACTTATTTTGGACTGCACGCAATGAAAGCATGAAATAGCTACGTTACTACCTAGAACTAGGGGAAAAGTATAATTCACTTAACAAATTTGGTTTCAATTATAAATATATTTTTCATAAAATGAAAAAAAAAAAAATCTTTATATGGATTGAGGCCTTTTAAGTAGGTATTTGTTACTTAGTGAGTTTTAATTGTCAACAGACGAAATTTTATAATAAGTAGTGACGACGCGGTTGACACGGTATGTAGTGCACCTACCTCGAACTGCGGGTCCTGAGTTCGAACTCTATATTTGTTTCTGGATCATGGATATATAATCTATGTATTTCTATATATTGTATATAGCTTCGTAGCCATGGTACATGCTTTGCTTAGTTTGGGAACTAGGTCGAATTAAGATTGTCCCTTATTATAAAATAATTATAATAAGCAGTCAGTGTTCGTAAAATGCGAGCAAAATTCATTGAAGTGCTTCCTTTTCAATTTTTCAATCGATTTAACTCGCATTTTACGATCCCTGATAATATTGTATTACCAAGTTTGAATGATATCACTATTATTATCTAATCATTAGCAACTAACGACACGTTTGAAGATCAATATCTCTCAATCTTGGAAATCATTGGCCTTTTCTGCTATGTAATGACCTACCTGATAAGATAAAGTGCGTACAAACTAATTAATGTTTTTTAAGGCTTCTCATCCGTCAAAAAAAGGTTGATTGTGATGGACATTTGGTTTCTTACCATATTATCAATGTTACTATGTACTCATAACAGGGACATTGCGATTTATTGGCAGGTATATTTGAAATCACACGCAAACCAAATTCACGCAGAAAACTGTTTGTTTCAACTTATTTTCACATTTTGATATAGCTATGTTACTATCTAGAATTCAGAGAAAAGTATTATTCACTTCAAAAAGTTGGTTGAAATATATTTGTTATAATATGAAAAAATAAATGAAAGGAATAAGGCCTCTTAAGGATGGTCAAAATTACATAGCTCGTCGAATTATATTTATAAATTATTATTCTTTAAAAAAAATACAGTTTTTGTATTTTTTATTTTACTTTCTATCAAACGACCTTTACCTATCTGTTTAATGGATGAGATATAGAATACTTTAATCAGAATCACTTCTATTAAATCCATACTACGCTAAAGTTTATCTAAGCATGTTTTTATATAAACAAGTATTACAGGATGCTATTTTTGATTTGCAATAACTAAGAACAAACAACTTATTTAAGAAAAATAAAAGTTACTTATCAAAGGCACTTAATCAAATTCCGTTATGAGCTATTCAACTGACCGTGAACACAATCATAAAATTGAACACTAAAACTATTTAAGTAATATATTATTCAATAAAAATTAACGTACCACGAACGCAATGCTTATCATCATTAACACACTTCACAATTTCCTGAACAGAACTGACACTCGCGATACCACCCGTTTCATTTAAGAAGTAACCCCAGTAACTAAGCAGAATACCTAAAATCGCATCATAGTCTCTCAATTAAAAAAAAAACTGCACGCACAAATCCTATCCATTTCAAATTTAGAACTACAACACTAGTGCCTAAGCAGCATATCGGATCGTAGTCTTACAATTAGAAGAAAAAAAACACGCGCGAATTCCGCCTGTTTGAATTTAGAACTAACGCTGAACTACGCTCGGGCCGGGCCGTCTCGTCCTTGCGGGCACTTTTCATCTGTCGCAACAAACATGCGCAGAGTATTGCGAAAAACCGGACTCAAGGAGCTATGGGCATAAACTGCCAGTTTTGCAATATAAAGCCATAGACTATAGGTGCTAACTTTTACTATGGGCAAGAAGAAAGGGTTTTTGACGAAAGAGTCGATAGAGTGCCGATGAAAACGATTAAAATCGCAGTCGCTACCTTTTTACAAGCTTTTATTTAACTTGCATTGTATGTATGTAAGTCATGTTTGTTCGGGTGGAATCTTGCAACTCGTTTTTGAAGCAGATATCGTCAAGCGATTGAGCTGAAATTTTGCATACTTACATAACTTTGATGACAATACAATAATATGGTACCATTTGGCTGATCTGATGATCGAGCCAGAAGGTGGCCATAGGAACTCTATAATAGAGTTTGGGCTGTTTAGAATCGTCTCAGTGAGCATTTGATGGATATCCAAAGAAACGTACAGTCGGCTATAAAAGCTTGTCACTAAAATGAAATTTTTGACAGTAACTTATTTGAAAAATTATTCCGGCGTCGTGATTAATAGTTGGAACATCTTCACAATTCTAGATTTGTATTTAAAATCAGTTGTCTATGGAAAGAGGTCATAATTTCAGAAAAAATCTTAATAGCGTGATGCAGGATAGTCATTTGTTTTGTATGGGCGCGCGGCGCCATGCCAGCCTGGTGCCAAATTACAAAAAAATCGGGCACATCATGGAGGTGCCCGCAACTTCACCCGCGTATTTTTTTTTATCGTAGACGTTTGGATCTTTGTATGTCCGGATATCCATGTAACAAAATTGGTTAAAATTTGTCCAGCCGTTTTGGCGCGATGAGAGACCAAAGGAAATTGTCATAACATGGCGCCGCGCGAAACTGATTTTTAATACAAACCTGGAATTTTATAATAGTATACATGTATTGCGAATTCAGTGTTTTTTATAGTATCTCGTGCGTACGTCTCTTATTGATTGGGCGTTACAGTACATGTTCAGATATTTATGAACGCCTTATATGCTGCGATATATCTGATGGCGACTGTACGTGTCGACGACACTTACACATATTTTACGATTTCTTCAAACGAGGCATAAACTCTGAACTGACAATGCCACCAATGTTTACCTGCAATCAGATACAAAAGGCGAACTACAAAACTGCATACACCACAGCTCTTACATCAACCACTCTAGGTTTAGAATTGCTTGGGCTATATGTTCTAACATTGTACTACAGTACAAATTTAACCGTGCTGCTCAAGAAATAACCATAACGAATGGGTATACCATTTGCAATGTAGATGTTTGAGCTGTATAGTTGCTCGACGGCAAACGTAAGTTTGTAACCTCTAACGATATTTACTGTGGAGTTCTTTGAATACAGGTTGGAAAAAATTTAACATCACAACAGGCAACTACTTTATACATATACACTCGCGAGCAAAATAATTGCATCACTTTACATTTTTTCATCTGCACCTTATAATTTTGTAAACGGGGTTCTTAAAAAAAAAAGATTTTAATAAAGTTTTGTTACCTGAAATCTAAGCTCTGCAAAAAGCTAACAAACATGAAAATTGACACATTATTTTTCACTTTATGAGCATTTTCTTGGTTTATGGGCGTTACCGCCCTAATAAGGGCACGAGTTGAGCTCCCTTTGTCGCCTATTTTACGGGGGTACAGGAGGGGGGGTTATCAGTCACTTATCAGAAGTCGACCGGTACACATTGCCCGCATATTTTTCCGTGAAGAATAACCTGAAAACATGGATACCACTGAAGCTGAAGTCGCCGCAGTCATCCATTTGCTGCAAGAGGGCCGTAGCCAACGTTCAGTAGCTGCCGAGCTGAACTTAACGCAGTTTGTAGAGTCTACCAGTGGCTCCAGCAGACTGGGACCTACACTTTAAGACCAAAAACCGGCCGCAGAAGGTGCACATCGGAGCGGGACAACCGCTTCATTGTTACGTCAGCTCTCCGAGATCGTCACCAGACAGGTATTTCCCTTCAGCAGCAACTCCGTGAGGTCCCCGGAGTGACTGCCAGCGAGTGGACTGTCAGGAGAAGACTGTCAGGAGAAGACTCAAGAAAGCCAACTTGAAATCGAAAAGACCTGCCACGGGGCCCAAGTTGCTGCCACAACACCGAAGAACACGACGCAAATTTGCTGCAAATCATGTGAACTGGACCATCGAGCAATGGACAGTTCTTTTCTCGGACGAGTCCCTGATGTGCCTGAATGGCAGCGACAGAAGAGGACGAGTCTACAGGAGACCAGAAAAACGATTTGCTGAGTGCTGCATCTCCGAGAGAGTCGCCTACGGAGGAGGTTCTGTTATGTTTTGGGGCAGCATTTCTTACGACGGGCGGACCGAGCTGGTTTTCGTGCCTTCTGGAGGTCGTGGACGTGGTTTGAACGCTGCCAGGTACATCACCGAGATCCTGGAGATGCACGTTGTCCATTACAAAGGTATGTTTGATGAGGGGTTCATTTTTATGCAGGATAATGCCCCTTGCCATACCGCAGGAGACACCACCACCAATCTTGCCGAGGTGGAAATCACCACGATGAACTGGCCAGCGATGAGCCCGGACCTTAATCCCATCGAACACATGTGGGACTGCCTAAAACGTAGGGTTCGGAATCGGAATCCTGCTCCGTCCAATGTTGCGGAGCTGAAGGAAGCCTTGCTGAAGCAGTGGTATGCTATCCCTCAGGCTTAGGTCAGGAAGTTGATAAAATCGATGCCAAAACGCCTGAATTGTGTAACAAGAGCTAGGGTTGGCAATACCACTTATTAATCTGTAATAATAAATTCTATGGTTGTTAAATTGTCCTTTTATTCCCCATTTTCATAGAAAAAAATTCATACATTTCCGACCGCTTTCAATTTTCCTAGGTTTTTCAGTCCTTGGACTGCAAGTTTCTTGAAAGTTCTTACATTTTCTACTGCGTTACATTGCCAGCTTCCATTTGGTACCTCACTTGTCAGTCTTGGGTAATAATTTACAAAGTTATAGGGTGCAGATGAAAAAATGCAATTATTTTGCTCGGGAGTGTACGTATGTATAATTGTTTATATCGGAAATGGCTAAATAATTAGTCCATTAGTAAGATCATCATCAAAAAAATTTGTTTACATACTTTTTTTATGTCAATCAAATCAATCAAAAGATATAATTATTGCTAAAAAAAGTAGCATGGCGAAACGTCACGCGGAACTTAACGGACCATATTAACGTAATTTTTGGATTAATTAAAAATATAAAAACACTTGTTTGAATTTGTCATCCAAGTAGCTGACTAGACTAAGGAAACTAGCCTATTACATTACACGCAAAGGCAAGGCGGACTCACTAAAAGCTGTGACTTCACTAATAGCCTAGAACCAAAGCCTTCGTCAGGACAAAATCGACCCACTTAACCCTTTGACCGCCAAAGACGGCAAATCACGTCATCGGGAATTCGTGCCACTGACGCCAACGACGCCTATTGACGTCAAAAATTTCAATGGTCAAAAACATGTTAATTCAACCACTATCTGTATTTTTCAATCTCTGTTGATTATGGAGCACTTTTTTTTTTTGGTTTGGCGTCAGTGGCACGGTGAATTGCTTTGCCGCTTGGCGCTCAAAGGGTTAAGCGTCGGTCAATATTTATTATTTATTTACGAGTCATTTTCAAAATACATGTAAATAGTTAAAGGCTTAATAAAAACAAAATTACGATCGCTTCTTTTGTGTCACGAAATTACTCATACAAAAGATAAGGGTCATTATCGTTACACAAAGGAATCAATTAAGTTTTGTTTTAATTTCAGTGAACTCTTTCAAAAATAGACTAGACAAACATTTACAAACACAGAACACAAGTGAATAGTGATATGCACGCATCAACTATAAGCTGCCTGTGCATTAATAAATAAATAAATTAAAGCCCTTAACGTGTTTAACAGTTTATTTTCAAATAAACAAATAAAAAAAAACATATTTACAATATACAAATGATAAGTGCTAAAAGAGTTGATAAATACTAAATAAACTACTAATGCTAAATTAAAAATAATAGTATTATAAAAAGAACACCCCCTCCAGCAGCTCTGCCTGTGGCATGGTCCCCATTACACTGGCGGCGTTACCTCTCTGAACTGCAAGGCTGATCCTTTGCGAGAGGTAAGCGCCAGCTTTTGGATCCCCCGTGGCGTCGACCAACCGCGACGACATAGCCCTTAACTATGTAGATGTATTTTAAAAATTACTCTTATGCTCTCGTAGGCTTATGTTATGGACACTAAACGACGATAAACATAAGTTATATAAATAAATATATAGAACAAGTATTCATCCCTTACCGGGATTTGAAGCCAGAACCATCAGCTCAGTAGTCAGCTGAAATACCACTGCGCCAAGTAATAATAATCCCATCAAAAACATAAATGTTAAATTAGAGCCAAGTTCTCGCATGCCACGTTGTCGACTTCGCCGACAAAAGAATTGAGATCTATATGGGCGCCAAGTTCTTTGCCCTAAATTTTTTAGATACAAGGACATGCGACATACTCAATGCATTTATTTTACATGGGGAGTAATTCAATATCAAGACTGGACTTGGCTTGTTTTTACATATAAATTTATGTTATATTTTTCTAATCATTAACCTATTTTCGTAAAGGTATGTACGCAAGTTAGTGTACGTCCTGTTACTTATACTGTTAGCTTGATTAATAATACTATGTTACTTTGATAAAATGAAGTCAGTTTGTGAAAACTAGCCAAGTCAAATCTTGATATTGAATTACACCCCAAGTAAAATAAATGCATTGAGTATGTCGCATGTCCTTGTATCTAAAAAATTTAGGGCAAAGAACTTGGCGCCCATATAGATCTCAATTCTTTTGTCGGCGAAGTCGACAACGTGGCATGCGAGAACTTGGCTCTAATTTAACATTTATGTTTTTGATGGGATATCATTACTTTTTGTACATAAATTATTATGATGTGTTAATTATTTAATCATTACTTGTGTGTGTGCTATTCTAGTACATCTTTTAAACAAACAAAGAATTTTCCAAATCGGTTAATAAATGACGGAGTTCTGAGGCAAGAAGCATAAATAATAATAATAATTAAACAAGTAAAAAAATCACTGTTTTCGATTTTTTTATGTGTACACACACAATTACCAAGCTGAATGCCAAATTTCACCTTTCTAGGTTACCTGGAAGTGGGTTAGGTTTTTGATTACTAGTCAGTCAGTCAGTCAGTCAGTCAGTGATAAAAATACCGTTTTTTGGACTTTAATATCTCAATACCTATTTCACCTATATTTATGAAATTTGGGGTTCTAGTTGTTCTAAAGGATCTAAATACATAAGCCAAATTTCATGTTTTTATGTTAACCTTATCCCCGCTTTGAAGCAAAGCAAAGCACTGCCACTTACAGGCCACGTAAAAGTTTGGACAAGACAATATAGGGATTCCAAAAGAGATATCGATGTCCGATTATTTTTACGTAAAAGTGCACCTCAGACTCAGTATAATATTATTGAATAAAAAAGTACTTAAATTTACATAATAAATCATTATTAATAACATAATTGATCTTGAAATTCACTTAATGAATCAACTTTAAAGTGTGATAATATCAGAATACTAAGTGACCGAGTTACAACACTATCCGTTTGACTAATGAGGGGATGACGTCACGCGTGGACGTCTCCAGCCGACACGGGCGTCAGAGGCATTGGTAATTGTTTTAATTCTAAAGTTGGGAAGATGCGTTATTTCTCTTATCGATACTTTTAGGTAGGATAGTAATAGCTCAAACTGTAATAAGATTTAATCTGTATAGAATACTTTTTATTGCGTAATGTTTAATAAAGGTTAAATTTGTACAAGCTATTCAACTTCCCTGATCCTTATGTTCAAACTGGAATCAATTTCAATATAAGTGTATGTAGGTATAAAATAGTCGTGAAAATTATATGTGCCCGTTTTTATTTAAAGGGAGTATATCTATAAAATTAAAGCCTGACCAGAAATATATGAGGATGCGCCATATTGCGGAATTTCACAGGAACTAATTTCTTACACTGGCAATGATTTTTGATGGTTTGTCAACAATGTCAATGTCATTCGTGGTGGTTTCTTTAAGAGACAAATATTTAAAAATATACAAAGAAAATGCCTAAAACCATTCACAGTCGTGAACGTAATATTATTAAATAATGTGTATGCTTGTTTACTACACGAAAAACAGTCAGGAAACAGTATATTCCATTAAATGATTTTACGAGGTTATCATAGGAACTGAGTTATTTAAACTAATGTCATTATAGTGTGGTTGCGATTGGTTACAAAATTGTTGCCATATAAATCTTATAAATAGCGCCCCCTTGACAATCCTCATATATTTCTGGTCAGACTTTACATAAATAAAGTGGTCCCATAAAAACTATTTTTACTTAAACAAAGTTATGAAATATCGTTGGCGGCCACATCCCTATGCGACGGCTCGCGCCGTCTTGGGCGTTGGTAACAGTAGCAGTTGCTGTATAAAATCATAGAAGGAATCAAAGTTGATTTATTCGAGTTTTTTATATTGTATTGTGTTCATAGATTCGGTTTTAGAGTACGTATTGGGTAGGCTTAACTTCAACCAATAATAAAAGTCCATATTTTTTGTATTAACATGTAATTTTGCTCTCCAATTTTAAGACGGCTGTGGCCGTCGTGGCGTCCTGGGCACGACTTTCCGTTGACGGCTGTGGCCGACTGTGGCGGTGAATGGGTTAAATAGATTTGGAGTTATTGAGGGGTCAACAGTGGCTCCAAACGGTTCGTGTAATATAACACACGGCTGCTGCTCGCCAGTTCTTGGGGTGAATTTGGCTGGACACGCTGCCGCGTGTCTAGATATAATTTATTCAGATATTTCAGAGTTTACAGTCTTATTTTTATATTTTACATGTATGTATCTGTCTACCGCTTGGCAAAGGCCTCCTCTAACTTTCTCCATTCTTTTTTATTACTTGCCAACCTGGTCCACACCCGTCCGGCACTCCTTATTATCTCGTCTTCCCATCTTATTCTCTGCCTCCCCCTTCTCCTATTTCTTCCTCTTGGGTACCACCATACAATCCATTTGCTCCACTTCTCTCTATTTCTACTATGACCAGCCCATTTCCATTTAAGTGTTTTTACCTTGACTCCTACATCTTGCACTCCTGATTTTTCCCTATATTTTTTCGTTCCTCACCTTGCCCTTCAGTTTTACACCTATCAACTGGGTCATAGTCAGTTCAAGAAACAAAATTTGTCACTCGGTTGGTCAAAAGTTAAGAGCTTGTATGAGTCTAGGTTTTTTTGCTATTAAGTCGGATTATAGAAAAGGGAACGTGAGGGAATAGTTATGAAGGAAACTTTTCCCTTCATATTTATAATATTATATTATTTGTTGATGATTACTTATTAAAAATTACTGTTTTTACCTTGACCATAATTTTGAAATGAAACTATTTATTTCTTCAAACTGAATTGCACAATAAAAAATAGTTCAGATGACAGACTTAATGCCTTAAGGCAGCGTTTCTTAACCTTTTTTGTCCACGGACCCCTTAGGAAATCAAGCACACTTATAAGGACCCCCTTCATAAAAAAAAAACCGCAATAATTAGCACGGCGTGTGTAGCGATTACGAGACTTTTGGTGGCATTTATTTATGATTGTTAAATAGTCCATAGATAAGGCTGCAGACCCCCATATATATGCTCGCGGACCCCTGGGGTCTGCGGACCACAGGGTAAGAAACACTGCCTTAAGGCATTCTCTACCAGTCAACCCATATTTTTGGGCCTTGGGTGATATAACTCTATTTCTTGAATAAAATGTGTAACTTATTGAAACTTTCAAGACATATTTAATTATTGTATTAAGGGGTATACAATCAGTGACAAGTTGCCGCGTGACAGTGCGGGTACCAGTCGCTGATGAAGAGCTCCATATGAAAACTATCGTGAGTCTCAGACATATTAATATACTTAAACGGGAAACATGTCGAGCGTTATTCGACTTCTACGACGTGAGTAAACCCGTTTAAGTATATTAATAGCTCCATATGAGTTTGAGTTCATGTCAGGCCATCTCTGACAATTTCACATTAGTGTAAACTGCTTAATACAATAATTAAAATGTGTAGTGGTTTACTAAATGTTTAAATAGTACTAATAACTAAAAATATCCAAGTAGAAATCTCTTTATTGCCCCTGATGTTGCCATTGAATGAATGAATTAATGAATGAAGTTTATTTTGCATGATTTTAAAGACATACAATAAGGTATTACTAAAATCCACCTAATTTCAGCATGCAAACAATAATGAATGAATGAAAGAACTTTATTATTTAAAAAAATATCAAAATTATCTTCATCACTTTAAAATTTAAGTAGTAAACTATAATATAAGCCATATGATAAATAAATTATTGAATATGTTCTTTGTTTATTTAAACCTACATCCCACTAATATTATAAAAGTGAAAGTTGTTTGTTTGCATGAGTTAGTGTGTATGATTGTTACTTCTCCAACTTGAAACGGCAGAACAGATTGACATATTATTTGGAATATTTTTTCTCCCAACCGTAGTTCTGTTCCTGTTTTTTTCTACAGATCCTAAAGTAATCACTCAGTTTGTGAGGAAAAATACAGTGACTACTCAATCTACTTTTGTAAAACAACCAATATTAATGGTCATACTTATAGAAAGCTTTACATGTGATTGTATAGTAAATAAGATTTTTTATGCAAAATAGCTATTGTAAAAGTATGTTACAAGCATAAAGTTTAATTTCAAAAGCTTTAAAAATGTTACCCCAATTTGTTTAGTTAGTACACAAATAAACAACAATACTATTTAATGAAACAAGCTTTAGTTATTTGAAACATGAAGTTAACTGATTAAATTGCTAAAAATACACGTAATGAGATCAATTTTAATAGATAGTAAAAATTTGGGCTAATATTGCGAACGGCGGTGAAATAAATTAATTCCGCATTTAATAGAGTAACCTGCATTTGGAATATGTTGCGAAAAAATATTGTGCTCAAATGGACTTCAAGGATACCTATCTATTGTTATAACTGTTATCTAACAAAGGACATCAAACGCGACTTCCGGGAACGAAAAACATGAATATTACTTTTCCGCTGATCGTAATTTACATAAAAAACATATTTATGGTCATAAACTATGAAAGAAACCAAAAGAAAATCAATACATACCTGGTTTTCTTCAAAATTGTTTGACCATTCGGCAGTCCAGGTCTTGACCGCAAACATATCCGATTTATCATGTATATTATTCAAAAGGCCTACAACATCCATTTTGTGTAACTTTTATTAAAATCATCACATTTAACACTTGAAAATAATCGTGAATAAAATTCAAGTCTACAGCCGCAAAAGAAAAGTCACAGATAATACTAAAACTGAAGCAAAGCAAGCGAAGAAGTTATTTTATACAAATGTTATTGTATGTCACTTCATCACTTGACAGATGAGAGGTGAGATCAGTAAGGGTGCGTCTACACTTGTATCATTTCGCCGATCCGATCCCCGTCGCGTATCTTCACCGCGTATCATGAACGGTAAGTGTGGACGTCGCGCCGTCGCGATCATGCAACGCTCGCACGAAATCCATGTTGATGCGCGTATCTTCAGTACCCCGCACACTCGCGATCACGAAAGCATTGCATGATCGCGACGGCGTGACGTCCACACTTTCGTTCATGATACGCGGTGAGGATACGGGGTGAGGATCGGCCGTGATCCATCTCGAGTGGGTTTTTGCCCGATCATCAAAGGCTCTATTTGAGTCATCGATCCATGCTGCGGTCATTGGTTTTTAATCCTTAATCTTTACGATAATTAAAAAATACCATACCACTGATGGACTGTCTACTTTGTTAGGCCTCTCCATGCGGCGTCTTCCGGCACGCGGTTTCCACTCGAGAACCTTTCTGCCGCATTATGTATTATAAAACGAGCACAGTCATGTGCCAAAGCTCCATGACCAGATGATAAAAATGAAGGCCTTCCTCGCTGCGACTTCCGGTACACGGCCCCCACTCAAGAATATTTCTGTCCCAAGGTTCAGTGAGCGATCTCAGCGGGCGACATTTTTAAATGGGACGCAACTCCGCACAGAACAACGATTACAAACGAAATGAAATGTTCGACGAAAACGAAATGCCAAAATGATCGGGGCGGTGATACGGTGCTGCGATACGGATAGCGTCCAAACTACTGCACGCCGAAATTATCGGTGTGGCGATACGCGACGAGGATACGATACGGCAAGTGTGGACGCGTTTCTTCGCGCGACGGCGCAAATGATACGGAGTGCCCACAGTGAGCGTCCAAACAGCACGATACGCGGTGGAGATACGCAACGGGGATCGGATCGGCGAAATGATACAAGTGTGGACGCACCTTAAATTATGGAGAGCGAAAACTAAAAACAATTCCAGTTCAATTTCTTAAAATTACAAGATTTAACCTATACGGTGAGATTAATTTATTTTATTGTAGGTGTTGCTTAAACAAAAGTTTAATTTCATTGATGTACGACATCAATTTTCGATAAACGTTATCTTTCTGGTACATACCGATTTTGCTGCATTCGGTGCATTTCGGTCAAAGTTACATCACTATCAACCAATCAGCGACAGGTTATTTTAACTCATTCTTCACGTCATTGTTTTTTTTTTTCATTCATTCTCATTCACTCCTCCGCTGTCTGCTGTCCGTTCATCCATAGTGCCTTGATCACACGTACCGAGTAAACGGGCGAGACAGTGCTCTGTCTCGTCCGTTTGTCTTGTGCGTGACAGGGACGAGAGCACTGTCTCAGTACGTGTGATCAAGGTATAGGCGCTCACCTCACTCACTATCACCATTCACCATCACCACTCACTTTATTTTATTCATTCATTTCATTCACTCACTCTGCTCACTCACTCACTTTCTTTCGAGACGTTTGTTCGGCTGGTTGTGTGTAGGGTGATTTCCTACATTAACGCTATTATCGAAATAATTACTTCTTGGTTATCAATTTCGGTATTCATCAGACTTTTTATAACTACACAAGGTATGGTGATATTACTAAACATAATTCATGCGTAGTTACATTATATCAAAATGGCGGCGTCAAGATACCGCCGACGGTAATTCACTTAATTTCCTTTTCAGATGTCACGCTATCGTGAATGGGACTTGTCTTGCAAAGTTTACGTAGGGAACTTGGGTACAAATGCATCAAAATATGAGATAGAGAAGGTGTTTTCCAAGTACGGGAGCATAAGAAATGTGTGGGTGGCGCGCAATCCTCCGGGTTTCGCGTTTGTGGAGTATGAAGACCCGCGAGATGCCGAGGATTCTGTACGAGGACTCGATGGAACGTAAGTGCATTTTAATTATTCAAGCGTCCTTTCCACTGCGATCGATTTTGTATTTAATTTATTACTCTGTTTCGCTCTTTCGCTATGGTCTGTGGCGTGAATGAGTGAAATAGATAGTGAACGTTGCATAGAACGCCATGTTTTAACCCGCCATTTTGAATATCTTGGTATTGTTCGATGTTCGAGACCCACTTTATCTCGCATGTTATTTTTGCGTTTGCGTGGCCTTTCTTTATCTGGCGACACACATTAAATTCCGCAGCTATGCGATTTGGAAATGACCTGTTTTTCAATACTCAAAATTACCGCCCGTGTCAGGCTGTTGTGTACGGTAGTTAACAGTTTTCGTGTTAATTTTCCACACATTTAGTCCTTAACCCTTGCTACTCGAAATTTGCCCAAATATGGCTTTCCGCACCAAAGAAGTGCCTTTCACACTATCAACTTCGCGAGTAGTGTGGAGCCGCCATAATAGTTTATGTACTTCTCATTGTACGCATTATGTTTACCTACATTATCATTCCCTAAAATTGTAAAATCATACAAAAAATAACACAATAGATCATGTGTGTTGTGATAACACAGACTGAGGAATATTAAGACCGTCATTACATACACGGAGCTATAATATGTAGTGTGTATATGTGAGTAATTAATCAAATTAAATTTAAAACTTGAATTTGACAATTATGATTCATTATTATTATTAAATATCCTGTTAAATGTAATTCTGCCATATTGATTATTTATTATTGCATCATGTTGATTTTGCGTTATATTTAATGTATTGTGAACTGTGATTATTGATTATACTGCTAACATAGATTAAGTACCATTCTTACTAACAATTGTATGGGTCTATGACCTGAAATAAATGATTATTATTATTAATATAAATTTTACATATATCGTCTGGTGACAATCAACACAAAAATCTCTGTCACTGCTGTACCTATGACCTTTGTTTTAAGTAGGTATTTGTTACTTAGTGAGTTTTGGTTGTCAATAGACAATATATATGTTTAATATTTGTATTAACATATGTATGCTCCATGTGTCATGGGCGTTATACCTTTGCACACTCCTTAGATCCATTTCATTCTCAATATGAAATGCTTGAGTCATAAGTGTGCTACATCACGGTACCTCCAATATCGGACTGATATGTGCTGACCGTTATGTTCAGCTCTTGTCTTGAATTGGGGAACATTCATTTTATAAACACGAATACATCTATTTCACTCCGTGAAAAAAAAAAGACATTTATTTCGACGACACGTTTGGATCTGTTTGTAGACACCTGCCTACTGAGCCGGCGGTCCCGGGTTTGAATCCCAGCCAGAGCAAATATTTGTGTGATGAACATGGTTGTTCTATGTATTTAAATATCTATATAAGTATGTATATCATCGTCTAGTACCATAACACAAGCCTTCTTGAGTTTAATTTGGGCTAGATTGATTTGTGTAAGGTTGTCTGAAATTACTCATTATTATTTATTGAATTTAGATATCTCTTCCTGTGTTAGAACAAGAGTACCTTATGATTTTTATTATCCATTTACTTACTTAATTTGTTAATCTTTTGAATGCCAAGTGGTAAAGCAATTCACCATGCCCCTAATGCTAAAAGCAGAAAAGAAAAACAAGATAGTGCTCTGTAATCAACAGGAATCGGAAAATACTTGTAGTGGTTTGAAGTACGAAGTTTTTGACCAAAAAACTATAGGCTGATGTTGGAATACGTGGGGCAACTTTCCTCTGTCACCCACAGCACTCTTTGGAGTTCAAAAGTTTAACTAGTTATTAACTGGGCATTGATATGGTCTAATTAATTATGCTAGCGAATGGATGATATATATGAAAGTTCTTTTTCTGCCCTAGATTTTTCCTTTGGCAATCAGGGGCTCTTCATTCATCTTCAGAATCAAATTATTTATTACTGATCATTGCTGACTTAATCGTATGAGGCCCAATGTACCTTTCAATGCACAAAGTAATACTTAAAACTCGGGCCTAGACAGTTTGTGCTATACACCCAATGTACATTATGTTGTACAAGATTCATTTGGTGCATTCTATGCATAAATTAAACGCTGATTGAGATCTTCACAAAAAAAAAATTAAGTCTTGGGCTGCACGTACATGCAAAGGAATTGTACATTGAGTGTTTAACCTTATGGTATTATTTGGGCGTGGGCCTCATGAGGTTATGCAAAGGCCATTTAAATGACTATTGAATGAATAAACGAAGCGTTGACTATTGGTTTGATAATAAACAATGCTTTTTTCTTTTTTCAGGCGATGCTGTGGGACAAGAATCCGCGTGGAGATGTCTAACGGACGCACCAGACGCGATAGAAGGTACTCTAGGCATGCTTGCTATTTGAGCATACCTGCTCTTCAAGCTACCATGCTGCTCACAGTTTCTATTGGCAAATTGTTGAAAAAATACATAAAAAGTGTTAGCAGCATATTTGAAATATCAAGCATCATTGGTTAATATTATATATATTATTATATTATCTTGTTAATTTCACTGCTTTGAGTGAATAGAGGTGGGTGTTTTCTCTTAACATCTTTCAAGTGTCATGCTTGAAAATGGTTTAGTGAAAACGCTTACCATACTGATGATCCAACTATAACTTTGGGGATATACTTATGTATTTCAAGGTATAATTCCATGCTTCAATGCAGGTGCTCATGAAATTATTCAAACTGCATGTATGTTGAGTGTGGAATGATGCCTCTTCTGCTATTGTGTGGTAAAGAACAGACATTTTGGTGTGATACTGGGGATCAGTACGTCAATTGTAGATGATGGGATTTTTAGATATGTGAAATGTCATATGTTTATTATAGTTGCAAAATTTAACTGTGTTTTCATAAATATCTATATTGTCTATTAGCTAAATGAAGTAAGTTTATTAAAGGCATAATAACTCGCTTAACAAGATCTATCCTGTATTGAAATACGATAATAATTTTGCATTGGATCATCAGAATATTCACTTCAACGAATGCTTTTAAAAAACCGCTGTTGTAGTTAAGATACTTTACAAGTGTTATTAAAAGAGGTGGGTGTTGGAACTATTGCAGGTCCATTTTATCAACCACCAACCAACACACCAACGACCTCACCACATCTCTTCACAACTACGGCTCCTATATAACATGCAAGGCTGCTTTCTTCGATCGGCCCGTCCAACTCCGCGTCGAAGTCTACGACAGCCCCCCCACGGCCTACACCTGACCCCTCCTTATTCAATGAGCCACACAGTGTAGGAACCTAGCCGCTTCTACTGCACACAACGGACAACCGAGCTGATCCTTAGTCTCATATTACCCATCGGTCATCGGAAACTAGCCCCCGTTTTCCTCAGCAGCACAACGGTCTACGTTCGGCTCACCATGTTCGGTACTTTTTATCCTATACTACCTTACCTTACCTTTATTTAGAAGAGTGTAGGTGTAACTTGTCAGGGCTGAACGCAGCTTAGATATGTCATGTAATAAGAGCAGTCCCCGTTCCGAATTAATTCACTTGGTGTTCCGGCAAAATAAGTGAGTAGTGTGAAGTTGTCTGGTCCATTATTGAAAATAAGTAATGAATATTAGAGAATTGCGGTTGTACTATGAAGAAAAGAAAGCACATTTATCAACATGTTAAACTTACTTCTTTGTCTTGATTTAGTTAACTTCAATAGTTCGTATGATTAATATCACAGTTTTAAAATGTTTTAGGTAACAATTCGATTGGTAAGCATTAACATGAGTAATTTAGATTGTATTGGTTATTTGAGATGATTTATTTTGACTTCAGGAAAAACAAAGTACACTGAAAAAAGTTTCTTTTTTATCATAACGTTGAGAATTCCTTTCCAGAACTGGCCACTGATGGTCTCAGTGCAATAGTCCTATTGTACTTGCCGTTATATTAACCTGGGTTAATAATAATGCGATTTAGTCATAGTAGTGATTTTTGCATAGAGATGAATATGCTCTGTAGCGCAATTTTTACATTTCCGAATAACGCATTTGTGTTATCAACTTTTTTTTTGGCCCGATTGTCGCGTTTAATTTTGTTATTGTGACGCATTTTTGTAGACTAACGTCCTTAAGGCCGCCAATAAACTCTTTATCGGGCAATATTTAAGCAGGCATCAGATACCGGTATTCGGCACCATATAAAATACCGTTATTCAATTTCGGTTTTTCGCTTCTTATTACACGATTTATATTTTAGTAAGCAAATTTCGAAGATTTATACCTTAATTCTATTAATAGTAATTGAAAAAGACGCGAAGTAGAAAGATATTTCAATTTTGATTAATACCGGTATCAATCCCTGCATTAAGTGACAAAACCTAGACAGGTTCCTTTTCGACATTACCATTCTTATATATCGGATGCTTTGCCACTTATCTATAGCCCGATAAATTGCGACCAATGATGTGCCGTTGTTATTCCACACTAGGGGAATTGGATGCGGGAATGCATATCACGAATCACGAAAACTAGTAAATTGAGCTTATTGGTGACTTATACTAGTCGATTAAAAATTCGCTTACACAAACCTTCAAACCAGTGCCGCTTCACACCGCCCATTTACTTTGCACCCAAGCTGCCGGACACACGCTGACCCGTCATTTGATCAGGTCGCGCAGCCGTAGCCCCCGCCGCCGGTCGTACTCGCGGGGACGCTCGGGGTCGCCCCGTCGGTCCCCGTCCGTGAGGCGCCGGTCACCGTCGGTCCGCCGCTCGCGGTCGCGCGACAGACGCAGCCGGTCCGAGAGCAAGAACAGGTAACTATTGTGTAACTAGCTACGCGCTCATCCCACGGGAACACTACATTTAGGCCGTGTTCAGACCGGGCTGACTGTCGGCCGCCGAATGTGTGAATATGTATGGAAACTGCGTAACGTTCGCTCACTTTGGGCGGTAATGGGTGGCCGACAGTCAGCCCGGTCTGAACACGGCCTTATCCGGAAAAAAAGTAGCATATTATGTGTTAATCCATAGTGTCAGTTACCTTCATACTAAAATTTATCAAAAGTGGCCCAGCATAAACATACTCACAAACCTTCCCCCTAACAATATTAGCGTGATGGTCACGTCAGGGTTTTCGGTGCACGAAATATTAACGTCTACTGTCGGCCCAGTATTCAATCATTTGTGCACCAAAATCCCGGGGTAAGGGTTCTGTAGCCCGGAATACTTAATCACAAATTAACCTTTCGACCGCTCAGCTCTTCAACGAAAAACTGTGTCCCTGGCGCCAAGCTGATAGCAGATAGTAAGACATTGTATAGCGGCAAATCACGTCGTGGTGTCTGGGGCACGGCTTTCCGTCGACGTGATTTGCCGTCTTTGGCGCTCAAAAGGTTAAGAGTGATACTATCTAAAAAATGGTTGTTCATGAGAACTGTCAATAGATGGAGTTGCATTTAATTTTAACCAATTTAACCCGTGTAACTACTATCAAATATATGGATTGAGATTTTTAATCTGAAATAAATTATTTTCATATATATTAATTTTTTTAAATCATTTCGTATAAAAATTATGGTATTTTTTAGATATTTCTTATGGCTCGGCAAAATTATGTTATGCGTGTCCATTTTTAAATTGACTTTTCTAGTACAAAATAGAAATCTCAACATTTTCAGTAGAGTAAATAGGTTTTAGTTGGCCCCTCAATTTTTATTTTATATCTGTTAGTACAAAGTAAATCAAATTTGTACATCCTTCGATTTCACAAATCCTTATAATAGTAACATATTCAACCGACAAGAACTGACCTACTGAACCGATTTTAATAAATTCGACAGAGCTGATAACTGAAAACTGGAGCCCTAGAAATGCATGCTAGGCGTATACGTGAGTACTTCAAATTCCGCTTTAAAAATACGCCGAAATCTGGGGGTGATGGTTCTAACATTGCAGAGAGTGAAAGTAACAGACACTGTATGGGCAAAACTGTATTATCAATAGTTTCTGTTACTGTAGGGAACGTGCACAGCGAAGGTCCAATGCCAACTGCTCTTGTGAAAAGAGACTTTCAAGCGCGAGTTATATTACTCGTCTCTTTCTGTACAGTACTGTGAGGAGTGACGGGTGATGTCATGTCGCGCGACAAGACTTGAAGCATAGTTGGACGTATTTATGCAAAAGGGAACCAACCCACATTAAACATTTAAATTTATTGTATTTTATAAACGTTTGTACTTTATGATATAGTTACAGGGTTCAATGTAAACAGTTTTGATATGTGGACTAGTTACTTTTGCATAAAAACGTCCAGTTGTGATAGACTAGCCGGCACCTCCACTCCGAATCTTTTACCTTGACTTTAACATTGATAGTGCTGCTTACCTAGATCCTGTAAGTTCTTATTTGCAGTGCTGTAAATCTAAATTTCGAGCAATAACAAGGTACAGATTGTATAAGAGCGTGTACAGCCATTATAACTCTAATTTAACCCTTAAATGCATGATGATGTATATTTACACGTTACTGAAATGACACAAGTCAAAATTTGAATATTGTCAATAAAGACTGTCAAAATTGTCCCGAAATCTCAAACTGGCGTGGATTTAATTTGCTGATTACGTCATTTTTCAGAAATAAAATTAGTGTAATAGGTAGCAGTACTATTAACGACGATGTCAAGATGTAAGATTCGATGGTGATTATTCGAGCGTTTTAACCGCCTCGGTACCGTGACCACAATGTTGACGAACCCCGTAAGATCTGAGGCGCCATTTACGGTTGTCTTGTAGAAGACGTAGATTTAGATTATTATCAAAATTATGTTGGTTGTTTCTATGAATTGACCAATATCGCGGTCACTCGAATAATCACCGTCGGACTGGGGTCATCAGCTGGCAACACCTTCGTTGTACGCGTTCTCTATTGAGCATTTTGTTATTGATGATAGTGACGTCATCTATTGACAGCTTTTTTTTTCTCATTATAATTGCTTTTTTTACTAAAACAATGCAATAATACTAAAAAAGAAAAGAAAGAAACAATATAAATGCGTTTGATGGTATTTACACGTGCGACAGTCGCGCAAATTTAAAGCCGAGATTACACGCTTGCCAAGCCTCGGCAAGCACAGGACGCAGTTATATGTAAGAGTGAGCACGATGTGGTTCCATCTCATTCTAGCATATAAATGCGTCCTGTGCGCTTGCCAAGGCTTGGCAAGCGTGTAATCTCGGCATAAGAAAATATCATGTATAATTGTTGTATTTTACATAGAGAACTTCCGTTGGTCTCTTGTAAATTCCGTTTCATATGTATTTTAATAATTATTGTACTTGATAATGATTTTATTTGTACAGTCGATTTCATTTACATCTATCTTACGAGAACAAAAATATCTGAACACGACTTTATGCTCCTAACAATAGGGACGTATTCAGATATTTTTGTTCTCGTAAGTGTGTAGATGTAAATGAACTCGACAGTACTATAGCAAAAAAAGTCAATTATTCAATCACAGCAAGCAGTACCTACGACGTATTGAATAATACGTAAATAATAACATTCAGAGAGCTCAAACCTGTTCCAGACCTTCCGATCATACCCGATCCGATTCGATTTATCAGATGAAATCGGATAATGTGTAGTGTGATAATGTGTAGTGTAATTGTTAGGATCTATTACACTACACATTATCCGATTTCATCCGATAATTTAGCATCGGATCGGAAGGTCTGGAACGGGTTCTACTTGACTTAGATAACTGCTCGTTTACGCTCCCGTCACGATCTACTATTTTATACCTTTACAGTACAGCACAACTGTGACACGCGACTCTTTCTCGCGCCAGAAATATTACCTGTCTTTTTCTTCATAGTATTGTGTGAAAGTGACAGGCGATGCTATGTCGCGCGATAAAAGTCGCGCCAAGTTGTGCTAGACGGGCTGCACCTCTAGCACAACTCTCACAAGCGACTATTTCTCGCGCGAGATAATTGCCCGTCTCTTTCTGTGCAGTATTGTGAGAGGGTGACGGGAAGGTAGTACTATGTCGCGCGACAAGTTGCAAAGAATAGGTTGTGCTAGACGGGCTGATCTCCCGAGCGCGAGTGAGTCATGACTAGTTTGACACGTATGGGCACGTCGTATAAATGGCGTGGCGGCTGGGCCGGTACAGCGCCTTATGTGACCCCACCCGCGCCATCAGACCGCCCTGGTAAAGCGGAAAGGCTCGGGCACATCCCCAATCAAAAAAAAAAAAACCGGTACAGCGCTCCCCAGCTCACCCACACTGAGCCAATGTGCATGTACGTCTTATACAAACATGACTCAACCGCACTCATGAGATAAAAGTACTGTACCCTTACCACGAGTTAACGTTACGGTACTCGCTAGTGATGGAGAATAGTACAGCGCCCTTGTAGAACTGTAACCCATACAAATTGTTTACGCTGTCGCTAGCGAATACAGTCACTGTAAACTCATGGTAAGGTAATATTCAGTTAGTTTTGATGCTGACCGTACTTCTAAAATGTTATTATTGGTTATTATTGCTCGGTCGGCATCTAAGCAAAAATTACGGGCGCAAAACTTGACTTTTTATATGCTTCAAATACTTACATTTTGTCCTTCTTTCGCAGATATTAACGAGCTGACAAGGCAGATTGTATAAAGGACAGACGGGTAATTTATTTGAGCGTTTTAACCGCCTCCTATCTCCGCAATATCGACGACCTCCGTATGAACTGAGGCGCTATTTTCGGTTCTCCTGTAGAAGTAGCGGATTTTTAAATTTTTTATTAAGATTATAGCTTTTATGAATTGGCCAATATCGTGGACATATTTGACGGTTAAAACCTAATTGCCCAGACAGTGGTTCAATCGAGTGCGTATGTGTGAGTGTTATGTATGTGGTAGTACATTAAATATATTTTATTTCGCTAATAGGTTACGAGCAAAGGCGTCTGCCTTTGTATTGACATGTGAATGAAGATCAATTTGTAAATCCATAATATTGTATATCTGATTTACTGAAG
The DNA here is from genome assembly GCA_905147355.2 of Apotomis turbidana. Lineage (NCBI taxonomy): Eukaryota > Metazoa > Arthropoda > Insecta > Lepidoptera > Tortricidae > Apotomis > Apotomis turbidana. The sequence goes on along the minus strand of LR990280.1, from coordinate 55,973,105 downwards.
GTAACATTAAGTATAATGTCATATTTAACTTTTAATTCATGTAGCTAAGGACTAAATAAATATAAGATATGAGATTGGAATGTTTTATTTCGTATTAATACAAATTTAACCCTGTAATTTAGTTTCAGTCGATGCAAAGTGATAAAACAACATTCAGTATACAATTTTATACATCTTTCTCCGAATCCATAATCGTAACATATAATATTAGATTGTATAACAATATAAAAGTTTAAATAACTATAACAATAAATATCAAAAAATCTTGAGGCTAACTAGCTGCCAGTAAAAACTTTACATAATTAGTATCTATACATAGTAGAGTTGCTAAGCCGCGAAATTGTGCGCATCGGGTTACAAGCATGAAATTTCTACCGCAGATAGAGTATTCTGCGGTGATTCTTTTTAGATGTGGAAAGAAGTCAGATTCGTCCCCTGTGCGGCGGGAAAGGGGGGTGAATAAGACAAAAGAGGCCTCTATTTCTTTTTTTATTACTGATCAGTTAACGCTAATAGGGCTTGTGTGGTATCATTTTCGTGTATAACAGATATCAGGAATTCATTTTTCATGTTATTTATTCATAGTACCATGTAAAAATATGGTTGGATTTCCGAAATTGTAAAAATCACAACTAGTTTTTTTTATTCAGGGCAATTGCATGTTTGAGTAAACTCTCATTATTCAGAAAAGTACCAGGAGACCAGACATGTATAGGAGGTTCTGGTTGTAAAAATGGAAAAAAAAGTTTTGTTTGATAACTGGTTATGAAACAGTGAAAAAAAAACCATATTCATAACTGGTTATGAAATCTTGGTTATGAACGTGGATGAAGGGAGATAAATTAGTTATATTTCCTGAATATTTACAACTAAGAAAAATATTGCAAAATAGCAAATTTAATCTAGTTTCTAAAAATATATAAATATTGGGCACTCTTCATACAAACAGTAACTTAAATAAATTGTTGATGCTGAGATTAGCCCGTGTGCTCGTGATACATTAGCAAAAAAAATTTTTGTTTTAATTACATTAATTTGTTTTTTTGGACGTATATAGTACATATTATAAGTAAAAGCATGTTAATAATCATTATTTAATGTAGTTAATGAAGCGAAATAGGATGCGTTCGGAGATTTACGTTGGTTACGCCAACGTAAAGATATATTTTAAGCTACTGTTTGTATGAGAAGTGCCCAACATTCATATATTTTTAGAAACCAGATTAAATGAACTTTTTGAAATAATAATATTAATTTGAAAATGTTCACGAAATTGAACTAATTTACCTCACTGAATAAAAAAACATGTTGTGATTTTTACCTTTTCGGCCATTACACCCATATTTTTATACAGAACTATACAAAAATAACATAAAAAATGAATTTCTGATATTTGTTTTACACGGAAACGATACCAAACACGTGCTGGTAGACTTAACTGACCAGCAAAGAGAAAAGAGGCATACTTGGCCGTATTCACTCCGCTCTCCCGCCTCACAGGGGACGAATCTGACTTCCCTCCACATCTGAAAATAATCACCGTGGAACACTCTATCTGTGGTACAAATTTCATGCTTGTAACCCGATGCGCACAATTATGTTAGAAAACAGCGGACTAACAACTCTACTAACAATCACTTTTTCATACAAAATACCGACTTCAATTAAAGGAATTTGTATTATCTAGCTAGAACAACTATGAATACTATTTTAGGAGTTCCCTCGAATCCTAATTGATATCTTCATCAGATCTTTACAAAAAAAATATGGGATAAATTCAAACGGAAAAACATTTTCGAAATCAGTTATGGCGCAGGTCGGCGGTAATTATTAATTAATTACAAATTAAACATGAAAAAATACAGACGAATTGAGTAAATCGTCCTTTTTGAAGTCGTGTTAAAAGTCCGACAATAGTTCAAGTTGTGTAAATATATAAATAAAAATCTTTCTTAAAGTACTCAGTCCCTTAAAATTACAAATTAATAATGATTATGAAAATATAAAATAAATAATACGCCTATTTTAGATTTTACTACAACCTTAACATTAATAATTGTTTGTTAATGATAGTCTATGGGATTCAATCAATAAGGTGTAAAAAATATAAATAAATTAATATTGGACAGCCTGACGCAAATCAATCTAATCCCACAGTAAGCTCTAGTAGGCTTGTGTTATGGATACTAAACGACGATAACCATACTTAAACACAAATAACATCCATGACCCAGGCACAAATATTTGAGTTCATGACAAATATTTGCCCTTGCCGGGATTCGAACCCAGGAACGTCGGCTCAGTAGACAGCTGCTTAACCACTGCGCCAACCGCATCGTCAAATAATAAAAAGTAAAATATATTTAACGATAATACCTACATGACAATTTTGGACGGATATTCACTTTTACATGTAGTTGGAGGAACTTACAATTGAAAATCAACCGGCTAGAATCCTGATATCACTAGGTGTAAATTGACAAAAACACTTAAATACTTATAGTTTCAAAGATACACATGAAAAAATCAAATTATGGCTGCTTTTGCTTGGCCTCCTGACGACCAGCCTTCATAATTTGTCATTTTAATTTAAGCCTTATCACAAATATATTAGTTAACTATTAATTCAGGAGGTTTAAATATTTTAAAAAGAGCAAAACCAAATAGAGATTCAATTCGACTTTGTGGTTCCTATTTTCATGCTATCCCAGCATTTTGACACTTACAGGGGCTTGTAAGCGTCCCATGTTTTTCTGCAATCTGTGGCATTATTTGCATCTTGCTCTAGCGTAGGGTGTCAGAGAAAGGCGGCCATAGTTGCCGGCTACAAATAGCAGTAAAACAATGCCCGTTTATTAGCCCCATAACATAAGACTTACACGCTCTTTCTGGCGTATGTTCAGTCCATCATTCTGAACTGTCAGTTTAGGCCGGCCACATACAGTCGGAATTCCGGCCTCGATTCCAAACGGAATGACGCCAGCAAGCCAGACAGACATTCAGGTTTAGGTATTTCTGGCGAGTAAACAGCGATAACATTTTCTACAATAGCATTTTTGTTTCGAATGGAATGGTCATAAGCATAAGTTATTATAGGAGTTTGAAATTCAACCGAATGCCTAATTTCTGTCTGCTGGCAAAGTTTTCCAAAACCGCATTTTGACGGTGCATTATTAACGACGACGTAGACAATAAAAATTCAATACGAACGTACGGCTTTTACGAGTAGGTTAACTGATAAGCCTATCTTTATGGTTCTTTGCTCTTAGGGTGCTTTATCACCGCAAGCAATGTCTGTAATGTAACGATAAATAATTTAATATATTATTATAAACTGTAACATTTCAGGCACGGTAAGGGTGCACCCAAGGTCTTCGCACATTATAACATTTATAACAACTCAACGGAGACTCGATTCTATGCCAAATATTGAAATTTAAGCCCGTGTGGTCTTACGCGTCGTACACTACTAATATCATTTTTTGAAATTAAACCTAGAAAATATGACATAGGGCTTAAATTTCAATATTTGGCATAGAATCGAGTCGCCGTTGAGTTGTTTTAATGTACAAAGACCTTTACGGAGATGCCACGACTGCGCGACCGGCGGTGCGGCGAGCGGTTGAGCGAGAGCGAGCGCGGCGGCCATACGAGTGAGCGAGACACGTACCGCGCACCGCTGCCGCTGTCGCGCAAAGCCGTGGCATCTCCGTTATACCACCAGTCAAACTATCCCAAATTGTATTATATGCAGTCGCGTTTAGGTCACGAGGCTTGCCGAGTGGCCTAAGTAAGGTACGAGTACCATTATTCTGGGCCAAAGGCCAAAAGGGAATGAAACATGTTTTCAAAATCCGTGGTATTGTATAAAATTTGCGTTAATTTTTCTTTTATCACATACCAGAGGCTAATACCATAATTATTACACAGATATGCATCCATACATATAGAAAATAATTGAGCTAGTTGCCTTGCTTATTTATCAAATAACGGTTCAACAGATTTACAGTCTGATTGCAGCCTGCCTGCATATAAATAAAATAGTAGAGTAACAAAATTAATCAGCGCTACCCAATTATTTCATAGCTGTGGCGTTATAGGACTTAAAACATTGTTCGTATTAAGAAACAAGGAAAATTATGAGAAACGTCAACAAACTAAGACAATAATTATAATCTTATAAGTTTAGACATGGAACTTTTAGGATAAATGTTTTAGCTTCATAATCATAACGTCACTATTTTAAGCAACAAATGGGAAATGCATTGTAACTTTGTTATTCCATACATGCTTTCAGACTATTCCTTTTTATAACTAACAGCCCTCTGCTTCCATACAAAAAAGTCGAAATATACATAAGTCCCTACCGCAACCAGCACCGTACCAATCACGTGAAATAATGTCATATTATTCTTAAAAACTATGGAAGACAATAATAATGAAACGAATTTCCTTAATGTTAATATAAAGGTAACAGTTACCGAGGACTCCTTAGTAGCCAGTTGGTGTACGGAGTGTGTGCAGTAGAACTGTGCGACGATGTTAAGAGATATGAGGGCCCATGTGGTCCAGGACAGACCCAAACTGGTGGCGTATAGCTGGGGAGACATACCCAGGAACAGGGGCAGTGGTATCGCGTGGGTGTAAAATAGCATCTGTAATAGCAGAAGTAAAGCTTACACATTCACGTCGATATCAAAGAAAGTTTTTGAGAACCTGCTTGTTAGTCTCGTTTCTCATTATTATTATAAAAAAAAATTATTAAAAAAAAAAATATATATAAGAAGTAATAGACCGATTGAAAGAAACCAAGGACAACTTAATGAGTTATTATAAATACACTGAAATTATAGATGTGATGCCTATAATATGTGAGATCCTCTGATTCTTCGTTGATCTCATCATTAGATCTTCACAGTTTTATGAGACAAAAAAAGATTTTGTCCATATCGGACATCGGTCTATTAATGACAGTTCTTTGACAAACATAAAAAAAATACAACTGAATGGAAAACCCCTTCTTAGTTGAAAGAATTGCGGGGAAAATTAAATAACTTTTAGCAGCTAGTTCATTCGGAATAGTTAATTTTATTAATAAAATTTACCCTTCGGCTGTTAAGGAAACCGAAGTTAGGAAACTAGTTTCCTAAACGCCTTTTTTTATACCTCTATGTAACTGGTTTTCTATGGTATGAAATCATCTAAATTATCATTCATGTCATGTGATAAAGCATCTGAGTAGCACACTGCTTAACCACTAGATTGCTTTTGGTAACTACGGCTACCTGTCACCGCTCTTATTTTATTATATGAATAGAGTCCAACTCAAAATTCGAAGCAATTGAGTGGTTAAGCACATATACAGCTTAAATTAGAGTTATTACAGCCTGTTGGCTACCTGGATTCGCTTTTGAGAACATAAAATGATATAACCTTTAGTCTGTCATTGACAACTCTTCAGTATATTGTATATATTTTTTTAATGTATATACCTCGTTAGGATGCTTCCCATACTTGGAGTACAGCAATTCCTGCTGCAATCCTGTGAATGCCCCTGTGACTAACGTTGCCAGCAGTATCGCAACACCTATACACCAGTACCCGAATCTGCCACGGCTTTGCTCAATACTTGCACCACCGTACATGGCCAGGGCCACTCCGGCACTAATGAGTATGGAGCCTACTCCTTTGGTCAGCTTTGGAACACGTCCAAGCATGTACCAGGATACTAGCATACTGGCAGGTAAAGATGCTGATCTGAAAGTGGTAAAATCTTTGTAAATGCACTTGTAGGTCCTTTTTTAAAGTAGCAAATTGGAAATCTACATCATACAAAGAAATAAATATTTTTAATTATTTGTCAGAGATTTATTTGTTCTTTGCTTACCTAATGATCATGTGTAAAGTAGAAGGTATATGTAATGTATATACATAGTTGTTAGCTACACTAGTAATAAAGAACAATACAACCAAGATAGTATATTGTTTGATGGGTATTGATGGTTTTAACTGCAACAAACACATATCATAAAAATTATTAAAGCGACAGAAGTCTACTGTTGAACAAAAATTATCTATAAAGACCCTGTACTGGTAAATTCCAATTTTATTTACTTGCCTCATTATATAAATATCTATAACAGAAAAAAGAAATCAAAGAACACTATTTGACAAGATTCTTATAAGCATTTTGCAAATTAAGTTTACATCAATTAGAATTCTCCTGTCCTTACTTACATAGTTATTAATTTATTTACTCTGTTGTTTAGGCATTGAATATAACAATTTAATTACATACCATCCCAAATTTCGTCGTAAACACGAAGCCGTATAAAGAAATGAAAAAACCCTGAAGGAATGTTATTAAATTAGCGCTCTCCGGTGCTCTCGTCATCAAAACTTCCATCAAAAATGCGCTCGAACAACATCCTATGAAAACATTAATAATCGTGGATTTAATATACATCTTTAATACTTTCATTTAGTTCTAAAGATATTACATTATACACGTGCCGAAAGATTGTTTGTTATGCAGTGTAAATATTTCATATAAAACTTGATATAAGTTTTGACTTTTGACTAGTTAACTTTTGAGGAGTGTTTTGATATCATATCGTTTAATGTTGTGCCATTTAAGTACGAACATTTATTTTAGTTGATATAAAATAAGCTTTGACCCTACGACTCAATATCACAACGTAATTTAATAATAATTTATTGTTAACTATTAATGTGATTTTCATTGACTATGGATGCTTTCTTTACAAATTGCCACTGATTGGATTGTTTTTTTTTTTTGTACGATATCGGAGCGCACGAGTTTGCAGCTTGTTTGGCGGCTCTTTATTGTGCACGTCAGCTGTCGTGTTCAATAACGTTCAGAAATTGAGTCACAAAAATTTAAATTACGTATTTTCGTTATTGCTATGGAGTGTAAAACAAAAGAGCGACATCTTCATATACACAGTATAAATAATATCAGTTTTCCGATGTAACGTCTCGGTTTATTAATTATTCGACTTTTTTTGTATGACTTTGTTTTCATTCGTCCGATGTAACGATTCGGTTTGTTAACTACTCGACTGTTCTCAAAGAGTCCGCAGCAAGCTCGATTCTTCATACAAACGTATTTTAATATAACATGTCACATTATCATGAAATTCTCTAAATATAATGAGATAAGATATATCTAGGGCTAAAACTAGTTTATGACTCTTGAAATGTTAATAGAAAGAAAATAGAGCGAGTACAAGTTTTGCATTTTTAGACCCCAGAAAGTTGTTCAGTTTGGCGGCATACTACGACCAAAATATAGTTTAGATTGAAGTCAAAACCTATTTCCGGTGTCGATTAAACTATGCAATTTGATAAGAAAAAAGATTTATCAAAATTGATCTCGTAGTTTTAAAATGAGAGCGTAACTACGAAAACCTTAAAATAAATTACAAAAAATTGTTGCGAAACTGCAGCGAATTACTCTAGCGCGGGGAACGGTCCGGGGGGGCGGCGGTAAGCACCGCCCGCCGCTAGCGCGCTCTCGCTTTACTGCTAGCGCCCTGTCTTCCTCTAGGTGAAACAACAACATTTTAAAGCGTAAGCGCGCGATCTCAACGCGGAGTTGAGCGGACCTTGCTGCGGACTCTTAATTTTAGTCATAGATAGATAGATAGATAGATAGATAGATAGATAGATAGATCTTTATTGCTTTCATATAGTGTACAGATGTCTTAACTCTAAAGAGTATCTATACCTAACATGACACCCTGTAAGGGCATTGCAATCTTCATGCAAAGTTTTGCAGAAACAGCTTAATATATATCTATATATATAAAACTCAAAGGTGACTGACTGACATAGTGATCTATCAACGCACAGCCCAAACCACTGGACGGATCGGGCTGAAATTTGGCATGCAGGTAGATGTTATGACGTAGGCATCCGCTAAGAAAGGATTTTTCAAAACTCACCCCCTAAAGGGGTGAAATGGGGTTCCAAAGTTTGTATGGGGAAACAAGATTAGTTAGACTATTTTATTCGAAACTTCACAGGAGTATTCCTAACGATAAATGAGTAAACACGTGTTTCAGGTTTCAACCCCTATAAGGGAGAAATGTGGTGACAAAGTCTAAAAATCAGCATGGGTATTGTTTTTATGGTTTATCGGGTCGCTGATTACAAAAACCGCAACGATTTTAGAAAGAAAGAAAATCCAACGTGGCGGACGTGAGTTACCATCTCCCCTGTTGGGGTGAAATGGGGTTGAAATGTCTAAATACTAAACCGCTGGTTGTAGAGAGTTCAAATTTGGCACGTAGGTTCCTTATAAGGTGTAGGGGTGCACTAAAAAAGGATTTTTCAAAATTTACCCCCTAAAGGGGTGAAATGGGGGTCCAAAGTTTGTATGGGGAAACAAGATTAGTTAGACTATTTTATTCGAAACTTCACAGGAGTATTTCTAACAATAAATGAGTAAACACGTGTTTCAGGTTTTTTTTAATTCAACCCCTAAAAGGGAGAAATGTGGTGACAAAGTCTGAAAATCCATTGGTAATGCTTTTATGGTTTATCGGGTCGGGTCGCCTGTTGGGGTGCGATGGGGTTGAAATGACTACGGGTGTAATTTTTATGGTTTGTTGGGACGTTGATTACGAAAATGCCACCGATTTTGAAATTTCATTTGTGGTCATGAAAATTCTTGAAAGCATTTGCGCCAAATTGCAATTTAATCGGTCCAGTAGTTTTGCAGCAAATCGATTGTAACAGACGGACTGAAAGACAGCTACACGTGATCCTATAGGGGGGTTCTTTTTTTGCTTTTAAGGTATGGATAGAGACCCGCGTTATCCTAATAGATTAAAAAAAAATATATATTTGCTGGCATCTCGATTGTCGTCAATCGGTACCTATAGGCGGGCGGCGCGTTGGGACGGGAGGAATAATGATCGGGAAACTTCCTGCATCCGTAATAAATACATTCAAGCTTGAAAAGCAGAGCAAGCTTGAAGAAGTAACAAAACATACACAGACTTTTGCTTTTCTAATATCACTGGGAAATACTTTTTATTTTATCATAACCACTTTATCAAATCAAACCGAAAACTCAAGCACTCAAATCAAGCGATCTCAGCTTTTACTGTGCCAAATAAAGTTCACTTCAAAATTCATAACTCGAAGTGAAGCTAAGACGCCGGGATATGTGTGCATTATATTTGTATAAAGCTTTTAAATGTCCCGAGCCTCCGCTTATCGATTTGGGATATTCGAGATTGGTTTAATGATTCTAAGCCATGTTCTAAGTTATACGTAATGTCCTATTGTAAGATATTGAGGTTCTCTTCGTTGATGAATAAAAAATGTATTATTCTGAGCCAGATAAACGTAATTCAGAATTCTGAAATGACTTATTATTGAAAAGCTTGAATGTATTTATTACGGATGCAGGAAGTTTCCCGATCATTACTCCTCCGAGATGCCACCAAATACTATTTTTTTAATCTATTAGGATAACGCGGGTCTCTATCCATACCTCAAAAGCAAAAAAAGAACCCCCTTATAGGATCACGTGTAGCTGTCTTTCAGTCCGTCTGTTACAATCGATTTGCTGCAAAACTACTGGACCGATTAAATTGCAATTTGGCGCAAATGCTTTCAAGAATTTTCATGACCACAAATAAAATTTCAAAATCGGTGGCATTTTCGTAATTAACGTCCAAACAAACCGTAAAAGTTACACCCGTAGTCATTTCAACCCCATCGCACCCCAACAGGCGACCCGACCCGATAAACCATAAAAGCATTACCAATGGATTTTCAGACTTTGTCACCACATTTCTCCCTTTTAGGGGTTGAATTAAAAAAAACCTGAAACACGTGTTTACTCATTTATTGTTAGAAATACTCCTGTGAAGTTTCGAATAAAATAGTCTAACTAATCTTGTTTCCCCATACAAACTTTGGACCCCCATTTCACCCCTTTAGGGGGTAAATTTTGAAAAATCCTTTTTTAGTGCACCCCTACACCTTATAAGGAACCTACGTGCCAAATTTGAACTCTCTACAACCAGCGGTTTAGTATTTAGACATTTCAACCCCATTTCACCCCAACAGGGGAGATGGTAACTCACGTCCGCCACGTTGGATTTTCTTTCTTTCTTTCTTTCTAAAATCGTTGCGGTTTTTGTAATCAGCGACCCGATAAACCATAAAAACAATACCCATGCTGATTTTTAGACTTTGTCATCACATTTCTCCCTTATAGGGGTTGAAACCTGAAACACGTGTTTACTCATTTATCGTTAGGAATACTCCTGTGAAGTTTCGAATAAAATAGTCTAACTAATCTTGTTTCCCCATACAAACTTTGGAACCCCATTTCACCCCTTTAGGGGGTGAGTTTTGAAAAATCCTTTCTTAGCGGATGCCTACGTCATAACATCTACCTGCATGCAAAATTTCAGCCCGATCCGTCCAGTGGTTTGGGCTGTGCGTTGATAGATCACTATGTCAGTCAGTCACCTTTGAGTTTTATATATATATATATATATATATATATAGATAGATAGATAGATATATATATATATATACAGGGTGTCCCTAAAACCAACGCCAAAATGAAGAGGGGTGATAGAACAGCTCATAAGCAACCATATTAAGTCAATTTGACCTTAATAAAAAGTTCATGGTTTTCGAGATATTTGCATTTTTTTAAAACTCGTGACTTTTGATGCCCTGCGTCAGTATGTCGATTGCCACCACTGCAAATTTAGGTATTTTGTAAATCTGTTTTTTGCAGGATGTTACTAAAAACATATCCTATCGAATGTAATTTAAATTTATTACATATCATGATGCTTTGTCGGTAAAAATAATAAAAAAAAACGAATTATAGCGATTTATAAAATTTAGTCTGCGGTTTTGATCGAGTTTCATTTAAAAAAAGTATTGTAAACTAACATGGCACACAACATAAAAAGATAGTAAATTTATTGTAGTTTTCAAAAACGTACAGTATTTTCTAATTTACACAGCAGTTTACGAGATATTGATATTTTACACCAAAAGGAGCTCATACTGCAGTTATTACATAGTATGGAACCAGAGCCCCTACTAGGCTCAGAGTTTGAATTTCGAACTAAAAATAGAATCAAAGAATACATAATTTCAAATTGGAACACAATTCGAAATTCGAATTCAAGTCGGCTTTCTGATTAAAGAGTACCTATTTTAGTAATTTTAGTACACTTCGTCAATTCGTTTGATGTGCTTTATTTAGTTTGGGTTCTTATTTTCTTTAATATACTTGCTTTACCAATAGAACTCGTGTTGGCCTTGTGATTTGGATTTTTGGTACAATTTAACTTTGCTTTGTGCATCTTGGACTCGAGTTCTGCCTATTGATTTTAACTTCGATTTACTTTGGCTCTGTTAAGATTAATTGTAGTGCGTTTGTTACAAATATGCCAGATAATTATACTCCTCAAGAATATGCCAACATGCATTTTGTCTATGGGGAATGTCAGGGTAACTCTTGTGCTGCAGCTAGACTCTATCGAGAAAGATATCCAAATGTAAGGCAGACCATCGAGTATTTCGAAATGTTCATCTCGCATACTCACAAGGCGATTTGCCTGGCAATCGTGGCGGATTAGGAAGACCTAGAGGAGATTACGATGAAGATGTTTTACAAGAGATTCAAAACGACCCATCGACTTCGACACGGAACATTGAACGTAATTTAAGGATAGGTATCAAAATCTGTTGCCAATAGAATATTACGGCGTTATGGATTTCATCCATACCACATACAACGTGTTCAAGCGTTGCTGCCCCGTGATTACCCACTTCGTGTTCAGTTTTGCCAAAAAATGCTGCAAAAACAGAGAGAGGATCCCAATTTCATAAATATGGTTTTATGGTCTGATGAAAGCACTTTTAAGAGAGATGGATTTATGAACATGCACAATTTACACAGTTATGCATTAGAAAATCCTCATTTAATGAGGGAAGATCGGTCGCAGTACCAATTTAAAGTGAACCTCTGGACTGGAAAATAATAATATAATAATAATAATAATATGGGAAAATAATTGGCCCATTTGAATTACCAGAAACGCTGAATGGTCCAAGTTATCTGCATTTCTTAGAGAATGAGTTGCCAAATCTTCTCGACGACGTACCTTTAGCTACGCGGAGGTCAATGTGGCTGCAGAATGATGGCTGTCCAGCACATTATGCACGCGAAGTGCGACTACATTTAAACCAAACTTATCCACAGAGATGGATCGGCCGTCTGGGTCCCATTTTGTGGCCTCCTCGATCTCCAGACCTAAATCCTCTGGATTTCTATTACTGGGGTTATATTAAAGAAAAGGTTTACAATGAACCGATTAACAGTATAGCGGAGCTGAGACAACGCATTTACGCAGAGGCCCAAAACGACGTAACAAGAAGTGCACGTCACATCAGTCGAGCATTTTTAAGGAGATGCCGGGCTTGTATTCAAGTCAATGGCGGACAATTTGAACTTTTAATTTAGTTACATAAAACAGGTTTCGTTTTTTTTAATGTTTTTAGTTTTTTATTCACTCAACCGATAAAAATGGCAACCAGTATTATTTTTGCATTATCTCATAAACCGCTAAATAATTAAGTCACTTCAATACCATCTTAAAAACAACTCTAAATTTGCTATCTTTTTACGTTATTTGCCGTTTGCTATAATTCGTTTTTTTTTATTATTTTTACCGACAAAGCATCATGATATGTAATAAATTTAAATTACATTCGATAGGATATGTTTTTAGTAACATCCTGCAAAAAACAGATTTAAAAAATACCTAAATTTGCAGTGGTGGCAATCGACATACTGACGCAGGGCATCAAAAGTCACGAGTTTTTTTTAAATGCAAATATCTCGAAAACCATGATTTTTTTATTAAGGTCAAATTAACTTAATATGGTTGCTTATGAGCTGTTCTATCACCCCTCTTCATTTCGGCGTTGGTTTTAGGGACACCCTGTATATTATTACTATTATAAAATCCAAAATTTGTATTGAAAATTAATTTTCTATGGAGGGAGGTCATGATTTCAGGAAAAATCTCGATAGCGTGATGCAGGATCGTCATTTGTTTCGTATGGGCGCGCGATGCCATGCCAGCCTGGCGCCATCTGTTTTCAAAAAAACCGTTGTCCTCGCATCACGCTGAAACGGCTAGATAAAAAGTTACCAATTTTGGTACAGGAATAGCTGAACATCCAAAGATGGTTATAGGATACTTTTTATTATGATTAATATTTATCTCTGAAAACATGAATTCCATGAAATATTTCCTTACAATGTGTAACCTTATATTGACAGCGTTTGTGATTTTGAATTTAGAACGACGCGACCCCCGCGTGGCTCTTACGTGAACAAAAACTAAAAAGTATGAATTCGACATAATACCTCTGCGCGGCTCACCGGTATTAACAATAAGGTTAAGGTTGTTTGAGGTGTTGAGTTACGGAAACCGTGTTAGTTAGATAGATAGAAAAGATGGCGCCAATTGTCGACCAACACAGACGAAAATATGAGTGCAATGTTCGTTGTAAATTGGCTCATTGCTAAAAAAAAAAAACAAACTGTAATGTATTTCTTTAAAAACACAATATGCTACAATAGGAACTAATTAATGCTCTTTTATTGAATATGCAATTATATTCTTAAAAAAGCCCGGAGACGCAATAAAAAATGTTAATGAATAAAACAGATTTTTTAATGCCATTTTATCGAGTGTAATTGAAATAAAAGTATCTCGAATCAATTTAAGTAAATTAAATACATTTTAAAATATGTTTTACCAACCAACATTTAGAACATTAGGCGAAAATTTTTGTAATGTTTGTGTTTGGCCTAACTAAGGTAGCGAAATGTATAATAAACGATATATTTAGCCACAATTTTGCATCATTGCAGTTTTTTTATATATAAAATTTATTCAAAGTAATAAAATATATCATTAATTTTTTGTTTTTAACGGTGTGTTGAGATTTTGTTCTCAATGACCCAATTTTCCGCTAGATGGCGTTGTTTCCTTGACAAAATTTCCATACTAGCGGCTGCATCGCGCTGTTAAGATTTTTCCTGAGTTAATAACACCAGCTCCATACATGTAAATCTTGGAACCATTGATGGGACTCCTCGACACCGAGGCCAAGGATTCACGCACGTCGTTGTGTGCCTGTGACCACGATTCGGCACAAGCTAGGGTGTAGCTGTGATGGGTTAACCTGGACTTCGAGAATTACTACCGAAGTTGTTGAATATTGATCGCATACCTAATATAAGCAGCAGTGTATCAGTTATTGAGAGTTGCTTGCTGCTCGACAATGTATGCATTTTGTAGGAAAAACAACCATTATTCGAGACAAGACAATATTATTAAATTTACAATGTAGAAAGGATTTCACCTTGCCGGGATTTGAACCCAGAACCTACAGAAAGCGTTCTAGGGAAGTCACCCACCCACTAATTTAAGTAGTAACTTAATGCGAGGCCGTAGGCCGAGCTCTACGTAGCACCGAAGGTGCAGAGCGTCCCAGGGATGCCGCTCACACATTTAAGTTTATATTAAGTGTGTGGGCGGCCTCGCATTAAGTTTTTTAAATGTACAATAGACAATAAATATTAAAAACGATCTTTTAAACATACCTACGTCTTGACGCAATCTTAATTAAACCAAGATGATGTTCACAAGCGAAGCACCGAAGGTGCGGAGCGTTCTAGGGAAGTCGCTCACCCACTAATATAAGTAGTAACTTAATGCGAGGCCGTAGGCCGAGCTCCACGTAGCACCGAAGGTGCAGAGCGTCCCAGGGAAGCGGCTCACACACTTCAACTTATATTAAGTAGGTGGGCGGCCTCGCATTAAGTTATTTTTAAATCTACAATAGACAATAAATATCCAAAACATTTTTTTAAACATAAGTCTTGCCTCAATTTTAATTAAACCAAGATCATGTTCACAAGCGTAGCACCGTAGGTGCGGAGCGTCCTAGGGAAGGCGCCCACCCACTAATATAAGTAGTAACTTAATGCGAGGCCGTAGGCCGAGCTTCACATAGCACCGAAGGTTCAGAGCATCCCAGGAAAGCCGCTCATACATTTAAACTTATATTAAGTGGGTGGGCGGCCTCGCATTAAGTTATTTGAACATATTTTAAGTGGGTGGGCATCTTCCCTGGGACGCTCCGCACCTTCGGTGCTAAGTTACTTTATAAACCCTAAGTAATTTAACGCGAGGCCGTAGGCCGAGTTCCACGAGCGTCTCAGCGAAGCCGCCAACCCACTAAACATATGTTTAAGTTACTTAATAGGCGGCTTCCTTGGGACGCTCCGCACCTTCGGTGCTAAGTGGAGCTCGGCCTTCGGCCTAGCATTAAGTTACTTCAACTTATATTCAGTGGATGGGCGGCTTCCTTGGGACGCTCCGCACCTACGATGCTACGCGGAGCTCGGCCTTCGGCCTCGCATTAAGTTACTTCAACTTATATTAAGTGGGTGGGCGGCTTCCTTGGGACGCTCCGCACCTGCGGTGCTACGCGGAGCTCGGCCTGCGGCCTCGCATTAAGTTACTTCAACCTATATTAAGTGGGTGGGCGGCTTTCTTGGGACGCTCCGCACCTACGGTGCTACGCGGAGCTCGGCCTTCGGCCTCGCATTAACTTACTTCGATTTATATTAAGTGGGTGGGCGGCTTTCTTTGGACGCTCCGCACCTACGGTGCTACGCGGAGCTCGACCTTCGGCCTCGCATTAAGTTACTTCAACTTATATTAAGTGGATGGGCGGCTTCCTTGAGACGCTCCGCACCTACGGTGCTACGAGGAGCTCGGCCTTCGGCCTCGCATTAAGTTACTTCAACTTATATTAAGTGGGTGGGCGGCTTCTTTGCGACGCTCCGCACCTACGGTGCTACGCGGAGCTCCGCCTGCGGCCTCGCATTAAGTTACTTCAACTTATATTAAGTGGGTGGGCGGCTTTCTTGGGACGCTCCGCACCTACGGTGACACGCGGAGCTCGGCCTTCGCCCTCGCATTAAGTTACTTCGACTTATGTTAAGTGGGTGGGCGGCTTCCTTAGGACGCTCCGCACCTTCGGTGCTACGCGGAGCTCGGCCTTTGGCCTCGCAATAAGTGTAGTGAACGTATGATATTGTGTTTACGCGTGCGAAGCCGCGGGCAAAAGCTAGTATATAATAAAAATATGCTACACAAAATCAAGATAACAATATTTATACATGCAATTTTTTTACTTAATACCTTATTTATAGTGAATTTCAACGTGACAGTTTACCACTTTATATTAACAATGTAGTATTTACTTAACTAAAAAGAAAAACATAACAATAAACAATAAAACTATATTTACATATTCATATTTACACGAAAGAAATACCAGGTATATTATTTATAATATTTATTTTCTTCCAGGTATTCCTGAACATTATAAAAGCTGTGTTCAATAAGATATTTCTTAAATTTTAGTGTAAAAGTGTTATATTTAATTTCTCCTGCTATTTCTTTTGGTAAACTATTGTAAATTCTATATCTTCTATATCTATATCTCTTATTGCTCATTTGAAGATTACTTGCAGGTATCGCTATTTTGTTTTTGTGTCTTAGGTTTAATGTACAAGTGTAACGTTCGTCCGCTTTAGTGTATAAAGATGGGTATCTTCGGACAAACTTACAGGCTTCTAATATGTACAGGGATGGTAAGGTTAATATGTTCAATTTTTTAAAATATTGTCTGCAGCTGTCATACTTTTTTATATTTGAGAGAATTCTGATGCATCTTTTTTGCAGTAAAAATAGGTTTGACCAGTCTGTACTATTACCCCATAAAATTATCCCGTATTGAATCCAGGTTTGTGTAAAAGCGTAATAGGCACTTATTGCAGTTTTTAGATCTGTGGTCTTTCTTATGTTTCTAAGGGCATAAGCAAATCGAGATAGTTTTGCACAAATATTTTCAATATGTGTCTTCCAATTAATCTTTTCGTCAATATGTATGCCTAATAGTCGACAGTTATTAGTTTGTTGAATTGGATTATTTAAATATTTATAGTTAATAGCTAAAGGCTTTCTTTGATGGGGTCTGAACTGAATTAAGTTAGTTTTCTTTAGGTTTAGTTTTAGATTATGATCTTCAAGCCAATTTAGCAAAGCATCAAGTAAAGCGTCTAATTTGAGCCTCAGTTCTTCGCTATTCTGACTCGGAATTACTATAGATATGTCGTCTGCATATAGGAAGCACTTAGTATTTTCTGTATTTAGTATGTTTGGCAAATCATTAATATAAATGAGAAATAAATATCCTCCTAAAACACTTAAACTTATAAATATAAATAAACATCCTAAAACACTTCCCTGTGGTATTGAGCACGTGGGTTCTTATCTCTGTGAATGTACTTTAGTTACTGTGTTGGTATTTTTATCGTAGTAATCTATTTCAACAATAGTATTGTGGTCGCAGTTCTAACCTCTTTTTTTTTTTTTTTTTTTAACCCGGAGAAATGCATTGAATTGCATACCACTACGTAACATGAGACCCTCGGGGGTAGAGTCAAATATTACGCATTGGTGATGTGGGGCTCTCTAATCCGCGAAGGACTAGCCTACCCACTAAAACTCTGGGATGCTGCCAACCCGTGCCGTAGTGGTGATGCCATGGGATCGCGAACATTCACCACGACACCACCGGCACTTTCGCCCTAGGGCGAACCCTCACCGAAAGACACACTGTAGCATAGCAGTGTGCCTTACCCTCACCACTTCCCCAAGCCCCCAGGAAGCGGGGACCGCCACCGACACACGGTGCTTCGGTCCCACCCTCCTTGCTGAGGGAGAACAAACGCCCCTACCCCTCAGCCGGCCATGATCACGGACCCGGGAGAAGTTTTGGAAGTGATGCTGAAGACGCACTTCCCGGACTGTGAAGCAGCCAGGTTAGATGAAGAGGATTCGTCAGGATGCTCTGAACCGGACTGGAAGACGGCTAAGGAGGTAGTAGCGGATGAGAGACTGGCCTGGGCAGTCAAATCCTTCGCTCCTTTTAAAGCAGCAGGGCCGGACGGCGTAATCCCGGGTTTAATCCAAAAGGGCTACGACCTGATAAAAGAGAATTTGAAGGAAATATTCAAAAGCAGTATTGCCCTGGGGCACATCCCGAAAGCTTGGAGAGAAGTACGGGCAGTCTTTCTACCAAAGCCAGGGAAAAAGACATACCAGGATGCAAAGTCATTCAGAAGCATAAGCCTATCATCATTCGTATTGAAAACACTGGAGAAAGTGATAGACGCATTCGTAAGAACAAAAATAGGAGAGAGTGGAAAGCCACTACATGGAAACCAACACGCCTATATGGTGGGAAAATCCACGGAAACGGCTCTACACAATTTGACAATAAGGATCGAGAGATCTCTGGAAGCAAAACACTATGCACTAGGATGTTTCTTCGACGTGGAAGGGGCCTTTGACAAGGCGACCTTTGAAGCGGTGGAAGAAAGTCTAAGGAGAGACGGGATAAATCCTACTATTGGGTCCTGGATAAGCAAAATGCTCAGGGGAAGGGCGGTAACGGCGAAACTCGGAGGAGAAGTAAGACGGATAAGACCGAGAAGAGGCTTTCCACAAGGAGGATGTCTATCGCCACTAATGTGGTGTATACTTCTAGACTCCTTAATTGAGAAAACAAATAAAGGAGGCCTATACGTACAAGCATACTCCGATGACGGAGTCATACTGGTACGCGGAGTGGCCCTAAATGTAGTCAGAGACATAATGAGGAAAGGGGTGATGGAAATATTAGCATGGTGTAGGGGCAGAGGATTGGACCTGAACCCCGATAAAACTACACTAATATTATTTACCAATAAGAGGAAAACAGAGAAAATGAAGCCCATCAGCATTCTAGGTAAAGAACTCGAAGTAGTCAAGGAGCTAAAATATCTGGGAGTAACGCTAGATAGTTCTCTCAGATACAAAACACATATAAGAGAGCAATCGGCCAAGGCCATAAGAACGCTCTACCAGTGTAAAAGGGCGGTAGGAAGGAAATGGGGCCTGAAACCACACATGGTACACTGGATTTACAAGGCAGTGATACTACCCAGGATACTATACGGGGCCCTGGTATGGTGGCATAAGGCCAACATCAAAGAATACCACAAAGAATTATCCAAAGTACAAAGATTGGCATGTCTTATGATCACGGGGGCAATGAGGACAACGCCCACGCAAGCAATGGAAATCATGCTCGGTCTCAAGTCACTTAAAATAGAAGCGGAGAAGAGGGCCATGGAGCAATGGTACAGAATGAAAGCATGTAAGGAATGGAGAGGAAGTTGTGTGGATAAGGGACATGCACTCATTCAGAGGGAAGCATGTTCGAAGATGGGGATGATCACCCAAAACAACGACCTTATAAAGAGACGAGAAATGTTCGATAAGAAATATAGGATACATATAGGAGACAGGGACCACTGGAAAATAGAGGTAGAACACCCCGTGACTGTCTGCTTTACGGACGGTTCTCGGCGGGAATCGACGAAACTGGCAGGAGCCGGTGTAGTGATACCGAAGCTGGGGAAGAAGGTACACATACCTCTGGGGAGGTATGCCAGCGTATTTCAGGCAGAGGTATGTGGCATAATGAGATGTGTGCAAATAATAGATGAATGCTCGCAGAGAGAGGGATCTGTCGTCATATACACAGATAGCCAGGCTGCGCTAAAAGCGTTAGGCAAGCCGATGGTAAGCTCATCCTTGGTAATGGAATGTAGGGAAGCCCTAAACAAACTTGGAGAGCACACAAGGATTACGGTAGCATGGGTACCTGGACATCAGGGTGTGATAGGGAATGAAAGGGCAGACGAGATGGCAAGACTGGGGGCAGAAAGGGAACTCATAGGACCTGAACCTGCACTGCCAATATCGGCAGAGGTCACGAAAGGAGTTATAGCCAGACTAATGGAGGAAGAGGCCAACAAACAATGGCGTGAGACAATGGACTGTCGACAATCGAAGATGATCTTAGGAGGCATAAACAGGAAAAGGACCAGGTATCTCCTGGAACTAGGTAAGAAAAATCTCAGATTATTAACAGGTATAATCTCGGGCCACAACAGCCTTAACAGGCACCTAAACGTCATGGGTGTAGTGAGTGACCCAAGCTGCTCATATTGTGGCCATGAGGAGACTAGTAAGCATGTTATAGCAGAGTGTGGCATGTATGCGATAGTACGCTATAGCATCTTCGGGAAAGATAAACTGGAAGAGGAGGAGCTGAGGGACATTAACCTTAAAGATGTCCTTTCCTTCTGCAGGAGAACAAGAAGATTCGAGGAAGAAGGCTGTATGGGAGCGCTGCCGGGACAGTAACCGTTGGCTCCAACTGGGAACTGGGCTGAATGAACGCACCCAAGCGATCGACAGCCCGCCTGTCTCCGGCCGGGCGTCCCTACACCAAATCATCATCATCACCCCACGACACACTCTCCACGCCAAGGGAGGACAAACGCCCCTACCCCTCGACCCGCCACGGGAGGACAGAAGCCCCTACCCCGTGGGTCCCTCAACGCTGACGGTGGTGAAATCCAACACAAACACCGAAGTGCCCACCCGAGTCATGCTCCGCCAGCCTCCATCTCGGTCTTCTCCACCGGCGGAGGTGAAGTCCATCACAAACACCGAAGTGCCCACCCGAGTCATGCCCCGCCGGTCTCCTTCTCGGTCTCCTCCACCGACGGAGGTGAAGTCCATCACAAACACCGAAGTGCCCACCCGAGTCATGCTCCGCCGGTCTTCTTCTCGGTCTCCCTCGCCCGTCTTGGCCCGTAGGCCCCCTCCCTGGTGTCTCTTGGCTTCCCCGCGCCCAACCGCAGGTACTGAGCCCCCCCACCACGACAAGGTGGACACCGTTGGGGTTCTAACCTAACCTAACCCAGCCTGGTCGGTTTTGGCGGTTTGTCGGCTGCTGCCGCAGCACGGTAGTTTCGCTCGCTCGGCTCGCGGGCTGTTGTGGTCGCAGTTCTAACCTAACCTAACCTAACCCAGCCTGGTCGGTTTTGGCGGTTTGTCGGCTGCTGCCGCAGCACGGTAGTTTCGCTCGCTCGGCACGCGCCCTGTTGTCGTCACAGTTCTAACCTAACCCAGCCTGGTCGGTTTTGGCGGTTTGTCGGCTGCTGCCGCAGCACGGTAGTTCGTTCGCTCGGCTCGCGCGCTTTTGTTGTCACAGTTCTAACCTAACCTAACCCAGCCTGGTCGGTTTTGGCGGTTTGTCGGCTGCTGCCGCAGCACGGTAGTTTCGCTCGCTCGGCTCGCGCACTGTTGTGGTCACAGTTCTAACCTAACCTAACCCAGCCAGGTCGGTTTTGGCGCTTTGCCGGCTGCTGCCGTGGCACGCTAGGTTCACTCGCTCGTCTCGCGCGCTGTTGTAGTCGCAGTAATGGGGCGGGAAAAGTTAAAAGGTAAACTCAACTGCCAAACTGCAGTGCCAAAAGTATCATTGGGTAAATTAAAAATGGGCTACGAAACAAAATACGTAACAACTCATAGAGCAAGTGAATATGACGGGAAAAGTTTTTTGGACAAACGATAATTCTACTAAATGTGAAATGGTGAAAAGAAAAATGTACGAGTCCTGTCATCGGACAAACGATAATAATTCGAATAGTTTTCGGACAAATGTAATTCGGTCAATGGTTTTTAGGGTTCCGTACCCAAAGGGTAAAAACGGGACCCTATTACTGAGACTTCGCTGTCCGTCCGTCCGTCCGTCTGTCACCAGGCTGTATCTCAACAACGGTGATATAGCTAGAGTTGAAATTTTCACAGATGATGTATTTCTATTGCCGCTATAACAACAAATACTAAAAATAAAATAAAATAAATAAACCATGAATACAAAGATCAAAGCTTAAATAAAAATTGAAAAAGGAGCTACCTGGTGGAAGGGACCGGGAATCGAACCCGGTACCTCTGGATTGCCGGTCCAGCGCGTTAGCCACTTCGCTACCCTCGCTCCACGTAGACCTGACGAATTTTTCCTTATGCTTTTGTGTGTCGTTGTTATAAGCTTTGATCTTTGTATTCAAGGTTTAAATAAAAATTGTGGTGTACCCACATCAAAAAAATGAGACATTACATGTTTCATAAAATTATAAAACAAACAGCGCCCTCTCTCGCTTGCTCGTTCACCGCTGTAAAGTGGTGCGGTAAGATGTGAATATTAACGTATTCACATAGAGGTCGCTAAGGTGTAAAAACCTTTCAAATAAACAATGCAAAGATCGACACACAAAAGCATAAGGAAAAATTCGTCAGGTCTACGTGGAGCGAGGGTAGCGAAATGGCTAACGCGCTGGACCGGTAATCCAGAGGTACTGGGTTCGATTCCCGGTCCCTTCCACCAGGTAACTCCTTTTTAAATTTTTCTTTAAGCTTTGATCTTTGTATTCATGGTTTAAATAAAAATTGTGGTGTACCCACATAAAAAAATGAGACATTACATGTTTCATAAAATTATAAAATAAATATTTAAGGGGGGCTCCCATACAACAAACTTGTTATAGATTATATATATATGTATAGGTACGGAACCCTTCATGCGCGAGTCGGGCTCGCACTTGCCCAATTTTTAGTGTTTGAGATAGGTTACCCTCTTCCTCGCTTTCCTTCAACTTTACCTTCTAGGTATTGTTATTTATAAAACCGTCAAGTGGTGGTACCTGTGGGTCTGATGGTCAAAGATTTTCTCTCTCCTATTCTCTATAGTTTTATATCCCTTTTCCTCTACTCTTTAAAGTAGGTTCTTCTTCTTTCGTACCTTTTTCGTCTAGCTAAGGCAACTAATCTTCTCCATCCTTCGCCAGCACCACATTTCGAATGCCTCGCGGTCCCACCCCGTTTCTTCATGCTCCACACCACACACATACAACACGGTTACAATATCTGTGGACCTCGCTGGAATGTGAAGCCCCTCCCCCTACCCTTGTACCTAACCGCGCTCGCCCCGTCGCGTCGCGCACCGTACCAGAGCGCCGACGTGACGTCATCGACGCCAGGTCCACACAGATATTGTAACCGGGCAAGAATCTTATATATAAGATTCTTGTAACCGGGTTGTACCTATTTATTATTATTACTAAGGTAAGGTATTAAGAATAATACTAACATGGGATAAGTTACTTAGTTATTGGACTGGGGCAGTCGTCCACCGGTGATAGTCTTCCCCCACCGTACCTTATAATATTAAGTACCTAGTTACTTACTTATAATTGGTAAATGTTTCGTAATCTTTCTTAAAAATTACGCAAATAAATGGGATGCCCGCGTTTCTACGTAGGTAAGTTATGTTTATTGTTCAGATTCCTGTTCCGTTATTCGCTTGCTTATGTCTGATGGAGTTTATGCATACGTATATTACCTAACACAAAAGTCTGATTGAGGAGACTAAACCAAATAAATCCGCCGAATTCCAACACTGCTTTCCAAATAACGTGCTCAAACAAGTTTAGTAATTTATTGGCTTGTTCGCAATACGGAACGAAAACTCGACTAACGCCAATAGGGAGTGCCAACAACACCTAACTTTGTTAGTACTGTTTTACAAAGCAATTACAAGAAAGTAAGTTTATTTTGAATTTAATGTTCGTCTATTGTCGAATGGTGCGGGCGTCGCTTGGTAACCTGTGATTGTTGTGTTTGTGGCTAGGAACAGTGGAACGGGCCGCCATTGCCGATTGCCGTTTTGTCGCTCAGTCTCAGTCGCTCAATTCAAGTCGAGCAAGCTTAGTTCGCTTTACCGCGTTGCTGTGAGTGCATGTGACGTTCCGCGCTAAAATTATACAAACATTTTCGAACAGTGACTACGATAACTGTTTTCGAATAATAACAGTTTTTAAAGTGCCCTGTGGGATTTAAGTGTTAGTGTTTAAACTTATCTTTAATAACGACTGCACAATGCGAAAGTTTTTTTTTCAATTCGTTTGTGTGCACGTAATATTGATGGGAAAATGTTGAAGGGATATTTTGTTTTG
Source organism: Apotomis turbidana (assembly GCA_905147355.2). Taxonomy (NCBI): domain Eukaryota; kingdom Metazoa; phylum Arthropoda; class Insecta; order Lepidoptera; family Tortricidae; genus Apotomis; species Apotomis turbidana. The sequence goes on along the minus strand of LR990280.1, from coordinate 55,949,023 downwards.
GTGCTCGTTTTCCAGTTTCTACCAGCCGGTAAGTTTTTTTAAGCAACTATGCTACATACTCCGAATGCAAGGCGATTGTATATTTTTTTAATTGACTCATCGACCTCAATTATCATGGTCCAATTAAACAAGTTTAAAAAAAGTTAATGACGTTTGTTATTACACTCTGTGAACATTAGAAAGATAAGCACATAATAGATGTTATGTTACCTGGGTATTATTTAATGAATTATTTAGTAGTAAGATTTGAGAGCACTAGTATATATAAATCATGCGCTTAGTTAAACAAGCTGGTTTCACCAGGCTCTGTTAGTTGTTAACATTTGATCAAGTTATTACGTCGAATTGAGAGACTTGCAGATTGAGATATTTGAGATTGTCGAGATTGACATTTGCTACGTTTTTAATCCTAGAAAGGAAATATTTGGTCGCCACCACTGACGATAGGTACTCATAAAAAGACAAAATAATGCCATGAAATATGGGATGAATTTCAGCGATTTGGTGCCCATTTAGTACAAATATGCACAATTAAATGAAATGTTTTTTTTATATGTAGTGTAAGTCATTTTCGCACAAATGATTTTTAGGCGCCTCTACTACTACGCACAATTTTCTTAAACAATTTGTTACTTATAACTTATAACAATAACTCCCGCGAAATATCCCTAGTGTTATTAATTACTAACTATAATAGTTATTTTGTTGTAATTATTATTATTGTAATTTGATATTTATTATTGTTATCAAATGAGAGACTCAAACACCTAAACTTGACTTTCAGAATAAAATTAAAATTTGAATTTTGCATTTTCAATGTCAGCTCCATAGCTCTCTAAGTTCCTACTTTGCTACTAAAAGGCCGAAGCCCGGGTAGGTACCTACCTACCTACCTAGATTCTCTTTGGTGGCCATTGCCTACTTATAACGCGTCTTATCTATTTTATTATTAATTCCGCTGTTTTTACTATCAATTTCATCACATTTTATTTGTTAATATTAATATATATGACGATCATAGTATAAGTGCATGTAAATTGACTTAGTGTAATTTATATTGACATTTTATATTATGAAATAAGTAAATCTAAATCTATCGGCAGAATTTTTAATGAAGAGTTGCATTTAAAACAAATAATATGGTAATTTCTTCGCGAAATAAATTCCGTAACCGAGAGGCTTAACAATGTAAGTGCCTCCGTAACTAAGAAGCATAACACTGTAAGTGCCTCCGTAACTAAGAAGCATAACACTGTAAGTGCCTCCGTAACTAAGAAGCATAACACTGTAAGTGCCTCCGTAACTAAGAAGCATAACACTGTAAGTGCCTCCGTAACTGAAAAGCATAACTCTGTAAGTAAAACTATTCAAAATTGTCAAAATTCTCAAACTGGGTTTTTCAAGTTATTTTCGACTGAAATGAGAGCATATAAGAGTTACGTTGCTAACTCTGGGGATAAGTATTATTCACTTTAAAAGTTGGTTGAATATATGTGTCATTTAAAAAAAAAAACAACATTTAAATGTAGGTACTTATAAGGCCACTTAATATAATCATAATCAATTCTCGGTATACCCACCAAAGCATGGCGTCGCCACGCAAACAAAACGCCGCGTCACGTATACTTACAGAGAAGCCATCTCCTCTCTAATTGTTTTGTTTTCGTTCGCGTTAGTGCCAACAAACTATCGCGCTGGTTCCAGAGAACACTTGAGCAGTGTTGCCAGGAGTCTCTTAAAATCCGCATTCTCCGCAAAACTTTTTGGAACAGATTATGGCGAACAAAAAGAGCAGAACTCAACGCATTATTAAAAGTTAAAACACTACATTATCACAGTAATTATCCTTACTTAACAAATTCCCTGGACAGCCAAACCAAACGTACCTACTAATAATGTGTCAATTCATTCACAACTAAATATTAAAACACGGTTGCCTGCCATCTGTTTACACCATACTTTGGCCACATAATGCGAAGAGGAGACGAGAGCCTTGAAAATCTGGTCGTGGTTGGGGGCTTGAAGCCAAGAGAGCCCGAGGCCGTTCACCAACCAGAAGTTCTGTCCAAGTCAAAGACGCAACCTCCTCAAGCAAATTCGACCAGGCGGTGAGGGCAACGGTACCGATGGAGACAGACCTTCAAGGCGAAACCAGCCAGTGATCACAATCCTCAGTAACGGGACCGGTTGAAGAAAAATAAAAAAGAATTACAAATTATTGTAATGATTTGCTTTTGCCAACTGGACGAATTTATGCAAAGGGAACCAACCCACATATAAAACCGTGTAATATGAAACCCTCTATCTATAACATTGAGTACAAAAGTTAAATGTGTGTTGATTCTTTTTTGCATAAATATGTCCAACTGTAGTTACGTGGTGGTTGAAGGATTATAAAATCTGTACTTTTCATTATTTCGATATGATATGCACTTGGCCCGCTGTCGCACTTGTCCCTGACTGACATTACTAAGTATAGTAAGTATACAACCCTAGCTATACAAAAATATTGTGTGCAAGATTTTACGTCGTTTCTTTTACCTTAGTTACATATACCTAGTCATTGAAATTCTATTAAATAATATGTCATTCTTTATTGGTTTCATTATGTCTCGGATTCCTTTTGCGGTTTTCCCTCACGGCTGCGAGTCTGTCTGGTTACAAAATGAAGAGACACATTTCTTAAGAACCAAACCGCAGTCGAATTATCGTCAGACGCGACTTTTCGATCGTTTCGTGATTTTTGATCCCATATTTGAGTCATGTGTAAGTTTCCAATGCACAAAATGACTCGACCGTGTTTACGTTTCGTACTACAAATGTCATAAAACAGAGACGTTTGCGAGAAAAGCAAACTTACAGTATTTAGAAACTTGTAAGTGACTCATGGTATACTTTAGGCCGGCTACACACAGTCTGAATTCAGAACGGAGTGACGTCAGAAAGTGTCTCTGTCTGTCATATGGCGATGTCTCGCTTGCTGACTCACTCCGTTCTGAATCCGGATCTGAATTCAGACTGTGTGTGGCCGGCCTTAGAGCCCAACAGGGTGTTTTCAACGTGTGATACTATACAGCACGACCACGGATGATTTTATTATTTCTTTTGCGGTACATATTCACGAAAAAAAGAGTACTTTTATGTACTTATCATATTAAAAAATCTACTCGCACAGTTTCGGCATTGTGACTTAGAGGTCTTGGTCGTGCTGGATAGATGCTCTCTGGCACGACCGCACTATATTTATGGTTGATTTAGTGGTCAAATGAATACAAAACAAATGTACTCAAATTGTACTATTCTACAATCACATCAAATGTGACAATCGTATCGCTGAAACAGCTGTTGTCATTATGTATTACAAAAGGGGACCGTAAAGGGGGCATTTGAAGTGACATGTACGGTCAGCTCTAAAAATATTCACTGACACTTAATCTATACACATATTTATTACACGTGACTGTACATACCAAAAGGAAATAAATAAACGCAAATAGTGAGATAATTATATTTTTATTATTTTTGAGTTTTATGATTGATGATATACATAAAATAAATTGATAAGAGTTGACAACTTTATAATGAGGCACGTAGATTATTTGTCCGGAGAATTAAAATCCGCATACTGCAATAGTTTTGGGAATACCGCGATGGACAAAAAAAACTATGCGAAAGAATATACATATCATTCCACGTTTTTGGAATGATATGTATATTCTTTCGCAGATTTAAAAGTAGAAACAATTGGCTCAAGCGAAGACTTTCGGGAAAATTCTGTACTTTCTCAAAATCCCATATTAATAGATAACTGGCGCAATAAAACTAATAAGGATACAACTAAAAAGACACTATTAGAAACAACGAAACAAAAAAAAAATAAGAACGTTATAGATTTTCTTTCCAATGGAAGTATTTGCCGGTCTGGTATCCTTAATGTTATTATAAATAATACATGTGCATTTGATTCTCTCCTACATGGCTTGGTCATTGGTTACATTGAATTTCCTCTTGTAAAAAAACTGGTACTTCGACTTTCAGGTGATTTTGCAGACTTGATAAAAATAATCGCTGAGAAAGATTATTTAACTGACGTTTATGCCTTAAGAACTCAAATTTTGATGCCACATTGCAATACTTCAATGCAAAGCAACATAAAAGTGATTGATTGTACATCCACTATTGCATTTGTTTTACGTACGGTTCTGAATGGTCAGATATTTAGTTCAAAAATAACAAACTCTTGTGTGTTGTGCAACAGCGCGGATGAAAGGCAGTGTCAATATATTTCTTTGAATGAATTAATTCTCTCTGAACAAGGAATTTCAGCATTACAGGAGTCCGCTTTGTCAGTTATAAACAATGAAGAGAATATAAAAAAAACATCTCAGTATTCTCAGTGCTGCAATATGACGAAAATCAAGGTTCAGGAATTAAACGACGTCATATTTATTGATATTGACCTGAATGTGACACTTAAAGATATTCCAAATCAAATTAACTTGTGTACAAAACAATATTCAGTTTTTGCCGTTATTGAAAACATTCCAGGACCTTTTAGGGTTCACTGTAAAGTAGGTATGCCATATTTGAAAATCTATGATGATTTAGATAAGAAAGTCCAAAAATCTGATGTTCACAAAAACTTCAATGCTGTTTTAATTATGTAATGCAGCTATTTAAAATCGTAGTTCGTGCCTCTACATGTATCAATAATGGCAAAAGAATATTTTGTAATTTTTGTGCCTTACCTACTAATACATTATTGATTAAAAATAATTTGTCATATACCTAATTGTGTCTATTTATTTAAGTTTGTTATGGGCATCAATCGCGACAGTAAAAGTACGATTTCAAAAGCACAAATCTTTTGTAATAATGACAGCTGTTTCAGCGGTACGATTGTCACTTGGATTTGATGTGCTTGTAAAATAGTACAATTTGAGTACATTTGTTTTGTATTCATTTGACCACTAAATCAACCATAAACATAGTGCGGTCGTGCCAGAGAGCATCTACCCAGCACGACCACGACCTCTAAGTCACAATGCCGAAACTGTGCTAGTACATTTTTTAATATGATAAGTACATAAAAGTACTCTTTTTTTCGTGAATATGTACCGCAAAAGAAATAATAAAAACATCCGTGGTCGTGCTGTATAGTATCACACTTTTCAACCCACGCCATATTCCGGATTTTTAGTGGTACTAATTTATCTTACTGGCAACGACAAATTTTTGGTAACTGACGTTGAAAGTCAGTAAATGTCACTGATGTAAACAAAGAGAAAACGTGACAAAATATTCCGCAAATTTCAAGCATTTTTTGCATAATAAAGCCAAAACTATCCACAGTGATGAAAGTCAACATTTTTTTTTTCAATAGGATTCAGGCCGATCGAAGGATTGAGCATCATTCCGGTAGACAATGTTATGAAGTTATTATTATTATTATTAATCCGTTTATGGCGGCTCGAAGCTTGTGCCAGTATCAGTTTTTTGGTTTCCAATGCATGACTTCCGTGTTAAATATAAATAAGACTTATCAAAAAAATAAAACATGGGATGAAATGAACGTGAACAAAGATGGCCGATGAATCTGTTTTGAAGTTGGTTCTTGACAAATCCTAGACAAATCGCTTGACGTTTAATAATTCAAATATATACATTATTGCCATATGAAAGCTGTTTGAAGCGCCACTATCCGTGGGCCGGACCGACGCTTGTTAGGCTATTATTACCTTATTCAAATAAAAAGTGACTCCCATATCGATTTACAGTCTGACCAAAAATAATACTGTAGTATCGTCCCCGTTTTCTTAGGTTGATTAGAAAGGGACGACACTAGAGTATTTCCACTTTTTAATTTCTACTGTTTTTGGTCAGACTGTATAACTGGCGAAGATATCACGTAACACACAGAAATAAAAACAAAACAATAAGACATTTGTAAAAACCCAGTTAAGAATGAGGTGGGTGACAACTGACGTCACAATCCTCATAATGAAAATGTCACAGCGATCAGCGGTCTAAAAGTATCGCCGTATTGTAACAAAGTATCCAAACTCACCTTCATAATTAGACGAACAAACTTGATAGAAAATATATAGTGATTGGTTTATGTCGATACAAATATGTCGATATAACCTTGTACCTACTATAAATCAGATTCATTTTATCAAGTAACACTCACCCTATCTCTACGCTACTCGCGAAGTTGACCGAAGTTGGCCGTTATTATATTATTTTCAGACATGTCTGTGGAAATAATGCAATTTACGCAAAATTTCCGGGCTTTTTCATGTCTTTGTCCGGGTTCGGTCAATTGAGAGATGGCAGCCCTAGACATGCGTAACAGCCGTGACAAAGTCAAGCTAATATTTTATATAATGAAACCACACCGAGTGACCTGGAATGTAACGATTTTACTCACCGCGACCCAAGATCAAAACAATGAGTGCACTGTCAACATTCTGATCCATGAAAATGACGTAATTTATAATGAATTCCTGCAATGAAATGCTCCAATTATTCACCAATCCGTCGGCCACAACCTAATTACACATATACCTCTCTGATAATCTAGAAGAGATCTCAGAAATTGCCATATACCTACTGGCGTGCTACGGTAAAAAGCGACCTTTTGCTATGGAGCTCCATACAAAAAGGTCGCCTTTTACCTTAGCACGGCAGCCTAGTTTATCGCCACTTCGCCAATCTGATCGTATATGCGGCATGCGACGCCATAGATACTCGCATCAGGCGCAAACTTACATTGACCGGGTTGTACGTGAAATGTCACTATGAAGCTTGTATCACAAGCATAGGGTTTTAATGACAGCTAAAGGTGATATACCTGAAATATCGCTCAGTTGGCGATTATTTCAAAGTATCGATCTGCGCCCAGTTAATTAGGTCTAATAGGCCTGGTACAATTTTTGCGGTAATTTTTCGAGCGTTTTAACCGTCTCATTACCGTGACCGCGATAAAGGCCAATTGGACAATTCATGGACACAACCGACCTCATTTAGATAAGAATTTTAAAAATCTGCGTGAAGACGCAGAAAAAAATATATAATTTCATTGTCATCCAGAAGAGTAGAAGTCTTGTAGAAGTACAAGACAAACGAAAATGGCGCCTCAGATCATACGGGGTTCATCTATATTGTGGTATCGGTAATGAGACGGGTAAAACGCTCGGCCCCCAAGTGCCAACCCCATCAACAATATTTTTTTATTAAATTTCGAAGGCAAAGGGGCACTATTCGGCCACTATTATTAAGAACAGACTAATAGACAATTTAAAAAAAAAAACTGATAAAACCATAATATAAAGAAAAAATTACCTGCAATCCGTAGATCCTAACAGCACAGCGGCCTATCGAAATAAAAAATAATTTAATCGTCTTTCAAAAATTTTACCAAGCGTATTGGTGACACACGGCAAACTAACATTTCTAGATTTTCTAGTACTAAGGATACTAAGGACAATAAATCGGTACAAGACCTACAGCACTTTTAACCCACTTTGTAAGTGAGTCAAGACCGTGCTTGTTTATATTTTATTGCTTTTTACCGGCAGGAAATGCGGGTAGAATTTGCGGGCAAACAGAATTATGATAAAATTTCGATATTAACCCGGCCTCCAAAAGTTAAAATGTCTTCTTAGATAATTCAATGCAAATTTAGAATGCATAGTAATTACAAAAAAATATCTTATTAGCTTTCTGCTTAAGAGAGGTCTGCTCTTTGGAAATTGCGATAGCTTCAGACGTGTTAGAGGCGTGTTCGCTATTTACAGAATAATATTCGTTACTTCGTCATTAATATTTAAGTACGAGTAATTCCCACTCTCATAGCAGTCTAGAGAGGGGCTAATTTGAAGATTCAAACTTGCTCTCTGGTTAAACAACGTTTGGATGAACGAGACAACATGATACAAAGAACGAATTTAGAACTTTAGAATGATCCTTTTGGATGTACATCATCCCCCGAGCAATTTCAAAAACTTTATGGTTAATGCCAGAATAGGTACGATATCGCTATAACACTCATGTAAATTGATTGCTATGTAGGTATTATATGTCTGTCCGTTACTAACTTCAAGAGTGTGAGGAACTATAGGTATTCCACATATCTTCAAACCTAAGTTCTTCAACTCCGCTGCGAAAAACTGCGATGATGATAAAAATTAAATGATGAAATTTAATTATATAAATGCACAAATTAAAATCTCATTCTAATATGTGTATGTGTTAATATTAACCGTATAAGGGATTTTTCCTAATAGTGCCTTTAATATTATGTGGGTTAACCACTATTCAATTGAGTACATTTGTAGGGAAAGTGAGCATATAAGGCAGACGATTAGACCAGACCCTTCGCCTATATTAATACTTGGTACTGTTCGGTATTTTTTTTCATATTCTTGTCTTCTCAGATTGGTTGGTTTACGTACGCATAGTGCCATCTCTCTTGCTCCTTTGTTAAACGGCATTTGAGTGAGAAATCCGACCATATGAGCCAGCTTCAAACCAAGTTGTTCGCGGCATACAATCGTGACACCATGATATAGTACGACCAACTTATCTGTGAACTGAAGGGTGTCGCCACTGTCTTCACACACAGCACCCGAACGCAGACACACTGAAAATCGTATGACATTTCAGCATGACATTCGTGGTTCCCAATTTCGCCGTTCCACACATAAGTTGGTCGCACTATACTAATGTTTGTTCAACATCTGCGTTGCTAGGAACTTAACATTAACATGTACTTATACGTTTTTATCAAACTACGTCAATGTTTTGATTATTTTTCCTGATATGACGAATTCCCCTTGTATTGATTATTCTAAGAAGGCTGTATGTTGTATCATCTTTTATTACCTACTAAGCTCCGTACCGCGGTATTTTATTTTTTAACCCTTTGAGCGCCAAGCGGCAAAGCCATTCACCGACGCTAAACAAAAAAAAAGTGCTCCATAATCAACAGAGATTGAAAAACACAGATAATGGTTTGAATTAGCATGTTTTTGACCATTGAAGTTTTTGACGTCAATAGGCGTCGTTGGCGTCAGTGGCACGAATTCCCGATGACGTGATTTGCCGTCTTTGGCGGTCAAAGGGTTACATGACTTGAACTGTATCAGGGCTTATTAGCCCTCCCTACTAGTAGTCGGACTTTGTGTGGGAGTATAACCCGCTAATGGAATTATCTCCTCCCCACAGGAGTGATGACATCCCGCGGTGTTACCCGATCATCCAACTGGAACCTAACATTTTTTTGGGATAAAAAGTAACGTGTTAATCCAGCCTATCAGCTACCTCCATATAGCTGCCGGCAAACTTTTAGACCATAACCTTGACTGCGCACTAGCCGATTTACAGCCGTTTTAGCGCGAGGAAATAACAAACAAACATACAAACACTTTCCAACTTTCGCCGTATAATATTAGTGTGATACTTTTCTCATTATCTGCGGTGGTGATGTAAGACTACAAGAAATTAATTATTTAAAGATAACAAAAAAGGAAAAACAAAGTGACAGTCAATAAAAAAAAAACCTTAAACACTACTACTATGTACAAAAAAACTAAAAATAAAATAGACCAAAACAAATTAAAAAAATTGCTCCCCTTTGGCAAGGTACCGAAAATGCTGGCAGCATTGCCTCGCTGAACAGCTATGCTGATACGCCGTGCGAGGAAGCTGCCAGCTCTCCGGTCCCCAGTGGTCTATTTAAGCCTTTTGGAGAGCTTGTGAATTAATTATAATAATAATAATAATATCCTTTATTGTGCACCACATGAAAAAGATTAATACAAAGAAATAAAGCAAAGTTAAATAGGGTAACAACAGGCGGTAAATATGGGGGTAATTATTTTAAGTTCTTCCGTCGCAGATGTTATCTGATGCTTTAAATTGGTATCGAGGTTTAGAAATAATTGTTATTTAAAGACGTGTTAACACAGGTGACGTAACAATTACGAATATGTGTTTTTATGACACAAGTGTGAACATTTCAACGGTTTAGACAAACTTCCAACTCTTGTATTGTGTAACGCATTTTTCGAGGAGTGGTTCATGTACTTTATGAAGCCCAATAGTGTTTTTTTAATATCGATGTGATGTCAAAATTACCGTTTTCATGACCATTTATTTCAAACTTTAGTGATGATTAAATGTCAAATGTCAAATTATTATTATTTAAGTTTCACTCTTGTCGGTGCAGTTCTCTCCAGTCCGTTCTACTTAACGCCAGTTCTTTGACTTCCCGATACGACCCGACGTCTGCCTTTTTCTTGATCTGGTCCAAATAGTTAATCCTCGGCCTTCCTCTTCCTCTCCATCCTTCAATTTTCCCCTCCATTATCTTTTGTATTAGATCGTCGTGTCGTATCAAATGACCTATCATTTTCCCTCTTCGAGTTTCTATTGTATGAAGTATATGTCTCTTCTCCTTTACCCTTTCCAATACTTCCTCATTGGTGACTCTTTCTGTCCAGCTTATTCCCTCCATCCTTCGCCAGCACCACATCTCGAACGTCTCAAGCTTTTCTGTGTCCCGTTGTATGATGGGTCCATGTCTCGCAGCCATAAAGTGCAATGCTCCAAATATAAGTTTTAATAAAACGTTTTCTTATAGATTCGGCCATTTTTGACTTAAAAATATGTTTTTTACTGTGAAAAGCGTTTTTAGCTATTGCTATTCTAGTTTTAATATCTGTAGTGCATCTCGAGATATTAAAACTAGAATAGCAATAGCTAAAAACGCTTTTCACAGTAAAAACATATTTTTAAGTCAAAAATGGCCAAAAATGACAAATATTTGAATGAAATTTGACAGTGCCTGATAGAGGTTAATGTGGATACTACATAAATATGTCAGTTATTAGACTACGATCATTATTATTATGTATATGTCGTTTTTCCTGAAAATCATTGGTTAATACTAATAGTACTTTTGACTGTTACTATCAGTCAAAAGTACTTTTGACCGCAGGCACATTCGTCCCTTTATCTCGATAATATTTTAATCCGACTCGGCCGGGTTAGGTTAGGTTTTTTTTTATATCCCTAACCAAAAGTGTGAACTGGTCAAAAGGACTTTTAACCGACAAAAACAGGCAAAACTACTTTTGACCAACACGCTCAGTCAAAAGCAGTTTTGCCTGTTTTTGTCGGTTAAAAGTCCCTTTGACTAGTTCAAACTTTTGACTGCAACATATATACCTCGCTATAAATGTTTCGTAATGACTGCAAATTTTTTTTTACGACTCGAAAAAAAAAAACGATCAAAATAATGTTGAAACGTCGAGGTAATTAAATAAACACTTTATCAACGCGATTAAGACCGTAAGATGAAACGGAGACATTCCGTTCACTCGGTCAATAACGCAGATTGTATTTAGATCTATTCTACATCCTATCCATACTCCATAGATTCTTATTTAAAAACATGTGTTAAGAGGCCTTATTCCTTTAAAATACTGATTGTTTTAGTCATTTTTCTCCATGATCAGACATGTTTCTTAAAATATTATTGATGTTACTACCTAGAACATACTTACTATTGGGATGTATTGGTATATATTTGAAACCTAGAGTTTGAATTTTTCATTGATAATTTTTGTTTCAAAAACTACTCGAAATTGCCAAAATTCACAAGGAAAATTAGTTTCTACAACTTATTTTCGACTGCACGCAATGAAAGCATGAAATAGCTATGTTACTACCGAGAACTCGGAGAAAAGTATTATTCACTTCAAAAAGTTAGATGAAATTATCAATATATATGTCATAATAAAAAAACTATATTTTTTAAAAGGAATAAGGCCTCTTAACTATGTTTCAAGTCGATGAATGCGTAAATTATTCATCATTATCCCATTTGACAGACTCAAGTCTATCCAGTTTTTGCGGCATTGTATGACAATGATTATAGTAGTTAATGGGTTAATTGCTTGTTTTTACGGAGCTGTTTGTATGGACGTGAGTTCTCACACGGATTCCATAGATAAGGTAAGGCGGGGTAAGACTACTTATACTCATACTCATTTATTGATAAAAAATTCAATATTTTACAAGTCAAAATCTTATAGCTATTAAATGTCTATTTTAATACATTTAACAATTACAGTATTATTATTTATTGTAGGTATCATACTATCATAGGGTATTGTCTACTAATGGGGTAAGACCAACAGTTAGTTATGTGGCTGGCTTCTCCCGGTGATAGTCTTATCTAGGGCTGCCATCTCTAAATTCGCCAAACCGGGAAAAAGACTTAAATAAACCCGGACATATGGCGAAATGCGCATTTTTCCCCGGACGTGTCCGAAAATAATATTATAAAAAAAAAACAATTTGAAAACCTCCCCGGACGGCCTCCAAACTAAGACGGAATGGCAGTCCTCTCTTACCCCAACTTACCTTACATGAAATACATTTTGTACATGTTTGTGTGCGGAATAAATTTCTCCTTTCAGGGAGTATCAGTACTTTTTAGCCCACAACTGTAAAGGAGCGGGCCCCCCGCGTGTATCCTTCTGTAATATCACGTGATTTTCATATATTTTTTGTTACATTACAGGCGAATGCACAGTGAGACTAAAAGTGAAAAGTATCCTAAAAAGGGATAGCATTCTTACTTCGCTAAACGGGGGGAGGGGAAAGTTCGTTGAGGGCTAACGAAGATCATAGCTCAATTGAGTGCCGTATAAGATAACAGTATACCGGGTGTCCCAAGACTATGGGACATCAAGGATATGTACCTTAAACATCGTAGATACGAGTAGGATATTTTGCTGAAAGAAGACTATGTTATTTTTAAGTTAGTAGGTAATTCTGCATTCAAAGATTTTCTAAGAAATAGGTACTTGCTTAATTATTCACATAAAAATGTTACGTTGTTCCTTTCTTTTCAGGTACTATGTTACTTAGGAAGAATTATTATTTTTATCCATTCTCTCGATTGGCATCATAAAAATAGGGGTGCTTTTTTTTCTTCATATTTAAGTCGGTTCGATTCCCAGACGAACCAAGTAATTCTTAGAAAATCTTTAAATGTAGAATTACTAATTTTTAAAACTAAAATTAATCCTTCTTTCAGCAAAATATCCTATCTACGATATTTAAGGTACTTTCCCTTGATGTCCCATAGTCTTGGGACGACCTGTAGAAAAAAATATGCCACTCACGCCAAAGTCGGCAACCCAAGTAGCACAGGCTGCATGTAAGCGCTTATGTAGCCTTTATTCAGCTTTAATTGGCGGCATAAGGACTGTACCGTCACCGCTGACACCGCTGCGACGACAAGAGTCCATGATCAAAAACTTTCTTATACAATGTTCTACGCTTTTGTAGGGTTCCGTAGCCAAATGGCAAAAAACGGAACCCTTATAGATTCGTCATGTCTGCCTGTCCGTCTGTCTGTCCGTCTGTCTGTCCGTCTGTCTGTCCGTCTGTCTGTCCGTCTGTCCGTCCGTATGTCACAGCCATTTTTTTCCGAAACTATAAGAGCTATACTGTTGAAACTTGGTAGGTAGATGTATTCTGTGAACCGCATTAAGATTTTGATGCAAAAATAAAAAAATAATAATAAATATTGGGGGCTCCCCATACTTAGAACAGAAAATCAAAATTTTTTTTTCATCAAACACATACGTGTGTGGTATCTATGGACAGGTCTTCAAAAATGATGTCGAGGTTTCTAAAATATATATTTTTTTAAACCGAATAGTTTGCGTATCAGACGCTTCCAAAGTGGAAAAAAGTTTCCCTCCCCCTCTAACTTCTAAAATAAGAAAATGAATAATCTAAAAAAAACATATGATGTACATTACTATAAAAACTACCAACGAAAATTGTTTTGAACGAGATCTAGTAAGTAGTTTTTTTTTTAATACCTAACTTTGCACCTAATTTATATGGGGCGCTATACATACCAGGTGCAAACTTAACTTAACCACTTAGGGATGGAAAGTGTTTGTACGGAACCCCTGGGTGCGCGAGTCCGACTCGCACTTGGCCGGTTTTTTACCTAGGAGCATTGCTTTTTTTTGCTGTCGTCAATGGTAACCTTAAAAGGAAAAAACGTTCATTGTGATTGTGTTCGCCTTGTGTCAGTTTTAAATGTTGACAAGGGGTAGCAGACAGAGCCAGTATATTTTTCGAGTCGAAAAACGGAAAACTGGCTTTATGAACTTGCCTTAGTTAAGGATAAGGCACTCCGCTGTTCCAAATACGAAGTTAGTGGAGTGCTACTGCCATCCCTGTCGCCCACATGTCAAATAATGTTTATATAAGAGGGACGGCAAGATACGAATGCCGTACATCGACGTGTACATTATTTTTTAGTTTTCTTGTTGTAACAGAAGACAGAAAGCTAAGCTAACGTTAAATTGCGAAAAATTCCATAGTCTAGACGCATTTGCATTTATAAGTCTTAAACGAGTTTCATTGCATTTATTAAGATATCAAATGGCTCGACCTCTTCAACGAGCTGATATAACGCGAGAACTGCTATACGATCAATTCAAACTTAATAGTCACAGATTGACTTTGAAGGCCAATGTCGTTAAAGCGATCAAAAATTGACCTGGAATAAACTGTTGATGAAACAATACAAAATCAGCACCACGTCAAATATCCCTAATTTCTTGGATTTATTTTTAGTCTGGCAGCATCAAACTAACGGCTGAAGGAAGTGCATGGTAAATAAAAAATGTATGAAGGCTGTAATAGTAATACAGAAGTATCAATAGAGGCTAACACACCCGGAAAATTATGAATTTGTGCTCTTTAATTCTATTAAGTCGCGTGAATTCAAGGAATTGTATGAGACGTCAAAGCATCGTCATGTTACTTGTGAACAACAGAATGCGGGGTTACGATAGGATGGGATGGTTACGATGGAGGTATTAATTATCATAAGTATTTATAGCAGATGGTAAACTCGGGCCTAATTCCAGATACATGATATATCTGCCTGATATCTCAGAGAAGTTTTCGAAGTGGCGATACCTAAATATCCACTAACTAAATCGCCACTTCGCTAACCTGCCCGTGTATCACGACTATGGTTCGTATGTCGCGCGACATATCGTCACTCTTTCACATTACAGTATGGAAAAATATAGGTAGCACAACTCGCGCGAGAAAGAGTCGCGTGTGACAGTTAATGTGCAAGAGGTGCTGGTTACGTTAAGTTTTCGCCTAATTTATATGCGACCGCGTATAAATCAGCCGAAAATTTAACATGACCGGCTAGTTCCATGAAAAGTCATTTTATAGGTATCTAACTCGAATCGCAAACATCGCGTTTTTAGAACAGTTAAAAGGAAAAACCTGAGATATGCCTGAGACATTGCTTATTTGGTGATACCTTAGTATACTTGAATTAGCACCCGGCTTGCCCTCATCCATACGAGTCTAACGAAGCCATGTCTTGGCTACATGCCGTGTTATACCGTTCTCACCACGTGTCACCACCACGCTAATGGGTCTGTTAGTGGAATAAAGCCTTAATATTACAGAATTGCATTTGGATATACGTCATTTTAGAAACGCCCTGTCTAACAGACACAATGTTAATAAGGCGTTAGTGTTGTCGGATCTTGTATGAAGTTACGTCGTTTTAGTTTTCAACTTAACAGCGGCTTGTATGTCGTTTGCGGGGACGTTGTGACGGTTCCCAAGACAGTTACCTTCACCGTTTGTCGGCATAGTTCTACACGGAAAAGAAACAGGATAGGATCTCATCGGATTTTACCCAATTATGTGCAAATAAGGGAAAGAAAAGAGTACGATAACGATCAATTTCAGCGTCGGCCTTTCCATAGAAGCGGACTAGAGATGTGTAAAATTTACCAATCGCATCTCTTTTATGACACTTTTCGCATGATACCTACTTGTGATTGTAATTTCCTATCTTATTATTTATATTAATCTTTTTTGTCAAGTTAACAATTACTCATTAGGTAAAAATACGTCTACCTAAATATATACGTATTGTACCTTAATAAAAACACATGGTCGCATAATACAAGGGATGGAGCCTCCCATTAACGTGTTATTGCCTGTGTCGGGAGGCCCTAAATCTAAAACTAAACTATGTCTTTAAATGGGCCCCGTGGCGTTGTACCAAAGACGCTGGCAGCATTACCTCGCTGTATTGCTGCACTAAGACGCTGAGCGAGGAAACTGCCGGCCATTTGGTCACCAGTGGTGTCGACGAGACGTTTAGAAAGTTACTTAAAGGCTTCTTATCCGTTCAAATTGCTGATTGTTTTAGACAATTTTCTCTATGATCAAACATGTTTCTTAACATATCCTCAATGTCACTACTTAGAACAGGGACATTGCGATTTATTGGTATATATTTGAAACCTACAGTTTGAATTTTTTATTAATATATGTTTCAATAACTCGAAATGTACAAAATTCACGCAGAAAATTGGGGTCTTCAACTTATTTCTGATTGCACCAAAATAAAGCATGAAATAGCTATGTTACTACTTAGAACTGGGGGAAAAGTATTATTAACTTCAAAATGTTGGTTGAAATTATCAATATATTTGTCATAATATGAAAGAAATACATTTTATAAGGTTCAGGTTCTCTACATTAAATGCGGTGAAGGGGTATTGAGAGCCGAGACCTGGTATGAGATTTTATGGTTCTCTTCCTCTGCCTTCACGGCCACAGCCTAATTGGTTTGTTTGTATTGTATCTTATTGCTTCAATTTCTTTATCATCATCTCCATAACTAAGTAACTAATACTTCCATCACTAAGAAAATTGTGAATAGATTTCTTTATATATTAAGCGTATTTACTTTGTATGGTAAATTCATACTCTAATAAGTATAATATTGTGAAATGCTGACTTACCATGTAATGATCATGTTACATTATGGTTAATAAATAAACTAAACTAAACTAAACATATTTTACCTCAAGGAGCGGGCCCTGCAACTCCACAAAAGAACACCACCCTCGTACCTCCTTTGCCATCATTCTATTTCTAGGCATAGGCATTACCTCAGGTCATCAGCATCTTGTGGTTTTTGCATAAATTGTTTTACTTCTCCATTTATCTAGCGGTCGACCTAAATGAGGAATTCTCTACCTACGTCAGCACTTACCACTGAGACCCGGCTATTTTGGGATAAATATCCATAAGTACTCGTATTTTATGGGTGCGCTGGCTTCACCATAAATAAATAAATTGTACCTATGTATGTATGTAAACACTTTATAGTACACAAAAAGAATTCACAAAACTTCAAAAAACAATAAACATGTACAAAGGCGAATTTACAAATCTCGTTGACTAAAAACGATACCTCAGAAACCACGCTGTCTTTTTATTTGATATGTCGTTTATTTTCGCGACCGGTCAAAGGGTTAAAATTACAGCAATCCTATGAAATAAAGCGGTTACTTAAATCGCTTAGCAGGTTGTAACGCTATTATACTTTGTACCTGTTTGGCAATGACACTGACATTCAACCGTCGCAAGGTCGGACGGTTTTTTTGTCGCTCGCCTGTCGTTTTGGACGCTGGGCGGTGTGGGTGTGCTTACGCACGGTACATTGCCGTCTGTTTCCAATTTAACATACCTCGACGTGTTAAAGGGGAGGTACACAAATGGGAAGATGCTTGAAGTTGCTTGAGTTACTTGCACCGCCCTCAATTTATCTGCTTTGCCCGAAGGTTGACTGGTAGAGAATGCCTCACAGCATTAAACCCGCCTTTGTACGATAAGTTACTCTTTTGAGGTTTAATGTAAGAGCAGGGACAGAAATGTTTGTCCGTTTTGGTTGTAGTCAATTGGAATTAGGGCTCAGAATTGATCATTGATTTGAAACACCTTCGCGTTCTCGCGTTAGTGACGTTATTTATAAAGGAAACTTAAATGCAATCGAGTCTTTTGTTTGGATTGGACACATACACTCGGTTGAGGCCCTAGTACATCTGGCAAGTATTGTTAATTAGATAGAAGTACGGCGTAACACCGGGTCACCTAATTACATATAATAATAAACTTTTATCAAGACATCACGACCACCTGGACAAACGTATAGTCACGAGGTTGGGACATTACGCAACACATCCATTTGGGCCCATACATGGATATTTAAACAGCTTGTATGAATACACCATTTGCGCTGTCGGCCTGAAAGTACTAACGGATTTGTATTATTATTTTCTCTGTAAGTGCCGTGGCTAGGGAATGCAAACCGGTAAATTATTCTTTAGAAAATTCCGGTAATTTACATACAAAAAACGACCGTTGCATTCCCTAGCCGTGGCCGATACTTGGAAGACAGATTCCAGGAGCTTCGCGTAACGTGTGCACGCGCCTATGATGGTTGCGTTTATCACGTGATAATAGGTGTAAAATCTGTCACTCACACTCGCGTTTTTTCCAAACGTGACGGATGCTTTGTCACTTATTTATTGCGTGATAAAAGCAACCATCGTATTAGGCCCGCTGATCGCATTCGTAACGTCCGTGGCAGTGTCGCAGTTCGTACCTAACGTAGCGGAGAAGCGCCAGCCCGGCTAGCACAACAATGGTTAACGACTTATGTTGCAACATAGCATCACCCGTCACTCTCTCACAGTGCTGTACAGAAAGAGATAGGTAGTATATCTCGCGCGAGAGAGTCGCGTGTCACAGTTGTGCTAGAGGTGCAGGAGGTGCGTCTCGTAGACCATCGTAGTAGGGTTAATGCCTTGCCGGTCCGTGGCAGACCAAAGAAGCGATGGCTGGTCATCGTGAAGGCTGCGTGAAATCGAGCTCTCAAAATAGGGTGCCCAGTAGCGTGCGGAGTGAAAATAGGAAAGCGCCAGACCCGCGCAAGAGCCGGGGTAACGCTAGGTTCAGCACCTTCTTTAGTGCTTGATGATGATACCGGTTTCAAAGGATCCAGTCAAGGCGAAACTTCTGCTAGTTTATGCTCCTAAAACTCTTAGAGCTATGACCAGGGATCGTAAGATGCGAGCAAAATCGATTGAAATGACGTACATGACGAGCAGCACTTCAAAGACTTTTGCTCGCATTTTACGCACCCTGGATATGACTAGGGTAAGAGGGATTCACCACGCTTAGCGAGCCCAGCTAGTAAACTAGAAATGCGCGTTTGGTGCGCTAGTGCATCAGCTCCACCTTCCACGTTTCTTCGGACAAAACCGGACCGCATTTGTAGCCAGCACACATAGTCTATGGCCAGTCGTCAGTTAGTAGTATGGTCGTATAAGTAATTTTTCTTAAAATGGACACTCAACGACAAAGCTGACGTAATGTACAAAATCAACACGTCCGCGCATGTAAATAAGACAGGTAAGGCTATCTGCTTTGGATATGCAAAACGTGTTCTGATGGACAAAATACAACACTAAACGTTAAAAATGTTTCAAATTAAATCTAACCACAGGATCGTAAAATGCGAGCAAAAACGATTGAAATGAAAATGACGTATCACTTCAATGAATTTTGCTCGCATTTTACGATCCCTGCTGCAGACTAATTCGAAAATGTTCCGAATTTTTGACGATTATTGCGATTTGCTAACGCGTGTTTACAATTGCATGTATTTTATTCATTTTCTTCTTCTTCTTCTCGTGTCGATGGTTACATAATATCATACAGTGCGGGACCAGAAAGTGGCGACGTTCAGGGCCCTCTGTGTCGCGTCTCGTAGGTCCTGCTCGGAACACGTGTAAGGGCTTGCTGGGCAAGACAACATGTGTATTTTATTAAAGATGACGGCATATTATATGAACGATGAAAACATCAAGAACTCCAGTTAGCGTGAGTTTTTGTAGGTTTTGCGTCAGCAAAACGCGCGTTGAACGCTTATCGGCTAAACGTACTCTTAGCCGCAGTCCGTTGACCAGACAGAAGATGCCAACTGGCCAGCGTAATGATTTCAAATATACACATAATTACGTTACTTGTGTACTGTGAAAGACGCGGATCGATAATTCGTTTCGCCTTAAGAGTCTTGCCAACTAAAAGTATATTTGTTTACTATTGAAAGTTCATATCATGAAATTCTCTTCTTTCCCTATCTCTTATAGTTTGTGACTTTTCCCTACTGACCCATTTGGATTGATAACCCGGTTTATTTGAAACCTACAGTTTGAACTTTACATTTATATTTAAAAAAAAAAAAAACTGCTAAAAATGTACAAAAATCTCACTCATTGGAATAGTATTATTCACTTCAAAAAGTTGATTAAAATTATCAATATATTTGTCATAATATGAAAAAAAGGAAAAAGGACAAACGCCTCTTAAATACAAACAGAGTACGAGTTTTATTATTTATTTAATTATTAGCAAACTTAACAATTTCCTTAAATCTAAATACATTGTCCCACAAAACCAGTGGCTGGTTTGACTGTGGGATCTCTGTTAGGGAATCTCTATTTTAGGTACAAAGTATGTACTCGTACGGTATTAGTGTAAAAAGTGTTTTTTGGAATTGTGCTCCCAAACCAAGTCGTTGGCGTCGTTGCTCGTCCGGACGAAAGATCGCTGCATTATCCATTAGGTAGTAATTAGAAAAATATCAGCTGTCTGCCAACGCTGGCACATTTATAACAGCCATTCATGCCAAGATGGCGCTATTTTTAGAGCTTGTTGGTAAACAGCGAGATCTTCACGGCCAAGCGTCGCGAAAGCAATACTGAAATAAATATTAGGCAGAGGGCAGTGTTGTCGCACAAATATTTGACTTGCCGGTATTCGAACTGGGTCTGTGCTGTGCCGTATTTACCCCTAGGCCCACAAGACCCGGACCTAGGGGCTCAGCCAGCCTAGGGGCCCTAGTAACAGAAGCAGGTCTTGCACCATACACGGGGGGGGGGGGGGGGCAAATGCCATGCAAGATAGGTACATCTACATACAAGCGCGCTCGAGCAAACGCTCACATAGACATTGCTCACGGACACGTCAAGCGGATGGCACTCGCGCTCGCACTGGTCTGAACTGGTCCGAGAGCAATGTCTTGTATGTAGATTGATTTCTTTACCTATCTGTTTTGTGCTAGGGGCCCTGGTCCTCTAAGTCCGGGTCTAGGTGTGTGGTGTTCTTATCATAAAGCTCGACACAATCAACCACCATCATTATAAGGCCTGCACGAGCTAGTATAAATAAGGGCAGAATTTTTCTCAGAAATCTATAAAATTTGGTCAGTTGGTAAAGTTGCTTATGCTGGACAAGGTAGGCCCAATTTCACGATATGTCCTACACAATTTTCCATTGAGTTTCAAAAAATGTATACGGATTTTTTTTTTACTAAATTTCGTATTTTGTATTAAAATTTAGTTGAAAATGAGGAGCTCGAAATATAAAATAAATAATTCGACAACAAAATAAAAATGGTCCCATAAGTCAATTTCTGTCATACATTTTGCATAACTCAATGGAGAAAAATTTGTAGGACATATCGTGAGATTGGGCTTGCCATGGTCAGAAGAAGCAATTTTACCAACTCACCAAATTTTATTGAAATCTGAGAAAAACAAGAAATCGACAACAAAATAAAGATTTGCCCATAAAACAAAGTCCCTTCCTGCTGCCTGTCTGTCTGTCCCTATGTATGCTTAGATCTTTAAAACTACGCAACGGATTTTGATGCGTTTTTTTTGATAGTTAGAGTGATTCAAGAGGAAGGTTTATATGTATAATACATGCATAATTTATCAGCATTGCACCCGTGCGAAGCCGGGGTCACTAGTTCATTGTAAACGGTTTAAACTCGCGTAAAAATTCTCATCGACGAATAGCTCTATACGAGTTTGAAACATGTCAGGCCATTCCTGACAATTTTTACACGAGTTTAAACCGTTTATGATAATAATTAAACATGTCTCACGATAGTTTTAATAAGACTCATGTGAATGCTCCTTTTTAGGGTTCCGTAGTCAACTACGAACCCTTATAGTTTCGCCATGTCCGTCTGTCCGTCCGTCCGCGGCTTAGCTCCGTGATCATTAGTACTAGAAAGCTGAAATTTGGTATGAGTATGTGTATGTATAACGCCGACAGAACGGTAAAATATTTTTATTTTTTTATTTTCGTCTTGCCTGCTAACCCACCGCCAAACAGCAATGTTCGCATTGTTGTGTTCCGGTGTGGGGTAAGATAGCCGGTGAAATTACTAGCATAGAGGCATTCTATCTTCGTCCTCCGGGTAGGCAAGCACTTGTGACTCCTCTGGTGTTGCAGGTGTTTATGGGCGACGGTTATCGCTTTCCATCAGGCGATACGTTTGCTCGTTTGCCCCCTATGACATAAAAAAAAAAAAAACCTCTCGAGCGGGGGTGATTTTTTTTTACTTTTGGTGTGTGGTGTGTCATTAAATAGGTCTTGTAAAAATAATAGCGGTCTTCTAACATTATTTTTTGATAAAGTCAGCAGTTTTGTAAATATTCGCTCCAAAAACAAAAAAAATGGTGTCCCCCCCTCTAAATTTTCAACCACGAGTCAAAAAAAATCGGGAAAATTCATGTTAATGAGGCCTTATAAGTACTTTCAATGAAAACTATATTGAACAAAATCGGTCACGGCCCGACATGCTCTTGGCCGGTTTTCTTTTTCGTAATCAGATAAAAAGTACATCATATAGAATCCGTTTAGGCGGTTTGGTGGGATGACAGCCAATAGATATCTTACCAGATGGCGTTTAAATCAATGTCGATATGAAAGGAAAACATGCATCGAACTGTTAAGATTTTTACCGCAATTATGGGAAAATGGTTTTCAATACAGTTTTTGAGTTACAAACGTATAGATTGTCCGGTACGCTATTGTATGTACGTAGGTAGGTATATGTAATACACTTGGAAATCGCATATGACCTTGGCTATTAATCTATTATCGTTCGTTTGCAAACAGACCAGTGACATTTCTATAGGTAGTTAATTACTGATAATGACCGTTCCACGTATAAACGGACGATTTGAGTCACCAGCCCACTTTAATATCACCCGTAACTGCGTTGTGATAAGGAACACAAAAGCGATCATAAGTGGCGTAGATTTGAGGATAAAAAGGGTTTAAGTCAATGTAGGGTTTAATAATCTTTCCGCCTTCTTTCACTGTAGTCACTGTAGTAGTTAGCTTTCTGGTCAAATTGGCGTTAATCTTACTCGCGTATCGTGTGCCCTTGTATGTTTTATGTTTGTAGGTTGCTTGCTAGCTTTGAAGACTGGGAAAACCTACCAATACTGTTTTTGACCACAACTGCTTTTTCGTCTCGAAAATCGAAATGTCGTCATAAAGTACGTTATTACTTACTGGCTTCGAAGTATCACGTTTCGGGAGGAAAAACTCGCGAGACCTGTAAAGGAATTTTATAGAAAATCTAAGGCCTAGGCTGGGAAGTCTTTTTAAGTTAAATACAATAAAGTAATTACAAAATATAAATACATTACAAAAACCTATCCTGGGGTGCCGCCGGCAGCGGGGCAGGGCCCAGGCTACCGGTGGTTAGGGCTGCTGAGAGAGGAAACTCCTGACGATGCGCGCCGTGTCCAGGGGTACCGCCTTCTGAATTTGACCCTTGATCCAGCCATCCGATTATTATTATATCATTATTGTTAGAGGAAGAAACCGATCTTCGTGGAGCAACACTAGTTGTCGCGCGCTAGTGGCACATCTCTACCGCGTTTGACAGTTCGCTTCGAGTAATCTTTTCGAATGTTAAAAACATAAGCCGTGCAACTCTATTTACTAATATAATAAATGTTTAATTAAATAGTTGGTGCTGTTTTTGTGTTTAATATTATATAACCCACATAATAGTATTTTATGCAACCGTTGTATAAGAGGGGGCAAAAAACGCGAGTGGCATGGGTTACGATGTGAGCGCAGCGAACATCGTAAGAAAGATGCCACGAGCGTTTTTTGACCTACTTATACAACGTTGCATACAATACTTTTTCTACGACTCGACATTTCATAAATAAAATGAAAATAAACAACAAAGAAAATAATTACATGTTCCCGCTCGGAATCAACAAAATTAAAAAGAAAAATTGTCTCTGATAATTTTTTTTTTATTGACATCCATCTGTCAAAAAAATATTAACTTATACATAAAGGTATACAATCACCATACTAAACATCTGTCAAAAAAATTTAACTTATACATAAAGGTATACGTTCACTATACTAAACATCCATGCACTGAAGATAAAACTTTTTTTTTAAAGTTGGCAGCAATGCCTTAGTACAAAAGTTTTTTTTTTAATTTGCAAATTGTGTGAATGCATCTGTTCATCATGTAATCTAAGGTAATAAGTGATGGTTTTTTGGCGACATTATAACATCGGTTAGCAGTGTGTTTTTGAGCAGTAGAGTATAGACTTTTACAGACTTTCATAATTTATGTCTTTATATTAGAGTTAGTAACTATATAAATGACAGAAAAAAGTACTGGAGTAGAAAAACGTTTTAATAAATGACAATAAAAAAATATACAAAAATTAAGAGTGACAACCCTAACGCTCGATGGGCGCGTATAGGTATTTATGTTCAAAAAAGGCCTTAGTTTCCATACTGCTTTAGCATATATATATACTGTGGTTATAGGATACTTTTTAAGCGACTAATGCAAGTAATAAAGGAAAGTTAAGCGGGCGAAGCACCTTCAGTAAACACTATATGTAAGTAGTTGAAAGAAAACTTGAACGAACTGCATCTATTCACGAGTATAGGCCATTGAGGTCGACGATCAGTAACCCTACGGTACAAAAAACCATTGCAGCATTCCGACAGACAGCAACCAGTTAAGGAGTGCTATTTTTAGCATTGCATATACGTAAGGTGATTACGTGTTGCGTGCACCGCACCCTGTCTGAACCCGGATTGGACAAGTTTACTTCGAAAACTTACAATACCAGTACCCTTACCATGAGTCTGCAGTGACCGTATTTGCGACTGCGTAAACGCTTTGTATGGAGAATTGTAGTTCTACAAAGTGGCTAGGGGCGCTCGGGCTTGGGCTGTTCTTGACAAATTCTACGTGAATTCAAACCGTTCTCATAATTATTCAGCATATCAACATTCTCTAAAGCTGTAAAATTTGTCCTCAGGCCTAACTTCCAGCCTGCTATGCGGGCGCACGAAAGAGGTGGAGCTGGGCACCAGCACAGGCGCTGGTGCGGCCATCGCCTTAGCGCTGGTGCGACCACCGGCTGCGCGCGCGCCGTGCTCGCTGCGCTTGCTCGCGCCGGACGCGGCGGCGTTCACCGTCAGACTTATTGACGTAAAGGTAAGATAAAGCGCTATGAGAGTGTGGCCTTTGCCACAAAACAGATAGGTACAGAAATCAATCTACATACAAGCGCGCTCGAGCAAACGCACACATAGACATTGCTCACGGACACGATATCTCGGACCAGTTCAGACCAGTGCGAGCGCGAGTGCCATCCGCTTGACGTGTCCGTGAGCAATGTCTATGTGTGCGTTTGCTCGAGCGCGCTTGTATGTAGATTGATTTCTGTACCAATCTGTTTTGTGCCTTTGCCCAGCAGTGGGACAAAACGGGATCACTGTATTAATTATTATAACTAAACCGCTCCAAACAGCCAGGCTTATGATGACGGCGTTTATCAATCGAATTCATCGATAGATCATAAACAAGGCAAGTGCGAATCAGTAGGGCTGCTCCTAAGGTCGGAATTCGAAGTTTGTACCGTCCCTCGATCAAACCGTCAAATTTCTGTCACTGCTCTACAAAACCTCGTAGGTATCTAGTTAGTTAAATGATAGTGAGATACGAGTTTTGTTTCAAGTAGGTAATTGGTACTTAGTGAGTTTAGGTTGTCAACCGACGTCAATATTTGAATGAGACGGCACGACACGAAATTCGAACGGATTTATCCTTCAGTGTTGCGCTTGCGCATGAAAGGCGTACCGACCCATCTTCTAGTTATCGATATTCTTATTTAAATCGTGACACCCAGAAAAAAACACGAAAGTGCGAATGTAAAAGAAGGCGTGGCTTGTTATTGACAAATAAACATATTGTTGGGCCCCTTTAAAGAACAAGTACAGGCCTGTTGTTGAAGCGAAAAGTAGTCAGCCTTGTGAAGCGATTATTACGCTAACGTCAGTTGCATGGTTGCATCCGTAATGCACTCGATTTCACTGCGCCAACCAACTTGCTTTTGCCGCCGCCGACAACGTTGCATACGATATTAGCGAGGAACTAGTCAGAGGCAAAGTTAGTTTGGCAATTAACCAACGATATGAATATGTTTGTCAATTTACTCTAATCGAAATAACACGTTTATCGAAATTAAGGAACGTACGCTTCTTAATGGCTTTTCGCATGCGACGTGTCACAGTCACTTTTTCTAAAAATAAGTTTCTGTCAAAAATGACATTTTAGTGGCAAGCTTTTATAGCCGACTGTACTTTTCTTTAAATATCCATCAAATGCTCACTGAGACGATTCTAAAGAGCCCAAGCTCGGTAGGATTGCTTTTTCTATTATAGAGTTCCTTTGGCCACCGTCCGGCTCCATCATCAGATCAGCCCCATGGTACCATATTATTGTATTGTCATCAAAGTTAAGTAAGTATGCAAAATTTCAGCTCAATCGGTTGACGATATCTGCTTCAAAATTGAGTTGCAAGATTCCACCAGAACAAACATACCTACTTTAAACATACCATGCAAGCTAAATAAAAGCTTGTAAAATAACCGACTTCAACTTCTAAATTGTATTTCCGAGGACAACGGAACAACTTACGACAGGTGGACTTTTAACGTCATCACGCTTGGTTCTGTCAATCTGGGGCCCAATTCGAGAATGCCGTTGGAGATATCGCCAAACGTCAAATCTCCATTAGATAACAGTTATATCGCCATTGAACTGTCATTTAAATGCGATGAGCTTAAAAGTGACATATCTCATCTCAATTTTGGAAATACGAAGGCGATAATGATTGTCAAAAATGTTATTCATGTATATAAATTTCTGTTTTGAACGAAACGTAACGGACTAATTTCACGGTCTACGCGGTCAATTTAAAGTATGCGCCTGTTATTTATGCCGTCACATACAAAGAAAGCGAAAATTTTGCGCGTCCGAATTGACGAAGTTGCGATGTTCTAGGGATATCGCCACTTGTCAAGTAGGCACACGTCAAAAGTGACGGATGGCGATGAAAAGGAGAGATCTCCATTATATCTCTAAAATTGGTCGTATACCCCCCCTGTTTCTGTGTGCCAGTGGTGTATCGTAATACTCCCCGATTCCCTTGTCACCTGTATGAATCTCATAAAATCGTGAGTGTTTTAAATCAACTATTACGACAAAATAAAATCTAGTCAAAGTAGATGACAACTGTAATGCATAATAAACTTTTTGTACGACTGGCGGCAAATATATTTTCCTTAAACTTTTATTTTGTTACCATAAAGCGGCAGTGACGTAGAAAGTCTCAGTAGCCGGAGTGTCATACCTTGTTTTCTTATATCATGCTCCGTGATGAAGTCTCGAATCTATTTTCGGTAGTCTTGTAACCGTCGTGGCTTTTTAAGATTATCATTTGTCACAATGATATTGATAGTTTTTTTATGAATGGGCTAAAATCGAAGACATTGTAATAGTGAAAGCCATAAAAAAAAAGATAATGTGACGGTTAAAATGCTCAAATAATCACGAAAGAATCAGGTAAGTGGTAGTATAGAAGCAGTACCGTGCGAATTAATATTTTGTGTAATGTTTTAGATTAAATTATTTGACTGAAAGTTTTTTGTTTTGCATAGCGATTTTTGCTCGATTGTGCTGTGCTGCTCTGCGAAATTTTCTTTTGTCCTTTTGTGTTGTCAGCTGAAGTCAGCAGATATCGAGCCTTCAGAGGTCATCCATAGGTATCATTATTACCAGGTTCGATTCATGATGTGAATTATAATTATATTTCAGGATAAGGATAATTATATTTAAGAATAATTATATTTAAGTTAATTTTAATTATGCTGTATTATTTTTAGTCAACATTTAGGTTTGTATTAAATACGGAAGTAGTTACGTTTATTCCTCATATTTTATTTCAGGATAAAAATAGCGTATGTGTCAAATTAGGGTATAAACTATCTCTGTTAGACGTGCAAATCTGTCCAGTTTCGGCTGAAGAAGTAATAAACGTACTCACACACATATGCACACACACACACACACACACACACACACACACACACACACACACACACACACACACACACACACACACACACACACACACACACACACACACACACACACACACACACACACACACACACACACACACACACACACACACACACACACACACACACACGCATGTACACACACACACACACGCATGTACACACACACACACACACACACACACACACACACACACACACACACACACAAAGCTTTGTATCAAGAAGGAATCTTGCCCAATATTATGAAACTAACTGCAATTTGATTGTTAACTTCAAGTATTCTCGTCAGGTTAAGTTTATCAACTTTGTTTTAATAGACGTGACGTATTGGTGATAATGGTTATTTTACTAAATGTTCCGGGTCCATTGACACATATCGCATAAGGTAGCTCACGTGTTTGATAATTTTTGGCTGGTGTTGTAAAAAATGTAATGCTTTATTTGTCACTTAACATTACCATGAAAATGCTATAGGAGGATCTCGCTTTTGATCTTTGCAATAGCCGCCTGAGAACTATATTTTATTGGTTGTTTGTATATAATGAAACGCTATTGGTTGCGGGGCGTGGCGAAGCAACCTGCTCGCGCGTGCGCCCCACCCTGGTGCTGTTGTAGGGAGACTAGAGTGAACCCATGTCGGGCAAAGTAATAATTATAGTTAGTACATATATCAGATTGGTTGGTCGAAGCGTATTAGTATGATTAATCACTTTTCTAGTAACACAATGCATTCATAAATGCACTCGTCATAATTACGACAACTATAATTAGAATTCGACGTGACTTATGTTTCGACAAGTAATAAAGCATAAGTGGCGACAATTTCTTATTACAACACGCGACTTTTTATAGAGGAAAAACGTCATAAGTGCATATAGTACAGAAGGTAATTAATTCAGTTTATTGTTATACAGAGAATCGATCGTAAAAATGTAATTTATTATATCAAATCTGCGGTTTTCCTGGAACCTACGTTGCTGTAGCAATAGTGTATCTACATTTGAGAATTCTGTATATAAATAAGGAAAATAACTAATGATTGTCTTGCCTTTTACGTAAGAGGGCAATGTTCTCACGCGGAGGGCAATGAAAACATGACATCCCAGTACTATTTTGGGTTGAGCGAGCGAAGCAGGCTAAGCTTCTTCGTTTCAGCCTGGCTTAAGAGGATATTATTACTCCTTTTCCCCTACTGTCAGTGTACGTTAAGTTTACACCTGCTAACTATGGCGTCGCATACAAAGGAAGTCCAAACGTAACGTAGCCGGGTTATACAAATAGAGGTTTCGTTCTCGTATGTTTCTTCCTCCAAAACTGAACTAATCTTTAGGAAGTTTCAGGAACTGAATGGGAAGGAAATGTGCTGTGTCGGATCGTTTCGATTTTGCGCCATTTATTATGGAATTTGAGTCTTAGGCGAACGTTTTGAATTTCGGCAAAAAATAGACGCCTATTACATAATTTTTATCATAATAAGCGCAAACATCAAAACGGTCCGACACGGAACACTTCTTGGGATGCGCGTAATCTGGTTAATTGATTAAACAATAACTTCTGAGTTCCTAACGAAGTATTTCTTACTAAATTGCTGTCAAAAATTTCGTTGTTGTGACCAGCTTTTATAGGCGACTGTACTTTTCTTTGAACATCATTTCATGGCTCACTGATAAGATCCTAAAGAGCCCGAACTAGAGAGTTACTAGGGCCACCGTCAGGCTCCATCATCAGACGGCCCCATACTATTGTATTATGCAATCGATCCAACGGAACATCTATGTATACTTACATACATTGCAAGTTAATTAAAAGCTTGTAAAAAATCAATTCCAATAGCTATATAACTTGCATGTTCGTTTCTAAATGTCACTGGGTAATCCAAGGTCCTTGGCATTCAGTCTGTATTCAAGTTTCACTTATTCATACGGCTTCTTGGAGGGAAGGTGGTTCATTAAGTTTACACATGGAGCATACTCGTAATTCTAGACAACGCCAGTTCTAATCAAGGAATATAATACTCACGAGGAGGTGCTAATACTAAGTCGCGGATCACCGATCTGAGGGCCTATGAAGTTCCTTTATGTCACCCGATGGATAAATGATAAAGCATCCGTAATTCTCGCATTCACGTACGATACAATAATTGTCACTTCTACTTTAAAAGTACGTTATTTTAGCGTCGCGAAGCGGTTAAAGTGATCGGTTCGGCCGTTCGTGTAAATGAATTTCATAGAATACCTATGTTCAAAGATAATGAATAATACAACTTGTTTGCGGCTACATACTAGATTCGGATATTTTATTATAATTTCCAGACGATCAGAAATTAAACCGATATGATCAGGTTGGTAAATCGTCTGGAAACACTGTAAAAATGGAAAAACGATGGGTGTTATTTGACGTCTGTGAAGGGCTACTCCGATGTTCGAAAATTTACCGTCGTTAGTGCCATTCCACTCACTCAAATATACTTTGACATGACAGGCGAGAGGGATGGCACTATTCGACAGTCGAATTACAAACATCGGAGTAGCCCTTGTGATCCGATGTAACGTCCTTAGACAATAACTTTCTGATCTTGCAATTGTCTATGCCCGCTTGCTATCTAAGCCTCACGTCTATGCCACATGATCCAGTGTCCAGACCTCTATGGAGCTAGTTTTCCGGAAAAACTGTGCGATACAGGACATGAATGGGCTCGCGCCATTTGCTGGTAAATTTTTCTTTATCCCCTCAACAGCCGAAAAAATACAAAGGCGAAATTGCGGGCACCTTTTAGCCTTTTATACGGTGCCTAGACTTCGTTTAACAAAAGAGTTCCTTATTGATATATCTGGAAGCGTTCCTTACAAAACACTACCTATAATGTATAGAATACATGGGTGAACGAAATGTCCCATATTAAAGAATTATCTTGATTCACGACTTAAAGTTCACTGTATGCAGTGATGACGTCAACTATGCGTAACGAATATTAAAATGCGGCAACGCAAATGCTTTACAGATAAACACAACTATGAATTAATTGTAAACCTTATGGGGAAAACATGCATTTGATTAACTAGTGAACAATAGTACAAATATGTATATAATACATTATTGTACCGGGGCAAGATATTTATAGACATGGAACGCAGTAGCAACTATTTTAAAATAAGTTATGAAACCTGATTAATTAAAACTTTATACTTAAGTATTTCAAAATTGCATTTGTTTTCTTTTGCTAACCCATATGGGTGTACAGTCGGGTCTCTTATTTTTAGAGCTATAGGTTATAGGTTATAGCGGGCTAGTTTTCCGCAACTCGACGTCTTACAATGCGCCTATTTTGCGTGAAGGGTTGCTGGCACTACTCTTGCCAACCCAACTCTACCAGAGAGCCTAGCAGTCCCTTGATGTTGCCGATGACTTCTGGGAGTGACCTCGGAGACCCGAGGTGTTGTGCCCGGTATTTGGCCACACCAGGACATTCGAGAATGACGTGGGCGGCTGTCTCTGCGGCCTCCATGCAGGCTCTGCAAAGAGGACTGTCGGTAACACCTAGAGTGAATAAGTGCTTGTTTAGTAGGGCATGTCCAGTTATCGCTCCATTTATGAGCCGGAGCTGCGGCCTCTTCAGCTGCCTCAGCTTGCGTGACAACCCGGGGTGGATTGTCGGAAGGGCCTCTCTGCTCTGCCTGCAGGTACCTAAGTTAGACCAGTATAGTTGCTGTTCTATCTTCGTGTTTTTACGCACTGTGTTGCGCAGCCCGGCGAATGGCAGAGGTATGATTGGTTCGGGTCCCTCTGCTTCCATCTCCAAACCTCCTCTCGCCAGTTCGTCAGCTGCGTCGTTCCCACGCGAGTTGCTGTGTCCTTTGATCCACTGTAGAGTTATGCTATTATTATTACATACCTCTGACAATGCTCGGTGACATTCATGTATGAGTCCTGAGGTTACTGTGTAGCTCTGCAGGGCTTGTAAAACTGATCTGCTATCGGAGAGTATGCGGATGGGGTAGTCCTTTACCTTCCTCGCGATGATTGCATGGGCTGCCATTATGATACCCATACATTCTGCCTGGAAGACTGTGTTATGGGTTCCTAGTGGTGTAGAAATGTGTATGTTTAGGTCCTCTGAGAATACCCCAGAGCCAGTGCCTGACCTTGTTTTGGACCCGTCGGTGAAGATTCTTAACTCCCTTGGGTTAAGACCTTCGCCAGGTTCCTCATGCAGTTGTATCTTATACTTTTTGTCGAAGACGAATTGCTTGGGTATCCTGTCAGTGACCGCTTCTATCAGCGGTTCCTTACCTACTGCCTCGTAGAAGATTTCGGTGTGCGGCACCCTAGCTGATCTCCAGAGGTTCATTTTCCTAAGACGTATCGCCGTAGCTGCCGCCTCTTGTTTAACGAAGAGATGCAGCGGCGGCAGCATAGTATAGCTTCCAGGGCTGCAGTGGGTGTAGTCCTCATGCATCCCGTGGCCGCCATACAAACTAACCTCTGAAGTCGTTGTAGTTTAGCTTCGACGGTGGTTAGCTTGGTTCGTGGCCACCATACTACTGCACCGTAGCTTAATATTGGTTTGATGACTGCCTGGTATAGCCATAGTGTGATCTTAGGATTAAGACCCCAAGTTCTACCTACCATTCTACGGCACTGCCAGAACGCGACTGTAGCTTTGTCAATTTTGTTGTTGAGATGGTTGCTCCAATTCAACTTGCTATCAAGTATTACCCCTAGATACTTTACCTCAGTCGACAATTGGAGCTCTGTATTGAACAGTCTAGGCAGTCGGTAGGTGCCCAGATTACGTTTGTTGGTGAACATTACCAGTTCAGTCTTTTTTGGATTGACTGTCAATTCGTTGTGGTTGCACCAGCGTTCCACGATGGCCAGTGCAGAGCGGGTGACGTCACATACCGTACCTGTGTGATTGCCGCTCGTCAGTATCACTATGTCGTCAGCATATCCTACTGTGTAATAGTGATTGTCATTTAGTGTGGCGATGAGGTCGTTCACCACCATGTTCCAAAGGAGTGGTGAGAGTACGCCTCCCTGGGGGCACCCCTTTGCCACCAGTGCCTGTTGTGTCTCGCCGGTTCCGAGTCGGATGACCCTCTTGCTCAGAATGTTGTTTATCCATTGTACCATAACATCATTAACACCGTGCCTTACCAATGCTGCTGTTATGCTGGTGAAATTGGTCTTGTCGAAGGCTCCCTCAATATCTATGAAGGTGCCTAGGCAAATAGACTTGTTCATAAAGGCCTCTTCTATTTTGAAAACTACGGCATGAAGAGCTGATTCTGTAGATTTGCCCTGGCTGTAGGCATGTTGGTTAGGGTGTAGGGGTACACTAGTTAATACCTTCTCCCTCAGCTCCCTGTCACATAACCTCTCAAGTGTTTTAAGCAGAAAAGAGGTTAAGCTGATTGGTCTGAATGATTTGGGATCCGAGTAGTCACTTTTACCTGGTTTGGGTATGAAGATGACTTTGACTTCTCTCCATCGTTTCGGTACGTACCTGTGAGCCAGACAGGCGGCCAAAACGATGGTCAGTATCTGGGTGAGTTCCTCTCCTCCCCACCTCAGCAGGGCTGGGAAGACTCCATGTTTATAGCCCACTGTACTTTTTGTGGGCTGATTACCTCACATGCTTGTTGCCACTCCTCCTCCGTCGGAGTAGTCTTTTTATTTTTAGAGCTTTATTGCGTGCATTGCTTTCCCACAAGGCACTTTGGGCACGTGCCCAGCGTCCCCAGTCTCACGCGGGCCCCTAAACCCACGTGGGGATCCTAATAAAGATGATGTTTCTTGAGGCCCCTTATTATGGATTGCCCAGGGCCGCGGCATGCTTTAAGGGCCTTTTCACACGAGTTTTCGATACAAATACGTCGCGGCAACTCGCTGCGTGATCGCCTTTATACTAATTCGCTCGCAAATCGCAAGTGTGAAAGACCCTAAGACGGCCTTGATTGCGTGTGTATAAGGCCTAATGTATAAAGCATAAAAAAATACATACTGTCCAACGGAGATCCTCCTCCTTTTATGAAGTCTGTTAAAAAGCCGCTCAATTGCGAGTCTGACTAGCGCACCGAGTGTTCCGTACGAACTATGAAAGCCAACGTCTATTAGTGTCGATACCCTTGCAAGAGTTGCGAGCATCAACACACAGCGTATAACTGTCGTATTTTTGGGATGCGTTGACTTATTAGGAGTTTGATTTTTTCACTGCTTCAAAAGGCTGTAGACCTAAATACTTAAATAAATGATTTTTTTTGATATTTTATTAGTAGTTTTTATTATATAATACTAAATTCATGTTGATACCTCGAAGCGTTTCTGAGGAAAAGGGTATTGAGATACATTCCAGACAGATGGACAGCAAGGTGATCCAATAAGGGTTCCTTATGTGCCGATTAAGATACGGAACCCTAAAAATTACTGCAATCGTGACATCATTCGCTTCTCATAATTTAAGGATTTCCTCTTATAATTCAGATTATTAAACGAAGCCTGGCTTTCTGGGAAATGCGGTTGTTCTTATAAGATTGTTGTTACCGGGCCGTGTATAAATTGCCCACTGTGGATCTTTAGTATATAATTGCTATTGCTCTTGTAATGTTTAAAAGCGTTAGTTTAGTGATCAGTTAGAAACTCCATTTCTTCCCCTCACTGGGGGTCTATGTTGGTTGCTTTTATCTCGAATCTCGATAAATAAGTGACAATGTATCCGTCATGTTTTGACAAAATACGAGTGTGAGTGACTGATACTTTGTCACTTATTTATCATGTGATAAACGCAAACATCATAGGGTAGTGGACTGTAGTGTAGTCAACTTAACAGCAATGTTTTAGTTTTTATTAAAATTAAAATAAGTTTAGGTACTGAAGTAAAAAATTTAAAAAAAATAACATAAGCGTATTTTGTCGGATCTATGCGAACATACAATACAACAATTCTTATTTCACACCATCAAGAAAAAGAATACAATAGAAACTTAAATTAAAAACAATTCCAGTCAATCTTTGGGTAGAGGGTTGATCTGGACGCGTTATTCACTAACTGGTCGGAAGAAAGCACCAGTTGGAGTAGTGAAAATAGAGGAGAGGTTACGTCGAGCCATTGGACTCTCCTATTTCCTAACTGCTATTAGGATAATCTGACAAAAAGTCCCTATTTAGTGGCTAGTGCCTAACAATCTAATATATATATATTTTTATTAAAGCAGTAACGTCTGCTAGCGTAAACCGAATGTTTACAATGAAATGAAAAATTGAAAAATTTAATGGTTCAGACAGGATTCGAACCTGCGTCTCCAACGGCTTTCCGGGCCAACACGGGCGTCCTACCAACTGGACCACCGAACCACCGAACTGGAGTCTAATATTGTTTTGTCAGGTATCGGAAACTGGACCTACTAGTTTCATAAAACGTCACTCTCCTATGTTCTGTCATGTGACTAACGCTGTTTTAGAATTGTGAATGGCTCAACAAATACTGTTGTCACGAGGCATAGAGCGTGTTTAAAAACTGGACACGTCAGAATGCATACGTGAACGCGAACCGGTTACAGTTTTTGTTAAATAGATTGTTCACCGAGTGACGAAAGTTATGAGTTTGCGCACGATGATTAGGCGCGCGAGCGCTAGCCCAATCAACCAATATCATTTATTTTCAGGCAAGTATCATTTGTTTAGACGACGCGGTTGGCGCAGTTTGGCACTTGCCTACTGAGCCGGCGGTCCCGGGTTCGAATCCCGGCTAGGGTAAGTATTTGTACTTGGGGCATGGTTGTTATATGTATTTTTTAAGTGTATCGACGGTGAAGTACCATGAACTCCTAACTTACATTTCGACGATTGTGAGAATTTTAATGTGTTTACGCTCGAAATTTAATTTGGCATCATTACCTACTGAAGAGACTGGTCTGATACTCTACAAGGCTAAATCAGAGCGTGACCACTGACCACATTAAAATCTCACAATCGTCAAAATGTAAGTTAGGAGTTCATGGTACTTCACCGTCGATATATTTATCTATATAAGCATGTAGTATGTATATCGTCGTCTAGTACCCATAAAGAGGCGTTTACACGGGTCGATTTTCGCCGTGCGGCTAGCCGCGCGGACAAAGTCGGATGCTACCCAACTTTACGGCTTGCGGCTTTTAGTCACGCCGAATTGCCATTTAGACGGTCGATTTTAGCCGCGCGGCATAAACCGGGCGGCTTTAGTCACCCGTGTAAACCCCGCTTAACACAAGCCTTCTTGAGCTTAATTTGGTAGTAGAGCGATTTGTGTGAGGTTTGTCTGATATTTATTTATATAACTGTCGCCCATAGTAAACCTTAAAACTAACATACATATCAAATACAACAATAAAATGAAAAAGAAAAAAAGTTCGGCGACGTAACTTCTGGGTGTCGGGTAAACGTCCGCGAAATCGCCGGAACACATCACCTTTCTGTCAAAATTCTTCCTGCAGGAAGGTCGACAGCTTGATAGGAGGCATCCTCACCACAAATGAAGCGACGTTCACATTGTGATGAGACTCCAATCATCCTCCTAGTCTTTGTCCCATTTTTTGAGAATGAATTCTCAATCGGGGTCGGCTACCTAAATCCCAAGATGTGGCGTAGGCACTAGTTTTTACGAAAGCGACTGCCATCTGACCTTCCAACCCAGATAGAGGGGAAACTAGGCCTTATTGGGCTTAGGTGGTTTCCTCACGATGTTTTCCTTCACCGAAAAGCGAGTGGTAAATATCAAATGACATTCCGTACATAAGTTCCGAATTACTCATTGGTACGGGCCGGGTTCGAACACGCGACCTCCGGATTGAAAGTCGCATGCCCTAACCACTAGGCTACCACCGCTTGTGATGAGACTCCAACTGTTCCAATATTACAGGGTTCTATGTTACATTTTCAGTAGTTAAAATTTTACTTCATGTCATTACGACAATGTTATTTAAACTCGTCAAAACATAGAACCCTTTACTATTGAGCCAGCGGAGTGCTGAAGAAGCATTTAGTTTATTCGGAATTCGTGCATTTGGGGTACAATGTCGACTATGTAGCCGTGTCTAATTTTTTAATTTTTTATTTATAAAAAAAAAAT
This sequence comes from Apotomis turbidana, assembly GCA_905147355.2. Lineage (NCBI taxonomy): Eukaryota > Metazoa > Arthropoda > Insecta > Lepidoptera > Tortricidae > Apotomis > Apotomis turbidana. The sequence continues at coordinate 55,911,690 of LR990280.1, read as the reverse complement.
GTTATATTGCCACTTTTGGAAACCCGGAAGGTTTATGTAATAGTGGCAAGGTTCCGCGGTTCGGTCCGCATCACTATTCATCTTAAGTATAAGTAGGTATATAATACTGTACTTACTTAGTTAGGGTAGGTACAATGAAGACACCGTTTACTGTCGGTTTGTATTTCAGTTGTTACGTTTAATGAAGGGACAAACCAAAAAGCAATCGATTTAATAATACGGAGCGAGTCATTGAATTAATACCAGCTTAAATCACATCTACTTAGATGAATGGGCACTTGTCGAAAGAACAAAACAATTACCAATAAGTAATACTCTTAGTTAACTATGTAGACCATTATTTTATTGTTTGTAACGCTATGAAGATAGATGTAACGCCTAATTACTAAACGTGGAAAGTACTATCCTAAAGGTTATCGCACACCTAACTGCTCGGCAAGTCGGCGCCGGATCAGCGACGTCTCAACTCATTAGCATCAACCAAACGCTCAAAACGCCAAAATCGTATAGACGCCGGAACTGCACCGCTGACGACACGCGAGCCGCGCTTATGCCTTGATCACACGTACCGAGTAAACGGGCGAGACAGTGCTCTGTCTCGCCCGTTTGTCTTGTGTGTGACAGGGACGAGAGCACTATCTCGCCCACTGTCTCGGTACGTGTGATCAAGGCATTAGGCGGTTGTCACACTGCGACGGAATCCGAACGGATGAGCGGTGCCGCGGATTTTTAGTTTGAGCGGAGATGCGGTGTCAGTGCGTTAGCCGCCGGCGGCTATTCATAAGCGCGACGTACCTTTGACTCAAGCGCGGTGACGCCATGTTGTCCACACGCCGTCAGCGTGTGTCGAGACAAATTTATAACGTTACAGACGTGATACGTGTGAAATAAGATACAAAGAATACTGAACGGCTTGAGTTGAGGCGGTGCCCTCGGATGGTTAGGTGAGCGATAAACCTTATTCAGAGCTTAAGTATAAGTGTTATACTCATAAGACAACGAACCTTGGTAAAGTCCAGTTTCATAATCTGATGAGACAATACCATCATAAAATAACTTAGATATTACATACATGTTACTGTTAACTGAATTTTGAATTATAGTGACATTGTGTTGAAATAATTGACATCGGTGAGTCAGTTTCTACTAACCGACTTCAAAAAGTAGGAGGTGATATGTTTCACAGTATGTATGTTTTCTTTTAACTGGCTATGTGCACAATTACCACGACGCCTAGCTTTCGAAACTAGTATGGAGAGTAATAAGTACTAGTAAGGAGCGATATCTTTATATATCCAAAAGTTTCCTGAAAGTGTTACATTGGTGGCGCTACTGTAGCTGAAAGTAAAGCCTGACCAGAAATATATGAGGATTTTCAAGAGGGCGCTATGTATAAGATTTATATGACAACAATTTTGCAAACAACCCACTATAATTACATTAGTTTAAATACCTGTCAGTTCCACTATGTTAAACCTCGTAAAATCATTTAATGGAATGCACTATTTTCCTAACTGTTTTTCGTGTAGTAAACACGTGTACACTTTATTTATTATCTTACGTTCACAACTGTGAATGTTTTTCGGCATTTTCTTTGGATAATTTTAAATATTTGACTGTTAAAGATATCACCACGAATGGCTTTGACATTGTTGACAAGCCATCATAAAATCATTGCCAGTATAAGAAATTAGTTCCATTGAAATTCCGCAATATGGCGCATCCTCATATATTTCTGGTCAGGCTTTAGTTGCGTTACTTAGCAACTGTCCTACTTTTTAACCTTAAACAATTATAAAAACGGTTACAACCCACGTAAATTGTTAGGAACGACCCGACATGTTTCGAACTCATATAGAGCTCTTCATCAGGGACAGCTATCTATCGTGATTTTAAACCGTTTTTATAATTATTAAAGATGTCTCACGATAGTTCAAATAATATTACCTCTCACTTTAACTTTTAATAAAACCGTTTAAACATATATATCGCGTATATTCATTACTAGCTGTGCCCCGCGGTGTTACCCGCTCATCCCGCGGGAACACTAAATTGATTCGGGATGAAAAGTATCCTATATCCTTTCCCGGGTCTCAAACTATCTCCATACCAAATTTCATCTAAGTCGGTTCAGCGGTTTAAGCGTGAAGAGGTAACAGACAGACAGACACACTTTCGCATTTATAATACTAGCTTTTGCCCGCGACTACGAACGCGTGGAACTTGATAAAAGGGATTTTTAAAAGCGCCTAAACAAATGTAAGAGCAATTGTGCTTTTGGTCTAATAATTACATTTCCTACAGGGTCACCGCACCCCAACAGAAATGTTCACTCACTTTTCAATCTTTTTAGGTATAATTTACAGGATGAAAACTATCCTATGTCCTTCCTCGGGTCTTAAACTATCTCTATGCCAAATTTCATCAAAATTGATTCAGCGGTTTAAGCGTGAAGAGGTAACAGACAGACAGACACACTTTCTCATTTATAATATTAGTATGGATTAGTATGGATTTTAGCCTTCCTGACGTTCGGTTAACATTCGGTTAGATATGCGGAAAGTTTTCAATCGCTGTTACTGTTTCGGTTCCATAAACACATTGTGAATTATCACTGTGACTTGTCGGTTTGTCACGCTTATTACTCACAATCACATCCCCTTAATTACGTACCGTAATATAATCGGATCCAGATAATTAAGTGCTTTACCGCAATTTTTTTCATACTACTTGCAGGATTAGTCTTCAATAGTCATATTTATGTCTGACAAAATAAAGTTCAAGGAATACAACTATTAAAATACTAAAAATTAAACTAAACTCGAACATAATAAAGTTAAACTTAATCTAAAAATGGCTCCTGCGGCATAGTGCCAAAGATGCTGGCGGCATTCCCTCGCTGAATCGCCAAACTGATTCTTTGAGCGAGGAAACCGCCAGCTCTCCGGTCTTCAATTGTATGTTTCTCAATGCATTTTGAACACATTTATCTAAGGCTGCATTTCGCGATGTGTTTTTGGTAACCAATGGAATAGCTTCATTCACTTGTCCTCGCTCAGCGCAGCTGATTCTATTGGTTAACAAAAACACAAGCCTCGCTACACATCTCTGGTGAAAACGCAGCCTAAATTCTAAGAGCATCGCTCGACTTTACTATCTTCAAAACCTTATTGGTATATAGAAGATCGGGTAGCGCTTTCATCATACTACGACTACGGGTATATATATGACTACGGGTGTGGTAGCGGGGTCACAGGCTCGTGACGAAGAGCTTGAGCTGTCGGCCATCTTTTTGGGGACAGCGGACAAACTCTGAGCCTAGATCGATCTATGTGATGTGATTTCATATCGTTACTATAGCTTCGTCGCGGGGTTTACCCGCTCATCCCACGGGAACACTAAATTTTTTGGGATAAAAAGTAGCCTATGTGTTGATCCAGGGTGTCGGTTACCTTCAACCCTAGCCGTTTAAGCGTGAAGTATTAACAAACATTAACACAATCACAAACTTTCGCCTTTATAATATTTTAAGTGTGATTCATAATGAAGTGGGCTGTACTTCATTAACCTATTTGAACGGCTGCATCCGCGCCTAGCTCCAAGCTAAACGTATGTATATTATGTATACGTTCACAAGACCTCACTTGCAAAATGCAAAGCGATGTTTGCGCATTGCCTCTATACCATAAAAGCCTGCGTCTAAAATTGGACGGCGGCAGGCTGCGCGAGCGCACAGAACCCGCCACGCGGGTTTCCGTCTAAAAATAGCCGAGCCATTAACGGTCCGAAGGGTAGGGCTAACGATAATTCGCCGAAACCGGTGTACCTGTTGGCGTAACAATTTTTCTCACTTGCGTCATTTATTAAATCTTCACTGAAAAAAATACCCAGTGGAGCCTACTGAAATTACAGTAGGCGTAACCGTTATTACAGTTAGGTTAACTGAAATGTCAGTAGGCCTCACTGTTATTGCAGTAAGTCTTACTGTAATGTCAGTAGGCTCCATTGGATATTTTTTTCAGTGTTTGAATCTAAAAATATATCTCTATCCCGCTATTTTTCTTTCGTGTCGAAAGATCTGGAAACTTGATGGTTTTAGAGAAAAATATAGGCCTCAAATCGATGTTTGAGACTCTGACGTCTATCCGAGACCTCTCCACCATTTTTCTATTTTAGCTATACTGATGTAGGTACAGTCAACCAATTTGATTCCTAGGCCATTTCGTACCATATCACAGTGAACGTCAATATGAAAGCCGCTTGAAATCTCATATCATTGTCATTGTGACAAGGTTCTATAGTGGCCTAGAAATCAAATTGGTTGACTGTACGCGCTATTCGATAGTTAGCGTAGTGTCGTTTCCTTTCTCATTGAGATGACTAATATATACAAGTAACTGATCTATTTTGAAAGACGTGCTGCGAAAACTTATGTCACTTCATATGTCTTGTCAAATAAATTATTTGCTTTCACATAGAAAACAAAAGATTCAACATAACATAATAAGGTTTCGTACTGCCATACGCAAAACTAAAAGTACATGGCGTTAACCTTTCAGGATCTTCACCTAAAAACGGTTAAAATTTATGTCGTATTTCGAATAGTATCTCTATGTTACATGTGTAAAAGAATTGGAAATGCTTTAATTCTCCAATAATCATATACCGAAATGTCAAACTTTGTTTCCTCACGGATTGCGACCGCAATCGTGGCACTTGTTGCAGTAAAACTTGGCAGCATCTCCTATTAGATTAGTAAGTACTGTACTTTTCGGCGATACCGAAACCGTTTAGCCGAACGCCGAAACCGGTATCACTACCCATCCTTCGTGCCGCCATCCCGCTTTGCACGTACACATTTCTCCTTCCATTACATCGCAACTATATCTCAAACCGTTCCCAGCTAAGACTCAAATTGCATTGACAACTTCACGTCGAGACTGTATGTAAAAAATATTAATGGAATGAAAGTTATCGAGGCGCCATTTAATAGGTTGAAATTAACTTATTTGTACGTTAAGTTTCTAGTTTCCGTTATGTCATACTTGTTTAGCCATGGATTTCGAAGTTTACATTTTGGTGGATTATAACTGTAAGGCCTTTACCTGACGTTAGTCGCGTTTACCTGACTACTTGAGGTTCTCTTCCTGAGGACCTCTACTAGAGCGATTATAAACTCTTGGCAGTTGCAAAAACGCTTCTCTTTTAAGACGGACGATAATGAGGTACAAAACCACACAATAGTACTGTTTTCTTTAATGAGATCGTACACAACGCCAAACGATGTACTATATCTACTATAGTAGGTTCTCTTCCTCGCGCACGTCTGCTATCAATTCATCCGCTTAATTTTTTTTTCTTTTGCGTAGTCGGGTGAAAAGTATTAACCTACTTTGGATGTCTATCTCTGTACTGAAACTGGTTTAGATCCATCTAGGTGAAGTAGTGTTGACTTGATGACGCGGCAAAGAATTTTGATAACAAAATTTACAATAGATATTCGAAACGAGAAGGTCACGGTGCTGTCATTAAAAAAAAAACATATTTTTGTAATTTTTGCCGGCATTTTTCATAAAATCGCATAGGAAATTTTCAATATAATTTTAAAACATGAAACGGATTTACTCACGTCGTTAAAGTCTAATAACGCTCGACATTTTTAGCATCGCTTCGCGATTCATCTTCATGAGCTCTGATCGATCGCGATGGCGGCTAATCGCAAACACGTTGAACCTGTTCGAACATATCAAGCGTCTTTAGACTTTAAAATTTATATGTATATAAAATAATAGTATCATATGATAATTCTAGAAGTTTGCGGTGTCATTTTTCTGGTAAAACACATTTTGTAACATGCATAACTTTTCAGTCAAGGTAAAATGGAGAGGTCAGCTTTGTAACATTATAAACCTGTTAACCCTATGTTGTAAGTAGTGACGTCAATACTGTCCCCAAATTCAAACGGCCTGCACATTTGAGTAAAATCATGTAAAATGGGTGTGTAGACATTTTAGTTGAGGATGTCAATCGATTCTATTTTTTATTGGGATTAAATGTCTATAAAAATCAGGAATGACCGTCAAAGTTCGACATTCTTATTATATATATATTATTATTTAAGAGTTTCACTCTTGTCGGTGCAGTTCTCTCCAGTCCGTTCTACTTAACGCCAGTTCTTTGACTTCCCGATACGACCCGACGTCTGCCTTTTTCTTGATCTGGTCCAAATAGTTAATTCTCGGCTCCTACGGAACGCTAAAAACGCTCCATACTTGTGACGTTATTTGTGGGTTTGGTACCAATATTTGTGTGAAAAAGTGCGTTTAAGTTTTCGTCGTACAATTATTGTTTTGTCAAATTACGAGGTATTCTGAAAGCAATATCAAAATTTCTGTTAATTTGTAAAAAAATCATCGAATTTGCGTACGTCTGAACTTTGAAGTAACATACTTAATTAATAAAAAATAGGACGGGTTGCACTCCGGGAGTGCCGGCAGAAGTGAAAACTCCGATTTTATTATATCTCCCTGACACTTGATTTCTATTTTAATCTCTATTTCTTACTAATGTATGTATGTATGTTTATGATTACGCTTCACCATCTGTCACTTACAACATTTTGTTGTTCGAAGGCCCCCTTTCTTTGAAACAGACACGGTTGCTAGTTTACCGACTGACTGTTATCTGTCGCGCGGATCTGTCGCGAGTTAAACGTTTTTTACCCATCTAAAAATTGCCAAGCGCCGCTAAAGAAGTTTTCACTTCAAAAATATTTAAATACTTTAGAATTATTTTTTCTTTGTTTTATGACTTATTGAGCCAATTGTATTCATATAGTATGTTGTATAAGTAATTCACTAGCACTTGTCACGCTCACGCTCTTTAAGAGGGCGCCAATGCATTGGCTAGCTCTCTCTCTGACTGAGCGTAAACGTGAGCGAGATAGAAGTGCGTGCTCGGAAGCGCGGGAATCATGTTTTTTGAGTTGTGTCATAAACGTGTGCATTTTATACTGAAAATGGTTTTACAGTTTTTGTGAACTTATAATTGTACATCTATTAAGTTAAAAAACATTGTTAAATACGGAAGGGTTTTGAAGATCCAACCGACAATATCTAAAAAAAGGGTTATGTTTTCGACATAAAAGCATCGAGAAAATTATTACTAATCGTGTTTTCACGCTGACAAGATTGAAGAAAAACTGTTTAAGTTTCTCATTTTCAAGGGACAGATTTTTAATCGCTATGGATGTTGAGATCTAGGATCATTCACCTGACGAATTTTGCATGGGTGGGCTCTTAAGATAAAACTGTAATGTAATAAACAGGGATCGTAAAGTGCGAGCAAAATTGATTGAAATGACGTATTTAACGACCCCAGTTCAATGAATTTTGCTCGTATTTTACGTACCCTGATAATAAAACAGTTGAATAAGGCTGTCCAAGGTAGGTACTGAAATGGCTTGGATTGTGTAATGCATAGAAGTAATAGAAAAATGTACCCAGTGACAGCTAATGCCAGGAAAATACAACCGAATCGCGTTACTGATAGGCTACTTTTTTTAACGTCGTGTATGACGTTTAGCACGTAAGGTTCTGCTTTACAACGTATTAATCACTCAACGTCGTATGTTCGTAAACATTAATGTCGTTGTGACGGCTTATTACGTCATCTTTCTTTAGAACTGCGCCCTTATCGCTAAAGAGCGATTTCTTCCAGACGCCTCAACCTCTTAACCTTTGGGTACTGGAGAACCTGTGTCAGAAACGGGTTTTCCTTTTTTTTTTAATGATTTTATTCGTCTATCCGTGGCATCGTAGCTCCTTTAGCACAAACTGTTAGGTTTTTTTTTCATCTGACATTGACAGGAGTGGCAGGACTAGTTTGATTTACATTTAGATTTATTTATTTCATAATATAAAATGTCAGTATAAATTACGCTAAGACAATTTACATGCATTTATACTATGATCGTCATAAAGATAAAAATGAGATAATATAATAATAGTAAAAAACATAACAATAGATTGTAACAAAAGATATTTACATGTCATAATCATAATGCAGCTAAATGTGGTTACAATATAAGAATATCTCTTTAAGGGATTGTCAAAACTCTAAAAATACCAACTACCAACAATATTTATACACGGTGCGAAATACAACAATTATTATATTATACGTCAAATAATTTGAAATTAAATATGTCAAATGTGTCTCCTTAGAGGATTGTCAACAATGTACTACAAGAAACCAAAAACAATATAAAATGAAATATAAATTATTTATCCATGTACTCATTTACTGAGTATAATGGATTATCCAATAAAAAGTTTCTCAATTTATGTTTGAACTTCTCGTCTGATGCCTCGGTTCGCAACTCGTCGGGTAGATGTTCATAGAACGTTGGGCCGATGGCGCGCGGTTTTTTTTGCAAGTGCCATGCGACGCGGGACTGTCCTAAGTCTCCCCGTAGAACGTATTAGTTTGTAGTTGGTAGCTTCTTTTCACCTATCAAAAACATATTTGTATTCATGCATCTAGTTCGCCGTGGCCTACTATAAGGTCCTTCTGAGCTTGCATTATGCTCAGGCGGGACCCTGATTATGTTTTCGATAATTTCTTTCGTCTTATTTTAATACCTACGCTCGAATAAATTTAATTCTTGCTTTCTTTCTTTATTTGATCGAGAGTGTTCTAAGTTATGATTCATGATCATTATTTGTACAGCCGTTTGGAAGCCATTAGCAGTTTTCTAGACGAAACATGGCTTCTTATCGATTTTGCGGTTACATGTGTACACACATGGTTTTTAATTAAAAACACTGATAACTGAAAAAAACCAACGTCTTTTCTCCTGTAGCCAAAATTAACAGGTCGCCGTAGTAGGTCAGTGAATATTCTTCGTTAGTAAGGCGTTTTTTTCGTCATTCCCATTTCTATAAATATTGTTAAAATAGATGTTGGCAGTCGATTTTTTATGTATCCCGAAGCCGCTCCCGAGTGCAATCCTAGTTAGATCATCTGTACTACTATACAATTCTAAATTTGTATAGAAAATAAATTTTCTATGGAGAGGGGTCATTATTCCAGGAAAAATCTCGATAGCGTGATGCAGGATCGTCATTTGTTTTGTATGGGCGCGCGCCGCCATGCCACCCTGGCGCCATCAGTTGGTCATAATTTCCATTGACCTCGCCTCACGCCGAAACGGCTGGATGGATTTTAACCAATTTTGGTACTGGGATAGCTAGATATCCAAAGATGGTTAAAGGATACTTTTTGCCTGACTACGGTAAAAGAAAAATACGCGTACGAAGTTGCGGGCGCCTTCTAATGTAGATTATGATTGCGAAACAGAAAATTATGCCCTGAAATCCTTAAGTCTCCACATGCCCAACTGATAGGTTACACCAAAACTGGCTCAAAACCGGTTTAACTATGACACAAGAACTTTTGGACGCACAGGAATCTGTGTAACGTATTCAATGCTTCTGAGAAAGGAACGGAAGTCTTCAACTTCTACAGCAACAGCTTGCGTAATCTACAATGACAATACTAGTACTTTTTAAATCATTGACAAAGACCTTAGTTTTTCATAAGGAAAATATTCTAGATAGTTAGGACATTTTCGTATTCATCGTGTAACCTTCGACGAACGTGGCGTGATCGCATTCCTTGCACCAGTCTATAATTTAACGGCGTGCGAAAGGACATTGATAGTTGACGGTCGCTCAGGCTCCGCGGACTATGGAAAATGGTCGGATTACCGTGTATTGACCGAAGGCATAGTATTCACAAGCGAACAGTAAGTACCGTAAGGTGGTGGTGGTGGATCCCAAGATGTGCTCCAAGGGACTATCTGAAGTTAAAGGTTAAAGGTTTTAAGACGTAATATATATTCCAAAGACAAAATAATTGGAACAAATACTTCCTAATTTACCAAATAAATCGGGTTCGAGTGAAAATTGAGAGGTTCAAAACTTGACCATGTGGCGAGCTAAAAACCCGAACATTTACCAGCTCCCGAAAAATACCGGGTATTTACACATTTATACCCAAATTAGTGGGTATAAACTATCTATCATCAAATTTTTGGAAATAAGTAAATAGTTCAATGTCATAATTAACTAAAAGGCCATTTCTTATAAATGTATGTTTATTAAATGTTATATTTATGAGTAAAAAGGTAATTAAGTCAAGCTAATGAAGCGTCTAACATTATTTCACGGATAAAACTTAATTATGTTGTATTCGTTTTTAATGGAATTTAGTGAAATTATATTACATACTATACTCGTAGGTTGTATAAATATAGTAACATATTAACATACAATCGATTTACCATCAACAATAATTATTTTTTCATCACATTTGCTCGTAAAAGATGGTATTACATGTAGGTGTACTGAAGGACTAAGGCCTATATTGTTCCCGCGGGAGTTATAAATTGTTATAACTCCCGAGGGAGTTATGGTTTTAGTTTTAAATAGTAGATTGTTCAACAAGGGACTAAAACAAGCCATAATGACACGAGATGTTTTAGCCAATAGTTCGAGTGTCATTATGGTTGTTTAGTCTCGCGTTAAACACTCTACTTTTCACTTTGAATGCGAGGAAAATAAACGACGTTCAATATAAAATTACGATATTTATTATACCTAACAAAGTTTCTTACAATTACGTAGTACAGCCGTTAATCTAACCTCAGAAAAATTGAAAGGGCAATTTGTACAATTCTTTACATTTAAATGTGTGGTTTTCCCCTGTAAATTAAGCTGGGTCGGCGTGGTTTGTAATTGAGAAGTATGTTCAATATTTTCACTCGAAGTCGAAGTAAAAGTTGGAGAGAATGGAGAGTATAGTAGAGACGTAGATCTTTTCTCAAAAATGTTGCCGATGGTAATTTCGTTAGGCTCATTCTCATCCCGCGATGTTGATGGGCGTGGGTTAAATGTTGGATGTGATTTCTGCTTTGAGGATATTTTAATTCCTTCAATATAGTATAGCCTTCGATAGATATTGTATTTATTTTGGATTGACTCCTCTATATAGCCTTCAGCTTTATTCTTCTTCATTGGAAGATGATGATTACATATTTTGCCCGTAACTTATAAAGTGACACAATTAATTGGTCTAATTGGTGATTACAATGCAAGCTTAATACAAGTAATGGACATCTACTCATTCAAAATTCTAATAGAAAAAAAACATATTCCTTGGTTTTTTTATTTTTATTGTAAAGTGACGCTTTAAATGCTTGCATATTTAGCCAAATTCAAACTTGAAAACTATTTTATTTAAGACTAATATGGGCTTATGGACCATGCATGATAAAATTACATTCGTATTCGTAATAATTAATTGTGTTTCATGAAATAAAATCTAAAAAAAATATATTTTTGAGCAGTTGTAATTTTGAGGTTAGCACCAAAAAGTTTGTATACCTATCACTGAAAATGGCTATAAACCTCTAACGAGGCCATCTAGAGATACGAGGCCGATAATCCCTGTTCGCCGAGGCTTGTATAGTGCTTTTCTCAAATAAATCCAAGGAAATAATACAAATGTTCAACTTATATATTCATATAAAAACAAATTTATTTCAAATTTAATAAAAAAAAACAAATTCATTTTTTTAAGCTGTTCGGGTCAATGTTTTTGCCACCAAATGTTAAGATGATTCTATTTATTAAAAAATGACAACACCTTATTAATTAGATATTGTTATATTTTTTAACAATAAACGTGACTCCTTGTTTATTTTATTGAATATCTGATTTAATCTAATTTAATAATCTAGTGAATAGGCATCTTCTAGCCAAGCATGCTCCATCTTAGGCCTTATTGTCACTTAACATCAGGTGCAATCGAGGTTAAATGCATGGCTATTTGGAATAAAAAAAAAAAAAAAAGTTAAATATAAGAAATAAAACGTAAATATACATGCACAAACTAAGTTTTTTTTATTGGCAGTATGCCATAGATTATCAATAAAAGAAATAAACCCCACTGAAACAAAAGACAATCTTTTTGTTGGCTACGGCCAATAATGTTGTATGAAATTCCTTTATATCGTTCTAATTTGAAATTAGAACGAATCTTCAACAATTGCTATACAAAGACGTATTTCGCGGTCTATTACCACGATCATAAGAACGACATTTCCTTGGATGTTTGAGAAAAATATAGTACGCACTCGCAGTTTACTTCAGACTAAGGAGGTTTCAATCCAGCCAAGGTTTTTGTTGAACGAACAAAACTTGCCTACCAGCAAATTTTATTGTGTATTGAATTAATACGGTACATGTAACTGCATTAATATTTATGTTTTACAATTATTTAAGTGTAATTTGCAATAATTTTATTAAAATTAATTTTGAATTATCGTTACAATCAGGAAGTATGGCTTGTCATGTTTCTAAACTAAACGCAGTTCTTAGCATTATCTGTGGTAGACGACACAAAAAAAGAAAAAAGTTATAAAATTATTGGTTAGGTACTACCTATTTAGTGTTGTAACAAAATTACTGTTCGTATTTAAGTTTTATACTTAATATATTACGGTGTTAATTATTCCTGCATAATATTGTTAATTGTTATTTGTTTAATGATAGATGGTAAGATTCTGTGTAGGTATATTTGTTTTCTGTTTTAAGCTGATGGCCGTTTTGCCAGTGCTTATAGTAAATTAAAAAAATATATGCAGAAAAAAGTTAGTTGTCAATCGTTATCGTTTAATTAGTTTAATGTTTATTTTTGTCTTATGTATTTGTTATTTACTCCCAAATGTGATGAAAAATATTGTGTGTATGGCGGGAAGTAAGGGGATTACAAACTCAGGACATTAAAAGCCCTCCGCCTTCGGCGTCGGGCTTCTAATAAACCTTCGTTAGTAATCCCCTGCTTACTACCCTTATGACACAATATACTATTTAAATACTCTAAAAATGTACCTTAAATCATATCGTAGATTTCAATAATTAAGCAAAATATTATCAGGGCTATTAGGGTAATTCTATTGAATAATCAGTAGTTTCTAATATCCAATCAGGGTGCGGTTACAGGTAGCGTCACTAGATAACGACCCGACAGACGCGGTCAGTTATTGTTTATCAGCTACAAGGTTACGATTACGACTCCTGTACCTCCCTCCATCCACGGACTATGTAGATAGCTGTGACAACACCAGAGGCTATACGCCCACTCTGCGATCCAGCGGACAAGACTCCGCGGTATAAAGCTGAAGATCGGGCGAAGATCTTGGGCCGCTTGACTTATGCGGCCCCCGCATGGTACGGTCTTGTATCAGAATCCAACAAGAAAAGGCTGCGTGCGCAGGAGTCCCAGTCCCTGCGCACCATCGTCTCAGCGCCGCGCTACATGCGCAATGAGACGATCTTTCGCGACCTGAATTGGCAAGGGCTGGATACCTTCATCGGGATCCTGGCAGGAGCCATGTTTCGCCGTGCCGACAACTCGGGGAATCCACACCTCGAGGGGATCGCACCACTGCACGCACGTCCACCAGACGGAAGGGGCCGGGCTCTGCCGAGAGAGCTCGTGCCCCCCGATTGAGCCCCCTGGTCTCGTCCACCAGGATACCACCACGAAAAAACCGCTGAAAGGCCAACTACACCCATGCCGCTGAAAGGCCAACGCGTCTCCACCGCCTGAAGAGGAGATGGAAACCACTTGAACCCGAAGATTCAATTGCTGAATCCCCAGCCAGAATACCCGTCCGCAGTTGTGGGCGGAGTCACACGCCGCCACAGAGGGCCCAGCCCTGATATGGCTACCCCACATGCCCGCAGGGTGTGTGTGAGCGTCCACGATGGAGATCTTCGCAGCGTACCTGGAGCGCCAGTTTATTGCGAAACCGACGACGAACGACGACTACCAGCGTGAAGCCAACGGCACTTTGCGGAACCATGACGAGCAGAGGAAGACCCGGTCTTTTTCTCGCCCAGTCAGGTGCAGAAAGCCCTCCAACGATGCAATCCCTAACTCGGCACTCCGTCACTTGCCACAGTACACAATCGTGGCAGTGACGCGCCTCTAAAATGGGGTACTGGGCTCGGGCCACTTTCCTCAGACATGGAAGCTTGGCAGGTGATGATGATGATTTGATGATGATTTGGTGTAGGGACGCCCGGCCGGAGACAGGCGGGCTGTCGATCGCTTGAGTGCGTTCATTCAGCCCAATTCCCAGTTGGAGCCAACGGTTACTGTCCCGGCAGCGCTCCCATACAGCCTTCTTCCTCGAATCTTCTTGTTCTCCTGCAGAAGGAAAGGACATCTTTAAGGTTAATGTCCCTCAGCTCCTCCTCTTCTAGTTTATCTTTCCCGAAGATGCTATAGCGTACTATCGCATACATGCCACACTCTGCTATAACATGCTTACTTGTCTCCTCATGGCCACAGTGTGAGCAGCATGGCTCACTTACTACACCCATAATGTTTAGGTGCCTGTTAAGGCTATTGTGTCCCGTGATTATACCTGTTAATAATCTGAGATTTTTCTTACCTAGTTCCAGGAGATACCTGGTCCTTTTCCTGTTTAGCCTCCTAGGATCATCTTCGATTGTCGACAGTCCGTTGTCTCACGCCATTGTCTGTTGGCCTCTTCCTCCATTAGTCTGGCTATAACTCCTTTCGTTACTTCTGCCGATATTGGCTGTGCAGGTTCAGGTCCCATGAGTTCCCTTTCTGCCCCTAGTCTTGCCATCTCGTCTGCCCTTTCATTCCCTGTCACACCCTGATGTCCAGGTACCCATGCTACCGTAAACTTTGTGTGCTCTCCGAGTTTGTTTAGGGCTTCCCTACATTCCTTTACCAGGGATGAGCTTACCATCGGCTTGTCTAACGCTTTTAGCGCAGCCTGGCTATCTGTGTACATGTCGGCGGCCGATCGTAAAATCCGCCAGATCACGCAATTCCTAGGCATATCGTGAAACGCCGCGATTTCATGATTTGGCTAAAAGTTGACCAGGCATATCATGATATGCCTGATAAAAAATACGGCAGATCGATTAGAGCAACGCATTCGTCGATATTCCTAGCTCTATACCGGGCATATCGTGAAAATCCGGCAGATCACGAAATTCCTAGGCATATCGTAAAACGCCGCCATTTTATGATTTTGCTAAAAATATCCTATTTTCAATAGAGAAGACAGTTTGTCATTACCACCAGCTTGGGATCTTGTTGTTCATCTTATAAAAGATCAAGCAAGACACAAGACTGGAAACCCTGGACGTCGAACGGAATAAAACAAAAATTATATTCACTAAGATATACAGATTTTTTCACGCCGCCGCCGAGTCAATATGAGCCGGAGCGCCGCCGCCGGGTACCTAAAATATTTGTTGGCGCAAAAAAAAGAAACCCTAACCTACCTATTTCTGGGAGCAGCTTCGTTTTTTGGGTCATAAAAAAAAATAACCCTAGCCTAGATAGTTATTTTTTTTATGAGCCTAAAAACTAAACTGCTCCCAGAGATAGGTTAGGTTAGGGTTATTTTTTTTTCGTGACCCGTAAAAACAAAACTGCTTCCAGAGAACTGAAACTATTCCCAGAGTATGCCTAGGAATTTCACGATCTGCCTAAACGTCACTGGTGGGTGTTACTTTAGGCAGATCGTGATTTTACGATCGGCCGCCGACATATATAACGACAGATCCCTCTTCCTGCGAGCATTCATCTATTATTTGCACACATCTCATTATGCCGCATACCTCTGCCCGAAATACGCTACTCGTAGCATACCTCCCCAGAGGTATGTGTACCTTCTTCCCCAGCTTTGGTATCACTACACCGGCTCCTGCCAGTTTCGTCGATTCCCGCCGAGAACCATCCGTAAAACAGACAGTCACGGGGTGTTCTACCTCTATTTTCCAGTTGTCCCTGTCTCCTATATGTATCCTATATTTCTTATCGAACATTTCTCGTCTCTTTATAAGGTCGTTGTTTTGGGTAAGCAATTAAGCATCCCCATCTTCGAACATGCTTCCCTCTGAATGAGTGCATGTCCCTTGTCCACACAGCTTCCTCTCCATTCCTTGCATGCTTTCATTCTATACCATTGTTCCATGGCCCTCTTCTCCGCTTCTATTTTAAGTGACTTGAAACCGAGCATGATTTCCATTGCTTGCGTGGGCGTTGTCCTCATTGCCCCCGTGATCATAAGACATGCCAGTCTTTGTACTTTTGATAATTCTTTGATGTTGGCCTTATGCCACCATACCAGGGCCCCGTATAGTATCCTGGGTAGTCTCACTGCCTTGTAAATCCAGTGTATCATGTATGGTTTCAGGCCCCATTTCCTTCCTACCGCCCTTTTACACTGGTACAGCATTCTTATGGCCTTGGCCGATTGCTCTCTTATATGTGTTTTATATCTGAGAGAACTGTCTAGCGTTATTCCCAGATATTTTAGCTCCTTGACTACTTCGAGTTATTTACCTTGAATGTTGATAGGCTTCTTTCTCTCTATTTTCCTCTTATTGGTAAATATTATTAGTTAAGTTTTATCGGGGTTTAGGTCCAGTCCTCTGCCCCTGCACCATGCTAATATATCCATCACCTCTTTCCTCATTATGTCTCTGACCACATTTAGGGCCACTCCTCGTACAAGTATGACTCCGTCATCGGAGTACGCTTGCACGTATAGACCTCCTTTATTTGTTTTCTCAATTAAGGAGTCTAGAAGTACGCACCACATCAGTGGCGATAGACATCCTCCTTGTGGAAAGCCTCTTCTCGGTCTTATCCGTCTTACTTCTCCTCCGAGTTTCGCCGTTACCGCCCTTCCTCTGAGCATTTTGCTTATCCAGGACCCAGCTTGGCAGGTAGTCATGCTTCCCAAACTTGGCAAAGACCAAAAAAGACCGGAGAGTTATAGTACGATAACTCTGCTCAGCACCCTCTTCTAGGCTCCTCCTCCTCCTGGGGAAACTCCCTCCACACATAGATCCCCGGCTAGAACAGTTCGGGTTTGAAAGACGCTGCAGCTCACGCGCGTGCTCTACTTCATGGCCGACTCAATAAACAGAAAAGAGCGCAGTGGCCGTCATGTTGGACATGGAGAAAGCGTTTGATAGAGTACATGACACGAGGGGCTGCTGTACAAACGCCACCACCCCGCGCCACATAATAAAATCCGAGCAGACGGCTTCCTGCTAGAGCGCCGATTCCAGGTTGCAGTGGAAGAAGCTGTCTCTTCTAAACGCCCAATCCACGCGGGAGTTCCCCAAGGCTGCTGCCTCTCACCTGCCTGCTACGTAGACTACACCGACGACATCCCGATTGTCGTAGACGTCAAGTTGGGTCTGTTCACAAACAACGCCGCCTACTACACCTCATCTATCAGCCCGGCCCATGCAGTGAGGAAAATGCAGGCCCAACTTGACGCCTTCCCAAAATGGCTGAATAACTGAAGACCGTCGGTGAATGTCGCCAAAACCCAGGCGATAATCACCGGGAACAAGAAGACGCCGCAGCCACAACGCATGTGCGGCCAGGAGGTGCAGTGGCAACACACAGCGAGGTACTTGGGTACGTCATTATCGACAGGAACCTCACTATGAAACAACACGTGGCGGAAGTGGTCACCAAAGTCAAGACCGCCCGAACACTCCGAGGCTATTACTCACAAGCAGCCTGCCAATCCGCACGCGGCTCGGGATTTGCAAAACGTAATTGAGGTCCAAGCTCACGTACGCAGCTCTGACGTGGTATGCCCTAGTGGCTGCCACCAACAGAGAGAAAATCCGAGCGCAAGAAAACCTGGCACTTAGAACAATCACTAAATCCCCACACTACGTGTGGAACGACCATCGCCTGAGGGAACTGGGATGGGAAAACGTAGATAACATCATCGGACGACTGGCACTCAGGATGTTCCGACAGGCTGATGAATCAAGCCTCGTGGTGCTCCGAGGAATAGCGCCACTGCACGCCAGACCCCCCGACACACGCCCGCAGCCACTCCCAAGAAAATTGCTGCCATAGACTTAACAAGACGTCTCAAGACAAGAGATCAGCTGCAAGATGCACAGACAAGCTCCAACAAAACATAAAAAACAGACAAGGCCTCCGAGCAGTCAACTGACGCCAAGAAGGCACCCAGAAACCGCAGTCGCCACGACTCGACCACCAAAGCCCAGCCCGTCATTACGGGCTGCGATAGATGTAGTCTCATTGTGTGACACATAGAAAAGGCACCCCCACACTCCAGAATGGAGAGTGTGATGATCCATACTATCGAACGGCTGATGAGTGATGATAATTCAGTCATATTCTCACATATTTTTTTATTAATTATCTAGCTACCGTATTCCCGTTTTCCTATTAAATTATATCCACAGATATAAACAGATAAGTACCCGGTAGATTGGGTGAATACCGTAAATTTATGTGTAGTATTTACCTACCGCCCATTTCTAAACCCTGGAGACTGTCCTAGACAAGAGGTGCTTGTCAAGATACTCTAAAAACCCGAACACGATGGGATTCTGTTAAATTATTGAGTTTTTTTTTCAATCAAATACCGGGAAGAGAGTGAAATTGAACTAACAAGATTTGATAATAGGCATACAGACAAGCATACAGTCTAATGCCTCATAAAAAGATGATGTTAGTGGTGATAATAGCTATTTTGTAACATTTCTACACACCCCTAATTTCATAATTTTCAATAAATATAGTACAAATAGTTTATACCCACCAAATCGGGTAGAAACGGATTACCCGGTAGATTGGGTAAATACCGGGTAAATACCCGATAAACACCTTGGGTATTTTCACCGCCCATCTCTAGGTATCGGGTATGAATGAACTCGTATGCAATTTTCATTTCATTGCGGGCTTCTATCGAGGGAACTTGTCGTAATGTAATGCAAGCCCGCAATGTAATGAAACTGGCACGAATTCTCGTCGTCTAAATATAAAATACTGCCTTAGGTCATGATTCGTATCCTTAGGAAGGTTAGAAAGGAAGGGGTATTTGAAATTAATACCATTGTATCCTCGTCCCATCAAAACGGCAGGAAGATTTCAATTACGTTTTGCATTTTGGTATATTGGAAGATTAATATCCATAGGTTATTTATAGGTTACTTTGATCCGACCAGGTAGAAGCAAAAAAAGAGGGCAATTTTCTTTGGCGTACAAACTTTAGGGCCTTCTAGTACGATTATCGTTTATATCAATTAGCTTACTGCTTATCTACTGTTCTGTGTCCAGTTCCAACGAATATTACATGTATACAAAACCAGTTATGGCGGCTCTGTACAATGAGCCGCGTCTGAGTTTCTTTTGATTACGTATCGGCCCCGGATCGCTCGCCCTAGATCGAGCTTCCTGCTTACTTAGTGGAAGACCTAGAATTATTAGATCAGATCACGGCCCATGCCGGGACTTGAACCCAGGACCGCTTTCAGGCAGGTGCACCACGGCGCTAACCGCATTGTCATTCGTGCTAAGTGTATAAAATGACAGAGTGACTGGCGCTTTATCATTTATCTATCGAGCGATAAACGCGTCCGTTAAATGAGTCTGTACGCGATTAAATTTATCTTTATAATTTGATCTTTGTGTCGTTGGTTAAAATAGACAATTAAGAGGCCTTATTCCTTTAAAAATGCAGATTGCTTACACATTTTTCTCTATGATCAAACATGTTTCGTAACATATTATTGATGTTACTACCTAGAACAGGGATATTGGGATTTATTGGTATATATTTGAAACCTACTGTTAGAATTTTTCATTGATAATCTTTGTTTCAAAAATTACTCGAAATTGACAAAATTCACGCGTATTGTTTTTTCAACTTATTTTCGACTGCACACAGTGAAAGCATGAAATAGCTATGTTACTACCTAGAACTCGGGGAAAAGTATTGTTCACTCCAAAAAGTTGGTTGAAATTATCGATTTGTTTGTCATAATATGAAAAAAATAAATTTCAAAAGGAATAAGGCCTTTTACGAATTAAATGTTATAAATAGGGGTCATAAAATGCGAGCAAAATTCATTAACATGGGGTCGTCAGGTACGTCATACGTCATTTCAATCGATTTTGCTCGCATTTTACGATCCCTAGTTATAAATTTAATCAAGATGTCTGTTGCCAGAACTGACTTCTTATCTTGCGTTCAGTGTAGTAGAAATGCAGCACAGTGAACTCGTGACTTTGTTGCCATGTCTCTTGTCTTGCCACGTATGCTTCCGTGAATTTAAATTGACCATGTTTGCATAATACGAAAGATCGGCCTCTTCAGGGCGTGGACCAGCGTAGTTACGCCAACACATTTACTTCAAATATGCAAATTGAGAATCCGATCAGAACAAGTTTAGCAATGGACTGTGAGTCAGAAGAGACAAGGACGTTTGCGAAAAGGGATTTGTGAAGAACGCAGTGGTTTTTAGGCTCCTTATCCGTTCAAAAATGCCGATTGTTTTAGACATTTTTCTCTATGATCAAACATGTTCTTAACATATTATTAAGGTTACTACTTAGAACAGGGCTATTGAGATTTATTGGTATATATTGGAAACTTACAGTTTGAGTTTTTCATTGATAACTTTTGTTTCAAAAACTACTCGAAATTGACAAAAGTAACGCAGAAAACTGTTTTTTTTTTTCAACTTATTTTCAACTGCACGCAATAAAAGCCTGAAAAGTATTCGATAATCATCTTATTTATATGTCCAGCTGAGTCTGAAATGATATAAGTAAGTTATTCGAGCCAATTTGGTTTGATGAACGCAAAGAAAGATGGCGGTGTGTTACATTTTTGTACGAAACGAAAGCTGTTTAGATTTTTCCTGACAACATGACCCCTCCTCATAAATAAATAAATATT
Source organism: Apotomis turbidana (assembly GCA_905147355.2). Classification (NCBI taxonomy): domain Eukaryota; kingdom Metazoa; phylum Arthropoda; class Insecta; order Lepidoptera; family Tortricidae; genus Apotomis; species Apotomis turbidana. Next base: position 55,890,821 of record LR990280.1, on the reverse strand, counting down.
AAGGAACCATCTTACCCGAATGGACCTAGTCCCAAACTAAGCGAAGCTTGTACTATGGATACTAGTATATAATCGTATATACATGATGTATAAATGATTCACGGAACAAATATTCCAGTTCATCACACAATTATTTGCCGTTGCCGGAATTCGAACCCAGGGCCGCTGGCTAAGTAGTCAGGCGCACTACAAAGTCTACAAACTGCGCCAACCGCGTCGACAAAATAGCTAATTGTTTTCCAATTTTTATAGTTGGTTATGCGTAATAAAGAAGCAACCGAACTAGTGAAACTATAGGTTCCCAATAGTTCGGTTCGAGGTCAGAACCGAACTAATGGGAAAAAAAATGTGGCAGTAGTTCGGCCCCGGACTAATCAACCGAACTACTGAAACTAGAGGTTCCCAATAGTTCGGTTTGACGTCATAACCGAACTAATGGGAACAAACGTGTGGCAGTAGTTCGGCATAAGACTAATTAACCGAACTACTGAAACTAGAACCCTTTTTGTATGGAGCTCCATAGCAAAAGGTTGCCTTTTCCTTCACGGCAGAATATAAGCATACACGACACAAAACAGGTTACTTTTGCTGCCAAGTATCGAAGCGAGTAATTGTACAAAAAACTCAAGTCGTCCGCCATTTTTAAGTATAATCAAATTACACACTTTTCGACCGTTAGCGTGAGGGCAAAAAGCGGATGTCGGATATACTATTATACAGCGTGTATATTTGATATAACCGCAAACTGAATTTAAAAATGGATATGTTAAGCGTCTTTTGTATCGTATGTCATTCTGGCGCCATTTGTTGGTCATAATTTCCTTTGTCCCATCACGCCGAAACGTCGTCGAATTTTATTTTTTTTGATACGGGGATAGTTGGACATCCAAAGATGGTTATAGGATACTTTTGACGGTAAAAAAAAAAACGCGAAGTTGCAGCGAACACCTATACTATATATGTCTAATCAATGCAACCCATAATGCACTTAGCAGCCTAGCAAACGTAGTTTCCTATACAATCTAGTGACGTAACGCCATTATGCATGTCAGCCAAGGTAATGGGTGGGTGTGCGCACGCGCATTCACAACGATTATCGACTTCTGCGTGATCACTGATCGCCTTTTTGTCTGAGGGCTCGTCACTTCTCGTCACGTCTTAACGACTACATAAAAGAGTAGAAATTAAAAAGTGGCAATACTGTTTGTGTCGTCCCTTTCTAATCAATCGAAGAAGAACGGGTCGACACTACAGTATTGCCACTTTTTAATTTCTATATTTTCTTCTCAGAGTGTACTTGTGTTGTGTTCCACATACATACCTATTAACATTATAATTTTTGTTTTGACACATTATAATTTTGTTTAATGGATGTTCAAAGAATATAAGAATATACGTCGGCTTGCCACAAAAATGAAATATTTGACAGATACTTATTGTTAATATGAGTGTGTCAAACTCCTTCGCCTGACCTTACTCAAGAGAAAGTGAGTGATTAAACACAAGGATTCGTCAAGGAAGAGATACAATATCGATGTGCAATAGCCGGAGGCTTTCACTGCCGCCCACACAGTTATTGTCATTGTCTCGTGTCAACGTACCCAATTGACAACGTTTCATATTTTTAAGACTAAACATTTGATTACTTATCCGTATTGTTGGTTCGATATTTAATCACTGTTTTTGGGTCATTGTCAGATTTAGTAGGTGCGCGTCTATCCGGTGGACATTTGCGAAATTAAGGATTTTAAGGATTTCAGGGCCTAACTTTCTTATTAAATGCCCGTGGGAATGAAGAACGTTCCCTCTTCTATAATCAGATGTAATAGAAACATAAAACATAACCTAGATTCATACAAGCTCTTAACTTTTTTTCTTCGCTAGACAATTGAAATTCTCACAGATGATGTATTTCGGTTGTCGCTATAGTAACAAATACTATTCATGATAAAATAATAATAATTATGCTTCCATACAAAAATAGGGGTTTTTCCATGATATTTCGTTTGACGGGCATTTTCTCATAAACCGTAATATACTCGTAGTTGAAATTTTCACAGAATGTATATTTTTGGTAATAATAAAAAAAAAACAACGGAGGCCATACAAAGAACGTGCTTTTCCTCAATATTGGTACGGAACCCCTAGTGCGCGAGACCGACTCGCACTTGGCCGGTTATTTTTTGTTAAAAGGCTACTTGGGGATATTAGCCGCATCAAGTATTCTCTGATTGAACCTTCCCAAGTGGATGATTTAAACACGAGGATTCTTCAAGGAAGCGATACAATGGCCGGAGACTTTCACTGTCGCCTACGCTATATTTTGTTATTGTCTTGTGTCATTGTACCCTATTGTACTAAACAAAGTCGGTTAAAACCAATTAATCCTTATCTTATTGGCTAGAAAGTGCCCGTTTTGTTTAAGAGGCCTTATTCCTTTAAAAAAATATTATTTCATATTATAACAAACATATTGCTAATTTCAACTTACTTTTTGAAGTGAATAATACTTTTCCCCGAGTTCTGGGTAGTAACATAGCTACTCGTATTTCATGCTTTCATTGCGTGCAGTCGAAAATAAGTTGTTAAAACTAATTTGCGCGTGAAATTTGTCAATTTCGATTAGTATTTGAAACAAAAATTATCAATGAAAAATTCAAACTGTATGTTTCAAATATATACCAATACGAGTACATCCCAATAGCCCTGTTCTAGGTAGTAAGATCAAATTATGTTAAGAAACATGTTTGATCATAGAGAAAAATATCTAAAACAATCAGGATTTTAAAAGTATTCTCATTTTTCTTAACAGTTTCATAAAACACATGCAATATCTCAAACAGCGAGGAACGTGTCAGAGCCTATTATTACAAGTACTATGCTCTTGACCGAGTTGCAGAGGTTAAGGCTGACTTATTGATTGCACTGACGGGGCTTCTTTCAGACAAATGTAATTTACGATATAGCCTATTCAGCATCTCACGTGTGAACGGACCAGTGTATGCTGTTACCGAATAAAAAAATAAGAAGAATAAGTATTATTTATTTCACATAATATATATTAACACAAAAAAATAACAATCACCCAATAAAAATAAGTCTATCTAAATCTAAACTAAGTCTAAAAATGGCCCCCGTGGCATTGTACCAAAGACGCTGGCAGCATTACCTCGCTGTATTGCTATACTTACTAAGACGCTGAGCGAGGAAACTGCCAGCCCTTTGGTCACCAGTGTCGACGAGCCGTTTAGAAAGCTCCTTAAAAAGGAGAATAAGTTGGTTGGTTTGTTTTGAGCCCACGCCATATTGCGGATTTTAGTGGTACCACCCTAAAGTGAGATGGATGATTTGCAAGTTTCTCTTTTGGGCCTGCCAAAATCATCTTCTTATCCGTTCACTCTTGACAGAGTGGTCGTGGTCATGAGGAGATTGCTCCTTCCATACTATCAGTTTACGTTTGCACCTGGTATCTATGGCGTCGGATACATATGAGTTTCAAACTTAACGGTTATACAAATCGAGGTATCGTTCTTGTCTGTTTCCTCCACCAAAACTTAACCAATAAATAAATAAATAATAATAAATATCAGACAACCTCACATAAATCGATCTAGTCCCAAATTAAGCTCAATAAGGCTTGTGTTATGGGTACTAGACGACGATATACATACTTGTATAGATAAATATATACTTAAATACATAGAACAACTATGACCCAATCAAAAATATTCGAGTTCATCACACAAATATTTGCCCCGGCGGGGATTCGAACACGGGACCGCCGGGTCAGTAGGCAGGTCTCTACAAACTGAGCCAACCGCGTCGTCCAATATACAGTATACAGGGTGGAACATTTCTAAAGACTGGGCTGACAGTATAGTGTCATCAGAATGATCTACAATCGACCTATTATAATTGTAAAGCCGGATTTAAAAGTAAAAAATATCATCATAGTAAAATATTTTAATATCAGGGACAACCCTACTAATTCAAAGGTTTAATTTACATTTTAAATTGATACCTGTCTTTAACTTAAGCGTTGTTTAAATGATGCTAGGGTTGATATGTACAGATATTTACATAGTACATTGGTAAAAAATGAAGTAGGTAATCAGTCTGAACAATTCCCTGTTTGCTTAAAAGTCCCTCGATCTGTTCCACCTTGTATACGAAATAGGAACTTAATGAGAAGGAAATGTTCTATGTCGGACAGATTTTTGCGAAAATTATTATAAAATTTGTGTACTGGGCGTCAGTTTGTGGCGGAAATTTAGTCAATAAATTTATATAATAAGAATAAGCGATATATTTTATTGAGATTTCAGAAACAACACGTTTTCATTCAATTCATTTATTTGCTAAAATCCGACTAAAGTCATGCAAATACAGTTGTAACGTCACATATAGACATAAGTACATCAGTTTTGAAAAATATTATTATTTGAGGAATATTCAAGTCATTATTAAAATACAAATAAAACCAAAAAATTCGCTAGTTAAAAATGAAAACAATAAATATATTTATAATAATCACAGATCTCAAGCATGCGCCTTAAACAAGAACAACATTAAAATAAAACAAGTCAGTTAAACAGTTTGGCATAGTATTCATCTAGGCTGTAAAAGGGCCTAGTCAGAAGATATTTTTTTTAATTTTTTGGCTAATAAATGAGCGTTGACAGCGCTTTTAATTTCTCCTCACTTCCCTGACTTGTAAAGCGTAATACAGATTGATTGCCATTACTTCAGCTAGGATGTGTTTTTGGTCACCCGAATGTGCGTAGGAGCGGAACACGGAGTCTGTGGAGCGGAATCTTGATGTTAATGTCAACGTCATAGCTGGCTTCGTTTTACTGTGCCATGTATAATAATATTTAAGTCTACTTTTAGATTACTCCATGCAACTATGACAGCATTGCTTAAGCTTGTCGACAAACTTAACCGTGCAGCCGTATGAAAACTGTGCCATACAACCTACTGTAAACCGAGTGTCTGCCAATAGCAAATACAAGTCTGTAATGCCGTGTGTATGGTAAGTGTGTATTAATCAATCTTGTATGGTGTGCTAACCTAACCTTATAGGGCGGGTATACATATTAGTATGTCGCTTCCGCGTGACATTTTCATGTCATTTTGTTTTTGTGTGTTTGTGCCGTGTCTCAATTATGACGATGTTGATGACATTTGTAATTAGGATGTTTGTAATTTCAGAAATTTAATTTTAAACCTGTATCAAAAAGCATGCTCCATCTTAGGCCTTATTGTCACTTAAGGCTTACGGACCTTATCCGTTCAAAAATATTGATAGTTTTCGAAATTTTTCTGAATGATCAAACATGTTTTTAACATATTATTATCAATGTTACTACTTACTATTGCGATTTATTGGTACATATTTGAAACCTATAATTAGAAATTTTCATTGATGTTTTGTTTCAAGAACTACTCGAATATGACAAAATTCACGCAGAAAACCTGGGGCCCAATTCGAGAATGCCGTTGGAGATATCGCCAAACGTCAAATCTCCATTAGATAACAGTTATATCGCCATTGAACTGTCTCTTAAATGCGATGAGCTTAAAAGTGACATATCTCATCTCAATTTTGGAAATACGAAGGCGATAATGATTGTCAAAAATGTTATTCATGTATATAAATTTCTGTTTTGAACGAAACGTAACGGACTAATTTCACGGTCTACGCGGTCAATTTAAAGTATGCGCCTGTTATTTATGCCGTCACATACAATGGAAACGGAAATTTTGCGCGTCCGAATTGACGAAGTTGCGATGTTCTAGGGATATCGCCACTTGTCAAGTAGGCACACGTCAAAAGTGACGGATGGCGATGAAAAGGAGAGATCTCCATTATATCTCTAAAATTGGTCGAATACCCCCCCTGTTTTTCTTTTCAACTTATTTTTGACTGCACGCAATGAATTCATGAAATAGCTGTTACTATCTAGAACTCAGGGAAAATTATTATCTACCTCAAAAAGTTGGTTGAAATTATCAATATATATGTCGTAATACTCGTAATATGAAAAAAAAAGTAAGCCTTTTTGATCTGGTGCAACTTGTGTACTAGATAGGCGGCAGTTTGCGGCGTATTAGCCAAAAACATTCGCCTAGTACACTTTCATAATAAGAAGCGTAAAACGAAAATTTCTTTTTTTTTTTAACTATACCAATTTATTCAAAGAATATGACAATTTAACCATTTACATGAATATAAACACTATATACAATTTATATAAAAAAGATAACAAAAAACTTATTTAGTAGTCAAGTTTTGGACGAAGAAACAAGAAAACGAAACCACGATTTGTATGAAACATTTTTTCATATTTTCGATATTTTCTCTTAACTCATCCAACCAGCTATCACGTAACCATATTATTACAAAAACACCTCAGAGAAAACCAGCTGTGACGGCAAAGATACAATGTAACTGTTCCCGGGAAATAGGCGACAGTTTTGTATTGCCTCCATACAATGTTGCGCCATTGTTACTCGGTAGCGTAATATTAGAACACTAATGTTTATCTTCATGCGCTAATACCGCTTCTTAGGGTCCCGTACCTCAAGAGAAGAAAAAAACAAAAAAAAATGATAACTATCAGGCCATCACCTTAACAGTCATGACATTTCTGTTTAAATATCATAAAAAAATATGATTTTATAATTGTGTTTTAATATAATATTAACGAAAATAAATATTGGCAATTTTAATGCTTATTTTTGATGAGTATTTAATTCGATATACACACAAATACCTATCATCTCGGACTTCAAAAGTGTGTAAACTTTTTAATCGATGATACCTTCGATTTTTTTTAAGTGAATTCTAAAAATCCGGCGAATGGCAACCCTAAGTGGCCTCGCTTAGGGTTGCCATTCGCCGGCTTCGCTTGTCGCAATGTCGCGTGATAGTGTCACCTGTCTTGCTCGCTCTGTATTGAATGGAAAGTGACGTACATACAAAGTACTTGCCTGTTTCATATTTGGCCCAAGGGTTTCGAGTATTAAACTTCATACCGTCCCGCGTTTCGTTACATAGAGAATTATTTTTAATATTTTTATGAAACAATAGTTTATCAATTAACGTTTTGCAAAATAACTGATTTTTAAAACGATTTATTAGTGAAGTGAAGATTTTTTAAATGAAACTTAGTCTTTCAATAGGTTTATAAAGCGTCAAAGTTACTAAATGTATATTTGTCGAATAATTATTTGTAAAATGAGCATTTTAGGGAATGACAGGTTTGTGAAATGAATAGTTTGTGAATCGTTGTTTGTTAAGTGATTATTTATAAAAAGTTGTTTAGCAAATGATGATAAACCGAATACAGACGTATTTGATGCGCGACAGTTATGCTCTTTTGCTACATGTGCAGCGATCGTTACCGGTACTAATTAAAATCGAAATACCTTTCTAATCTAGCGCTTTTAACAAATTCTATTTTATAGAATTTAGGTATTAATATTGTACTTTGAAATTAGCTCACTAAAATATGAACATGTGTAATAATAAGCGAATAACCGAATTTGAATACCGGTATTTTTTATGGAGCCAAATACGAAAAAATAGGAAAACCGGAACCCTTACAAGATCACTTTCACCATCCGTATTTTAAACGCAAAGAAATCAAAATCTGTAGGGTAAGTAGGTAGTACTCCCATACGAAAAAACACATTTAGGAGAATAAAAATGCTATTCGTTAAGGTTGCAACTTCATTTGTATGCAAACGTCATAGAGATTAGATGCAAACTTGACGTAACCGGGTAGTAAAATGCCTGATTACTGTCTAAGCTTAAATTTACTAAGTTTTCTTTGCAGTGTTACGGAACCCTCGCTGGATGAGTGACTCGCACTTTACCGGCCTTTTGTGTAGTAGTTTGTAGATAAAGAACGCCCTAGATTTCTGGTCATGTCATACACCTGTTGACATCTATGCCTTTCCGTATGGTCAGCAGCATTCGAACGTTTCAACGAAGTAGAGTCGCGAAGCCGTTGTGCTAGACGGACTGGATACGATGTTTTCTCTCTTAATCGTCCCACGATTACTGGGGATCGAGACTCATTTTAATCAGTGGTATGTCCCCAACTGATCTAGTCTGTCATCCACCCTTACCATGAGTTAACGTGACCCACAGACAACTTAGGGTTAAGTAGTCTGTGACGTGAGCGGACCCGCTAGCGACAGCGTATAAGATTTGCATAAAGAATTGTACAGCGCCCCTACCGGTTCCTTTGTAGAACTACAATTCTCCATACAAATCGTTTACGCAGTCGCTAACGTGTACAGTCACTGTAAACTCATGTTAAGGGTGCGATACGATGTCTTTGTCGTGAAACGTCTTATAAATCGATGAACGCCGGCTCCAAGCACGAAAAAGCATGTCAGGTTCCGCCTGAGCCGAGCGTGCAAGCGAGAGCGCGGAACAAGCGATAGAGAGGCACTATCGGCCTAAGCGTTTGGCTTGTGACGCATCTATCTCTCTTCCACTCCACCGGCTGGCATACGTTATAACGTAAAGTTATCGTCGACTCCACGCACTAAAATCAGTTCCGTCCAGTTTCTCGCGTCGAGCGCACGCGTGTCGCTCCGCTGAACGAACGAAACTCGTGCTCTGCATTGAGTGCCCCGGGTGCTCCGCGCGCGGCCCCTGCCGCTGCGCCGCGTTCGAGTGTGCTAAGCCGTGCCTCCCCTTTATGGGTCGAGTGCGTGTGCGTTAATTACAAGTGCATTGTGCAATAATTTAATTGTTGCGCAATAGTGCGAAACATTTTTGATAGTGACAATTTTTATAGTGCCCCTAGTGTAACCATGACCTAGTGTGGACGCTCACAACCCTTATCATGGCAAACATGGACAATTGTGATCAACAGACCAAGGACCTGGTGGCCTTTGTGTCCTTCATTCTAAGGAAAAATCCTTCCCTATGGGAGGACTTTTTGAACGAGGAGGGTGCAGCCGCGGCGGAGTCCGTGCGCACACCGATGCCTGAACGGGAGCTTCATACTCCCGAGCCTGATCACACTCCTGAGACTGGACTTGACTTTAACATTGGGCCCTCGCCAGCCGGGGCCCAAACAGGTACCCCCTACGAATATATGTCAACCCCGTGGAACGGCCCTGGGCCACATCATGGGACGAACGATAGGTCGGTTCGAGCCCGGCCCTATCCGCAAATAACAAAAAACACTAACGCCTCGGCGCTAGTTTTCAACACGGCCCCGCGGTCGCCCTCCCCGCTGAGCGGAGCCGCCACCACAGACACGCAGCTGACCCTGGGGCAACGCACCCAGGACACTGAACTTCAGCTTGGCCAGGTAGGATCACCAACACAAAATCTGACCATCAACACTAACACACAAGACTTCGTGTCCCTCGCCGATTCCGCGGCGGGGCCCTCCAGGGAGGACTCCTTGGCCAGCCCGGGCAGTGCGAGGGGGCGGAGTCAAAAAGATTTCAATGAATCCATCGACGACATGGAGTACGAATCCATCATTTCGGAAAATGATGGATTCACAGAAGTAAAAGCGAAGAAAAAATCCAAACGCAAGAGGGACACGCCCACTCCCTCCCCCCCGCTCTCCCCGGGCCGGGCAAACGCTATAATTAGAAACAAGGTTAAAGTTAGCAAAACTGGGTCTTCTACTATAACCCTATGTAATCAAAAAATAGTTTCGCAAGTGCAAAAGGGGCCCAACTCCAACGCACCAATTTCAAATTCAAAAGAGCTTAACTCGCAAATATACACAAAGGAGCAGTCAGGAGCCGCAGGGCCCGCGTTTTCCTCGCAAATTTCAGATGGAAATAGAAATGGTACCTGTGTCGATAGTGACGGCAGGCAACCCCCTATAATCGCAAATAATAATAGTAATGAAGATTCGCAGCGTGAACATAAACCGCCGCCGTTTGTGGTCGCGGCCCACATTAAGTGGACCGATTTATCTAAACGGGCATACAACATGGGCCTACATTTTTTAAAGGCTAAAGAACACCAACACGGCACTGAGGTTTTTACCCAGACCATAGAGCAATTTCGACAGTGGCGCCGACTCCTTGGCGCGGACTTCTACACTTTTCCCTTGGAAAATGAGAAGATTATGCGCGTAATGATCCGCGGCATCCCCACCTCAATTGATGAGGACGAGATTTTAGAAGACCTTGTTAGACAAGGCCTCCCCGCTCACCAAGTGCTGAGGATGAGACGGGGAGAGCAGCACGAGCCTTTTAACGCGGTTCGCGTTGCGCTTGACAAATCTGCCGAGGGCAGAAAAGTTTTTGATTTACGAGCCGTCTGCGGCCTTAGTGGCCTGCGGATGGCGTATTACAAGACATTCGGCAGGCCCTGCCAGTGTAATAATTGCCAGAGGTGGGGACATACACAGAAATACTGCGCCATGCAGGCCCGCTGTCGAAAGTGCGCGGGCCCCCATCCTACAGCGGACTGCAAACAAACTGCTGACAACTTCAATGAAATTCCCATAAAATGTATAAATTGCGGGGGCCCCCACTGGGCAAACTATTTCAGTTGCCCCTCAATGCCGGTTATGCAAACCAAAACGAATAAAAATAAGAAAACAAATAAAAACAAAAATAAAAACAAGAAAGTCGGCCAAGGCGGAGAATGGACGGCCTCCATCCCTGACTCCGCCGGGGCTTGCCCCGACGCCTTGGGGGGTGCCTTCCAGTCTCCTCCACAGCCGGCTGCCGTGATCACAAACACCACAAATATCTCTTACCTTGAAAAGGCCTTCCCGCCGATACATTCACAGCACGCAGGGGGCAACAAAAATGTAGCCGCCACCAATATCGCCCCAGGTATTATTCGCGATAATGTAGCGCAGGTAGCTCGTGATCCGCGGGTCCATTACCGCGCCTCGCTCGCCCCTCCGGCGCCTACTGCAAATCCTGCTAACAAAACAGTTAATTATGCAAGTGCTACTGCAAATAGACCATACAACCCTCCCCTTAACAAAAGCAGACCATTGCTGTTGGACAATAGGGGAGCGTTGCTGGAGTTGGACCCCCAATTACCTAAACTTAATAAAAATAAAAATTCAAATAAAAATGCGAAAAATAATATTAATACTAGCAATTCTGCGCTCACTCTTCCCATTTCTGCTAACAGACCCTCTGACCATCAGCAGTACGCGCATGCTGGTGACTTCAAAGCTAATTTACAGCAAATAATAAACATTGCTAACTTAATCGATATTGACGAAGTTAGCGTGTTAGCAAACAAATTAAATAGATCCACATCACAGCTGGACCAGCTATTAGCATTGCACCAGCATGCGCAGCTACTGAGGAACCTTAAACACCTAGAGCCTACCAATGGATAACACACCACTAGCCAGAGTTAAGCCCACACACCTAACATTGGCAACATTCAATGCCAATGGCCTTCGCCACCAAAAAGAGGAGGTCTCTCTGTACCTGAGGGAACATCATATTGATGTCCTGATGGTACAGGAGACCTTCCTCAAGCCCAGGATGAGGGATCCAAACCTAGCAAACTACAAGTTGGTCAGAAATGACCGCACTGGGGCCCGAATGGGAGGTACCCTAATTTACTATAAAAAATCACTGCACTGCTCGCCATTGGATCCGCCACCTGGGCTTGTTAACCTGGAAGTATCGGCCATCAGGCTGGCAATGACAGGTCACATGCCCATCACATTATGCTCAGCTTACCTCTCGCCTGGTAAGGAGATACTCAGGAAAGATCTGGACCTCGTCTTCGGGTTAGACAAGTCGGTCATTCTGGCCGGCGACCTCAACTCGAAGCACGATGCCTGGAATTGCAGGGTAAAAAACAAAAACGGAAATTTACTGTACAAAATGTTTGAAACCTTACAAGCAGATCTCATTGCCCCTGATGTACCGACCCACTTTGCAACGGCGGAGGACGATAAGGGGGACATCTTAGATGTTTTTCTCCTCAAGAGCGTGGGACTCAGGTTTTACGCTATTGAGGTGCATAGTGCCCTCACTTCGGACCATCGTCCGGTCCTAATGAAGCTTGGTCCCCCTAGCGACCTCCCGCCCCCGACGGTGCGTAGGGTCGATTGGGATCAGGTTGGTGTCGAACTAAACAAAGAAATTGATAACCCACTACACAGCCTGATCCCTCCCGGCCTCATGGGGCCTGACGAAACCAATGCTGCCGTTCTCTCCCTTACTGACTCGCTCAGGAGCATAATGACCAAATGCTCCAAAGAGGGTCCGGCTGACGACAGCCAAAGATGGCGGCTGCCTCACAGCCTGAGTGAGTTGGTGAGGGAGAAGAATAGAGCCACACATGTTTTCGACAAGTACCCTACACCCGAAAACAAACGTATCCTTAACAACTTACGTACAAATCTAAAACGCGAAATGAAGTCTTTCAGGAGTCAGAAGTGGGATGACACCATGGAGGAGATCACGCCGCACCATCAAGCTTTTTGGCAGCTAGCACGCAAACTTAAAGATCCCTCCGTGGTGGCGATGCCCCCACTTGTGGCTCCTAACTCGACATCAGTAGCGTTCACAGACGAGGAGAAGGCGGAGTGCCTCGCGACCTCATTAGAGCTACAGTGCTCTCCCAGTGTCACACATTCTGACATGGTTTTTCACCAAGAGGTGAAAAATGAGGTTGACAGGCGCTTAGCCTTGCCCCCGTCCAGTACCCCAATTAAAATAGTTACCATTGATGAAGTTAAGGCTCTGGTCAAGAGACTCTCAGTAAGAAAGGCACCAGGGGAGGACAGCATCCCGAATAAGATGCTCAGGTTAATGCCCAATTCGGTTCTATCCTCTCTTGTCTCCATCTTCAATGCTGCCCTATGCAACTGCCAGTTTCCCTCCGCATGGAAGGAGGCGGTTGTCATAGGCATACATAAACCTGGCAAACCAAGGCCAGACCCTTCCAGTTACCGCCCCATTAGCCTCTTAAAGACTATGGGGAAAGTATTTGAGCGGATTGTCCAGGCCCGCCTTATGGACCATGTGTCCGCCGCGGGTCTCATTGTCGACGAGCAGTTTGGCTTTCGAGCAGAACACTCTAGCACTCACCAGCTGTACCGCATCACCGAAAATATACTCGAGGGGTTGACGGGGCGAAAGAAGCCTGCACCTACAGGCGCCGTCTTCCTCGATGTGGCTAAAGCCTTCGACAAGGTCTGGCATGTCGGGTTGTTGTACAAACTGTACAACTACGATGTGCCAGACCGTCTTGTACTATTGGTACAAGACTACTTATCCAATAGAGGCTTTAGGTACAGAGTCGAAGGCTCTCTTTCGGACCGCCATCCCATACGAGCCGGAGTTCCGCAAGGCTCCGTTCTAGCTCCCCTCTTGTTTTCGTTGTATATCAATGATATACCAAAGATCCCCGGTGTCAATTACGCCTTATTCGCGGATGACACTGCATTATATGTTACCCACCGTCGCAAACTGTGGTTGACGGGCCGTCTGCAGATGGCACTCTCTCACCTAGGTGAGTGGTGCCGGAAGTGGAAGGTCGAAGTCAACCCAGACAAAAGTGCGGCCATGATTTTTTCCCGAAGGGCAAACTACCCTGCGTTTGTCCGAGCCTATAAACAATTGTGCCTCTTTAATAGGCCCATACCGTGGGTAGACCAGACGCGGTATTTAGGCGTCAACCTGGACCGGCGCCTTAACTTTAGCAGGCACATCAAAATCGTCAGAAACCGAGCGGCATTCTACCTAAGCAGGCTCCATTTCTTACTATATAAAAATAGCAAGTTGTCCAGGCGCAACAAACTAACTATCTATAAGACTTGCATAAGGCCTGTTTTCTCATATGCAAGTCCAGCCTTTGCACATGCAGCACCATCAACTTTAAATTCTTTACAAGTGTTGCAAAATAGATTCTTACGCTCAGCGACAGGGGCCCCCCCCTACATTAGAAATGTAGACTTACACCGCGATTTGCATCTGGAGCCCATACAGACCTGGTTCAGGACCTGCTCCGAGCGGTTCTACAACAAGGCCGCAAACAGTTCAAATCCGTTGATACTCAAATCAATAAACTACACCCCAACTGCAGATGTGCCTGCTATCCATCGTAGACCAAGGAACATACTGACAGACAGACTAGACAAACTTTCACAACACTATGCCGACCACCCGCCTACATTCATGCGGAAAACAAAATACTGGTCGGATGAGGAGACGGACACCGAGGTCAGCGTCTCGATGTCCGTACCTAAATCCGTTCCATCCACACACTCACAGGTTCCAATAAATAATAAACAATCATACACACCTGCTCTAACACACCAAACTGACACACCTCAGCACAACATTACACTATCTCAGCGGGACTCCATTAGGAAACACACCAAATGGAAGCCCAAACAGAAACACAAACCCGGTGCCCCTGCGTACAACGCGAGGAGGACACACTACTTTTCCAGGGCCCCCCTCTGGGAGGCAAAACGTACAATCCAGGATGACTCGGCAGAGGTGATCGCGGCCGCGGCCGCTGCCCGACAAGAGCGTGTGCAACCCCGCCAACACCAACATCAACACCAAACCTTGAACCAAAATGGTTCTGGTTCAGGTTAGTAGTTAAAGTTAGTTATAAGTAGGTTAAGTTCTCTTCGGCGGCCCGTTCAAAAGAACGGGCCGCGACTGTCCACAGCAGTGCAAAGGGTCCCTCGGGGCCCGCAAGCAACGAGAAAAAAAAAAAAAAAAAAAAGACTCCACGCACTATTTCTTTTTCGGTTTAAATGAAGTTCTAAGTTCTCTCAGAGTAGGTGATATTATATGCCAACGGTACTGCACGTATGATAGCGAGAACAATGGCAGTGTCCCACTCAGCTAATTGAGCTCACGTAAACCTCGTAAACCGACAGTTCCTGTATTGGCTCGCTTCTCTTAGGTTACAAGACGCGAATTTCACCAAACAAACAAGCATGTATCAAAGAAAATAAAGCACTTAGGGTAAGATAAATTATTATATAAATTATTATATAGCCAAAGCCGCCGCCAACCAAAACATGTATGATAACCTGGAAAATACAAACAGTGATCATGAAATTTATAAAATCGCAAGGCGTAGACAAGTTACCTCACAAGATTTCAAAAATAATAAGTACATAAAGGATGATCAGAATAATCTTTTACTTACAAATACAGACATAAATAATAGATGGCACTCGTACTTTAGTACACTACTAAATGAGGAGTTCCCTAGCCAAAATTTTACACCCTTGCCACCCTCAGCGGGACCTGTTAATTTAGTCACACCTAATGAAGTTAAATTAGCCATCCAAAAAATGAAAAATTGCAAATCACCCGGCCCGGACGGAGTGCCTGCGGATCTCTGGAAGAAGCTCGGTGACACTGGTCTAGTCTGGCTTACCAATCTTTTTAACGACATCATCGAGTCAAGCAAGATCCCTGACTCTTGGAGGCAAAGCTTTCTCGTCCCGATTTATAAAAACAAGGGCGATGTTCAGTCCTGTTCAAATTATAGAGGAATAACCCTTACCTCTCATACCTTAAAAATATGGGAACAGGTCCTAAAAGTAAAGCTTTCTGAGTTAACCACCATTACACCTAACCAGTTTGGTTTCACCAGGGGTAGAGGAACTACTGATGCCATACAAACACTGAGAATACTGACTGAAAAGTATAGAGCACTGAAGAGAAACCTGTTTATGGTCTTCCTTGACCTAGAAAAGGCCTTCGACAGGGTACCACGTCGACTAGTATGGCAAGCCTTAAGAAGTCAAAATGTGCCCGAGCCCTACGTAGGACTCCTTCAAGACATGTACAATGACGTCAGTACTTCAGTTCGCAGCCCGGCAGGAACCAGCCACCCCATTCCTGTAAAAGTGGGAGTCCAGCAAGGATCAGCTCTCAGCCCCCTCATATTTATCATCGTGTTGGACTACCTCACACGCGACATTCAAGGTGAGATACCATGGTGCCTCTTATATGCCGATGACATAGCCTTGGTTTCGGAGTCAATGGAAGAGCTGCAGCAAACCTTGGATAAGTGGCAACATGCACTGGAAAGCAATGGCCTAAGAATCAGTAGGACAAAATCGGAGTACATGAGGTTTATGTTCGGGCAACCCTGCACCTCAACCTTACACATAGATCATGTGCCTGTACCCCTGGTGAACAAATTCAAATACCTCGGCTCAATCTTCGATGAAACAGCTAACTGTGATGCCGATATAACACACAGAGTAAACTCCGGCTGGATGAAATGGCGATCGTTGTCAGGTGTGCTCTGTGACCGTAGGATGCCTGTCAAAACTAAAGGGAAGGTATATAAAACCTGCGTCAGACCCGTTATGCTCTACGGTGCAGAGTGCTGGACAACTAAACGAGAACATGAATCCAAACTCCATGCTTCTGAAATGAAAATGCTTCGATGGGCCGGCGGTGTGACCAAACTGGATAGGATCAGAAATGAACACGTCAGAGGGAGCTTTAAAGTCAGAGCTATACCAGACAAACTTCAGGAGAGCCAGCTGCGGTGGTATGGGCACGTGATGCGTCGTGAACAAGACCACCCGGTTAAAATCGCCCTAAACATTGACATAGGAAAACAACCCCGAGGACGCCCTAAAGCTACTTGGTGGAGAAACCTTGAAAAAATATCAAATTTAATTACAGTTGACATAAATGACAGAGCCAAATGGCGTAAACATATTCAGAGGGCCGACCCCAAATGAACTGGGAAGAGGCACGGAGAAAGAAGAAGAAGAAGAAGGTAAGATAAATTATTTTGTTTTGGGTATACGTTTCAAATTATAAAAAGAACATGGAGTGAGATCGTAAAAATATCTGAGACGGGAGAATGATGTAAAGTAAACGTTCCTGTGCTCGACACTATCCCATTATATACCATCTTGTACGTTATATCATTAGCAATAGAGGTGACAGCATCGTGTCAACTATTAGGCATTAGCTTGTCAAGCACAGGGACCTTACAATCATTCTGCACTTCACACATTATCAACATAGTTTTTGCCTGTTTTCGACGCCCCCTACAATAGTGTAGATAAATTCGAAAAAATAACAATTAAGGCTAGTCGGGACAGCGGCCTACAGCTAGGGAATAACAGAGATGCCACGACTTTGCGCGACCAGCGGCGTGGCGAGCGGTTGAGCGAGAGATCCGAGCGTCGCGGCCATACGAGTGAGAGAGACACACGATCGCGCGCCGCGGCGCTCGCCACTAAGACCGAGTTGTAGCATCTCTCTAAGCGCACATAATCATCATATCAGCCTATAGATGTCCACCGCTGAACAAAGGCCTCCCCAAAGTTCTCTACAGCGATCGGTTCCTCATTCAATTGCCTCTCGCGGTCCGAACTAGGTTACCGGTCTTTGTTGGCGAGCTGCCACGCTTCGTCTTCCGGTACGCGGTTAAACTCAAGAACCTAGCATAAAGATATCGGAATGTACAGATGGTAAATTAGTCCACCACGTTCCCAGTCCCACACACACACGAGAAGTTGCTTGGTAGATGTAACGCAATCTACAATCGCGCGTAGTATAAAATCTGTAGGTACTTTTCGATATTTTTCTGGCCGCCCCCGTATAGTGCGTTTGCCCCAACTGGCCTTAAGTAAAAATACCTCACTAAAGCAGATTATTATATTATTATTATTAGATTGTATCGTGTTATACAAACGTATATGATTATGTACAAAAAACCGGGCAAGTTCGAACGGACTCGTGCACCGAGGGTTCCCTACAAATACTTCTCCCATCTTAACTGGCCGGGTTAAGTTAAGTTTGCGCCTGGTATGCATGGCGCCGGATACAAATGAGGTGCAAAATTAACGCAACCCCGAAGAGCCCCACTTAAATAATATTTTATTCTGTTTTTAGTATTTTTTGTTATAGCAGCAACAGAAAAACACCATCTGTGAAAATTTGAACTGTCTAGTTATTACGTTTCATGCGGTACAGCCTGGTGACAAACAGACTGACAGACGGACAGTGGAGTCTTAGTAATTGGGTCCCGTTTTTTACCGTTCGCGTACGGGTCCCTAAAAAGGCCAATTATATATAATCTAAGTTCTTTTATCCGTGGACGATAGGACCAATTACTATGACTGCCAACTTTTCATGGGTCACGCAAGCTTCGGTTAATTTCGACTGTAGGTTAACACTGAATATACTCGTATTCAACCGTCTAACTATACGAGTACTTATACTTACCCTGCGAAATTTTTGATTAAGAAGGGAAGATATCCCCAATATATGGCTTAAAATACTTATATTTCATAAACTACGGTGAAAAGAAATACATCCCCTCGATCTCAAAACTCAACTTTACTAGAAAACAAATCAAAACAGGTACTAAGTATATGTAGGTAGGTATTTATGTGCATTTGGATAATGAAGCCATACCAGCATAATCGGATGTGTATGAACTGTATATACAATAATATATATATGTAACGGTGTTCGCGTCACGATTTCACCGAAAACGCCGACGGCACCACTTTCTCCCATTGCGTTTGAATTACGCTTAGACTTATTTATGTACGGATATGCCACATTGCACGACTTTGGGGGACCAAGTCAGTCCGCTGTTCGGTGAATGGTCCAAGGAACCCTTCGTGGGAGCCTCTGAGCTTAGGGACCCCCATCTAAGAAATCACCCAGCCCATAAATAATCTACCATAAGCTCGGGGTACTTTGACCTTACAAGGTTACTTTGTCAACATAACATCACACACATTACATGTTGCCGTACATTTGCAACGAAAATTGGCTATGTCAGTCACCTCAGAGCATACGAACGACGCTCTGACTAGGTAGTATATCCAGTCGCCGTGGCCGAAATCGGCTAGGATTGGATGATGATGACTTTGTCAATCCATAGAAAACCATGTTATTAAATTGATAAATTCTTAGAACGACATCATTTGACTAATAAGTCAGACTCGTACTTTTTTTAAATTTATGGACTCCATAAAATGCATGCATTTTTATGGATAGACAAAGTAACCTTGTAGGGTCGAATTACCCCGACCATACGGTATCCACAAAAATATACCAGAAATAATGATACTTTTGAAGTATTTGGATAAATTCTCGTTCCCAAGAACATTCTCAGAAGTTACCGGGAACCTTTTTCAAGGTTTCGCAACATTGGAAAGTTCCCATCGGCACTAGAAATGCGCCGTTCTTCTCTATGCGAACGTCTCCCTGTTTGTATGGGGAAAGAACGTTCTCGAGAACTACCCAGCCCTCCCTATGTCATTGTTACGCTTGTTATCGTTTGAGCAATTCCGTGTTTGAATTATCAAAAGTATACTCTCACCCTATTGGTTATCCCAATTCACTCGTAACCTCTAATGACATCTAATAACACCTACCATAGCTGCGACGGTAATGACTATTCCTATTAGCGCGAATCGTGCCTCATTTATCATCTGCAACAGAAGATCTTAAGCGACAGGGTTTCTCCATCGAAACGTTACCTTTGGGAATGATATCGTGCTCGAATATACTAGGAAAAAATCACTTTGACCGTGCCAAAGGTCGTTGGTCTGGCTTGCTCTTATCGTTAACCGTAATTTATCTAATCTATTCCAGATCCTGGTACGTATTTTTTATTTAAATAATGGTGTGATTTACCATGGTAGTTATAATGTTACGCTAATCAAAATTATGTCAGTCAGGTTTTATGTTTTAGGTAGACATGTTAGTAGTGGTCTTGTACAAAGTTTTCTAAAGTCTCATATGCTGACGAGTCCAAGATAAACTATAAAAAATATTTTTATGAGGAACGCTTTTATTTTTGAAACCTTCTTCTAAATAACATTAATAGCTCATCAAGACAAATCAAATGAGTACACACGATGTATCCCGAAAATTTCCAGAAATGTTTTGTATGGTAAAATTTACAAATCGGCAAACGTTATCGAGAACGGCACATCTCTATTTGTGACGTTTAGTTTAGTTCCTATGGACCTTCCGTCACCGGATACCAAACATTATCTATTGTCACTTGAACTACATATACAAGCAAAGTTGCATTCGATACGACTATTAGAAGTTGGTTAAAATTTACTTCCGTGATTTGATTACATTGTTATTGCGCACACTACTCACAAAGTTGACCTAAGCGAAGTTTGCCGAAGTATGGGTTTCCGCAGCGAAGTACCTCTCCACACTAACAAATTTGTCCAACTTCGGTCAACTTCGCGAGTAGTGTGGAGCCGCATTAGTTGCAATTACTATTAATTAGTAAAACGTAGCGTCATACACTCATTAGCGGGGCCTCTTGAGAAATATAGTGCTATCCGGTACTGCCAAGGTGCTCAACCTACTGCCAACACCGGTCTTGCTTTTTTTTAAGACATGACTTGAACTGTATCAGTGCAGGTTAGCCCTCACTACCAGAAGTCGGACTTTGTGTGGGAGTATAACCCGCTAATAGGATTATCACACCTCAGGGGTAATTTGGTTTGAGGTGACGCGGGCGCACTGGGCGCATATGGACTGCGTCGTGAATAGACTGAACCGAATCAGTCTGACTTAGGTTAGGGCGGGAGGAGAGGGGAAAAATAATCGGGTTATGATAAACCGGTCTTGGTTGTTACGTCCATAAGGGTGACTCCACCGAAGCGGAACGGAGATATGCGGAATGGATCAATCACAAAAGTCAAGCGGAGCACTTTAGTTGCAATCGGTATCTCGAATTCTCGATACAGGTTTCAACTGGTGATTGGACGATTCCATATTCCGCAACTCTACGCACCGTTCCGCTGATTCGTCAATGCTTATCATCAGTCATGAATCATTAAAGTTAATATGAAGAAATAAACGATTTTTGTTCAGTCTAGAACTATTTACGGGTAATACCTACGTAGGTATATAAACGATATTGATGTAATCGAATACATTTACTATCGTTATTTGCGAATTAAGTGCATCCCGGTATTTCATATTTCAAAGTTAAAAACGATACAAATATTAAGAGAAAAGACCATCAGACTATTAAACATATCCATAAATATAGATACCAGAAATGATCAGTCTTTTTGAAGTATTTGGATAAATTCTCGTTCTCGAGAACATTCTCTGAAGTTACCGGGAACTTCTCATGTTCAAAGTTTCGCAACATTGGAAACTTCTCATTGGCACTAGAGATTGTATGGGAAATGTTCTCGAAGAAGTTCTTTCCCCATACAAACTAGAAAACGTTCTCGACCCATACAAATCATTCTCGAGAACGGCTCTCTAATCGGGACATTGCTAGTCATGATTGTAGACAAAAGCGATTACTGTATGCGACCCCTTACCAAAACTGTCTGGGTAAAGCCAATGAGGACGAGTTTTTGCGTGCGTGTCATCGCATAACTTAAATATGCACTTACTTACACGCGTGGGCATTGATGTCAATGTCAAGGATAATCTTAATGATTCTTATCCTATAATGTCACTGATCATAAAAGCAGTCTTAATATATGATCAGGAACACAGAGGTTCAAAAAAAGCAATCGATAATTCGTTTACGATTTACTGCCCTAGTTAAATTAGGTTTTCACTAGAGGTTAATATCGCATTGTGTCCAGTAGGAAAAGGCGCTTCCTGAAAATTAATGCCATGATTAACATGCCGTCAGCATGCAGTTAGGTAACAATTATAAAATCATGGTGGAGGTAAATTCTTGTCATTCCAATCATGCTTTGGACGCATATGTATTCAGAGCGTATATTGTCTATTACATAATGTTTATTGCGCGTGTCATCCTAGTCTTTGACTTTGTTTACGTAAGCTTTACGCAGTCTAATAATAGAAATAATTAATAACCGGACCGCCTTCCTGCCGCTATTCTCAAGCTCCTTACCAGATCTAAACATATACATACGCTGCGATAAGATAGAAGTTTAATTTAATAGGGTCACAATAATTACTTTCAAACTCTAACGAACTCAACAACTCAGTCAGAAATAAACGTATCCCAGGGGGTCTCAAATATCGGGACAGCCCACGAGCTCCTGATAGTTGGGCCCGCATAAATAAGGACCTCCTAAATCTAGAAGAATCCTCCTGAGATTGCGCGCCGTGCCCAAGAGTGGGTACTGGCTTTTGGCAGTCATCTAGCGACAATCTCTTAAAAACAGGCAACTATTACACAAATTGTATAATAATTAGCTCAAAATCGAACCTTAGCTTCATCTTCAGTTGAGAGGAAACAGTCGAGAACGAAGGCTCGATATGTATGAAAAAATTAGCAATAATATCTCCGCTTAAAGCGTTGTTCGAGATTCTTCGTCTTTAAGATCGTTCGCCGAAACTGATATCGGGACAATGTTTAGCAAATCAACATAGTATTTTTGTTATTGCTGCATCTGTTCTACGCATAATTTCATTCATATATTCCATATTCATTGCAAATTAAATACAAAACTATATATACTTAACGAGGCAGCGCCAGATGTTGGTGTACAAACAATCGCGATGTCCATTCACGCAGTAACATAGCAAACATGGTGATTAATTGTCTTCATTGTGTATTAATGGATGAGATGTGGTTAAAGTAAACAATGATTCATAGTATATACTTATATTACATAATAGCTTAGGGTTAAATTCCACATTAATGAAACGACAAATACATACAATACGTGTCTACTTTAGTAGTAATAGTAAACCAATGTCAACTCATGTGCTTATTTAACTTTAAATAATATCTAATCGATGTGTCTTGATTCAAGACTCTTGAAGCAGCTCGTATTGGCTAAGTGCGAAGTGTATGGTGGGGTAGAGATGCTCTGTTCTCGACAGCTTTCCCCGATTTGTATGGGGAAAGAACGTTCTTGAGAACGGTCTTTCCCCTTAAAAATCCGGGAACGTTCTCGAAAACGGTCTTTCCCCTTGCAAATCGGGGAACGTTCTCGAGAACGGTCTTTCCCCTTACAAATCGGGGAACGTTCTCGAGAACGGTCTTTTCCCTTACAAATCGGGGAACGTTCTCGAGAACGGTCTTTCCCCTTACAAATCGGAAAACGTTCTAGATAACGGTACATCTGGTGGGCTAAGTGCGGAGTATACGTGGACGATCGCAACTCACGGCGTGGTAAAAAAATTACTTAGGGGTTATCCCGATCGATATATGACAAAAGACCAATAAAAAATAGGTACCTAACAGGGCTTGTGACCGTTAGCCCTTTTCCACACTAATCTTCAGGTTAGAGATTTCGGTTATTTTACTCGTTAATAACTAACATTTTTCTTCATATATCTTCATCTTCATTTTGTCATATCAATAAATACCGGTCACAAAGTTTAAACCACTTAAACCGTAAATAACATTTAGGGGTTATTCCATGCGCCATTCATCGAAATATACGTAAGTACTTATACATTTATGGTTTTTACAGTAATTTTAAAGGCCATTAGTAAATAGGCAGCTATTGGTTTTTTCGCGAAAGTACCTATACAGGCTCGCACATGCGAGGTCAAGGGAAACATGCTGTAGAGTAACAAAAAATACTTTTATAGGGTTTTTATAAAGCGTACTAGCGTTCGAAACAATCTTTAAACGTTCACGGACACAGAAGCATGTTGAAAATTGCATGCTGCGGCTCATACAGAAAAGTTGTAGCTAAAATCGGTGCAAGGAATTTTGAATTTATATAAAAACTATACTTGGCTGTAGGGATGAGTATTATGTTAATGTATTGAAATTTAGATGACATAACTCATCACATACCTGGGATAACTCGGGGCACCTATACGAAAGTGACGTAGCAAAATATTTTATCTACAAAAAAATATATCGATGTTACTGTCAACATCTAAATGTCATCGAAATAAATAAATATTACTTTATTTCCCACATTTTCAAATAAAAAAATAAACATATGAAAACGTGTATTTACATGTTTATTTTAAAATAATTTTTATAATATACTTAAATTGTCATTTTGATTGAAATGACATCCTCATACTTTTATTATCTTAATTTAAGAGGCTAAATATCAGATCAGATATGACATCGAACCTCTTTGTAGTAATCCAGAATGTTCAATGAGCACATATATTAATTTAATTATATCGACATCTTTTTTATCGATATCCTATCCCTAGAACGTGCCCCGAGTTAGCACAGGTATTTATTTCCCTTCTTATAGAAATGTAATTCGCTAATAGGTAAGGTGAGGTGGGGTTAAATCACCGGGAGAAGACTGCCACAGTTGAATAACTAACTATGTTGGTCTTACCCCAGCTTTCCTTAGTGCATTAGTTTTAACGATTCAGAAATTATGGGTATGGTCGTGGAACATTTCATAAATAAACAAATATTCCCGTAAATTACCAAATATTCATACAGGGTGTCCCAAGACTATGGGACATCAAAGGAAAGTACCTTAAATATAGATATGTTATTTTGCTGAAAGGAGACTTTATGTTATTTTTAAAAGTTAGTAATTTTGCATTTAAAGTTTTTCTAAGAATTACTTGATTAATTATTCGTCGTCGGCAATAAATAATTTTCTTGAAATTTGACTCAAGCATTTTACGTTGTTCCTTTCTTTTAAGATACTATGTTACTTAGGAAGAATTATTATTTGTATTCGTCCATTCTTTTGATTGGCTTCATAGAAATAGGGGTGTTTTTTTTTCACATTTAGGTCGGTTCGATTCCCAGACGAAGCAAGTAATTCGTAGGAAATCTTTAAATGCAAAATTACTAACTTTTAAAAATAACATAAAGTCTTCTTTCAGCAAAATATCCTATCTACGATATTTAAGGTCATAGTCTTGGGACACCCTGTATATTTTACGTATACGAAACTCCCGCGAGTCAAAGACATATAAAAATGCTTATGAAACGGGGTCGCTCAAGTCATATACCCATGGCGATGGGCGGCTGTGCGTTATGAATGCTTGAAGTTTTGTGAGATGATGGATAAAAGACAAAACAGTGTATTCACATGATGTTTTAATGTTATTTTATGATGTTGCGTAGTTATTGTTGAACATATTGTAATTTAGTTAGTTACTATATTTATTTTATGTTATTTATAGTTTCACAGGGAATTCGTTTTAAGACTGTAATGCTGTGTAACCTAATAAATAAAATAAAATAAATAAATATCGGACAACCTCACACAAATCTATCTAGTCCCAAATTAAGCTCAAGAAGGCTTGTGTTATGGATACTAGACGAGGATATATGTACTTATAAAGATAAATATATACTTAAATACATAGAACAACCCAATAAACAAATAAATAAATAAAATAAATATAAGTCGAATATTGACGTGGTGTTTGATAATGAGGGTAGATTCACGCCTCCGTCGGTGACGCTGCAATTAAAAAGGTTAGGAAAGTTAACACAGTTGGCATTGTGGCGCCATCTACCTTTAACTTTACGTTTTCTGTCCTACGGTCGCTGTTCCAGCATGTTGTGGAACCCAGTGAGTCATCCCTACATCCACAGACCTGTATCCGAAGGTTGGTGAACGGTCAGATAATTGTCGTCATGTGACAATTGTCGTCATGTGACAACGCGCGGAACTCAGACAGATGTAGGAAGGACTTAGGAACTGACATAGAAAATTATCTGTGCTAAGGTTAATGTGTGAATGCCGCCTGTTTATGCGAAACCAGTGGCCCATTATTTTCCACATAGTATACAATTAAAAATGCATAAAATATTGAGAAATAAGGCCTTTAATTCTCATTAGATGTTAAAGAAAGTATTTGCCATCGTATGTATTCTTGGTAGCGCAAGGAAAGGGCTACTGAAACGCTCTGCGGCCTGATCCAGGTAGCTAGCTGTCACGTCTAGAAATGTCTAAGTACCTAATTCTGTTCCAGTATCGGAGAGCGGAGAGCTGGCGGTTTCCTCGCTCAATAAATAAATTGCGCGATTCAGCGAGAAAACGCCGCCAGCATTCGCGGCATTACGCCGCAGGGGCCAATTTTTACGCAGCTTTGGTTTTCCTATTACTATTTTTGTACCACAACAAACAATGATATATATTGCTCTATTGGTCACGTTCTCCCACTTATTGCCGCTTTTAAAAAGAGATTTGCTCCGTTTTCGGAAGCGTTTAGACCCGCGATCACAGCTAACTTGTCCCAGGTAGATTTCCATCGGTTTCGCATTAAATTTTCCGCCGTTATTGTCACTTAATGATGGCCATCGTAATGGTCCATTAGGAGTAGAATGGAGTTGATTACAGAGATGCTCTTGAGTTTAGTGACGTCATGGCGTAGTGAAAACACTGAAATTGCGTGGTGTTTAAAGAAATTAACATATTCAATAGTATATTTATTAGAACTGTTGAGTGTGTTAGTGCCGTCGATGAGAAATAGTTTTTCCAATCGGTTTCTAAATACAAAGAGCTTCTCAATTACTGGTCTTGTAATGAATTTTGAAAGGTCGTGGAAATACATAAATCCAAAATCAACTTTATCTTGTAGCAAGATTCGCGTCGTATCAAAGATGCGATGTAGATACTCGTATCTTGTTTTGTTTTCTCAAAAATTATCGGGAATGTTGACTTAATTCATAAAAAATAAGGACGCGAAGTGCATAGTTTATGGTCATCAATTAAAAAGAACCTTGCCGGCGCGGTTTGCTCGACAATAAAGATATTTGGAATTCCTCTATTAGACGACGTACAAACTATTTAAAAAGTTAAAACGGCCATATAAAGTCAATCATAAACAGCCAAAACGGAAGATCAGTAGCTGAGTAATTTTCATAAAACATATATATATGTACATAGTTAAGGGCTTTAATTAAAACATAACTTAATTGATTCCTTTGTGTGACGAAAGTTATCCATACATTTTGTATGACTAACTTTCGTCACACAAAGGAAGCGATCGTGATTTTTGTTAAGCTTTTAACTTTGTACATTTTTTTGCAATCGACCCTCCAATTGTTTAATTGCACCAGGGTTCAAAGTCACCGACTGCACCATACATTGACCCTGTCACAGATCTCGAAAACTGGACCAATTAATAGCATGCAGAAGATTGGCGGACAATGGCGATTACGAAAGTCCAACAATGGCTTACCTAATTAGTGCAACAAAGAAATATTGTTCAATGCGTGATATTGCAACAACATCGATATGGGGTCGAGTATCTCACGCTCTATGTAGCCCAGCAGGGGGTTTTACAACCGACGCCATATCAAGCGGGTTTTTGGCCATATGTCACATCGAGATCTAAAAAAATATATCTAAAAACCTATACGACATCAATATAAACTATTCGTAGTTTCTGGATCTAAATGACTTATACTATCGGGAGAGTCATCATCATCATCATCATCATCATCATCATCATCATCATCATCATCATCATCAGCAGCCTATTTTTGTCCACTGCTGGACATAGGCCTCTCGGGAGAGTATATAACATGAATACCTTTGTAAAACTTAATGTTCCCAATAGTTTAGCCCCATTTTAACCCCCGACGAAAAAAGAGGAGTGTCATAAGTTTAGCATACGTATCTGTGTATTTGTGTATCTGTGTCTGTCTGTGGTATTGTAGCTCCCAAACGGATCGAGTGTGATGCAGGATCGTCATTTGTTCTGTATGTGCGCGCCCGCTGTGCCAGTCTGGTCATAATTTCCATTGTACTCTCCTCACCCCGAAACGGCTGGACTTTCAACCAATTTTGGTACAGGGATAGCTCGACATTCAAGGATACTTTTTACCCGTCTATTGCGGTAAAGAAGAAAAATAACGGAGGAAGTTGCGGGTTGCTCCCAGTTTATGGAATTGTCCAATCCAGCTTAAGAGGTTTAATAATGATAATAAGCTAACCGAACCGAATTACTGGAATGCATTGCGTACCATCAACTGGCCTTGCCGCACCGAGCGAATACCTAATTGAACAGAACAAGAGAATCGTTGTTTGTTGATTCAGGGACCGTTCTCGAATAAATATTCATCTGGCATGCCAGTGCGCTGAGATGTCTCAATCGAAAACGGAGCGTCAAGTAACACGTTTTCTACCCTTACCATGAAACGTGAACGTAGGTACTCGCTAGCGACAGCTTCAAAGTTTTGTATGGAGAATACAAACCGTTGGACAGCGCCCCTAGTTTGTCCCTGTTTGGGAACGAGAGGTATCCGTGTATGACACTTCCATGACAGAACTGTCCTCAGAGGCTTCTTCAGAGCTCATTACACCTAGGGGCCGCTTGGATCCTCGGTGCATGTTTATGTTGGCGTTGGGGTTGCCAAATCTTACCGGCGTTTCCGTGTTGTCCGTCCTGGGCTCGCCACTTTTGCACTGGACACACTTCCAATCCTTTTGAAACCTCCAGTTTGAATTTTTCATAGATAATTTGACAAAATAGCGGAAAACTGGTTTTCTAAACTTATTTTCGACTGCACGTAATGAAAGCATGAAACAGCTATGTTACTTTCTAGAATTCAGGGAAAAGTGTTATTCACTTCAAAAAGTTGGTTGAAATTATCAATACAATTCGTCATAAAACGAAAAAAAAAATATTAAAAGGAATAACGCCTCTTACGCAATCTCGTGAACCGTATATGTGGCACTACACACATCACCGAGGTGTAGGGTGTAGACGTTGAGTTATAGAATATACTAAAATTACATAAAACATGAAATAAAGAAAAAAGATATGAAATGTGACTTCGAATTCGAATAGACGTAATTTTTTTTTAAATTTTAATTTTTGAAAATCGACTTTTAAATTGTTTTCTGAATCCTCATTACTCAACAAATCAATAATTGTATCGCAACCAATTTTTTCACAATCAAAATGGTAACGTAGAGATTTTCCCATATTCATATTGGTACCATTTCGGGGAGATGACGCAGAGGCCCGCTTAGGTACCTATTTAGCGTTTTCAGAGCATCGGTAACTTATAACAATCGGTAACTTTAACAGTAATTTCTGACTCTTAGAGCACTCTAAATGTAAGTATTTAGTCCTATATAGACATTTGATCCCAATAAAAAATTTAATTAATTGACGTCATAAGAAAAATTGTCTACTCGGTACACCCCTATTACCCAAAGTCGCGATAAGTGCATGCCCATCATTTTACCCAAAATGGTGGAAGGCGCAGCCGGCTGGTACGTCCTTAAGGGGCTCCCTGCAGAAATCAGCCAATTTGATGATTTTTACATCGTATCTAGTTTGTGGATTATAGAGTTATAATGTCATATTTAATATATATTGTAGTATGGTCTATGCTTAACACTTTGTATAGACCCGAATTTTGATTTAACGACTGTGTATTTTATAAAAAAATATTCGGTGAAGGACCAAAAATACACTAATCTCGTTTCTACTTTTATCCCCGGTGTATATGTAGAAAATATCTTACATTTTATTGTTCTAAACCATATTCCACAAAATTTGTTGTGAAGCTTTTTCTTTTTTTCTCAATACTTTTCGAGAAAAACGCAAAAAACCGTTTCCACAACTTTTTCCCCGAAAAAATCGTAAACTTTGACGGCCTGTATCTCAAAGTCAGTGACATGTGAAAGGTACTTGATACGGTATTTTGTTGTGGAAAAACTATGTTATTATGATTAGCTATTTATAATATGGGAAAATCTATCGCAACAGATCGAAGGTCATTGAGAGCGGGTAGCCCCTTAAAGGTAGACCGCGCCTTTAAAAAAAAATGGGCAAGTGCGAGTCCGACTCGCGCATGAAGGGTTCCGTACGATAATCTTATAACAAGTTTGATGTATGGGAGCCCCCCTTAAATATTTATTTTATTTTATTTTTAGTATTTGTTGTTATAGCGGCAATAGAAATACATCATCTCTGAAAATTTCAACTGTCTAGCTATCACCGTTCTTGAGCTACAGCTTGGTGACAGACGGACGGACGGACGGACGAGCGAAGTCTCAGTAATAGGGTCCCGTTTTTACCCTTTGGGTAAGGAACTCTAAAAAAAAACAACAAAAACATCCTAATGAAAAAAAAAGTACTATATTAGAGTGAACTTATACTGCCTGGAATACGCATTACGCCGTCAGTGACTAAACTTTAAGTGACACAGTTTGGCTGTATACATTCTAGAAAACGGTAAGACACGTTTTCCAATGTGATAGTTTGACAGACAACCGCGACGAGAAACTACATTGCACTACTTTGCATATGACTCAGTCTGAACTGAACCTCTCGTGACTATTTAAAAATCCGTGAATAAGTAATTTACATTTCATTTTTTTACTAGACTTTTCTTCGATACCACACTAATATTATAAAGGCGATAGTTTGTGAGTGTATTTATGTGTATATATGTTATAATACCTCACACTGATCAAGCGGCTGGACCAATTTTGATACATTTTGGTTACTTTTATCTCGATCATTTTTGTGGATGAGCGGATAACACCGCGTGGTGTATATAGCTAGTATATTCAAATAAAGGATAAAATCTTCTAAAATATCACAATGTATGATAAATAAATCCATTTGAAATGTTTCTAATTCTAAAAGGGCGTAGGCGACATGTAATTGTACACAGCTCAGTAAATCATACAGTCGGACTATAACTAAGACGGATTTAGTATGGAAATTGTAACACTGTGCTTTTAGTAGTTTGCGACTCAATTTTCCACGAGGTGATGTCATTTGAGTGTTGATTCTTAGGCGTCGGTTCTTTCACCTTCTTTTTTAGGTTTCCGTACCCAAAGGGTAAAAACGGGACCCTATTACTGAGACTTCGCTGTCCGTCCGTCCGTCCGTCACCAGGGTGTATCTCAAGAACGGTGATAGCTAGACAATTGAAATTTTCACAGATGATGTACATATTTCTATTGCCGCTATAACAACAAATACTAAAAATAAAATGAAATAAATATTTTAAGGGGGGCTCCCATACAACAAACTTGTTATAGATTATGGGACGGAACCCTTCATGCGCGAGTCGGACTCGCACTTGCCCAATTTTTTACATTTGGCAATTGCTCTGGTGCCCCTCCCCTTCCCTCTCCCTCAACTGTAATAATCTCTCTCTATCAGTATCGTGACATGAACCGCATGTAATAAAATCTCTTACCAAGCCGGGACCGAATTACCTTACTTTTTTCAAACGCAATAGGCGTTTTCTGAAAGCAAGTCGGTTGGAATCGGGGTATATGGACGCCATACCGTTGCACTATCTTCAACTAAGCCGTTATTAAAGTACTTACTCAGTTATAAATATCGGACAACCTCACACAAATCGATCTAGTACCAAATTCAGCTCAAGAAGGCTTATAGACGATATAGGTACATACTTATATAGATAAATATATAATTAGATACATAGAACAACCATAACCCAAGCAATTCGAGTTCATCACACAAATATTTGCCCTGGCCGGGATTCGAACCCGGGACCGCTGGCTCTGTAGCAGGTAGTACAAACTGCGTAAAATGCGTCGTCAAAACTATTATTTTAGCATACTGGCCATACGCCAATATTAACTTCGTTTCTAATACAATTATGGTATGACGTAATCGGTCGTTACGCCCTTTATGCCGTCAGTTTCCGTTGCTGTCAATATTTGGCTCATTTCAACGCATTGTGCCTTGCCAATTCTTAAATAAATATACAATTACGTGTGCCGCTGGCAGAAAGAAGTCTTAGAGAACAAAACTTTCGTGAGACATATTTAATTATTGTATTAAGCGGTCACTCACGTGATATTGACAGCAACGGCCCGACATGTTTCGAACTCGTACGAGTTCTTCATCTGGGACTGCTACCCGTACAGTTTGATCAAAAATAGTAGAAATTAAAAAGTGGCAATACTGTAGTGTCGTCCCCGTTTTCTTAGATTGATTAGAAATGGCACTAAACGACACTACAGTATTGCCACTTGTTAATTTCTACTCTTTTTGGTCAGACTGTACAGCGGTGCGGTAACTATAAATATAAATAAATAAATATCAGACAACCTTACACAAATCAACCTAGTCCCAAATTAAGCTCAAGAAGGCTTGTGTTATGGGTACTAGGCGACGATATACATACTTATATAGATAAATAAATACTTAAATACATAGAACATCCATGACCCAGGCACAAATATTCGCGTTCATCACACAAATATTTGCCCTTGCCGGGATTCGAACCCGGGACCGTCGGCTCAGTAGGCAGTTGCTTAACCACTGCGCCAACCGCGTCGTCGATAACTATGTCGGGCCGTTCCTGACAATTTCACGTAGTGTAAACCTTAATTAATACAATATTTAGAAAACTTGTATTAATACAATAATTAAATACTGTGCAGAACTGTAAGAGTATGTTTTGGACATAGCAGAATAGGCCCAACAAGTTGAAAACTGCATGTATATCAATACCAATATATTGCCCGGTGACAATCAAAACTCACAAAAAATTCTGTCACTGCTCTACAGAACCTAGGCATTTGTTACGCAGGGCGTTCTGGTCTTCTCTTAGAGGCCTTATTCCTTTTAAAATGCTGATTGTTTTAGACATTTTTCTCTATGATGAAACATGTTTCTTAACATAATATTGATGTTACTACCTAGCTAGAACAGGGCAATTGGGATTTATCGGTATATATTTGAAACCTGCAATTTGAAATCGTCATTGATAATTTTTGTTTTAAAAACTACTCGAAATTGACAAAATTCACGCGGAAAATTAGTCTTTACAACTTATTTTCGACTGCACGCAATGAAAGCATGAAATAGCTATGTTGCTACCTAGAACTCGGGGAAAAGTTAAATTCACTTCAAAAAGTTGGTTAATATTATCAATATATTTGTCGTAATATAGGAATAAGGCCTCTTAAATATCTTATCTTACTTCCCATCTTAACTGGCCTAAGTTAAGTTTGCACCTCGTATGTATTGCGCCGCAAACAAATTAGGTACAAAGTTAACGCCATCGATCACGTTTGTTGTATGGGAGCCCCACTTAAATATTTATTTTATTCAGTTTTTAGTATATGTTGTTATAGCGGCAACAGGAATACTTCATCTGTAAACATTTCAACTGTCTTAGCTCCCACGGTTCACGAGATACAGCCTGGTGACAGACGGACAGAGATACTGACGGACGACGGATGGAAAGCGGAACCTTAGTAGTTGGGTCCCGTTTTCTACCCTTTGTGTACGGAACCCTAAAAACTGCATGAGTTCGTGACAAAATTACAGAGCTCACATTGAAATGACAAAACGCACATGAAGACAGTTTTAACCTACAATATTGTCATCATCGCGCAAACTTAAAAGCAAACATGTATCATACATTTTAGACACATTTACTATTAAAGTTAGTACTTAGTTAGTAGTAACTATTGGAGTTAAAGTATAAATTCGATGGGTTCTGCTTACGATCTGCCATTTTAGTTTCAAGTTATTAGCATTTAAGCAATTTCTAAAGAAGTTATTAGCGAATCTCGACCGTTTAGCATAGTTTTGCAGTTAAGGAAGCCAGCCGACATTTAAAAGTAAAACATATTGTTCTGTGGACTCGTTATTGGTTCCTGGTATGGTTTGCAATTTGCATGTTTTGTTGTAGGTATATTCTGTGCAATCCATTGTGTACTGCCAGGCGTGATTATTTAAATATCTGCGGGACACAGTTTTAACACGGGTTAAATAAATAGTTAAGGTACATAAAATTTACTGAGCGCACTGAGCGTCTCTGTTTTATCCAGGCCAACAATTATTTTGTGTGTCTGAACGTCCTGTTGTCGACTATAGGCTTCCGACTGTTCTCGCCTATAGGTCGCATTTATCAATAGATTCTCGTGTTTTTTTATGAGCAGGTATATAATTTCTTTTGTCGAGTCTTCTCTTCGAATTTTTCAAAATAGGGTTTGAAAACAGGAAAAATACTTATTTCAAAGGAACATTTCCAAAAATACTCGCAGTGTCGACGGCTAACAGGCATTATTTTAACCTTCTACTTTCTAGTGCCTTCGCCCTTATGTGAAACGTTTTTTACTTTCAAATATCATACGTTTTTGAACTAAACTTATGTCACGTATCCTAAAAATACGTCGTAACCTGTTGTTGCGAGAGAGACAAATCAATAAATCTAATCTAACACAAACAATATTTATAATGTAGATACCTACGTATATGGGTATTGATATATCTGTGACGCCCACTTAAAAAGCCTAAAATGTTGTATTTTACTACGTCATATTAATCTAATCCCGTCTTGTTCCAGGAATCCCTGTCGGAATGGGACCGTGTGTCCAGCGACGTGCAGGCCCCCGCGCCTGTAGCCGGAGCCCCCGTGCAGGGCCGTAAGTGGAGCGCCCGCAGCATCGCGCCCGCTCAGGACACCGCCACCGACCAGTCGCCCCCGGTGGCTAACGCCACTGACGCCTGCAAGCTGCTCATCGTAAGTACCAGAGGCATCTATACTGCCATCCTACGTTAAAAGGTCGTATCTTTGTATGGATTTCATAGTATGATACTGCTTTTTACGGTAGCACGACAATATACATATAATGAAGGTGAAGAGGATCGAAAGTCTGTACATTGAAGATATACGAAAAAAAGTTGGCGGGGGATACTTAGAATCGATAACAGAACACGTACAAATGGTTTTTAAATTTTGTCTGCTTATCTCTCTGTCTGTTTGTTTATTTGACCGCGCCTCATGTGAAAACGTCTGAACGGATTTTGATGAAAACTTCATTAATTCGTCGAGAAAATCCCCAGCCATATATTAGGTAATAAAAAATTACCAATAAAAGGGGGGTCGCCATTACACTCGATTGAGTTAAGTTTGCACCTGAATCTTATGGCGGTACTTAGGAAGGAGGTGCAATCTTTTTTACTGACACAGACCGATTTCCACGCGTGCGGAGCCGCGGATACAGCTAACAATATTATATAGCTTAGACACTCTCCAAACTTAAGAGGCCTTATTCCTTTTAACATGCTGATTGTTTTAGACATTTTTCTCTATGATCAAACATATTTCTGAACATATTATTGATGTTACTACCTAGAACAGGGCTAATGGGATTTATTAGTATATATTTGAAAAATATAGTTTAAATTTTTCATTACCTAATAATTTTTGTTTCAAAAACTACTCAAAATTTACAAAATTCACGCGGAAAATTAGTTTTTTCAACTTATTTTCGACTGCACGCTATGAAAGCATGAAATAGCTATGTTACCTAGAACTCGGGGAAAAGTATTGTTCACTTCAAAAAGTTGGTTGAATTTATCAATACATTTGTCATAATACGAAAAAAAAACTTGTTACTAAAATGGAATTTTTGACAGAAACTTATTTTATACGTGCTAGTGGATTGTTTTAAGAAAAGAGCAGTAAATTTGAAATATCACAATTTAATTAAATTAGTTACTCAATATAGATTATATTGTTGTGTAATAAAGAATGTGAATTTAATATTCTTGTGACACAATTCGGCGGTCATACTATGAGACGCATGAACCCATATCATATGAAACTCTTTGCCGGCACATATGTCCTTCTTACTACATGGGACCTTTCAAACGAAGCGTGAAGAAGCATCTCTCGGGCCAGCATGGCAGTGTCAACTGACATGGCACCGTTGGTGTCTTGTCAGTTGCCATTGCGACTTGGGCTTCTATTTTGTTTACCATCAGGCGAAGTGGAGCCACTATGTTGTGCCAATATTAAAAAAAAACATGATCACTGTGCTCTTATGAGTCCAGATTCATCATGAACGGCTCCAGAGCCCTAAAGGTCCGTCTGACCCTGACACACGTAAGCAAGCACATATAGCACAGGTCTAATTCCCCACTTGACCCCGGTTGACCCGCGTTAACCATCAATAGTCATTAAGGTCCCGTTATTACACAAGCGGCAAAGCATAAGTAGGTTTTCCTTGTGAGAAAACGCGCGTACAAAGCATAAGTACTTAGACATGAGAAAATCACGTCAATACTCAATAGGCAATTTGAATGATTTATAATAAATGTACACCCGGAAATGCTATTTTATTTAAAGTGCTGGTTGTGGAGGAGAAATGAATGAGTTCGGTCATCATTTAATATTTAGACTTGAGGGCTAATCGTCATATCATAATATTTACTCTATTCTAGGATGTGAACTGCTTAACGAATATGATCTCTAAATATTGAGTTTTCAAAATGATCGCATAAGACCTACTTATGAAGTTATGAAGTACCTATTTCATAGCTATTTTTACATTGTTTTTTTTTTTAACTTAACCCGGTCATCGTTTTGTGCAAACCGATAAAATTTTAAAAAAATTGAATTCTTCATTCAAAATTTAAATTTAAATTCCTTTCCTTCCTTTTCCGCCGCCAGCATTTTTGGTACTATGCCGCAGGGCCCATTTTTAGATTTGGTTTAGTTTTAGTTTAACTTTATTGTACTCCCTCATGTCATAGATTTTAAATTGCAAATTTAACACAAATGATTTATTAGTAAACGAAACACAAGTAAAAATTAACAGTACACAACTTAACCTAAATAAAATTAACTAACAAAACCGATGTCCCCCAGATCATGGCCCTGCGGCAGGGTACCCATGATGCCGGCTACATTCCCCCGTTGAATAGCCAAGCTAATCCTTTGGCCGAGGAATGAGCCGGCTCTGTGGTCCGAAGAACATTCGGAAAGATTCATTTAAAGATTTTAAATAAATTTAACAATGACTCATTCAAAACCTGCTCTCCAAAAATACGTCTATCGATAACTTCAAACAAGGCTGTTCTAACATTACCCTTTTATTTTCAGTACATCGGCGAAGCGATCAAGCCAATATGGCGGATGTCCCTATGTGGCGGGAACGCGGCCGCGGTCGCCGCCCGCGCCGGCACCAAGCTCCTGCCTCCCAAGATCAGGATCGCCTGGAATCCTCCGTCCTCGCCGTACCAGCACACGGAGAAGCTCAGGCTGGTGGTTACTGCTGTTAATAGTGGTGAGTGTTTACATACAGTCATCGTCAGTCGTTCACTCTTGGCAGAGTGGTCGTGGTTACGGCAACGGAGTCCACATTTGGGTTCTCGTCTTCGTCCTTCCTCTGGACGGCAGCTCTCGCGATGCATCTCCGTTTCACCCGGTTGTGTGCGAAGTGCATTGCACCATGGAGCTCCGTGTGGTCTTTTTAATAACGGTTCAACGAGTCGGTGATCGGCCTCGTCCTCTCTTTCCTTCTATCTGTCCCTGGACAAACAATCTCAGTGGTGAGTGAATAAGTTCAACACGCTGGACATACCAGATACGCTCTGCCCTCAAAACTTCAATTTACGATGTCATCCACGCAGCCCAAAGAAAATTGGCGCAAAATAGTCCACGAAAAAGTTATTCAGAGAGGCTACGAACCTCAGCATTGAGGATATCGACTAAAGGAGGAGTATTAAATACAGTGAAAAACTCTTCCACAAAATCTTCAAGTGATTTTTCTATTATTAGAAGGCATTTCAATTCTATGATCGCGGTGCTGGTATAGGGGGAAGCTACTGTTTGGGGACAAACTCTTGTTTATTGTGTATTTAAAAGTAATTCCCCCAAAAAACATTAGTGGCTTTTCTTATTCTTCTTGTTGTGCCACCGCTATCAATAGTGGCGATTCATCGTCATTTAAACAGTTACGTTCATAACTCTCCCACATATTACACAATAACTTCCCAAACTCGGAAACCCCGAGTTCTCATGGAGATTTGTTACAAAAATCTAGTGATGACTTCCAACGGCAGGTATAATAAATATCCTACATCTTCCGCCGAATAAATTACATACTTACCATCTAATTTAACATTTGTGGTTTTTATTACACATACAAAGATAGCAACAGTGAAAAGTTTTTAGACCTTGACCAGATGTGAACTGATGTCTTATACCATGCCCGGGCGTTACGCTCTGATCTGACCAATTAAGCTACAGAGTCTGCGAAGTGTCTTCGCGTTTTGTCGCTGCGTGGTGTTTTTACATCTTTGTACTTTTTGTAAAACAATTTGTGGTTTTAGATAAATAAATACGTAAATAATTAAATATTCTATTCCAGGTTCAGTCTGCAACAACGACTCCCAATTCATCTGCGGGATGACCAGCCTCTGCATATCCTCTTACCTCGTCTGTGACGGTGTCAGGCACTGCCCTGGTGGGGAAGACGAGGATTCCACTGCCTGCATGCACAGAAGGGACCCTCCACTGTTGGAGCTGCTTAGGAGGTTCGCTGCGAGGAACCAGGAGTTGCTCGGGCTGGATCAGAACGATGGGATGACGAAGCCTTCTGTCATAAGTGAGTTTACTTTTGTTAAAGATGATAAGATAAGTGATGAGATAAATAGTTATAGCATATTTCAAGTCGTCTGCGTCCAAAATTCATACGAGATATTTTTGTGTTGCTCTACGATGGTTGTTATCATCAACTTTATTATATTTGAATTTTGAGTGGTATTTAAAGGGGTACATAATCCATACATATATTTTTTTTTGCACTGCATATATGCGAGCCGTGGATACTAATATTAAATATTTGGGGCATCTGTAATCTGAACATGTTCAAGGATGATTAATATATTCATAAAAATCATTAAATAGTACTCAGTCTAACATCTCTAACGAATGAATGATGAGTGATGTTCCATAAAAAATCAGACAATGGAACTAATTTCGTAGGCTCTTGCAAACTGTTTTTAATTGAATCCAGGTGATTTTAAACTTTCAGTGAAGATCAGCGAGGGTGAGCAGAAGTCCAACGCGTTCCTAGAGTTCGCGGCGGCACTGAAGCCCTACGGGCCCTGGAGCTACCTCGTGGTCGGCATGCTGGTCTGTGCCACCATACTCATGTTCTGCCTGGCTTGGGGTAAGTTTTACTTTAAATTTTTTATACAAAGATCAAAGCTCAAAGAAAAAAATGAAATGCGTAAACTGGTGAAAGAGACCGGGAATCGAACCTGGTACCTCAGCGTGTTAAACTTCCCACCATCCTAACGCCCAGATAACTTGTAAAGTAGTGCAGTAAAATATGAATATTAACGTATTCACATAGCGGTTGCTAAGGTGTAAACCCTTTCAAATAATCAATGCAAAGATCGACACACAAAGTAAAAATTCGAAAGGCTTTTATCAACCAATATATATATCATTTATCAACTTTTCGGTATTTGCCTTAAGTATTTGCCATACCTAGTCGTGGTCAGATACTATACAGGCGCGGCCGCAACAGGCAAAGCAGCGCAGGTCACTGGTCGTGGTCGTCAAAATACAAATGCCATCTTAAGAGGCCTATAACGGCCTGGAGAGAAGGTTTCTCTATTGGACTCTCTTAATGTATTGTTTTACTTCCAGAATGCTGCTGCAAGCGCTCTAAGCCGTCAGACACGCCTGTGAACATCCCAGCGTCCTGCATAGACCTGTCTCCAACGGTCACCGTCACAGCAGCGTCGCAGCACCTCTTCACATCCAACCCAACCTCCTCCCCGCCCGAGTACGAGCCTCCCCCGTCCTACTCCTCCCTCTTCCCAAGAGCATTCAAGTGCGAGGACCCCGTACCGCAATGCTCTACGCAGCCTGACTAGGTTTTCCAATTAGGTTCGGGATTTCCAGGTCTTTTAGAGGTTTCGCGTTCCCTTATGCAAAAGGTTAGGTAGGCAGATGAACCATTTCCAATGGGGCAACTCCCGATTTCGTAATATGCCGTTTCGTTTAATGACATAATTGTTGTTCTAGGCGGTCGTCTTATGAACTTTGGAGATGCATTTAGATCAGAACTATAATGTACATATCGAGTAGAATATGATATTGTAAGATGAGAAACGTCGCTAGAGGGATGATCCTTCGGCTGTGCGGCAAATACCATGATGAAAAGCGAGTTAGATAATTTTGCGGACCGAACAAAGAAAGTATTTTGTCTACCTTACCTGAACCTTATGCGTAAGGTTGTCAATGTTTAAAAACCTGCTAAAATCTTGGGAATCTCCATAGAGACCGGTCATTTGTTAATGTGATGATTTTGTGTTGGATATTGTTTTCGACTTTGTACCTACATTTATGTCAGGGGCTTTGTATTAAATGGTCGCGTATACGCATGTTGGTGCTCTGGGTTAGTTAACAAGTGAAGACTGCTAGTACTTATGACGCAACGTCAGTAATTTATCTGACCTGGCTCTTTCACAATCGTGAAAAATGGAGGGTGGCGATGATAGTTCATGACGAACTCTAAAAAAGTCGTAAATCCCTGTACTTCACCTAACTGTGGACTTGTGGACAACACCACTTTAGTGAAGAATTTGATTCATACAATTCGTGTGCTACTTGGGCCTCTGCTGACACGTCATTTAGAAATTTCTGGATAGATCAACATACAGGTTTCAGCGCCACACTAAATGAAGCCTCTACAACAAGTTGATGTAAATCTTTAGAATAAATTCGCCTAGAAACCAAATCAGCACTTGAAAAGCCAGTTTTGTTTACCTGAAAGTGAAGCCAGTTTTGGTTAGCTACGGGGTTAGTTTCGTCCGAGTGCGCATTTGTCACAACATCAATGTCACAAGCAAAACGTATCTATGATTGGTTCCTAGACACGCACACATACATAAAACCAAAAACGGCTTCATTTCGCAAATCGGTTGGAAAAGAAATTTTTAGGCGCATTTATTCAAAGATGTAACTCGAATTTGTATAGGGATTGGCAGTATTTTTTTAATTATTGATTCGTGCGTCATAGTTGCTAAATGAGATAGTTTTTTTTTTATAAGTAACGATTTGTTTGTTACTGCTCATCTGATACCACATGCGTTTACTACCTATTGTAAATATATAATTAAGTATAAAGTACAATATCTATTTTGGGACCAAAACTGTGTGTTGATTTGTTTTCTACATCCACCAAGATGGTATCACAAACCCACTCCGGGTTTTTCGGTGCAAGGATGATTTGATAATAAATAGTAATAATAAATATCAGACAACCTCACACAAATCGAGCCAGTTCCTAATTAAGCTCAAGAAGGCTTGTGTTATGGATACTAGACGAAGATATACATACTTATATAGAAATATATATACTTAAAAAATACATAGAACTACCATGACCCAAGCACAAATATTCTAACTTCAACAAACTGAGCCCACCGCGTCGTCAAAATACGCAGATACAAAGCCAAAGTAGGCTTCAAATCATTAATGCACCGAAAATCCCGCGGTAAGCAGATATAATGACTTCGACGTAATATTGGTGGTACATCATCTATAATATATTATAGTGCTGGTTTTCTCGTAGGTATATATTGGCAATGAGTGTCTTATATTGCAAGAAGTGTTTTCATGCAATTCTTCAATTGTTTCACCTAACAACGACTTCAACATATTGTGATCATCTAATATGCAGTGTACATAGATAAAGTGGTACTTCTAACGCCATCTAGTGTCGAATGGCGGCAACACAACAAATTATTGCCGTTAGTAATAGCGCCACTGTCTCGAGATTTGTATGAAAGTGTGTTAGTTCCACATTTCGCCACCAGCACTCGCAAGTTTGTAATTATGTCTTATTAGATGATCACATAAAAAAAACAGGTATTAAATTTGTAATTATCGAACTAAATATCTGATTGTATGTGCCTTAGCTACCTATTGATTAAGAGTGTAAATTTAGTTGTAAAGATTAACCATTAAAAACAGGTATACGACCAATGTCTTTGTACGGTCTACTCTAGAAGTATCGAATGAAATTACACTGAGCCCTAAGTGTTAGGGTGATAAGACAAATATAGGTTTCCTAGACGCAGGGGGCGAATAAAACTAACAATTCACAGAGGCCAATAATATATACGCTTAAAAAACGTATTTTTAAAACGTATCGAGAACTTGCATTTTTTGTAGTATAAATTGACATGACGTAAATTTGATAAATTCAATTATACTCAAAATTAAATCTCAGTGAGATTGACAATGTTTGTTGACTAATAAAGAGAAAAAGGATGATTTCTTTTAAAAAAAAGTTTGTATTTTCACCACAAAACGTATATTTGTGTGAACTTTTACAAATGGGACAGTTATAATTACAAATACAAAACTCTGAAAAGCTAACGGTAGCTTTGTTGTTAGAATATGTGAGCAAACTCAGTACAAATCCTTATCTTCACAACAAACCAATTCTGTTTGGAAAGTTACATCAAATTGCGTTATATCAAGTTGTCATGGAGTGATACTAGATGGCGCTACTTTCGGCGCAA
Organism: Apotomis turbidana; assembly: GCA_905147355.2. Taxonomy (NCBI): domain Eukaryota; kingdom Metazoa; phylum Arthropoda; class Insecta; order Lepidoptera; family Tortricidae; genus Apotomis; species Apotomis turbidana. The sequence continues at coordinate 55,848,647 of LR990280.1, read as the reverse complement.
ATTTTAAACTTTTCTAAGCCCATAACATCAGACTTGTGACTTTTTGAGGAATAATTAAATGACAGTTGATTTTTTATGTCGACGAATTCACTAATCGATACTTATTTCTCAATCTAGCGACCGTATGTCTGGTTATATTTTATTAAATATTAATTGTGAATTCATTTTTGACAATGCCTACGAATAAATTAAAATACTTGAAATTATGATAAGTTTATCGATACTTACTCTTAATTTGATTTTATCTCCAATAATAGAGAAATACTAGCGTTGTAGTTCACTCAACAAAATAAATGTTAAACCGCAGAAGCTGAACGGTTATTTTTTTATTCCGTCTGTGGACAAATAAAACTCACTAAGTACAGCTGCCGGCAAACTTTTCGAGCATAACCTTGACTGCGCAGTAACCGATTTACGTACTAATTTATATGCGCAGGTCCGCCATTTTTGTTCAAAAAGTTTGCCGGCAACTATAACATATATCTACTTGAAACAAAGCTCCTATCTCAGTATTAATCTACAAACTAGATACGAGGTTTTAAGAATAGTGACAGTGACAGTTTTAGTGAGTTTTGGTTGTCACCAGGCGGTTCGTCCTTCTGGACAGGCTAAGATCATTGGCCCTGAAGTTCGAAAATCGAACCCTGTGTATCGAAGCTAATAACTTCTAGATATTGTTTCATGAGCATTTCTCAAAAAGTTTGCGCAAATTCCAGATGTTCAATTCATGTTCAATTATATTTTTCCTATTTTGCTACCAATTTTCTTTGTGATTTCCAATAGGTACATTGATATCCGATTATACATAATTACAAAAGTATAAGCATAACAGAACCTTAACTATCAACATAACCATAACATTGATATAAAATTACTCAAATAATTCGTAACAAACGAGGAAAATTGTATTGAACTTTAATTTTGTACAAACTTTTTGAGAAATGCTTTGATATAAGAGGTACCTAATAATGGTACCGTATGGTCTATGAATTCAGTGTAACCCTCAATTCGACATTTTGATAGAAAACAAAACCACACAATACAAGATCTGATTTAAGTTGTAACTAGTCTTCATTGTAGAATTACTTTCGTTATTAGGATTGTATTTGAAACTTAGCTTAAGTTAAGGGTTGAAAACTTCTTTCATTATAGTCAAAATGGATATAAAGTTTGTGAAATGGATATAAAATCTTGCTGGCCAAGGCAAGACGTAAAACCTTAGACAAACCACGGGCGGTAATTCGTAAAACCCCTGATCGCATATTTATGGATCGCCTTCGGCTCGGGCCACAAACACCTGCGATCAGGGCAATTCACTAATTCGGCGCCCAAGGTATGTAATGTACTATACTTACATAGAGTAAATTCGTTAATCTTGTGACGAAATAAAAAATATTATAAAGACATTTTTGATAAGATAAAGGGTCGGGTTTCAGAATTTTGTAGTAACATATACGTACATATATTCAGAAAACCAAATAATACGAGTTGCTATTACGTTCATTATTAAGTCAAATGAAAGAGATGGCTACGTCTAGACATTAATATCAGATGATATCAGGCAAAAAATGCCAGTCGATATACGGTCTAAAATGTGTACATATGTGCCAATTTTTTTTAAACATTCTTACAAGAATTTATCGTTTTCATGTTAGAGAATTCTCTGTTTGATTCTTTTTTTTTAATTAGCGAGATACTTCTATGTACCTAGACAGTTTCCTTATTTTGTCTCATTTCAGTCGTAAATACTACTTACTGGCTGTATAAAAAAAAAGTATGTACGATGATTATCTGAAAATCCACTGTCAACTGGGCAAATTATTACTAATAGCGGGTGGGTAAATATAAAATAAATAATTCTTCTTTCGCCCCAATGTTTAATTCGCCCCAAATGACTTGATTTAGGTAAGTACCTACCCGTTATGTGAACGATTCATAATGTACCTACTATTAAAAGTGTATGATGAGAAAAAGTTAAAAAGTGATAATTAGGTAAGTTACTATCTATTATAGAAAAACGAATGATTAATACAAAATATTTATTTTGAAATTATTGTTTTATTTATATGGTAAAATGAACCACCCCAGCTCACACACCAGCATGAGAGAAAACTCCCATGAGTCATAAACGGGTTTACTCATGTCGTAGAAGTCGAATATCGCTCGATATGTTTCGAATCGATACGCGATTCATCATCAGGAGGTACGATCAGTAGCGGCGGCGGCGGGTCGAAAACTGCGAGATAACGCTCTCCCCGCGGCTGCTAGATGGAGGCGTCACCAGCGGGGGTGAAAATCTACCCCCATCATCACATACCTCAGACCAATCATTGGTCTGAGTCACATACAATGCTAACAACCGAACACATGACACACTACGTCACTTGCTAAGGTCTCGTTCGCACTAACCACCGAATTAGTCGGTATTCAAAATCGTTTAAGAGGCCTTATTCCTTAAAAAAAAAAATATGTCAAATATTTTGATAATTTCCACCAACTTTTTGAAGTGAATAATACTTTTCCCCGAGTTCTACGTGGTAACATAGCTATTTCATGCTTACAGTGTGTGCAGTTGATAAAAGTAATTTTCCGCGTGAATTTTGTCAATTTCGAGTAGTTTTTGAAACAAAAGTTATTAATGAAAAATTCAAATTGTAGGTTTCAAATATATACTTACCAATAAATTCCAATAGCCCTGTTCTAGGTAGTAACATCGATAATATATCATGCTAAGAAACATGTTTGATCAATGATCATAGAGAAAAATGACAAAAACAATCAAATCAATTAAAAGGAATAAGGACTCTTAAGCTCAGCTACGGCAGAGGGCACGGGGTATGTCTTTGAATGGTGCCCTTTTTAGGGTTAATTGAACATGATAATCTGACGCGCTCGAATAAATACATTTTTTTTACCACCCTTTCATTATGACTACCTCCACCATGAAAAGTGTGAAAGTCCCATGTAATTTTTTTTATTTCCCTTTTCAAAACCTATCTACCACTGTTACGGGAAAATGTCATAGGTCATAGGATATTTTAAGTCTATTTTCCTAATGTATTCAGGAATTAACTAAAACCGAGGCCAAGTAGTCTGTGAATGTACTACATTTCGCTAAGCGTCTGCGATGGTCGATTAAGTACACATTTAGCATCGTCATCGCCTCCCCGACCATAGTAGATTGAGAAAGTGAAATACTGACTGATCAGTGATCATAATTCAATTTTAGACCATGAGGACGTCGGTACAACTCTGAGTCGCCCGCGCAAACAACTAGACGTGAAACGCGGTACGGCAGCCCCCGGCACTACGTGCCAGCTGGAAGCATCGGAGAGGCGCCGTTATATTCATTTATATTATGTAAAGATGGGTACTTCAGAGGACCAGGTACGTGCTCATCTTGCTACTATTTGTGAGGAAGACGTGTGCTTTGTCGAGTCGAGACGCTTAAAGCAAAGGGCAATTACAGTCTGTTTGATATTATAACAAACATTTGTCACATCACAGGACCCATACAACGTAAATCTGCGCGACTCATTGAATTTCATAAAAAAAAACAAGGAATGACATAGTGGTTTTTCAAGTATCTATAAACGTTTTTCACTTTCTATTTGATACTATTGAGTTCATGTTATATTTTTTCTTATCACGGTGTTGAAGTATTTAACGATAATAAATCATTACTCAAACAGTTACGTACTACGTCTTATTTTTTTTAAAAGTTGTGTTGTGACTAAATCTTGCGTTTCGATTCATGTGTTATTTCTGTAAATTGGTAAAAATCGATTAAATCGATAAGTTTATAACCTAAAGAAAGAACAATAAAACTAACTATTATTACTTTACATAGAAAGCTCTAGTGAGTCCGGCGGCTCGTAGCTCAAAAAAATCGGGGGGCACGGCAGTGCCCCCGCCAAGTCGAGCGCGAAGCAAACACTGCTGTACCATCCTTTACTGGAACCATTTCGCCGCATTTTCAGGTCCCTATTTGAGCACCTCTGGATAAGACCAGAACGCAGAAATTTTCGTCATCCAGTAAGCTATAATCACATACTTAAAATCCAAAATTTCAAGTCTGTAGGTCATTTAGTTCCGAAGTTAAGCGAAAGCAAAGATTCCCATTTACGACACTCATTCATTCACTCACTCATGATCATCAGTAAAGAAGTAGTACTTTCCATAAATTCAGAGAGCTGAAATTTGGTACAGAGTTAGGGTTTAATGGCCACATAAAGCGAAAACTATAAAAACTAGGATAATTGAAGATCTGGAGTACCTGGTGACCCTGATTAGAAAACACAAGAGCCCAACCAAACTATTAGAGATCGACAAAAACTTATAAATACCGCCTTTACAAAAAAATATTCAACTTGGTGGGCCGCTTCATTTGATGTCAAAAGTCGAAGGTCTGAAGTATCTGATGAAGAACCCTAAGCTGGTCTCAGCTGTATTAGGGATATGGTAATGTCCCCTTCTACTAAAGTCTAAATCCCTGAATCATCTTAGAGTACTGCACTATAAAAACCTTCTTGTATTACTGTATAACAAGATGGAAGAGGGAAGAGGGATGAGGGATGAGGGATGAGGGATGAGGGATGAGGGATGAGGGATGAGGGATGAGGGATGAGGGATGAGGGATGAGGGAAGAGGGATGAGGGATGAGGGAAGAGGGAAGAGGGATGAGGGAAGAGGGAAGAGGGATGAGGGAAGAGGGATGAGGGATGAGGGATGAGGGATGAGGGATGAGGGATGAGGGATGAGGGATGAGGGATGAGGGATGAGGGATGAGGGATGAGGGATGAGGGATGAGGGAAGAGGGATGAGGGAAGAGGGAAGAGGGATGAGGGAAGAGGGATGAGGGATGAGGGATGAGGGATGAGGGATGAGGGAAGAGGGATGAGGGATGAGGGAAGAGGGATGAGGGAAGAGGGATGAGGGATGAGGGAAGAGGGATGAGGGATGAGGGATGAGGGATGAGGGATGAGGGATGAGGGATGAGGGATGAGGGATGAGGGAAGAGGGAAGAGGGAAGAGGGATGAGGGAAGAGGGAAGAGGGAAGAGGGAAGAGGGAAGAGGGAAGAGGGAAGAGGGAAGAGGGAAGAGGGAAGAGGGAAGAGGGAAGAGGGAAGAGGGAAGAGGGAAGAGGGAAGAGGGAAGAGGGAAGAGGGAAGAGGGAAGAGGGAAGAGGGAAGAGGGAAGAGGGAAGAGGGAAGAGGGAAGAGGGAAGAGGGAAGAGGGAAGAGGGAAGAGGGAAGAGGGAAGAGGGAAGAGGGAAGAGGGAAGAGGGAAGAGGGAAGAGGGAAGAGGGAAGAGGGAAGAGGGAAGAGGGAAGAGGGAAGAGGGAAGAGGGAAGAGGGAAGAGGGAAGAGGGAAGAGGGAAGAGGGAAGAGGGAAGAGGGAAGAGGGAAGAGGGAAGAGGGAAGAGGGAAGAGGGAAGAGGGAAGAGGGAAGAGGGAAGAGGGAAGAGGGAAGAGGGAAGAGGGATGAGGGAAGAGGGAAGAGGGAAGAGGGAAGAGGGAAGAGGGAAGAGGGAAGAGGGAAGAGGGAAGAGGGAAGAGGGAAGAGGGAAGAGGGAAGAGGGAAGAGGGAAGAGGGAAGAGGGAAGAGGGAAGAGGGAAGAGGGAAGAGGGAAGAGGGAAGAGGGAAGAGGGAAGAGGGAAGAGGGAAGAGCGAAGAGGGAAGAGGGAAGAGGGAAGAGGGAACGGTCGGATAAAAGGTATCCAAACCAAAACAATTTCTAAATGTACATTTTCAGTCCCTGGATAAAACATATGTACTTTATTGTATTTTCGTAAAAGTACAAATGAGCGTGTTCCAACTTTTAATCGAGAATTAATCGTGAAATTGAATGGATTAAAATGACGAAGTTAATCTACGTAGATTAACTTATTAATTTGAGATAATACCCCGGGCATACGTGTACAGAGAACAATTTCCAATCTGTGTGGTGTATGCCCTAACAATTCACAAGAGCCAAGGTCTAAGTCTAAAAAACGCCCTCATGGAAATTGGCATCTCCATATTCTCTTGCGGCCAAGCCTACGTGGCGCTTTCACGAGTAAGCAATCTTCATGGGGTGCACCTCATAAATGTTGACTTCAAGGGTATAAAACCTCAAGCTTCAGCGATCACCGAATACAGCCGGCTTAGGCGTAAATACCGCGCCGATCTTTCAGAAATTAAACCGTCTAAAAGAATAAATAATTAACGCGAATGGGCAATACGAAAAACTGTTGCTACTGTACAAGAATCAGAACCGGAAAAAAAGAAAAGAAAGAATGTAATAATAAAAAAACTACTCCTAAAAAGAAAAAAAATGTGTAAAATAAGAAAATCTAATAAAATAAATCAATATGCTCACGTTTCTACAAAAAGAAGTGAAATCCCACCAAAAACATTCTGTAAAAAACAGCCAAGTCTCGATGGAGCTGCTTGTTTATCTCTAAAAAGTAATGAAATCTAGACAAAGTCGTACCAAGTCTAAGGTTCCTTACTGCGATTTCTTTATTATTATAGTTAATGTTGTGTGACTTGGCCGTTGAAGGGTACACAAGCGTACAAAACCAGGTGCTCCATGACACCATTGCACCAATCTGTCGCCAGAACCGCTACAAGTCAATTTTGTTTACACGTAATGTTATATCTGTTGTAATTGTAAATACCTATGTTTGTTAAGCGAGATAATAGCCCATACTGGTATTGGTAATTTGATTGGTGCAATGGTGTCATGGAGCACCTGGTTTTGTACGCTTGTGTACCCTTCAACGGCCAAGTCACACAACATTAACTATAATAATAAAGAAATCGCAGTAAGGAACCTTAGACTTGGTACGACTTTGTCTAGATTTCATTACTTTTTAGAGATAAACAAGCAGCTCCATCGAGACTTGGCTGTTTTTTACAGAATGTTTTTGGTGGGATATTGATTTACACAAAATAAACAAAAATATATTCAGGTTTGAAAAAAAGTTCGTCGATAAAATCGATTTGATCAACCATTCATAATCGTTAAGTTTGGCAAACAATATGGTTTTGCTACATCACTACAAACATCAACAGAGAACTGTCAAATGTTTGTTATAATATCAAACACACTGTATGCATCCTTCAAACTCAAAGTCCCACTCAAATTTGAGGAGCGAGTATTAGATCCTTCTAACTGGGCGCAGGATATATGTGTTAAGCTTTGGAAAAATAATTTTCGTAATTTTCGCAACAGGAACTCGAGGGAATCTAAATGATTCAGAACAAGTAATTAGTACCGCCTCCCAAAATTCGAGCCTTATACGACGCTGTACCCAACGCCTAAACATAATATATCAAAATGTAAGGGGGCTTAAAACTGAGCTCCAGCAATGGAGATTTAACCTTCTATCGCAGGAAGCGGACATAGTCGCAGCCACTGAAACTTTTCTTGATGATTCCGTTAGCGATTCGGAGGTAAACTCAAACGGATGGAGCATTCTTCGTCGAGACAGGACCGAACGACGCGGAGGAGGAGTTTTACTCGCGGCGCGTCCTGGTATAACATTGCAGCGGCATCCCGAGCTGGAGACTGACAACGGTGAAGATTTATGGTGTTCTTTTTGCATAAAAAATTTCAAATTTTACGTTACCGTAATTTATATCCCCCCGAATTCAAAGGACTGTGACTATCTGAAATTATTTCAGTCCATTGAGGCGGTTAGTGATAACTTAAAAGGGCCTTTTATTCTACTTGGTGATTTAAATTTAAATAGCGCGTCATTAAATATCAATACATACTACTGTTATTTCCTAAACTATTGCAATATAAATGATAAAAATAATGTGCTCAATGCATATGGTGGTAAACTTGACGTTGTTCTGGTTCAGGAGGCTTGCTTGACAGCAGTCCATAAGATAGTTGATGGGGGGCTCGTACCACGCGCCGATCCATACCATCCGCCTTTAGATATATTAATTGACTTTGATCTGTCCCAAATTAGACATAACTCATATTTAAACGTTAGTAATCTTGACTTAACAAGGGATTGGAACTTTGCGAGGGCCGATTACGACTTACTCTACCAAAAGCTTCGGCACTGCGATTGGTCCATGCTTTACGAAACCACTAACGTGGAGAGTGCGGCAGAGACTTTCTATAGTATCGTTTACAGCATATTCGATGAATGCATTCCTGAAAAAGTACGGCCGCGCAAGAATTCAAGATGTTATCCCGTCTGGTACACACGGGAAATCATTAATGAAATTTATAATAAAGCCTCCCAACATAAGCTGTGGAAGTCAACGGGCGATATGAAATTTTAACTTTCATTTAGTTGTCTATGAGCGCGCGTTAAGACTCTAATAGCAAAAGCATACGACGATCATATGCGGCTTGTCGAAAGAAATATTAAAACGAAACCTCAAGAATTTTGGAACCATGTCAATAGTTTAAGGTCTAAGGGCGGTTTCGAAGCTACCATTTCATATCGAGGAAATGAGTATGAAGGAGTTGACGCCGCGGTGGCCTTTGCAGACTTTTTCTCCAGTGTTTTCTTACCAGTCATCCCGTCTCTGAATGCTGAACATGCATTGCAGTATGATGATACTCATTCCGCCAACCGAATCGACGTTAAGGAAATATCACTGGAAGAAATAGCTGATGCAATCAACAAACTGAAGCCTAAAAGTCCGGTGGGTCCTGACAACATCCCTCCATACCTCATTAAAGCCTGCAAGGACTTTTTTGTTTATCCCATTCACTACATCTTCAGGCTAATTTTACTCACTAGTAAATATCCATCTCAGTGGAAACTATCACGTGTGAAGCCTATACCGAAGTGTAGAGATTCCTCAAAAGCAGAAAATTATCGTCCTATTGCAATTCTTTCTTGCCTACCTAAAATATTTGAGTCAATTTTACACAAGCAAATCTCTGCTCAAATAAGCCCATATCTTACCGACTGCCAACATGGTTTTCGAACGAGGCGGTCCGTGAATAGCAATTTGTTGTCTCTTACCGACACAATATCGCGATATTTAGACCAGGGTTCCCAAGTAGATGTCATATACTTTGATTTCCAAAAGGCTTTCGACCGCGTCGATAATGATCTTCTACTGGGAAAACTTTGTGAGATAGGCTCCACCCCAAAGCTCCTCAGACTCGTCGCTGACTACCTCAAAGATCGACAGCAGTTTGTGCGTCATGGTTGCTACGTCTCCCCACCCTACCATACCCGGTCAGGAGTGAGTCAAGGCTCTATTTTGGGGCCATTGTTTTTCATTTTGATGATCAATGATTTAGATAAAGTGGTTCGTCACTCTCACTGCTTACTCTACGCAGACGATCTGAAGATTTTTCGCTGTGTAAATGTAATCGCGGATAGTGTTCTACTACAGAAAGATATCGATGCCGTGCTTGACTGGAGTAAAAAGAATAAGCTACTCTTTAACACATCAAAGTGCTGCATGATGACTTTCACCCGTGCACTCTTTCCTCTCAATAAAATCTACCTGTTAGATAGCGGTCCTATCTCTCGTGTGAACTCTGTTAAAGACCTTGGAGTCACTTTTGATCCAAAACTTACTTTTAACCAGCACATCACCTCACTTGCGGGAGATTGTTACAAAAGACTCGGGTTTATTATGCGCAACGCGAAAGAGTTTCGGGATCCTAAGGTAGCGCAATTATTATACACGGCGCTGGTTAGAAGTAAGATTGAATCTGCCTCGATAATTTGGAACCCGCATGAGAAGTCATATATACTACTCAGTACTCTTAGAAAAGATCCAAAAAGCTTTTCTTCGCTTTCTCTATAAGAAACTGTATGGGTACTATCCCTTCCTTTACCCTACCCAATATCTGCTAGGAATCCTTGGATATAATTCTTTGCAGGTCAGACGTAGTGCCGAGCTTATGGTTACTGTGTGTCGTTTTATGAGAGGTGAGACTGACTGCTCTGATCTGGTCACGAGGATGTGTACATAAGCTATTTGTTCCCAACAACTATCTCAGAGGCCGTAGTCACCGCCTCCTGGCGGAGGAAGGGGCACGCACGGTAGCTCGCAAGCACTCGCCAATTGTCTGTGGACGGACAATGCTGAACAATTTTATTTCCTCCGAACTAGGTTGCGATTTGTTTACTGATAAATGGAGCGAACTTCACTTTGCAGTGATGCGTTATTGTGAATGGAATGTATAATTCATGCCCAAACTTTATAATTATAATTAGGTATTATGTTTTTACTTTGTTTAAGGGATTTTGTGTTAAAGAAGTTTCCTGTTCTTATTGTAATTATTATTGTATATATTATATTGTCTGCGTTATGTAAGGTCTGTTGCTGTTTTTGAACCATTATAAAATGTAGTCTTAGGACGATATTTTGTTAGTTAAGTTTAGAACTTAAGTTTGCCAGTGCCTTGGCGTATTGCTGTAATGCTGGTAGATTTATTAATGTAAATAAATAAATAAATAATTATCTAGTTTCAATATTGCAGGTTTATGAAAGTTAGGTATGAGTTTGTCTGAATCTATGTACAAAATATTTCGGATGGAAGTGCTGTTCATGCGGTACAAGTGCGGTACCGTTTAAGGAAATAATTAAGTAAATAGGTGCGAGAAAAAGTTACATTTATTCTGTTTTTTTTTAATCCACAGAATAAAACTAAGGATAATGGGCTATTCTTATTAAATAAAAAAAGAACTCGCTTTTGGAACATTTTATTATCGTGAATGCTGCCGTATGATCGTGTGACATTTAAACGTTTTTTTAACAGTGGCAACTCTGAATATTTATTATGATTATTATGATATGATTTTATTGCATTGCTGATTGATCACTTCAGTTTCTGTTTAGTTTTTTGCCAAGCCTTTGAAAATGAAGATAATAAAATGTGGAAAGTGCAATAAAATATAATTCCTGTTACTATTATTCCTTAAAAGAAAAAGAAAATGGGTGACGATAAGAAAACAGTGAAAATCTGTCGCGTTTGCTTAGGTACGAATGTAAAAAAGTGCATGTCTCTTTTCGAAATATATAAAGACTATCTTATTGTCGATTACGTCAATTCTATAGCTAATGTTAAAATACGGAAAGACGACGGTCTTCCGGACAAAATATGCTTGGACTGCCTCTTGGAGTTAGAGACTGCGATCAATTTCAAACAAAAATGCGAAAGTTCTAATGTCATATTGCAATCAGCCCAGCCTGATAAGTACCCTGTGATTTCCCTAGACAATACAATACCCGGGATTGTGATTAAAAAGGAAGAACCGTCTGAAGAGCCTTATGAGTATTTAGAGGAACACTTCCTAGACTCTGCGGATCTGCTCTCTGACACCAACGACACAAAACTAGAGACTGAAGATGACAAAAACCTCAAAAAAAGCCGGGCGATCAATTTGAAATTAGAATGCCATGACTGTGGCAACTTTTTTAAAAGCAAATGCAAGTTGCGTGTGCATTGGAAAAAGGTTCATTTGCCAGAAGCATTAATATGCCACATTTGTAAGAGAATGTTCAAATCGTTCAAAGCTTTCAACAGACATCTTAAATCTAAAGGAAAAAGTTGTCAAACTGCAGGTGATGTTCGGGTTGAAGGCATGGGAAAAAATCGAGTATTTCATTGTAAAGACTGTAATTACAAGTCAAAACGGGTTAAAGATATCCAGTCACATTTAGTTATACACACCGGGGAGCGGCCATACCAATGTGACAAGTGTCCTGCCAAGTTTACTCAACAAAGCTCTTTACAATGCCACCAAGAAAGCACCCATAAGCTTTATAGAGTTGAAATTACCTGCCAGTACTGTGGAAAGTTTGTTCGCGGACGCACCAATGTATATCGTCATCTGAAATCACACACAGATAACCAACATCAGTGTCAAGTTTGCAATAAGATAATGCGTTCAAAGAAGAGTTTGCAAACACACATGCAGAGACACAGCGGAGTTAAGCAATACACATGTGAGGTATGTGCAAAGTCATTTTACACTTGTGCAGAGCTTTGCAACCACAAAAGAATGATACACATGAAGGGTAAATACTGGTACTTTTGCAATGTGTGTGAATACAAATCGATTAGGTCAGAGAAAGTTAAGAAGCACAAGGCGAGACATACAGCTACAAATTTGCCTTGTATTGTCTGCGGAATGTTCTTTGACACGGCAGATAAATTAATACAGCATCAGCGGATGCATTTCGGTGAAAGAAAGTTTCCTTGTCCATTGTGCGACAAACGGTTCTTCAGGAAAGATACTGTTGGCAAGCATATACGGTCAAAGCACAAATGTTTGATGACGACGAATATTGTTGTGGACAAAAAAGTTATGGTTAAAAAGGAGGCACCTGTGGCTCAAACGGATGAATTGATTGAGATTGAACTGTCACCTGTTATAGAAATTAAGTAAATTATGTAATTATTTATTGAATGTTACTTGAAAAATGTAATATTGGTATTTCAGGTAGTTTATAGTTAAATACTTAATGTTTTTATCAACAAACATGTTGCTGTAGCATGTTCATGTTCTCTAATGAGTTTATCTTTGCACACTCCAACCACTGTCAGTGTGGTGGTTGCATTTATTGCTTGAATGAGTAGTGACTTCAACAAAGCAGCTGAAATAATTAGCTACAGCTAATCTCACGTGATACCAACAATGTGATCACCATACCCTGGAGTATTCGGTGCATAAATGATTTAAAACTAGGCCGACAGTAGGAATCAAATCATTTGTGCACCAAAAACCCTGAGTCAGAAAATTAAGAGTAAGAGTACTCAGAGTAGTGGAAACCCTGTATGAAATCCCCAGATAATGGTTTTATTTTTGTACTAGTAATCTTATCTTAAGTCTGGTCTCCACCAAAGCAGAACAGAGCTGAGACATGCAGAATTGTTACATCATAAAGGTAAATCTGAGCTGGGATTGATTTTAAGATGATTGCTCCACTCTGGTGGAGACCACAAAGTAAATGTCTGGCAAGGCGGACTACAAAAAATACATATATTATGTGCAATGCAATTTTTTACTGTAAGTGTAAGCTAGGTATCTATAGTACCGAAAGTAATATACTGATAGAGAAGGCCTTAAAAGAAATGAGTCCGTTTGTTTGTATATTTGTTTTTAAGAGGCCTTATTCCTTTAAAAAAAAAACATATTATGACAAATATATTGATAATTTCAACCAACTTTTTGATGTGAATATTATTTTTCCCCGAGTTCTAGGTAGTAACATAGCTATTTCATGCTTTCATTGCGTGCAGTCGAAAATATGTAGAAAAAACTAATTTTCCGCGTGAATTTAGACAGTTTCGATGAAACAAAAACTAACAATTAAAAATTCAAACTGTAGGTTTTAAATATACACCAATAAATCCCAATAGCCCTGTTCAAGGTAGTAACATCAATTATTTGTTAAGAAACATGTTTGATCATAGAGAAAAATGTCTATAACAATCAGCATTTTAAAAGGAATAAGGCCTCTTAACCAACCTCACAAAATGCTACAGGATCTCAGTGCATGGAGGACATTTTTTATTTTCTGTTTGTTCCATTATTTGTTTAAAAGAATACACTTCATAACATAGCTAATTATGTTTCGCTGACATGGTTTTTTTTTCTTTGTTGATGTGATAATGTGCAAAAATCATGTCAGTTTTTTGCATATATGTTAGAAGTCTACATCATGTGACATCTGGTGAATTAAAAGATTATAATTGAATGAATACTAAAGACTCACAGACAACAGAGAAGATTTATGTAAAATAATAATTAGTTGTAGGGTAAATCGCCAATAATTGGCCACCGTTCAATAACTGGCCACCTCAAACTAAAAATGAACTCTGTTCACCTACAAACTGAATTCATTTTATTATATCGTGGCCAGTTATTGAAGGGCGGCCAGTAATTAACAGCTTATACTAAAATGAACTATATTTATAGGTGAACAGAGTTCATTTTTAGTTTGAGGTGGCCAGTTATTGAACGGTGGCCAATTATTGACGATTTACCCTACCTATATTTATAATGAATCTTTAGCATCATCAATATTATCATCAATTCTATTTCAAATGACACTTTGGACTCCATATTGCCGACTATCAGTAGTTTATTTCTAAGAATACTTTGTACCTTGATTTATTTGATTTATATGTGCAATACAAATGGCTATTTATGTTTTCTATTTAGTTCCTTAATGTACTTTTGAATAAAATGAAAGTGTTTGAAGAAAGATCTGGTTTCCGGGGATAGTGGTGCCGTCACATAGTACGAAGTATTAAGACGGCTATACCGGGTGTTCCAAGACTATGGGACATCAAGGAAAATTACCTTAAATATCGTAGATAGGATACTTTGCTGAATGAAAACTTTGTTATTTTTTGTAAAGTTAGTAATTCTGCATATTTTGACTCAAACATTTTACGTTGTCCCTTCCTTTGAATATACTATGTTACTTAGGAAGCATTATTATTTTTTATCCATCGTTTCGATTGGCATCATAAAAATAGGGGTGAGTTTTTCTCACATTTAAGTCGGTTCGACTCCCAGACGAAGCAAGTCAATTCTTAGAAAATCTTTAAATGTAGAATTACTAACTATTTGAAACATAGTCTTGTTTTAGCAAAATATCCTTTCTACGATATTTAGGGTACTTCCCCTTGATGTCCCATAGTATTGGGACGCCCTGTATGCCGGCACCGCTATCCTAGGAACCAGAGCTTAACAATATGAAGAATTTATTTATATTTATTATCCAACGTTTTGACGGCAATTGTGTCGAAGTATCGGATGATTGATAAGCAAGTTTATATGATATGTGTACAATTTCTTGTATAATAAAATAATATGTCTTTATTTGCATTTTCATTCATTGAGACCCTTTAGTTAAGACTAAGAGGCCTTGCTCCTTTAAAAAAAATGATTTTTCATATTATGACAAATATATTGATAATTTCAACCAACTTTTTGAAGTGAATAATACTTTTCCCCGAGTTCTAAGTAGTAACATAGCTATTTCAGGCTTTCATCGACATCAACTAACTTTCCGCATGAATTTTGTCAATTTCGAGTAAGTAGTTTTTGAAACAAAAATTATCAATGTAAAATTCAAACTGTAGGATTCAAAAATAGCCCTGTTCTAGGTAGTAACATCAATAATTATGTTAAGAAACATGTTTGATCATAGAGAAAATTTTCGAAAAGGAATAAGGCCTCGGCAATATTATGGGCAATGAAATGAGTATAGCACCAACTTTTTTTTTTTTTTTTTTATTCAAAATAGCCATGCATTTAACCTCGATTGCACCATTTGCACCTGATGTTAAGTGAAAATAAGGCCTAAGATGGAGCATGCTTGGCTAGAAGATGCCTATTCACTCTCGACTTGAAGAGATCCAAGTTATATTTTTCAGGAAACAGGTACGCAGGAAGAGAGTTCCATTCCTTAGCTGTCCTCATAAGGAAAGTAGACGCAAAGCGTTTCGTACGAATCAGTGGTATATCGACAACATAAGGGTGGAATCCAAGTCCGCGCCGAGTACTGTATTGTTTGAACGGAGACGGTGGAATTAATTCATGCAGTCCTAGTGCACACTCACCAAAGTGCATCCGGTAGAAAACCGATAAACAAGCGACTTTCCTGCGGTGTTCGAGGTTTTGCAGCTTTTCCTGAACTAAGGCAGGGTCGCCAATGAGCTTCTTCGCACGTTTGTCAATTGAATCCAAGGCGGCCAGTTGATATTTGGCGGACCCATCCCAAAGATGGCAACAGTACTCCATGCATGATCGGACTTGCGCCTGATATAATTGAAGCAGCTGTCTCGGCGTGAAGTACCGCCTCACCTTAGATAGGATCCCAAGTTTTTTTTGCTGCAGTTGTAGCCAAGGATTCAATGTATTGGCCGAAGTTCAGGTTGGATGATAAGGTCATCCCAAGAAGCTCTAGGTGGTCTGAAATCGGAACGGATACACCTTGGAAAGTGGGAGTCAGGTCAAAGGGACTCCGTTTAGCGGAAAACAGACACGTCTGAGTCTTGGTGGCATTGAATCCAACTAAATTGGCATCTCCCCACTCGGACACTGCCACGAGAGTTTGGTTCAATCGATCCACCATCGCCCCTCGACAAGACTGGATTTCGTACCTCTTGGAATTTGGGCTGGATGTGTATCTGTCAACAACTGTGCTGTCATCAGCATACCCAAAGGTACCGGGCATAAGCATGTCGTTAATATGCAGCAGAAAAAGAGTTGCAGACAGAACAGACCCCTGAGGAACACCGGCGTCAATAGCCCTGGGATCCGAAGTGTAGCCATCAAGGACTACTCGGATCGAACGCTCACTCAGGAAATCAGCAATCCATTTGCAGAGACCTTCAGGGACCCCATACGCTGGAAGCTTACTTAACGGCGAAATTGGGAACTACGACTGTCATGCTGATATTTCATACGATTGTTAGTGTCCCAGCGTTCGAGTGCTCAAGACTGTAGCGACACCCTTTAGTTCACAGAAAAGTTGGTCGTTATATCTGTCGTGGTTCATATCATATAGGTCGGTACAAACGATCGAGAGAGCGACGCGTTTTTAACAAAAAAAAAAACGATGGATTGGAATCATGCTCCATTTTTTTACGTCAATTGAAAACAGAACTACATAAGTACCCAACTTTAAACAGAGCGTGGTGCGAATAACTATAGTCTTTTTCGGCCTGTGGTTAATATTAAAGAGTAGGATAACAAATTTACTTGGGGTTAAAAAATTAAGCAATCGAAGATTAGTATGTAATTAAATTTAAAGTAAATTTTTATTGTAAAACTTAAAGGATATTAACTTGATTTAAAAGGAAAATTAAGCCGAAAATGGCCGAAAGCAAGGAAACATTTTGGACACGTCTAGCGCCCTCTATTGTCCAGTAGCAGTGGACTTGTGGTTCTACTATTGCACTCTAGATGCCGCTACTACCACATCAGTGTGATTAGCGGGATCGGACAAATGTGCGTCATTATACACGGTGTCCTGTATTTAATGGACAACTTTCTAACGTGCCCTGTAGGCACCTGAGAATGGTCCAGAAAATAGGCCTCTTTTTTAGCGTTATTAATAATCCCATTGTTGTTATAAAGATTACTATCTATATTATATTTTCTAATGACCGTCTAGCACAAAGATGAATATTATTTTTGTATTTTTTTTTATTTCTTTTATATTGATACTAACTTGCGTTTATTAGAACTTTATGGTACCCAGAACATATTTTTTAATATGGGTTAATTAATGAACCTAGTTTTTGTCTTAAATTATTTTCTAACAGATCTAATCACTTGTGGTCAAAAGATTAATAAATAGTGGAAGTTGACAATTTCTTTTTTAAATAGATTGTTTTAAATTTTCAGTTGGTCCACGGTGTGACCATTAATTACGGGACACCGTGTATAATGACGCACATTAGTCCGATCCCTGGTGATTAGTCATTCATTTCAATAATAAAACTTTCATTGCTTTTCAAACAAATGTTGCCAATCAGATGCCAAGTCAAGCAACGTAGTGTTCAACAACAAACAGATTTGAATTTATTCTGATATGAAAAATATGAAAGAGAATCAAGATTATCCGTTAAAAAACGCTGATTGTTTTAGACATTTTTAAGTAAGTAAGTAGTAAGTAAGTAATTATTTATTTTAAAACATAGGTAAGATAACACAGGATGGTACAGAAGTACAAATAGTCTCACTATGTTTAGCCATTTGGTGGCATACAAATATTTATGTAAGCATGCAGCATGCGTTACTTATGGCAGTCACACAATATAAGTACTAATATTTTTTATCATTATAATCTAAGTATTCCTTTATTGAATAAAATGCGTTATCTGCTAAAAAAATAAATAATAAACTTTTAAATTGTGGCATGTCGGATTCTCGTATAGATACAGGTAACTTATTATATAATTTCGGTGCCATGCCGAATGCACTTTTAGCTAGTAATGCCATTTTCAATGGGATAGTATTAAGTCTATGTCTCTGGCGGATACTTTTAAATACAGCAAACTGATTAATATTGTTTTTTACATACCTTGCAATTTCAAAAATATATAAACAAGGCGTAGTTAATAATTACAAATCAATAAAAATTGTCTTGCACGTTTCTGTTGGTCGTAACCCATAAACAGATCTTAGGCATTTCTTTTGGGCCTTAAATACTAAATCTCTGTCATTAGAATTGCCCCAGAATATAATGCCGTATCGAAGTGTAGAAGTAACATAGGCGTGATAGGCGGTGAGCACTGCTGGTCGATTATCTATTTTGCCAAGGTTATATAGGGCATATGAAAAGCTATTTAATTTTTTACAAATAATGTCAATTTGGTCTTTCCATGTTAACTTATTATCTAGATTTAATCCTAAGAATTTGGTATTGTTGGTTTCTTCAATGTTACAATTATTATATGACACTTTAAAATTAGGCATGTGGTTAATTCTCTGATAGAAGTTCATTATTAAAGTTTTGCTTAAATTTATGAGCAGATTGTTGTAGTTAAGCCAATCAATAATTAATTTTAATGCAGTATTTATAGTATTTTCGCATGCATATGGATTTTCTCCCGTTATTATTACCGTACTAAATATCATCGGCAAAAAGTACCATCGGGTAGTTAATGGCCCGTGGTAGGTCATTGATATAGACCAGAAATAAAAATGGACCTAGTATGCTCCCTTGCTTTACACCGTACCTTATTTCTCTAGATTTAGACGATAGGGTCACTTCACATTTAGTTTTTGAACATATTTGATCAATTTGAACCATTTGCTTCCTACCAACTAAATATGACTTTAGTAGATCGTAAATGTTGCCGCGTATCCCGTAATTATATAATTTGCGCATTAACCCATTCATTGCCGAAGACGCGAATTCGCGTCATCGCTGAATAGAAATTTGAACCGTCGGCAATGAATGTGTTAATATATTGTGATCCACAAAATCAAACGCTTTGGTTAAATCCATATATAGGGCGGCACATACGGGTTGTTTTTTATCCATGCTGGACATGATGAGTGAAGTAAATCAAAAATAGCCATATTTATCGACTTTTTTTTCCGAAATCATTTTTGTTCCTTTGCAAATAAGTTGTGTGATTCAAAATATTGGTTCAAACTAATTATAAATCACTTTCTCTACTATTTTGGAAAATATTGGTAAGAGTGCGCCAATAGGTCTAAAATTGTCTATGTTATCTTTATTGCCTTTTTTGAATAACGGTCGAACAATAGCTACTTTAAGTTTATCGGGGAAAATGCCCTGTTCTATACACAAGTTTACAATATAGCTAATAGGTTCTGCTATTATCTCTGCCACTTTTTTTACTACTTTCGTACATATGCCGTCATAACCAGTGCTGTTGGTGTTTTTAAGTGAATAAATAATATTTAAAATGTCTTGGGGGTTTGTTGGATTCATAAATAAGGATTGGGAAGAATTATATGCCCAAGCAGCACATTAGTGAATTTTGCAGCTTATCTTATAGCTTTAAGTTCTAAATGAGTGGTTTAACAGTGTTTGATACAACTTATAGCTTTAAACACAACTCAAAACAGTATATGAGTTCATCCTATCACTTGTAGTTGCATAGGAGCGTTTTTTGTTTCTACTTTATTACTTATGGTGGGATAAAGTCGATTTTGCTACTTAAAGTTGCATGCAGGTTCAAATTGTCACTCAATAAGAAGCAATAGTGCTATATAAGGCCTTAAAATCACTTATAAGCAACTTTTACATATAAGTGGGAACATACCCTTATTTGGAACTAAAAGTTCCAAATGACTAGTACAATAGTGAATTATATCACCAATAGTGGCTAAAGGGATAATTTTACGGCTCTTTTGGAACCAAAAAATATTGCAACTTTAAGGCCTAACTAAGAAGTACCTTATTGCCACTCCAACGCATAAATAGGTCTCAGTAGGAGGTTCTTGGAACCAAAAGCAGTTATTTTCACTTATTTCAAACCACTAACGAACTAAAAGTTCTATTATAGTTCCTATTTGCGCCTTGTCAAAATATATTTAATAGTCTTGCTTGTTTAATAGTCTACAAAAGAGCAAATAATTACTATTGGTAATATCATTCACTGCTTTGCCACTCGCAAGATACAAATAAGTGATAATTAGACTTGATAGTTCCAAATAAGGAACAAATAAGTGAAAATAAACACTGTAGGATCTTTTTTGTTTCGCCATGTTTACAAATGGAAGCCTATGAAAATTGATTATTTTAACCAGAATTTTATCACACTCACGCATAATCACAGACTTTTGATAGTTGTGACGATGTTACTTTAACATTGTACGTAACCTACAATCATTAGGTCAGGTTTTTAACAGTTTTATTTCTTATCAGTATCTATTCCTTATTTAATTTAGCACTCTCTTTTTTAATATTCCTGATCAAATGAAGGGCGCGTCGAAATTTACAAAGAAAACATACTATAGTTTCACAGTAAAAAAAAAATCGCAAGAATTTCGTGCTTATTTTAATGCTTGTATAACGTAAAGTTTTAATCACAATCAAACAGTCATATAAATCCAAAATGGATATGGCAGATCACGTATTACTTTTAATAAAACACAATTTGACAGTTGCCTTGCCACTCAAAGATAATTTTGGCGACTCATTTATCACTCATTGACCGAACTGAAATGTTTTCATTCGTTCACTGCGCATAACTTTCACCCATAGTTCTAATTACCACTTAAGGTAATTGTGAGATCTCTTATGGATTCTATTTAGCACCAAAAATAGGCTGCAATTTTTCTCCTTTTGGTTCTATACTGGTGGCATAAGGGTTCTTGCCACCTATATAGACTTAGTCATGGTGGTAAATTTCACTTAAGCATCTAATTAGATATGATATACGAGCTATTTAGACCCTGTTGTGCTACTTGGGTGTCCATGTATTATTTATATTAGAATTATTAAAATTAACATTAGTATTTACATTATTGGACGATTCAATTTGATCTATAAAATGGTCATTAAATTTTTCTGCTATTAGTTTAGGGTCTTTTATTATTTGGTCATCATTTCAGCCATAGGACGTCCACTGCTGGACACAGGCCTCCTCAATTGACTTCCACATGGGCCGGATAGAAGCGACCCGCATCCAGCGAGTCCCCGCAACCCTGACCAGGTCGTCCGACCACCTTGCGGGTGGCCGTCCTACGCTGCGCTTGCCGGTACGTGGTCTCCACTCGAGAACCTTTCTGCCCCAACGGCCATCGGTTCTTCGAGCTATGTGCCCTGCCCATTGCCACTTCAGTTTGCTAACCCTGTTTGCTATGTCGGTGACGTTAGTTCGTCTACGAATCTCATCATTTCTGATTCGATCACGTAGAGAGATCCCGAGCATAGCCCTTTCCATAGCTCGCTGAGTGACTCTGAGCTTCCTTAAGAGGCCCATAGTTAGAGACCACGTCTCGGCTCCGTAGGTCATCACCGGTAATACGCACTGGTTGAAGACTTTTGTCTTCAAGCTCTGAGGTATCATTTGTATTATTTGTATTGTTTGGTATTATTTGGTCGTTATGTACTATTTGTGTGATATTTTGTTTGGGGTGTACTGTTTTAGGGCTGTTTATAATGTTCCATGTGGCTTTCGCCTTATTAGCAGATGTTTTTCTCTAGGATATGCTATGATCAAAAACATGTTAACATTTTATCAATGTTACTACTTAGAACAGGGCTATCGAGATTTATTTATTGGTACACTATTTGAAATCTACAGTTTGAATTTTTCATTAATAATTTTTGTTTCAAAAACTAAGTAGGTACTATAAATTGACCAAATTCACGCAGAAAACTGTTTTTTTTCAGCTTATTTTCGACTGCACGCAATGAAAGCAAGATATAGCTATGCTACCTTCTAGAACTCAGGGAAAAGTATTATTCACTTTAAAAAAGTTGGTTGAAATTATCAATATATTTGTCATAAATGAAAAAAAATATCTAAAAGGAATAAGGCCTCGTTCTTGAAGTGTTACGGGGACCATCGTTAGTTGATTAGGGTCGATTCCTTGGTTGGGCTAAAGTTAAATAAGTATTTTTAAGACACTCAGTAAAATATTTACTATATTTTACTAAGTGAGCAAAAATTTTATCAACCGGTTCGGCACAGAGGCGATTTCAGATATTTTGGATCACATTTTTGCTTATCAAGTTATATCTAAGTTCCAGACAATCTATGAAGCCACTAAAATGCTAAGTATTTTATTAATAGCATCATGCATCTAGTTAACTTTGTATTCTTTACTTGACCTTTACTTTTATATGTATAAATGTAATTAAAAGGTCAAAAGTTGAAATATTGAGTATGCGACTTCGTGATGGTGCAGTGTCTAAAAACACGATGGTCTTGGGTTCGAATCCCGGCAAGGGTAAATAATTGTGTGAGGTCAAATATTTGTTCATTATAAATAAACGAACACAAGGTGCCCGCGACGAACTAGAAAGATTTCAATAGCGTATTCCTGAGGTCGCTGTAAAGAAATACGTGATTTCTTAAAATCCGGCTTATAATATATTTTTTCGTACATATTATTAAGCCGAGTCCAGTCAACTGTATACGGCATTTTAGTGTTTAAATATGGTCAAGAATACGTTATTAAAATCTTTCGGACTCGTCCTGTAGGTACCTACGTCTAGCTTAACTGTGCGACAAATACTACCTTTCACTCCCCTTTCAATACCGTGCGAGTAAGACGTAGGTAAGTCGCGTGACATGCGAAATCGCGGCAAGCTATGCCAGCCTTGCACACCTTGTATAATCTAGTAGCCAATCAATCAGTCTAGGACGACTATGCGATGCGACTAGACGCGCGACAAAGCGTTGCCTGATGCCACTCTCTCATAGTAAGTACATAGTTGCCGGCAAACTTTGGCAAAATGGCGGATCTGCGCATGTACATTTGTATACGTAAATAGTGAAGGTTATGCTCAAAAAGTTTGCCGGCAGCTGTATACTCCTTCGGTTGGTTTTGTGTACGATCTCATGAAAGAAAACAGTACTGTTGTGTGGTTTGGTACCTCATCGTCCTTCATAAACGAAAAGCGTGCTTCAAACTTGATCCCAACAAAAAATTGCATCGATTGATATCCTAAAAATAATGTCTACATGATATTGCATACTAAAAGTATCAGCCACTTTTGATACAGCATTCCTACTAATGTAGCACAGTCACGCTAGCGACAGCGTAAACAATTTGTATGGAGAATAGTAGAGCGCCCCTAGCGGATACTTTGTAGAACTACAATTCTCCATACAAATCGTTTTCGCAGTCGCTAGCGAGTAGGTACAGTCACTGTAATCTCATAGTAAGGGCAAGCTTAATTTGGAACTAGGTGGAAACGTGAACACGCTTCGTCTCGGGCCATAGGGAGCACGTTTTGTACCTGACTGTACCACAACACTAATTGAGCTTAATAGGGAGTTAGTGTACGGTGTTCACGAAGTAACAGGCCGTTTAAAAAAAAAAACCCGTGTGTGCGTGCGTGCGTGCGTGCGTGCGTGCGTGCGTGCGTGCGTGCGTGCGTGCGTGCGTGCGTGCGTGCGTGCGTGCGTGTGTGTGTGCGTGTGCGTGTGCGTGTGCGTGTGCGTGTGTGTGTGTGTGTGTGTGTGTGTGTGCGTGTGTGTAGGAGGGAGTAATGACGTCATTTTTTTTTAATTTACTTTATTGTGTTTTTCTGAATTGACAACAGTTCATATTTCTAACAGGTGCAAATTAACGTAAAGATCGAGAGAGCTATGTCTTGTGTACGTACGCCCTAAAAATATTTGTAATTATTTTTCTGTATGTAAAAAAATATAAGAAAATAGGTACATAAGAAGTTGTAGTCTTCGGCTTATCCGCAAAAAACAACAAGAGGCATCCTTTTAAAATGCTGATTGTTTTAGACATCTTTCTCTATGATCAATTGATGTTACTACCTAGAACAGGGCTATTGGGATTTATTGGTATTTATTTGAAGCCTACAGTTTGAATTATTCATTGAAAATTTTAGTTTCAAAAACTACTAGGAATTGACAAAATTCAGGCCGCAAATTAGTTTTTTCGACTTATTTTCGACTGCACGCAATGAAAGCATGAAATAGCTGTGTTACTACCTAGAACTCGGGGAAAAGTATTATTCACTTTAAAAAGTTCGTTGAAATTATTAATATATTTGTCATAATATGAAAAAAAACAATTATAAAAGGAATAAGGCCTCATAAGCTGTTGATAATGTCAAACTCAACGACATTTGTTTTTTTAGACACCAGGCTAAAGTGACCTATCCATTGTGCCGTAGTTGGAGTTACTACTTTTTAGAATGAGTAAATTTTAATAAATTCATAACAAAATAATTACTCAGCTTAAAAGATATAAAAACAGTGATTAAGTCCTCTTTCTAAGCGGAATACAGAAGTTTTAAAAATTGTAGTCCTAAAATTATGAAATTCTATCTTGTCTGTTGGTCAAAAATATAATTTGCCCGAGTTGGACCATACCTACTCTTGGCTTTTTTTCAGTTCAGATGCCTTATTCCTTCTAAAACATTTTTTTCATATTTTGTCAAATATAGTGATAATTTCAACAAACTTTTTGAAGTGAATAATACTTTTCCCCGAGTTCTAGGTAACATAGCTATTTCTTGCTTTTATTACGTGTAGTCGAAAATAAGTCTAGTTTTTGAAACAAAAATTATCAATGAAAAATTCATACTGTAGGTTTCAAATATATACCTACTAGTAAATCCCAATAACCCTGTTCTAGGTAGTAACATCAATAATGTGTTAAGAAATATGTTTGATCATAGAGAAAAATGTCTAAACAATCAGCATTTTAAAAGGAATAAGGCCTCTTAAAAGTACTTTTGACCGATAGTGAGAAGCCACGATCTCAGTCTTGTTGCGAGCGGCGCGGTGCGCGTTGCATGTGTCTCGCTTACTCGGATCTCTCGCTCAACCGCTCGCCGCGCCGCTGGTTGCGCAAAGTCGTGGCATCTTCGTTAAACAGTTTTGACTGTAACATAATCATAATATAATTAGTAGCCTGAGCCCTGCCCCGCTGCCGGCGGCACCCTAGGTTATTTATAATGTATTTATATTTTGTAATTGCTTTATTGTATTTTACCTTTTTATATACATTTATTGTTAAAAACCTAGCCTTAGACGATAGATTAATAAAGGTGACATAATTATACAAGAAACAAATGAGCGCTCCGTATATTTATAATTATCTGCCTTTTCATTTTACTATCTCTAAAAAAAAATAGTGCAAAAGACATCAACGGGTTTTAAGAACTAAAAAAATACCTACTTCCCAAAGTTTACAATTGTTCTATTTATTTATTGTATTTGTAAAAGTTGACTTCTTATTTGGTTTCTTTTATGGGAAGATAACAGTGTTCCGGCGTCCAGCACCCGATTTCCACCGGCTTGCCCGCTTCAGGATATTTGAGCACCATTCTTCATTGCTACTCAAGAAAAGTAGCAGAACGGCTTGCCCTGATAGCCAAACGGCGGCTTGCCCTGTTTTTTTTTTTTTTAGTTTAAGTGGGCATGTCCTCCAAGTACTGATTATTATAATTACACATCCACAGTTCTGATTATGGCCTATAGAAAAAAAATATATATACATTAATGTCGGTTGAGGATATTTCATTTAATATTTCTATTGACCTCTCATTTGGCCTAAACCTCTCTGAAATCGTTAACTTTTAGAGAATGTTAAAAAGCAAACCTAACCTAACCTGATGGCTGCTATTCGACCAACTATTCAAAAAATATGAAAAATTACGTTCAAAGATAAATTTAATAAAATAAACATTCTACTGAAGGATCTAAAGTTAAGAAGTACTTAGGTAGTTAGACCATCCGTAAGCTATATTTGCACCTGCTATATGGAGTCGCATACGAACGAGGTGCTAACGGAACCGATGTATAACTATTATCTAATTGGCAACGATAACTTTTTAATTCGCAGGTAGGCGTGATAATCTATGGTTGCGTATTTTTTTAAACTTGTTTTGTTGGCCGGTGGATAGCTAGTCGGTCACACTCCATAGTGAGCGCTGTTGTGCTTGCCAAAGAATAGGACGTGACAGAATGACACCAGGTATTCCCAACGGAGTTTAGATAAATGTTAAGTACTTATGAGGCAGCCTAAGTCACACATCGTACAATGGAAAAGGTTTGCTCGGAGTTTCTCTGCGTGATAGAAGCAGAAACGAGGATATTTGCAAAAGAAACCGCAGTAACAGATATAGCTCACAGGATTGCACGAGCCATATATCCTGGAGAACGGATGGCCGTTGGGGCAGCAGTCCTGGAGTGACGACCACGTATAGGAAGCCGCAGCGTGGGACGGTCCCCGACTAGGTGGACAGATGGCCTCGTTAGGGTCGCAGGGAGTCGATGGATTCGGTCTGCACAGGATCGCACATTGTGGCGAGCTATGGGGGAGACTTATGTTCAGCAGTCTGTGGCTCATAGATAGAAGTACGAGTATCTCAGAGGCCGGGCACCGCGGGTGTATCCAAGTTTAAGTATCGGAGAAGAATCAAGGAAATAAAGAAATGCCCCGAAATACATATATAACATAAATGGGTTTCACTGCGTCGGCAACTCAAACTAATAAAGTACGAGCGTGTGCCCTCTCTCCCTTGTTTTTTTTATACCTCCACTAGGTACTACTAGTACGACAATAGAATGAGGGTTGATTGGGTAATATTTCGGGGAGGGTTTAAAAATCCCAAAACCCGCCGTTTGGCTGTGCCCGTGGCCGTGCTTGGCACGTTTTCAGATTATAAGTATTACCATTAAACGGGACAAGTTAAAATAGCCGTTGTCCTGAGAGGCTAGCCGATGAACCATTACTTCACTAAAATTCTAGCGCAAGCGTTGTATCAATTTGTTAAAAAGAAACATTAATGGGCATGTCGAGTTTTTTTATGCATTGGATTTTTTACACGTTTTAGCTTAAAAACTTATTTTCACACGACCGAATTATTTAATCACGTATGCAAGGTGTCGTGTTTTTTTTTAACTCGTACTGCTTTTGAAATATCTATTCGACAAGAAAATAAAATGTATTGTTTTATGTTAGTTAATGAATTTGTCTATTACAGCCTTTTCGAATTGCATGTCATATGGGACTTTACACTCTTGCGGGTTGTATACATAAATAACACAAATTATAACGGGTCTATCGCAATATTTCTTATTTACCTTCAAAATCTAACATTTCGGCGGGGTTGCACGCGCTGTTGTCTCAGATGTACCTACTGGTGAATCAGAAACCCGAAATTGTCTAATAAAATGGATGTGTAAGGTAATGTTCGACAACCACCCATTTTTTACATATCATAGTGTTTTTTTTTGTAAATAAAAGGGTTAGATATCACTGTCGATCATACCACCCTTTTTGTACCTAGTGTACCTTATTAATTTTGTTTCAACTTACTCCTTAAATACCTTTTACAGATTAATTTAGCCAGCAGTAACAGATTCCGGTTTCGGCATGTTTACCTTTTACAATGATTTTGAATACCAAATCTGTTGTTCGTCAATAATTAAGTCAAATCCGCTGCCCAAGAATGCTTTCCACCAAGTATTACATTCAACAGGTCTGTCTGCGCACCTACTCTTTGCCCGCACGGCGCCGGGCCCCTAGCGGACCAACCACGGCGGCTCGCTCGGTTCGCCATCGCCATTTTTCCAACCAGTCCTGTTATAACCGCCGAACGAGTCTACCGTACAACATGGCCGCTCACGATAAAGCGATCGTGCTCGTTTTCAACCCAGTGAAACCCGTTTAAACACCAAACATCTCCCGAATTCGATCGTAAACAGTGACATAGTGAGTTGGATTTTGTGATTCGCGAAGTGTTGTAATACTTTTAAACGTTTTAAAAGTTCTGTTGCAATTTTAGTAGTTCGCCTAAAAGTTAGGTCGTGGTATAAAAGAGCGTTCGGTTTTCGATTGTTGGATGTTGCAAATGCTGAACGGTTGTTTGTTTTGAATTATAAGTGGCACTTTCGATTTGGACTGGATACGTACTTGAGTGGCGCAAAACTGGCGGTTGCTCGCGGAAATTTGACAGGTGAGTGATCTAATTTGAAAATGGAACGCTTTTGAATTTGGAATGTTTTTCGTCGTCTGTTCCAGGCCGTTTCGGTGCTAATGGTTTTAGGGTATTTTGCCACGCGATTGAATTTAAATTGTATTTGTTTTTGTAGGCTTTAAGCGGCTAACGCGATTTTCTATTTTATTTTCCTTGTGCGATTTTTTGTTTAGGTACGCTGATACCTTTTAAATTAAATTAAATACCGTTCGAGTAGAAGATTTGGTTTACTATTTCCCGATTTTATTTGTTGGCAATGCGTAGATAATCTATAGGTACGTGTTTATCGTTAGATGCCTAAGAAACGGAGACTTTTATTCCTTAAATACCAACAATTAAAAAAATATTTTGGGGATCGACATTCCAGCGTCTTAAAAGTTCATTTAATGAATTAACATATTAACTCAAAGAATTTCTAATAGACACTGATATGAATAATTCATTCTAAATAAATAATGCCGACACCCGGACGGATATATTCTGTTACCCAAACTCTTAGGTTGAAATTCCGCTTCTCTTTTTATGTCTATTCTTTTTTTATCATAACTTCAAAAAAGACATATTCTAGTTGATGGTCGGATTTGACTAAAATCTCTTATTTTTGTAAATACTTAGGTAATATATTCGGGATAGATATTTAGGTATTCTTAGTATTTTGTTTCTTTTTATTTGGAAATGGCGAGGATTACTTAACATTGTACGTGTTTTTGCCGGTTGCGAATCTGTTTCAGTCCTAAAGCCATTGAATATGCTTTGAAATCGGCTTACTCCATATTTTTCACTTCGTACGAAGTTAAAATACGTATTCAAAACCATTAAAATACTCTCATAACGGCCAAAAGCTTTTAAATAGAACTATAACTCATATTAAACTCCAATAGTTACACTTTTCAAGCAGAGCTTTTGGTGTGTTACCTTCATTCAAAAGTAACAAAAAAATTGGGCAAGTGCGAGTCCGACTCGCGCATGAAGGGTTCCGTACCATAATCTATAACAAGTTTGTTGTATGGGAGCCCCCCTTAAATATTTATTTTATTTTATTTTTAGTATTTGTTGTTATAGCGGCGATAGAAATACATCATCTGTGAAAATTTCAACTATCACCGTTCTTGAGATACAGCCTGGTGACAGACGGACGGACGGACAGCGAAGTCTCAGTAATAGGGTCCCGTTTTTACCCTTTTTTTATACGGAACCCTAAAAATATGTAATAAAGAACACTATAACTCGACATTGGCTCATCTCATCAGTCATCACTGTAAAGACAGAAGAAAAAAATAGAATATGATGTATGAAACTGAAAGGGACAGAGCTATTGCTAGGATTATCCTACGTACATAAGCGCATAACAAACATCCAACTTACATAACTGTTTGAACAGTATAAGGTTCCTGAATGACTTAACTTCATCCGAGTACAGCCAGCCAAGAAAGTGGCTAACTTTAACCTTTATATCCAGTGACTGAATTGCCATACGATAAATAAATTACCGTTACTTTTCCCATACGATTAGTTTACTTTTAGTTTGCACTTGGTAATTATGGCATCGGATAGAAATGAAGTCCAAACTTAACGTAACCGGGTTATACAAATCGAGGTTCCTGTGTCCTCCAAATTTCAACCATGTTCACTATGTAGGAAGTAAACGGGAAGGAAATTTAAGGTTCCGTCCGGGTTTCCCCGGATTTGTCCTAGTTTGGAGGCCATCCGGGTTTTCAAAACGTGTCCGGGGAAAACCTGGACAAAACCGATCGTTCCATCCGTCCATTTGAACGTCCGGTGAAAAAATGCGATTTAAGCCGAATGTCCGGGTTTTTTTAAGTCTTTGTCCGGGTTCCGTGTTTAGCGATGGCAGCCCTACTTGTGTACTAGGTGTCCGATGCGGTGGAATTTTGGCCAAAAACAGACGCCAAAGTACCTACCTACACAATATTTTAGTAATAAACGCAATATAGGTCAGTCTGTGGGGAACTGTAAAAGCCTTTGCTCTACAAAAGGTGGCGTAGAAAATGTTTTGACACAATATTAATACAAACGGTGCGACACAGAACATTTCCTTTCCATAGTTCCTAAAATTTCGTAAAAATTGGTTAAATTTTGAAGGAGAAAACAGAGAACGAAACCGGCCAAGTGCGAGTCTGACTCGCGCACCGAGGGTTCCGTACAAACTTTCACTTATCCCGTCTTAATTGGCCTGGTTGAGTTAAGTTTGCACCTGAAATGTATGGCGCCGGATACAAACGAGGTGTAAACTTAACGCAACCGAGTTCTCCAAATATGATGTTTGAAAAAGACTATTTTTTTTAATGTTTTATTACAAATATATAGTATTTGTAGTATGTGACGATATTACTTGCCTAATTTCATAGTTCTAGGTCATCGGGAAGTTCCCTATCATTTTGATTCCCTTGAGAGTGTCGAAATGTACGTTTTTGCGACATAAACGGCCGTATCTTTTTTCACGTTCACGTAGAAGTTTGATCTTTCTCAGCTTCAAGGGACCTGAGAATATGGTGTTCATTTCAACTCGATACCTCCACGCGTTCTCGAGATAAAGGGTCATGACAGACAGACAGACAGACGGACGGACAACAAAGTGATCCTATAAGGGTTGCGTTTTTGCCGATTAAGGTACGGAACCCTAAAAATTAGCAGTGGTAGTTCCTCTTAATACCAATAAAATTTATTTTAATAATGGCAAACCAATTTCTTGGCAGGCGGTACCTACACAATTATAAAGCCTGACCAGAAATATATGAGGATTGTCAAGAAGGCGCTATTTATAAGATTTATATGCCAACAGTTTTGCAACCAATCGCAACCGCACTATAATGACATTAGTTTAAATACCTGTCAGTTCCTATTGTAACCTCGTAATATCATCTAATGGATTTTCCTGACTGTTTTTCGTGTAGTAAACACATGTACGCTTTATTTATAATATTACGTTTTCGACATTTTCTTTGGATATACACGGTTCTCGTGAGGAATCCAAATGCTTTTAACAGCGGATTCCTGAGGTCGTATGGAGTAAAAAATATTATATGAACCTATGTCGAAATATGATTTTTTACTTTTTTTTATATTTTCATACATAATAAATAAATTACCTTTACTTCACCAGTAAAACAATGCTTTAGAACGAGCTGGCAACGTTTGTTATTGTTATCTCTTTTCATTAAAAGGGGAGTCAATGTCATAAAGAAGTTTTCTTGTTGGGCAATGTTTTTTTCAAAACAGGCTTTACTTAAATATGCGATCTAAACTCCTTACTCATGAATCTTATGATTTATCGAATGGCTGCTCTTCACTCTCTTTTAATAACTTTGCTATTAAACTCCATGGATTATAATTATAATACAGACTGGCCACTAAGAAATACCCTTTACTCGTTTCGTTTATTCAAACTACTTTTGACAATGACTCCAAGTCACATGACAAGTCATTGTTGTGATTGATTTTAACGGTGTTACGTATGTAATCTCATTATTACAAATAATAATTATATTAGCCATCGAATAAATTGCGGTGTCTAGCTCACGCAGTCAACCTTTATAACAACTGAAGAAAAATATGTTTTTGAGTACTCCAAGGTGCAAAATATCACAAGGGTGGTGTAAAATTGAAAAAGATTTTGCGGATTCTAGTTCAGCAGCCGTGGATTCCAATGAACTGCACGTAACTGATACAGTGAGAAGCATACAGCAATTGTTAAGAATAATCATACTGCTTGTAGTGTAATAAATAAATAATTTTGATTAATGATTGTGTTTGTTTATGAGATTGCTGGAGGGCCTTTAATTATTATAAAAATGGCCAGGATGCCAGGTGGCCCACAGATTACAAATGGTATATTGGCTTAGAATAAATACATCCAGAAACCAAGTCAGCGCTTGAAGGTGAAGCCAGTTTTAGTGAGCCACGGCCTGTCACAGGCTCAATTTCGTCCGTGTACACATTTGTCTCAAGGTCAATGTCACAAGCAACACGTCTCTATGATTGGTTCGTAGACACGCACACATAAAACCAAAACCAGCTTCATCCTTCGCAAATCTGTTGTATGAAAGACTTATTTATTATAAGTATATTGGTAGACAATTAGATAATAATATAATAAATAAATATTAAGGTACAATCATACACAAATCGACCTAGTCCCAAACTAAGCAAAGCAAAGCTGGTAGGTATATATATAAATAAATAAATAAATATTAAGGGACAATCTTACACAAATCGACCTAGTCCCAAACTAAGCAAAGCTTGTACTATGGGTACTAGACGACGATATACATAATATATAAATACATATATAGATAACATCCATGACCCAAGAACAAATATTTGCACAAATATTTGCCCCGGCCGGGATTCGAACCCGGGACCGCCGACTCAGTAGGCAGGTGTCTACAAACCGAGCCAAACGCGTCGTCAAAATAAATATATATAGTTAAGGAACCATCACGCATATAGTAACGAACCCTAAAATTCGCAAGGCTAACATTGTATTATTTTATTACCTTGTTATCGAGTTCTAGTTAATTTGACTAATCCTCTGTCAAGAACAAATTCTATTCATTATGTCACGTACGGGTAATAAAATCAATATTTTATGACTTAAAGGAAAACTTGAGCGTTACTAATATGCCTGACGATTTCCTAACTACACATTTCTAACAGATCCACTCCAGAAGTTATTAGATCACTAATTAAATACTTCTCACATTACGGTTTACCACAAAAGATAAGCTGTGACCCTGGATCTGAATTTAATAATGCTTTAATGAAGGAATTATTAAATTTATATAAAATCAACTTACATATTGGAACACCGAATAATCCACAATCAATGGGATTAATTGAGAGATTCCACAGTACGTATCATGTCCTTTTGTTCTGTCTCATCATTTAAAACAGTTATTCTTTTTGTACATTCTATAAATGGTATAGATTTTTTTTCAAACAATTTTGAAACGGTCTCATTAAAAGATTTCCTTATTTGCGGAGAATTAAAATATACAAAGTATTTCTTATTCGGGTGGATGTGGTGGACGACTTTTCTATATACTTAATATATAAGCAGAACAAAATTAAATATCTAATACATTCCGTGGTTTAAAATTAGATAGGCATACCTACGTTAGGTATGTTTCATCCCACGAAGTTTTACGGTCTCTTAAAACAATCCGGCTATATTCGGGGCGTGCACCTAATCACGAATGGTCGTATATTAATATGAATGATATGTGATTTAAGCCCTATTGTAATTTGGATGAGGGCATATTAAACTGTGATTGTAAGGCTTCTGCGGTTCTGTTGTTTTCAAAGACGCTCGGAGACCAAGGGTTCTAAAATACCTATAGAGCTGCAAATCACATTTTCAATTTACAGTTTACATACCTCCAAAATTACCTATGTCCTAGATGTATCTTCATCGCAAAAAGTTTGCAGTCTTAAGGAACTTCCTAACGGAACGGCCCTAGATTTTTGGGTCATTATTCGAGCTTTTGTTCCGAATCACTTTCGTGGTCACATTTTTGTAGAAGTGGCTGCAGATTTCGAATTCGTTTCTAGTTAGTTATCTAAGTTTACCGGACATCTAACAAATTTCCGAAAATGGCATCAAAATCTACGCCCTATTCTTCCAAAATATGTCTACGAAAGTGAGGCGGTTGAAACGCTCGAATAATGACCCATTTGCCCTTATGGGTGTCTTGCTTGAAATCGTTCCCATTCGTGAACTTTCAGTATCATGGCATTCGTTATGGAAATGTATTTTTTTTCACGATTAATATTAGGAAGAAATAAGATATTAAGTCTTAAGTACCTGCCTAGAAGATCTTAGTACTGCACTATAAAAACCACCTTGTATTACCTACTGTAACAGTTTATTTCATACATCACACTATTATGTTTTTCCTAGTTTACACATAGACATATTGTATTTTTGTAAAATACACTTGAGCGTGTTCCAACTTTTAATCGAGAATTAATCGTAAAAATTAATCGATTAAAATGACGATTAGTTAATCGTTATACGAGGACTGTCGATTAAAATAATCATGATTAAATTAATCGCGATTAATTTTGTAATTTTTTTCATCGATTTATTAATCAATTAAGAAATTAATCAAAAAAATTTAAATGCCCATCTTTGCTTGTACGTACGTACGACTAAAATGGATTATTTGGGCCATTTTTTCTAAAGTTATACACCCCTCTTTTTTTTTAATTTTCGATATTTTGGTTATTTTCTACTCAGAATCACGAGCTCTTTCGATCTAATTAGGAAAAAAACTGATTAGATCAAAAGAGCTCGTGATTCTGAGTAGAAAATACCCAAAATATCGAAAATTAAAAAGAAGTGGGGTGTACAACTTTAGAAAAAATGGCCCATTTTCAAAGTATAATAGGAATCCTTTTTTGAAGCCGAATTCACTTCGCTTATTTCATTTTGAGGCCACAAAGTGCACTTATCACTGTGCACCAAAACCTTATGTTTTATCTATACCTAGGTACATGAGGATCATTTTGTTAATATTGATCCTGTACGTATATAGCTTAGTCTTAACCCTTTATTTGACGTCGTATACTGTGAGATACATTCATTAAAAAAAAATCTACACAGTCTGCTGAAACTTCTAAGTGAAAATTTAATATTAAATCTGGTCACACAATTTGTCCTAATTTAGGCAAAAATAGTTCTGAGTACTGGTAAAATTTTTAGCCGTCAGTCGAAGGTCACATTGGTGGACCTGCGGAGAGCACACACGCTTCGCAGAGTATTTATTACTTTTTAAAATATTTATAGCAATGTTTTGGGGCGGAATGCGGTTTAGGTATAATTGTAAATGTTTGCCTTTGGATTGTGTCAGATTTTAATTTCGATTTGCACTAATTGCCACTAACTGCAATCGCCTAAAGTTGTTTGTATCTCACAGCATACATTGCCAAGAACGGGCACTAAGGCAACTAAACTTGTATGTATACCGGGATATACTTTTCCAAATATGAATGCAGCTTGGTATTGGGGTGTTTTAGTTTATTTTTTCCTTCTTTGCGTCTTAACAGCATGTGGTACAGACTAGATCTGCGAAATATTGGCCCTCATACCGAATGCGATGATGAAAAAGAGGTTTAAGTCTTTAGGGAGCTTTCTTCCCCTAAATGATCGTCTTCAACGCCTGCCTTGGATTTTTTGCTTGAACGCTTAAGTCTACTATGTAGCTCTGATGAAGACGTCACAGAAAGAGTTAACACAGAAAAAAGGACCTTCTGGCGCCGAAGAAAATTTTCCTTTGACCCCAACAATTCTAAAAAAAATGCCGTTTATCGACACAGGAACCAGACTTTTTAAAAATGCCATTAATGTCTTCATTACCGTCCCTTCCATCTGTAACCAATGCTAACCCTCGAGCCACACCATCAACCACAAGAAAAAATCCGGCTAAAAAACGAATCGCACCTGTGGCGAAGCGGGCTTAAAAAAATTAAAAAGGTTTAAAAAGCAAAAAGCAGTATTTCAACATGCAGCTATACTAGAACACCAAGATGACGGCGATTACGAAGACATACCTGACGGTTCATCCCTTGATTATTTTAACAAATTATTTTCTCCTGATATAATATCCTTCATAACAGAACGGACTAACATTTACTCAGTTGAAAAAAACTGGAAAATCGATTCAATTAACCGACCATGAACTTGTGGTTTTTATTGCCATACAAATTATAATGGGCATAGTTGATATGCCAGAAGTTGACAACGGTATATTGCCTGAAATGCAATGTAAAGCTTTGTTTTGTGTCAGGGAAAATGTTTCCTGAGCTTTCGCACAAAATAAAATAATAGTTTCTAAATAAATTGTTTTTTTTTTTATGTAATATTACCTTTCTGTTGCATAATTGACATTGTATATCACAGTATACATTAGTATATGATTGTAATACTTCATTCTATTGGCATTGTATACTGTGGTATACATTAGTTTTCAGGAAAACTGGAAAAGCTAGATTTTTTTAACTATTTTTTCTAATCACATTTTATACCTAAAAGTTAAAAAAAAATAAAAAACTAGAAAATTTACACTTTTTATGTCTTTGCCAAATAAAGGGTTAAGCAAGTTGGACGAATAAAGAGGTCATAGAAAGAGTAAAGCACAAACAAACCCATAAATTAAAACTTATAGAGTATGTTATTGAAGAGTTGCCAAGAATTCTATTGTCCCATATAAGCGGAGCGCTATATTTGTTTGACAAGATACACGGCGATTTCATGGTGTATAAGGGCCAAAACACAATTACAAGACACGACATCACATAGTCGTACGACGCGAACGTCGTGTCGTGGAAATGCATAAATCCAAAATGAGCTTTATTTTCATGGGACATGTTACAAAATAAAATTCAATTTACAGTCTCACGACGTCGCGTCGTACCACGATGCGATGTCGTTTCTTGTAATTGTGTTTTGGCTCTAAGAGTGGATACTTACGCACAATATCTTATCCAAGTGATAAAATCTCATGTTTTCTGTGACTCGATAAACTAGAGGCTGACGCCGTTTAAGTCATAAACACAATTCCATGTGACTTATTTTTTTTTATTACCTATATTACTCTTAGGTGTTTTATAAATGTTATTCCCTGGTTATTCCTAAAAAGGAGCTGATTTACTGACATATGTCCGAGGTCTCACCAGGGCCAGGGCAATAATTTGTCTGATGAACTCGAATATTTGTTCCTGGGTCGTGGATGTTATCTATACATGTATTTATGTATTAATATGTATATCGTCATCTAGTACTAGTACCCATAGTACAAGCTTTGCTTAGTTTGAAACTAGGTCGATTTGTGTAAGATTGTCCCTTAATACGTATTTATTTATTATTAATTTGTTTTACAACATTTATAACAACAACAAGCATAATTTCATTGGGTATAATTTTCGATTGGTATCAAAGACATTTGATATAATGTTTATATTCGCAAGATAACCTAACACTCCTCCTCGCTTCGTTCGTCGTCGAACCCAATCATGACTATCAGATTTACTTTTTTGTCTAAGCAGTTTGAGTATACCAAATGTTATTTTATCATTCCTTTACCCATTGATCGTTATATTGACCAATATTATAATATTAATTAAGTTGTTATAGTGACCGTTACGCACTCATTTAGAGCAACATCGGATGCAGTCAAAAGAGTCGTTCAAAATGTTGATACGCATTCGCATATGTTATTTTTTCGTTGCCGTAACTGTCATTTTCTCATTGAGATGGATATGCCCACGGTATAAAAAATAAGGTATGGCACTGCGATATGACCGGCGCGACTTTTGACGTTGTGACGCTGTGATTGGTTCTCAGACCAATCATCTATAGACTTGACAACCAAATAATAATACCACTACAGAAGGAGATGATCATATACAAATTATAACAAGAGTGACAGAGAGAAGTATATTATTTTTTGTCTTTTTCATAGTTTCACTTTTCCACCGCTGCCACAATCGAGTTTGTGGCAAACAAATAAGTACGTGACATGTCCGCCCAAATTACGTAGGTTGTTTATGATAAGCTGTCAGTCATATTTAAATGTGTTCTTAATTTAGCTGCATAACAATCATGTTAGGGATACCAGATGAAAATATCATAAATTTAGGGGTATTAAATCATACTTCTATTCTAATAACAAAAAACAAACAAATATTGTGAAGATTAAATGAGGATGTCGGTTCCACGGCTTAGAATCGCCAACGGAAATAATTTAATCTAATATGTATCACTACATAGTATAAAACAAAGTCGCTTTCTCTGTCCCTATGTCCCTTTGTATGCTTAAATCTTTAAAACTACGCAACGGATTTTAATGCGGTTTTTTTTAATAGATAGAGTGATTCAAGAGGAATGTTTAATACATGCATAATTTATCAGCATTGCACCCGTGCGAAGCCGGGGCGGGTCGCTAGTTAATAAATAAACATTAAGGTATGTTACACAAATCAAGCTTTTACTATGGGTACTAGATGACATAATATATACATAATATATATAAATACATATGTATATCGATAGCATCCATGACGACCCAGGAACATAATATATTCGAGTTTGTCGCACAAATATTTGCCCTGGCCGGGATTTCAACCCAGGACCGCCCGCTCAGTAGTATTATTTGTATATAAAAATTAAAATATCGGTAACATTATCTGAATGTGTTTCATTTCTGATTTCTCATCTAACCTTAAACCCCATCCTCATTTTTAGTGATAAGATGTTCCAAAAGCTAAGTATTATATGGAGCCACCATGATTGAAAAATGGCATGTCAGTAATATAAAATTATGGGGAAAGTTGAATCAACATGGCCACCCCGAATATATGACGTATTCTATGTCTGTCCCTTACGGGTGTACGCTGACGTCAAGTCTATAGATGATTGGTCTGAGGATTGGTTGGTTGGTTCTGTCAATCGGTTTCTGTGTTGCCAGCGGTGAATCATAATACTCCCCGATTCCCTTGTTACCTGTATGAAGTTAGTCATAGAACATTACAATGGTAATGCATAAATATAAATGACAGCAGCGAGCGATATGTCCAATTTGACGATTTTTAAATGTCAATTTGCGAATGTCGCTCAATTTAGCTCGAAGAGAATGCCGTGATAATGCAGGGAATGTTAAATTATTATATTATTGCAATGCTCCGACAAATAGGTTTTAGTACCCTATTGGGTATTTAGCTTCGACTTGTCGTTATAACACTAAACCTTATTGTTCTATACAATTTACTTAACAATAATTGAACTACATATTTAAAGCGGATTGGTTTAAATAAGAAAGTAAAGTTAAAATGCCTTTAAAAGTAGAATAGTCCGCCAAGTTTAATGCGGTTAAACTAATCTTAACTTAGTTGTTAACGAGGTTCGCACAATTGTTACGGTTTTCGCTTGTCACTTTACAGCACTAGAGCTTAAAACTAGTAATAGCTTTAACGTTGGAGAGAGATGCATCGCATCCCGCGTAATTGACAACATTATTTTTTTTTGACCAAACCTTTTTCCGATACTTATATAATCAAACAAAGGATAAAAAATCAATATATAGCAACTTTTTTTATTTTTTTAAAATATCCTAATTTATAAGTATAAAAGCCATTTGATAAGTTCCTCATTATAAAAGAGCGTAGGCGACGAGTAATGGTCACAGCAATATTTTTATTCAATGTCAGTAACTCATTCACTCACTAACTGAAGTATAAACCAACTCACTATTTATCACAGTTGTGAACGAAAGATAATACTTTCGTTCGCAACTAATCAACACTTAATATGAAATGAACTGTACGATGCTACTTGATATTATGAAGTTATGCTTAGAAGAAATTAACGACGTCAAATAATTTAATATGTCCATTATTTTGAATTTTTTTCAATAGCTACGTTGTATTAATTTTGTATACTTTCTTAATACTTCTTACGACGCATCATTCGAATGAATTGAACGAAATGAAAGACATGGACGAAGAGTATGATGATTGATGGAGCAGTTTGAGTCTAAGATCCACTGAATGAAATGAGTGATACATATTGCGAATTCTAAAGACATGAATCGTTCTCCGTCATTTGAGTGACAAGATTTGCGCATCTGTAATTCGCACAAACTTTCACGTCTAAAATATTATATGTTTACATTCATGGCCGTACATTATCCACTTTGGAACTGCTGAACACTTGTAACAGCCGCCAACTTCCAAATGTAACCTAGTTTACCTCATTCAGAACTTAAACAGAATTCTGGAACTTATTTTCCGCTTAGAGATAGAATCAGGGGCTAGCAAATCTAGTTCTAGCGATCATACAAGTGGGACTTTGATAAGCAATGTACAGAAAATTATTAACTTTGTTTTGTTCTAGTTTAGTTCTATTTTTAATTCACTAATTTATTAACCACTGACGAAACAAGAGGGGTGTTATAATAGTTGTACTAGAAGTTGTTTTTGTTTTCTTTTTTTTAAGTCATGACTTGAACTGGATCGGGTTTGGTTAGCCCTCACTACCAGTAGTCGGACTTTGTGTGGGAGTATAGTCCGTGTACTGGTAGTGTGGGCTAACTATAAGTGTTTTAGTCACATGTACTATTTTGATTGTTTTATAAATAAATGTCCAATCATATGTATGTACATACGGATGTAGTGCATACTGTTTTGCCGTGACGTGAGTTATAAGATACTTTGTTACCCTATCACGTAACAAAAAAAGCTTGCCAAGTGCGAGTTGGTCTCAATCGGTTCCTCAATGCTTAGAATCGTGATTTAGTTAATACAGCATAGTTCTGACCTTGCTTCTCTTTACTAATTTCGGTGGGTTGCTGGTCGTAACGCTGCTTTCACCGGCATATCATTGGTATTTTAGCACCTGGTTTACCCATCTCTTTGAACTAGTGCATAAGGGTATGCCTCAACAGGCTGACGCTACAAATATTGCTGAAGATCACCATTTCAGCGAGCTACAAGTCGAAAACTCTTAAGTATTGAGCTTTTGATTTCGGTGAATGTAAAATCTTAAATATCTTACGAATCACTAAGTCTTGAGGTCTTTGCTACCAATATTTTTTGTTTAAATTACGCCGTTTTTATATATTGAAAAAGTCACGCCTCAAAAATATGAAAAACAAAAATTACCACCGAAGTCAAGCAAAATATCTCAGCCCGGAGAATCGCCCACACCGAGGGTTCCGTGCAATCATTGAAAGCACTGAATATTGCTCTAAAGGAACGATAAACTGTTTAGATTGCGTGTTGTTAGATGATTGCTTTATTCACTGTTCCAATGGCGGCAGACTTAGACTTAGTATTTGATATTCATTTCAACTTGATACCTACCTCCAAGCGTTCCTAAAAACCCAAAATCGGCCAAGTGTGAGTCGGACTCGCGGAACAAGGGTTCCGTACACTTAGCCCATCTTAACTGGACGGGATAAGTTAAGTTTGCACCTGGTATATGTATGTATGGCGCCAGATACAAATGAGGTGCAAAGTTAAAGCAACCGATCTCGTTTATTGCATGGAAACCCTTCTTTGATATTTATTTTATTCTGTTTTTAGTCTTTGTTACTATAGCGGCAACAGAAAAACATCATCTGTGTAAATTTCATCTGTCTAACTATCACGGTTCATAAGATACAGCCTGGTGGCAGACAGACGGACAATGGAGTCTAAGTAATAGGGTCCCGTTTTTACCCTTTGGGTACGGAACCCTAAAAAGGTCTTGTCAGACGGACAACAAAATATTTCCTATAATATAATTAATATAATTTTCTATAATGGAAACCCAATAAAAAGGAGGATCAAACACTCACGGACAAAGTTGCGAGAACGTTGTAGGGACATCTATCATTATCATATGGGACGGTTGAAGCGTATACATAAGTACAGATGTATTTAACAGCGACTGTACGTGAAATACGATTGTACTTTAGGTATACACGGTTTGACACTTAGCGTTCCATGTATCGAGACAGAAAACACTTGTATAGTAGGAATTCTTGAGGCCATATTCACTTCGCTTTGTTCCAAGAAACAACAGAACTCAATGGGTATTGCGTGGATTATGAACTGCGATCACTGTAGTGTGCAGCGTAACGCACACACTCATCTCTCCTTCCCTATATATTTTCATCCTAGAGAGGTTCTTACTCTGCTTTACATCATAGCCCGTCTCTTTCCCCTCTCCTCCTGCCCTAAGTCAGGCTGACCAGTTTCAGTCTATTCACGACGCAGTCCATGCGCCCAGTGCGCCCGCGTCACTCTCCCGCTAGATTAATATTGTGGCGCGGAGATAATCCCATTAGCGGGTTATACTCCCACACAAAGTCCGACTACTGATAGTGAGGGCTAAGCACTGATACAGTTCAAGTCATGTCTAAAAAAAAGTAAGTTCTTAGTAATAAATCATACTTAGAACCACACTTGTTTGCATCAACGCCTATCGTTACACCACAAATTTCTACTTAGAAATGAAAGTATTCAAAAGTGGATTCGGTCTCTAAAAAGGATTCATACAAAACGTAATTTGTTTTCTCGGCCGTCATAGAATTGCCAAACATTTTCCCAACTGTTTTATCGTAGAATTTATAAAACATGTATTGTCAATCTGTTCAGTGTCTATTCTATTGGCGTTTCAGTGACTGA
Source organism: Apotomis turbidana (assembly GCA_905147355.2). Lineage (NCBI taxonomy): Eukaryota > Metazoa > Arthropoda > Insecta > Lepidoptera > Tortricidae > Apotomis > Apotomis turbidana. Next base: position 55,806,343 of record LR990280.1, on the reverse strand, counting down.
GCGTATGTGAATTATTTAATTAAAGAATTTGAAGCAAACGTATGGAATAAAAGCGATTAAAAGGGCTAACACAACCAATAATGGTTTAAATTTTTATTCAAACTTGTTGAGGATATCACAAAAGTTATAATAATACTAGGTAGAGCCCGCAACTTCGACCGCGTATTTTTTTTTATCAAATTTTTTTTGAAGTATCCTATAACTATCTTTGGATGTTCAGCTATCCCTGTGCCAGAATTGGTTAAGATTTGTCCAGCCGTTTCGGCGTGATGAGAGGACAACAGATGGCGCCAGACTGTCATGGCGCCGCGCGCCCATACAAAACAAAGGACGATACTGCATCACGCTATTAAGATTTTGCCTGAAATCATGACCCGTCTCCATACAAAACTGATTTTCAATACATATCTTTAATTTATATTTAGTATTGAAGATATTTCAGTTTGTATTTTCACAAGACCTTTAGAGAGGGATAGATGCCGCTGGGTATTCAATTCGATCAATCTTTGGGGTAAAAACGATATTCAGAAATGATGAATTTGGTGTTGATTGTCTACCTTCAATGGAGTAAGGCTGTGGTCGGGAGTGAGCGCGATCGGAATTACTCGTAGTCCTATTTGTTACATTCTCAATTTTTTTATTTGCTTAATGAACAAATAAGTTAGTTATTATAAAAACTAGCGACCCGCCCCGGCTTTGTACGGGTGCAATGCTATATTATGCATATTATGCATATAAACCTTTCTCTTGAATCACTCTATGTAACTCTATCTATTAAAGAAACTGCATTAAAATCCGTTGCGTAGTTTTAAAGATCTAAGCATACATATGGAGAGACAGCTGGAAGCGACTTTGTTTTATACTATGTAGTGATTCGACACGTTTTGAAACGGTCAACCAATTTTCCTTTTATACATTTGAGAACCATCTTACGCATCGAGATTAGTCCGGTCGTTTTGTTGAAAAATTGTAATAGACATACAGTACGGTATTTATTTTTCTTTACTTGTCTATTTTAGTAAACAAGGTAGGTACGAAATATTTTCTTCGGTTTCCGCGACTGTCACACATTTAAATAAAACAATTTAAACGGATTATATCGCGTATATTAATTATTTGAGCCTCCCTGACGTTTCAGTACCTTTACAGATACCATTGTCAAAGGTTGACTGAGAAAAACACAATTTTTCTCTGTCAAAGTTACATTTGTGCAAACTACCCATTTTAATACACTTTACTTGTCTATTTTCACATTGAAAATACTATCGATTCTGAGTGAGATGAACACAAAAACGTCAAAATCTGGAAGAAGGGATTCGTTTTTTTTTGGAAAACGCCCTAAATCGGTCCTTGTGAAGTCCGCTTAGCGCACATTTGTACCGCGTAATGTCGGAACAAGATGTAAAGTCTTGTTTAGCATGCTATAATGTCCAGAGTAATGACTACAGAGTGATGTATTTACCTTCGTTGGTGCACGACACATTTCTATTTAGGGTTCCGTATTCAAAGGGTAAAAACGGGACCCTATTACTGAGACTTCGCTGTTCGTCCGACTGTCCGTCTGTCACCAGGCTGTATCTCAAGAACGGTATTTCTATTGCCGCTATAACAACTAATACTAAAAATCAAATAAAATAAATATTTAAGAGGGGCTCGCATACAACACACTTACAGATAATGGTGCGGAACCGTTCGTGCGCGAGTCCCACCCGCACTTTGTGTATTATTTATTTCTTTTTATACTGGTGGCAAACAAGCGCGCGGCTCGCCTGATGTAGCAGTTACCGCAGCCTATGGACTCTTGCTAAGCCAGGAGCATCACACGCGCGTTGCCGACCCTTTAAGAACCTATTTACTCCCTCCTTGAAGAACTGCATGCTATAGCCCCCGGGGAAAACCTCGGCAGGTAGTTCATCCCACAGCGTTCGCGGTTGAAATTCCTCTGGACCCGCACATATGTCAAATCGGCCAATGTGAAGTCCGTCTTACGCACATTTGTAACGCGTAGATGTAAAGTCTTGTTTACCATGCGATAATGCCCGGGGTAATGACTACATTTGTGATGTACCTTCTCCGCTGCGGTCGTAATGATGTGGTCGATTAGCGGCGTCCCCTTGTGAGTAAAAGTGAAAACTAGTGTCTGAGCTTTTTTATTATGTGAGAGTATTGGATTTTTGCTACAAATTCTTATGTGATAGAGGTAAAAGCCTCAATACAGTTTTAGTATAAAACAAAAAACAATTATTTTCGAACAATTCAAACCAAAAATTTGACTTCAAGAATAAAGCCGGTTCGTCTCGTCATCTATCTATACTATTTTATAATTCTAGTCGTGTATTGATTTGTTTATAAATAAATGAGTATGAGTATGAGTATTGAAGATCATTTTTCAATGGAGAGGGGTTATGATTTCATGAAAAATCTTAATAGCTTGATGCAGTATCGTCATTTGTTTTGTATCATCTGTTTTTTATAATTTCCCTTGTCCTCGCATCACGCCGAAACGTCTGGACAATATTTCACCAATTTTGGTACAGGGACAGCCGAACATTCAGGGATGTTTATAGGATACTTTCTTTCCGTCTACGATAAAGAAAAAATACCCGAAGTTGCGGGCGCCTCCTAAGGTTAAAATAAGGTAAAAAAATTGGCTTCTCGAGCGCACATTTTATAGTTATAAGGAATTTTCAAATGTTAATAGATAATGTAATTCTATGTAGCCAATATATTTCATTTATTTACTTCAATTATAGGTACAACAATTTTACCTATTCTAATACAGTTTTTAAACTATTATTCTTTTCTAAATATTTTTTTTTACAAGTAGTAATCGTTAATTATTCAGAATAAATTAATATGGAATAACTAAATAAATGTGGCCCAAATCGCAGTCATCACTACAAACAGTTTGCCAATTTGTAATAGAACTCGGTTTGTTAAAATTAATTATGATGGAGTTATCGCAATATTTTATTCAATTAAGTATAATTTTATTTTATTAAGCATTCATTATCGTTGGATACTGATAATCAAATTACTGGTGATTCGAATAATATTGAATAATATGCTATAAATCCCGATACCTGTGCGATTATCGAAGTTGATATTTAATTTTCAATTCCCAACGAAAAAATGGTTGCCTGTAAAGTCGGTTTTACGGGCGAAGGAAGATTTTACGTGACAACGTCTTTTTCTCGGTAGAATATTTATTTTTATCATATCCATTCACAATTTCCCTAACAACATTTTAAGTGTTACTTTCTGAACGCACCCATCACATGTGTCATTAATGTCATTATAGTGTCTTTATTTTACATGTTTTTAAATCTAAATATGCGATAATCAGACTATTATGCATGTATGTTGTCGATTCCAAACCCTTATTTAGTCTAGATCTACGTGTAATTATTCTAAAAATACCGAACCGACGGAACAAACATTATATGTTTGACAGGTAAGTACGAACAGTTTGTATTTGTATGGGAATATAAAATTATCGTTTTTATTATTTTCCACTCATTTATTCTATATTTTCTCACCGTTTAAACCTTCCCTTGACTTCCACGAATATTTCAATACTAAAATTAGCCAAATCGGTTCAGCCGTTCTCGAGTTTTAGCGGGACAACCGGCCCTCCTAACATATGCGAGCGGGCGTTACACTTTTTCATGAGTGACTCCGAGCGCAACCTAATTTAAGACGTTGTCACGTCAAAAAGAAGGATGTTGATGTTTTATTAATCGTAGCTCATAAATGGTTGAACAGAGCAGGTACCAGAACGGACATTATTTTGATGTTATTACTTTCTACAGCTTATATTTTCCGCAACCGGGTAAAAAGTATCGTATGACCATTTTTGGATGTCCAGCTATCCCTGTACCGAAATAGGTTAAAATTTGTCCAGCCGTTTCGCCGTGATGCGAGGACAATGGAAATTATGACCGACAGATGGCGCCAGACTGGCATCACGCCGCGCGCCCATACAAATCAAAAGACGATCCTGCATCACGCTATTAAGATTTTTCCTGCAATCGTGACCCCTTTTCCATGGAACAAATTTACAATACGAATCAAGAATTTTATAATAGTATGGACAAAAAAGGTAAGTTCGTCTGCCTATTTATTTTCTTTACTATAGTCGGGTAAAAAGTATCCTATAACCATCTTTGGATGTCCAGCTATCCCTGTACCAACATTGGTTAAAATCCATCAAACCGCTTTAGCGCGATTAGAATACTATGAAGTTATAGGGCAAGCAAGGTAGTTTTCAAGCGGTTGCTACGTAAGCACCTGCTCGAACAAGAGCTCGAATAGTGTCCATCATCCTATGCAGTAGACAATTCATCGTATTTATTATTATATTATATATAATATACATCTTATAGTATGTAAATATATGTATCATTGTAGTTATGGTAAAGTTATTATATATTATACATTTATTCACTTGTATCTTAGATGCTTTCCGAACGATTAATTTTCTACTCTGCACCCACTTGAAGCATCTCTGTTTGGCCCTATGGTTGACTGGTAGAGAATGCCATTAGGCATTAAATTCGCCATTTGTACTGACTTTTGTTTTGTGCAATAAAGTTTAAATAAATAAATAGGGAACGGATGTCGTGATGATGCGTCCCCGATGATGTAGTGGTTGCGTTGCGTTGCGGGGGCTCCTCTCTTCCAGGAAGTGTTGTCACATACCATTTTGGCAAAACGGTAGAATATTAGTAGAAATTGCTAGAATTTGAAATGGAAAATAGGCACCACTATAGGTCGGTACGTTTTTAATGATTAACTTAACAATGCGTAAACAGTGTTTAAGTGTGAAAAAATGCGGCAAAGAAATTGCCGCGAATGATACTGTCAGCTGTTAGTGTCAACTGTCAAGTAAGTGTCAGCAAACCTCACACACTCACAGATTCACTCAAAGCGTTCCGTTTTAAGCGATGAAATTACAAGATAGGTTTTGGCTATATGGGCAACAGCCTACTCAATAGTAATGAGTAGCATTCCGTTCTATGCGTTGAAAATTATTTACGATCGTGAAATTTGATCGGGGATGCTGAGGGTGGTAGATAGGTAGAACGGAGGTAAAATAGGTAGATCTACTGAAATGTTAGTAATAGATGTGCCAACACTGCTTCCAGGTCGACAAAATGAAGAAGGCAGAGTGAGGTTGAAGTAGTTTAATGACTATGTCAAAAGGAATATTTATAACCGTACAGAGTGCGTGTGCGCTAGCTAGGATCAAGATGAAAGAAGGGTGAGTGTTGCCACTCTTACATAGCTTTGGTACAGTAGTATTGCTAAAATAAAATAAGATGGCGTTTGAGGTAGGCATTTAAACGCCACAAAGTATTTACCAACAGATGGGGCTAGATGCTTGAAGCCGCGCGCCCAAACCTCCCCACAAAAAATATCTCGATACATTTTTAGAATTTACCTAATTACTTATATTGCAATAGACTAATTGATCATGTCAAATTGTATTAAACTAATGTTTATTTCGTATAGTATTTGACATAGGAAACCTAGATTTCTGTTCATAAAAGTAGAAGATGGCTGAACATATTGAAATTTAAAATCTGCTTTTTATTCTGTATTTTGTAATGCTTTAAACGCTCTCCGCCATTTTTACCTTTGATAGTGACGCCATTAATCCAGTAAATAAAAGAAAACACTTCAAATATGTTTCCAAAATGTTCAGATTGGTTGGATAAATAACTTCAGAGAGTAACGGGCGTGGTCAAATGATCTGTCCCACCGTTTCCAAGGAAAACTACAAAGCCTAGAGCTGGCTATTAAGGATGCCGTTTTCTCCTTTTGAAGTGCGAAAAACAAAATTACGTAATTTGGAGGATATATGATTTGTCCGCTCTTTGTGAACTAGTGGAGTGACGTCAAATGTATGTTGTAGATACTAGAATGATGAAAATCATTTTCGCTTCTCCGTAGTCGGATAAAAAGTACCCTATATGGGGATGCGCAGCTACCCATATACTAAATATTTTTGAAATCGGCTCAAGCGTTAAAATTTAGTTTGTGGGTGAAAACTAGCCAAGTCAAGTCTTCATATTGAATAACACCCCAAGTAAAATAACTGCATTGAGTAAATAATTGTTTGTTATACTTTAAGAATTTATATTAACTATTAAGTAGGGTCATTCTCCAGACGTACATTTTTGCTTGTCTTCGCTGTTTAAAAATATAAAATAATTGATTTAATTATGTCTCATATTTTTTGATCGTAGCAGGTATTCGTATTGAGCTGTACATGAATTTTCAAGAACATATTGAAAACCCTTCGGGTAGAAAATAAAACTTTTAGTCCTATTCTCCTAATTGACACGTCGCGTCCCACTACTCAAATTACTTACATACCAATTTCTCCTGATGATATACATGAAGAAAAAACAATGTCAGCAAGATTATTAAACAAAAGAATACATGTTTTAATTGCACAAAAAAAACCTAGTCAATACAAATAATATATCACAAAGATATACTTTGTCTCGAAACGTATAATAATTGACGCGTCGCGGTCGGTTGTGATCACACAAGTCCTCTAAAAGTAGGTACGGATCTAACTAACGCATTTCGGTGAAGCGGTCAGTCGCGCCTAGAGCCCCGTGTGGGATGGTTGTGTCAGCTGTGTACGGGTTGCGGACTATGACTGTAAGTATCTAATTCACGCGTTTTGGCTCACAAAATTTCTAATTAACACGTTCACGTTTTAAAAATCAACCAGTAACTCTATCGCGCAGAGAATTTTAGCGTACATTTAAGGCCGCATTATTTAATAGATACTAGATTCTGTAGATTATTACATGTACCTATAAAAAGTTATTTTCTATTTTTCAAGAATCCCTAATTCACAAGTCTAATTCACGCATCAAAAATGAACGCGTTAATTAGAATTTAACCATCCATGCGGTTCTAATCATCAGTTTGGTTTTTTTTTTTAGAAGATTTGTATATACAATAGTAATAGTACCTATAATATATAGTCACACCTTCGTGGGGTCATTTTAAAACCTCATCAGGTAGCAAGCTGTATTTCTCAGGGCTGGAAATTCTAGCCGAAGCGGTTTTTCCATATATTAGCACCATCAGGCATGAACAATATTTCGTACTTGGATATAACCCTGTGTCTGATAGAATAATAACAATGAATCTGGACACCAATTTATGTCTTCTCAACATCTTGCAAGTTTACAACACAGTCCACGGAAGAGGATATCAACTAGAGGAAACTAGACAGCATACCAAGCCGGCAAATCGCAATGGTATTGGGAGACTGGAATGCTAAAACAGGAAGCTCATAAATAGTCCATGAAATCCTAACCACCATTGGAAAATATGGTCTAGACCATATAGTCTAGACTCTAGGAACGAACGAGGTCAGAGGCTTGCAGAGTTCTGTGTTCTGTGTCTGACCATTACTTTAACACTCTTTCACCATCACAAAAGATGACTCTACACTTGGAAGTCTCCTGGAACCTGGGTCGTTTTAGGAATCAGATAGACTACATACTGGTAGACAAGCGCTGGAAGTCATCTGTCAAAAATGTGAAACCTTCCCTTGAGCTGAATGCGGTTACTGGTTACCTCCTTTGCCATTCGTCTCAAAGCCGTTTACCGTAACGCGCGACCTAAACCCAGAACTTAGAATCCCATTTCCAGAATCTGACGGAAGCGACGCTCATGAATTTAGAACCACCGCGGACAGGTGATGCTGAGTCCAGGTAATAAATGAAGATTATGAGGATATCGTATCTAAAGAGAGGAAGGGACTGTGGAAGGTCTACATGGATCACTGTGAGGAAACGTGGAACCTAATTCAGCGCCGGAAAGAAATTAAAATTAATGCCCGTCAAGACTCCAAGGTGAAAAGGGAATACTCGAAACTATGTAAAGCAATTCAAAGGGAACTCCGCAGAGACAAGAACGAGCATATGCCAAGAAGTCGAGTCGCATCCACTTAAATTACAACCCCGGATCTGTTCAGAAAGTTCGCCTGCTGAGTCGAAAGTTCAAAACCAAGTTCTGGGTCATTGAAAATCACGATGAGCAACCGCTGCATGGGTTTGACAAAATTGCAGAACGCTGGCGTGGCCACTATTAGCAGCTGTACAAAAGACCCTGTACATCCGCCGACACTCGGTTGCACTGGGGACTTCTGAACCTGAAGCCCAACATCTTCAAATCAGAGATAATAGCAGCAATCGATCGCCTTAAAATAAAACAGCTCCAGGACCAGACGACATTACTTCCGAGGTTTTCAACTGGGTGATAAAAGCAGCCATATCTTGCACAAGATCTGCCACCACTTATGGCAAAACGGCAGATGGCCAAAAGTCTGGACCCAATCCGTCATCATTCCGTTACACAAAAAAGGTTCATCGAAAAAATGTGACAACTACCGTACACTTGCTCTGACTCAGTTTTGCTCCACGTGATAAACAACGGACTTCATCACTATCTAGACTGACAGATCGCGCAAAAACAAGCGGGTTTTGAGAAGGGAAAAGGCACGAACGAGAAAATACTGAACGTGAGGCAAATCGTACAGAAGTGCTACGAGTTCAATACACCTTTCATCATGTGCTTTGTCGACTATAGCAAGGCTTTTGACTGTGTCGAATGGGACTGTCTATGGGATATTTTGACCGATTTGGGTGTTCCTTGCCTCCTCACTGCACTACTACACTACAGCCACTTTACTACAACAGCCAAGGACCAGTGAGAATAGATAAGACGTCATGCAATCCTTTCAGTTTCCAAAAGGGTGTAAGACAAGGTTGCATTCTTTCACCTATCCTGTTCAATATATACGGCGAATACATCATAAGGAGGACGGCTGGGATGGTAGCATTACTGTTGGGGGACGTATAGTCTTGCGATACGCCGATGACACCACCCTCCTAGCAGCTAGCGAAAGCATAAGATGGGCAGTTTATTGAACACGATGGCGCGCTTTACTGAAGAATTCGGACTCTCAATCAACAGATCCAAGACCAAACTCATGATTATTGATCGTACAGGCAAGGTAGAACTCAGTGGAACACTTAACTTCGAAATGTACGGAAGGACAGGACCATCTCCGCCAACACTAAGACTACCTTAGTCCGAAGTCCGAACTATGGTGTTCTCCATATTTTCATACGGCTCCGAAACATGGACACTGAAGAAAGCGGACCGTGATCGAATTGATGCTTTCTGCTGGAGAAGAATGCTGCGCATACCATGGACAGCACGCCAAGCCAACACACCGATCTTAGCCCAACTCAAGATCCGAACTAAACTGTGTACGACCTATCTTCGCAGGGTTCTGGAGTACTTTGATTGCATTGCCAGGAAAGACAGTGATAACCTGGAAAAACGACAATCACTGGAAAAGTTGAAGGCAAGCGACCAAGAGGCAGGAGCACGACACGCTGGACAGACCAGATTCTCACAACCCTTGGCACTACAGTACACGATACTCTACACACGGCTACTGACAGTAACAGATGGCGCCGCATCATCCGGGAATGACCACGACCCTCAGCAATGAGGCAACCGACGCAAGGAGAAGGAGGAGATAATATAGTAAGCGTAGCGAGAGCGGGTACATGTATAAATTATTTATTATAACTTATCATAATAATTCAATTTACATACGTAATTGCATACCTAACCTACCTAGTAACTAACGGCCGGTGTGCTTGTTTCTTGAGTACTTTGGTACTTTCATATTATTTAAAACATAGCTTATACCATATAACTGTCACCATATCAGTCATATATTATTATACAAAACGTTTTTATTTTAATAAAAAAAATATAACAGAATTTGTATAATTAACGCGTCGCTTTTCTAATTAACGCGTCATACAAAAAGTCGAAAATTCTAATTAACACGTCGTTTTTCTAATTCACGCGTCATACAAATTTTAATTTGCTTATAAGTTATGAACCTTTAATAATTATAAAGTGCCCTATCCACATTTAAGTTTCAATGATCGATATGTTACTATATTTCAGATAAAAATGATTGAAAAGTAAGTAGAAAGAAAGCGACGCGTTAATTAGCATTAGAACACAAATCTGGAGAATGACCGAGCAAACATTGTAGTAGTATTGAGAGACAATAAATTGTTAGGTACATACATTTATTTTAGTATGTTGCATGTTCTTGTATCCAAAATTTTGGCAAAGTCGACAACGTTGCACGCTATATTGAACTTGGCTCTCATTTAACATTTATGTTTCTGATGGGATAACTATCTGTTTCGTATCTTGAATTATTAGTTAACTCCTAGGCGTCCAATTTAGCGTATTTCGATGGAACACGTGGTAAGTTGTGTAACGTAGTTATCGAAGTCTAATTGCGACTCCTGCTCGATCGACGTATCCAAGACCAACCATGCAAATTAGACCGTAGAAGTGCGAAATGGGAATTCTACCAGAATTTCGCGTACGTGGAAATGATTTACCTGGTTCTTTGTGAAATGTTTTTAGATATTCGACCGAGTGTATCTATGTCAATGTAGAAGTGGTTTCGGAATTAACATAGGTCGTAAAAAATTATATATATGTCAGTCGGGACTAATCCTATCATATCAAAACATCTACATATAGGTAGGTACAGATATTTTCTACTAACGCTATCTCACTTTAGTCAACTGACCTCCCGTACTGACCTTACTTTTTATAGTTCTGTTCGCGTATGAAGAATATTAGTAGTGTAATTATTTTAATTTTAGTTTCAATACATAATATGTTTAATTTTGCAGACTAGAATTAGTTAGTAACCTTACTACAGTCCGACCAAAAAGAGAAAAAAGGTGGCAAAGTCGTCCTTTTCTAATCAATCTAAGAAAACGGGGACGACATTACAGTATTGCCACTTTTTAATTTCTACTCTTTTTGGTTTCATTTTCTACGCAATTCTGTGTTTCCTTCTCATTCAGTGAACTATAGTAGGCGCCACCGCTGTCCCCCAAGAACAGACCTGTTGCAACTCGTAAAATGTAATAAGTGTGCGGTGAGAACCCTATTTGGAGGTCGCCTTTTGCGTTAGGGATGTCAGTTGTTTGGAATACACAAGGCTTTGTGCGACGTTGCTAGACGGAATAATCACTTTTACCATACACATTTTCTTTTGTAATTGCCCGTCCAGGCGGCAATCTTCGCACCTCACGGAATCTCAAACGCTCTGTCCCCCTTCACCGCACTAGTTTCATGACACACTAGATCACAGCTGAAGCAGTTCGGCTTTGGAATGATCTACCGCTTCCCATCAGGCAAGCGCAAAGCAAGCTAACCTCCAAGCACATGTTGCGCAAGCATTTTTCCGATAAGCTCTGTGATGAACTGTCAGCATAATGATTCACACGAGGTACATTTATTATATATGTAAGCATATTGTATGTCATATTTGTGTATGTTTATGTTATATATATACACGATGATTATTAATCGGTGATCAGGAGTCGAAAAATATGAATTATCATCATCATCATCCTCCTAGCCTTTGTCCCTTTTTGTAGAGAATGAATTCTCAATCGGGGTCGGCTACCTAAATATGAATATCATGCTAAAATTAAACTAAATAGGCGAGGTCTCGCGCAATTACCTCACTGTTTAATTAATTAAAATTTGAAACATAATTAAAACTAATAACCACTAGATACGTGGTCATCCTACATAAATGATTGAAGTACGATACCTACGTCAAGTGTCATCGCTTTGGCGGGAAATTTTACGTAATTTTCTACGACTTTGTATATGTAATGATGACAATGACAATGACAAGTTATTACTCTTAAATTGCCATTGCCGTTAAATTATTAAAAAGGTTGTAAGGTCACAGATACAGATTAGTAGGGTGACAAGGAATTTAAGACAAAATTGGTTTCAAAATAAAAAATATCATAGAAAAATAAAAGTTTGTTGTCATTGTAATTACGACTTCAACGTGACCGCCATCATTTACTGAGTTAGAAAAGTTGGTACCTGATCACCGATTAAAAATCATCGTGTATATATATATATTTGTGTTTTACTTATGTGTTATTTAATTGTTTCATGTAACAGATTATATAAAACACCCTGCACCATACAAATGTTTCTGTTTAGTCCTATGGTTGACTGGTAGAGAATGCCTTATGGCATTAAGTCCGCCATTTGTACTTTTACTTGTGTATTTTGTGCAATAAAGTTTAAATAAATAAAGTCACGTTGCTGAAGTGACGTCAGCGGCAACCCTATTCAGAACGAAACAGCCGTGCGTCGTTAGGGTTGGCACGATGTATACGAATTGTATGGTACAAGGAAGAAAATATTTTTTCTCAAACATGCAATGAAATATTGTCTTTACGTTCCTTATAATAGGCTCGGAAGTATCGCTTTTTGGGCGCAACAACTCGAGAGGACTGTAAAGGGATTTCATACTGGTTTTCAGGCCTAGGCCTGCAAAGTAACTTTTTTTTGGTTTCAACAACAAGGTCATTCACACAGCTGGCTGGTTTGACAAAAAGCAGGTTTTGTTTTTAAAGATAGGTTGTTAGACTAAAATGTCCTATTTGTCAATTAATAAAATGTTGTTCTTTGAAGTATATTTATTTTTTTATTTCATTGTATGTTTGAGAAATGCACTATACATGCCTCGTCGTGAAAACGGATGCCCGGCCTCGTATCACTATCCGGCCTCACTATATACCTACTTGGCCGGAAATCCTCATTTTTCCCCGCCTCTGATGTAATGTACTATACTTTACCGAGTTAAAATAGGAGTTGAGTGCCAGCCGTTGGTAGTAATGTTTTTTTCTCAAAAATTGCATGTAATGTTGCCTTACCATCGCTAGATAGACTACAGTAAGTGGAACATACCGAAGACTTTTTAGAAGTGTCCAGTAAACAGCGAGATTTTAAAGGAATCAATATTTGTCCAGTAAGTAAGTATGTAATTCCTATTACGTATCGAGATATTTGAATATCGAAACACGATTTACCTCGTCACCGACCTATAAAAAAACTAAGGATGTGAAGGCGATGAGGTCGTATATAAATGTAAAAAGGATGCATTCCACAAATTGTTTTAATTATAAGTACAGTGCGACAGCAAATTGTAGAAATTAAAAAGTGGCGTCCCTTTTTCATAGATTAAAATAGAAAGAGACGACATTGCAGTATACACTTGCAATTTACACTAAGAGCAAATGTAAAATAAAAAGAGGTTACCACTATTGGCAGTATAAACGTAACTCAAGATGCAAATATAAAAAAAAAAGTAGCGACTAGGTTCATAATTGTGCTGTGTAAAATGACAATGATATTTCGGAATTCCTTCCTTTTTTGTGTCGTTTAGAAAAAACCTCGGAGTTAAAATTGAGGTAAGCTTTATGATATGAAAATTAGTTAGAAAATACAACAATGTATAACAATAATTATCTTTAAGACTTAGATTTGTAAGACAGTGCAAATAATTAAACGCAGTATTTATAAAAAAAGAAATTAAGGAGGGATTTAAATTAAAAGACAAAAATTTCAAAGTTGTTTGTGTGATCTATTACAATAATTATTCAGCAAAAATGAGTTCAGACGAGTCTGATTCCGAATAGACGGCACTCCTCCATACTTAAAAGCGGAGGCAGAGTTAGCTAAAATAATTTACTTCCGACTAAATCCAAGGAGATATAAAAAAATACAAGAGATTCATTAAATGGAAGGAAGAAAATCAAGTTAATAATTGGTCAGATAATGTGTGATAAGGTCAGAATATTTCAACAATCTTTCTGAGACAATCGGATGGCTACAAAGGAAAGAAAACACAAATATTCAGCAGCAAAATATAGAAAAGTTCTTAAATCAAGCTCTAGATGATAACCATTTTGGCGATGAAGGTAAATAAATGCTGCCACTATTTGATAACGATATAACTATATCTTTTATGCAAGTATAAACTCATAATTATTTTTGTTATAGGTTGTTATCATGGGAGTTAATGGTGCCTGCGACGACGAATATCACAATGTGTGATAATAAAAATGGGATATAACAAAACTATTCATTGGAAAATGGCCGAATATGAATGTCACCTACAAAATATAATTTTAATCTAATTTTCTTGTTTAATTTTTGAGAAAAGCACTATACTTGCTACGACCGTAAGAGCCATCCTGGCCTCGTATTATATCCGGACCTCGCCTACGGCTCGGTCCGTCTAATTCCTACTCGGCCAGTATGGCTTACTTACTGGTCTCTGCCGTAATGTACTATTAAATGCAATGTGTTTAAAACGATACAATAAAGAATTTAGCTAAAAGACAAATAACAAGTATTCGGTTTTCCCGTGGTTTTTACTCAATCAAAATCATTCCCTCAGTAAACATTGGGTTCTTATGACGTTTCTAAAACGCGGAAGTACGAGTAGAGCTGTCAAATTGCATCCTAACCATGTATGGGTTTCAATGCAAAACCCATCTTTCCGTACTAGGTGTGTAGACCTTGTTTTGTTAAATGATGTGTCGTTACGACCTTAAGCCGCTTGCACACGGGACGAGTAGCTAAAGCGAGTTAAACTATAACGCTCATAGTACAGTACTTTCATATTTGAGTAGATGTACATGCACATTGGCTATGTGTGGGTGAGCTCGGGCAGGCTCACCCACACAGAGCCAATGTGCATGTACATTACTCACACAAACATGGCTCACACGCGCTCGTGAGATAAAAGTACTGTAACCCAGCGAGAGAATAGGCTAGTTGACTCATGTCAAATTGTAACATACTAATGTTTATTCCGTATAGTATTTAGCAAAGGAAACCTAAATATATATTTTTCAATTCATAAAAGTGAAAGATGGCTGAAAATATTTAAATTGAAAATATGGTTTTTAATCTGTATTTTGAAATGCTTAAAACGCTGTCCGCTATTTTCGCTTATGATAGTGACGTCATCGGTCCTGTAAAGATAACTGAAAGTCTACTTTGACGACTTCGAATAGTGCCGTCCCTCTCCATCTCCTGTCAAAGTATATTGGAGTGAACGGAATGGCACGATACGACGGTCGAATTTCGAATATTTATAGGTAATTCTACGTCACGCCACAGATTAGCAAAAGGCAAAAATGGTGGACGGCGTTTTTGACTGTTCATGAAATTTCTAATTTTCAATTGATAAAATTTAGCTTTCTAGCTTTCACAAAAATACAAGATATTTTTTTCAGAGATTGTAAGATCATTATTAACCATTTCAAATATATTTCAGAACTGGGTCTACTAGCCTATTCTAGGCCAATATTTATTTCGTATGTCTGGACTGGATGTTTGTTTGTACATTTGAAAATGCGTGTAATAAGTAGGTGGAGTTGGATAAACAGCACTGGCTTAAAAACAACTGGGTGAAGTAGCTACAGTTCATCCGAGCAGATAGGTTACTAGCGCTACAAAAGTGAAACATTAATGAAATTTTTACATGTCTGAGTCTACCGGCATTTCACAAGAGGAGACCACTGTTGAGAGGAAACGCCGAAAGAAACTCAATAGTCAGTCATTTTAAAATTACAGTAATATGAACTTAACTAGATTAGATTAGATTTTTTATTGATAAAATAGTCATTTTACAAGTCAATTCACAATTTTAAACATTTCGGTCGGGTACCTAACTTATGAACGTATTAACTAATATGAGTCAAATGGTAATGCTATGGCAACGCTTTTGTGGAGGCCCGGAAAGTGACAGATCCCCTAAATGCCGACTTGCGCAATGCGTAAGTGCAGAAATTACGTAAAAAGAAAACTATGTAAAGAGTACAGTACTGTAGGTACAGGTCAAATAAGGCCAAGAGAGGAGGAGTTACCTCACGTGCGAGTAATTCTCCTACAGGTACTGTTACGGACAGCTTTGCAGAGCGCTTAGTCTTAAGAGAAATAATAAATAAATATTTTAATAACTTAGATATAAGACCATTGCCCGTAGAAGCGGCTGAAATTAATTAATTTCCCTGTGTAAATTATTTTCATGTTAGAGCTCCCGTCAAGTCTTAGTAAAAGACCACGGCAAAACAAAGATGACTCATCGTGGTAATTTCCACTCGCAGCGCGAGACAAAGGAGTCATGTTTGTTTACGTTTGATGTAAAAATTGAGGAAAAATATAGATTAATTTGAAACTTTGTAAGACTGTAGATCTCAGTAAATAAAGTAATTTTGTAGAACATTGTCCCGGCCGCAACCGTCCGAGAGCACGACAAATCAAAGACTAAACGTGGCTCACAGCGCGCAGCGCGTTAAGAGTGACCGCGCGAGTGTATATCTCGGACGGTGCGAGCGAGACGGCCTCTTGCCGGGGACAAAGAATCGTTAGGTATTTTCACGCCTCACAGTCAGACGGGAGCTCCCACAGCGTAAACACGCAAATATATTGTAGATTCAAACAGCGTCAATCTATAGAATAAGTTATTTATAAGCTGAATCATGTGTTAGGGCCTGGCCACATGTCCACGACACGGCGTCGTAAACGTAAAACGACACGGTGTCGCGTCGGAGCGCGACACATTATCCACCGTGCGAATATCCGTTGCCGCGTCGTGAAAACACACGACACGGCGTCGTAAACGTAAAACGACGATGTGTCGCGTCGGAGCGCGACACAATTATCCACCGTGCGAATATACGTTGCCGCGTCGTGAAAACACACGACGCTGTGTCGCGTCGGAGCGCGACACAATTATCCACCGTGCGAATATACGTTGCCGCGTCGTGAAAACACATGCTGCACCGGGCACCGCAGGTCGCGCCGCGCGCCGGGCAGATTAACTTTGCTGTGTTGAGTAGATGCACGGTGCGGTGCCACGTTCGATTACGACGCCGCAGCTTCTCGTACATGTTCAAAATATTTTGCGATCAGTTTTCAATTCGACATGGATCCTATCACACGTATTCTGCTCTTGTTGCTTTTAAGAAGAAGCATGAAGAAAAAGCAGAAGAAACGAAAATGTTGGATAAATCCATATCTTTCTATTATGAACCATGATGGCAGTCATTTCAAAAGGAAGTACGAGGCTTTAAAAATAAGTGATCACAAGTTTTATGATTATTTTAGAATGTCTGTGTCAAGTTTTGAAGAACTATTATGGAAAATATAGCCTCGTTTAAAAAGGCAAAATGTATTTACCTGCGACCTGCGGTGCCCGGTGCAGCATGTGTTTTCACGACGCGGCAACGTATATTCGCACGGTGGATAATTGTGTCGCGCTCCGACGCGACACAGCGTCGTTTTACGTTTACGACGCCGTGTCGTGTGTTTTCACGACGCGGCAACGGATATTCGCACGGTGGATAATGTGTCGCGCTCCGACGCGACACCGTGTCGTTTTACGTTTACGACGCCGTGTCGTGGACATGTGGCCAGGCCCTAACTCTTGTAATTTGATGTATAAAGACAGGGCGGGCGTCCCCTTGAGTTTGAACCGTTTTGTATAAAAGGACGGCCAATTTTGTAACTCCGTAGTACAGTTCAGCGTTGATCATCGATCCGCCATAGTTCACTTCACTTCCAGTTCTTGTTCTCTTGCATTAACTATCTTGTAACAGTGTAGCGTAGTACCATCGGTCCGCGAGTTAGTTTGTTAGTATAGCGTAGTACCATCGGTCCGCGATTTAGTGTGTAAATTCATAGACAGAGACTATAATTAATTAAGTGTAAATTTAAGTGTTATTCCGATCCTTGTTGTTTTGTTTGTTTGTTAATTTGTGTAAATATATATCGTCTGATTTAGTTTGCGTTTTCGTTTCGTCCGTTATTACCTTAGCCTACAGTCCACTTAGCTCCATAACTCATCCCTGAGTTTCGGAGTGCCATTGTAGACGATAGCCGTCGGACGCGGTTGTCCTCTACAGGTACCATACATCACTGATCAAGTGATGACACGCAATCCTAATCCTAAACACATTGAAATATTATGTGTAGTACAATGCTGTAGGTACAGGTCAAATAAGGCCAAGATAAGGTAGTACAGATGAAGATACAGGAGTTACCTCACGTGCGAGTAACTCGCCCACAGGTACCATACATCACTGATCACGCACTTTGTGAAGCATTATCTATAAACACAATGAAATATACAATGCTGTACAGAAATAGCTTGAGGAAGATTAATGTCATCGAGTCACTGTGTCTGTGTCGAGTTGGTTATGGATACAGGATAGGTAGGTAGGAGATAATCTATTTACTGGGTTAGGGTTTTATAGTAAATACACGCTCACATTTTACAACTTGGCTTCAATAGGGGTGGCGACTGACGTTCAATTCTGCAGCGTATACTGTAGTTATATGAATAAAATTAGCTCAATATGTGATGAAACAAAGAAAAAATTAATACAAACTATGATTTTATTTTGTATCCAACATAGATTTAGAAATTCTTTTCAGTCCTCTTAATTTAACAAAACAATAATTGTTGACAACCATGAACTTAAACGCACTTTTTCACGGTGAAAATGGCAAATGACTTGGAGGCATCCATACAAATATTGGTACCCATAGCCTAATGATGTCACGATTATAGGCGGCCATTTGTATCGAGCGTTTATAGCGCTCCGGAGAAACGTTGAACTTTGACGGTCATTTCTGACTTTTAGCACAGAATACTTATTAGTATTCTTTTATAGCAGTCAAAGTGTAGTTAGTCTGATATAGATATTAGACCCAAAAAAAAGAGTCAATAGGCATACCCAAAAAAAAATCGTTTAGTGTTAAGTTTGTTTAATTATTGAGTTTATTTTTGCTGTAAGTAGGTACATGTTCTTATACAACACGTATAATTATACTAATGTATAACATCGCTCCTTGACCTGAGGGATGCGACGGTCAGGGCTGTCGACGCCGCTGCCTTTTGGGCATCACATATTTGAGGAACCTCGACACGAAAGAAGAAGAATGTATAACGGTTCTTTTCATTGATATTTTTTTCTTTTGCTGGATTTATGAGTAGCGATGTGCCGTTTTCGAAATATCCGGAAATTTTGTATGGGAACTGAGGAAATTTTTCGAAAATTTTGTATGGGAAATTTTCGGAAACGGTACATCACTATTTAATGTTCATCACTAATCGTAGGCGCAGGCGTGGAACCTTCGGCGCAACCTTTGCGCTGTTTAATGTCAAATTCGCAAGTTCGTGCGCATGACGCAACGGCGCAGGCGCCGCGCAAATAAACAGCGAGCTAAGCACAGAAATAAACTACTACTGAAGATTTTCTATCGATTGTCACACATTATTATAACGAAACATCTATACTATACTAATTATAATTATTAATTATAGATTTGCATTGAAAATCTGCGGCGAAATGTATTCATTTAAAAAAAAATTGCATGATACCGTTTTGCTTTCTATCGGCGCGCGGCGCAGTGCCAGTCTGGCGCCATCTGTTGTGTTGGTCATAATTTCCTTTATGCTCTCATCACGCCGAAAAGGCTGGACGAATTTAATAATTTTTGGTACAGGGATACCTGGACATCCAAAGATGGTTATAGGATACTTTTTAACCGTGTACGGTAAAGAAAAAAATACACAGTCGAAGTTGTGGGAACCTTTTAGTAGCTCTTTACTACGTTATTTTGAGTGTGGTTGTCTGATAATATTTATCTGATTCTGCAACAAACGGATGGACATACAAACAATCGTTCGAATATTGTAGCAGTGTTAAATGCTGTCTTTTTGGAGAAAGTACAGTTTGATTAAGAACTTCCTCAATTCCTAAGTCAGTCGATGACTCACCAAAATAATGTAATTTTAGGTTACCTATATAACTTATATACCATTCCCCCTACAATTCACATCCTTTCGATTTACAAACTTAGCTTTGCCACCGTACGCGCCCGACGTTCGACGTGTCACCTTGTAATTGTATCAAAAAATCGTTAGTTCATGTTTCGTGATCGCAAATGTAAGTTTGTAGGGGAGACTGGGCACAGGAAGCGGTCTCGCTCCAATGGGTTACACCTGTCTACAAAACGACAAAGTTATATTTTCATTTAACAATGGCGTAGGATCCTCACGCTCGGAACTAAATTGTACGCGTCAACGTCAGTTGCAAGTTCGATCAGCTGCAGATTTAACTTGGTCGCATCGTACGCATGCTACATGTAAAAAAGACACTGGTTTCAAATAAATTCGCGTGAGTTACGTCTTTTTGCTTCCGGAAAATATTATAGGGGGAAAGGGTAAATAAAGTGCAACAAAGATGAACGTTATTTTTTTGGCTTCTTTAGTTGAGCGAAGGTTTAAAAAAATATTAGTAAAATTGCATCAAAAACAAAATATCAAGAATATGATGTGCATCGTTGCTGTTTATATAATTGTAGGTGGAAAAGAAAGAAAAATTCATCCATGATCATTAGAAGATATTAGAAATAGTCGTTATTAATTATGACATAGGAACAAGACGTGCTGGTCGCCGTAGGTGCACCAGGGTGCTCAGTAAGTTAATAGCCACTCATAGAGGCACACACAAGTTGGTCCCCACGGCTTACCAACATTTTAATCGACTCACAAATAGTAAAACATTGTTTACGAAATATGACATTTCTAACGTCCTCTACCCAAAATATCAGCGCTGTGTCTACCTTAGCAATATGCTTAATCATTGACACAGTTGATTGGCTTTGAGTGAGATCCTGAGATCTTTGACATGCCTCAGTTAATGCACTATTCTGGTAGCTAGGATAAGTACATTAGAAATTGCGCTTGGAACAGCCAAGTGTAATTCGAGTGACACTGATTGGCTGTATAGTGTCTAATTCAAAATGGAGTATTAGGGTCCCGTTTTAAGGGTTCCGTAGTCAACTAGGAACCCTTATAGTTTTGCCATGTCCGTCTGTCCGTCGGTCCGTCCGCGGCTTAGCTCCGTGATCATTAGTATTAGAAAGCTGAAATTTGGTATGAGTATGTGTATGTATCACGCCGACAAAACGGTAAAATAAGAATTAAAGAAAAAAAAAATTTCGGGTACCTCTCCAACACCTAAAGTGGGGGTGAATTTTTTTTTTCGTTCCAACACTAGTGTGTGGGGTGTCGTTCAATAGGTCTTTTAAAAATAACAGGGATCCTCAAACATTATTTTTTGATAAAGTCAGCAGTTTTGAAAATATTCGCTCCGAAAATAAGAAAAATAGCGTCCCCCCCTCTAATTTTTTAACCACGGGTCAAAAAAAATCATGAAAGTGAGGCTTTATAAGTACTTTTAATGAAAACTATATTGAACAAAATCGGTCGAGCCGTTTTTGAGTTATCGCAAAATTTCATAATTTTCTTAAAAGGACGTAAGGTGACTTCCAGAAGGTAATAAGGAATTACAGTTACTTTGGCGTTTACGACCTTTTGTATAGAGCTTGAAATCTTTCCTGTAACTTAAGTCTATTGTGAAGGATAAGCAACTACGGAATTTACCGTTTGGGTACGAAACTCTAAAAAAGATTGTACACTTTTTTTGATAAACGTCCAATAGAAGGTGCGATACAGACTTTATAGACGCCACGGCAACAAAGTGTGGCCTTTGGGCCCTGGTAATGAGTAGTGTTGCCTGTTAATAAATAATGACGGTGTACCGCAATGCGGGAGGAGCTGTGCACGTGATACCTTTTGTTCGTTACCTTGAGCTGTAATTTCCACATTTATAACGAAATGTATTATTGACCGAGTGAGGAAAGTGAGTCTGTTTCAGTTTGCCCTAACAAAAACGTATATCTGATTGATTGGATCTCGCCTAAAGGTCGCCTTTATCAATCGATTCTTATGAAATTTTGAGTAGCTTCCATAAGGAATATAGAATTTATAGTAGATACAGTTTTCCATCGAAATACGAGCGGAGATAATGTTTAAACGCGTACGAAGTTGCTCCTATTACGTCATGAAAAAAAACGCCAGAAAATTATCAATGTAATGAAATAATATTGTCTGTGATAAGTCATGTTTTCGTTGTGATATGCGAAAATCGTGTAAGTTTAATTATCTTATCCTATCTTTATGCAAGATCGGCAAGCATTGGGCAACAATTTCATCCGTTTATTGATCAAGCGAGAGAAACGTTTCGGAACAAGGTTCGACACAAGTGTATAGTCAGGTAGTTTTAGCCATTTTAAGTGGATAGACTTTGTATAAGGGGTCAATAAACTTTTTTCTGTTGCTCGTTGCCATGCATGGTGATCTTCTGGGCCACTCTTTTAAGTTACTCATACAACTTTGAATGAATTAATGAATGAAACCTTTTTATTTCGAACATAATAAAATCTATAGCAAATTAGTAATCTAAGGTAAGTATGTATGAACAAGATATTTATATATATACGTGGTACATAAAGCTACGCTTTTAACCTGCTTTGTCCACCATCTATGTTATAGGACAGGGGCATCTCCCAGCAACTGCTTTTAGAATGCTGCTGGGACTTTGCCTCAGATGGCTACATATTGATACTATCCTCCTCAAGATGGCTTGGAAACTATCAGTGCGGGCTTCGGCAAACATGCCTGAGGCACTACACCGACTAGGGAGTCCCATCAGCATTCTAAACGCATTGTTATATTGGACACGCAGAGCGCTGAAAGTCTGCTTCGTATACCTAACCCACAGACGTACTCTTACCACGAGATAACGTGGCCGCACTCGCTAGCGACACCATAAAGGATTTGTATGAAGAATATGTAAATCGATCCTTTTAACACGTTCAATGCGAAGCTTCATTTTGCGAACTCCCTCTCAATGCGTTACAACCCATGAGAGTCCTGTATTGAACTTTCTCGCTGTGCGGTACAAGTCACTTACAGCCTGTAAGAAGGGTTTTATATTTTACCTAAAATGTCTTTACCAAATACATATATATGAAATTTGATTATAACAATGTTTAGTCTAATAATGAGTCTACCTTATAATGCCTTCGCCGAAGTTGATGACTGTTCGTTGAGATTTTATAGACGAATTAATTAACAGGTCAAAATTGACTTGTAACGCACAGCCAAGACTAGCACAGATGAAAATGTCGATGATTTAATAGTGACGGGAAAGATAAATCAAATAAATATATCGATTTTTTTTTTATTTGTTACAAAACGAACTTTTCTAAGGTATTTTTTACATAACTTACACACAAGAATGTGTTTTTTTAGAATATGTGCAACCAGATGATGGGCTCATGTAAGTACATTTTTGTGATACGTTTGAGGGTATTTCAATTTCGTTTTCCGTACTTACATGAACCGCTGACGATGGTTGACTGCCATTCGGGGACGTGGAGGTTCCAACCGAATCATGTTCCAATATGCGAACTTTAGATGCTGCGAAACCATTAAGTTACTTACTGACTTTACGCGGTGGTTGTCCAACATTCTTCGAGACCGCTTTTTAGACGCATTCATGTTTACGTATAAACAGAAACAAACGTGTGTACTAACAGCAGGGTAACAACACTAGTGCACTCTGCACTTACCTGCAGTGCTATACAAGGCCCTACACTACAGGTCATATATGCCCTGTTCCGCACTGAATAACAAAAGTTTTAATCTGGTGCGAACAGGTCATATGTGACCTGTTAATTAATTTACATGTTATCGGATAGATCGTAAAATGACGAATCTAAATGTATACTTGACGATATAAAAAAAATTAAATATCACAACATTATGGCCTTCGCACCAGCGCAAAGTCGCATATTTCGGTCGCCGCACCAGGCGAAAGTTCAGAACAGGGTCAAAATGTCCTGTTTCGCAGTGAACGTGTTAAAATAAAATCATAAAAACTGCGTGCCTTTGAAGTCATATCGTCTGTTAATAAACAAAACTCTTAATTTAGTGAAGTAACAAATACCTACTTAAAACAAGTGTCGAGTACAGCGCCCTTAGCGGATACTTTGTAGAACTACAATTCTTCATAGAAATCGTTTAGGCAGTCCAGTCGCTAGCGATAACGGTCACTGTAAACTCATGCTAAGGGTACACCTCTTTATAATTGTATTTATCATTGTAATTGCAACAGTTATAAGCCCATTCTTATGTGGACTATCTCCTGACAATGCCAGTAAATATGTCAACACTTTTTCTAAGAAGTTTAATCATGATCACTATTGTGACAGAATACTAAGAAAAAAGTTGATCCACCGTTTAGTAATTTGTCTTTTAGAATAGGTACGGTATTTGACTAAACACACATTAAAAAATAAGGACATTTATACTATTGTACAATAACTGAAAAGAAGACGTGTTTTCACTACTGCTTTTTATGACGTCATATGCCTGTATCATCATAGAAGCTTCATACTAACCACAGACCATAAATACTAACAGATCGTTTTTGACATTTCATAAAGAGTAGCTGATTTGAGCTGTCATCGAATACCGTATTAATTCTTGTGCCAGTGACGAAACTAGGTACAGATTGAACGTAGGTACGAGTACTCGTACCTACTCAGCAAGGGTAAAAAGGTCGGAAGCGAAATACGATTCACTTAGGCACTGGTCCCACCGCCAACGATGAGCGAGAAGCGATTAGAACTATCACTTGCGAGTAGCGAGAAGCGAGTGTGTAGTTCCGATATTTTTATCGCTCGGCCAAAGAATATATACTAACGTAAAAAAAAAACGACGGCGACACTTGTATGCAGTAGTAACAAAACTCGCGGCTACGAGTGCGTGTCGAGGGGCGAACGCGGGCGAGTGCGGGACGCGCGCGGGGGTGAAGGGCATTCACGTGAATGCCTCGTCGAAGGATTCGGCATTACAAGGTCACCAACGCTTGAGTTACACCGATAGGCCGCTGTCGCGCCTGTTGCTCAGCTATAAGCGAGTGTTCGAGTACGGCAGGCGACTACTCGTACCACTCGCTCGGGCGAGTCCTGTCAAGACGCATGTATTCCACGGTATTAGAAGTCTATTTCAACTATTTCAAGTAACTATGGATGATAACTGCACTAAAATTATCGCTGGTTGGTCTCTCAGCGTGAGTTCTGACCGCCAAGCGAGTACCGCTGAGCGCGTTCTATTTTTATCGCTGGCATCAGCTAGTGAAGAGTCAGTAGTCGCCGGCAGTGTAAACAGCCACCGATCAACTATTAATATAAGTACACATTAATATAAGTACACACATCTTTTGTTCGTTTCTTGAGCGAGAAAATAGTCGACAGTTAATCGCTTCCTCGCGCTTGGTGGGACCAGTGCCTTTAACTTCGACGCAGAAAGGGGTATCAATTTTATGTCTGTATCTGAAGTCTGTCAGTGGCTTTCCGATAGTTAAGTAGTTGAGTGTTAAAGCGGCATAGAATTAAAGACTAGGGGAGACCCGGGGATTTTGTATTTGTCCTTGTTTCAATAGCCCTCGGTCTCACCTACAGGTTCTTTCATTAAATTTGTTCTTCGCAATTGGGCATATGACCGCACCGCTACGACTGGCAAAAAAAATGGAAGGCGGATTTCGCTTAATTTTTCAGTTGTAATAAAGAATGGTGCTCATCATCATATTAGCCGATAGATGTCCACTGCTGGACAAAGGCCTCCCCCAAATTTCTCCACAAAGATCGGTCGTGCGCCGCCCTCATCCAATTTCTGCCCGCGATCGCCCGCTATGCTAACCAGGTCGTCGGTCCACCTTGTTGGGGGCCTTCCCACGCTGCGTTTTCCGGTCGAAGGTCGCCACTCAAGAACCTTAATAAATAAATAAATATCAGACAACCTCACACAAATCAACCTAGTCCCAAATTAAGCTCAAGAAGGCTTGTGTTATGGGTACTAGGCGACGATATACATACTTACATATATAGATAAATAAATACTTAAATATATAAAACATCCAAAAAAATAAATAATAAGAATGGTGCTCAATGTTCTTGAAGTCGGCAAACCGTGTTGTATAGCTGCGCGCCACTATTTCTAAACTTAAATAAAACAAAATCCTCAAATAGGATCCCTGTAAAATGAATCTGTGGGCAGGTTTTACAAAAGCAAATAGAATCCTGAAGCGATCCACTCTAAGTACGTCACGTCTTCTTCGTGCACGTGACGTGTTTTTCTAGCTAGTCTATACGTTGGCTCTTCTCTAGCATATGGAGTGTGAAAGGGAGGAGCAATCTTCATAGTCATACTCATACTCGTACTCATTTATTCATAATGCACAAATACATTAAATTATAAGTCAATTTTACAAAATGGTATAAATTACGAATGTTATTAGTAGTTATTTTATAAGTCAATTTTAACTGTCATAGTTAGATAGCATTTTTTACAAATGTATCATAGTAGCTATGTTATTTAGGTTACATTTCCTTTCTAAAACTATTCGATTAATAATTTCAATACACAATTATAAATATTCATCTTTAGTTGCAACATTATACCTAGATTGTATCCAAAGTGTCCGCTGAAATGTGTTAAATTGGTAGCGCTACTGTGCCTGAAAGTACCTAGTTCTGTTACTTGGCAACGGTTTGTTTATATTTTTTTGATATAACTTAATTATGCTTTTTTTCTGTGTATACCTAGGTACTTAAAGGAACTGAGTAGGAATTACTCTGATCACCTAAAATATTAACATTTTCAATTCGACAGTTCACTGTTAAAAACTGTTTTTTTCAAACTTTTTTGCTACTCTAGTGCTATTGCGGACAGCATTGAAACTATTATTTACTGTTTACTGCTACACTTTCAAATATTCTCTATTCAAATATTCCGCTCCTTCCTTTTACACTCCGCACTCTAGCCTACCGTACCGTAACCTGTACAAAGTGGCACTTGAAAAATGGCGACGACGAGGTTAGTATCGCACCTGCCTACTGAGCACACGGTCCTAGGTTCGAATCTCGGCAAGGACAAATGTTTGTTGAACTTGTATATTTGTTCCTGGGTCATGGATGTTATGTATATATGTATGTATTTATATATATTATGTATATCCCATACCCATATTATGTAGTACTCGTATTACACGTATTGCTTAGTTTGGAGCCAGGTCGATTTGTGTAAGATTGTCCCTTAATATTTAATAATTTAAAGCCATAGTCCTCTTCTTCGCAGTTATTTAAAACCAAAATTATAATCTGTGAGTAGATGTCACAGGGGCTATACTATTACAAAAATCCAAATAACGTATTGAAAATCAGTTTTTTTTTTTATGGAGAGGTGTCATCGGTAGGAATGAAGGACGAAAACTCTCAAAAACGCGACGAAGTTCTAAGGAAACAATATTAAAAAACCGGTCAAGTGCGAGTCGGACTCGCGCACCGAGGGTTCCGTACAAACACTCCATAATTAAGTGGTTAAGTTAAGTTTGCACCTGGTATGTATAGCGCCCCATACAAATGAGGTGCAAAGTTAACGCAACCAATCCCGTTTGTTGTATGGGTGGCCCCCTTAAATCTTTATTTTATTTTATTTTTAGTATTTGTTGTTATAGCGGCAATAGAAATACATCATCTGTGAAAATTTAAACTGCCTGGTGACAGACGGACGGACGGACGGACGGATGGACAGCGAAGTCTCAGTAATAGGGTCCCGTTTTTACCCTTTGGGTACGGAACCCTAAAAAACCATATGCAGCAACTTGGGAAACCTCCTGTTTCTGAATTCGGTTGAAAAGAGCATTTATCGACTTGTTTACATATCTTTGAATTACCTTGTTACTGCCGTAAATCACAAAAAAACAGTTCTCACGAATAAAAAGGTCATTCCGTATCCTTCAGTATGGCTCTAAGCCCATAGGAATCACCATGTAAAAGTCCACCCCTTAAAAACTTCACCGATATAACTTGACCCCACCCACCTAGCTACGGTGACCTGGTCCGGGATCTACATAGGCCAGTTTCAGAAGACCTCTAGTTTAATGGAACACAAAGTTGGGCTATAAGGTTAAAAAAGCCGTTATGCCAGTTTTTGAATGGAATGGAATTGCCAGGACAATCTTCACATGAATATAAAAACTCAAAACGTTCCTGTTGAGACATCTTGTCGACTTTATTATTTTCTTTACATTTACATGTAAAGTATAGTAGATATAACCTTGATACAACCAGGGGCACCAGGGCTCTAATCCATACTATCCATACTAATATCATACGAGGGGAGGTCCAAAAGTTCGCGGAATGGCGGACTTATTAATCGAATACAAAGACGTTACTATTTTTCTTTTTCGATATAGTCCCCCTTAAGGTTAATACATTTGTACGATCGAGAAAGTAACTTTTCTGAACCTACAAAATAATATTTTTTGTTTTAGATGTCGAAATGAGCCAATTTTGCGTCCTTTACTTCATTATCGGTGTGAAATTTCTTTACCCGCGACTCTGTCTTCAAATTTGGGAATAAATATAATCACTGGGGGCCAGGACCGGTCTGTAGCGGGGAGGGTCTAATTCTTAGAAGCCACATTTGCCCAGGGCAGCTGTCGCAATACAGCTCTTGTGAACTGGAGAATTGTCATGAAGCAACAGCACACCCTTGGTTAACTTTCCTCACCTTTTTTCTTTAATACATTGCCGAAATTGCTCCAATAATGTTGCGTAGTACGTTTCTGTTATAGTGACGCCCTTGCTTTTGTAGTCAATCATTAATACACCTTGACAATCCCAGAATATCGTAGCCATTATCTTTCCAGCCGATTCTGACACCTTGAATTTCTTAGGTGGTGGGGTAACCTTCTTGTGCCATTGCAGTGACTCCTGTTTAGACTCAGGTTCAAAATGATGAACCCAAGTCTCATTTCCAGTAACAATCCGCTTCAAAACCGACGCAATTTCTTCGCCACACCGTTCCAAAAAGCTGCTTGACGCGTCGATTCGTTGTTGTCGCTGATGCGGCGTAAGCATTCGCGGCACCCATCTTGCACTAACTTTAGTCATGCCGAGATGTTCATGTAGGATCCTCAAAATGGTGGTTTCTGATACTCCAACTAATGTAGAAACCTGTTTCTTCTTCAGCCGGGCATCTTCCGATAGTAATTTCTCAACCTTTTCGATAATGTTTAATGTGGTGGCCTCAGCGGGCCGCCCCGAGCAAGGGTCGTCTTCAATTGACTCTCTACTAAATTTAAAGAGACTATGCCATTTGTAAACCATTGTTTTTCCAGGCCAATGATCACCGCAAACTGCTGACATCTCAATCAGGGTGGTCTGAGGAGATTTTCCTTGCTTCGTCAGGAACTTGATGACGGCTCGATACTCATTTTGCTCCATACTTGCAGAATTCTTCCGGATTGACTTGCTTGCTCGATAATAACTTTTAAAGTAATGACCTAATTAGTCTGAAATATGGTATATTTACTCTTAATGAGTTTGCAATTAGTGCTGTATTAAAAATGATGGTCATCCCCACTCCCATCCCCTCCATTCCGCGAACTTTTGGACCTCCCCTCCGTAAATGCGAAAGTGTGTCTGTCTGTCTATTACCTCTGCACGTTTAAACCGGTGAACCCATTTAGATGACATTTGGTATAGAGATAGTTTGAGTCCCGGGGAAGGTCATAGGATACTTTTCATCCCCATTAAATTTAGTATTCCCTTGGGATGAGCGGGTAACACTGCGCGGCACAGCTAGTTCTAAATATTGATATCTCAAGAGAGATCTCTGAAGTGGCGATATACCTTGTAAATCGCCACTTCGCCAAACCGATCGCGTTATGGCGGTTAACGTGAAATCTCACTTTATGACCATTTTAAAGATAGTTAAAAGCGATCTTAGAATAAATGCACCTAGAAACCTAGTCAGCGCTCGAAAGTGTAGCGAGTTTTAGAGAGCCACGAACTGTCACGGGCTCAGCTTGGTCCGTGCACGCATCTGTCACAACGTCAATATCACAAGCAAAAAGTATCTATGATTCGTTCGTACGCACACATAAAACCAAAACCGGCTTCATCCTTCTTAAATGCCATATGAAGACTAGGTAGTTTAGGCGTATTTATTCTAACAAGGTCATGTACCTGAGATATACCCGAGACATCACTTATTTGACGATATCTTAAAGTACACTCGAATTAGCGGCCAGGGTGTTTAATCGGTGGCACAATAAAGGGCATTATCACCGAACGAAACCATAAGCTTTGGTAATTTTAAATATCTAAAAGGTTGAACAGCGAATAAAATAATCAAGAGACAAAAGAACTCTGTTTTTTGGGAGGCGTAGCGTTTCGTTGGTTTGCCTTTTGTTAATATAATTCCTCTTTCAGCGGGGATGAACACAAAGTAAATTTTTTCGTACATTTTGATTAAAACATTCTCTGCAAATTGTCTGAATTACATAGTGGCGACACTGGCAAGTAGTTTTGCCACATTAAAGTATTATATTTCGTACACTTTTTGTGTGTACAAAGAGACTTTATCTCAGACATATTAAAATACATACGAAACGTTTTTACTCAAGTCATAGTCGACGTGTTTCGAATCGATACGCGATTCATCATCAGGCGCTACGACCAGTCGCGGCGGCGGCCTACCTCCTAGTCCTGAGCTCTCGTTTTGTATGTATTTAAAAAACTATAAGCGGTAAGGATGAGGCTTCCTTTTTGAAAAAAAAAATATATTACGACTAATGTATTGATAATTGCAACCAACTTTTTAAAGTAATTAATACTTTTCCCCGTGTTCTAGGTAGTAAACGTAGCTATTTCGTGCTTTCGTTGCGTGCGGTCGTAAGCTGAAAAATCTAATTTTCCGCGTGAATTTTGTAAATTTTGAGAAGTTTTTGAAACCAAAAGGGTATAGCCGTGTTTGTATGGGGCATCGGCCCCAGAAGCCAAATCGATTGCCGTTTTGCTAATATATTAGCCCAGATGTAAGATGCTATTTTACAAAAAAAGGACCCTGAAATACTTCAGGTTTTTGAGAAAATAAAAAAAAACGAAAATTGGTTTTTATTTTCTTTTATCTAAACTACTCAATGGATTTTTTTGTTACTTATACACATTATGTAGGATATAAAGATGTATTATTAAAAAAAAAATGAATTTCCAAATATCCTTATAAGTAGTGAAATTTTCACTTTAAATTTTTCAATCATTTTTTTTTATATTTTCGAGATAGGGACACCCACCAATTTTGACTATATTATGTATAAACTAATATTCTATAATATATATTTTTTTCAAAAACATTCACTTGGATCAACATATCCAAAATGAAACAAACTTATCGCCTGGTGACAATTTTTCAGACAGTTATTTTCAAAACCTCATATCTAGTTTGTTGATTGATACTGAGATACGAGCTTTATTTTAAGTAGGTATTTGTTACTTAGTTTTGGTTGTCAACTGACGTTATGGTATACCATACATTTGTTGGACTTAATGATGAGGATGAATGAGGTTTTGAAAATAACTGTCTGAAAAATTGTCACCAGGCGATAAGTTTGTTTCATTTTGGATATGTTGATCCAAGTGAATGTTTTTGAAAAAAATATATATTATAGAATATTAGTTTATACATAATATAGCCAAAATTGGTGGGTGTCCTTATCTCGAAAATATAAAAAAAAAATATTGAAAAATTTAAAGTGAAAATTTCACTACTTATAAGGATATTTGGAAATCCATTTTTTTTTAAATAATACATCTTTATATCCTACATAATTTGTATAAGTTACAAAAAAATCCATTGAGTAGTTTAGATTAAAGAAAATAAAAACCAATTTTCGTTTTTTTTAATTTTCTCAAAAACCTGAAGTATTTCGGGGTTTTTTTTTTTGTAAAATAGCATCTTACATCTGGGCTAATATATTAGCAAAACGGCAATCGATTTGGCTTCTGGGGCCGATGCCCCATACAAACACGGCTATACCCTTTACACTGTAGGTTTCAAATATATATATACCAATAAATCCCAATAGCCCTGTTCTGTTCTAGATAGTAAATCAATAATAATATGTCAAGTAACATGTTTGATCATATAGATAAAAATGTGTCAAACCGTATTTTAAAAGGAATAAGGCCTCTTAACATGCTGATGAACGTTCCTAATCGTACCATTCGTCCCTTGGTGCCCGGCTCCGCTTTTGTCCAGTCAAAATCGGCGCGCAGAAAGTCAGTCCGAGGGGCACATACGCCGATAATTTTCGGCGCATACAAACTACAGGTAGGGCCATATTATGATACGATGTACTTTAAGTCCCACGAAAGAAAAGAACCCTCTTTTCGGTCGTATCAAAACAACTGGAATGTAAACGCTTTATCGCAAAGGATCCCAATTTCCTACCGCAGGACCGTTTTGAATTATTTCCAACGGAGTTGCTCGGCGTTTGGGTAATGTTAGCGCTTTGTTTAATGCTTCTTTTATGTCCTTGCTAATCAGTAATGTTTGATGAAAATATACACTACTTAGGTATTATTCTAAGCCGTAGTACAGTATCGGGGGGGAAACTCCAATCAAATATGCAGGCTATGCCCGTATAGGTTAACTTCGTCACCATTCCTATTTCGTCCACATTCATTTCCCAAATCGTCCACATTTCGAAATTATCCACATTACCATAGAGGTATATAAAGTAACATTTTTAAAAACTTACAATTGAGAACCACCTTGTATCAAGTCACAAGAAGTGGTTGTTGATAAAATGGCTTGCAAATTTCAAAATTGAATAAGGACGATAGAGAAATGTGGATGAGTTGGGAATGTGGACGAGATGGGAATAAGGACGATATGGGAACGTGGACGAGTTGGAAATAGAGACGAGATGGGATTGTAGACGAGGTGGGATTGTGGACGAAACAGGAATGTTAACGAAATGGGAATATGGACGAAGTGAACCTAAACGGCTATGCCAAGTGGCCAACAGTTGTAGTGATATCTCGGATATCCACTTCGACGCACCCAGTAATTCCTATCCACTCTCAACACAGAACGGCAGTGAACTATAGAACGGTACTGCAGCTTTCACAGCTAATAGCAACTACACCAAATTTCAGAGACAGGTGTGGTTGTAGATGGTTGGCGGCGTTGCAGGTTCTCATGAAATAATGTTAATCATAAATTAAATTTCAATACATTCCTGAAGTGTTCGTTGTTTTGTGACTAGTACTTAGTATAATATAAATAATTCTTAGTTAAGTTTTATTGTTGGTAAGTTTTCATCTTCACTATAATTTGCATGCGGTGTTTACCTTTAAGTGATTGTTTTGGTGTAAATAATTTTTGGTGAACCTTAATAACAATAAAAAATATAAGTAGCTACTTCCTGCGGAAGAAATCATCTGGATTGTTAATGCGGGTACAACATCTAAAACGTGTTTCTTTTTTATAGACAGTGTGACTATCTGCATACTGACTGCAATAGATCATTATTGATAAATAGTCAGGTATAAAGTATCTTATAACTATACACGATGATTTTTAATCGGTGATCAGGTACCAACTTTTCTAACTCAGTCAATGATGGTGGCCATGTTGAAGTCCTAATTACATGAAAACAAACTTATTTTTCTATGATATTTTTTATTTTGAAAACAATTTTGCCTTAAATTCCTTGTCACCCTATACTAATCTGTATTTGTGAGCTTACGACCTTTTTAATAATTTAATGGCAATGACAATTTATGAGTAATAACTTGTCATTGTCATTTACCTATACAAAGTCGTCTCCGATAAGACAAAGAAAATGCTACCAACAGATCCGGTTCATTATTATGATTGTTCTTGAAATATTAACTCCTTTCTATGGAAAATTAATTTTCTATTAAATGTTCAATTAGTATAGATGGATATATTGTTTAAAATACGTTAATTATGCGTTTTGCCGATTATTTTGAACGAAATTAGTAAAAATAACATCCATCACGCTTATGTGCATCCGAACTTTAGATAGTCATTTGCCTTTTGCCTAAAATTTTGGCTACGCTTTTGTAGCTCATTTGTAGGTATGGGTGGCTTTGTTGAAGGTATTATGAGTGATACCACTCTTAAAAAATGTAACCGAGTTTCCGATCTCTGCGTATTGCGGTCTTTATTTCTGACATTATAAACTAGAGTCTCTCTGCTTTTCTATAAAGACCCCGGATTTTCGTCGCAGTCAGGTGGCAATAGGGTAGTTTGGGGAGTAAATGGGCCTGTGTTAATAAATAAGGAAAAACTAACATTTTTCACCCCATTTTTTTTAAAATGATAATCACATTTTTGAGTATTTTTTATTATTGTAATACACTCCGTTTGTCATTAAATTATAAACAATAAAAAATATAAATCTTTAATATTTAAGATATCTTGGTCTTTGTATTATGTTTATAAATTTAATTAATTTACGACAAAAGTTACATAATTAATTTAATTAATTGATCAATATTATTTTTTGGTATATTTATGCCTCCCCAAACGACTCTATTGTGACGTCACCGCTACAAATGTCCGGGGTCTATAAAGCTATATAATAAATAATTATGCTTCTCTCAGGCATATTAAAATACATACGATGTGAGTAAACCCGTTTTGTCTCTATTTTAATATATCTGAGTCCCACGGGATTTTCTATATGAAAAGCTTCTGAGGAAAATAGCAAACAAATTAGAACCTAACTTAGTGTAACTAACCCTCAACTGGCTTCCATATCACTAATGTACAAGTTGAACCTTGCCTTGCTCTAGCTTGTGAGATTAACGGCACTATTCCTCAAGTTCTCTAATCCATACAGGACAGTATAACTATATGGAACAGTAGGTGTTAAATGATAAATGCATTAAGAGGCCCTTAAAAAATATTTATTTTATATTATGATTATGACAAATATATTGATAATTTTAAACAAGTTTTTGAAGCGAAAAAAACTTTTCCCTGGTTTCTAGATAGTAGGCACCATATCTATTTCATGCTTTCATTGCGTGCAGTCGAAAATAAATAAGTTGAAAAAACCGGCCAAGAGCATGTCGGGCCACGCTCTGTGTAGGGTTCCGTAGTTGCTCATCCTTCACAATAGACGGGCTTAAAACAGCGGTTTTAAGCCCGAGGTTTAAGTTACGACTAAGATTTCAAGCTCTATAAAAAGGTCGTAAACGCTAATGTAACTGTAATTCTGTTCTGGAAGTGAACATACATCCTTTTAAAGAAAATTATGGAATTTTGCGATAACTCAAAAACGGCTCAACCGATTTTGTTCAATATAGTTTTCATTAAAAGTACTTATAAGGCCTCATTTTATTGAATTTTTCCATAATTTTTTGACCCGTGGTTGAAAAGTTAGAGGGGGGGACGCTATTTTTTTTTATTTTCGGAGCGAAAATTTACAAAACTGCTGAATTTATCAAAAGAATAATGTTTGGAGACCCCTATTATTTTTAAAATACCTATTCAACGACACCCTCCACACACACTAGTATTAGAACGGAAAAAAAAATCACCCCCACTTTAGGTGTTCGAGAGGTACCCGAAAACAAAATTTTATTTTTACCGTTTTGTCGGCGTGATACATACACATACTCATACCAAATCCAAATTTCAGCTTTCTAGTACCTACTAATGATCACGGAGCCAAGCCGCGGACGGCCCGGCGGGCAGACGGACATGGCGAAACTATAGGAGTTCATAGTTGACTACGGAACCCTGAAAAGACAGATTCCTGCGTGAATTTTGAAAATTTCGAGTATTTTTTGAAACAAAAATTGAAAAATTCAAACTGTTAGTTCTGGCAAACTTCTCCACGTGATGAACCAATCATGATTCCGAGTATAGGGATAACTTAATGTTTCTCCGAAAATTCCGAAATCTAAAAATGCGTAACTAAAGCAACGCCTTTTTTAGGATTCCGTACCCAAAGGGTAAAAAGAGGGACCCAATTGCTAAGACTCAACTGTCCGTCTGTCTGTCCGTCACCAGCCTGTATCTCATGAACCGTGACAGCTAGTCAGTTGAGATCTTCACAGATAATGTATTTCTGTTGCCGCTAATATAACAACAAATACTTAAAACGGAATAAAATAAATATCTAAATGGGGCTCCCATACAAAAAACGTGATCCGTTGCGTTAACTTTGCACCTCATTTTGTATCCGGCGCGATACATACCAGGTGCAAACTTAACTTAACCCGGCCAGTTAAAATGGGATAAGTGTTTGTACGGAACCCACGATGCGCGAGTTTGCCTCGCACTTGGCCGGATTCATTAATCACCTACTTACTTTCTGGTTCGTAGTGACCCAAAACGACTTAAAACGTTTTGCACCGATGCAGTTCATCTGCATTTTGACCAGTTTGTTATGCAATACGCGAAAGGAGAGCATGCGCGAGCGCATTAGCTCAAAACGACTTATATCCTATGCAAATGTCGTTCCAAAATCGACCTCATATTGAGGGTGTTATGGCGGATATTAGAATACCGTTGCGGAGGATAAGTCGTTTGAGCTTGGAATAACATGAGCATAAGGAAACGAAAAGTTGAAGTTCAGCTAAAGTAGTTGGCTATTGTATAAACGTGTTAACAGTTGCCAACATAAAAACGGCAGCCGGGCGTGTGCCAAAAAACTACTTGTTTTATTTTACAGAATAAGTAAAAAAAATTTAAGGTTCTTCTTATCTAGAAACAAGCTATAGTAGCTAGGGCACTACGAGAGTACTATCATGAGTACATCAGTGAACAGGTTTACAGTAATATTGTAGCAAAATCTAGGTATAGGTAGCTACAAACAGCTTTCATATGGTAATCATTTGCATACGTCATATACGAGTATATGCATTATTTGTCAGGAACCAAATTCAAAACATCGTTTACTGGAATGCTGCTCAATTCTTCTAAATAAATACTGAATCATATTGAAAAACACTTGACTTCATCAATCATCACTGTGGATAGTTTTGGTTTTATTATTCAAAAATTACTTGAAATTTGCGGAATATTTAGTCATGTTTCCTCTTTGTGTACATCAGTGACATTCACCGACTTTCAACGTCAGTTGCCAAAAATTTATCGTTACCAGTAAAATAAAATTGTTCTACCAAAAATCCGCAATATGGCGTGGGTTGTACCCCCTGTTGGACTATTAAATAGTTATTAAAATAATGTGTGCTATTTCCACATTCAAAAAGTAATCAAAAATCAACATATTAGCATATGGAGATATCCATATGCTAATATGTTGATTCCGTACAGGTTAACAGTAGCTACTATTATGTGACAGTGACAATCGTAACTGGATTACGTAAGCAACTGCATTCATTTTCGCAACTCGCATTTATAGAAGCAATTATGCCATTATACGGAGCCATGATTTCGGTTTTAGCATGTTATAAGAAAATATGGTATGGCATTCCGGAATGACAGACGAGACTTGACGTCATTGGTTCTTGTGAATCCGTTAGTGTTGCCAGTGTGTATCATAATACTCTCCGATCCTCTTATAACCTGTATGAATCTCATAAAATCGTGTTTTAAATCAATTATTACGACGCAATAAAACTTAGTCAAAGAACATGACAACCGTAATGGGTCATTGTCAGATTTAGGTACGCGTCTGTCCGGTGGACATTTGCGAAATTAAGGATTCCTGGGCCTAATTTTCTGATCCTGCGAGAATAAAGAGCGTTCCCTCTATTATCCGATGTAATAGCAACATAACCTGATTTCTTAACTTTTGACCACCGAAGGGACAAATATTGTTCTTTGAACTGACAATGATCCTAATGCATAAACGCATACTTATTATTATTTCGACGACGCGTTTGGCTCGGTTTGTAGACACCTGCCTACTGAGTCGGCGGTCCCGGGTTCGAATCCCGGCCGGGGCAAATATTTGTTCTTGGGTCATGGATGTTATCTATATATGTATTTATATATTATGTATATCGTCGTCTAGTACCCATAGTACAAGCTTTGCTTAGTTTGGGACTAGGTCGATTTGTGTAAGATTGTCCCTTAATATTTATTTATTTTTATTTATTTATTTATTTATTTGTACGACTGGCGGCAAACATTATTGTCCTTATAATTATTTTGTTACCATAAAGCCGAAGCTAATCAGTGACGTTAGAAGTGTCACTGGCTGGAGTGACATGACATACCTACCTTATTTTCTTATACCTACCATTGGTCTTAGGGCGATCGGCGCGGGGTGGTGACTGGTGACCATGCCAAATCGGCGCCCGCGCCGCTTTGATGGCGTGGCATCTATCCCAGTCACGTAGGTTCCCTTTTCAAATAGTGTTAAGTTTAAACTTATTTCATTACTTTATTATCACAGAACCCAACACTACTATTTTTATTTGGTTATACGGACTAGTTTTGAAAATATAAATAAAAAGTGGAAATCAGCGTCGTCTAAGAATCAGCACTCAAATGACGTCACCTACAAATATGAAATAAACATTAGTTTAACACTATTTAAGATGAGTCAACTAGCCTATTGATCTCTCTCTCTCTCTCTCTCTCTCTCTCTCGTTCCCTCTAAGATCCCAAATTCAATTGGTTCATACCAAAATATAAAGACGGCTTTTTTCTCGTAATATACAGGATGGAACACTTCTAAAGACTGGGCTGAAAGGAAAGTGTCATTTTGAGTGATCTACAATCGACCTATTATAATGTAAACCTGGATTGAAAGTAAAAAAAAGTCATCAAAATTGAATATTTTAATATCAGTGACAGCCCTACAGTACTAAATCAAAGGTTTTATTTACATTTTAAATTACACCAGTCTTTAACTTAAGCGATGTTCTAAAGATGCTAGGGTTGATATGTGCAGATTTTTGCACTAATGTTTAACAAACTGTATCTCAAAAATTGATAGAAATATTTACATAGTTCATTGGTGAAAATTGAAGTACCCAATCTGAACAATTCCCTGTTTGCTTAAAAGTCCCTCGATCTGTTCTGCCCTGAAGCTTTAATAAACTTATTTCATCCGTTATCCGTTAAGTATTTTGCGGGGATTTTATCGTCAGTATTCGATATGATTTGTGCAAAACGCAAGGACAAGATGGAAGTCGATTTAATATTAATAACTTGTTCATTATTAAAGATGATTTATTGCAGTAAGTGTAAGATTCGTATTCCCAAATGCTGTCTAGATTTAAAGAGAAGTAGTTAAAAGTTGGACCAACTCAATATATTGAGTAAACATTCACTTTCATAATTCTAGTTATGAATGAATTCAATTAATTGAAAAGCTAAACAAAAGAGGTATTAGTGAAATTGGAACTAATAATCCTCAAAAACAGTTACGAAATTCAAATTCATTCTTGAAATGTATTTTAATATAAGAGCCATTATATTTATTGTTGCACACTCCACTTAATTTTAGATTTTGTTTATTTTATATTTTAGTTATTTTCTATTCAGAATCACGAGATTTTTCGATCTAATTTGGAGAAAAAAGGGTCCCATCGTATATTAAGTTACGACAGAATTCGTTTAACAAAAACAATGTTCCTTTAAATCCTTTGAAATACGAATCTAACCATGCGTACAAATAAAAATCGATTGAAGCGACACAAACTTCTTATTACACTCCGCGATGTCGTCACTTTCCAACAAAACTCACAAGTAGAATACGATTAATAGTAGTTCCAAGTTTTTCCACACGCATATATAAATTGGTTTCCATAAGGCGTTCGAATTATACAAACTTACATTTTCAGTTGTCGAAGGCCACTATTTAACAATTGCTGATATTTTGTACGTGTCGTGTTAGATCCAGATTTTTCCACGCGCAATGCTAACTTTGTCGACGTAAGAGCTCAAATCAGAGCGAAGTCGTTGAAATAAAGTTTTGGGGATTGAAAGTTTATTGGGCGTGATATGCCAAAAGAGATCTTACGGGTATATGCATAAAATCGATTTCTAAATTAGTATGAGCTTAGGATTGAAAGCCAGTTTTGTAAAGGTGGAGGATACTTTCAATATGGAGAAGGTAGTATTTTATTAAAGTTATTTTTATCTTTACATTTACGTACTAGAATGATCCTGCTATTACGTTCGCGCGGAAGAAAAGTTTGTATTTATATTACTATGACAAAGTCAGATACTATAGCTAAAGATCTACATTACTATGCCACGATGGCGGTAGAGCATGGCAGGGAGGAAATCGGTATAACATAATACGAACACACCGCCGCCTCATTATTCCTTCGCCGCGCGGTAGTTACTGGTAGTACTAAGTACTTCATATCTACATATAGGTAGAAGAAAATATATGAAATGAAATAGTAATCGCGTTTACCTGACTACTTTGAGGGTCTCTTTCTGAGGATCTATATTAAAGCCATTTTAACTATTGACAAAGGCCTTAGAGTTGTCAATCCACCAACATGACACCTTATCTATTAAACACGCTACTCTTTTGTGACGCACGATAATTAGGTACAAAACCACACTATAGTACTGTTTTCTTGAATGTGATTGTGCACAACGCTAACCGAAGGATTATACTAAGCATATGGCTGCTTCAGAGATCTCTCCAAGATATCAGAGAGATATATGTAGAATTAGGGCCCTGGGTATCCCATTCAACTGATTGACAATGAGTCAATGAGTGAAATATATATTAGATATTGATTAGGGTTGTCGACGCAAAAGAACTCGATGTGAAACTTTCTCCGCTAAGGTTAGTTATTATTTCATTTCAAAAACTCTATCCTCCGCGTAAAAGGATCGCTTATTTTCAATGCGGAAATTATGATCCTTTGACATCCCTTTGAGCCTGACACGACTTTGAGTAGACTTTTCGAAACTCGATTAAAATCGTCGCGAGAGAAGAGGGTGCTAAGTCATTCGGTGAAGGCATGTTTTTTCCCGGCGATTATTTTGTATAATTATACCATGGACGAGTAATACTAGACTGCTGGTGGGTATAGCATACACTGATCTGTTCTTCACGGTAGGGCTGGGCGTCTTTACTTGACCCGGCCTTCGACCAATTCTAGAGAGATGAAGGAGATCTCTCCATTTCATCGCCATCCGACACTTTTGACGTGTACCTACTTGACAAGTGGCGATATATCTCTAGAACATCGCAACTTCGTCAATCCGGTCGCGCTTGATTTCCGTTTCCTTTGTATGTGACGGCATAAATAACAGGCGCTTACTTTAACTTGACCGTGTAGTGCGTGAAATTAGTCAGTTACGTTTCGTTCAGAACAAAAATTCATATAGATACATTAATAGGATTTTTAACAATCATTATCGCCTTCGTATTTCTAAAATTGAGATATGTCACTTGAAGTTCATCGCATTTTAATGACAGTTCAAGCGCCATATATCACTGTTATCACTGGGGAAAAATAGGCAAAGGCAGGCTACCTATTGAGAAAACGCTGGACAATCTTCCTGATACACGCCTCCACTCCCGGAGACCCATCTGGTCAGACTCCCAAATTCAAGGCCCAGAAAGTTTCTGTACCGATTCAGAATGGAGAAAAAGCTGGTATGCACCTCTCTTAAGCAGCCCTGACCTTGATCCAACTAAGGAACTGTCCGGCTTTGATGAACCACGAAGGATCTGTGTCACGCTTAATAGAATTAGGACAGGAGTTAGCTGTTGCAACTACAATCTCCACAAGTGGGGCTACAAGTCTTCTCCGAGCTGCGACTGTGGTGCTCCTGAACAAACAACTGCTCATATTGTGGAGGAATGCCCTGTGAGACACTTTACTGGGGAGCTAGGCGACCTGCACGCGCTGACTAAGGATGCCAGGGAATGGCTATCAAATCTAGACATTCAACTGTAGGGAGCTCCGTTTCTTTGTTATGTGTTTGTCATATGTACAAACTTTTGACTGAAAAAAAAGCCATACGATAATAGTACTGTTATCTAATAGAATTTTGACGTTTTGCGATCTCTCAAACGACATTCTCGAATTAGGTCCCAGGGGGGGTATTCGACCAATTTTAGAGATATAATGGAGATCTCTCGTTTTCATCGCCATCCGTCACTTTTAACGTGTGCCTACTTGACAAGTGGCGATATCCCTAGAACATCGCAACTTCGTCAATTCGGACGCGCAAAATTTTCGCTTCCTTTGTATGTGACGGCATAAATAACAGGCGCATACTTTAAATTGACCGCGTAGTACGTGAAATTAGTCCGTTACGTTTCGTTCAAAACAGAAATTTATATACATGAATAACATTTTTGACAATCATTATCGCCTTCGTATTTCCAAAACTGAGATGAGATATGTCACATGTGTCATTAAAACGCGATGAGCTTCATCATCGCGTTTTAATGACAGTTCAAAGGCGAGATCACGGAGAGATGACTGTTATCTAACGGTGATCTGACGTTTGGCGATCGACACTCGAATTAGGTCCCAGGTCCCATATTATTATGTCCCCTAGAGCACGGTTTCTCAAACTGCTAGATGAGGCGTTTGTAAGCGTCTTGGACGACAAGCAAAATTTGAGAACCTCTGGGCTAGATTGTTTTAAGTGCGAATTAAAAATAGGGTTGCATCGATTTTATTTTTCATGATTTGTATTTTTTTTTTCTGGGACAGTGGCACTGGATTCGATGTGTCTATTGATATCTGTTGGGGATATCACTACTATAATCTCCACTTTAGCGATGTTCACCTTTAAATCAATCCTTTGGTGTCGCTTGGTAAGTTTTGTAACTGGCTACAAAATGGGAATCCAATTTTTAGTATCTACACTAGATTTTAGAAGTAAGGCATGCTAACAAAAATTTCTAAGAAGAAAACACACCTCAAAATGTAAGCGAGTTATTCGGCGTTTTAACAGTTAGACTTGTCTTAACTAAAACAATCGTTAAAACAATAGTCCATAGTGAAAGTGCAATGTTGTATTGTCTACTTTCTACGCTCCATAGACTGCCTGGCTTGCTAAAGACCGACATATGTGCTGAGAGGCTACTATGGAACTGCGACGTTTTAGAATAGCATGATTAGACGGACATGTTTGTTATTTGACATTGTCTTTTGTCTAATGTTACATTGTTTTAT
This sequence comes from Apotomis turbidana, assembly GCA_905147355.2. Classification (NCBI taxonomy): domain Eukaryota; kingdom Metazoa; phylum Arthropoda; class Insecta; order Lepidoptera; family Tortricidae; genus Apotomis; species Apotomis turbidana. Next base: position 55,763,461 of record LR990280.1, on the reverse strand, counting down.
CTAGATACTATGATAAAAGTCTAGATTTGTAATAAAAATCAGGGACCTAATTCGGGAATGCCGTTTGAGAGATCCACAAACGTGAAATCTTATCGCCTTTGAACTGTCATTAGAATGCGATGAGCTTCAAGTGACGTATCTCATCTCAATTTTGGAAATACGAAGGCGATGATGACTGTCAAAAAAAATCTATGCATGCATATGGATTTCTGTTATGAACGAAACGTAACTGACTAATTTGACGCATGACCCGGTCAAGTTAAGTATGCGCCTGTTATCTATGCCGTCACAAACAAAGGAGACGCAAATTAAGCGCGACCGGACTGGCAAAGTTGCGATGTTCTAGGGATATCGCCACTTGTCAAGTAGGCACTGAGGACACGTCAAAAGTGACGGATGGCGATGAAATGGAGAGATCACCTTCATCTCTCTAAAATTGGTCGAATTTCCCCGCAGGGTTTTAGGATAAGGGTGCGTTTTCATTGAAGCGAGACAGAGCGGAGATTTGCGGAATAAACCAATCACCTGAGTTGAAATCTGTATCTCAGCTCCGCTTCACTTTCCGCTCCGCTCCCATTCAGTGGAGACGCACCCTAAATCTTTAATAGCGCGATGCGTTGTCGTTTTGTATGGGCGTGCGGCGCTATGCCAGTCTGGCGCCATCTCTTGCTCATAATTTCTTTTACCTCTCATCTCGACGAAACGGCTGGACAAATTTTAACCAATTTTAACAAACCACGAAGTCGTGGTATAGGGCGAGTATACCAGCAATAAACCAATTATGACTAGAAGTCGATCGCATTAATATGATAAAGACAGTAAAGCTTCTTAGGATGCTCCGTTACCGCGAGCTATCCGCCCGAAATGTACATGAAACAAAAAATATATGAAAATGTTATTAGTTTTTACTAATAACATTTTCATATATTTTTTGTTTCATGACAAGCGATTGCTCACAGTGGGGTAGCTTCCTAACACTGGGCCTGAACTTGACGTTAACACTGACACTGATTTCGACATTGCATTCATACTTCTACTACTTATTCAACTGTTAACGACATTTTTTTTACATTGAGTTAAAATTAGCAACAAGTAACTACAGCAATGTCCGCAATCATAATTAATCAGTTTCACGTCCAAAATTTCAATTTCCTACTGGCCTATGATAGTTTGCTTTTATCACGCGATAAATAAGCGACAAATCATCCGTCACGTTTGACAGAATGCGAGTGTGAGTGACAGATGCTTTGTCACTTATTTTATCACGTGATAAACGCAACCATCATAGCCGCTGGTGATTATTTCTTCATACAAAGGTACTAAGTAAACACTCGAAAAAAATACGGCCCACGTTTCAAGCAAAAATAGTATCAACACTAAAAGGAAATATCGAACTTTGACTATCATTTCTGAATTTCTGGATCAAGACGATTTTGCTTATGCTCGTGGACTTTCGATTTAGAGCTATCGCGGAGATACAGACTAATAGACAATCGATGACGATAATATACTTTTTCTCAAACATGCAGTGAAATATTGTCTTTACGTTCCTTATAATAGGCTCGGAAGTATCGCTTTTTGGGCGCAACAACTCGAGAGGACTGTAAAGGGATTTCATACTGCTTTTCAGGCCTAGGCCTGCAAAGTATTTTTTTTTTGGTTTCAACAACAAGGTCATTCACACAGCTGGCTGGTTTAACAAAAAGCAGGTTTTGTTTTTAAAGGTTGGTTGTTAGACTAAAATGTCCTATTTGTCAATTAATAAAATGTTGTTCTTTGAAGTATATTTTTTTATTTCATTGTATGTTTGAGAAAAGCACTATACATGCCTCGTCGTGAAAACGGATTCCCGGCCTCGTATCACTATCCGGCCTCGCTCGCACGCTCGCTCGGCCGTATATACCTACTTGGCCGGAAATCCTCATTTTCCTGGCCTCTGATGTAATGTACTATTACAATGCATGTGCTCGAAAAGAGCGTATTCTAGGCATTGAAACTGTGCGGAAAGTACTACTTTTCCGCACTAGTGCTTTTTACGTTTTTTTTTTTATTATTTATAGCCGTATCTGACTGCCTGACACAAAGGGCCTTATCACACTTGCGATTTGCGAGCGTATTTTCTATACAAATAAGCGACGCGGCGTACACGCTGCGCGATCGCCTTCATACAAAATACGCTCGCAAATCGCAAGTGTGATAAGGCTCAAAGAGGTTTTATTATTTACAAAAAGTTTGATAAATAAGTCAAATACCGATTATTATCACGTATAAAAGTACAATAAAACCAATATTTCATTAATTAATTCATTCAACACGTCATTAATTACATTAGATATAAAATTTGATTAATAAACGAACTTTAAATCGTTATTCATTAAATAAATTTGGCTGAATGTACACGCGCTTGTGCCATTTTGACATAAGACGAAAATTAAAAAAATAACTATTGAGGCACTTTAGTTGATCCTAGAGCTAGCTATTTGAACCTCTCAACAATATAAAATCATTGTCAATTACTTAAAAAAAAATAGGACGTGTGATTTTTGGAAATGGCTTTCGAGTTAACTGTCGTACGCGGTAAATTCGAGATTCGTCTCACAATCCTCCCAAACGCAGAAACCGGTAAAAACAGCAAATACCGTGTGGGACCTATTAAAAAATAGGACAAAAGGCTGAATATTTTCACAAAAAGCTTTTAGTGGGATTGCGAACAGTAGCAATCAAACTAGCTGGCGCGTGTAGACATTGTTTCTGGATTTAAGGACCGCTTAAAAGGTTTAGTGGGATGATAAACTAAATTCACTTTGCGTCAAAATGGGTGGATTTTTCAACCACTGTAGGTTGTATTGTTCATGTGGGGATAGTTACCGCCTAGGCCTTTTTATCCTATAAATAATAACTATTCACCAATGTAACGGACTTTAATAAAAACAATCCGAATGTTCAATTCCTCTTGATGGATTTCATTATCAAAATTATCAAAAGTACATTTTTCCAAATAGATTATATTAATGGTAAAAATAGGAATCCTTTTTAGAAGTTTCTTAAAATAAAGACAATTTTCAACTTCGCGGACATAGTTACGTTCTTCCCTAAATTCTTCCTTTCTTATTCCGTTCATTTGACTCTTCCACACCCGGAACATGTTAACAGTTAATTCTATAGAGTTGAACTCAATTTTGCCACCTCCCGTTTCATTGGCTAAAGTGATTTCATTTCAAATTCGAGTATTGGAACTGATTTTTGTGCTTCAAAGACGTGAAAGGTTTACCTGTGGAGTATAATACTTTGGGAGGACAGATACGGCACTTATCTGTCGTTAAAAATATACGACGACGCGGTTGGCGCAGTTTGCAGACACCTGCCTACTGAGCCGGCGGTCCCGAGTTAGAATCCATCCATGGATGTTATCTATATATTATGTTATCTATATAATATTATGTATATCGTCGTCTAGTAGGTACCCATAGTACATACAAGCTTTGCTTAGTTTGGGACTAGGTCGATTTGTGTATGATTGTCCAGTGTCTAAACACGCACGAGTAGTTTAGTCGTAGTAGTTCTTGGAAATATTCCCCAATTTTCCCCATTTTTTTGTACTACAATGGTAAAAATGTCTACGTCACCCTAGGCTGTAAGTGATTTTCTGCCCACTACGGGAAAAAATGCCACTTTCTGCCCAAGGCAATACGTAGGTAATACTTTAGACAAACCGCTGTCGGTAATTCGTAAAGCTCCAGATCGCATATATTTACAAACCCATTTTAAAAAATGCACAGAGCGATTCTTTGAAAAGGCCGCCCTTAGTAAGAACCCTCTCATCACTAAAGCCGTTAGATATTCTCCAACCCCAGATGTGCCTACTAAAGACCGAAGACCAAGACACATACTAACAGACGGACTGAACAAACTCGCGCAGCACTATGCTGATTTCCCCCCATCCTTCATGAGGAAAAGAAAATTCTGGTCTGACGAAGACACGGACACCGATTCTGACAGCCCGGCCGCCGGTCCCGACGCTGGCCCACATCCACCACATTCGCGTGCCTCAGACACAAATACACATTCACCCACATCTACACCAATTAGTGTAGGAAATACCCAAACACAGACACACAGACACTCCACACAGCCACGGAGGGCTTCCATCAGGAAGCACACCAGGTGGAAGCCCCCGTTGCGACAAAAACCCGGCGCCCCCGCGTATTATACTCGGAGGGCGCACTATCACTCAAGGGCCCCCCATTGGAAGGCAAAAACCAGAATCACAGGCGACTCGGAGGAGGTGATAGCAGCAGTAGCTGCAGCCCGACAAGAGCAGGTTCTTGCCCGGCACCAGCCACAACCCCAACCAGTGATCCCCAATGGATCAGGTTAGTAGTTTTTAAGTTAGTTTTTAATTTAGGTTAAGTTCCTTTCGGCGGCCCGTTCAAAAGGACGGGCCGCGTCTGTCCCAGCAGTGCAAAGGGCCCCTTCGGGCCCGCAAGCAAAAATAGTATATAAAAAAAAAAATATATACATATATAATAATAATTAAGTATAACATGTTTAATTGAGCAATCAACATGTTTACAAGCTTTTGCATTTAATGTAGGATTTAATTATTGTTCATCGTAAATAAAGATATAGTTATTGTATACTGTATTGTTTGTAACTTCACAAAAGTACACCTACATTCCTTGGAGTTAACATAACTAATACAGTTTCATTAGATACCAAATCGCCTGCCGTACTGTACTCGGAAAAAACACTAGGCAGCCTTTATTGTTTCATCAACTTGGCCAAGGCAGTAAAGTCCAGAAGGGTTCACATTATACAAGATGGCGGCGCAAACGTAGCACCGTGAGAGTGAAACAGGGGTGTAAAAGGCTGCCATCGAAGATGTAAACAGAGTACTTCGTCGTTCCCTCAATAATGAAGATCGCGAGCACATATACAATATAAATCAATATCAGACAAACACACAAATCGATCTAGTCCCAAAGCAGCTCTAGTAGACTTGTATTATGGACATTAGACGACGATAAACATACTTATAGATAAATACATACCTAAATACAAATAACATCCACGACCCAGACGCAAACATTCGAGTTCATCATACAAATATTTGCCCTTGCTGGGATTCGAACCCAGAACAGCCGGCTCAGTAGGCAACCACGTCTTCGAATATCTGTTTCTACTCAGTGCGGTTATGTTGCGTGGACCGCCCGGTGCACGCTGCCGCCCACTGCCTTCTTTAGTCTGTCAGGCCATCTAGTAAGCAGAGATGGGCCTTAATCGATTAATTTTTAATCAATTAATTAATCGATTAAAGAATTAATCGTCACAAGATTAATCGCGATTAAATTAATCGACAGAGTTTTCGATTAACGATTAATTAATCGGTTAAATTTCACGATTAATTCTTGATTCAAAGTTGGAACCCGCTAATTTGTGCACGATACAGAAATGCAATTTGTCTTGTCATTTGTACAAACACTTAAAAGTTTACAAAAAATATCTTATTTCTTCCAAATATTAATCAAGAGAAAATTAATTAATCGATTACAAATTTAATCGGGATTAAATTAATCGAAAGTTGTACGGTTAAGATTAATTAATCGTTCATCGCGATTAAGTAGGATAATCTTAATCGTTAATCGAAACTAATAAGTGCCCTTTCTTGCGCGCGTCTGCTATCGATATTACGTATACACTATATTATATTATAACAATCTATTTCTCCAGACAGTGCTTTGAGGACAGCATAATATATTCGAAGAAGTTCAGGGTTCGTTTCTGACATATCGCGGAAAGTCACATCGTGATTTTGAGCTCTTTTAATACCGACTCGAGCTCGTGCACAAATCACGCGAGGTTCGATAGGGGTTCACGAAAAAATCACGACAGATCCCGTTGGGGGGGGGGAAGGGTATAAGGAGGCCTCATGTGTATTTTTCTACGGAGAAAATCTCCGAAAACCACATGAATAGATATTTTTTCTCGGTTTCGTTAAAAATAATCTTCACGTGTCAAATATGTACTTCAAAATAGCGAGTCTGTTTTATAAAATTCTGGCGGAAAAAATACATGCGAGGTTATGATGGGCAACAAAGAACCTCACCAAATATCACCCATTGTCAAAAACTAGCCGAAACAACTCGCGTGATTTGTGCACAAGCCCTTATATTGATTTAAACTTAAAGCCTGACCAGAAATATATGAGGATTGTCAAGAGGGCGCTATTTATAAGACTTATATGGCAACAATTTTGCAACCAATCGCAACCCACTATAATGACATTAGTTTAAATACCTGCCAGTTCCTATGATAACCTAGTAATATGAGTTTTCTCAAACATGCAATGAAATATCGTCGTAACGTGCGTTAGAACAGGCTTCGAAGTGTCAAGTTTCGGGCGGAACAATTCGAGAGAACTGTAAAGGAATTTCATACAAAATTGAAGGCCTAAGCCGGGAAGTAATTTGTTTTTAATTTTAATGTAAACATGGCGTCTGTGTGTATGAACAGCTGATATTTTTTTTTTTCTAGTAGCTACCCATTCAGCCATCGGACCAACAATATCCGTGTTAATGCCTAGTACACACGAACTGAAAATACCGTCTATACGTAAGTCACCAGAGACCATAGACAATATTAAAAATCCTCTGCCTTTATTATACTTATTATAGAAACTAAGATTCTTATTATCAGGTTGTGTATAATGGCCCTAATATTCGCACACAACACACGTGGACTTATTAAAGAAAAAAAATATAGAGGTATTGGAGGGAAAATTAATAATACCTTTTTTAAACATGGCGTCTGTGTTCATGAACTGACTGAACAGCTGAATTATGTTTTTTGAGTGGTGTATTTTTTGATTTCATTGCATATGTTTGAGAAAAGCACTATACATGCCTTAGCCGTGAAAAGGGCTTGCCGGCTTCGTATCACTAGACGGCCTCCCTTACGGTCGGCCGTCTATACCTACTCAGCCGGCAAGCCCTTATTTCCCGGCGTCTGCAGTAATGTACTATAATGGAATGCACTCTTTTCCTGGCTGGTTTTCGTGTAGTAAACACGTGTACACTTTATTTATAATATTACGTTCACGACCGTTAATGATTTTCGGCATTTTGTTTGGATATTTTTAAATATTTGTCTTTTAAAGATACACCACGAATGACATTGACGTTGTTGACAAACCATCATAAAATCATTGCCAGTGTAAGAAATTAGTTCGGACTTCCGGTTCGTGTCTCAAGATGGCCGCATGCGTTTAAGTTTCGTTGTTCATTATTTATTCATTTTAGTTGTTCAATGTGTAGTATTGATAGCGTATTGTGCAGTGATCTAACGTATGAGTGAATAGCTAATGAAGAATTCAACTTGAAGCGTTCATAGCCCTTCCTGGGTCAAGGCCCGATAGTCCGCGTGGTTTTTTGTAAATCGCTATCACTACAAAAAGCACGATTTTTTCAACTCACCGTACAACGTGGTATCAATCCTCTATCTAGTCGCCTAGTGCGATTGACAACGAGACATTGGCAGTAATGGTCGCTTAACTGTGACCGGTTGCCATTTTTAAAAAAATAGAATAGAATAGAAATTAGTTCCAATTAAATTCCGCAATATGGCGCACCCTCATATATTTCTGGTCAGGGTTTACACGATTTTGCAAGAGGGCGCCAGGACCGATCGTTCTGGAGAACTTTGGGGAAGCAGGAGTGGACGTCTATCACCTGGATATGAGAATAATAAATGACCCCTCTCATCTAAAAGTAGATTTTAAATACAATTTGAACGTGACTCAGTGCTGTTTGAATAGGACTGGCTATTTCCGACATAATACCCTGTTCAATGCCGCGATATTGTTAGGTAAATTGAAGATGTCTCAAAGCTCCGTTGAACCTCCGTCTTGAGTTATCTGAAAGCATTTTGCATTTAGAATGTCTGGCATAGCAATGATATTTTAACAAGCAAATGATTTATTTGTATTGATGTTTGTGCACTGCGTCAAAGGACTGTGCTATCAGGACCGGAATTCTTGATAGCAAAAATCAAACTTTGAGAGGGTTCGACCAAAGTGTTTTATCGAGTATCGATAAATAGTGTTCACTTAACGAAACATTGTTATTGTAATGAAATCTGGGTTTTGACATCATTATTTTATTCCATACATCTGCAAATATGACTTTAGACACGTTATGTTAAGTTATGCTAGACGTGCATGCCTGCGCTGTTTAAATCACAATCAGCTGTTTTTATCGATGCTGTTTTAATGTGGAACTACCACATTATTATTTTTATACATATTGACACAAAGGTAAATTATGAAAGCAAAATATAATGTGATATACTGCAATGTAAACAGGACTCGGACAACTGAGCTATCACATCAGTCAAGTAGCCTATTTCATAGTGAAACGTGTGGGCCAAATTTCTTTATTTGTGGCAATTCGCTATGAAAACACGGTTTGGTATTTTTGCGTTCACTATTGTTTTTCACTCGTATCTTTGTTAGTTTTAAAATTGTCTGCTTTATTTGTTTACTTTTATTGATATAATTTTGTGTGTGAGTAGCAAGCAATGGCATGGCGTTAATAGAGCCCAATTTCGACCGGCTTGCTCACTTCAGGACGATTAATCAATAATCATCATTTCTCCGGTAGTAATAACTACCGGAGAAAAATAAGCGAAATCTACCATCTATTTGCACCAACTTATAGTATCTCTGTTTGGCCCTACGGATGACTGGTAGAGAATGCCATTTGGCATTAAGTCCGCCGTTTGTACTGACTTTTGTTTGGTTCAATAAAGTTTAAATAAATAAATCTATCCCGGCTAATCCTGGGAGACGAACTGTTAAGCGGTTGCCCCATAAAAAAAGGATTTAAGAACCACCCTTTTTTAGGGGTCCATACCCAGAGGGGGAAACGGACTAACGGACTACGTACTCTAAAAAGGAGGAAATGATATTTATTTAAATTGAATAAAGTAGATTAAATATTTCAAGGACGGGAAAATAAAGGGGTGAGAACTGTGAAGGGAGGTGAATTGGTCCTCCGATGTACCTAGGGCAGCCATCTCCAAATTCGCCGAACCCGCACAAACACTTAGAAAACCATGTCCGAAAATAATATTATAAAAAAACAATCGCTCTTTTTTTCATTCCGTCCGAGTTATCCCCGGTAATTTTTTGAAAACCCCCGGATGGCCCTCGGATGGCCTCTAAACTAGGACGAATCCGGGGAAACACGGACGGATAGCACCCTTCGATGTCACCTATCGAGCTACCGCACGTTTTTACTGTTTATATTTAATGAAAAAACTAACTTCATCATCTTACATTACTTCATAGGTAAACAACAATCGGTTCAGAAATCGCACCCAATCACAATTTATCTCATAAATTCAACTCGAAATGTTTAGAACCGCGATTTCTCTCCGATTCTCTCGAAATTTCTTTCAGTTTCCGTTAAAAAAATCTTTCATTTCCCCCTTTCAGGACTACGGAGTTAAGGAAATAAGTTGCGGGATTATGTTTGATATGCTTTCGTAAATACAGTTTCGAGATTGGATTTCTTTTGAAATATGTTTGACAATTTGCGTTTGAAGATGCATGTTTAACTGGCGCGTGCTTCGGAGGTAACTTTCATTTCTAATCGTAAATAAGCGTGCAGACATTTTTTTTAAGATGTCAATCGATCCTATTTTTGTTTGGGCTCAAAGTGGGCTCAAATGTTTACAAGAGATTGAATACATTTAGAGTGCTTTAAGAGTGTTAAAGTTCGACATTCCTACGGAGTACAGAAAACTATCCATACTAGTGGCGAGCGTGCCGTGACGTCTTCACGAGAAGGTAACAATATAATGTATGGAAAATAACTAAATTGCCATTTTGACCGTGCAAAAGTGCGTTTAAGTACATGGTTGCCATACAATTCTTGTTATGTTAAATTATGAGGATTCTGATCACAATTTCAAACATACTTTTGGACTTAAGTGTTATAATATTTGCGTTAACATATTTCAAACCCTTTCATTGTCAGAAGTCTATATGTATTTTAATAATTTGATCGCGTCCAAATCTGATAAAGCTATGCCTTCCCAACAATGAAGTCGGTTTTTTTTTTGTTTTTTCTATGCCGCTCGCTCTGCCTCATAACTTTTCAAACCAGTAAAGAGCATCACCCGTTAAAAAGAGTTACGTTTAATTATGTCGCTGTACGAAAGTAAAAACGTCGCGTGGCTCACGCGACCGTGTCGTCCGTAATCTACTGGGTTTTCACACGGAACCGTTTTATACTTCTACTGGTACAATGTACCTACTTACATGAGCTTTTTGCATTTGATTTGTTTTGCGAAAGGTCCAATTGATATGATTGATTTTCAACCGAATTAAAAAGAAGACGGTTTTTTGTTAGTTAATCCACAGTAATGTCTATTTGGAATTTTCCAAACTCATTACTAAAGGTGCATACTGAACGCTAAACCTCCTACAAGAATATATTGCAGATATAGAAGCATCTTCCATAACATCGGCTAAATCTTGCATGGTTGACGTGGCAGCATTTTATGTACGTTTCCATATTGGAGTGTCAATCATCTGGGCAGTAGCTGTACACTTGTACAGTTACATTTCGAGGCTTATACGTCGAAACCTAAGCCTTTGTCCTCGTAAGTGGACGAGAGGGCATACCAAGCGTTTTTTTATGTATGTATGTATGTCAAACACTTTACTGTACATAAAAAACAAGAAAAACACATTACAAAAGAACAAGCATGTACAAAGGCGAACTTATCCCTTTAAGAGCCCACCCATGCAATATTCGTCAGGTGAATAATCCTAGATCTCAACATCCATAGTGTTTAAAAATCTGTCCCTTGAAAATAAGAAACTTAAACAGTTTATCTTCAATCTCGTCAACGTGAAAACACGATTGGTAATAATTTTCTCGATACTTTTATCTCTCAAACATAACCCTTTTTTTAGATATTTTCGGTTGGATCTTCAAAACTCTTCCGTTTTTAACAATGTTTTTTAGCTTAATAGATGCACAATTATAAGTTCTCAAAAACTGTAAAACTATTTTCAATACAAAATGCACACGTTTATGACAAAACTCAAAAAACATGATTATCGCGCTTCCGAGCACGCACTTCCATCTCCCTCACGCTTACGCTCAGTGAGAGAGAGAGCTAGCCAACGCGTTGGCGCCCTCTTAAGGGATCTCTCCTTCTTTTTTCTCTTCTTTGGCTGTCTTACACGCTCTAACATGGGTGATTGCCATACCATCTACTGTGAGACATATTTTCGATAACGCCTTTTGATCGTTACGTAATTTCTTCTCAGAAAATATATCGATACCTGGAGTATCGTTTCCCGTAACAATTCATGCATAAGGTACATACGGATATGGACTTTAACCGTTTCAGTTTATAAGCGGTTTTATACCAGTAAAAATACTTGCAACCGTATTCAAGATATTCAACTTTAATTGGAACGAGTGCAGGATCTGAGCCAATAATGAAGCTGAGAATTCAACATTTTGTAGATGTTTCAGTAACATTTTCTATATCATTCATTGAATGAGAATCTCATGACGACCAGGTACTTGTATCGGGAGTTTTCATAATTTTGAATTTGGAATTATATAAAATACGATGTGGTCTCGCTGAAATCGGTATTCTTTTGTTTGGAAATCCCGTCGAGTAAAAAATATTTTTTAATACAGTTGCTCAAAAAGTGGTACTTTTCGTAGCTGCAAATCGTGCGAAAAGTTGGTTATTTCGAACTAGTGCTTTTTACTTTTCAATTTTTTTTAATTTTCTGTTGTACTAACACGTCATACCTCATGCATCCAAACAAAGGTCAATCACTTTCAGACTTTATTTATTACGTCATGCAGCATTGCAGGTGTATATCTCATAATTATGCTTAAAATATTTAAATTGCATATTGGACCAATCGAAGGGTTATCTATTAAAAATAACTCAAAAACGGTGTTAATAATTTGTTTGAGTGACTATTATTTAATGACCAAATGAGTATTATGCGTGACCTAAAAAAATTAAAAAGAAAAGTATTGTCACAGATTAGAAAATACAGTATTAAGCGTGACCCACGCGCTGCTTTATAAATTCATAATAATTATGAATAATCGCTATTTTTGTGTATTAAATAATATATTTATTTACAATTATATGAAACGTAAAGAACTAAAAACAGATTCACGATGTTTATTGTCTGGAATCATTGAATTACTGTGTAACATATATACATATCTCTTCTGAAATATTAAAACATTTTCTTTTGATTTGGCTGAATGATGACAGCCGACGCCATCTTGAAAAAAAATATTACAATTAAAAGTAAAACTTTCTTTTTCATTCAAGATTGTTTTAATTATGTGTAAATGACACGTAAGATTTATAAAATAAGAGTTTTTGATAGAAAATGATGGATTCTGATGTTACCAGAATAGATTTAACACCGCCCTATATACGAGCCAAGGCAAAAATTGCAAGTGAGAGTATTTTACCCGCAAAATCGAAAGTAAAATTAATTGCCGTCTATGAACATTTTATTGGCTGGAAACGAGAAAAAGAGAATTATTAACAAATTGAATAAAACTTTAAACTTACCAGCAAAGGGCTTAAATGCGACCCTTGACAATTGCTCTAAAAATTGTAGGTATGTACTCTTAATTTTTATCATACAGAAATAAATATAATTGCCCCTTTCAATTACTGTTTTAAATTTGTATTATTGCAATTTTTCGCAAATGTATTAAAAAACGTTGTTTGGTACACGTGTGGAAGTGTCATTTTAACTCGTCCCGAGTCTTGACCCTCGCCTTGCGGCTCAGGCCAAGACTCCTCGGGACTCGTTCAAAATGACATACTTTCCACACTTGTATCAAAAACTACTATTTTCTTTATACATCTTTGGATATTCACCTATCGGTGCATACAAATTCGTTGAAAACTCATCTGGCCGTTTTGGTGCCACGAAGCCTCAAAGAACGTTGGTGGGAGAATAGGGACGATGAGTTTTTTAATACTAGAGCATACTGTAGTTATTATGAAATGATTGCTCCATGCCAAAAATACTTAAAGAATGAAAGGGACTTTGAAATATGAAAATTCAATCCACGCAAAATTTGCTTTCGTTTTTATCATGAATTAAATTTGAAATTGTTATCAGAATCTCAAGAAAAGGAAACATTACTTGAACAATCTATCAAGAAAACAATTATTGTAAAATTCAATAACGATGACTGATAACGTGATAACTTAAACCCTTACCATGAGTTTACAGTGACCGTAGGTACTCGCAGCGACTGCGTTAATGATTTCTATGGAGAATTGTAGTTCTACAAAGTATCCACTAGGGGCACTGTACTGTTCTCCATACAAATCCTTTACGCTGTCGCTAGCGAGTACGGTCACGTTAACTCATAGTAAGGGTACAGTTGTAATGACGTTTTTTCCACAACAGAATGGAGTAGATTTGTTATTGCTTCGTCTCTTTCACCCAGTCGCTAAAGACTTGCACCTTTTGTATCACTGTGACATGTGATTCATTGTCGCGCGACATACCTGTCACTTTTCTTTCAATACCGTGCGAGCATGACAGATGATGTTGAGTCGACAAGCGAAGTCGCGGTAAGTTACGCTAGCCCTGCTGCTCGTCTAAAAAAATATTGTTGATGGTTGGCACTTGTCAATGTCAAATCGTAGAAACTTTGACATGGACAACTGTCAACCATCAACATATTTATTTTTAATTAAGCTTCGACGGCAAAGATCCGTTCAGCCGCTATAATGAGCACTGTCAAATTGTGAATAAAAAAAAAACGCTAAATCCATGGTGAATTTTTTTTTATTATTACAGCAAGGACTATCAAAAAAGATTTAAGGTCTTGTAAAAACAGGCCTGGTTGTGACATTAAATCCTTTTTTAAATGTAATAGCCAGTTAAGAATGAAAATCAATCACATAACTCGTTTTATCGAAATTTCCGATCTGCCGAGGGTTACCCGGCTCAGGGGACGAGGAAGGGTTACCTTTAAGGGATGGAAAAGTCTACCGGAATATCGAACAAACGGTAACATAAATTACCAGCTACGCAACTGACTGGTACATACAATCGACGCTTTAATTTACGACGCATTAAAACCTTGTGTCATTGTGACATAGTTCAATGTGGGTCTTAAATTAAAGTATTGTCTCACGGAAGGCCTTTCTTTCACCCATTTCCCTTGTGATAGGGACGCGTGAAACATAAAAATAATGACACAGAATATGAATAGACTAGCGACCCGCCCCGGACATGTATTATACATATAAACCTTTCTCTTGAATCACTCTATCTATTAAAAAACACCGCATCAAAATCCGTTGCGTAGTTTTTAAGATCTAAGCATACATAGGGCAGACAGACAGGAAGCTACTTTGTTTTATACTATGTAGTGATTTAGTAAGCAAACGACTACTTAGTGTAACATGACACTCCGAGACTAAGCGTGAGTCTTGGAATAAAGATTAGGTCAAATGCAGCCAAAGATAGTTGCATAACATATAGTCTAGTAGTAGTAACATAATGTACTTTTTGATATTTTTAAGATAGGTGCGCTTACCTACCACAATGTGGGGCGTTTTGCTCGATTACTTATTATTATTTACCCTACCTATGCAGTGCAGCTAATATTAGGTACTATTATTGACTGAAGGCGACTGCCTCTCGGTACAATAAATATTCAAATGAATAAAAGTTAGTTGGACTTTAATGCATACTGCTATTGCCATTTGAGCCATACAGTTTAAATAAGTTTGATGAAAAATGAAAACTTTTATTAAATTTTTATTGGCTATTTTCAGACGAGCTCAATTGGAGTTATTTTGGCTTCAGTGAGCTCTTCTGGAGTTGGTGTGTCTGAAAGGTCCCTAATGAGACCCCGGGCTGTCATGCCGCGGTTGATATTGGGCGCAACTGCGCCTTTATAAATTGTGTGGTCGCTAAAGAATTTCTATCGGTTGTGTCAAAATTTCTTGAGTAACTAAAAGCTTACGCTTTCTAACAATGTATTTATACTTATGCGCGATTAAAGCCGTTTGTAATAATAATAATATTATTATTAAGGGACAATCTTACTCAAATCTACCTAAGTGTCAAACTAAGCAAAGCGTCTCAATGGGTACTTACTAGATAATACACATAATATGTAAATACATATATATGACCCAGGAACAAATATTCGAGTTCATCACACAAATATTTGCCCTGGCCGGGATTCGAACCCAGGATCGCCGGCTCAGTAGGCAGCTGCACTACCAACCGAGCCAACCGCGTCGTCAATCAGTTTGTTCTGTCAATGCAGTATAAAGTAAATTGAAACGTGTACCTTGTAGGCGGTTGTCACACTGCTCCGCACATTGGAGCGGCGTCCAGTGCTGCGGTTTTAAAAATCGACAGGTGAATGATCCTAGATCTTAACATCCATAGTGATTAAAAATCTGTCCCTTGGAAATAAGAAACAGTTTTACTTTAATCTTGAAAACGTGAAAACACGATTGGTAATAATTTTCTCGATACATTTTTCTCTCAAACATAATCCTTTTATTAGATATTTTCGGTTGGATCTTCAAACCCTTCTGTTTTTAATAGTTTTTAAGCTTATTAGATGCACAATGATAAGTTCTCAAAAACTGTAAAACTATTTTCAATACTAAATGCACAGGTTTATGACACAACTCAAAAAACATGATTTCCGCGCTTCCGAGCACGCACTTCCATCTCGCTCACGCTTACGCTCAGTGAGAGAGAGAGCTAGCCAACGCGTTGGTGTCCTCTTAAATTTGTACTGTAGAATCTTGATTTGTACACAAAAACCGCAGGGTATAAAACACTGACACCGCATCTCCGCTCAAACTAAAAATCCGCAGTCCGGATTCCGCCGCAGTGTGACAGCCGCCTTAGGCCCTTATTGCTACAAGAGCGGAAAAGGGTACGTCTTTCTATTTCCTTGACTGTACGTGAAGAATTCTGCGCGACCAGCGGCGCGGTGAGCAGTTGAGTGAGAGATCCGAGCGCGCCGGCCATGCGAGTGAGCGAGAAACATGAACCACTGCCGCTGTCGCGTAAGAGCCAAAACACGATTACAAGACACGGCATCGCATCGTACGACGCGACATCGTGCCACAATGCGACGTCGTGTCGTGGAAATGCATACCAAAATGAACTTCATTCTCATGTGACAAAATGCAAAATTAAAATTCATTTTACAATCTCAATGGCCCAAAGATGGACGACGCAGACGGGGCAGGCCCAGACGGAGATGGCGGGATGACCTAGACGCATTCCTCAGCAACTGGCCGGAACAGACACTAAACAGGGACCTGTGGAAATCTGAGGGAGAGGCCTTTGCCCAGCAGTAGGACACAACACAGACTAGTTAAAAAAAAACTCAATGGCACGATGTCGCGTCGTACCACGATACGATGTCGTATCTTGTAATTGTGTTTTTGCCCTAAATGTGGCCACTGCTTGCCGCGCATGTTGTGGCCATTCGGCTCCGCTTTCCGCCTTTAGTACGGGAAAATTAGCGCGCGTTTGTAACATCGCGCTCCTTCAGTTATCAGTCCCGTCGCCACGCTACGCAACCGATTACTCAAATTTTACACAAACTATCAATAAAATATATCTTTTTTACATATAAAACTCTTGTGAGTCTCAGATATTGGAATATATACGAAACAAGCCCCGCGGATAGAGTAATGGCGCACAGTGTTCGATTGGCCGCCGCCGCTCATAGGCTCTCCTGATGACGAATCACGAATCGATTCCAAACATGTCGGGTGTTATTCGAATTCTACGACGTGAGACTCGTTTCATTAATATTTTTAAAATATTAGCGGCCTTTGCGAATTTCATAACAGAAACTTTGGTGTAGTGTTTTTAGGGTTCCGTACCCAATGGGTAAAAACGGGACCCGGGGTCCGTCCGTCTGTCCGTCCGTTCGTCTGTTACCAGGCTGTATCTCAAGAACGGTGATAGCTAGACAGTTGAAACACAGTTTTCACATATGATGTATTTCTATTGCCGCTATAACAAAAAATACTAAAAATAAAATAAAATAAATATTTAAGGGGGGCTCCCATACAACAAACGGGATTGGTTGCGTTAACTTTGCACCTTATTTGTATGGAGCGCTATACATACCAGGTGCAAACTTAACTGAACCACTTAAGGATGAAAAGTGTTTGTACGGAACCCGCGGTGTGCAAGTCCGACTCGCACTTGACTGTTTTTTTTCCTACGGAACCCTAAAGAACCTCCGACAAACGGTCAGACTCATTTAAGTTATGAAGCCCAAGCGAGTTAAGATGAAAGCCACCCTAATTTGAGTAAACGTTGAATTATGACTCAGCAGGGTCTTAATTTAATCCTTTAATAGGTATAATTATTAGCGACCTCGAGAGACTCGAGTAACAGGTGCCAGGTTTTACTGTCTGGTATTTTTACCGAGTATTTAAGAAGTACGTACTTTTAAAAAGGAAAAATAAAAAAATATTATTGAAGCAGTAACGTCTGCTAACGTAAACAAAATGTTTAAAATTATGCGAAAATTTGGTTCAGGTGGGGTTCGAACGTCTCCAACGGCTTTCAATTCAAATTTCAATAGCTCCCGCATCAGGTTCAGAGGTCCAATAGGTAGGACGCCTGTGTTGGCCCGGAAAGCCGTTGGAGACGCAGTTTTGAACCCTGCCTGAACCATTAAATATGATGGCTAGAGAAATACGTATATTTTATGACAGATATTTGATCTCTGATGACATACCTCGGAGTTTTCGGTGCCCAAATGATTTGACGGGCTATGACTGAAGATGTGTCTTTGATAGCATTCATTATGTACGTACGTACACGTATTTAAAAAAATAAATAAATATCGGACAGCCTCGCACAAATCAATCACAGTAAGCTCTAGTAGGCTTGTGTTATGGACACTAGAAGACGATAAACATACTTATATAGATAAATACATACTTAAATACAAATAGCAACCTCGACCCAGGCACAAACATTGGAGTTCATCACACAAATATTTGCCCTTGCCGGGATTCGAACCCAGGACCGTCGACTCAGTAACAGGCCTTAATTTCGTCCATGAAGCGAGTAAGAAGTAACGACGGTTAAAAAACAAGACAGCTATAATTATAAATAACAAGCAGTAATTATTCGGATTGCGATGTGCAGCAAAAGCGAATAATTGGTAAAGACTAAAGAGACGTTAGTGACGCGTGTCATGTGATCCGCGCCGCGGGTTTCTCCCAAATCTACCCTTTAGTATAGTTAGCGCGTTAATTGAAGTGTACTTGGAGATCGTCAAACAGGCGAGGTATCAGGTATATCGCCTTTAGCTGTCATTAACATTTTGACCGCCACAGTCGGCTGTGGCCGTCAACAAAAAATCGTGCCCCTGACGCCACGTCGGCTACAGCCGTCCAAATTTCAATGATCAAAAACTTTGTAATTCTAACCGCTACAAGTATTTTTCAATCCCTGTTGATTTTGGGGCACACCTTTTTTTTTTACTCTGGCGTCAGTGGCACGGTAAATTGCTAGACCGCTTGGCGGTCAATAGGTTAAAACGCGATATTTGCGATTCGAGCTGCATAAAGCGACATTTCACAAGAAAGAAACAAATACATTCGTTGTTGACGTGACCATAAAACATAATTACATAAAGGGTGTGACTGAAATTATTAATAAAAAAAAAAAAATAGGCAACTATAATATTATTATGGCCGTGCCACGAAAAGGTCCCACCACAGCATGATGAGCTCAAGAGCCAGCGGTGATCTTCCGGTGGGACCATAGTTTGCACCCGATGTGTATTACGTGACGTACAAATGAGGCGCAAATTGAATGCGACTAGGTTGGCGCAGTGGCGATATATAAGGTATATCGCTACCTTGGAGATCTCAGAAATATAACTCCAGAGACATTTCGAGTAACGCCGAAAACACTCAAAAGTGTCGGTCAAAAGATGGTTCGACGGTCAGAAGACGGTAGAAGTATGTAGAGATGGGCGCTCATGGGTAAATACCCGATAAAGACCGGGTAAATATCCAATCTACTACTACTACTGCCAGGTAGATTGGGTATTTACCCGGTATTAATCGGGTATTTACCCATGAGCGCCCATCTCTAGAAGTATGCACACACTTTAGTGCTCGGTGTCGGTCTCACCTTTCGCCTTTGTCCGTGTGACTGCACTATACTATACGACGCACCGTACAAAATGTGGATAGCAATAAAATGCAACCATACTCTGCTCATATCATCAAATCAAATATCAATCGTATGATGGTTTAATTTAAATTGAATAAATCTGCATGGGGCATGGATTCATAGCAGTACAAACCGCAGATGCAATAATTTTTTGTAGAGTCAATCAAGAATACGTAACATTAAAGAAATAAAAGAGAAGGTAGACCTCATGTCGTATGAGGAAGCCAGGGAAGTGGCTAGTGATCGAGTTAGATGAAGAAAACTATCATACTTCATCAGCTAACCTGGCAAGAGTTTGACTCTTGGATCATCGGGTATATACTTATTTGAACAACGTATCAGCATAGCTGTTCAGTAAGGAAATGCCAGCATTTTCGGTAGGTACCATGCCGCAGGGGAGTAATTTTTTGCATTTGTTTTAGTTTATTTTAATTTTAGCTTTTTTGTACATGTACAATTGTTAGTAGTGTTTAAGATTAGTATTTACCATTTCTTTGTATTTCCTTTTTTGGAAGATATATCATGTTTAATATGGCTCGAGTCGCGAACGACCCTAGGCTCCCGGAACGCCGCATTATTGCGAATAGTGACACGCGATATCTCACCGCGGTGTTCTTTAGTGTTGTTTCTTTGTAGAGCGTTGACTTCATGAAATCGTACGTGTTTTATGATCAACGATTGTTTTTTTAACTATGTAGCTTGGTTAGGTGTTGGGAGAAAAAGACGAACCATGGTGGTTACAATTACGATTAACTCGTAACATGTTTATGGCTCGATTGCAAAAAAATTGTACATAGTTAAAAGCTTAGTTAACAAAAAAACACGATCGCTTAAGTTTTGTTTTAATTAAAGCCCTTAACTATGTATTTTTTTGCAATTGACCCTTATGATGACGATTGGATGAGATTGCAAAAAAAAATACAGAGGCATAGAAGATCTATACTTGAAAAAGCTTTTATATAAATTTTAAGTCGACAATGCATTTTACTCTGTAGAATTTTTAGATGATACATTTTAATTTGTAGCCATAACATACACAATTTGTATGCCTTTTGGCGCTTTTTGGTGCATGAGTGATTTAACGACAACTGACAGCCTAGTCTGCAGCGAAAATCCCAAGGTAAATTTCGATTAATTTCTTAAACAAAAATTATCAATGAAAAATTCTAACTGTGGGTTTCAAATGTATAATTATTGATAATATGTAAAGAAGCATGTTTTATGATAGAGAAAAATGTCTAACACCAATTTCTGAACGGATAAGGAGCCTTAAGCAGAATCCGTAACTTATCGCCTTGCTTAGACAATATATATCATGTTTAATATCGCTCGAGTCTCGAACGACCCTCGGCTACTGGAGTGCCGGTTTATTGCGAATAGTGATATGCGATACGTTTGTATGTACCCTTACCATGAGTATACAGTGACCGTACTCACTAGCGACTGCGTAAAGGATTTGTATGGATAATGGACATGTTGACTGATGTTGAATTCTACAGCGTAAATGAATAAAATTAGCTAAATATATCACGAAACAAAGAAAATAAATCCAGAAAAATAAATCTTTTTGGAAATATGTTACTTCAAAGGTACGCAAATATTATGATTTTTTTTTTTATCCAAAAGAAATTTTGAAAATGTTTGCAGAATCCTCATCATTTTATAAAACAATAATTGTATGACAACCATGAACGTAAACGCAACTTATTCACGGTGAAAATGGCAAATCTCTTAATTTCTCCATACAATTATTGGTACCTATACCGGCCTGTGACGTCACTAGCCTGGACGCCAATTGTATGGAGCGTTTTTAGCGCTACGTAGAAATGTTAAACTTCGACGGTCATTTCTGACTTTTAGAGCAGTTTAAGTGTAGTCAGTCCCATATAGACATTTGATCACAATAAAAAATAGAATCGATTGACATCCTCAAAAAAAAATAGTCAACATGTCTATTGTAGTTGTACAAAGTAACCGCTAGGGCGCTGTATATACAAATTGTTTACGCTGTCGCTAGCGAGTACGGTCACGTCAACTCATGGTAAGGGTACATGAGTTTACAGTGACCGTCCTTGCTAGCGTCTGAGTAAAGGATTTGTATGAAGAATAGACATGTTGACTAATTTTTTTTGAGGATGTCAATCGATTCTGTTTTTTATTGTGATCAAATGTCTATATGGGACTGACTACACTTAAACTGCTCTAAAAGTAAGAAATGACCGTCAAAGTTCAACATTCCTACGTAGCGCTAAAAACGCTCCATACAAAAGGCGTCCAGGCTAGTGACGTCACAGGCCGGTATAGGTACCAATAATTGTATGGAGATATTAAGAAATTTGCCATTTTCATCGTGAAAAAGTGCGTTTAAGTTCATGGTTGTCATACAATTATTGTTTTGTAAAATTATGAGGATTCTGAAACCATTTTCAAAACATTCTTTTGGATTAAAAAAAAAAAACATAAAATTTGCGTACCTTTGAAGTCACATATTTCCAAAAAAGATATATGTTTCTGGATTTATTTTCTTTGTTTCGTGATATATTTAGCTAATTTTATTCATATAACTACAGTACGCTGTAGAATTCAACATCAGTCAATTAGCCTATTGTAGTTCAACAAAGTAACCGTTAGGGGCGCCGTACTATTCTCCATACAATTTATTTACGCTGTCGCTAGCGAGTACCGTCACGTCAACTCATGGTAAGGGTGTTGGTAAAAGTAAGATGGCAATATACCTATAACATCCTTTCGATATTTAGATATGGTAGTTGAACTTGATTCAACCGACCTAACATAGTATTTAAACCATCTTTTATATTGTAAGTAACGTGGATTCTTTATTCTATGCAAAGTTGGAAAGAATGGAAGTAATAAAGGTGCTTAGTAACGAACTAAACTTTACGAAGTCGGTTGAAACAGTCATTTGTAAAGAGACGGAGATAAAAGCTAGCCAACAATAAGCTGGCATAGTTATATTAAGTGGGATTGGTTTACGCGCGAGGATCGCTAGGATGGGCTATTTGAAGTGAGCCTTGTGACAGATCCGTCTCAAATGTTAATTCTTTTTTATACATCATTATCTCAACGGAATGACGCATACAGATGACAATGGAGCCCAAGGATCACCACAACAGTCCTTTATATCGTAAGTAATGTGGACTCTTTATTCTATGCAAAGTTCGAAAGATTGGGAGTAATAGCGGTGGTTATTTAAAAACGTAACTTTACGAAGTCGGTTGAAACAGTCATTTTGTAAAGAGACGGAGATAAAAGTTAATAATAAGCTGGCATAGTTATAAGAGGGATTGGTGTACGCGTGAGGATCGCTAGGATGGGCTATTTGAAGTGAGACCACATATCATGTGCCCTGTGACAGATCCGTCTCAAATGTTTATTTATTTATTTATTTAAACTTTATTGCACAAAAGAAAAACTTAACGTACAAAGGGCGGACTTAATGCCATGGGGCATTCTCTACCAGTCAACCTCAGGGCAACGCAGAAAAAATTGTAGGCGGTGCATTCAAGCAACATATACATACCTCCTACCTCATACCTAATTTACGTACAATTAAAATACTCACAATACATATTACATACATATACATAAAATAACATATGTATACATAGATACATACATATATCCGGCGATGAAACTAACCTAGCAGATATACTATGAGACGTCAGTTCTACCAGCAAAGAAACTCCGCACGGCCCTTTTAAATGCCACCTTACCCCGGCCCGGGACCTGTTTAATTTGTGAGAGGAAGATCATCCAGAGGCGCGCCACTTGCAAGGAGGTTTATTCTTTCTTATAAATAAATATTAAGGGACACTTACACAAAACGACCTACTCCCAAACTAAGCAATGCTTGAACTATGGGCACTGGACGACGATATACGTGATATATATATAGTTATATATAACATCTATGACTCAGGAAAAAACATTCGAGTTCATCACACAAATTTTTGTCCTTTAGGGATTCGAACTCAGAACCGCCGGCTCAATATGCATCATTATCTCAGCGGAGTGACGAAAAAAGTAAAAAAAAAAAAACAATTATCAAACGATCCGAAACGACCTTACCATTTAATTGCGTGTTTTTATTTGCGACGCATATACGGCGTGTATATTTGATATAATCACAAACTTTTATCAATAAATATCTCAATCTCAATCTGAATCAATGTCGGCCTAATGTCAAATCATTAGTGCACAAAAAACCCCCGAATGCTGATGACGAAGAAAGTAAATAGCAATCAAGTTATAGTGATACCGGTGATAACCCATATTTTCTCGGTTCCGGTGAACCACCTAGCTATCCTGTTGTCCCGTTTTTGTATGAGGTCGGGATGAAATATTACTGTGTTTAACTCTCGCTATATTTCAGCCGTGACTCGAGGAAAAATGTCCGTAACATATCGTGGCAATATTTGGTCTACTGCTAACGTGAATTAGTTATAACGCTAAGGTGTAAAAACATTACAAATAAATAATACAAAGATCGACACAATAAGGAAAATTTCGATAGGTTGCTCGAGTGTTAGGGTAGCGAAGTGGCTAACGCGCTGGACCGGCATTCCAGCGGTGCCGGGTTCGACTCCAGGTCGCTTCCACCAGGTACTCATTTTTTAATTTTTCTTTAAGCTTTGATCTTTGTATGGTTGCCGGCAAATTTTTAGAACAAAAATGGCGGATCTGCGCATGTACATTTGTACGTAAATCGGGTACTGCGCAGTCAAGGTTATGCTCTAAAAGTTTGCCGGCAGCTGTATCAATGGTTTAGTTATAATGCGTTTTAATGACAGATTATAATCATCACCTAAGAGATAGCTGAGAGATAACTGAGATCGGGGGGTATTCGACCAATTTTAGAGAGATGATGGAGATCTCTCCATTTCATCGCCATCCGTCACTTTTGACGTGTGCCTACTTGACAAGTGGCCATATCCCTAGAACATCGCAACTTCGTCAATTCAGACGCGCTAAATTTTCGTTTCCTTTGTATGTGATGGCATAAATAACAGGCGCATACTTTAAATTGACCGCATGCGTGAAATTAGTCCGTTACGTTCCGTTCATAACAGAAATTCATATACATGAATAACATTTTTGACAATCATTATCGCCTTCGTATTTCCAAAATTGAGATGAGATATGTCACTTTTAAGCTCATCGCATTTAAATGACACTTCAATGGCGATATCACTGTTATCGAATGGAGATTTGACGTTTGGTGATCACTCAAACGGCATTCTCGAATTAGGTCCCTGGCTTGTATCTCAAAGTGCACTCGACTGGACACTGTGAGCCTATGATGGTTGCTTTTATCACGCGATAAATAAGTGACAAAGCATCCGTCACGTTTTGACAAAATGCGAGTGTGAGTGACAAATGCTTTGTCACTTATTTTTCACATGACAAACGCAACCATCATAGGCCGCCTTTACTCTGACGTATAAAGAAAATGATGGCGTTGCGCCTATTGGCGTAAAAAAAAGAAAATGAAAAACCTACTTTTTTTTATGAGCCATCTTTCCCGATCACCAAATACATCATCGCGTTGTTAAGAATAATCCCGCAAATTTGATAAGTAATATTCATTTTGTCGAAGCTTACGAATCGTTTTATTTTGCATTTTTTTGTACTCACATTTAATTTTTGTACCTAGTTTTATTATTTTCCTCGTCGACCAACGTAGCGGAAAAAGCGGAAAAATAACTAAGTTATGCAATAAAAATAAATTGGTCAGCTCGAGCGGAACTGCCATAACTTGATTATCTTCGGATTCCTGGTAAATGAAACTAATATATTGCCGTAGGCTAAATGGGGATTCGATGTTCTTTTTTTATATCTTAAATTTTCGTTTATAGGTTGTAAGGAATAATAGCCCCTCATTCCTAGAAAAAAGCTACAGATTTTTCTGCAGCTAAAAAAATTAAAAAACTTGGCTACGTACGAGTCGGTCTCGCGCACCGAGGGTTCCGCACAAACACTTGTCTCATCTTAACTGGCCGGGTTAAGTTTATTTTGCACCTGGTATGTTAGGCGCCGGATACAAATGAAGTGCAAAGTTAACGCAACCGATCAAGTTAGTTGTATGGGAGCCCAAGTTAAATATTGTTCTGTTTTTAGTGTATGTGGTTATATCGGCAGCAAAAATACATCATCGGTGAAAATTTCAACTGTAGCTATCCAGGTTCATGAAGTACAGCCTGGTGACAGACAGACAGACGGCCCGTCTGTCTGTCACCAGTAGTCTTAGTAGTAAAAGGGTCCCTATTTTTTTTTACCCTTTAGGTACGAATCCCTAAATAATAAGTTTCTGACAAAAATTGAATTTTTGTGACAAACTTTTATAGCCGACTGTACTTTTCTTTGTACATCCATCAATTGCACACAGAGGCGATTTTAAAGAGCTGGATATGATTGGTTTATTTATTACGGAGTTCCTATGGCCACCTTCCAGCTCCATCATCAGATCAGCTCTACGTCATCATAATATTGAATTGTCATGCCATTTGAATATTCGTGAAAAATTTCAGCTTAATCGGAAACCGGAAAGTGGGTCAAATTTAACTTGCTAAATTCCATTACAACGGGACAGGTCAGAGTAAATAAAAGCTTTTAAAAGATAAAAATGTTTGTCCCCGTATACGGGCATCGTAATGTTAGTTTACCATGACACAAGTGACAATCTTAATTCTTAATGCTGCTCAAATAAACACCGATATATGTCCGGTATATGTCAGTGATAAAGCCAATATATTCCTAATTTGGGGATATCACAATGCCTCTACGAATTGAGCCCATTTAGTGAGTTCGGGTATCGATAAACTCAGAGCAGTAAACAAGGTTATCTCTTGAATGGAAAGTTATTCGAATACTCCTGTCAGTACTCTGTACTCTGTAGCCCTCAACATTTAGTTTCGGATTATCCGGGTTGTTGACGACTGCAGGGCCAGTGCTACGCCACTCGATCACAAACTCATCCCTAATTGCCAATACGCTGTAGCCCTTAACATTTAGTTTCGGATTATCCTGCCGACGACTGCATGGCCAGTGCTACGACTAAGGAATGATAATCGTTTTTTTTTTACTTACCGGTAATCCGTTAATTTCCATCAGACAGACAGACAACCGAATGTAGTGAAAGTGTGTACGCAACTTCGATAATTATAAATATAGACTTTAGCTATATAACTTTTCAAAATGGCTGTTACGTGGGTTGTAAACGTAAAATCACCTCCAATTGTTTGTTAGCATATTTTCCCGCGACTTTGCTTCGCGCGACTGTGCATCACCTGTTTTACTCGCACATTATTAAAAGGGAAGTGACAGGTAGTATTTATCTTGCGATAGAGTCACGTCACAGTTATGCTAGACGGGCAGCACCCCTACCACAACTGACACGCGACTCTTCCTCGCGCGAGAAATATAACCTATCTCTTTCTTCGCTGTAATGTGCGAGAGTAACGGGCGATGCTATGTCGCGCGACAATACTCGCGAAGCGTCGTTATGCTTGACTTGCAGATGTATATTCTGTAACTCGCTTGCTTGGAGCCCCATGGTGGTCTGGCTATAACCGAATATGGAAGTTTTTCGCAGTGATGGATTTGATAAGTCGAGAGCCTTAACTTCAGCCTTGCCCAACTTTAGACGGGCCTAACAATATTGACAGTTCTGTCAAGAGAATTAATGGAGAACGGGGATACCTCTAAATATTTGAAATCACAGGCGTAAAATATTGCCATTACAAAAATAAATATCGAACATAGCCTCACAAGTTGCGGTTTTATGCTGGGATAGTGGCACTGCAAACAGCTTTCATATGGCAATAATGTGCATTATTTTAGGGGTGAAAAGGGAGGATCGTGTCCGAAACACCACGCTGCGCTTCAAAACACGCATAGCTGACGTGGGCAACAAAACAGCCAGGCTCAAGTGGGATTGGGCAGGCCACGTCTGTCGTATGAACCCGGAAAGGTGGGCCAGCATAGCCACCAAGTGGGTGCCCCAAAATGGGCGACGTAGACGTGGCCGGCCCAGGCGGAGATGGCGGGATGACAGACGCATTCCTCAGCAACTGGTCAGAGGCAGCGTCAGACAGGGACTTTATCGGGACCGGGTTTGTATGTATAATACACGCATAGTATATTTAGTATCAGCATTGCACCCGTGCGAAGCCGGGGCGGAATCGAAACGAAAGATTTGGTCACAATACAGCCTTTAAAAAGAAAAACACTGTCTATGTAATCTTTTATCGTTAAATACTGATATGAAAAAAAAAACATATACTAAATTGTATTGAAATAGAAGGTAAAAAGAAAAAGCTTAAAAGCGTTTATAGATACTTGAAACCCCATTTTTTCATTGCATGTTTTTTTTTATCTAATTCAATAAATTGTGCATATGTAAGTACGTTATATGGGTGCCGTCATGTGTAAAATATGTTTTTTTTATCCAAGTGTAACGGGAATGTTCGCGCCATAAGAGTGATTGTGGCAATTTGACAAACCTGTTATTTTTATTTATTTAAACTTTATTGTACAAAATACAAACGTAAAAGACTTTTAAAGTACAGTGTTACAGTTATAAGCTCACAAGGTTCCACTCAGACAACAATCGCTTTAGGGCAGAGGGTGACCTTGAGAAATAAAGTTTCGTCTACGAATGATACCTACAGGGCATTTGTGACAGAAGATCATTAAACCTAAAGCCCTTTAATATCTAACAACTTCGAAATAAATACAGCTTTCACAGAAAATTAGTTAACTCAGAGCCTAGTCTCATTCATGCATTTGTGCAGCCCGTAATACGTCTGTAGCAAGGTTAATTTTCAAATGTATAGTATTATAACAGATTTTATTATTAATTAAAATGTACAACTACGTCCGCATAAATTTATTTACTTCAGTTTAGTAAAAAATATCGGGTGCGTTACGGTTGCTATAACAACTTATGATATAATATTGTTCAATATAACGATCAAGTGGTATAATAAACGAATAATATAATAACATTTGTTATAATTTCATATGGCATAACATCATATTTTATAATGATCACTTGATATAATACGAAAGGCTCAATACACACGCAAACTGCTCAAACAAGAGTTAAAAAGAAAGTTAAATTGTAATAGAGTCATGGTCAGATACGACGTGTAGGTTATCTTGCGAACATAAACATTATATCAAATGTCTTTAATACTAATTGAAATGATACCCAATGAAATTATACCTAATGTTGTTATATCAATTGAAACATTATATGAAATGTTGTTATATCTATTTCAATTATATGAAACGTTGTTATATCTATAATTACACACCCAAAAATATCATATAACCATCTAAGTGTATCAAAATTGGTTAATATTCGGCTAACGCACTCATACAAATCGTGCGTCACGCTGTTAGTATTTAAAGTTTTTGTTCTAAAATAACCGATGTATGACGTCTCAAAATGTGTCTGCAAGAAATATTCCTTTATTCCCTTCGTTTAATGTACTTGCAATTTGTCTATTTTTCTTGTTGATTTATGCAGTAGCGAGTATTCTTCTTTATATGTTCCTTGTATTTTTAATTATTAACTATCGAATTTATGGATGTAACGTAGTCCCAGCCCCGCTAGGTACGCTATGGCGGAACAGGTCTAGGCACTAGTTCATATCCTCAATCCAGATGGGATCTTGGAGGTTTCCTAGCTATCTCCCAGGCAAGGAACGGCGCTGAAATAAAACCAGGATATTTTATATACTAAATAACAGAGAAAGGCTGTGTTATTTAGTATATCAAATAGCCTGTTTATTAAATTTACAGGGCTAGCTTTACGTTACATTAGACTAAGTGTCATAAGCATATATTTTCACTCAGTCCAACTTCTGTAGAATTACTTTCTCTGTGTTGGCTACGAAATAAATGCGAAGTTTAAAAAGCTTAATCTGATAAGTAATTAACGCTGTTAAATTACAAACTCGAATAACGTTTTTTAATAAAAAAGTTTAACAGGTGACAGTTAGCTTATTGAGATGAGATTATCCATATTGACCCCATAAAATATTGCGTGCAGTCGAATATTAGCTGAAAAAAAAAAACCGTTTCCGCGTGATTTGTCCATTACGAGTTGTTTTTTAAACAAACATATCAATGAAAAAAACAAACTGTAGGTTTCAAATATATACCAATAAATTGCAATAGCCCTGTTCTAAGTAGCAACATATATATATAATATGTTAAGAAATATGTTTGATCATCACGGATCGAAAATTCAGATAGATATTTACCTAAAGTTAACAAAATCCTATACCTACGACCGAATAACAAAGCCGCCGCCAAAGTTTCGGTAAATATCTATCCAAATTTCCGAACCCCGTTGATCCCTGTTGAACTGTTGATTGAGTTCCGGGGCAATCTGCCGAATCCTGCGCCAGATCTAGGGAATGCAACGGTTAACCGAAAATGTATGAAAATAACCGCGGTTTCCGATAATAACCGGTTATTTTCATACTAAAAATAACCGATTGCATTCCCCAGCCAGATCAGACGACGCAACGGAGCCACGCTGTTACGTCGCCTAAATCAAATTAGATTTAAGTTTTTTTGTTTTGTAATGTAACTTTGTAGTTCACAGTGCCTTGGTTTATTTACTGTTATGCTGTGTAACTAATTTAAATAAATAAATAAAAATAAATAAATAAATCATAGAGAAAAATGCCTAAATAATCAGCATTTTTGAACGGATAATATGATGACTACCAATAATGTATGTTGACGAATAAACGTGATTGTTGCAGGTGGGTGACTTATGGCGTAGCGGCGGTCTCGCCCAACCGGTCGCCGCTGGTGGTGTGTCGTTCGCGAGTGAGTGATTCAAATAAAGTATATCTTTTCATTCACGTCAGTAACTCACTCACTGAAGGATTAACCGACTCACTATTTATTTATTTATTTATTTATTTATTCATATTAGTTGCACAGCATTACAGTAGTATCAGTATATCTATCGTTCGCAACCACTCACCACTCAATATGAACTGACTGCAACTGTTGCTATTTGGCATTATTAAAGTTATACTTATAAAGTAAATTAACGATGTCAAATAATTTATTTGTCCATTATTTTCAGACGAGTCACATTTTTTAAATAGCTACGTAATGTTGTATACTTTTTTAATGCTTCCTACGACGCTAATTCAAATGAGCCACTGAACGAAATGAAAGACATGAACGAAATTAGTATGATGATATTATGATGGATCTGGGGGGTAATTCGACCAGTTTTAGAGAGATGATGGAGATCTCTCCATTTCATCGCCATCCGTCACTTTTGACGTGTCGGTCGCGCTTAATTTGAGTTTCTTTTATATGTGACGTCATAAATAACAGGCGCATACTTTAACTTGACCGTGTAGTGCGTGAAATTAGTCAGTTACGTTTCGTTCAAAACAGAAATTCATATGCATGAATTTGAATAGCATTTTTGACAGTCATTATCGCCTTCGTATTTCCAAAATTTAGATGAGATATGTCACGTGAAGCTCATCGCATTTTAATGACAGTTCAAAGGCGATATCACTGTTATCTAATAGTTTGACGTTTTGCGATCTCTCAAACGACATTCTCGAATTAGGTCCCAGTTTGTGTCTATAAATCCACTGAACGAAATGAAGGCAATGAAAGAAATGAGTGATATACATCGCGAGAAATTGTTCTACTTCATTTTAGTGACATGATTTGCGCATGCGCATCTCTATTCGCCATTGTGCTCAATGATTTTGTGGCCGATCGTAAGTATAGTGGAATAAGAAGCGTAAAAAGGAGCTAAAAAGCTACTATAGCTACTGACTGTACTTCTTCAAATTAATGTCAAACAGCAAAACACCCTGGGGCTTTAATAAAGGAGATTTGTTATCAAATTAAACAAAAAACGCTCGGCATTACAATCCCGAACACCTGAGACGCCTGACATAATCTGTTACTTCAATAACACGCTGCAAACTTATCCGTACAGTCCGCTTATTCCAGAACTTACACTTTTTCATACAAAATTTTCCTTTAACACGCGACTACAGCGCCCCTAGTGTCGGCAAACATAAGTTGGTCAATCGACAAACTTATGAACTGCAGTGGGGAAATTCAGAACTAGTAGTAACTAGACATTCCTTGTTAGACAAAAGCGACACCGTCAGCTGCACGTATAAGTGGGTACTACGTGTAGACAATATCAAGTTTTCCGTTGGGAAATCAGAAGGACAGTGAGAGTACTGAATAATATGAAGTTATAATGGCATTATTTACCTGAGTTGGATAATTCGATCTCGTATTAAAGGACGGCAAAGCACCTGAAAGGATTTTCTAACTTATATTGATTGGATGCCTTTAGAGGCAACATAATTTCCCCTTGCGTCAAATCACTCCTCTGGCGCGGAGATAATCCCATTAGCTGGTTATACTCTCACACAACGACTGCTACAGCACTGATACAGTTCAAGACATTAGGAAAAATACTTAAGTCAAGATAGGTTCATCCTCGTGCTTAGTCCGTAATTAAAATGGGTGTATAGACGACTCGTGACCTAAACGCGGTACTCGACTTCAAGAACCTTCATTGTGCAACGATTGCATAAAATACTATAAAACAATCAGGATTTTATGATATTCATAATTTCATACAAGACGTAACAAAAGGGAATCGGGGCGTATTATTACACTACTGGCAACACAAACGGATTGACAGAATTAACTAACCAATCATAGCGTGGTGACGTCAAAAGTCTACCCCGTCATTCCGGACTGCCATACCTTCCCTTTTCTCTTATACCATGGTTCCCAGTATAATTTTGTTTATGCCGATCTACGCTCACCTTTTTTTTAAATAAATAAATATCAGATAACCTCACACAAATTGATCTAGTCCCAAATTAAGCTCAAGAAGGTTAGTGTTATGGGTACAAGGCGACGATATACTTAAATAGATAAATATATACTTAAATACATCAAATATTTGCCCTGGCCGGGATTCGAACCCGGGACCGCCGGCTCAGTAGGCAAGCGCTTACAAACTGAGCCAACCGCGTCGTCATCTTTTTCAAAAGCCGCTTATTGAAAAGCGCAATCCAATACTTATGTTTTTTCTCTTAACACCCAACACAGTAGCAGTACTAATTCGAAATGCCTCGCCTTATTATGTTGGCATTAACATAATACATTAGCGGAAGCAAGCATTCATATTCATGATAGGATTCGAACCTGCGATACGTGCGGACGCGCTGTGGTTGTCTATTGCCGATATCAGGCCTATTTGGGGCGATTATTAGAGCGTTTTAACCGTCTCAATACTATGGACAATTCATAAAAGCAATCAACATCATTTTGATAAGAATTGTAAAAACCTCAATTTCTACAAGACAACTAAAAATGACGACACAGATCATACGGAGGTCGCCGATATCGCGGATATATAAATGAGGCGGTTAAAACGCACGGTCACATCTAATTAAGTCATCTAAAACTCTAGAGTAAGATTATCATCATCATCAAGTCAGCCTGTAGACGTCCACTGTTGGACAAAGGCCTCCCCCAAAGTTCTCCTCAGTGAATGGCCGTGCGCGCCTGAGTTCGAAGTCGTTTGAAAATACTAAATTAAAGTCCGTCAGCTCTCAGATTGAGGTTCGGGTTTAGGTGAAAACTGAGAGGTACTTAAGAGGCCTTATTTACAATACAATACAATACAATACAACAATACTTTATTGCACACCAATAAAAGTTTACAAAAGGAAACAAGATAAATACAATTTATAAATAATTGTAGACAACAGGCGGAGTTATTTAGTTAGATTTAGATTTATTTATTTCATAATGACAAATTACGTTATAAATTATCCAAGCAACATAAAATTAGATAATAATCATTCCATTAAGTCATCACAAATTATGATTCATAATATAACTACAACAATAATAATAGATATTCCTTTTGAAATAATATTTTTTTTATATTATGACAAATATATTGATAAAATAAAATCAACCAACTTTTTGAAGTGAATAATACCTACTTTGGCCCGAGTTCTAGGTAGTAATATAGCTATTTCATTGCGAGCAGTCGAAAATAAGTTAAAAATAATAATTTTCCGCGTGAGTTATCGAGTAGTTTTTGAAACAAAAATTTTCAATGAAAAATTCAATCTCTAGGTTTCAAGTACATACCAATGCAGTATATACCAATAAATCCCAATAGCCCTGTTCTAGGTAGTAACATCAATAATATGTTAATAAACATGTTTGATCATAAAGAAAAATGTCTAACACAATCAGCATTTTAAAGGAATAAAGCCTCCTAATGGGTTCTTATCTGAATCGAGTAAGAGAACGTTTCCCAAAAAAAACACCGAAACCCTGTTTCTTCCAAAAGGTGTGTTGGTTCATCCTACTCAGAATCGATAGCATTTCCAATGTGAATACTAAAAAGAGTCCCAAAATTTTTATCGAAATTTTAGTTTCCAGTGGAAACTTTCCACTACGTAACGCTCGCTCGTGCAAATAATAAAAGTCCAGGCGTGACGTAATGGAACGGACAAATTTAGGATACTTTTTTTATTGTCTATACGACAATAAAATGTGAAGAAAAACGTCAAGTTCTGGAAGAAATACGGTTTCGGGATTTTTTTTGGGTAACGCCGAAGAGCGAGCGAGGCAAGTATAATACAGTTGCCGAGAATCTTCTTGACCCAAAATGGCGGATCTGCGCATGCATATTTGTACGTAAATCGGCTACTGCGCAGTCGAAGGTTAGGCTCAAGAAGATTCTCGGCAACTGTACGCGAATCGCATGCTAGCTCACGCACTGTATGGTCTAGTAAATAATATAAGTTTGCTTTTATAGACTTCAGTAGTACTTGCGCAAAGATGGCCCTGTTCCTAAGATAGCCCACTTCAAAATTGTATAGTTATAACCGTTCGAACGAATTCAAATTTCGCACCCATGTTCGGTTAGTACCATAGACTTGTCTATACAATTTTGAAGTGGGCTATCTTAGGTACTGGGCCATCTTTGGCGCAAGTACCTACAGTGGTACGACTGGTCGTTTTTCTTACGCGACGTGTTATTACGCTAGTATGACACATTGTGATATTATATTGTCCGCTCGCTTCGTGACAACATGGCAGGTTATTTCTCTAATGTTCATTCCTCTTTCATACTGTTTTTTTTATGTCATAGGGGGCAAACGAGCATACGGATTGCCTGATGGAAAGCGATTACTGTAATATCTAGTCACAACAAATGGAGAAGGGAATCAAAATGTGTAGAGTATTTTTAATTATTATAACTACATAAACAGTTTAAGTTTAATATTTTCAAAAAAATATATACGTAATCAATCATTATAGATATAATCTAAGCTGATAAAAATTGCGAATTTTGCATAAAAGGGCTCCTTTAAACGTCGACGTACTGAATAAATTAGTGACTTCGATTTTATAATTACTCACTCGCTAGAGACGGCAACCTCGGGCCGGCCTGGGCTTCACACGACCAGCGAAGCGGTGAGCGGCATAAGAGAGAGCGAGTTAACGCGCTCGGACCTCCCGCTCCCACCTAGGGTTGCAAATAAAAAAAAACTATTTTTGTTTTTTTTTTCATATTTATGAAAAAAACCTGGCACCATTGTTTTTTTTTTCAGATGAACAAATAATACGATAATAACGGGTTTTCGTGATTTATTTATATAACTAACTTAAAACTAAGTACATTAAAGTAATGTATGTCTATGTTATGTAACTAAAACTAGTCTTAGTAATTTTTTCAAGATTTTATTCATGTTACTTTTATAAAACCAGAAATTAAAATGTTTAGGTAATTAAATTAGTTTAAGGAGTAGTTAACATATAGTCTATTAACTGCCTTGCAAATTTTGAGATTTCGTACTTTTGAAAAGAAAACATATTCCAGAAAAAAACGGATTTTTTCACGGTTTTTTTTTCAGGTCTTTTTTTAAGACAGAAAAAAACCATTTTTTTGTAACCCTACTCCCACCTATGGGCGTGGCTCGAGATGCTCTCGCTCGCGCGGATTCAGTTAGGGTGCTTTACAATGGTCTGTGGTGCTTTCAATTGAAGCGACGAGACGTGAGGAACAGGGGATACGGCTGATGTTGAATTATGTTGAATTAAACATAGTATAGTTATATGAATAAAATCAGCTCAATATACAGAGAAAAAAATATATTAAGGGACAATCTTACACAAATCGACCTAGTCCCAAACTAAACAAATAAGAACAAACTATTTTTTTGAAATATGTTACTTCAGAGGTACGAAATTTTGATTTCTTTAAACCAAATTGACTGGTTTTTTTTAAGCGAAAAGAAATTTTGAAATTATTTTTAGGATCACATTGTATGACAACCTTGAACTTAAACGCACTTTTTCACGGTGAAAATGGAAAATTACTTATTTTCTCCATACAAATACCCAATCCGCAGATGACGTCATCAGTACGTAGGACAGTTACAGTCATTAGTATGGAGCGTTTTTAGTCCCCTGTAGGAACGTTGAACTCTGACGGTCATTTCTGACTTTTAGAGCAATTTAAGTGTAAGTAGTACCATATAGACATTTGATCCAAATAGAATCGATTGACATCCTCAAAAATGTCCGCACGCGCATTGACCAATCACCAAAGTTGAAATCTGTATGTCAGCTTCGCTTCGCTTTTGTGATTGGTCGACGCCTCTCACCGCTCAGGCCGAGGTCGTGGCTTCTCCGGGAGTGCTCTAACTGGCTCCGCACACTATGGCTTGTTGTGGCCGCAACAGTTCATATGTCCCTTTTGCACGCTTGAAGTGGGAAAGAGGCAGATGTATTGTCGCGGCCACAAGAACCCATAGTGTGCGCTGGTTTTAAGAGTCGGAACAAACATTTTCTATGGAGCGCTGAAAATGCCATCATCTCAGTAAAGGCAGTGTCTATAGAGTGGACTGGACTTGGATTACTCGACTAAAAAAAAACTGATGTGATTGCCTGTTAATGCCGTTTGTACGTCCTGCGAATAAAGCGGTCATTTTAGTTTATGTGCTGCGTGATTTCGTACCTGGGTGCATAAATTTAAGGGGCATTGAAAGCAATGTTCGCATTGTTGTGTTCCGGTGTGGGGGTAAGATAGCCGGTGAAATTACTAGCATTAGAGGCATTGTATCTTCGTCCTCCGGGTAGGCAAACACTTGTGACTCCTCTGGTGTTGCAGGTGTTTATGGGCGACGGTAATCGCTTTCCATCAGGCGATACTTTTGCTCGTTTGCCCCCTATGACATTAAAAAAAAAAAAACAAAAAGCTTGGATGGAGCGAAAAGTTTCATAATTTAATGGTTCAGGCAGGGTTCGAATTCGAACCCGCGTCTCCAACGGCTTCCCGGGCCAATACGGGCGTCCAACCTATTGGACCACTGAACTTGATGCGAGAGCCATTGCATTTTTCAATCAGTTACTTCTGCATGCCTTATGTGGCATCGTAGCGCCATCTACCGTAAAGATTCAGACTTTATGATCTGCACCATCGTCTCAAATTATGTTAAGAGGCCTTATTCCTTTTAAAACGCTGATTGTTTTAGAATTTTTTCCTATGATCAAACCTGTTTCTTAAAATTATTGATGTTACTACCTACAGTGCTATTGGGATTTATTGGTATATACGTATTTGAAACCTACAGTTTGAATTTTTCATTGATAATCTTAGTTTCAAAATGTACTCGAAATAGACAAAATTCACGCGGAAAATGAGTTTATTCAACTTATTTTCGACTGTACGCAATGAAAGCATGAAATAACTATGTTATGACTACCTAGAACTAGGGGAAAAGTATAATTCACTTTAAAAAGTTGGTTGAAATCATAAATATTCATATTTGTCATTAAATATTTTTTTTTAAAGGTATAAGGCCTCCTATAATTAGTTAGTATAGTACACATTTTCTAAGCTAAGCTCATCCACTTACCTGCATTCACAATGATATTGTGTCTAATACAATTCTATCTGCTTTTGTTCTCGTAAGCGCCAACCAGTTACTTACAAAAAAAGGTTAGAACTACATTGCGTGGATATTGAATTTTCAACCTTATTACCTATTTAACAAAATAGGTTTCAAATGGTTGATGATGAGAGTTCATAATCCTTTTTCTAGGAGAGAACGTTCTTGTTGAGACGGGCGGTTGTTAAATTCCAAAAAAGTTATGATCACCATTATTCTGTTAATGTATTTTGTAGTCTAATGTCCAAGGAAATAGAGTCGATAATCTATATTAACCTTCCAAGGTGGTTACCATCTGCTTTTACTACGAGCTCGCTATCTTAATTTGTGCTTTACCACTCAATGGTATTCAGTTCTTAAGTGGATTAGCTTAGCTTAGAAAATTTGTACTATAACGATGTGCTACAACCAAACTAGTTATTCTATTAAAGCAGTAACGTGTGCTAACGTAAACCGAATGTTTCAAAGAAGCGAAAAATTTAATAATTTAACCTTTCAGACAGGGGCGACATGCGTCTCCAACGGTTTCCGGGCCAACGTCCTACCTATTGGACCACTGAACTTTTGGCTTACGCTAGCAGACGATACTGCTTTAATAATATAATTTCTATAAGTGTAAGATCTTGAATAGGTACTCTGGAGCGTGGTGACGTGGCTACTAGGGATGTATGTTTGTCATTGACATTATCGAGGGGCTGTTGGATTGAATCCGGTAATCCGGGTATGACGGTATACGCTTTAAGCCTGAGGTTTCTGAAGATAAGCCGCATTCCGTCCCTTTCGCACTACCAACAATCATCTATTATACTAACAATTAGGGGTTGCTGGGGTTTGCCGGAATTTACTAAGGGCCAGGCTAATTTGACGACGCTGCGATATATTCCTAAGTAGCGTACGTATATACCTATATTCGGGCTGAGTTTAATGAACGCAACCAAGCGACAGCCCGCCTGTCTCCGGCCGGACGTCCCTACACCAAATCATCAAAATCCAACTCATAGTACAGTATAATCATATCCTATCACAGGTGTACTGCCGTTTGGCAAATAATGTTTCCCAAATATGACTTCCCAAATAACTTATCGCAACAGTTTTATTTCCCAAATGCATCTCTAGCAAAGTTACATTTCCCATTGTATTCATTTGGTCAAATCATCTTTTCCCGAAATTTCACTTTGTCAAGATTTTATTTAGCAAATGCTTATAAAGCAAATGTTTGATTTTGTCATAAATTATTTTCCAAACAAAATTTTCCCAAATTAGTCACTTTGCAAGCTGAACTTATAGCAAAAGTCTGGTAAATTGTAAGCCCTAAGTATTCCTAAATATTACCTAATAGTAGTACGTAAGGCAGGTCCGACTTGGCTTAGGTTAGGTACGACGACGAGCGTGGCGAGGAGGAGTGTTAGGTTGAGTTGCGACCCTAACGAGCGAGCGTAGCGAGCGAGCCACGCGGCCCTATAGTGATAGCGAGTGGGCGAAACATCATAATATCACTTATTTCACCTTAAGGGAAATCCGGCTTGGCTCAGGTTAGGTACGACGACGAGCGTAGCGAGGAGGAGTGTTAGGTTGAGTTGCGACCCTAACGAGCGAGCGTAGCGAGCGAGCCACGCGGCCCTATAGTGATAGCGAGTGGGCGAAACATCATAATATCACTTATTTCACCTTAAGGGAAATCCGACTTGGCTCAGGTTAGGTACGACGACGAGCGTAGCGAGGAGGAGTGTTAGGTTGAGTTGCGACCTTAACGAGCGAGCGTAGCGAGCGAGCCACGCGGCCCTATAGTGAGTGGGCCAAACATCATAGTATTGCTTATTTCACCTTATACTGGGATATAAATCGTATGCCATGCAATATTTTGGGATAAGAATGTTATGCCAAACGATATATTTGCAAAAAAAAATTGGGAAAGTAAAACTTGACAAGTAATTATTTGCTAAGCAACCACTTGATAAACAAAATGTTTGCAAACTGTAAATTTGCAATACGTAGTTTTGCTAATTGCACTTTTTGCCAAATGAAAATTTGGGAAACAAAGTTTGCGATGTGATATTTTGGGAAAGATTATTTGCCAAACATTAGTAATCCCCTATCACAGGCCTTAACTTCTAAAGTTACATAGATATCGAGATGACAATTTCTCTACAAAACCGTGGCCGTAGAAAGCCATTACGCCAATAAAAAAAACGTATAAGTCAAGTTATCGAGTTCTTCATGCCATACACGGAAATAATGTAGGTAGGTTTAGGTTAAATAATTAAATTATCATGTTGGTACTGAAAGATGGGGCCCTCCAGACACACAGACCCAACATACATTTTACCCAACAAGATACACCTGTTAACCTGGCGGAAACTTAGTTCGTTTTTTTTCCCAACGCTCGCAATAATGAATGCAATTGCCGATATACGTATTCATGACATTCATGAGGCTACAGACCATTAAAATGCTACACTTTCGTCTCAGTTGTTACCTAACCTCCTCATTCGGACTCGGATAACGGGTTACTAAAACCAAAAAGAGCATTATAGCCTACCAGGAGTCGGGCCGGCGCAGGGACAGTGGCGCAGCGCTACAAACAGCTTTCATATGGCAATAATGTGCATACGTCATAATATATTTGCATTATTAAACGTCAGTAGCGATTTGTCAAAGATTTATCATTAACCATATTCAAAACATTGTTTTCCGGAATGCTGCTCAATCAATCGTTATTATTGCGAAATAAATACTGAATTCTAATAAAAAAAACTGACTTTCATCACTGAGCATAGTTTTAGCGTTATGATGCAAAAAATACTTGAAATTTGCGGCATATTTAGTGCTGTTTACTCTTCCTTTACATCAGTTCTTCTAATAATAATGAGATACATGCCAAAACTACCATCATATGACTCAACTTAATTTATAAATTCGCAGCGTGGTATAAAAAA
Source organism: Apotomis turbidana (assembly GCA_905147355.2). Classification (NCBI taxonomy): domain Eukaryota; kingdom Metazoa; phylum Arthropoda; class Insecta; order Lepidoptera; family Tortricidae; genus Apotomis; species Apotomis turbidana. The sequence goes on along the minus strand of LR990280.1, from coordinate 55,723,205 downwards.
ATGTTACTTCATTAATGAAATAACCTAAATCCAAAATTTTTAACTCCCGAGACCTAACCAAAAAAACCCAAGAACCAACAAATTGATTAGTGTTCTAGAACAAAAGCATATATGTATAGGTAATAGTCAAATCATTTAATTTTTGACGAAATCATTCCCAATTGGAGATCAAGTACGTACAAAATCACATTTTTTTAAATTAAATAATAAGTGAAAAAATATCGAAACCGAAAATAACTGATAACCGGTTTTGATACTATGTGCAACCGATTTTATAATTCGATCAATATATCGGTTATAACCGATGTTCATTGTATAGTAGGCTTGTAATATGGTCAATACACAACTCAAACGGCTATATATCAATGTCATGAAATTAAACCCCAGCACTAATTATCTCACAGTTATAGTCTGTTTTCAGCCTAAATACACTGAAACTATAATTAACCAATTAACGTGAATTATATGCGTAATTGTGGTCCGATGCACAGAGAGGTATTTATTCACTCTTGTTAATTACAAAAAGCTTAATGTGGTATGCGCAAACCGCGAATAGCCTAATATTGCATTCGTGTAGTATTCAGCTGACATAATAAAATTGCTCTGAATTTATGTGCTATGTTTTCGGCGAATTATGCAATGATGTTGCATTTTGCATATAATTATATATATAGTGGGGTGGGAAAATAAAAGTCGAGTTCTTTTTCGTTCTGAAACAAACTACAAAAAAACTAAGCTATTGTGACACTCTTCTTTATGGCTTAAACCTGTGTGGTCAGGGCTGCAGAGATGTACCTCCTGACGATGCGAGCGATGACTATATGTAAATAGGAATGATGACATATATTGAAATTTACAGCATACCTACTGTAGTAATATGAATAAAAATAACTCAAAATGTCATGGACTACAGAAAAAAAATAGAGGGACCATGATATAAAACTCAAAGCCAGTCAGAAATTGTTTTTAAAATCTTCATAATTCAACAAAACAATAACTGTTAAACAATCTACACCTTAATGCACCTTTTTACGGCCAAACGATAATGAACCTTTTTCAGTGTTTGCTGTGTGTTCAATTTGAAGGTCATTTCTGACGTTTAGAACAGTTTAGTTGTAATTAGTTCCATTTAGACATACAAAAAAAATAGGAGCGATTGACATCATATAAAAATTATACCTATTAGTGTGATGTGGTTACTATTATTCAGAACTTCGCTCATAGAAATATAAGTACTGCTAAGAGCATCCGTAAAATAGGCATAAATAGTGGTGATGTCAATATAAACGAATTCGCATCAATCGTCCCCCCATTTTCAAAGAACCAGTCTAAAAATACACTAACAAAAATGTATTTATAAGAAAACATTCAAAAACTTCTTTGCGCGAGAAAGCTGCCTGCGCGAGGGTCACCCGTTGCCTCCCTTAGGCGTTTGCTTAGCGCCTTGTGGAGCCCACGCGCAGCCCTACCCCACGGACCTAAAAAAATCATGTCAGAAAGTTATTGGTTGATCGATTCATTCCAACTTATATTATTACGGTGGATTCGCCTGTTATGTTATTAGCAACTTTTGCGTGCGGTGTTTTGCTTTTATCTTCGGAAGTAACTTTTCTGGAATAGGCCATGCCACTGTTTGGCTTGTAAACTATATAAACAATCAACTGTTCACTGGGTGAAGTCGGGAATGCAACTCGGTTGTAATCGTAACCGACAAAATAGGTTATAACCGATTATATTGATCGAATTACAAAATCAATTTTACAAACTGTCAAAATTCGTTATCAGTTATTTTCGGTTATGATATTACCTATTCATATATTTTATCGTATTTAATAAAAATTTAGTTTTACCTTGATCTTTAATTTAATTTGGTATATCTAATTCTATATTATACTTATTGAACCAAGTTACGTAAGTACATGAGTATCAGTTAAAGAATGCGGTCTCTAGGCGAGGACAGCCGGAAATCCGAATATCCAAATATCCGGACATACGAAAGAAATTTTGGCGATGCTGAAACAAAGATGCTACTTTCGCTGTGTGAACTACAAGGAGCCCTTCTAATCAACCAATATACTAATATACCAATGTACTAATATACCAATATACTAATATACCAATGTACTAATATACCAATATACTAATATACCAATGTACTAATATACCAATATACTAATATACCAATGTACTAATATAGATATACATTATGTTTTTACAGCCTGATTAGGTGTCCCACTGCTGGGCGAAGGCCTCCCCTTCTTTTCTCCATTCGATCCTATTGGCAGTGCGGTTCTGCCATTCTCTGCAGAATGCGTCCAGATCGTCCCGCCATCTCCTTTTCGGTCTGCCTCTGTTCCGATATCCATCTTGTGGGATCCATTGGGTTGCTATTGTTGCCCACCTTTCCGGATGCATGCGACAGACATATGTCCAGCCCAGTCCCATTTCAGTTTTGCTGTCTTGACACCCACATCCACTATACCAGTTTTGGAGCGCAGTTCCGTGTTTCTGATTAGATCAGTCCTCCGAACACCTAGAATACTGCGCTCCATCGCCCTCTGGCAAACCTTCAGTTTAATATAGATATATATAGTTTATATCACTATATGAAGAAGTAAAAGAAAAAGCGGAATGTAGAATAAGCTGGAAATTACTCCACCGACAAAAGCCTAGACGTTAAATTTATGATGATGATGACTAATATACCAATGTACTAATAGTTTGTTACTTCTTCAAGCTCAAATTACTGGACCAAGTTTGATAATTTTGGGTATGAAGGTAGCTGACACGCTGGATTAACACATAGGCTACCTTTTACCCAGAAAAATGTAGTGTTCCCGTGGGATGAACGGGTAAACACCGCGCCGCGCAGCTAGTCACTCCATAGTATAAAACAAAGTAGGTTCCTGCTGTCTGTCCCTGTATGCTTTAGTACATTACATCAGAGGCCGGGAAAATGAGGATTTCCGGCCAAGTAGGCCGGATAGTGATACGAGGCCGGGAATCCGTTTTCACGACGAGGCATATATAGTGCTTTTCTCAAACATACAATGTAATAAAAAAATATACTTCAAAGAACAACATTTTATTAATTGACAAATAGGACATTTTAGTCTAACAACCAACCTTTAAAAACAAAACCTGCTTTTTGTCAAACCAGCCAGCTGTGTAAATGACCTTGTTGTTGAAACCAAAAAAAAGTTAGGTACTTTGCAGGCCTAGGCCTGAAAAGCAGTATGAAATCCCTTTACAGTCCTCTCGAGTTGTTGCGCCCAAAAAGCGATACTTCCGAGCCTATTATAAGGAACGTAAAGACAATATTTCATTGCATGTTTGAGAAAAATCTTTTACAACAACGCAACGGATATTGATGCGGTTTTAAGAGCCCACCCATGCAAAATTCGTCAGGAGATTGATCTTAGATCTCAACACCCATAGTGATTAAAAATCTGTCCCTTGGAAATAAGAAACTTAAACAGTTTTTCTTCAATCTTGTCAACCTGAAAACACGATTGGTAATCATATTCTCGATACTTTTATTTTAACAACCAACCTTTAAAAACAAATCCTGCTTTTTGTCAAACCAGCCAGCTGTGTGAATGACCTTGTTGTTGAAACAAAAAAAAAGTTACTTTGCAGGCCTAGGCCTGAAAAGCAGTATGAAATCCCTTTACAGTCCTCTCGAGTTGTTGCGCCCAAAAAGCGATACTTCCGAGCCTATTATAAGGAACGTAAAGACAATATTTCATTGCATGTTTGAGAAAAATCTTTTACAACTACGCAACGGATATTGATGCGGTTTTAAGAGCCCACCCATGCAAAATTCGTCAGGAGATTGATCTTAGATCTCAACACCCATAGTGATTAAAAGTCTGTCCCTTGGAAATAAGAAACTTAAACAGTTTTTCTTCAATCTTGTCAACCTGAAAACACGATTGGTAATAATTTTCTCGATACTTTTATCTCTCAAACATAACCCTTTTTTAGATATTTTCGGTTGGATCTTCAAAACCCTTCCGTTTTTAACAATGGTTTTTAGCTTAATAGATGCACAATTATAAGTTCTCAAAAACTGTAAAACTATTTTCAATATATAATGCACACGTTTATGACACAACTCAAAAAACATGATTTCCGCCCTCTTAAAAGAAAGAATGATCCAAGAGGAAGGTTTATATGTATAATACATGCATAATTTATCAGCATTGCACCATTTGCACCCGTTCAAAGCCGGGCACAGTAATAAATATTTCTTTTCTCAAACATGCTCGGAAATGCATGCGTTAATGTCCCGATATGAGGACATGAAGTTTCTCGTTTATGGCTCCCTACATTACTTCTTGGCCTTAGGCCACAAAAGTTAGTATGAAAATCCATTTTTGTCCGCTGCTCTAATTTTTTAAATTTCTATACTAAAATTAAATTGGCAAAGGAAAAATTACATACAGCCAACCACCTCCACAATCTGTAAGCATAATTGCGACACAAAAAATCCATGGTACTATATTTATGTGCGGTTAAACATGGTGCTCAAATAGCTGGATCAAATAACATATTTAAAAAATAAAAAAGGTGGCACATTGAAAATCTTTTTTTCTGCTTATTCGTATTTCGTAGTGATTATAAAATAATTTTAACATATATAAAAATTACTTCTAGTGATGAGAGTGACGGGGAACTTTATGAGGAGGAAAATTTAGTCATGCAAAATATGCTACGGGAAAAAAGTAAAAACTATTTTTCGTTTTTACTTTTTTCCCGTTTGTTTTGTTTACTTGATTATCTAATAGTTATTTTAATTTTAATATTTCCTCACATCGTTTGAGAAAAGCACTATACAAGCTTCGGCCGGAACAGGGATTGCAGGACTCGTTCTATCTGGCCTCGTCTTCGACTCGGCCATCTACCCCAAACTCGTCCAGCAATCCCTTACTTCACGGCCTCTGCAGTAATGTACTATTATTATTATTTCGTCATCTACCGTAAAGATGACGGCACGGCGGGAGGACGCCAGTATTGGCCCGGAAAGCCGTTGGAAACGCAGGTTCGAATCCTGTCCGAATCATTCAATTTTTCAATTTTCGCTTCATTTGTAAACATTTAGTTTACGTTAGCAGACGTTACTGCTTTAATAAAAAATAAGTAATTTGGGTGTAGCACATCGTTACTATCGATTCTCAACAAATTTGAGACGATGGTGCCGACGATAAAGTCTAAATCTTTACGGTAGATGGCGCTACGATGCCACCCTAAGGCATGTCGAAGCAACTGGTTGAAAAATTCAATGACTCTGACATCTGATTCGGTGGTCCAATTGGGAGGACGCCAGTGTTGGCCCGGAAAGCCGTTGGAAACGCAGGTACGAATCCTGTCCGAATCATTAAATTTTTCAATTTTCGCTTCATTTGTAAACATTTCTTGTAATGTTCGCAATTGTGCCAATTCCAATTCCATTGGAATACTGGAATCCTTGGAATTGTTAGCGAATGCCGCGCGATCTTACCCCTATTTGCACGAGCGAACGATATTATTGCAGCTGCACTGTCTTCTGGTTTCAAGTCAATATTTTCCAACTTTCTAGTTCCGTAATTATTCGCTTAAATCATTTCTATTTTCATTTAAATGTAACTATCTCTATGTTCACATGGGACGATTTAATAGTGCGTACAATAGGGGTGTGGAGATTAATATTCTCTGAAGATGTAATTCGATCCTATTCTATTGGGATCAAATGTCTTTATAGTGCTCTAAGATTTAAAAATTACCGTTAAAGTTCGATATTCCTATAGAACATTGAAAACGCTCCATACAAGTGGCTAGCAAGTCGCAAACGCGAGGAAAAACAAACGCACTCAAACGAGTGCGTTTGTTTTTCCTCACTAAATCGACATGACACTGGGTTAATCTATCGACATAGCCAATAAAAAAAAAAAGTGGCTAGCAGTAGCAGGCGATGACGTTATCACCCCCCGAAAGGTAATAAGTTCGGAAATATATGTAAGTTTCCATTTTGACGGTGAAACTTGCGTTGAAGTACATACAATTATGTTTTTACTTTTGGATAAAAAAAAAACACGAAATTTCCGTACCCTTGAGTCACATATGTTACAACCCTGCTTTTTGTATAATTTACTACGAAGTTGCCATTTAAAAAATAACTTGAAATTTGCATAACTATAAACTCACACATTGAACAGCCGTACCTACTTAATTGTTTTTTTTCCATATTTCATGACATTATGAGCTTATTTTAACAATAATTATAGTATGTTATATAAGTTATCATCAGTGTACACCCCTATTCTTAACTTCAGGGCTTGATGTTTTCCGGGGTCGCCCCTAATCGCTTAAATGCTATTCCGGGCACGGACAACACCCGGCTCAGCTACAGATTCCGTCGCTACTTTATCATAACCGTACAAATTACGGTGGGCAAAGATTGGCTATATTATGCTACCGAAATATAGTCAATGAAAATTAGCTGTATAAAACAACATACATATCATTGTAATACTCCATAAATTTGCAACACTCCATAAATTGTTAGACGGATTCGAACACTTTTACAGACAGTTCACAACACTACATAAATTTTTAGATGGAATTAATACTTTTACGGACAGTTCACAACACTCCATAAATGTCTAGATGGAATTTAATACTTTTACGGACAGTTCACAACACTCCATAAATGTTTAGATGGAATTTAATACTTTTACGGACAGTTCGCAACACTCCATAAATGGTTAGATGGAATTTTATACTTTTACGGGAAGTTCGCTACACTCCATAAATAGTAAGACGGATTGTAATACTTTTACGGACAATTCGCAACACTCCATAAATGGTTAGCGGGAATTTAATACTTTTACGGGAAGTTTGCTACACTCCATAAATGGTTAGACGGATTTTAACACTTTTACGGACAATTCGCAACACTCCATAAATGGTTAGCGGGAATTTAATACTTTTACGGGAAGTTCGCTACACTCCATAAATGGTTAGACGGATTTTAACACTTTTACGGACAGTTTGCAACACTCCATAAATGGTTTGACGGATTTTAACACATTTGAGCACCACGTCTGAAGACGGTGGCTTTTCTCTTCGCAAAGCTGGAACTCCGTTTACGGCCGAACTTTTTCATAGTTTGTTATGTAAAACCAGCCTTGTGCCGTTAATGCGCCGAGGCAAGATAGGGACCAATAAGGTTGATTCGAGGTGCCATTATTGCTAATTAAAACCTTTGAGGTTAATTCGAGATGCGACTATTGCTAGTTGAAACCTTTGTAAGACTTTTAGACCATTGATACAAATATCAAAGTACTGAGACCGTCCAAAGTACCGGGAATCGAACCCAGGACCGTCGGCTCAGGAGGCAGTGCTTAACCACTGCGCCAACCGCGTCGTCAATAATATAGTTGAGTCCTGGATTTAAAAACGGTGTCAAAATTCTTACTCCAATGTTTTATTAATGGAAATTTATTTCCATGTAATTAGTTTAGGCAACCTTTCCCTCGGCGGCGTTGAAAGGGTTAATGTTCAGAAAGTTGATTAATTGCGCTTCTAACGGGTTGGCACGATAGTTCGGCTTAACAAAAGTTTTATCATTATCAACCATTGTACTAATATTATAAAGGCGAAAGTTTGTGAGTGTGCTTATGTGCTTACCTGTGCTAACTCGGGGCACGTTCATAGGGATTTGATATCGATAAAAAATATGTCGATATATAAATATATTAATAGATGTGATCATTGAATATTCTCGATTACTACAAAAAAACCGGCCAAGAGCATCCCAACTAGCAAAGTAGTGATAAAATAAAATGTATTAACACTAAATAATGATATAAAAGTCATAAAATAGCAACGCGGAGCTGCTATGTTGTATATTGGCGACTTGTATCATCATTTAGCTGTATAATCTTATACAGCTATATCGTGATAAGAATTGATGACATAAACGTTTACTGGACTTCTTAATACGGCACATATAACACAGCTGCACAACAGAATCCCTAACTGTGATTTAGAGCAATTTCGTTGCATATCAGATATATACAGTGCCTGTATACAGCTAAGTAACTCTATTGTGGTTTTTAATGCACTGCAATATCGCTGGTGATATATCAGTGCACTAATGGAGCTAACTCGAGATATATAAGAACATAACGCAGCTGATATGCGCCTAAAGTATCATATAATGGCGTTTCCTTAACACCAGCAGCATAAAGTTGTTTAAAGATCTACATTAACACTGAACAGTTTCAAATACACTTTTTAAGACCTTTTATATCATCAGTAACATATAAACATTATTGTTACTAATATAACGCTAAATAAATGTATATCAGCTGTTGTAACCTCATTTATAGGATCTTTATGATGGTCAAACCAGCGTCGAGAATTCTGAAGTTGGTTCCGTAGATACAAAAAATGAAATCTTAACAGAACCTTGTTCAGGATACCAAGATGACTTGTTTGCGACTGACAATTTTGATGACAATGGAGAAGATGAAGACGTATTCTTCCACAGCCATTCAAATCTGTTGAGTTTTATGAAATTACTTCTGTTTGAAAAACAGTAATTGACCAAAAATATAACCACTTTCATTTCACGCAAATGAGTTGAAAAATATTAAAGATACTTTATTTAGTTTATTTATTACCCAAAGGTAGGTACAGTAGGGGGTTTTACTAGTTTTATTAAGGAACCCGAAAGTGTTTGGTAATGGCGGTGGGAAACTGTAAATTTGTGATATATCGGTAACCAGAACACACTTTAGATACATATTGGTGACTTTAAATAATTTGCTATTTTAAATATTTTTTATTTAATTAAATATTCAATATTTAATAGGGGCATGAAAAAAACACAAATAATATGCTATTATTTCATCAATAAAATTTTAGCCGCATGGAAAATTACCCGTTATGCACGTACCTAACAGCAACTTGACACTACTTACTAAAACAAAAATAGTTTGCTATTTTATTATACTTACGGTATTTTTTTTTCACACTACTTTATTTACACATAACACTCAGTACTTTAGCACTAACGATATGCGACATAAAAGAATCCCTGATAACAATATAACAACAAACAGCTCTATATCAGCATTGCTGTTACTTTCTTATCATAATTTAGTGATATAGTGATTCAGGCACCATTGGTGTAACGCTAAAGAGATTCATAATACATTGTAATATCATGGATATACATCAAAGTAGTGACGTGCGGTGCCAATATACACATGATATATCATCAAATAGCTGTAAAACTGGGGCCACTTTCCAGTGATAGAGATGTTTCTATCACGGATATAAAACTGCGTCTGTCACTGATTTACAGCTAAATTTGGTTCAGTTTTGCTAGTTGGGATGTCGGGCCACGCTCAGTGTAGGGTTCCGTAGTTGCTCATCCTTCACAATAAACTGCTGTTTTAAGCCCGAGGTTTAAGTTAAGACAGATTTTAAGCTCTATACAAAGGTCGTAAACGCCCTAGAAACTGTAATCACTTATTACCTTCTGGAAGTCAACTTACGACCTTTTAAAGAAAAAATATGAAATTTGGCGATAACTCAAAAACGGCTTGACCGATTTTGTTCAATATAGTTTTCATTGAAAGTACTTATAAGGCCGCATTAACATGAATTTTTCCATATTTTTTTGACTTGTGGTTCAAAAGTTAGAGGGGGGGGGACACAATTTTTTTTATTTTCGGAGCGAATATTTACAAAACTACTGACTTTATCAAAAAGTAATGTTTGAAAACCCCTATTATTTTCAAGAGACCTATTCAACGACACCCCACACACTAGGGTTGAAACGAAAAAAAAAAATCACCCCCACTTTAGGTGTTCGAGAGGTACCCGAAAAAAAATTTTTTTTTTAGTTTTTATTTTACCGTTTTGTCGGCGTGATACATACACATACTCATACCAAATTTCAGCTTTCTAGTACTAATGATCACGGAGCTAAGCCGCGGACGGACGGACAGACGGACAGACGGACAGACGGACAGACGGACATGGCGAAACTATAAGGGTTCCTAGTTGACTACGGAACCCTAAAAAGTTCGATATCATGTCTGATAAAGTTAATATTTTCATCTAGACGGCAATCTTTTATACCGACGAATATGGAAAAAATATTGATTTTATACTTACCATGAAAGCTATTTTAAAATAGACGAATAATAGACGTCTTATTGTTTTTATTTTAAAATGAAGAGTAAAAAAAATGGGCAAGTGCGAGTCCGACTCCCGCATGAAGGGTTCCGTACCATAAAACAAGTTTGTTCTATGGGAGCCCCCCTTAAATATTTATTTTATTTTATTTTTAGTATTTGTTGTTATAGCGGCAATAGAAATACATCATCTGTGAGAATTTCAACTGTCTTAGCTATCACCGTTCTTGAGATACAGCCTGGTGACAGACGGACGGACGGACAGCGAAGTCTCAGTAATAGGGTCCCGTTTTAGGGTACGGAACCGTAAAAATATGTTGATAGCATTTAGATCTTGGCAGTAACATCGATATATTTTTTGTCGATAAAATATTTTGCTACATCATTTTAGTATCGGTGCCCCGAGTTAGCACAGAACCTCTAGCATAACTGTCATACGCGACTATTTCTCGCGCGAGATAATTGCCCGTCTCTTTTTGTGCAATAATGTGAAAAAGTGACGGGTAGCTCTATGTCGCGCGACAAAAGTCGCGAAGCATAGTTGTGCTAGACGGGCAGCTATGCTTATATGTTACTTCTTCACGCACGATTGGCTGGACCAATTATGATAATTTTTGGTATGAACGTAGCTGACACCCTGGATTAACACATAGGCTAGGCTTTTAATGCCGAAAAAATGTAGTGTTCCCGTGGGATGAGCGGATTACACGCAGCGCAGCTAGTGCACAATAATCCATCCACCATTTTTTTTTTTGGCCTTTGGCTGTCCACTACCCTCACGAGGTCATCTGTCCATCTCGTCAGGGACCGTCCTGTAATGTGTAGTACCTACTTAGTGCGGCGCATTCGTAATCGCCATCTAGCTGTCAACTCAGTCTGCAAATAAATGGCCAAGTGACCGGCTTGTTTCGTGGGTATTATATTTATTTATTTTATTTAGGTTATTTGTCTATAAATACAAGTTTCTGAAGAATAAAAAAAAACGCGCCGTCCATTTTACGATGGCAGTATTTTATAGACATAAAAATCTGACTAGGTATAATACATATTAATCTACTGTTCTGCAGCATCGTTAAGGGTTACCCAAATGTTTCCCGACTTCAAAGAAGACACAGAAAGAATATTAATGCAGAGGTTTACCACAAGCGGGAGTAATCGAGTCGTTTAATGTTTTTAGGGTTCGCGTATGACAGTTATGCTAGAGCTTCTGTGCTAAATCGGGGCACCGATACTACAATGATGTAGCAAAATATTTTATCGACAAAAAATATATCGATGTTACTGTCAAGATCTAAATGCTAACAACGTAATATTTTTAGGGTTCCGTACCCAAAGGGTAAAAACGGGACCCTATTACTGAGACTTCGCTGTCCGTCCGTCCGTTTGTCACCAGGCTGTATCTCAAGAACGGTGAGAGCTAGACAGTTGAAACTTTCACAGATGATGTATTTCTATTGCCGCTATAACAACCAATACTAAAAATAAAATAAAATAAATATTTAAGGGGGGCTCCTATACAACTGACTTGTTATAGATTATGGTACGGAACCCTTCATGTGCGAGTCGGACTCGCACTTGCCCAATTTTTAGAGTACGTCAATGTCCGTTATCAGCGCTAGTTATAACTACGGCCAGCATATGCTGAGCTTGGTACCCATGGCTAACATAATCGTTGTTTTTTTGTAGCCAAGTAGACTTAGAGTAGTAAGAATCATAAACCTCTGTATCGTATACCACTTTTTATTTATTTTGAATACTTATATATTCTTCATATTCTGTTCCTATGTTGTGTGTTAAGCTAATTTGAATTTGTCAAGTTAAAGTTCTGTGTGCATTACCCCTGTGGCACGGCCATAAATTGTGTCGTAACGATAAACAAAGGAGTTTAAACTTGGACGCGGCATTATGGTTCCTGAATTCTTTATCAAACGGCCTGTTTGTTGCTGAAACCCTGGAAAGTTTCATGCCAACAGTCCACAGTATTTTAGCGTAAAAAACAATAAAGTACTTAGTAAAGCACCTTTTTGACCAAACAATTGAAGCGAAGACTGGCCCAAAAATTCTTTCGCATGTCCGGTATCAAAGCTTTCGACACCGTCTCTGTTCCCATTCTATTGGCAAAAATGGAACGCATTGGAGTAAGAGGTGTGCCTCTTGAACTTTTTAAAAGTTATCTTACGAATAGACAACAATGTGTACGTATAGGTGACAAGACTAGTTACTATGCCTCTATGAAGTTTGGTGTTCCTCAAGGAAGCATCTTAGGCCCAACATTGTTCCTGATGTACATAAATAATCTTTGTGAACTTAACATAGCAAACGCCCACATCGCTACTTTTGCCGATGATACAGCTATTTTATTCGTTGGAGAGAGCTGGCGTGATGTTCAATTATCTGCAGAATCTGGCCTAAGGTTAGTAATGGACTGGCTTAACAGAAACTTATTAACACTTAATATTACAAAGACAAAGTACATCAATTTTTCTATCACCAATTATAACCAGCCCAACTCCGAATACACAATCAAGGCCCATACTTGCTCTTTTGATTATTCACCCACAACAAGCACACCTAACTGCAATTGTCAAATACTGGAAAATGTCCAACACAGAGATGATCACCAAGATGTTGATCTACCATGATTCCGAGGTACTTCGGAATCATGGTAGATCAACATCTTTCCTGGGCGACGCACATTCGCCACCTCTCGAACCGGATACGTAAACTCATCTTTTTTTTTTTAAACTAAGACGTGTAGCTGACTTCTCTTTCCTCAAATCAGTGTATTTTGCTTTAGCACAGTCATTAGCTTATTGCATACCGGTGTGGGGTAGGGAATGCAATAACCGAAAAAATATCGTATCCGGGTTTCCTATCGGTTATGATCGTAAAATAACCGATAACCGGTTATAACCGATTATAACCGAAAAAATATTAAAATAACAAATAATGACGTAAATATTGGGAAAAAAGCGGTATAAATAAAACACGTACATCTCATTAATATTTTAAATATCTTTAACAAAGGATAATAAGCTTCTATCATTACCTAAATCAAGAGTCAAAATAAAATCACCCCAGAACTCAGATATCTAACACAAAAATGTTAAGTATATTTATATTCATTACAAGCAACGATAAAATATCTCAAATTCTCAATCGAAAATGTTCAAGGCTTGTTTTGTTATTATTTATGCTAAGAGAACAAAAAGGACGACACTTTTAACGTAATTTCTGCGTGTGTTGATGACTATTAGTCACTAGCTACGTAAGTTCACACAATGTAATTATCTTTACTTGACGAGGCACTATACCATACCATTCATTCCCATACTCGTATTATTTAATTAAACATCCAGTTAACGTACTTCAGCATGTAATACAGCATCATCATCCTCCTAGCCTTTTGTCCCATTTTTTGAGAATGAATTTTCAATCGGGGTCGGCTACCTAAATCCCAAGATGTGGCGTAGGCACTAGTTTTTACGCAAGCGACTGCCATCTGACCTTCCAACCCAGAGGGGAAACTAGGCCTTATTGGGCTTAGCTTAGGTGGTTTCCTCACGATGTTTTCCTTCACCGAAAAGCGAGTGGTAAATATCAAATGACATTCCGTACATAAGTTCCGAAAAACTCATTGGTACGGGCCGGGTTCGAACCCACGACCTCCGGATTGAAAATCGCATGCCACTAGGCTTCCACCGCTTTTTTTTTAGCATGTAATACAGCATTTAGAGTTAAATATGAACGCTGAACGATAAATAAAGAGATCGTGTTTTTGAAAATTTTAAGTAAGCGTATGCTTATTTAGCATTAGAAGAAATAACCGATAACCGTAACCGGTTCTGTTAGTCCCAAAACCCGGTTACACAATTAGACCAACATAACCGGTTAAAACCGGTTTTTACGGTTTCGGTTATAACCGGGTTGCATTCCCTAGTGTGGGGCGGCGCAGCAAAAACACACTTGCTACCATTAGAACGTGTATACAAATGGCTATCTTGAAAGTAATGCTCGCAAAGCCAATCAGGTTCTGTACAAGCACTATACTCAATAGCCCAGGTACCATCAGTACGACAAATATATATTGAACGAGTCTGTCTCATACAACATAAACAGGCATCCCAGACCCAGAACATTCGTAATCGAGAAGATGAACGTAGAAAGCATAAGGTGTTTGGCACAACACAACTCAAGACGGCCCTTTACCGTAGGCAATTCGATTTTTTAGCACCATTTCTTTATAATAAACTTAACGAATGGCTACACATTCGCAACTACACCAATTACCATTTATTAAAATCAATACGAAAATGGTTTCGTCGCTTTGTCACGTGGTGTATTTTTGATATTTTGTATAATGGTCGTAATTGTTACATTTATAACCATACCTTAAACGTTCTATTGTTTTTTTGAGTAGGACAACACAATATATAATTTTTCTAGTCTAGCAACAGGAGTAAAACTGTCATAGGTCAGGGTTGCTAGATAAATATTTCATATGACAGGGTAAAATTCAGAAATAACATATATTTGATCATATTATTTACACATCCTTAAAATATAATAATTTAAAATAAAGTATAAGAAAAATAAACATAAATATTAAAATACAGTATATGTTATTTCTTAATTACTATAATTAAATTATGGTGAACCAGGGATCTTGATTGGGTAGTCTTCGGCCAAAATAGGCAACCCTATTTACTACTAGAAACCATTGAAGTCTGTAGAAGCTACATATCCGTTTTGATACGAATTTCCGAAATGTTGGGCCATTTTCATCTGACTCCTGGTGTGAGAGGCTGTGTCGTGAGTCTGGCGCACCGACGCCATTTCCGATGGAGATTTCTGTGGAAGTGTTATTTCGGGATTAGAAATCGTGAGTAGTCATCTTACATATAAGCAGTATCTGGTCTTTGTATCCTTGTTCAGTTTTCAACTGCCGGTTCCTTGTTTTAGCCACATTATTGATGGCGGGTGGGAGATCTTCTGCGGAGGCAGTTTAACCCAAGATTTTGGAGTCGCTCCGGTAAGCAGATTATCATAACCTCTCTGCTTAAATATAAAGCAATGTGTCTTTCAATTGCACTATTCTAATGCAGGATTTTACTTCTATTTCAGCGAGGATAGGGAATTTAAATTAAGGAATTTATTTATTTATTATTTTTATTTATTTATTTATTTAAATTAGTTACACAGCATAACAGTAAAAAAACCAAGGCACTGTGAACTACAAAATTAAATTACAAAACAAAAAAACTTAAATCTAATTTGATTTAGGCGACACAATGGCGTGGCTCCGTTGCGTCGTCTTAAACGTCGTCGGAATTAAAATTTAAAAATTAAAAATTTAAATTTAAATTTAAATTAAAACATGAAATTAAAATTTGAAATAAAAACTTGAGAAATTAAAATTAAATTGAGATGAACCTTTTGCTTTTGGAAATTTAAATTAAACACAAATTTAGAAGATGACATTGTGGTCAAATTAGATTTCTCCACACATCCACTCAACTTACCTCATTTTCCATATCATTTTCCAAATTTAATTCTGCATCGGGTCTGTCACTGTAAATTCCTGTTTCTTCGATGCCCTGGTCCTGTTCTGCGTGATCGAGACAGAAGCATAGCCGGAACCCCTCCGTAGCTGGGGTCCCGAGCACACTGCAAGGGAAGTGACATCAATCAGGACAGGTTCTGAGTACGGACTAAGCAAGGTGCGTGTCAGTCTCCTTTAGATATTAAAAACGTAGGGAAGTAGGATTTCACTTAAAGTTAAATAACGTTGTTGGCACTGTTAAAATTTAGGTCTGATATATAGACTAAGTCGAACATATTATACACCCAGTGATACTGGCTGAGCTACATTTGTAAGCGTGTCCTAGAATTAAAGAGTTCTATAAGTCTCCTGCCAAAGCAGGCATAGGTTAAGACTGTACATAGCCTAGTGTTATACAAAAAAAAGTTGTAGTAATTACCAAATTTTTCCTTTAATATGCCACGTAGGTCACCTGATTAATATTATTGAAAGGCATCCTTTTTCTAGGTCACAATATACTCACCTAACGAGTTTATTCATTTAAGGCCGTTTCCGATTAAGGGAAGCAAAAATGCCCTTTAATATTATGACTTGGTTTTTTTTTCTACAGTCAGTTACGTCTAGTAGAGTAACTGTGTCAAGTTTGGTTGAAAAATGCTTTGCGGTTCCGCAGAAAAAAAATAAAAACGGAAATAATGAAATATGATTTTTCTCCAAAACTATTTAACTTTAATGTACTATTATTTTTTCATCCTGTAAAGCTTAGTCAAGTTCATGTTTTAAGTGAAAATGGTATCTCTATATCTAACGATTATGTAAAAAATAGGTAAGTCAAAATTTTAATATATGTCGGGGACATGTCTGGATGGCCGGTGTGGTGTGGCACATTAGATGAGCTAATCGACATAGTTGTGGACGAGGAGGTAGTTGCGAGCAAGATGAAACAATACGGATGCAATTAACTTGATTTATTCCTTATACAATGAAGCACAAAATAACAGTTCCTGGCACAGAGGTCTGTAAGCTAGGTTATCAAAGTCTCACAATAGTCTTTATTAAATTAACACAGTATTGTTGAGTTATAACGTTTCACTGATTCTAACTTGGTATAGCACAACGAAACGGGACAGTTCCAAGGCAGTAGTGCACTCGACGGTGGCCCAGAGTGAAGTGTCGGTGGGCGTTCGCTGAGTGAACCGCCAAGACTCTGTCTAGCGCGCAAAAACAGGTTCAAGGGGGCGCTACTGTCGCCTTCCAATGGCGCGCTTTTTCGTTGAGCTCCCATACTAATGACCGTTTCCGACACGGCCATCCTGCGACGACACACGTCCTCGTGTGTTGCTCTGAAACAATCAACAACCAAAACAGTATCCACTCGGTCACTCCTGACAAACACGTCAAAATGGTAAGACAAAACAAAAACTTCATCTTTCTTTTCGCATCAAATAGTTACTGACACTAAAACTAAAAATATCACAAAAATCATTTTGACAGCTAAGTGAAAGTTTTTGTTTTATAACCGCAATATTTCAAAAGATTCAAATGGAACTATGGTATCCTATCCTACAACCAATTACCAATTATAACATTACTTATTCTTTCAATAGTGCAATACGTTTTAAATGAGATTGTACTACAATGTTACTTGTTGTGAAACAAACTGGCTATTTACCACTTCTACCTTAGAAAACACATTAGAATCGTCAAAGTAACAAATCTCAGGCTCACCAGTTCTTACGGAAGTTATAGGCGCTAAACTATACACCAGCTAATGTACACCGAGTAAGAAACTATTCAAGATGTCAAAAAATTAAATTCTACAGAATGATTGGAAAATCATGAACAGAGGGTAGATTATTAAAGCAAGTTCCTAAGCCCAGCCGCTCCTACTACTAAGTACTGTGTATGCTTAGAATAATAATTCTAAGTGTGTATGATTGATGCACCTTCACAGCGCAATTTTAAAATGATAAACTTTTTTAAGGGTAGGTAAACTGCGTAGTGGTCATATTAATCAACACTATATCTCTGTAGAAACATTTCGCGTTTAGTCATATTATATCGCTACGAAAACAATCGTTACAAAACGTGCAATAAACTTTGTTTCAAATGATTATTAATGTCTATCACGCAATATTCAACTTTTACTTGGAGTGTTGCTTTTACCAGTACCCGTTAGTACTTTTTTTGACAAATACCCACTAAACTGAATAAGTGCGACTTAAGTCTACCCCAGAATCTAGCTACACTTTTATTTGTGAACAAAATATCGGAATCTTAGTGAAAAGTTAACGACTGACCTGATGTGTTTTTCAAAATGTGTCGGTGAAGCCATAGTGCCTACGTTCACGCGTCGCTTGTAAGTTGTAGTTGACTGTCGCTTCTGGGTCACTTCTACTGGTGCAACAACTGACGATGTGTCCCGCTGTTCTTGAAGTAAACAATGAACTTCGATGTATGTAGTTTGTATTGTAACTGCTGGCTTTTGTCGCTGAGGTGGTAAGTTGTAGTTTTCCTTTATACGAAGTAAGCAATCGAATTTTTCATGTCCGTTTCTCTCGCAATGAAAACAATTTAAACGGTGCAATCTTCATTTGTTTTCATACGGTTTTGTAGGTCTCCGTGACGGTGTTAGCTTGAGTTTCAATAACGGAAACGCTTGTAGCTCCTGTTCCTTGATTTTGTGATGTCAGGTTCGTTGTATTTCAAAGAGTAACCACAAACTTTTTTTTTCCGTTTTATTCGCTTCGTATTCCATCATTCTTCGTGTTCGCTCATGGGCCGTAGATACCATCCCAACTTCTGATGTCGGGGACATGTCTGGATGGCCGGTGTGGTGTGGCACATTAGATGAGCTAATCGACATAGTTGTGGACGAGGAGGTAGTTGCGAGCAAGATGAAACAATACGGATGCAATTAACTTGATTTATTCCTTATACAATGAAGCACAAAATAACAGTTCCTGGCACAGAGGTCTGTAAGCTAGGTTATCAAAGTCTCACAATAGTCTTTATTAAATTAACACAGTATTGTTGAGTTATAACGTTTCACTGATTCTAACTTGGTATAGCACAACGAAACGGGACAGTTCCAAGGCAGTAGTGCACTCGACGGTGGCCCAGAGTGAAGTGTCGGTGGGCGTTCGCTGAGTGAACCGCCAAGACTCTGTCTAGCGCGCAAAAACAGGTTCAAGGGGGCGCTACTGTCGCCTTCCAATGGCGCGCTTTTTCGTTGAGCTCCCATACTAATGACCGTTTCCGACATATATATATTTTTTTACTTTTGTGAGAGATACCACTCTAATTGACATTTCTAAATAAGCCTTAGTTAACGTCCTGTAACACATATTAATTTGATGGATAAAATCGGAAAGCAACTGTGTCAAAATGAAATAAATAACTGGGTTGGATTTTATTACATTTTATTAGTAAGCTATTCTAACACTTCCAAATAACCAAAGCATACATCCTCTTTACAAATGAACAAGATTTGACAGTTAGTGACATTTGCCTTTTATTGTTATTGAAAATGTCATTATTTTTCTAATAATATAAAAATTAAAAACTATGTATATATTAATCATTTTTGCTATTTGGTATATAAGCTTTACTTAACATTATACCAAATTATCAATTTAAAGGTTTTAATCGGACACTAACTGTAAAATGGAATTTAAAAGACTTTTCGGGTATGACTTCATTATCTTGAAATTGTAATTACAAACTATTCTTTTTTCGCCACGCAATAATCCTCTTTCTACCGAAATTAAAATAAATACATAAATTATGACAGTAATAAAGATGAATTGTTTTTTTAAATGTAACATGACATTTCAGGGACATTAGAAAGATAACTCGTCTTTACAAAATGAATTCTAAAGCGAATGCAATCAAACAAATATTAAGAAAGAAACCTACATCATTATATCACCTCGCAATGATATAAGTAGCGATTTCGTATCTATCAGAAATACTTAATGAAGATGGTTCGTTGAATTTGGAATATGTGAAGGAAAATTCTAATATACTGAAAGTGAAAGTCCAATCTCGCCATATTTCAAAAAATATTTACAGATGCTTTATCGAATATGTCCCAAACAGCATTGGTGTTGGATCCATAAGGCGGCATTATTGTGGACGTGCCAACGGAATGCGAACAGTAGGGTGTTGTTCACACATTGTTACTATTGTTTATTATTTATCGCACGCAAGATACTTGTCCAAAATCGTTCGGCCTGCTGAAACTTTAAGCGGACTTTTTTTGAATCACGGAATTCACGTTACTGTCAATGAAGATAGCGATGAGGATTAGAATAAGTGTATTTTTTTTCATTACGTAACTAATAAGGTGACATTTTCTAGCAAATGTCACTGTAACTGTCAAATCTTGTTTATTTGTAAAGAGGATATTATGTTTTGGTCATTTAGCAGTGTTAGAGTAGTTTACTAATTAAATAGTAATGAATTCCAGCCCAGTTATTTATTTCATTTTGACACAGTTGCTTTCCGATTTTATCCATCAAATTAATATGTGTTACAGGACGTTAACTAAGGCTTATTTAGAAATGTCAATTAGAGTGGTATCTCTCACAAAAGTAAAAAAATATATATATTAAAATTTTGACTTACCTATTTTTTTTACATAATCGTTAGATATAGAGATACCATTTTCACTTAAAACATGAACTTGACTAAGCTTTACAGAATGAAAAAATAATAGTACATTAAAGTTAAATAGTTTTGGAGAAAAACCATATTTCATTATTTCCGTTTTTATTTTTATTCTGCGGAACCACAAAGAATTTTTTAACCAAACTTGACACAGTTACTCTACTAGACGTAACTGACTGTAGAAAAAAAAAATCTGTCCATTATCACAAAAGGGCATATTTTCTTCCCTTAATCGGAAACGGCCTTTGGTGGTGTGAAACTTAGTTGTTTATTTTTATCTCACACAGTTGTTTTTTTTTTTAAAGAGATTGGCTCTTTCCTTTTGGAACTGCCTTCCAATAATTAATTTAGCCGAGCTTGGAAGGTCTACGTTTCAGCTTGACTACAGCAGGGGAACCGAAGGACTCCTGGATGTCATAAAAAAAAAAAAAAAACAGAGTGCATCATATTCCACCCAAATTGGTCTAGAGTTTTAAGCATGAAGAAGAAACAGAAAAATAGGTACTCTCGCATCTACTAAATATAGCATTATTATTATTTTACTATGATTGTTCATTACTGTTTTTGTTTATAATTGCATAACTATATAACAAACTATAACTCACACACACACACACACACACACACACACACACACACACACACACACACACACACACACACACACACACACACACACACACACACACACACACACGCACGCACTCACACATACACACACTCACTCACACACACACTCACCACATACATTAAAACTGGCGATGTGATGTGAAAATTACCTAGTTATAAATAGCTACAATAAGTACCTATAGTATAAGTCTACATTGTTATTGTTTTTTTTTATTCATATTTAATAGTATTTGTTTTCTTAATTTGTTTCACCATCTTATCTAGAGCGACTGCACAATAAGCGGCGGAATAAACCCTGTACCCTATAAGACAGGTTTTCCTAGTTTAGGGCACAGGATCGCATTCTTAGGCCTATTGTTAGCAACCAACTAGACACGTAAAAGCGTGTTACTCTGTAAATATAATTTAACTAGGCTAACACTTTTAATACCCAATAAATCATTTTCATTTTCATTTTTTCAATAATTAGATTATACAGAATATTTTTGTCAGGCCTCTCCGAAACTTTTCAAAACGGCGGAGATATGGGGCTGAAAACGTAAAAATAGGACATTACTGCAGACGCCGGGAAAGAAGAGCGTACCGGGTGAGTAGGCATAGTGATACGAAGCCGGCAAGCCCTTTTCACGGCTAGGCGTGTATAGTGCTTCTCTCAGACGTATCCAATAAAAAAAAAACACAACTCATAAAAAATATAAACCAGCTGTTTAGCTTTTCATGAACACAGATGCGATGTTTAAAAAAAATACTTCACGGCGTAGGCCTTCGATTTTGTATGAAATTCCTTTACAGTTATCTCGAGTTATTCCGCCCGAATCGTGGTCCTTCGAAGCCTGTTATAAAGCAAGTTATGACGATATTTCATTGTATGTTTGAGAAAATACATAAGGTAAACGTCCCTGTGCTCGACACTGTCCCAATACTCGTAGTTGCCATCTTGAATGTTATGTCATTAAAATAGAGGTGACAGCCATGGTGTCGACTGTTTATTAGCTTATTAGGATTTTTCGTGTCGAGCACAGGGCCGATTGCCTTATTTCGGCCATGTCGAAAAACGGTCAAAAGTTCTACTAGCTTTCAGAAGGACTAGTATATGTAGTTGTGACCTGTCCAAAAAGACAGGCATATAGTATGGAGGACTAACCCAGGGGATTTTACCATGGCAACGAGTAACAGAAAAAAGTTAATTGAATCGCATTGTAGGTATAGAAATTTCATGTGTACAAGTTTTATTGCCCTTTAGTAAGAAAACAAAAGGCGTAACTAAATGGTTTCTAATGTTTGCCCGTTTCTTGTTTCAGGTAATTTCATACGCTTGCTCCAGCCTTGTGGGATTGATTCGAACCCTCATTTATGGTAACTGGGTCATTAGTTTAATTCAATGGTTCTCAAAGTGTGTTCCTCGAAGTCTTGGGATTCCGTAGACTGTGTCACAGAATACTTAATAGTACTTAAGACAGAATGGAAACGCACACCCGCGCACCAAATCGGGCTACCTGACCCCGCAGGCGCAAATCGTTAATATCAGACTGTTCTCTAGTTAGATGGTTGTGCTTGTGCAACGCAAATTAAAATCCTTTTGTAATGGGTACCTACTATAAGGTTGTTTGCTCTCTTAGGTTTTGATAGTCTTGGATAGCATTTTTGAATTTCGAATCTTCTTTATTAAGAGTCCAAAATTCGATTTGAATTTGTGCCACGTAATGATATATATGCGGGAACTTAGGAAGTTCCAATGACCGAAAAAAAGAAGACTTTTTATCGTTTTCCAAAGGACGAAAGTAAGTATGTAATGAAATTACAACTTAAATCTATATAATGAAGGGAAAACTGCTTACTGCGGATTATTTTAAGGAACGTTTCATGAATTCGTGTGGCACTTCGCTTATAGATTATAATATTGGGAGACAACGCAATCAGTCACTATCGATTGTCAATAACGTGTTGCTAATGGGTCATTGTCAGTTCAAAAAAACAAAATTCGTCCCTTCGGTGGTCAAAACTTAAGAGCTTGTATGAATCTAGGTTATGTTGCTATTACATCGGGTTATAGAAGAGGGAACGTTCTTTATTCTCACAGGCATTTAATCAGAAAATTAGGCCCTGGAATCCTTAATTTCGCAAATGTTCACCGGAAAGACACGCACCTAAATCTGACAATGACCCTAATTAATACTGTTTATAAAAGATAGCTAATCCAATATGGATTTTTATTGTCAACCGAACTGACACATGGCATGGAGGTGAGTCTACTTGGACTAATACGGGTATAGACGAATTATAGTAGGTACATTACTGCAGAGGCCGCGAAATAGGGGATTATTAGCCGAGTAATAATAGACCATCTAGAGATACGAGGCCGACAATCCCTGTTCGCGCCGAGGAGTTGTATAGTGCTTTTCTCAAATAAATCCAACGAAATAATACAAATGTTCAACTTATATATTCATATAAAACAAATTTAATAAAAAAAAAAAATTTTTTTAAGTTGTTCGGGTCAATGTTTTTGCCACCAAATGTTAAGATGATTCTATTTATTAAAAAATGACAACACCTTATTAACAAGATATTGTTATATTTTTAAGATTCCTTGTTTATTTTATTGAATATCTGTTTTAACCTAATTGAATTATCTAGTTAAATATAAGAAATAAAACGTAAATATACATGCACAAACTACGTTTTTTTTTAATGGTAGTATGCCACAGATTATCAATAAAAGAAAGAACTGAAACAAAAGACAATCTCTTAGTTGGCCACGGCCAATAATGTTGTATGAAATTCCTTTATTGACCTCTAATTTGAAATTAAAACGAATCTTCAACAGTTGCTATACAAAGACGTATTTCGCGTTCTATTACCACGATCATAAGAACGACATTTCCTTGGATGTTTGAGAAAAATACTTTTACTATAGTCGTAAGTGAAAGATGATCCGTGTTGAATTATTATTATATAAATAATGGGATGACGACTCATGTTAAATTCTACAGCATGCTGTAGTCACTACGAAGTATAAAACAAAGTCGGTTCCTGCTGTCTGTCTAGGTGTCTATCTGTCTGTCAGTCCCTATGTACCTATGCTTAGATGTTTAAAACTACGCAACGGATTTTGATGCGGTTTCTTTTAATAGATAGAGCAATTCAAGAGGAAGGTTTATATGTATAATGCATGCATAATTTATCAGCATTGCACCCGTGCGAAGCCGGGGCGAGTAGCTAGTTATATGAATAAAACTAGCTCATATCATGAAAGAAAGAAAAAGAAACAAGTCTTGTATTATTATCTGTAGTACCAAATTGACTAAATTTTTTTTTTAATATCACTTACTAAAACCTCCGAAAATGATGCTCATATCGTATTAACAATGATATAAGAAAAACCTTATAAAGGTTGATTGAAATAGATTCCTAAAAAGGGTTTTGAGGAATTCATATCATCGGCCTTATGAAATTGCGATATCTCGGATTGCAAGTAATTAGGATAAAATTAAGGTATTAAAACGATCCCCAGCTGGCTGAAAATTAATTATTCGGTAAAATCTAATTAGATTAGCTTATTTTATTACTCATCTCATCACACTATACAGGGTGACTTTTTAGTCGTGAATGGTAGTGCCAGGGAGTGGTGAGGAGGGTGACGCTGAGCAACTTTCACTATGGGGATAGCCACGAAATCTCGAAAAAAAAATCTCCTAATTAAGAGTTAATTGATAGTTAATTGATAGTTAAGTATCAATATAGTTTTTTCGAGATTTAGTGGTTGTCCCCATAGCGAAAGTTGCTCAGCGTCACCCTGCTTATCACCCCCTGGCACTACCATTCACAACTATAAAGTCATCCTGTATAATATTATAAAGGCGAAACTTAATGTGCTTATGTGCTTGTTGGTTACTTCTTCACGCTCAAACGGCTGGACCAATTTTGATAAATTTTGGTATGAAGGTAGCTGACACCCTGGATTAACAC
The DNA here is from genome assembly GCA_905147355.2 of Apotomis turbidana. NCBI lineage: Eukaryota > Metazoa > Arthropoda > Insecta > Lepidoptera > Tortricidae > Apotomis > Apotomis turbidana. The sequence goes on along the minus strand of LR990280.1, from coordinate 55,698,200 downwards.
ATAGGCGACTTTTTGTCCCGAATGTAGTGTCCCCGTGGCATGACCGCTCATTGATCACCGCGAGGAAAAAATGTAGCAACAATTTTATTGTGGGTTTGCAGAGTCGGACCGACAACAGTTTGAGAACTACTGGTTTAGTTAAACGAAGCCATGCGTCTTGAACCACGTGCTATTGGTGAAATATGATCAAATCCTGACTAACACAACCCACTTGAAGGGATTCTCTGAGGTTTGTGGGGTTAATAGTACGTCGCCACGCCACAGAATATAATATTACAGGGCATTGCCTGCTGTTAATGGAGGCGTCATTTATTTCGTCAAGGAACATTTCAACACGAAGTCCCCCATGGTAGCCGTCATCTTGGATTAACACATGGGCTACTTTTTATCCCGAAAAAGGTAGTGTTGCCGGGATTTGGGACACCGCGGGACTAGTTTGGGATAAAAAGTAAAAAATCTTACTAACTTAGCCTCCGTTACAGCTCGGTCAAAAGATCTTCGTCTGTATACCACATTCCGGATGGACGGATGTCCGGCTGTTCTATCCAACAGGACGCATTTCTCAACAAATTGTCGTGAGTAGGTTCAATAATTATAGGTACTTATAGCATTTTTTGTCTATCTCATTTTTTCGATTTTTTTCAAATGGCGAAGTTCTGGGGGTTGAAAATGTAGGTAATATCAGCCTTTTAAAAATAAATGTTCGCGAGGACTATAGGTAGGTACAATGAGCTCCAGAATTGACCCATTTATGATTGAATTCATTCATAAATGGGCCATGCATTTGCGCAGCCCATAGTATCAGCTCACAGTACCACTGGTTTAGAAATAAATTATCAATTTAAATTTTACCCACACCCACCACAAGTTCAGAATATCGGGAAACTATACTACATCATACTTGTAACTTGCGAACTTGTGACAATCCGGAACTTTGCTTGTTTACTGGGTCTTGCGCTAGACTTTTGGAGTATGGTCGCGCTGAGCACCGCTGAACCGTCTAACTTTACCCACTGACCAAACTAAGCTCAGCCAAGATATAATTGACAACATTAAATATTTCTAACAGGTCGAAATTAATATAGAGATCAAGACAGCTTTGTGTCGTGTAGGTACACCCTAAAAAAATGTTTGAATTTATGTTTCTGTGTATAAAGAAATATAAGAAAATACATGAAATAACCGAAATTCTACGACAACTCTGCCAGTATAAATCTACGACAACTGTGTTTTCGACCTATCCGCGAAAAAAAATAAGCTGTCAACAATGTCAACTAAAACGTCATCGTCATTCGGTTTTTAGGGTTCCGTACCCAAAGGGTAAAAACGGGACCCCTATTACTGAGACTTCGCTGTCCGTCCGTCCGTCCGTCCGTCTGTCACCAGGCTGTATCTCAAGAACGGTGATAGCTAGACAGTTGAAATTTTCACAGATGATGTATTTCTATTGCCGCTAAAACAACAGTTGTATGGGAGCCCCCCTTAAATATTTATTTTATTTTATTTTTAGTATTTGTTGTTATAGCGGCAATAGACATACATCATCTGTGAAAATTTCAACTGTCTAGCTATCACCGTTCTTGAGATACAGCCTGGTGACAGACGGACGGACGGACTTACCCGTTGGGTACGGAACCCTAAAAACAGTGATATATGGGTAGGTAGTAACGTTTTCGCATCCCGTAGAATCAACTTTGTAATAATAGCGTATTGATCGTCTGGAGCGTGTATAAGCTAATTACCGTCAAATTTGGGATAACAGGAGTGGAATTAGGCTGTTCCCGATATAATTACACAGAATTAGGAACGGACATAATTTGCACTTAGCAATCAGAAAAGGAATGTTCCTCAAACGACGGATAAATCGCCTAGTGATAACGGAAACGCACAATTTCTGGTGCTACTCTTTAAAACCTTGTATCTAGTTTGTATTTTTTTTTAATAAATATCTATATCTTAATATCGGACAACCTTACACAAATCGATCTAGTCCCAAAGTAAGCTCAACAAGGCTTGTGTTATGGCTACTGGACGACGATATACGTACTTATATAGATAAATATATACTTTAATACATAGAACAACCATGATCCAAGCACAAATATTCGAGTTCATCACACAAATATTTGCCCTGGCCGGGATTCGAACCCGGGACCGCCGGCTCAGTAGGCAGGTGTCTACAAACCTAGCCAAACGCGTCGTCAATTGACACTTGAGATACGAGCTTTTGTTACTTAGTGAGTTTTGTTTGCCAACAGACGATGATATAAATTTTCTGAAACATGCAATGGAATGCCGTCATAAGGTGCGTGATTACAGGCTTCGAAGTATCACGTCTCCGGCGGAACAACTCGAGAGAACTGTAAAAGAATTTCATACAAAATTGAAGGCCTAAGCCGGGAAGTACTTTTTTAACATTACGTCTCTATCATGAGCAGGCTAAACAGCTGATTTCTTTTAAGTGTTTTTTTTTATTGCATATGTTTGAGAAACCTAGCCTTGAAAAGGGCTTACCGGCTTCGTATCACTGTCCGGCCTCACTACAGTTGTCGTCTTTACCTTCACCCGGCAAGCTCATCTTTCCTGGCGCCTGCAGTAGAGTAATGTACTATTATTATAAAACATAATATGAAATTAACAAAGAACTACAATGATGCACACAGACGCACACATCGTGTTACCATCGCAATAAACATCAGCCAATAAAGAGCTTGGCTCTCCGGCGCAACCCTTCTATTGATTCTCAACCCACGATATACTGCAATCCATCTGTAAAATGTCAGTTCTGATGCAGTTGACGTTACCGGCTTCAAACTGCCAACCAACTGCGCAGTTAAGGTCCAGCTGGACAACAATAGACACAACCTTGAACTGTAATCGATTCGTCTGCATTTAGCAGCCACGTGTGACCTAGACCTATCTAAATTTGAACACTAAGTTTAGTGATCGCTTTCTCAAATTATGTATATGTAATACTGGTACACCATTGAGATGCAGAGACCACAGGATTGTAAAATGTGAGCAAAATCTATTGAAATGACATAGTCGAAGTCACTATAGTGACGGCTAGCACTTTAGTGAATTTTACGAAGCCTGCCCCTCTAGCACAACTGTGACACGCGACTCTCTCTCGCGCGAGAAATATCTCTTTCTATGCGGTAGGTACTGTGAGAAAGTGACGGACGACGCTATGTCGCGCGACAAGAGTCGCGTAGCATAGTTGTGCTACTCGTAGACCTGCTGGTCATGACTAGAGAAGAACGAAGAACAAATCGGGAAAGGTTCTCGAGAACGGCACATTTATAGACATGACCCATTTCTTTTCTTCGCTCAGAACCATTCATCTCTTCATACGTTGTTTATTCAAAGTGTCACTCAAATGTTCAGTAATAACCTTTGTTTTTATTATTGTATAGAGATTCTTACTTGCAGACAAACTGTACAAACAGTGCAGGGAACTGTATACTTAAGTTGTATAGGTAGGTATACTTTAATGAATAAAAAAAACTGACTAATTTTTGTTGCACCTGTATGTGTATAGTGTTATTAACAATTATATACTAAAATACAAAAATAAGTAGACCTATTTAATAAATAATAATAAGTATATACATAATATTTTTGAATAGATTTTGATGCAAATATAATATTTTTACTAACAAGAATATTATTTGGATACATATTTAACTGTTAACTCAAACGTATACAATACTCCGTGGAAAATAACTACATTTGCATACATCTGAATATAAAGTGTAATTATGGTAACTACTGTAACCAGCAGCACTGTTAGTGCAACCCCTTGCAATTTTAATCTTCCAGCAAACCTGGGACCTAATTCGAGAATGCCGTTTGAGAGATCGCAAAACGTCAAAACTCTATTAGATAACAGTGATATCGCCTTTGAACTGTCATTAAAATGCGATGAGCTTCAAGTGACATATCTCATCTGAATTACCCCCTGGGTGGTAATTCGACCAATTTTAGATAGATGATGGAGATCTCTCCATTTCACCGCCATCCGTCACTTTTGACATGTCCCTACTTGACAAGTGGCGATATCCCTAGAATATCGCAACTTCGTCAATCCGGTCTCGCTTAATTTTCGTTTCCTTTGTATTTTACGGCATTAATATCAGGCGCATATGTACTTTAACTTGACCGCGTAGTGCGTGAAATTAGTCAGTTACGTTTCGTTCCAAACAGAAATTCATACACTTGACCGCGTAGTGCGTGAAATTAGTCAGTTACGTTTCGTTCCAAACAGAAATTCATATGCATGAATAGCATTTTTGACAATCATTATCGCCTTCGTATTTCTAAAATTGTGATGAGATATGTCCCTTGAAGCACATCGCATTTTAATGACAGTTCAAAGGCGATATCACTGTTATCTAATAGAGTTTTGACGTTTTGTGATCTCTCAAACGGCATTCTTGAATTAGGTCCCAGCTTTACCTTCTATTTGGTATTCAATAAATTCTTCTCGCGTCTACTGACTTGGCATCTTACATACTATGTTTTTAAGAAGTGGAATAAATTTAATAATTATTATATTGTACTTTCTTAGTTTAATAATACGGTATTTGATGACATCTCAAATCAGCTACTCTTTATGAAATGTCAAAAAACCGTTCAAGAGCGAGTCGGACACGCGCACCGAGGGTTCCGAACAAACACACACCTGGTATGTAAGGCGCCGCATACAGCCTGATGACAGACGGATGGACAGACACACAGACCCGCGGACGCATAGCGGAGTCTAGTAATAGGGTCCCGTATTTTACCCTTTGGGTACGGAACTCTAAAAAACCGGCCAAGAGCATGTCGGGCCACGCTCAGTGTAGGGTTCCGTATTTGCTCATCCTTCACAAGAGACGGTCAAAGACGACGCGTTTGGCTCGGTTTGTAGACACCTGCCTACTGAGTCGGCGGTCCCGGGTTCGAATCCCGCCCGGGGCAAATATTTGTGCAAATGGGTTATTTGTTGTATATTATGTATATCGTCGTCTAGTACCCATAGTACAAGCTTTGCTTAGTTTGGGACTAGGTCGATTTGTGTAAGATTGTCCCTTAATATAATATAAAAAAAAAAGACGGAAAGACGGGAAAAGGTCGTAAACTCCAAAGTAACGGTATTTACTTATTACCTTCTGGAAGTCAACTTACGTCCTTTTAAAGAAAATTATGAAATTTTGCGATAACTCAAAAACAGATGGACCGATTAAAATACTCAAACGGGTTTACTCACGTCGTAGAAGTCGAATAACGCTCGACATGTTTCGAATCGGTACGCGATTCATCATCAGGAGAGACGATCAGTCGCGGCGGCGGCCAATCGAACACTGCGGGCATGCGCCCTGTCCGCGCGGCTGCTCGACGCGGGTGTCACCGGCGGAGGCGCAAAACTACCCTCATCATCATCATCACGCACAATGCCAATTGTCGGGTTGCACACAACACTCACTACGTCATTCGCTAAGGTCTCGTCCACACTAACCACCGATGTAGTATTCAAAACCGTCCTCCAACTAGGGGGCACTGACCATCCACAATCTCGGTTAAAATTCGGATGACGACTAATTTCGATAGCCTCCCGTACTTTCCGCGGAATGGAAAACTTTTCTCTCGCCAGCACAGTTACCTTATCGAACCGAATATAGTGAGACGTATCCGAATTCAGTGAATGTTCCGTCACTGCAGAACCCCGGGTATCCTGATTTTTCATACTACGTATGTGTTCAGTCACTGTGAGAAGCGTCGAGCAGCCGCGCGGACAGGGCGCATGCCCGCAGTGTTCGATTGGCCGCCGCCGTGACTGATCGTCTCTCCTGATGATGAATCGCGTACCGATTCGAAACATGTCGAGCGTTATTCGACTTCTACGACGTGAGTAAACCCGTTTGAGTATTTTAATATGTCTGAGACTCACGATAGTTTTCTATGTAAAACAGATGGACCGATTTTGTTCAATATAGTTTTCGTTGAAAGTACTTATAAGGCCTCATTTCCACGAATTTTTCCATATTTTTTTGACCCGTGGTTGTAAAGTTAGAGGGGGGGGACACTACTTTTTTTATTTTCGGAGCGAATATTTACAAAACTACTGACTTTATCAAAAAGTAATGTTTAGAGACCCCTATTATTTTTAACAGACCTATTTAACGACACCCCACACACTAGGGTTGGAACGAAAAAATTAATTCACCCCCACCTTAGGTGTACGAGAGGTACCCGAAAAAAACATATTTTTTTAGTTTTTATTTTACCGTTTTGTCGGCGTGATACATACACATACTCATACCAAATTTCAGTTTTCTAGTGCTAATGATCACGGAGCTAAGCCGCGGACGGACAGACGGACAGACGGACATGGCGAAACTATAAGGGTTCCTAGTTGACTACGGAACCCTAAAAAGATCTGTTAGCCTGAAGTTTGTATCGAGATATTGGCTTGTGAAGTCATAAAAAACAGTATTCCAGTTTATTTGGTTCCGTGTATATTGGAATGTGAGTTTAGTGGTTTCGATGTTGCAATAAATTTTCAGACTCGTATTTGACGGATATGTTTTTTTCCTAAAAATGCCATTCTTTAAAATGGTCAGGAATGTTGATTTTATTGACAAAAAAACAGGACGCGCAGTGCATAGTTTATGGTCTGGCAAAATAAAAAAAACCTTGCCGGCTTGGTTCGCTCGACAATAGGTAATGTTGTATGAAATGCCTTTATTTGTCGAGGTACAAACTTTAATAAAAATTAAAACGGCCATATAAAATAAAGGTCCTGGGGACGTATGATGGTTCATTTATCACGTGATAAACAAGTGACAAAGCATCTGTCACTCACACTTGCATTTTGTCAAAACGTGACGGATGCTTTGTCACTTATTTATCGCGTGATAAAAGCAACCATTATAGGCCCGGTAAAATATTAATAATCTTATAATTTTTCCACCGAGAAGTTGTTGACACATTCTTCGAACTGCTAAATATATAGTTTAGAAATGGATTAAATGACTAGTGTCGACGTTGTCTACTTAACGGCAACTGCCTTTTTTTCAGATTTCACTCGGCGCAGTCTTAAATAGCTTGTGGTGTTTACGAAAAAAAAAATACACTTCCACTTTTCTTGACGGATAGCGGCTAATAAAACTTATCAGTACTTTTTTATTTATTTATTTAAGGTTATGTATTATCTATACTTATTTTTCTTTATTATTTTTTTAAGAAAAGCCCTATATTTGCTATGATATTCTCATATTCTCGTTTAAATTCGAGACAACTCCGTCGATAGACTAGACTGGCTACTTAGCTTTCAGTTGGTTCCAACTCCATTTACAAGGCTTCATCCATTCTGAATAATTAAAACCTCATACATCAGTGGCGGCGAACTTTATTAATATCTCCGATGGCCGTAGTGCTGAACTCTGCTCATTTTGCGGGGATTTATCAACTCTATATTCGTTCCTATGTTTGTTTTGTGGTGTAGATATAGTCACCATGCAGTAATGCAGAATAAAAGAGTACCTAATATCCATTCTCTCTATAAATCTTTTTAAAAGGCGCCTGCGAAAATGTGACGCAAACGTTTGTGAGGCGACGACACGACTAGATCTAGAGAATGTAAACCGGTAAATTGTATAGAAATTACCGGTAAATTAACGGTAATCCGGTAATTTCCATACAAAAAATTACCAGTTTGCATTCATCGACGCGGGTGACCGACGCGATGCGCCCAGTGCGATTCGGTTTGTATACCTGTCTCGCTCGATCTTACGCGACCCAGATAAGAACCTCTCAGTTTTACAGCTACAAACGCCCGTCCAACATAAGTGGAAATCGGACCTGGTGTACTTGAGCGCCCTAGTGTGTCTATATCCAGTGCAAAAAATCTGCGTATGGTTCACTTGAAAACTCCTTCCTTCGGCCTCACCTTCGGGTCGGCCAAACTTTTTCGATCATCTATTGCTTACTTTGACCGCGAATCCGGGTTTATTTAGGCATTGCCACTTAGTCTAACGTTTAAAGTTGGTTCCAACTTCAGTTATATAAAACTTAGGTCATTGATTCTGGATATTTAAAACCTCGTAAACCAGAGTGGCGGCAACTTTATTAATATATCCATGATGGTGGTAGTAGTGAACTTTGTTCATAATGCAAGGGTGGTTTTAGCAACTCTATATGAGTTTCTATGTTTGTCGTGCGGTTTGAATATTCAGTCAGAGACCTACTACCCGACGTAAACCGTGGTATAAGCAAACATGGTATGGCATTCCGGAATGACAGCTGGACTTTCGACGTCATCACGCTATGATTGGTTGGTTGGTTCTGTCAATCCGTTTCTGTGTTGCCAGTGGTATATCATAATACTCCCCGATTCCCTTGTTACCTGTATGAAATCTTCAGTGTTTTAAATCAATTATTACTACAAATAAAAGTTAATCAAAGGTCTGAACCTGACAACTGTAATGAGTATTTTTGTAGTACGAATGGCGGCAAACATTTTTTCCATTTAATTATTTTGTTAAGTACCATAAAACGGCTAAGCGGTGACATAGAAATAGTCATACCTGGTTTTATTAAATCATGGTAAGGTAAACGGCCCTGTGCTCGACACGCTAATGCCCAATAGTTCACACCATGCTGTCACCTCTATTGCTAATGACATAACATTCAAGGCGGCAACTATTGGGACAGTGTCGAGCGCAGGGACGTTTAGTTTCCTTACAGCCCGTGAGCACTAAGAATGCAATTCGGGTTTCGGGTACAATCTGACGTAATCGTGTAATAAAAATGACAAAATGTGCTTTTGAATTAGTTGCAATACAGAACTCAAAGAGTACAGTCGTCTTTTGGCCTTGAATTATATAGAGCAGTTAATACCAACAACGTAGGTTTTATTTAATTTGATATTTTTTGTACAATTGGTATACATGGGGACTCGTTTCAAGAATGGTATTCCTGTAAATAGCCAGTCGCGCGAAATTGTATATAAATATTTTGATCAAGAGGCGGAATTTTTTAAGAAATCTAATAACTGTAAATATTTTCATAAATTCCATGATAGATATTAATATCAGCTCAATATAATTTCTGACAAATAAATAAATATTAAGGGTCAATCTTACACAAATCGCCCTAGTCCTAAACTAAGTAGAAGTGGTAAATGAAGATGTGACATTCTCTATTCAAATAATCGCGGGTGAAATTTTACATTACAGATACTTTTTTAGGGTTCCGTACCCAAAGGGTAAAAACGGGACCCTATTACTGAGACTTTGCTGTCAGTCCGTTCGTCCGTCTGTCACCAGGCTGTATCTCAAGAACGGTGACAGCTAGACAGTTGAAATTTTCACAGATGATGTATTTCTATTGCCGCTATAACAACAAATACTAAAAATAAAATAAAATAAATATTTAAGGGGGGCTCCCATACAACAAACTTGTTATAGATTATGGTACGGAACCCTTCATGCGCGAGTCGGACTCGCACTTGCCCAATTTTTTTCTTTAGATTATGACAATAAGTCGATTTGAATAAAAAATCACGGGACAGAATACCAAGAAGAAAAACGTTGATCCACTCATTTGCACTATAATGATTTTATATATGGCAAAATCCATCATAAAGCTGCAGCGCGTGCCATCCATACATAAGTAAAACATAACCCTATTTTATTTAATACAATTGTGCCAAGATGGTTATCACCATTTCCGCACGACTGAATTCGGGCGCCTTTCAACTTATATTGGCTTACGTATCGAAACAATTTTGTCACAAACACCATCTGAGCCTTATTGCGAATAACAATAAAAGGGTGAACGTCTCTATTACTTTATACTTAAGTATGATGGAGGGAGCGGAACGTTGTGGGCCCTAAAAGGTTATTGTTCTTTATTGATATAGGAAATGCCCGCATTTTTACCACATGTTTTATGCAGGTTTCGAGTGTTATTGGGTTCCATTCTAGCAACAAGTTGTGGTTTGGCCTTGGGACAGTGGCGCTACAAACAATACAACATAGCAATAATGTTCATACGTCATTCATGTTTAAAATTGAGATAGCAAACGAAGGTTGCTTTCCCAGCGAGGCGCCTGAAATGCTGCTTGAAATATCATTAAATGCTTCCCCCTATGTGTCGACCCCACAGCCGCACCTGAAACGCAAGGCTTCCAAGCCTATCATATGGAACGCAATAACAATATTTCATAGTATATTTGAGAAAAATAACAACTAGTGGTACCTATAATGCGCTACATTTTGTTCAGATTTTTCCTATGAGTATTGAAAATACTTAAAGTACCTTTAAAAAAGCTGATCACTAGTTTAGGCTAGTTTAGTGTAGTTAGTAAAGTGAAGTTAGGAATCATAATAACACGATATGAGCCGATGGTTTTGGATGAATTGAGGCCTTACAAAAAGTACGAGAGAGTGCTCAAAATATGAAGAAATAAATAAAACCATGACATAAAAACCAGCTCATATAGAGTACATTTGCTAACATTGATCTAGTTTTTGAATAGCTAAAGAGGCCAATACGTCCAATGGAAAAGTTAACAAAACATTGAACAAAAAGAGCATCGCTTCACGGGCCAAGGTCTATTTGAAATAGTCCATTTAATATCTGAGTAAAGCCACGGAGTGGTTCAACCATTCCACGGTTCCACTGTGTTACAGATTATTCCTAGTGTTCGCAAGTTAAAATGGAATTTCTCTTGATATTAATTGGCGGGAAAATATAATCAATCATTCTTTAAGGCTTTTCCGTTGAGAAATGCTGATTGTTTTAGATATATTTTTTCTCTATGACCAAACATGTTTCTTAAAATATTATCAATGTTACTATACTCGTATAGAACAGGTCAATTGCGATTTAATGATGTGTTTTTTTAATTTTTCTGTTTTGATATTTGTTTCAAAAACTACTCTAAATTGACAAAATTCACACCGCAAGCTGTCTTTTTTTTGCAACTTATTTTCGACTGCACTAATAATTTGCAGGAATAAACTTACTGTAACGACGATGACACGCGAATGTCATATTGCTGTTTTCTTAATAATTATGAAAAAAACGTTTTTTTTTTTTTCTATTTTAAATTACTATTTAAAATGTTCACTGACTGTGCACATTTCAAGCAATTTTGGTACAAGGATAATCGAAGAGCAGCGTGTCACGGCCCCCAACTAGGTGGACGGATGACCTCGAGGGGTCGCGGGAGTCTAGGGAGGCATATGTTCATCAGTCCCTTTCAGCGAAAATATTGTACCAACATATGTCGCTGTAAGGCTGAAGTCGCGCGCCCATACAAATCCTGCACAGCGTTGTTAAGATTTTTCCTGAAATAATGACCGCGCTCCATAGAAAACTGAATTTCTATAAAATTTTAGAAAACAATACTATAATATTATAAATGCGAAAGTGGTTCTGTCTGTCTGTTACCTCTTCACGTTTAAACCGCTGAACCGACTCAGATGAAATTTGGTATGGAGATAGTTTGAGACCCGGGAAAGGACATAGGATACTTTTCATCCCGAATAAATTTAGTATTCCCGTGGGATGAGCGGGTAACACTGGGGGGCACAGCTAGTAATAGTATAAATTTAAAATACGATCTAATTAGTCATGGAGCTAGTGCGGCGTTCTACGAACACTGACGCGTGGGCTATTTGACACTACTCGTGAACCTTTATTGACGCAACCGAAACGATGTACGGCGGTCTTGCCCGACCACCAGAGGCAGAAAGAGGAGTTTAGAACTAGGGAATGCAAACCGGTAAAATATTATTTATTCTTTATTCAGTTGTAGTCATGTACATACGTTGATTTGTCAGACCGTGTGACGCCCTGTAAGGGTACACAATAACTTAATATTAACATTCGTAATTAATATTTAAATAATAAAAATACGACTGCATTTCATCTATAATTAATTTATATTATAAAAAGTTGGCTTCGCTTTAGTTTAAATAGAAACAGTAATAAAATTAAATATTCTATGGAAATTACCGGTAATTTACCGGTTTTAATTACCATATAAAAGTTTACCTGTTTCTGGGATTCCCTATAGAACTCAGGCGCGTACTGAACCTATTTTTGAATCTGGATCTAGTTGTATTCTCGTTTTAATCTAGTACAATAAGTAAAACGAGACAGATCGGTACAGCGTGCGAAGTTAATCTGTATCTAGCACAATCGATGCAACAATACCTATCATGGGAAGCGTTACAGCACAGTACATATAGCTAATGCAGTAACCAGCACTAATAGGCGAGTTGGTAGACAATTTCTTTTTTCCGAGGATGTCAATAGATTCTATTTTCTATTGCGATCTAATGTCTATATGGGACTAACTACACTTAAACTGCTGTAAAAGTCAGAAATGACCGTCAAAGTTCAACATTCCGACGGAGCGCTAAAAATGGTTTATGTAAATGGCCACCTACATGTGACGGCATTAAATTTGCGGGTTGGATACTAATATTTGTATAGAGATAGTAAGTAATTTGCTATTTTCACCGTAAAAAAGTACGTTTAAGTTCATGGTTGACGGTAAATTATTGTTTGTTAAATTATGAGGATTCTGAAAACAATTTCAAAACTTGACGACGCAGTTGGCGCAGTTTGTAGTGCAGCTGTCTAGAGTCGGCGGTCTGGGTTCGAATCTCGGCCAGGGTTAATATTTTTGTGATGGATTCGTATATTTGTTCCTGGAAATAGGTTTCATTCTCGTCTGTTCCCTCCTACAAAACTTAACCAACCTTCGCGAAATATTAACAACTGATTGGAAATATTTTTTTCTGTCGGATCGTTACGATTCTTGCGCAAATGATTATAGAATTTGTGTACGAGACACCTGTTTGCGGCGGAATTTTGGTCAAAAAAAGACGCATTTGTACACAAATTTCATACAAAAAGTCAAAAAAATGGAAACCGTCCGACACAGAACATTTCCTTCCCATTCAGTTCCTAATTTTGCGAAGATTGGTTAAGTTTTGGAGGAGGAAACAGATAAAACGAAACCTCTATTTGTATGAAAAAAATAAGAAGTGGTACGCACGCTGTTTACGCTATATCTACTGTGGTTACAGCACGGAATCGCAACTAGGGCGGTGGCTGATATCGGGCGAGCACTGATGCTGTTAGATGTGGTGCGTTGCCTTTGTGCCTTTACAATCTTTACATCACATGGCGTGGGGTCACAGAAATTACCTGCTTAAGTTAAAAAAGAAATAGTTCAGCCACTGTTCGAACCTGCGTTTCAAACGGTTTTCCGGGTCAACACGGGCGTCCTACCTATTGGACCATTGAACCTGATGCGAGAGCCATTGGATTTTTCAACCAGTTGCTTCTTGCATGCCGTAGGGTGGCATCGTATCTCCATTTCGAGGCTAAGGAGCCCAAGACCGAAAAACTCCTATGTCCAATTGTATAATTGGATAAAGACCTCGGATACAGTACAGTACATTACAACAGCACACACACACACACACACACAATAAAATAGCTCCTGCGGACAAAACTCCCCAAGTCAAGGAGTCAAGATACCGTGCCGAGGACTGCATGGCGTCGGGGTTACGGCGTCGCAAACGGTTCCCCTGGGGCACCGGGTCCCACCTCAGGTGTAAGTAGTGGCCTTGCTCCAGCAGCCGGGGCTCCGCTGGAGTGGACTTATATTTCCCTAGGTTCTCGTGGGAACAAAAATGGAAACAAACTTACAACAAAAAAAAACAAAATGAAGAGCAGCAGGAGGACAATAATGACAAAACAGCATTGAAGAGATTGCTGGACAGACATGAGCATCTGATCAATTCACTAGCGGAATTCATCAAAGGGAAGATGAATGTACATGGAGAAATCCGTCGATATGTTGCCTCACTAGGTACGTCTTACAAAAGGTTTACTGGTGAGCTGGAGAAGTGTAGCCTAGAATCAATACGGCCTAACACATCCATAGGAGTGGCACAAACATCACCGATCTTGCTAAGGTCGCTTTCCGAAACTACAGTGAAAGACACAGATATTGAGGAAGGCGACAAAATGACGCCTACGAGTAGACAATCACGGAAAGGTAAGCGCAAAAAGCGTGCTTCCCCGGAGGAAAGCAAAGAGCTTAAGAAATTGAGAGCTGAAGTCCCACAACCATTAATAATGGAGAATAAACGACCTACTAACGTTAAAGAAGCAGAATGGCAGACTGTAGGAAAGAAGAAGAAGTCCCCGTCCCAGAAGGCAGTGCGTCCCGATGCGTTAATTATCCGCGCAAAAGAAAAGGAAAACTACGCTGAAATCCTTAAAAAAGTGAAACAAGATGCCTCTGCTAATCAGGCTCGCGATTATGTCGATAAGATTCGAAGAACAACTAAGGGGGACATACTTATGGTACTGAGTAAAGAAAATAACGAGAAAGCACCAGAACTACAAAAAAATTTTGCCAAGATACTGGGGGAAGAGGCAGATGTCATCACCAAAACCCAAGAAGAAGAAGTGGAAATAAAAGACGTTGACGAAACTACAACAAACCAAGAAGTTTTGGAAGCATTACAAAAAGCAGCGGGGAATGACTGTGAAATATCCCTAGACGCAATTAAAAAACTACGCAAAGGATACGGTGGAACTCAAACAGCCACAGTGCGGCTTAAAACATCAACGGCAAATAAAGTTATTGGTGAATACGGCAAAATTAAGATAGGTTGGGTGAACTGCCGAATAAGAAGGAATGTGATACCCGTCAAATGTTTCAGATGCTGGCAGTACGGCCACATTGCACGTAAATGTAGTAATAAAGTTGACCGTACAAATCTTTGTATGAAATGTGGAGAATCAGGCCACAAACTAGCGGACTGCAAGAAAGAAGCCGTATGTACGCTTTGCAAAGAGAAGGGTGAGGACTATGGCCACATTGCCGGTAGCAGCAAGTGTCCGGTCTTTAAGGAAGCACTTCGGATGATAAGAAACAACCGGAAACAATGAAGATAGTACAGATCAACCTTAACCATTGCGAAACTGCACATGACTTGCTACTACAAACTGTGCGGGAACTAAAATCTGATGTAGTGCTTATTTCAGAACCATACAGGTCACTTGACACTAATGCTTGGGTTACCGATGCTAGTGGTAAGGCTGCCATATGGGTGTGCGGAATGTATGCTCTCCAAAACACCAACCGAGCTGAAAATGGATTCATAAGAACAGAGCTGAACGGCATCCACTTCTACAGCTGCTATGCACCGCGTAGTCTATCACTAGAAGAGTTTAGTACTTTCCTTGGTAAACTCTGTCTAGATATTAAAGATCACGCTCCTGCTGCCATTGGGGGTGACTTCAATGCCTGGGCAGTGGATTGGGGTAGTAAAGAGACCAATGCAAAAGGGCAGGTATTGCTGGAATCAGTATCTTCGCTGGACGTGGTTCTGCTGAACCACGGAAACAAAGCTACTTTTGAAAGAGGTGAAGCTAGCTCCGTCGTAGACCTTACATTTGTAAGCAGCAGGCTGGCAATTAAAATATGGTCCTGGCAAGTAGCAGATATATATACTGCTAGTGACCACAGAGCAATAACCTGGGAAATACTGCCGAACCAAACGACCAGTACGCTGGGAATAAATTCAATCGGCTGGAAGGAAAAGGTCTTTGATCCCAATTTGATGCAGATTGCGCTGGATTGCGGCCCCATAAGAAGCAATGCTGCCAACCACAAAGCAAATGAACTTATGAACAGAGTCAGTGAGGCGTGTGATGCCATTATGCCAAGAAAAGGAAACCGCAACCAGCTCCCGGCGATGTATTGGTGGAATGAAAGAATTTACACTCTCCGCAAAGAATGCGTACGGCGTAGAAGGCTTTTTCAGCGAAATAGAAATAAAAAAAATTCGTTGGAAATAGAAACCCTGTTTACAGAGGCCCGCTTGAAGTTGAAAAAAGCCATAAAGGAAAGTAAGGCCCAAAACTGGAACGAGCTACTAGAAGAAGTGGAAAATGACCCATGGGGCAGACCTTATAAAGTAGTAATGGCGCGATTGAAACACAAGCAAACGAAATCACCGAGTTGCCCCATATTACTCAAAAAAATAGTCAGTGTGCTGTTCCCCGAACAGCAAAAGTGTACATTTACCATTGACCAGAAAGAGCATGATGATCCCGTTGCCCCAATTACTTACGAGGAACTGATGCAAGCTTGTAACAGAATAGGTAATACTAAGGCTCCAGGCTTGGACGGCATTCCCAACATTGCCCTTAAAACCGCTATTAAAGTGGCACCCGAACTGTTCCTCGATGTATATAATACCTGTCTGCAAGAAGGAAGTTTTCCAAATAAATGGAAACAACAGAGACTAGTACTTCTGCCTAAAGCCAAACAACTTACTGATGACCCATCTTCATATCGCCCGCTGTGCCTGCTGGACACTGCAGGCAAGGTATTAGAACGTATTTTGCATGGGAGGATAGAAACTGCAGTTGAGCCATGCCTTGCGGATGGACAGTATGGATTTCGAAAGGGACGTTCCACCCTAGACGCTATCGACCTGGTTGTCAACACTGCTCACCAAGCTATCGCTGGTGCAAGATGGAACAGAGGAGCAAAAAAGTACTGCCTACTGGTAACATTAGACATAAGAAATGCTTTCAACTCTGCGAAGTGGAATGTTATTATGGAGGCCCTAAAAACAATGAAAGTACCAGCATATTTGCAGAAGATCGTAGCCAGCTACTTCACGGATAGTATCCTTAAGTATGACACGAAAGATGGACCTGAGGAATACTTAGTCACAGGAGGAGTACCCCAGGGCTCTGTCCTAGGGCCACTCCTATGGAATGTTATGTACAACGCACTGTTGGAACTGAAACTGCCAACCGAGACGAAGTTAGTGGCATTTGCGGACGATGTGGCTGTTGTTATCGTATCTAAACATCTGCAGGAAATAGAATGGGCATTTGACCAAACCTACGACACAACCCGACGGTGGATGAAAGAGGTTGGATTGGAGCTGGCTAACCATAAAACGGAGGCAGTTCTGATTACTAGTAGGAAGATAGCAGAGACTGTAACCCTAAAAGCCGGAGATTTTGAACTCGCATCACAGCCATATATTCGCTACCTGGGATTAATGATCGATGCAAGGCTTAATTTTAAAGCACACGCTGAATATGTCGGACAAAAGGCAGCAAGAATTGGATCGACACTGTCTCAACTAATGCCTAACGTTGGAGGCCCGAAACAAAAACGAAGGCTATTGCTTTCTTCCGTGGTCACGTCAGTTCTTACTTATGGCGTCCCTATTTGGGCTAAAGTGCTAAAGTCTCAGGAAGCATGGAGACAAATTGCACCAACTTACCGTAGGAGCGCATTACGAGTCGCAAGCGCATTCCGAACAGTGTCGGATGATGCTGTATGCGTTATTGCTGGAATGTTGCCTATAGAAGTGTTGGCTGAGGAACGAAAAGGTCTATACCAGCGGAAAAAATTAGAACACCTAACCCCAGCGGAGCTAAAAAAGGAAGAAAGGCAAAACAGTGTCGATAGATGGCAGAAAAAATGGAATGATTCCGCTAAAGGAAGATGGACTTATCGGCTGATACCCCAGATAGACGTATGGATTAATCGTACTCAACCCAGATGCTATCGGGACATGGATGCTTCCGAGAATACTTGCACCGGTTTAAGTATGAAGATTCCCCGGTATGCCTTAATTGCCAGGGACTTCTTGAAAATGCCGAACATGTTCTTTTTACATGCCCGCGTTTTGAAACTGCTCGGAATAAGTGGGAAAGTAAAATAGGAATGAAACCCTGCGCAGAAAATATAGTAGCATGCATGCTATCTTCGGAGTCGAACTGGAATGCAACAAGCTCCTATGCAACAGAGATTCTCATTGAGCTACGCAGAGAAGAGCGTGAAAGAAACTTAAAGAAGTAACAAATAACAGGGCGAAATTAAAAAAAAAAAAAAAATTGCACCTCTAAGGAAAAAAAACACACACACACACACACACACACACACACACACACACACACACACACACACACACACACACACACACACACACACACAACACACAACACACACACACACACACACACACACACACACACACACACACACACACACACACACACACACACACACACACGCACGCACGCACGCACGCACGCACGCACGCACGCACGCACGCACGCACGCACGCACGCACGCACGCACGCACGCACGCACGCACGCACGCACGCACGCACGCACGCACGCACGCACGCACGCACGCACGCACGCACGCACGCACGCACGCACGCACGCACGCACGCACGCACGCACGCACGCACGCACGCACGCACGCACGCACGCACGCACGCACGCACGCACGCACGCACGCACGCACGCACGCACGCACGCACGCACGCACGCACGCACGCACGCACGCACGCACGCACGCACGCACGCACGCACGCACGCACGCACGCACGCACGCACGCACGCACGCACGCACGCACGCACGCACGCACGCACGCACGCACGCACGCACGCACGCACGCACGCACGCACGCACGCACGCACGCACGCACGCACGCACGCACGCACGCACGCACGCACGCACGCACGCACGCACGCACGCACGCACGCACGCACGCACGCACGCACGCACGCACGCACGCACGCACGCACGCACGCACGCACGCACGCACGCACGCACGCACGCACGCACGCACGCACGCACGCACGCACGCACGCACGCACGCACGCACGCACGCACGCACGCACGCACGCACGCACGCACGCACGCACGCACGCACGCACGCACGCACGCACGCACGCACGCACGCACGCACGCACGCACGCACGCACGCACGCACGCACGCACGCACGCACGCACGCACGCACGCACGCACGCACGCACGCACGCACACACACACACACACACACACACACACACACACACACACACACACACACACACACACACACACACACACACACACACACACACACACACACACACACACACACACACACACACACACACACACACACACACACACACACACACACACACACACACACACACACACACACACACACACACACACACACACACACACACACACACACACACACACACACACACACACACACACACACACACACACACACACACACACACACACACACACACACACACACACACACACACACACACACACACACACACACACACACACACACACACACACACACACACACACACACACACACACACACACACACACACACACACACACACACACACACACACACACACACACACACACACACACACACACACACACACACACACACACACACACACACACACACACACACACACACACACACACACACACACACACACACACACACACACACACTAAATAGCTTGTATACAGACTAGTTATGTTTTAAGCTAGTTACTGTTTTATGTTGTACCATTATTTTATTTTATTGTTTGCATTTCTTTTGTTCTTTTTTAATGTTCATTCTCGCTTCCACTTTCATGATAAATACCTCTTATGTTTTTGTTCTTCTATTAGACCTAGCCTAAATTGATTGTCACTATTAATCTGTGGCTGCAAATATCCAGGTACTGGAGACCTGGTGACCCGAAATACAGGTATCCCCTAGTTCAGGCACCAGTCTCCACTGCATTAGCTGTACACCTAACAACTGCCATACTATATAATTGTAATTACTATCCATAGTGTATACTTTGTGGTGGAGTGAATAAATGATTTATTATTATTATTCACTCATTTAATCATGTTTCTTAGGATAGGTATTTTTTACAATAAATTTATATAAAAAGTAAAACATAAAAAATACATTACAAATATAAACACATTATAAAAAAAACCTAACCTAGGGTGCCGCCGGCAACGGGGCAGGGCCCAGGCTACCGGTGGTTAGGGCTGCAGAGACAGGAACCTCCTGACAATGCGCGCCGTGTCCAGGAGTATATATACCGCCTTCTGTATCTGACCCTTGATCCAGCCATCTAGCGAGAGTCTCTTAAAATGTTTGTCGAGACTCTTCGCTATGAGACCGTTCGCCGAAACGACTATCGGGACAATGATCGTCGAGTCAACATCCCACATGGCGGTCACCTCGTGAGCCAAGTCAAGGTACTTGCTGAGTTTGTCCTTCTCGGCCTTCACGAGGTTCTCGTCATGCGGGATGGTGATGTCAACGAGCACTGCCTGGCGCTTAGATCGATCTACCAACACGATATCAGGCTTATTGGCTACAATAGTCCTGTCCGTGATGATAGATCGATCCCAATAGAGCGTGGCACGACCATTTTCGAGAACTGGCATCGGTGCGTACTTATAGTACGGCACCTCAGACCCCACAAGACCGTATCGAAGAGCAAGTTGCTGGTGAATGATCCTGGCTACTTGGTTATGTCTGTGCAAGTACTCGCCGTTAGCAAGATGAGAACAACCGGAGATTATATGCCTGAGTGACTCACCGGGACGGCGGCATGCCCGACAAATGTCGACCGTACCGTCCTTCAGGATATATCTCCGGTAATTGTTCGTCATCATTACTTCGTCCGCAATTGCACAGACAAAACCTTCGGTTTCCCCGAAGAGATCCCCGAAGCGTAGCCAGTTCACCGACGCGAGCAGATCTACGTCGGGCCCCGTAAGGGCCTTGTAGAACCGCCCGTGTAGCTCCTTGCTCTTCCATACAGCCCTGCGGTCATCGGTGCTAAGCACCTTTGGTCTGCGCCAGTTCTCGTTTGCTAAGGAGAGAGAGGTGAGGCCTTTGTCAACTGCTACTACATCGCGATGAATCCCACACTCGTTGTTTAGGAAATACTCCCTAAGACTGCACACCTCGCGGTTATGGAGGTCCTTGGCGTTTAAAAAGCCACGGCCCCCACACTTACGCGGGATGTACATTCTCATAACTGACGAGCGTGGGTGCCTCATGCGATGTGTAGTGAGCAGCTGACGGACCCTCGTATCCAGGGCGTCCAGCTCAGTCTGAGTCCACCTTAGATGCCAAAGGAGTAAGTGAGCAGAGGCATCACCCAAGCGTTGAAGGCGCGCGCCTTATTGCCACCGGACAAAAGACTGTTAAGTACTTTTGTCAAACGACAAAAGAAACGCTCCTTCAACGCCTGTCTAATGTCTCCGTCCGCAATACCCAATGACTGTGACATACCAAGGTACTTGTAGGTTTCAACTTCGGAGATAGACCTGAGGGACATTGTCTCAGAAAGTTGTAAGTTTGCGGAATTTACGACTTTCCCCCGCTGCACATGCATGACCGCACACTTGTCTACACCAAACTCCATTTTGATGGCGCTACTGAAGGTTTCTGTTACTTCCAGTAGTTCCACCAGATCCTGGCGTTTTGGTGCATACAGCTTAAGATCATCCATATACAGCAGATGAGAAATGACCTCACCTCCTCTTCGAAGCCGGCAACCTAGTCCTGAATCCTTCAGCAGAGTGCTGAGCGGATTCAGGGCTAGGCAGAACCACAGAGGACTCAAACTGTCACCCTGGAAAATACCTCTCTCAATCCTTATCAAGTCCTGCGGGCTATTATTATTATTTGCCGTAAAGATTCAGACTTCATAATCGGCTCTATCGTCCCAAATTATTTTCATTATTAATTTACAATGAGGCAGGCAGTTGAACAACCGATAATGCCTATGTCCAGTGATCTGTGTCTTAAGATCGTTGTTCAGCTCGTATGCTTGTCTAATTTATTCTTGAAATTATTGAAATTAGGTGCTGAGATTACACCCTCGGGGAGTTTGTTGATAATCGATAATAACGATGGGCTACACCCAAACTAATTATTTTAATTACAGCAGTAACGTCTGTTAGCGTAAACTAAATATTTACCTACAATGGAGCGAAAAATCGAAGCCTGTCTGAACCATTCGATATTTAAATTATACGCTTCATTGTAAACACTAGCAACGTCTGCTTTAATAAAAATAATTGGCTTACTTATTCTCAAACAAAGAATAATGCTCAAAGGCGTTTTCAAAAAAAAAAAACTAATCCCCATTTCTTCCCGAACTTGACGTTTTCGGTTTCATCTTGCTCAGAATAGCATTTTCAATATGTAGAATAAAAAAGATGTTCTAAATTTGTCCATTTCATTACGTTACGTTTGAATATGAACATTTTTTTATTTGCGCGAGCGTTACGTAGGTAGCGGAAAATAAAATTCCCATACAAATTTTGGGATACTTTTTTTATTCTTCACATTGGAAATGTCATCGCTTCTGAGTAGGATGAACCCAAAAATATCAAGGTCAAGAAGAAACGGGGTCCTGGTTTTTTTTTTGGAAAACGCTCACAAACGTTCTAAAATAGTCGTTGTTGGGAATCGGGTTATATGTATGCCTTGCCACTGATACATTTTTAGTATTTTCGCATAATTACATTGTAGTAACATGAAAATCTCGTGGTGCGCACTTGACCAAATTATAATTTCGAAATAGTTGTAATCATTAATCACAATGCAATTCACATATTACTACTTTTCAATACAAGTAATTAAAAAAGTGATTTCTTTGTGTCGAAAAAGGGTATATCAAATATTTTTTGAATACTAAATGGTTTGGATTATCATACTTTATCGTACCTACGTACTTTCGAACCTCCTACAGGTAACAAAATGGCCCTGATGTTTTTAGGGAGATGTAACATTTTTAATTTTTTTTGTTAGATATTATAAGTTGCGATCTAAAATAACAAATAATCTGTCAATTATAATTTCACAGACAAAATCACAATAACGCACTTTTGAATCCTGTACCAAAATTCTATACTCTATGGGACACGCTACAGAACTAATATTCATAAGACATCTCTCTACTCAACTGTAATAATTTCAAAAAGAGAACATCAGCATATTTGATTTAAAAAAAGCACGCTAGTGTTCATTGATTGGTTGAAATTACTTGTCAACAAATTCAACCAATCACGAAGTACCCGCCATGACCATCGAGATCATGTTCATATCATGTTTTTTTAATAGGTTAGTTTTAGTTAAACGAAAAAGGTTACATCAAAAATAAAAATTCGTAGTGGGGAATGACGTTTAAAGTAAAAAATGATTTAGTGTTTTGCTCGTATAAAAAGTATTGTATGGAATAGTTACACAATTAGGTCTTAAAATCTCGTACCTTATTAGGCCACTCGGCAAGCCTCGTGACCTAAACGCGGTACTCGATTTTAAGAACCTTCATTGTGCAACGATTGCATAAAATACTATTTTGGGTTGCACAAGAAAAGGACACAGCCTGATTGATAAATTTTCTCCGCTCTAATGACCCAATTTCACGTACTTATTGTTATCAAAAGGACCTTAGCTTGGGTCTTATTATCGAGTCTAAGCTGTTATCGTTAAAAATTAAGTAGTGGGCGGCAGTTACAATCGTTCGACGTTCATCCGATCACGTGGGTGCAGGGGTGTCACTCGCTCCGTTTTTAAACGACTTTAAAAAATCTTTCGAATCGTCTGGTTTTTTTTATTCATTGAGTAACAAACAGCCTCAAAAATATAATATTAGTAATGTCACAGGACTATAAATAACCTTTATTGTAGACCTTCTTTTTACATTACAATGACCACAAGTTTTGCTGACAAATTTATTGCCAAAGGAAAAAAAAACATTTTTTTTTAAGTACTATTTAAACAAGATTTTCATGTACGTTCCTCGATTACTCAAAGATGGATGGACTGATTTGATTTTTCATTTTTTTGAAAGCGTATAGTTTCTAATTAAATAAATAAATATTAAGGGACAATCATACACAAATCGACCTAGTCCCAAACTAAGCAAAGCTTGTACTATGGTACTAGACGACGATATACATAATATATAAATACATATATAGATAACATCCATGACCCAAGAACAAATATTTGCCCCGGCCGGGATTCGAACCCGGGACCGCCAACTCAGTAGGCAGGTGTCTACAAACTGAGCCAAACGCGTCGTCGAAAATTTGTTTCTATCTTAGGTTTGATCTGATGATGAAATCCCGAAGAAATCAAGAGAACTCTTCGAATTTAACTGCACATCGTGATTTGTGTATTTTTTAATAACTCGTGCCTAGGGAATGCAATACCCGGTCATTTTTGCTACCCGGGTATTACCCGACCTTAATTTTCAAAACCCGGGTACTCGGGTAATACCCGGACTTGAACAAAAAGTATTAAATATTGAGTTTCATGGGTTTTACGGGTATTTAAGAATGAAAAGCACGGTTGATTACGATTCCAGACTTTGAATCTTATGGCGCTACTTAGGAAGGAGGTGCTAAACTTTTTTGCGGTGATGCATGGTATGGTACTCGATCTCACGAGATAAAATGCCTGCCTGAAGAGGTCGGTGTTGTGGCCGAGAGTGCAGAAGCTGCGCCTGGCTGAGAATATGCGAGTCCAACAAGGAGGAGGCTCACATGTTTAATAATTCACCCGGGTACTGCTTCAGGTTGGAAAAAGACTTCTGGAGAATCTGGAGGAAACCAACGGGCTGGGTCGATTACCATACACGTTATGCAGGGGCTTCCCGTCCGTTGAAGACCTCATTCGGAGCGTAAACGGATACGGAGACCTGAGCCAGGTGACGGGACCTGAAAACTCTTGGGTTTGTGAGAGAGCCATACTCACGCCGAAAAATGTACAGGCAGCGGCATTTAATGCGTGGATATTGGCGGAAATCGAAGGTGAACAAGCAGCGTATAATAACATTAACACTGTCTTGGATGAAAGTTCCTAAAGCATTCATTGAGCCCTGAATGTCTCCCCCAGCACACACAATAATCCTGAAAGTTGTAGTTCCGATCATGCTTCTTCGGAATTGGTCATCTCCGAAGTTTGCAACGGAACCCGGTTAAAAGTAGTGCAGATGCAGCGAAACCTCATTGAGGCGCTGATTCTGACAGGGTGCAGCGCCGGGCTGATCTGGACTACAGTCCACTATCGTATCCATCTGTTAACTTCCGCCTCCAGGGGATAGGGAGAGAAAAACTTCTTGGTAAGCTATCATTTAAGATTCCAAAACGCACTGCACGCCACAGGAAATTGTTTGCTGTTCCGCACTCCCGTACCAGGTATAAATCTAATTCTTTCTTCAACCGTTGTCTCAATTACTGTAACATACATTTGTGTAATGCTGATTTTTTCTCATATAAAAATTGTCAACGCTTTAAAAACCAAATTGTCCGTCAATTAAAATCAAAGCTGTAAGAATAACTAATTATTTCAAAATGTTGTGTCATTTTGAAATAATTAGCTGCATTTTAATGTTATTTGCATCGTTGCTGTTTCGTTGTCTACCGTTCCCATACTAAAATTTAGTTTTGTATAACCTTAAGTTATGGCACTCCAGGTCTTTTAGCATACTATTGTTAACCGTTATATGTTTTGTATTGTGACTGTTTGTTGCCTTAATAAAAAAAAAAAAAAAAAAATTAGGCGTGAATTAGCCGCTTACTGACACAGACCAAATTCCACGTGGGCGGAGCCACGGGCAAAGCTAGTAAGTTTACAACGCAGTAAATTAGGGTTACACCCGTAATAGAACATTTTGTCATAAGTTATTTATGATTTCGCGCATTTTTCTTAACATTTCTTAATTTCGGGTAAAACCCGGTCTATGAGTTGAAAACCCGGGTTTTTACCCGACCCCAAATGTAGTCGGGTACCCGGGTACCCGGGTTTTCGGGTACCCGGGTTGCATTCCCTACTCGTGCCTAGTGAATGTAAACCGGTAATTTATTGTATGGAAATTATCGGATTGCCGGTAAATTACCGGTAATTTTAATAAGAAAATTTACCGCTTTGCTTTTCCTACTCGTGCTTTGTCGTTCTCGGTAAGCATCATTTCGTTCGTCGCCTATTTTTGGTTATAAACTGATAAGATATACTGAACTCGATAAAATCTTAAAAAATTAAGATTAGAGTCTAAGCTGCAATGTAATGAAACCCTTCCTTTGATTGGAGTCGGTTAATGATGAAGCTAGTTCTGTGGGCGGTAGTTAGGTACAATCGTTAGGAGTTAATCCGAACAGAACACGTGGCGTGGGTGTGCAGGGGTGTCGACTGGCTCCACAATATTCAGGGGCATTACAATCCAGCACCTCTTGCGTAACTGTCATACGCGACTATTTCTCGCGCGAGATTACCCGTCTCCTTCTGTGCAGTAATGTGAGAGAGTGACGGGTAGCGCCATGTCGCACGACAATAATCGCAAAGCTTGTTTTGCTAGACGGGCAGTACACTTACTAAGTCGACGTGACCGTAATCGCTAGCGACAGCGTAAACGATTTTTATGAAGAATACACGCCTCTAGCGGTTACTTTGTACAACTACAATTCTCCATACATATCGCTTACGCAATCGTAGCGATTACGGTCAATGTAAACTCACGGTAAGGGTACAGTTTTGGTTAGCCATGGGCTACGTTTCGTCTGTGTATGCTACTGTCACAGCGTCAATGTCACAAGCAAAACATCTCTTTGAAATCTGGAAATATAAATTGAGCTCTGAGCTGATTTAATTTGGCAACCCTACGCAGATCGTAGAATAAAACAATATCCACCCACTGATAGAAATGCAATCGCATCCTACTTTAATGTTTATCCATTGTTTTATAACAATCGCTCCATGAAGAGCTAAGGTCGTGGCGTTATTTGAGGCGTACTCTAAATATAATAGAGGCGTATTCTCAAACTAAGCAAAGCTTGTACTATGGGGGATAACGACCCATGACCCAGGAACAAATTCGAATTCATCACACAAATATTTGCTCTGGCCGGGATTCGAACCCAGGACCGCCGGCACATTAGGCAGGTGCATTACAAACTGCGCCAACCGCGTCCTCGAAATTTCAAAAACATAAAACTGTATTACACATTTATCAAGTGAAATGGTTCTTGTTCAATAAGTAGAAATTATCTGACATTTTGTTTGCAGTTAGAAGAAAAAGGCATGAACTTCTTTTTACTTTTTATCGTCGGGTAAAACGCATCCTATAATTATTTTTGGTGCAGTGGGACTGCAGAGATTTTTTTCACTAAAATTTATAAGATATGGCTTTATAACGCGTTACGATTATCCGTCAAACTGTGAATCGTCTCCCCCAGAAAACAGTTATTTTATATAATTTTATAATATATTACAAATAAGCCGCATAACATTATATCCAGCAGGGCAAGTAGCATAATCTTGCCGCGACTTCTCTTCTCGAGCGACTCAGCATCACCCGTCTAGCTCACACGGTATTTAAAAGAAAGTGACAGGTAGTATTTATCACGTGTCAAAGAGTCGCTTGTGTTATGCTAGACGTGCAGGCTTCAGAACCATTGTAGTTCTACAAAGTAACCGCTAGGGGCGCTATACTATTCTCCGTACTAGTCATTTTGCCTTGATCACACGTACCGAGACAGTGGGCGAGACAGAGCACTGTCTCACCCGCTTACTCGGTACGTGTGATCAAGGCATTAAAGCTGTCGCTAGCGAGTTCGGTCACGTTATCTCATGGTAATGCCTTGATCACACGTACCGAGACAGTGGGCGAGACAGAGCACTGTCTCACCCGCTTACTCGGTACGTGTGATCAAGGCATTAAAGCTGTCGCTAGCGAGTTCGGTCACGTTATCTCATGGTAATGCCTTGATCACACGTACCGAGACAGTGGGCGAGACAGAGCACTGTCTCACCCGCTTACTCGGTACGTGTGATCAAGGCATTAAAGCTGTCGCTAGCGAGTTCGGTCACGTTATCTCATGGTAATGCCTTGATCACACGTACCGAGACAGTGGGCGAGACAGAGCACTGTCTCACCCGCTTACTCGGTACGTGTGATCAAGGCATTAAAGCTGTCGCTAGCGAGTTCGGTCACGTTATCTCATGGTAATGCCTTGATCACACGTACCGAGTAAGCGGGTGAGACAGTGCTCTCGTCCCTGTCACACACAAGACAAACGGGCGAGACAGAGCACTGTCTCGCCCGTTTACTCGGTACGTGTGATTAAGGCATAAGAGTACAGTCTCGCTTGAACCGTACCACCAAAACGCTCGGCTTGTCCAATCGCTGACGGTGTGGCGTGTCCTAATCGGATACAGAACGCTAATGATTCCATTAATAGCATCATATTATGGTGCCAGCGCAGCTTAGGCTTATACGAGAAACTTATTTTCAAACGACTTTAAAAAGAAAGAAAGAAAGAAATATAAATAAATAATAAAAGGGGGAGGTCCTTAAGTATTTTTTATCGACCGAGCGAGTGAAGCGAATAAAAAAGCTGCCTAAAGTTCTATAAAGTATATGTATCTTAATAAAGTTAGTTATTGTATTAAGCGGTTTAAACTCACGTGATTTTTCACTACGTCAGTGACGAGGTTGCCGCGGCGGTGTACGGGCAGCCGTCCCTGATGAAGAGCTCCATACGAGTTCGAAACATGTCGGGCCGTTCCTGACAATTACACGTGAGTGTAAACCGCTTAATACAATAACTAAATATGTCTCACGAAAGTTTTAATAAGCTTAATAAAGTTGTGTATTAAAACAACGACTGCATTTTTTTATAAATATTTATGTAATTAAAACTGCACACATCGCTTAGGTATAGTTTTTTTTTTTAATAATAGCTGAACGCTATATTGTGTCAAAAATATATATTAAAACAAAAGAAGGCTGCAAATCGCAGGCGAGGTGCCAGAATTGTTGGTTGAAATATTACATGCTCGCTTCATGTCGTAAAAAAATGAGGGAAGAGAAAACTTGCTTCATGGTTGTCATTCAATTGTTGTTTTGTTAAATTATAAGGATTCAGAAATCAATTTCAAAATTTAGTATAAAACATAGTCTTTTCTGCTGTCTGTCTGTCTGTCTCTCAGTTCTGTCCCTATGTATGCTTAGATCTTTAAAACTACGAAACGAATGTAGATGTGCTTTTTTTAAATTTGATAAAGTGATTCAAGAGCAAGGGCTATATGTATAATACATGCATAATTTATCAGGAGGGTCGCTAGTACGGTTCGGATACAACAAAAACCTATGATATCACATATTTCAATTTTTTTTTTTATACTCTTTCCCGAGCTAATTTTATTCATATTACTACAGTGTGCTGTAGAGTGTAATATCGGTATTTATATAATTCTTGTTTTTGTTACAGAATCCCCCGCTCCGAAGCCCTGGATCCCGATTAAAACCAACATGGATTCAGAGAGGTGAGGGATATTTATTATACTACATATACAGAGCCGTTGCTTCTGATATAATTACCCGTGGGACATGATTTAAACACACGATTTTCACACATCATATGAAAAAGGGACCGTTGAGACCATGGGCGTAAAATCACATCATCACGGGGAGGTAATTAAATAATATTACATTACTGCATACTCCGGGAAAGAAGGGCTTGCCGGGTGAGTAGCCATATAGGTACGAATAGTGATACAAAGCCGGTAAGCCCTTGTCATTGCTAGGCTTGTATAGAGCTTTTCTCAAACATATGCAATGAAATAAAAAAATACACCACTTAAAAATAAGCTGTTTAGCCCGTATATGAACATAAACGCCATGTTTAAAAAAAAAACCGGCCAAGTGCGAGTCGGACTCGCGCACCGAGGGTTCCGTACAAACACTTTCCATCCCTAAGTGGTTAAGTTAAGTTTGCACCTGGTATGTATAGCGCCCCATATAAATTAGGTGCAAAGTTAGGTATTAAATTTTTTTTTTATGGTTTTCGTAATTATTCCTTTATCTATGCTATAAGACGTTGCTTCGTACCAAATTTCAAGATTCTGAGTTCACGGGAAGCACCCTGTAGGTTTTGATTCCCTTGCAAGTGTCGAAAATATGCAAATTAGGTGCAAAGTTAGGTATTAAAAAAAAAAAATATGGTTTTCGTAATTATTCCTTTATCTATGCTATAAGACGTTGCTTCGTACCAAATTTCAAGATTCTGAGTTCACGGGAAGCACCCTGTAGGTTTTGATTCCCTTGCAAGTGCCGAAAATTTGCGGCATAAACGGCTGTATCTTTTGATTGCGTTGGCTTAGAAGTTTGATTTTTTCACAGCTTCAAGGGACAGTAGACCTGAGTAATTGATATAAATTTCAGCTTCATACGTCCACGCATTCCTGAGAAAAAGGGTCTTGACAGACGGACGGACAGACGGACAACAAAGTGATCCTATAAGGGTTCCGTTTTTTCCTTTTGAGGTACGGAACCCTAAAAATATCCCGTCTAATATGGACGCCAAGTTTGCTTAGAACAGATTTCGCTATCTCTCATAATACCAATCTGACTTCTCGATACTGACACCTATGGATTGATCAACCTATATCATAACCATATCCCGGGGTATTCGGTGCACGAGTGATTTGACACTAGGAGAACAGTCGAATCAATCATCATCCCTTTCCCGCTTTTTTTTATTAATAATTGCACAAATGTCCTGTGTTATCTGTGCC
This sequence comes from Apotomis turbidana, assembly GCA_905147355.2. Classification (NCBI taxonomy): domain Eukaryota; kingdom Metazoa; phylum Arthropoda; class Insecta; order Lepidoptera; family Tortricidae; genus Apotomis; species Apotomis turbidana. The sequence goes on along the minus strand of LR990280.1, from coordinate 55,667,707 downwards.
GTCCATAAAACATTTTTTTTTTCGTTTTAGGTTCCCTACGTAATATATCCTCCCACAAAAACCAAAAATTTACCGACCATTCTCCTCATGTGGGATATGTCTTAACGTTGACATTGGCGAAATACCTCTGGCAAAAGAAGGGAAAGCCTTAAAAAAAATCGTGCACCAAATACCCCCGGGTTATAACCGTAAGTATATCACTATACAATCGATTCCGACGCCTTTAGAAATGTAACAATACATCGTTTGGACTATTCGGTCCAACGTGAAATTACGAAGGATAAAAAGGTTGAAATGGATTTCATTACCCGATATCTGTTGAATTTTAATGTGATTTTGAACTGCGGAATATCGTGAATAAAATGGCGCTTATTCAAGTGTACCTAGTGCGGTGTTGGCATACCTATAAGAATTTGTAGAGTTAGACAAGAATTCCGTAGATCGTCGCTTGAAATATCCGTAGTTCTAAATTTTTTTTCCAATGATTCACTTGACTATACTGAGCTTACAATGTTATTGAAAGTTAGTAACTATTGCAAAAACGAAGGAACGCATTAAAATCATATTTCATTAATATTTGAACACCTTGTCAGTAGTTTATTCGTACACTCAGCGACGCGATTAGTTTTCGTTTTGAGCTAGTAACATATTGAACAAATGTATTAGGCGGTTTATACTCGAGTAAAATTGTCTGGAACGGCCCGACATGTTTCGAACTCGTATGGAACTCTTCATCGGGGACCGCTACCCTGCTCCGCGGTAACTTAGTCACTAAGTAACTTAAAGTAACGTAAATACATTTGTACGTTGAGATATGGCCAAATAAGCGATGCCTCTGGTATATCTTAAGTACATCCCATTGACCTTTAAATTAAATATTAAGGGACTATCTGATACAAATCGACCTAGTTCTAAACTAAGCAAGGCTTGTACTATGGAAACTAGACGACGATATACATAATAATATAAATAGGGTTTACCCTTGTCTGTCCCTTGTTTTATAGCAAAACGTTTTATCGAATTTTCATTTCATCGAAAGCATTTTTTTTTCTGAATCCATAAAATATTTTTGAATGTTGTAATACAAACCTAACCTAACCTAATCTAAAGGTTATAATTTACAGATGTCTGAATAAGGTATGACTTCCGAGTAAAAATGTGTCTACAAAATGAAGCATTCAATGAAGTATGTCGAGATTTCAAGGGCATACCACATATATAGATAACATCCATGACCCCAGGAACAAATATTGGCCCTGGTCGGGATTCGAACTCAGGACCGCCGGCTCCAGTAAGTAGCATTGCAAACTGCACCAACCGCGTCAACTGTCATAAAGGCTATGTTTGCAATTAGCGTTGCAAAAAGTGACATTTTACGTTACTACCCGGGCCAAGTTAAGTTTTAGCTCCTGAATGCTATGGCGTTACACATAAATGAGGCGCAAACATAAAGCGGCCGTATAGGTACCTACATATCGCCAATCCGCAGATCTCTCCTGCCGTGATATCAGAGAAATGTTTATGGAATTAGGGCGAAGGTTGTATAAATGGTAACTAGATATTATCTTTTCATTCGTTTCAATTTATTTGATCTGTCTGTTGGGTAGAATCCATTTCGTTCGGACATCGGCTAATGCTCAGTTTAATCATACGGCATTGAATTTCATGTACCTATAGCCTAATAGGACGAGCGATGGAAGCGGCCAAAATTTTTATGTTAGCCATTTTTAGGGTTCCGTAGTCAACTTATAGTTTCGCCATGTCCGTCTGTCCGTCCGTCCGTCCGTCCGTCCGCGGCTTATTTCCGTGATCATTAGTACTAGAAAGCTGAAATTTGGTATGATTATGTGTATGTATAACGCCGACAGAACAGTAAAATAAAATTGATTTTTTTTTTGGGGAAGTCTCTCTTACCTAAAGTGGGGGTGTTTTTTTTTTCTTTTCAACACTGGTGTGTGTGGTGTCGTTGAATTGGTCTTGTAAAAATAATAGGGGTCTTCTAACATTATTTTTTGATAAAGTCAGCAGTTTTGTAAATATTCGCTCCAAAAACAAAAAAAATAGTGTCCCCCCCTCTAACTTTTCAACCACGGGTCAAAAAAAATCGGAAAAATGCATGTTAATGAGGCCTTATAAGTACTTTCAATGAAAACTATATTGAACAAAATTGGTCGAGCCGTTTTTCAGTTATCGCCTCATATTTTTTCTTTAAAAGGACGTAAGTTGACTTCCAGAAGGTAATAAGTGATTACAGTTTCTAGGGCGTTTACGACCTTTTTATAGAGCTTAAAAGCTTTCTTATTCTTTTTTTTCTTTAAATTATGACAGATATATTGGCAATGTCAACCAACTTTATGATTATGAAGTTAATAATACTTTTCCCCGAGTTCTAGGTAGCATAGCTATTTCATGTTTTTATTACGTGCAGTCCAAAATAAGTTGAAAAACTAAAATTATCAATGAAAAATTCAAACTGGATTCACTTATATATTTGATAATATATTTGTCATAATATGAAAAATATAAATTCTAAAAGGAATAATGGCTCTTAAAATCGTGGAAATCAACAAATTTCTATCATTTCGAAACAAACACGTCTCCAGTTCAAAGAGCGCCATATTTTAGTAAAATATGTAAAGGATTTCAGAGAAGTAAAATAAGTTTTCATCTACTGCTCCTGTTTCAGAAAAATATTTCCTTTAATGAGCAAATACTCCAGCCTAGTCAAAGGGATTCTTTAGTCAGGCTGGAAATGTGAAGGCAGATTCAGACGTGTCCCAAAACTTGTCAACAGTGCTTGTCATACTTCAACATAACTCGCCCGCCAGCGCTCAGCCAACCTAACTCGTACCACCTCGTACGAATGTGTCGAGTAATACGTACATTGTGTATCAAGGGCGGTAATTCAACATTCAGGACTTTCTAACGAGAATCTATATGAATTTATGTTATAAGTTTTTATGATACCACACTCATGTTTTAAGAGCTATCAATAGGCATAGGACTTTTGTATAGCACGGTAGGACTTAAGAGAGCTATAGAGCCAATAATAACATTAAAATACAATTCATACTCATACTCATTCATCTATTTCATTCCAAACTGCCTTTATATTAATGACTAAAATTTTCATATTTATATGTAACAGTTGCATAAATTATAAATTACTACATAGGCGACTGATGGCGACTGTGCTAAAATATTAAAATTAATTTGGAAATTTGTAGATGATCTGTTCCTTTTTTTCCTCCTTTTATTGTCCACGTTTACCAGGTTAGAATCCCGTACTAAGATACTAGTAGACAAGTTACTGGCATACAAGCAACGGACGCCAGCAACTACCAGTCTGAACGTTACTTAGAAGTGTATTATAAAGTCTCTCCTCCAAACCCTTGATAGAAACTTCGAGTTTCATTCCATATCGTACGGAGAACTTTGCTTCACTCACTTTGAACAAAAAGTCATGTTCCGATTTAAAATCTTTTGTAATTGTGTCGTTTTAAAACCGAGCGATCCGAGTAGTTTTAAGGATTCTTCACAGGAAATGAGTAACTTTTAATTTTATTAAGATTTTCTTTACGTGTGGTTGTCGGTAGTAAGTTTAGATAACTGAAGTGGCAGAGCAGAGTTTTAATGTGAAATGGGAATTTCAAGTTAGCCTTTTTAGGGTTCCGGAGTGAACTAGGGACTTTTAGTCACACTTTTACTTTCCCTCTAACTTTTCAACCACGGGTCAAAAAATTATGGAAAAATTTATGAAAATGAGGCCTTATAAAATGAAAACTATATTGAATAAAATCGCTCCCTCCAGCCGTTTTTGAGTTATCGCAAAATTTCATAATTTTCTTTAAAATGACGTAAGTGCCGCGCGGTGTCCTTATACTTCGAACGTTACACATATTAGTTAAGTACATACTGCATTAAAACATTCCGCTCAATCTGGCAATAATCTGGCTCCAGAAGGTAAAAAGTAATTACATTTACTTTGGCGTTTACAACCTTTTTTTTAGAGCTTGAAATCTTTCTCGTAATTAAATTGTGAACGATGGGCAACAACACCCTACAGGCCTACACTGAGCGTGGCCCGACATGCTCTTGGCCGGTTTTTTAGATGACTTGAACTGTATCAGGGCTGGTTAGCCCTCACTACCAGTGAGTCGGACTTTGTTTGGTAGTATAACCCGCTAATGGGATTATCTCCGCGCCGCAGGAGTGTTCAAGATGAACATTTGTTGAAGCTTACTTGAAGTTCTTGACGAACATTGGTGAATTCATGGAATCCGGAATACATAGCTACTAACGAATAATTTTTTATTCTATTCTATTCTACTCCCTGCAGATGCGACCACGCGGTTGGCGTAGATTGTAGTGCAACTGACTACTGAACCGGCGGTCCTGGGTTCGAATCCTGGCCGGGGCAGTTATTTTTGTGATGAATTCGAATATTTGTTCCTGGGTCATGGATGTTATCTATATGTATTTAACCCATAGTACAAGCTTTGCTTAGTTTGGGACTAGGTCGATTTGTGTAAGATTGTCCCTTAATATATTTTTTTATAATATTTTTTGCTAATACTATGGTTGATAGAGCAGACGTGTAAACAAAGAAAAATTTAAATGCGTAACGTAATCTGGTGGAAGAGAACGGGAATCGAACCTGGTACCTCTGGATTACCGGTCCAGCGTGTAAATAACCTTTCGATTTTTTTCTTATGCTCTGTGTGTCTTTGCATTGTTTATTTGAAAGACTTTACACCTTAGGGACATATGTGAATACGTTAATATTCACATCTTACCGCACTACTTTGCAGCAGTGAACGAGCAAGCGATAGAGGGCGCTGTTATATATAAATTTATGAATCATGTCGTATTTTATACTTTTGATGAGTTCAAAACTAACTTTCTTTATTTCATAGCTTAGCTAACATAGCACGTTACTCTCAGTGCGCGATATCGCGAGTATCTCGTACTCAACCACCGTGACTAAACGAACAAGACGGGCTTCGAATTTATAATATCACTATATACGTAAATAATAAATTACCTAGAAATTTTTGAAGCAACTGTGGGTGCTTACTAAAAGCGTATTACAAACTTATACTTACAATTCTCTAAAAACAGACCTGTAGCTTCCCTTAAACAAATGATCAAACACTACAAATAAAGTCTGTCTTAGCAACCGCATTTGTAAATTGGCATTGTATGTGGCTACAAACTTAATTTTGCTACAAGTGAAATTTGAGGCTTGAGTTTGTCTTAGGAAATTCAGTTGAAGTAGTCTACTTGCGCGTTTAGTGGCTGAATAAGTAAGTTTGTTGTGCTGAGGTCGAAATCGTGAGTTTCTATATTAGGAAAATAAAGGGCATATTCGCCATATAAATAGCATCCGTTGTACTGCAATGCAATCATGATGAGTGGGCGTGGATTCTGTAATGTCATTTGGGCAGTTAAAGTAAAAAAAACCGTCCAAGAGCATGTCGGGCCATGATCAGTGTAGGGTTCCGTAGTTGCCCATCCTTCACAATAGACGAAAATTACGAGAAAGATTGAAATTACGAGAAAGATATCAAGCTCTATAAAAAGGTCGTAAACGCCACAGTTACAGTAATTGCTTATTACATTCTGGAAGTTATCGATTGTACGCGCCAGATTGAGCGAAATGTTTTAATATAATAGGGCACTTAAACAATATGTGCAACGTTCGAAGTGTAGGTACACCGCGCGGCACTTACGTCATTTTAAAGAAAATTATGAAGTTATGCGATAACACAAAAACGGCTCGACCGATTTTATTCAATATAGTTTTTATTGAAAGTACTTTTAAGGCCTCATTTTCGTGAATCTTTCCATAATTTTTGACCCGTGGTTGATAAGTTAGAAGGTGGGGGTGACACAATTTTTTTTTATTTTGAGAGTGAATATTTACAAAACTGCTGATTTTATAAAAAAATAATGTTCGGAGACCCCTATTAGTTTTAAACAACCTATTCAACAAAACCCCACACACTAGTGTTGGAACGAAAAAAAAAAACACCCCCAGTTTAGGTTATGTGTACGGGAGGTACCCGAAAAAAAAATTTTTTTTTTTAGTTTTTATTAAACCGTTTTGTCGGCGTGATACATACACATACATACCTACGAAACTATAAGGGTTCCTAGTTAACTACGGAACCCTAAAAAACCGGCCAATTGCGAGTCGGACTTGCGCACCAAGGGTTCCGTACGAACACTTATACGAGTGGCCGGGTTAAATTAAGTTTGCACCTGGTATGTATGGCGTTGGATACAAATGAGGTGCAAAGTTAACGCAACCGATCACGTTTGTTGTATGGGAGTCCCCTTAAAAATTTATTTTGTTCTGTTTTTTAGTAGTATACTGCAAGGCTGTTCTGTACGCTACGCTTGAATAATCAGTTGACGGCAAAAAGCGCAAACGCTGTTAACGCCTAGCAAATCCATTGGCGGTTACAGCGTTCTCGCTTTTTGCCGTCGGTGTAAATATTAACGGCCACAGGGTTACTGTTCCGGTCAATGCGGAATAGACAATTCAGCAAAACCGGTCAAGTTACAGTCAGACTCGCGCATCGAGGGTTCCGTACAAACACTTCCCATCTTAACTGGCCGGGTTAAATAAGTTTCCACCTGGTATGTATGGCGCCGCATACGAATGAGCTGCAAAGTTAACGCAACCGATCACGTTTGTTGTATGGGAGCCCCACTTATATTTTTTTAAATTCTGTTTTTAGTATTTGTTGTTATAGCATTTTCAAAATGTCAAATGTCTAGCTATCACGGTTCATGAGATACAGCCTGGTGACAGACAGACAGACAGACGGACAGCGGAGTTTAATATAGGGTCCCGTTTTTTACCCTTTGGGTGCGGAGTCCCTACAATATATTATTCACAAACTGCTCGATAATGTGGCCATAGATGGTCTAAAACCAGTACATTCAAATATAATTCTAATATGCCAGCTCTGCTCTCACTGTCCTATCTAGCGAGATGTCAGACGTATGTCAGTAGAAACAATAAATTTAATGCCCGTAGGAGGTATAAATAAATAAAAAATAATAAATAAATAAATATCGGACAACCTCACACAAATCGATCTAAGTCCCAAATTAAGCTCAAGAAGGCTTGTGTTATGGGTACTAGATGACGATATACGTACTTATATAATATATACTTAAATACATAGCACAACCATGACCCAAGCACAAATATTCGACTTCATCACACAAATATTTGCCCCGGCCGGGATTCGAACCCGGGACCGCCGGCTCAGTAGACAGGTGTCTACAAACCGAGCCAAACGCGTCATCAAAAGGTATACTCTACACAATGTCGCATTGGCTGAAAGCTTTTACCATATTTGTATTTTTTTATTATCTGCGTTGATTAAAATAAAGTAACGGAACAATGATATCCTTTTTTAATTCCGTAAGCCAACAAAATAGGGTTCTTCAGGCAATGTTCACGTGATCGCAACCCTATTATATATTAGATACAAAGGATAAATTTAATAACTATATGAAAAATTTATAAAACACACCGACACCGAGTAGCTGGTCAGCATGAGACCCTCATTCAATGAGTGATATAGAAAATGCTTTTAAAACTGAACATACAATTTCTACAATTTCTCTGCTTCGCCCTAAGGTTGACTGGTAGAGAATGCCTCATGGCATTAAGTCCGACTTTTGTAGGTTAAGTTTTTCTTTTGTGCAATAAAGTTTAAATAAATAAATAAACATAACTACAAAGTTTTGAATTCTTGGCTTCAATATTAAATAAATAAGTAAATAAACACACCTCACACAAATCAATCTAGTCCCACAGTAAGCTTGTATTATGGGCACTAGACGACGACTAACATACTTATATCGCGATGTGACGTGACGCGGTTGGCTCGGTTTGTAGACACCTGCCTACTGAGCCGGCGGTCCCGGGTTCGAATCCCGGCCGGGGCAAATATTTGTGTGATGAACTCGAATATTCGTTCCTGCGTCATGGTAACTGGGCGTTTCAGAACATGTTCATATATTTATGAACGCCTTATATGCTGCGATATATCTGATTGCGACTGTACAAGCTTTGCTTAGTTTGGGACTATAGGTCGATTTGTGTATGATTGTCCCTTAATATTTATATATATTTATATCTAATTAATATATAGATAAATACATACTTAAATACAAATAACATCCATGACCCAGGCACAAATATTCGAGTTCATCACACAAATATTTGCCCTTGCCAGGATTCGAACCCAGCACGGCTAGCATAACTTTGACACGCGACTCTTTCTCGCGCGAGATATACTACCTGTCTCTATCTGTACAGTACTTTGAGATAGTGACGGATGATGCTATCTCGCGCGACATGAGTCGCGTGTCAAAGTTATGCTAGACGTGACCGTCGACCGACCCGTACCGACCCGTAGACCGTCGCGTCGGCTCAGTACTACTGCAATGTAGACATAGCGCTACCTGTCACCCTCTCACATTACTACAGAGAAAGAGACAGGCAATTATCTAATAGTCGCTTGTGACCGGCAGCGCAGCTCCTAACCAAACGGCCAACCAGATTTATACATACAAGATGGCCCATTTAGATCGGTCTGTATGGGAAAGTCTGAAACTATAAGACATACGAAGATCTGCTCTTAGGAACCATGTCATCGAGTTTAATGAAAATAAAAACTGCATTCATAAATTAAATAAAAAAAGCAGTAGTCAGCTCGGGAATCGAACCCGGACGAAGTGAAAAATTAAACTAACATTATTTCTACTTAGATATCAACTGTGTAGGTCTTATGTAGTTAATTTTACTATGAAACATGATGTCTAAAATGAATAAAGTACGTTGTTTTCATATTATTTAATTTATTTTTCAAAAACATCAGGGTTCGATTCCCGAGCTGAGTACAGGTTTTTATTTAAATGTATAAATGCAGTTTTTCTTTTTACTAAAATCGATGACATGGTTCCTAAGAACAGATCTTCGTATGTCTTACAGTTTCAGACTTTCCCATACAGTACTGTATACAGAACTCAAGCCAAGTCTCAACTCGCGCTTGCCTCGTTTTTATACGAATTGCCGTCTCGACACAACCTGTTGCTACCGTGCAATCCAAGAGAACCTAACTCTTCCCATTCCTAACGGCACTTATGATCTTTTCTCCCGGAGCGCACATGCCTTCGACAAAATCCAGCAATCCATTACTGTAGATAGACGCCTTCACATTGCCATTTTACTCTAATCTTCTTTTATATCGTACTAGCAAGGCTTAGGTAACAAGCATAGGGTCAATACGGTATTTGATGACAGCTCAAATCAGCTCTTCTCTTTATGAAATGTCAAAAACGATCTGTTGAGTATGAAGATACTGGCTTGTGACGTCACACCGTCAAATCCACACAATAGTACTGTTTTTTTAATGAGCTCGTTCGTACACAACGCCAACCCAAGGACTATACCACAGATTATATACAAGTTACTACGTCATCACAGATACACCAGTTTTTTGGACGGTGGGCGTTGCCACCGCTGTCGATGCCCCCTCCATTGACTCGCTCCTATTGGACGCGGGTGACGCAACGTCATTGGAATGTGCGCTAGGGTTGCCTCCGTTATGTAAACGCTAGATTTTTCCCGTGCCTTCGCTCGTTTGGTCAACCAGTCTAGTCAGCAGAGGCGTGGCGTCCATACAACCCGATTCCCACTGGGTTGCCTACTTCAGGACGGTTGAACACCATTCTCTGTTGCTTCCGAAGAAAAAGTAGCCCAAAATAAGTTCCGGCTTGCCTAGAAAATTGTTTGACGCCACGCCACTGCTAGTCAGTTATGTTTTTTGTAAACATTCCTTCAATTGCACATGCATTTTATACAGGGTGATAGCCGAGGTTTTTTTGAACATTTTCAGCCATATATGCCTTAGACGAGTTTTTTTTAATATTGTGAATTAAGAGGGCGCGGGGCTTTGGTCAGCTCCCTCTCTCGCTGAGCGTAAGCGTGAGCGAAATGGCAGTGCGTGCCTGGGAGCGCGGAAATTGTGTTTTTTCGGTTTAATTATTAAAATAATACAGATTTTGAAAATGTAAGACGTATACATTATAGACAACATCTCGTTATGTTATTATTAAAAAACTGATAACTTTCCCTGCAGTATTTATGACATATACTAAGGGTTTATATTGCTCTTTTGAGGTAACTTAAAAAAATAAACTATCGAGGAAACTACAAGTAATCGTGTTTCTAAAACACAACGTATTATAGAGTGAATCCTTAAATATTTTACATATTGATTGTATAACTAAATCTTCGGTAATAACAACACAGCATGGAATGAAACCAACGCAATTATTTCGAAAAAAAGCTAGGCGCCCCTAATAACCCAGACTTTAATAGTAACGCGTCAATAGTGCCCCAGTAAAAGATAATTTTTAAACAAAATATTTTATTCCGGAGAGTTTAATGGGTAGGTACTGGAACAAATAAAATCATTTTCAATCGTCTTTGTTGCCACAAAAACAATATGCCCGACTTTTATTTTTCGACATCGTACAGCACAGGTTGTGCGGGAAACGTTAACTGTACGCCGTCCGCTCGCCGCGAGGCGTGGCAGCCCACTGACATTGGTCCCGCCGGGTAGATACTTAGAGATCGGAAATTTTTCGCGCGGCCGCAAAGAGTGGGGATAGCCTGACTATACCTACCCCCTAAGCCTAAAGACAGTTAAACATCCAAAGATGGTAATAGGATACTATTACCCCTTTGGGGTTCCGTACCTCAATCAGAAGAAACGGAACCCTTATAGGATCACTTTGTTGTCCGTCCGTCCGTCTGTCTGTCTGTCAAGACCCTTTATCTCGAGAACGCGTGGAGGTATCGAGTTGAAGCTGTGAAAAAATCAAACTTCTATGTTAACGTGAAAAAAAGATACGGCAGTTTATGGCGCAAAAAACGTACATTTCGACACTCAAGGAAATCAAAATGATAGGGTACTTCCCGATGACTTAGAACTATGAAATTTGGCAAGTCATATCGTCACATACTACAAATACTTATAAAAATCTGAAAACTATACATTTGTAATAAAATCATTAAAAAATATAATCCTTTTCAAACATCATATTTGGAGAACTCGGTTGCGTTAAGTTTGCACCTCGTTTGTATGCGGCGCGATACATTTCAGGTGCAAACAACTCAACCAGGCCAATTAAGATGGGATAAGTGAAAGTTTGTACGGAACCCTCGGTGCGCTAGTCAGACTCGCAATTTCCCGGTTTCTTTTTTAAAAACATGACTTTAACTGTATCGGGGATGGTTATAGCCCTCACTACCAGTAGTGAGTCGGTCTTTGTGTAACCCGCTAATAGGATTATCTCCGCGCTACAGGGGTGATTTGGGAGAGATGGGAGGTTGGTTAGGGGGGGTTTACCCGATTACGCTAAATAAAAGGGTTACACGTACGGAGTCACAGGGACTTTCTTGTCTCTAATGTATTCAGGCACTTTACTTATCTATTTATACGCATAGCTAGAGACGAGTTCTATGCAAACGAACCTAAGCTAAGGTAAATACGCTTGAGTTAATTATGACGAGGTACTTCGCTTATAAACGAGAAGAAAGCTTGTTTTGTTCTTGTAAAAAGGTTGGAAGAATGGGTTTTTAATTTGTGAAAACGGCTTCTGGAGGGGAAGTTATTTGATCTTTCGCCCGCAGTGGGTGTGAAAAATAAATTGGAAATAAATATTGTTTCTCTTTCAATTGTTCTTGTCCCAAACAAAGCGAGCTTTTAAAACTGTCACCATCAAAAGTAGTTGTCAATTTCAGCATAATATATTTTTCATCACATTTGCTCGTAAAAGATGGTATTACATGTAGGTGTACTGAAGGACTAAGGCCTATATTGTTCCCGCGGGAGTTCTAAATTGTTATAACTCCCGAGGGAGTTATGGTTTTAGTTTTAAAAATATAGTACGCACTCGCAGTTTACTTCAGACTAAGGAGGTTTCAATCCAGCCAAGGTTTTTTGTTGTACGAACAAAACTTGCCTAACAGCAAATTTTATTGTGTACTGAATTAATACGGTACATGTACTGCATTAATATTTATGTTTTACAATTATTTAAGTGTAATTTGCAATAATTTTATTAAAATTATTTTTGAATTATCGTTACAATCTGGCAGTATGGCTTGTCATGTTTCTAAACTAAACGCAGTTCTTAGCATTATCTGTGGTAGACGACACAAAAACAGAAAAAAGTTATAAAATTATTGGTTAGGTACTATTTAGTTTTGTAACAAAATTACTGTTCGTATTTAAGTTTTATAATATATTACGGTGTTAATTATTCCTGCATAATATTGTTAATTGTTATTTGTTTAATGATAGATGGTAAGATTCTGTGTATATTTGTTTTCTGTTTTAGGCTGATGGCCGTTTTGCCAGTGCTTGTAGTAAATTAAAAAAATATATGCAGAAAAAATTAGCTGTCAATCGTTATCGTTTAATTAGTTTAATGTTTATTTTTGTCTTATGTATTTGTTATTTACTCCCAAATGTGATGAAAAATATTGTGTGTATGGCGGGAAGTAAGGGGATTACAAACTCAGGACATTAAAAGCCCTCCGCCTTCGGCGTCGGGCTTCTAATAGACCTTCGTTAGTAATCCCTTACTTACTACCCCTATGACACAATATACTATTTTATATACAATTTTAGTATACTTAATACATTTTTCAAATACAATTTAGTATGATATTTTATTTAATAACATAATTAAAATTGGAGTATAATAAATTTGACAGCTACGCTATTTTGCTTTAGGCGAGGCAGGTATGTGTTTGTATGTTCGTTATTTCTTCCCGCTCAAACGGCCGGACCAATTTTAATAAATTCTAATATAAAGGTAGCTGACACTCTTGGTTAACACATAGGCTACTATTTATCCCGAAAAATGTAGTGTTCCCGTGGGATGTGCGGGTAACACTGCGCGCGCAGCTTGTACCTAATATGCGGGAAATGCGAAAGGAAAGCAGCCGCGTGTTTTTTTTATAAAAGTTAAGAGTGCCACAACCATTGCGCCCAACAAAGTGACAGAAATTATGAAATAATTTGCATACCGACTAAGGCTCGCAATGAACTTCGAAACTGTGAGGAATGCGAGAGAAAGCCGCAATGTGAACGAGTATGTATTATACGAGCATTGTCTTTTAAAAAGGCCTTATTTTTGTACGAGTCTCAAAGAGAAATAAGCCCTTTAAAAAGACACTCCTCATTATATTTTTAAAGTTACGGACATCGCAATGTTTGCCCAGGATAGCATTCGTTTCGAAGTTGTGAAATATTTTACATGCAAGAGAGGAATTTACTTACTACTGTGGAGCAGGCCAGTAGTAGTTTTGACTAAATGATTTAGTGAAAAGTAATTGTTTACATTAAATCACAGGGCTCCTATTCCTGGGGTTGCCCTTCGAGCATCTAAAGTTAAAGGTACAATACAATACAATACAATACAATACAATACAACAATGCTTTATTGCACACCAATAAAAGTTTACAAAAGGAAACGAGACAAATACAATGTATAAATAACGGTAGGCAACAGGCGGTCTTGTCGCTAAAAACCGATCTCTTCCACATAACCTTTGGGTAGTGAAATTGATGAAAAATTTAACTTAATATAGAGTAGGTGCAGCAGAAGGCGAAGGAAGCACATAATTATAGATACTAACAGAAAACAAGTACGCATAATGGGTTAGTATACACATACATAGACTTATGTAACTGTAACTGTACGTAAGGAACCTAATCTATTCGGGAAATAGTATCACTAATATCTTAATCAATTACAAGATTAAACGCTTCAGGAGGCAGTGCCCTGGTCGACACCCGCTAAAGCCTCCAGTAAATATTATTTGAGATATCGTAATATCTCATCCGATTATTTTTTAGGGACCACTTTGTTGTCCGTCCGTCCGTCTGTCTGTCTGTCAAGACCCTTTATCTCGAGAACGCGTGGAGATATCGAGTTTAAATTTAAATCATATACTCAAGTCTGCGGTCCCTTGAAGCTGTGAGAAAATCAAACTTCTACGTTAAAGTTAAAAAAATATACGGCCGTTTATGTCGCAAATAATAATAATAATAATAATAATAATTCGTTTATTTCAGGCATCAAAGGCCCATAGATAAATACCTTACAATCTAACATACATATTAAATATGAAAATAACTAGGTCACGATGTGTTGAGTTGAGTCCATGGTGTTGGATAGCCGACCGCGGAAACGCCGGAATAAAACACCTTTCGGCCAAAATTCTTCCTTCATGCAAAAAACGTACATTTCAACACTCAAGGGTATCAAAATGATAGGGTACTTTCCGATGACCTAGATCTATGAAATTTGGCAAGTAATATCGTCAAATACTACAAATAGGTACATGTGGGTACATCACTGTAACACGTAGAGGTAGGTATTAGTGTTTCTTAGAAACTACAAGTAATTATGTTTGGGATATTGAGATTTTATTTAGCTGGAAACACGACGCTGTTAAGGGAACATGTGACCTAATTAAATTTAATCTTGTTATTGATGAAAATGTTCTGACTTCTGAGACAATTCATACTAGTAGTAATATCCATACTTAATATTATAAATGCGAAAGTGTGTCTGTCTGTCTGTCTGTCTGTCTGTCTGTCTGTCTGTCTGTCTGTCTGTCTGTTACCTCTTCACGCTTAAACCGCTGAACCTACTTAGATGAAATTTGGTATGGAGATAGTTTGAGACCCGGGAAAGGACATAGGATACTTTTCATCCCGAATAAATTTAGTGTTCCCGTGGGATGAGCGGGTAACACCGCGGGGCACAGCTAGTAATATTATAAATGCGAAAGTGTGTCTGTCTGTATGTTACCTCTTTACGCTTAAACCGATGAATCGATTTTGATGAAAATTGGCATACAGATAGTTTAAGATCCGAGGAAGGACATAGTATAGTTTTCATCCTGGAAATTATACCTAAAAAGATTGAAAAGTGAGTGAACATTTCTGTTGGGGTGCGGTGACCCTGTAGAAAATGTAATTATTAAGTAGACCAAAAGCACAATTGCTCTTACATTTGCTTAGGCAATCCCTTTTATCAAGTTCCACGCGTACGTAGTCGCGGGCAAAAGCTAGTGGTTAAATATAATTGAGCTTTGACTCTAATTGTCATCAGCTTGTATCACAGTAGGCTAGTTGACTCATGTTAAATTGTATTCAACTAATCAAAACCTCTGGGGTACTTCCCGATGACCTAGAAAGCTGAAATTTGGTATGTAAGCTAGTATTAGTACACAAACAATAAAATAATTCTAAAACTTGGAACTTTTACCCCCGGCCTATGTGGTAAGGAATTAAGTTTATATATATTATCATGAAGACATAAACTTAATTTCTTCATACCGTATATGTGCTAGACGGCCCGTTAAACTTATTTACGCTACTCTATGAAACGGCCAAACCATACTTTTGAAGCCAAGGTGTAGGGTCAGTAAACTCGGGGCTTGGGGCTTGGCTTTTCCAGGGATCTGATAACTTTTTTTATAGCGAAAGCGTTAGAGCATGTGAGTCTTGGCCGCCATTTTTACATGAAATGTTTTTGGTGGGATATTTATTACGTATAGTATTTGAAATATAATACATACTATTTTTCAGTTCACAAAAGTGGAATGTGGCTGAACTAATTGAAATTGAAAATATGACTTTTATTCTGTATTTTGAAATGCTTAAAACGCTGCCCGCCATTTTCACCCTTGATAGAGACGTCACTAAACCAGTAAAAAAACATAAATCTAAACACTTCATTCGCATCATAGATAAGAGTGTATAGTCTTTATTTACGGGACCGCCTACGTCACGGCACAGATAACCTAAAGACAAAAATGGCGGACGGCGGTTTTGTCTGTTCATGAAATTTCCATTTGAAATGAATCAAGTGTAGCTTTCCAGCTCAATAAAATATTTTTTTTTATATTACTAGTTTTTTTATATTTACTAACCATGTCAAAACGGGTCAATTTGCGTATTTATATGTTCCACAAAGAGCGTACCTACTCTGTGGAAAATTTAAATACGTACTCATACTGAAGAGCGTACCTGAAAGGCTGGCGACGCACTTGTGTGTCCTCTGGTGTTGCAGGTGTCTATGGGCGACGGTAATCGCTTTCCATCAGGCGATCGGTTTGCCCACTATGACTTAAATAAAATACACCATTGCTATTACAAGTTATGACATGTGCCAAATGTTACTCTTCGTGTTATTTATATAACTGTTGATTCTGTGACAATGGTACTGAAATGGACTGGACTTTTGTCTCTAATGAGCATCAGCTTTTATCCATGAACGGCTCTTTACACCCAATGAAAGGCGCACACCACGTTGCTTTCTTGGGCGGTATAGAACCCTCCAAGCAAAAATCCGACTCGCATTTAGCCGACTTTTACTTGCTTGTTTCTTACACCGATTCTTAAGCCAAGGATCAATATGTTTTCTAATTCTATAATTATTAATTATTGTAATTGGCTATTTACTGCATGCATGACATTAATTTATTATTTATATATATTTTTTCTTTTCAATACGTATTTATAGTCCGACATCGCTATTTACTATAATTTGATTATTTTTCCATTAATTTGAATGACATGCATATTGAGAGTCAAAGTATTGTACGCCAAATTCTGGCTGATCGTAATGTAACTACCATTCAAACAATAAATAATGTTGTATTCTTGTATTGTATTTTTGTATTGTATTTTTGTATTTGTATGAGCTAAAGAGATTACCAAAAATCTTATTTTCCCGGACAATGAAAGCCCCTCTATTTTACCCAGCGGAATGAAGTGTCTCAGCGAAGTTACATAAATTAAGGACTTTGAAAAGTTGACTCGACCTCATTACTTTTATACTGATGAAAATTGTTATACCAAGAGTGTTGCCAAGCCAATCGCAACGCTAAGAAAAATATTGAGTTTGGACAATTATTTAGCTTTCTTAAAGTAATTAACACAAATTATAGCGGGTCTATCGCTATGGTATAAAACGTGACATTATAAAGTGTCATATTTCTTAAAGTAGTTTATTTATTTATTGAATTAAGGTCCACCAACAATTGTTAACACCAAAACATGTTAAGTTGCACTATTACACTCATGGATATGGGGGTCACAATTAAACACAACATGCGAAACAACTAGTAAACAATTTAAACTAAAATATAGCAATTTTTTTAGAACTATATCTAGAAATTAAAGTAAACATAATTATGACACCTAACCAAGAACATTATAAAACATTCTATAACATTTTTACTTATTATAATACGAACAGTAAACGTAAATAAATCAAAAAGAAGGGATATCGACACTGCCCTAGAGGTTGTGTTAGCCTTCAGTATATGTGTTACTAATTTATGGGGTGCGTCACAGTGAATGTCCACTACATTACTAAGTGTTAGCGACTTTACGCAGCCTACAAATCGGGGAGTTTCTACCTGAGACGGATCCTCACAGCGGCGGGCACAAAGGTGTAATGGGAACACGCGAGAGGCGTGTAGTTATAGAAAGGTGTAAGTAAAATAAATAAATAATATTGAAACTTATTATGGCCATCTGGCATGTATGTACAACTGTTTTATGATTTAATTCAGATTTATAAATTGGTTAGTTTGCACAAATGTAACTTTGACAAAGAAAAATTGTGTGTTTAACCCCCGAAGAAAAAAGAGGAGTGTTATAGTTAAGTTTAACATGTGTGTCAGGGTGTCTGGCTGTGGCATCCTAACTCCCAAACGGATAGACCAATTTGAATATACAATTTTGGTCGAATAAAGCTTTAAACATATTTTATTTTTATTTTATTTATTTGGGGCATCAACAGCAATACAATTTGTAATAATTAACAATATAGTACAACAACAAAAGCCAATAAAAGATGTCCACAAAAATACAGTAAGCAGAACCAGTTACAAGAAAAATTAAACAAACATCGTATGCTTGATCAGGTTAGTGCGCATGTGTGTGTGCGTGTGTGTGTGTGTGTGTGTGTGTGAGAGAGTGTGTGTGTGGAAATGGAAAGGGATATTGAATTAACTATTATCTGAGCTTAACATTAAAGAATGAATACGCTTCTTCAATGTCGATTTGGTACAGTCAAATAAGTCAATACTGCTAAACAGTTTATTATATTATCTAAGGAACCGAATTAATGGGGAATTCTGTACACAATTCATAACCCTTCGATTTCTAAGGAATGATTGAAAAAAAAACACTGGCGCTTTTAATTTACGATATTTTATTCCTATAAACCTTGGCCGTCAAGTTAAACCTCTTCTGTCCAAAGTTTCGTTCAAGTTGAATATTATTTCACCCGAAGATTTTTGAAGCGGCCTACTTGGAAATTGTGCTTCAAAATATTTATTTAAACTTTGAATTCGGCACAGCCTATAAAAGCGGATAAATCCGTTTTAACTTTTCTCGTCTTTCTGTCTATAATGCAATGTCTCTCAGTCTTTGCGAATATTCCGTTTCAGTTACACATAAACTACTATTATGGCTGAAAAAACCTGGATTCGTCCGTATACCGCGCATGGCTCTAATTACGCCGCTGGCAATTAACGTAGTACCTAGTAGTAAATAGAGAAATAGGTCAACCAGGTCGTCCTAGATACAGGAACCCATTATTATTAATAATGTAAACCGCCGCCCAGGACGACCCAATTCCATATTCGATTAACATGCATCTTTATCGGTTCGCTGGCTCTTGGGATTTTTATGCTTGGGTTGTCCTTTCTTCAACTATTGATATAAAGATCAAAGTAACAAAGAAAAATTGAAATGCGTAACCTGGCGGAAGAGACCGGTAATCGAACCCGGAAATTCTGGATTAACGGTCCAACGTGTTAACCTCTCCACCACCCTAACGCCAAACAACCTTTCGAATTCTTCGTTATGCTTTGTGTGTCGATCTTTGCATTGTTTATTTGATAGGCTTTACGTCCTTCTTTACACCTTAGTCCTCTATGTGAATACGTTAATATTCACATCTTACCGCACTACTTTACAGCGGTGAACGAGCAAGCGAGAGAGGACGCTGTTATTTATAAATTTATGAGACATATATGTAATGTATCATTATTTTTAACGTGGGTACACACTAAAATTTTGTGTGTTAAACTATTGATACAAAGATATATAAGTACAATTTAAAATAATGGGACATATATTACATGACTCATAATTTGTCCTTACTTATTTAGACTAGTAGATGCCTGCAACTGCGCCCGCGTTAAACGTTTTCTTTACTGTAGAGGAGAAAAATATATTTCAAAACCTAAATAAAATAACCTAAATTTAAAAAATTAAAACACCCCCCCCCACAAGTACCTAAATCCGGCCACCATGTGACCCTCATTCAATAATTGATATAGAATATGCTACTAAAACTGAACATAACTACAAAATTTGGAATTCTTAGCTTCAAATTTGTCTGAGATCTTGTCACTTGTCCCAATTAAAGCTGATTATCTTGGAAAGTGTCGGTCCTATTTCCAGCAAACATAGCTAACAACCATCTAGTTGGACAAGTCTTTCGATAAAAAAAACCGTACGCGAATTGGTCCATCCGTTTGGGACCTACGATGCCACAGACAGACACATAGCCACACAGATACACATACCTACACATGTTAAACTTATAACACCCATATTTTATTGTTGGGGGGATACGGATACACAATGTTAAACTTATATCTAGGTACCTAAAACCCATCTTAAGTTAAAAATATATAGTAGTTTAAAAACACCATATGAAATGGAATATCAAGAAAGCAATATTACCGTTAGCGATGTGTCTGTCGCGCGTTTTTTACTTATTCTCGCTCTGAAATCTGAATATTGTGTTTCATAACTCCACGTAGAATACCCTTTTGAACAACTGTATTTGTAAAACTTAAAACCGAAGTGTATTTCGAAATGGCACAAATATACTTAATTATTATTTTCCTAGCTAAACATTCACATAAACTTTTCAATTATTTATACTTCTAGTATACTAAGTAGTTACCAAAAGCGAGTAACTATCAGCTCTGAAAGTATGGCATCTAATTTGTTATTAGCATCTTCCTTGCTTATATTTACCTATTCATCACAATCGTGGCATTGTGAAGCAATGGTCCCTTATAAGTACGTCAATACTTGATCTTCGGTCTAATTGTCAGATCTTCGGACAATAAACACAAAGAAATCCCTGTGTTTCTCACAATATATGCCTAAACCATATTGTAGCGCTTTTCATTGGCCGTTTCAGCAGCCTCCGACATACGAATAAAAACGAGCTGAACACGCGCGGATGCGATATAATACCCTAAATAACAGCTCCACTTTTTATTGTTCGGTGCACGTTCTTAGCCAGTCGCAGCTATGCGCTTCGTTTGGTCACGTGACCAACTCGATTATCATTCTAGTTTTTTTTTTTTTTTTATAATAGTAGATAACAGTTCTTTATAATATTATTCTGTGCCTCATGTATATAGTCAGCACAAACAGAATAAAAGATGTTATAGCGTATCTCACGCCCGCTCTTATAAATTTACCTATTCGTCACAATCGTATTGTGTGGCATATTGGTCCCTTGTGAGGATTACGTCAAATGTCGCGAATTACACAACATTCTCATCTTCGGACAATAAACACACAGGGAATACCTTTGTTTCTAGAGTCCCATATGCCTAAACCACATTGAGGTGCTCATTATTTTGATCGTTTCAGCCCCTTTCGGTAAACCAATAAGTAGATAGCTACACTTTTATACTACATTATACTAGTGGCTCTCTGTGAGTAGACCCTGCGATTATTCCGATAAAAAAAAAGAAAAAAAATATATGGTTGGCTATATGTTTTATTTTTAACCCCCGAAGCAAAAGAGGGGTGTATCTGTGTATCTGTCTGCGGTATCGTAGCTCCCAAACGGATGGACCAATTTGAGTGCGGTTTTTTTAATCGATAGACATGCCTGGGTGATGGTTCTTAGCTACGTTTTGGTGGAAATAGGACCAGTAGTTTCCAAGATATTCAGCTTTCATTGGAACAAGTGACAATAAATCAGCCAATTTGAAGCTAAGTTATGTTCAGTTTTGGTAATATTTTCTATATCCCTATTGAATGAGGCTCTCATGATGACCTAACCATGGTTAGCCATGCCATGATGCCATGATGGTCATCATGAGCTATGATGGCCTTTGTAGCAGAAAATTACTTTAGAGTTTTGATAAACTCTGTCTAGGTACTAGGTATTATGACAAAAGCCAGCCCAGCTTATAACGAGCAGCGTCAGACATAATGTACATAAAGTACTCAAGTCTCATCAAGCGAGTATTGTGTTCGCATAAAAGACCTTTGTTTTATACGCCCCCATTGTTGTAGATACAACAGTCAAGATACGTTTGATCTTGCAAATAAAGCTACATTAAATGGTGTAAGTCCGGTCGTTTACCATTCCGGTGTTAAACATAAGAATTAAGACGCACACGTATGTCCATATGAACCATACTAAGGCTCCTTACCATCCGATCAAAGATGCTATTGGTATTACATATTTGAAGCTTGCGGTTTGAATATTTCATTGATTAATTTAAATGTTTCAAAAGCTATTCGGAATTGTCAAAATTCACGCAGAAAACTGTCCGTCGAAATTGTTATTAGCTATGTTTGATGGAATTAGGACCAGTAGTTTCCAAGATATTTAGTTTTAATTGGAACAGGTGACAAGATCTCGGCCTATATTGAAGCTGAGAATTCAAAATTTTGTAGTTATGTTCAGTTTTAGTAGCATTTTCTATATCACTCATTGAATGAGGGTCTCATGGTGACCATAGCTACTTGTGTCGGTGTTTTAAATGTTCAATGTAGATTATATTTATTCAGCATCGCTTTTGCATCAAAGCAAATGCGCCACAGTATTGATTCAGCATTGCTACTAAGCGCGACATTGGCTATAGGAAGAAGAGTGAATGATGAGAATTTTCAATGCCTAAGCACATAGGTTTACAGCCTTTATTCAGTTTAAACTACACCCCAGGCCAAAAGTATGGAAACAAAGTTTATTCTTTGAATGTTTAAAGTTTCCAATAATTATTCCTTGTGTAAATGTTAGTAACTGTTAGAACATGTATGTGTAAGGGCTGTATTAAGGGTGAAGACCAAAAAGTTTGCTGCATCAACTCATTTAATTAATATTTGTATCAATTTTCCCATTGTACGGCGACCAATTAACAATCGAATAATGAACCTTAAATACTGCACTAATTTTAGTCGCACAACGGAACTTTTTAGTTGGCCTTAGAAAAAAAGCGCTCGGATTTTTCCAATCACACAATAATGAACCTCAAAACAGTACTTTAAGGTACATTATTCGATGGTTAATTTGTCGTAGTACAGTGGAAAAATTGATACAAATTTTAATTAAATGAGGTAAAGTCAGCAAACTTTTCAGTCTTCACCCATAAGCGCTTACGCGGCTTGTGTGCTTATTACAACTACTTAGATGCTAAAAATACACAAAAAAATTAAAATAAATAGGAACACAACACAACGAAGTACATAAAAAATCAAATAGGTAATAACAAAATAACAAAAAAAAAACACAATCCAATAGTAACACACTTACATAACAAAACCAAACCCGAAGAAGAAATCCGATGTCCACTCAGACTCCTCAACCCTTCATTGGGTGAAGAAGGTTGTGTGAAGAAGCTTCGACATTTTGATTTAAAGCATCCGATTGTTTTGTAAAAGGGGTAATTATGGAGTCCCCAAGGTCCTCTATTCGGGGAGGCCTTACGCTTACGTGTCAGTGTTGAAAGGACTTTGCCGCATTCTGGCGCCAGTTGGCAGCTGTCTGTCAGTTTAATATTCAAGAAAACCGCAATAAGTACCATAAGCTCCATTCCGTTTCGAGTGAAATTAGCAACCGAGGCAAAATTACTCTTTTACTGTGAGAATAAAAGGCGAAATTGCATTTGTGTTATTTATCTGTCTGGCAACATACTGGCGAGTGTTATTTCGAGCGTTTACCTTCGACGTTGTGATGTGAAGGATCTGGAAATATTTTGAACATTATAATTATAAAGGAAACACAATAAGACGGTTTTGATGTCCAAAAAACATATACAAAAATAGCATATCCACAGAGACATTGATTGGTAAATAAAATGATCTTAATTAGAAATTAATTAACCAAATAATCCGTGTATTTTTTTTTTTACATTGTGCTTAGACACGAGATTTCAATCTCCACGTCATTTCTGCATTTGTGGGACCCAGACTCTTCTCGAGTACTTTCTTTTCCTTTTTAAGAGTAGGTATAGTTCGAATTCCATTTCTTAAGCGAATCCCATTAGCTTTATACCCGATGAACAATACTTGTAGACGACAACCGCGTCCGTCGGCTATCGGCTACAAGGGCACTCCGAAACTCAGGGATGAGTTATGGAGCGAAGTGGACTGTAGGCTAAGGTAAACGAAACGGACGAAACGAAAATGCAAACTAAAAATCAACGGTATATATTTACACAAAAAATTAACACAAAAACAACAACGGATCGGAAATAACACTTAAATTTACACTTAATTAATTATAGTCTCTGTCTATGAATTTACACACTAAATCGCGGACCGATGGTACTACGCTATACTAACAAACTAATCGCGGACCGATGGTACTACGCTACAACTGTTACAAGATGGTTAATGCAGGAGAACAAGAACTGGAAGTGATTTGATACAAAAATGGCCGTCCTTTTATATAATTTGTCTCTAGGTCCAGGGCCCGCCCTGTCTTTATATATTAATTTACTTAAGTTATACATTACTGAGCTTAAAACTAATTTATTCTACGGATTGACGCCGTTTGAATTCACAATATTTAATATGTTTACGTCGTGGGAGCTCCCGTCAGTCTGTTAGGTGCAAAAATACCTAGCGATTCTTTGTTCCCGGCAAGAGGCCGTCTCGCTCGCACCGTCCGAGATATACACCTGGCTTATCTCTCTTATGGCGCTGCGCGCTGCGCGTCCGCTTGTTTTCGGCGTTGTGGTGCTCTCGGACGGTTGCGGCCGGGACAAATTAAGTGAATTTACTTTATTTAGCATAATAAATGATTCTACAAAGTTTTTAAATTAATCTAAAAAAAATCCCTAAATTTTGCATCCAATGTAAACAAAGATGACTCATTTGTTTTCGTCTACGAATGGAAAGTTTATGATGAATCATCTTTGTTTTGATTCTAAGTCTGAACATAGTCTTTATTAAGACATGACGGGAGCTCGGTATAATAAGTGATTTTACACATATTTTAATAAGTTTGCCGCTTGTACGGGCGAAAATCTTATATCTAATGGAATTGAAATATTTATTTATTCATTCTCTTAAAAACTAGACGTTTTGCAGGGCTGTCCGTAACAATACTCATTATCTGTATTGTTAGCTGTGGCCACAGCTGCCACTTCGAAATGTAAGGCGTTATAAGTGCAAATTACTTTTATACTAATTTAGTCTTTAAGTCAAACGAAATAAGGTTTACTCTTAAACAAAGAGAACACAGATGTTGGTCACTTCGTAAGTGAAAGAGCAGGGAAGTTCATATCGATGCTTAGGATGACGAACACAATTATCGAAGTGACCAACATCATAACACACAGATAATGAGTATTGTTCATCGGGTACAAAGCTAAGTGGATTCGCTCAAGAAAGAGGATTATTTCTATAACGTTAACACATTCGAATGTATAAAGATCACGTGACGCGTCACAGCCTCGAGTTTCGGTGTAGACAATAACAAAATAAAAAATTTAAAACACCCCAAATAGAAAACGCTACTAAAACTGAACATAACTACCAAATTAGGAATTCTTAGCTTCAATGTTGGCTGAGATCTTGTCGCTTGTTCCAATTAAAGATGAATATAACTACTGGTTTCACTAGAAATAGCTAAGAACCATCTCGACAGGCATGTCTTCGATAAAAAAAAACCGTACTCAAATTGGTCCATCCGTTTGGGAGCTACGATGCCACAGACAGACGTACACAGATACACAGATAAAGATGTTAAGTTAAACCTATAGCACCTCTTTTTTTCTTTTTTTTGGGGGGTTACAAACGTATTACTATGTTTACATCGGCTAAGGTATTTTGCGCAGAGATGAGATAGCTCCTTTATTCATACACCTGTTCACTGTTGAGCCTATTACCATCAAACAGATAGGTACAGAAATCAATCTACATACAAGCGCGCTCGAGCAAACGCACATATAGACATTGCTTAGGGACACGATATCTCGGACCAGTTCAGACCAGTGCGAGCGCGAGTGCCATCCGCCATCCGCTTGACGTGTCCGTGAGCAATGTCTATGTGTGCGTTTGCTCGAGCGCGCTTGTATGTAGATTGATTTCTACCTATCTATTTTGTGCTATTACTGTTCCTATTTGGTGACGATTGCCGGCCGAGTACTTATTTAGTGTTAATTTTTAAAAGCTGCATGAATTTGGAACCGGTGGCTTCTTGGACTGAGATGGTAGGGGCTTGTGTACGTATATTTGTATTAAAACGTTACATAAACGTTTACACGTTCCAAAAACTGTAGACAGCCGAAAGCGAAACATCGTTAACAATGGGTACACGCGCACGCGACAACAAACAGCTTTCAGGACACGAAAATATTTCCTAGAAATATATAACAAAATAAACTGAATTCCATGGGTGCTATTTTGTCGCGCTCGTTCATATTGCTATTAGGATTACGAGTTACCGCACAAGTGCTCAAAATCAGATGAGGTGTCGCAGTAATGTCAAAGAATATAATATATACTAACGTAAAAAGAAACAACAGCGACACTTGTGTGCAGTACCAAAACTCGCGGCTATGTGTGCGTGTCGAAGGGTGAGCGCGGGCGAGCGCGGGACGCGCGTGGTGGGGAAAGGCATTCACATGAATGCCTTGTCGAAGGATTCGGCATTACAAGGTCACCGACGCCCGAGTTACACCGATAGGCCGCTGTCGCGCCTGTGGTAATGTACCGTATACGTCACGTTTTTAACGCATAGTGTCTATACCGAGACTTGACGTTGCGTAGACGCTGTGACGCGTCATTTTAAAGTTTATTTATTTTCATACATTTGACGCCGTAAATGCATTGAATTTTGAGCATTGATTTGGACAGTATAAGTGAATGAGGGTTGCCCTCGATTTACCTAGGATCCCATAATCAGATCCCAACTCAGTTATAATGGGACACCTCAGGAGTATACTCATTCAAATAAAAAAATATTTTTTATAAATGGTCCACAATTGGGGAAGTTATCGGTGGACATACATAAAAAAAAACATACAGTCGAACATAGAACCTCCTTTTTTGGAAGTCGGTTAAAAACGTGAGACATACGACACGTCAACTAATATAACTATTCGTAAATTTTATACCCTCAGTTTTTAGTGTAGGCGAGTAAAAAGTATCATTTAACTGTCCAAGGATTAGGTACTACTAGTAAGTTACTTGCCCGTTGTATTCTGTCTAGCCGTTATGGCGTGGCGAGGCTGAGGAAACGCATTGTGTATACAAAGAAAAAAAAACATTTATTGACTAATTTATTTCACTTATTATTTGTAATAATCATCAAGGTACCTATTAGGAGTATTGCCCAACAGAGTGTTTTTGAATCCACGCCATATTGCGGAGTTTTAGTGGTTAGTAGGTACTAATTTATTTTATTTGCATCGACAAATCTTTGGTAACTGACGTTGAAAGTCAGTGAATGTCACTGATGTAAACAAAGAGGAAACAGGACTAAATATTTAATTAATTAATTAATTTCAACTAATTGTTGCATAATAAAGCCAAAACTAGCCACAGTTATAAATCTTAAGTTTTTTTTTTCAATAGGATTCTGTATTTACTTCGCAAGAAGAACGAAGGATTGAGCAGCATTCCGGTAAACAATGTTTTGAATTTGGTTAATGACAAATCCTTGACAAATGGCTAGTGACGTTTAATAATGCAAGTACGTCTGCTATTTATTGCCATATGAAAGCTGTTTGTAGCACTATCCCTGGGCCGGACCGACACTTGATAAGCAACAACTTACCTTACTTCAAATCTTTTCTTAAATACTTGGGTAAACCATATAAATAGACTTTCTTCGCGATGTGTACGGAACCCCACTTCACATGCTCTTATGGTTTTTAGCGTTAAAAGCTAGCCTACACTAGAGACTGGCTAGAAATAAACTAATCCATACATCCCCAAAAAACAGACAATACCCGCAGAAAAACCCTCCCAAACCTCATGCATACGTTATGCGATTCGGGTGCAGGATGATTGCTCGTAAATGAGATTAAGCCCCGGCGTGGCTTTCCTGGGAATTGCAAGCCCGTAGCTATTTAACCTACACATTTCGAACATTGTATTTTTTGATACTATCTTTTGGCAAAAATGTAACGCAGGTATATTAGCCGGCAAACTTTTAGAACAAAAATGGCGGATCTGCGCATGTACATTTGTACGTAAATCGGCTACTGCGCAGTCAAGGTTATGCTCTAAAAGTTTGTCGGCATCTGTATAGTTCTAATTCTTTTTCTTAAGCGAATCCCATTAGCTTTGTACCCGATGAACAATACTCATTATCTGTATTGTTAACTGTGGCCACAACTGCCACTTCGAAATGTAAGGCGTTATAAGTGCAGTTTACTTTTACACTAAATTAGTCTTTAAGTCAAACAAAATAAGGTTTACTCTTAAACAAAGAGTACACAAATGTTGGTCACTTCGTAAGTGAAAGAACAGTGAAGTTCGTATCGATGCTTAGGATGATGATGTTTCGTTGAGTTGTTATAATGTGCGAAGACCTTAAGCAAACCAAATAGAAGCTCGTAGAAAAAGGATAAGCCCTACCCTCCTGTAGAGGACAACCGCGTCCGACGGCTATCGTCTACAATGGCACTCCGAAACTCAGGGATGAGTTATGGAGCGTAGTGGACTGTAGGCTAAGGTAATAACGGACGAAACGAAAACGCAAACTAAATCAGACGATATATATTTACACAAATTAACAAACAAACAAAACAACAAGGATCGGAATAACACTTAAATTTACACTTAATTAATTATAGTCTCTGTCTATGAATTTACACACTAAATCGCGGACCGATGGTACTACGCTATACTAACAAACTAACTCGCGGACCGATGGTACTACGCTACACTGTTACAAGATGGTTAATGCAAGAGAACAAGAACTGGAAGTGATTCGATACAAAAATGACCGTCCTTTTATATAATTCGACTCTAGGTTCAGGGGGACGCCCGCCCTGTGTTTATATTTTAATTTACTTTAGTTATACATTAGTCAGCTTAAAACTAACTTATTCTACGGATTGACGCTGTTTGAATACACAAAATATTAGCGTGTTTATGCTGTGGGAGCTCCCGTCTGACTGTGAGGTGTGAAAATACCTAAAGATTCTTTGTCCCCGGCAAGAGGCCGTCTCGCTCGCACCGTCCGAGATATACACTCGCGCGGTCACTCTTATCGCGCTGCGCGCTGTGAGCCACGTTTAGTCTTTGATTTGTCGTGCTCTCGGACGGTTGCGGCCGGGACAATGTTCTACAAAATTACTTTATTTACTGAAATCTACAGTATTACGAAGTTTCAAATTAATCTATATTTTTCCTCAATTTTTACATCAAACGTAAACAAACATGACTCCTTTGTCTCGCGCTGCGAGTGGAAATTACCATGATGAGTCATCTTTGTTTTGCCGTGGTCTTTTACTAAGACTTGACGGGAGTTCTAACATAAAATGATTATACAGGGAAATTTAATAATTTCAGCCGCTTGTACGGGCAACGAACCTATATCTAAGTATTGAATAATATTTATTTATTTTCTCTCTTAACTACTAGGCGATTTGCAAAGCTGTCCGTAACAATCTCCCCCCGTCGAGCTGCCGCGTAGACTCGGGTTGCATGGGGAGGACAGCCAGCTTCCGTACAGGACGTCGAAACACGCCGCCCTTGGTGCGCACGTCCGCGTTCCGCACCTCGCCGTCAGGACCCGGATGTGTAGCCTCGACGATCCCTCGTGGCCAGACGTTGCGCGGCAGCGTGTGATCGGCGATGACCACGCAGTCGCCTGGCTGGATCCGTCGCTCTGCTCCCGACGGCGATGATTGTCTGGGCGCGAGTGTCGGCAGATACTCCCGTATCCACCGCGCCCAGAATTGATCGGCGAGCGCCTGGCTGGCCCGCCAAGTGCGGCGGTCGGCCTCCAGGCACGGCCCGATGATAGGTGTCGCCGTCGGTCCGCCCAACAAGAAATGGTTGGGCGTAAGCGCCTCCTCGTCCCTCGGGTCCACGGAGACGTGTGTGAGCGGCCGGGCGTTGACGGTCGCCTCGGCCTCGGTGAGCAGTGTTATCAGCACCTCTTCTTTAGGCGCCTTGGTGTGCAGCGTTGTCGTCAGTGCGGTTTTGATGGACCGCACTAGCCGCTCCCAGGCGCCTCCCTGGTTCGGCGCGCCGGGCGCGATGAAGCGCCACTCCAGGCCGCGCTGTAGTCCGTAGCTCTGGAGTGCGGGCAGCCATTCTTCGTAGGCCGCCCGTAGCTCGATGTCTGCAGCCCGGAAGCACGTAGCGTTGTCGCTCCAAATTTGTCTCGGCCAGCCGCGCCTCGCCGCCAGCCGTCGTAGCGCCATGATTGCGGAGTCCGTCGACAGCGTGTGCACTATCTCCAAGTGCACGGCGCGGGTGGTCAGGCAGGTGAATAGCGCCACCCAGCGCTTCTCGCGGCGGCGGCCGATGGTGACCCACACGGGACCGAAGTAGTCGGTCGCCGCGTAGGTGAACGGCCGATGGTGTGGCTCGACGCGGGCTGGCGGTAGGTCCCCAAGTGCTGGTACTCGGGGTTGTGTGCGGCGCAGGATGCACGTCCGGCAGGCGTTCGCGACGGCTCGTACAGTCGGCCGCAGCTTCAGCACCCAGTGTTGTTGCCGGACGTCGTTCACGACGCGCTCGTTGTTGGCGTGCGCGGCCCTCTCGTGCTCACGCTGCAGCCACAGCCGCACGAACGGGTTGCGGCCGTCGAGTATGGCCGGTGTCTTGTTGATGTAGGCGGGCGCGGCGTTGATTCGCCCGCGCATCTTCATTAGGCCGTCTGTGTCGATGAATGGGTCGAGTTTGTACAGACGGCTGCGTCGAGTGATGGGCTCGCCTCGGGATAGCGCCCGCAGCTCCTCCGGGAAGGCTTCTCGTTGCGATTGCTGAAGCCACATGTGCTCGGCTTGCCTTATGTGCTTCAGTTGTAGTCCCGTGGGCCGCTTCGATTTCAGGCGCTCCGCGAACTGAAGCAGTCGCGCCGTCGCGCCTATCAGCCGGTTGTATTGAGAAAACCGGCTGATGTCAGGCAGCGGTGATGTCCACACGCTCGTAGCTGCGACTTGATGCGGTTGGGCTTCCATTGCTTCTTCTGTGGGCGGCGTCGGCGTCTCCTGTGGCCACTCCGCTTCAGGCTGCCACAAGAATTCGGGACCGCTGTACCACCGGGCGCCTATGTCCAGGCGACGCGCGCTGTCGGCCCTCGTAGCGTCGTCGGCAGGATTTTTCTTCGTAGGCACCCATCTCCATTGCTCCGTTTCAGTGATTTCAGCGATTTCACCGAGTCGGTGCGCGACGTAGGCGCTGTAGCGGCGTGCGTCGTCGCGCACCCAGTGTAGGACGGTCCGACTGTCTGTCCATAGGACCGTCGCGTCGATGGTGACTCGGTGCTCGTGCTCGATGCTTCTTGCCAGCCTCGCCCCAATTAGCGCCGATTGTAGCTCGAGTCGTGGGATGCTCTGCTGTCGAGTCGGCGCCACTTTCGCCTTGGCCGCTACGAGGCTGACGTGTGTCCCGTTGTTTGCCTCAATTCGCCAGTAGGCGACGGCTGCGTAGGCTTGCGAGCTGGCGTCCACGAAGATGTGTAGCTCGCGTCTCGTGGCTCCCCCCGTTAGAGTGTACGGGCGGGGTAGGCGTAGCGCTGCTACGGACTCCAGTCCGCGTAGCCACGTAGCGAACTCGGCGGCTTCTTCAGGCGGCAGCGTAGAGTCCCAGTCGAGTTTGAGCTCCCACAGCCTCTGAAGTTGTATTTTCGCCGTCACGGTGTAGTGCGCCAAGAGTCCGATCGGGTCGTAGATGCTCATGACGGCGCTCAGCATTTCTCGCTTCGTCGGAGTGCGGCGTAGCTCACGCACCTCCGTCGGGACCCGAATCATTCTCGTGTTGAAGCCGAGTGTGTCTGTGTTCGGGTCCCACATCAGCCCGAGTATCTTCTGGCTCTTGTCGCCGCCTAGCTGCGCGGGCGTTGTGGCTCGGAGCTCCGTAGGTAGCGACTGTATTAGTTTAGTCGCATTGGAGCTCCATCCGCGCAGCAAGAATCCGCCCAGTCTGTGTGAGGCGGCGACTTCTAGGGATTTTTCGCAGGCCTCCTCTTCAGTTTGAAAGCTCGATACGAAGTCATCCATGTAGTGGTTTTCAGTGATCTCTCGTACAGCCAACGGGTGTATGTGCGCGTTCTCTTCGGCGTTATGATCCCGCACGCTATGGGCCAGGAACGGACTGCTCGCCGCACCGAAGAAAATCGAAGTCAGCTGGTACACGGTCGGAGGTCGCGATCTGTCGGCGCCTCTCCATAAAAACATCTGTGACGGCCGGTCCTCTTCTCTCAGTTTGATTTGTAGGAACATCTCCGCGATGTCGGCCGTCACGGCGTAGGCTCCTTCTCTGAAGCGGTATAGTATGCCCAGTATTGAGCGCAGCTTGTCGGGTCCCTCCAATATGTAGTCATTCAAGCTGCGGCCTTGTGAGGTGGCCGCAGCGTCGAATACAAGCCGGATGCGTCCAGGCTTATTCGGGTTCGTAACCGCGAAGTGGGGCAGGAACCATGTAGTGCTGCTCGGCGCCGGCACCGTCCGCTCGGCGTATTTCTTCTCAATTAAATTTTCTATCTCCTTTGTGTAGGCTTCAGCAAACTGCGGGTCGCGGTCCATCTTCTTCTCGATGCCTTGTAACCGCTGTAGGGCCATGTTGTACGTCGGCGGCATGTTAGGGTTGTCGTCGCGCCATAGCTGCCCGACTTCATAGCGTGGGCCGTCGACTCGCCGTACAGTGTTGTTGAAGATTGCGATAGCCCGCTCGTCTCGCGGGGTAGTCTTCTTTGCAGCCGTTATCCCCAATGAGTCGATGTCGAAGTAATTCTTCAGTTGCGCATTGAGGTCGTCGTCTCGAACGGCGTAGCAATGTTGAACGGCCTCTTCTTGATTTCTCCGAATGATTTTCGGCGCCGTTCCAAACACCACCCAGCCCAATGGAGATAGGAGGGCGGCGGGTTCATTGATTCTGCCCACGCGGATCTCGTACGGCAGCATCAGATGCCAATTGTCGGCTCCGATGAGTATGCGTGGGCGGGCTTCGTCGTAGCAGGCGGCACCCATGTCAGCGAGATGCGGGAACTGCGTGACGTATCTTCTATCGGCTCGTTGTGCGCGGAGGCTCAGATCATCCACGGTACGCAGCATTATAGGGTGTGCTGGACCGCCTGTCTGGCTGCGCACGTGAGCGTGTACTCGACGGCTCTTCTGCTCGGTAGCCATCGATCCCACGCCTTGTATGTGTAGGCGTGTGGTGGCGCCGTTGGCGCCGATCTCGTTCGCGAGGCTCTCTTCAACGAGCGAGATTGTTGAGCCCTGGTCCATCAGAGCGTAGGCCAGCGTCTCGCCGCGGGGCCCGCCGATGATGATTGGGATAATCTTCAGAAGCACGGTCGAAGTGGTATGACCGAACTCCGCAGTGCTCGCCGTAACTTCATGTGTGCACGCCGTCGTCTCGGGTGCGTCCGTAGATGCGTGCGTAGCAGGTTGGCGCCGCGACGCCATTGTATGATGCGTAGCGGCTTGATGTGGCGGAGCGGTGGGCCCAGCTCTCGGCGTCGCGACGACTTGCTCAGTCGCGTATGGGGCCGGCGCGTACGGATAGGGTGCGTACGGGACGGCGTGTTGCATCGGGATATACGGCGCTGGGGCGTTCGGCGTATATGGTTGCTTCGTTGTTGGCGGGCCCGCTTCAGAGTGTAGCAGGCGGTGATGCGGGTAAGTGCACCCGGGAACACCGCAGCCGCGGGCGCGGCACTGGTCGCGGCGATGCCGGCGGTCCAGGCATTTGAAGCAGACTCTGTTGTTGCGGACCCAATCCCATCGGGCTCCGACTGTCATGTTGAGTATCTTGCGACATTCTGTAGTGCGATGAGCGCCGCCGCAGCATAGGCAGGCGTCGGCGTGCTCTGTGGTGTAGGTCTGCGCTCGATCTTTGAGAGGGCGTCGTACGGCTCCTCTTCCGGCGCCGCTGCTTGTTGCTCGATTGTCTGGGACGCGCTGCGATCCCCGTAGCTCGGCGGCGGGCGTCGGTCTTCTTGTCGGCGCTTTGGCGTGGGAAAATTCCATTTCCGCATCGCTCTCCTCCAGCAGGAATTCCGCCATGAGCATGAGTTCGCTCTCGGCGGAATGTAGGCGCTCCTTGGCGTAGGAGCACCATCGGCTGCGTAAGTGCGGGCTTAGGCGCTCCGTCACTTCTCGAATCAGCAGCGGGTTGGCGCCGTAGCTACGGCGATCGAGGTCCACCAGCGTCGAGACGATGTTCATGACCTTGATGGCGAAGTTGTTGAGATCGATGGCGCTCGGTCCCAATGGCGGCATCCTCTTCAGCTCTTCTATGGCTCGGTCGATGAGAAGGTCAGTCCGCCCGAAGTTTTTCTTCAGCACTCGTATGATGAGCTCGGGGCGGGTCGACGAGGCAAGCATGTGTTGTACGCATTGCCTCGCCTCTCCCTTCAGGCTGTGGCGCAGGCGCGCGACGTTCTCGAATGGTGAGAATTTGTAGCGCGCAGTGCTCTCGGTGTAGCCGTTGTAAAATGTGAGCCACTCGCTCGGCTCCCCAGAGAATGGCGGCAACTCGTAGACTTGACGTGGAGGTGGCCGCATCATGGTCTCGATGGTGTCCGTCAGGCGGTCGATAGCTCGTCCTCTGCTCGTCGATCGCTCCCGCTGGCTATGTGGCGTCTGTGGCTCGTGCTGTTGCCGCCCGCGTGTCTCGCGTTGCGGCGTCCGTGCTCGAGCATGCTTCGCATCGTCCGCGTCAGCATTTTGTACGCCTGTCAGCCAGTCGTCGACTCGACGTTGAGAGTCAGCTTGAGAACCGCCGGCTCGGGATTGTTCATTGATGCGCTCCATTTCGACCGCGAGCCTCTTCTCGACGAGCTCGCGTTCCAGTCGAATTTCCTCGCAGCGAAGTTGCTTGAGCCGCTCCATAGCGGCGAGCTCCGCCTCGCGGCGGAGCACGTCCGTCGCGTTCGACGCGCGTGAGTGAAGTGATGCAGGCTTGCGCGGCGCGTGGGCTTTATCGGTGAAAGTCACGTTGAAGTCGCGCCGCTGCGCGCGGGCCTCTGATTGGTCGGCCGGCGCGGAGTGCTGTGATTGGCCGGCGTGCGCGGCCGGCGCGGTGCGCTGTGATTGGTCGAAGCGCTCGGCGCTCTTCGACAGTCGCTTCTCCAGTTCGCTGCGCCACGCCGATGTGTCGGTTGGTGGCGAAGTTGGAGCTTCTTCAGCGGGGGACTCTGGTGAGTCGGTTTGGAACTGCAGTCCCGAATGGCCCGGCCGGGCCTGGGCAGCGGGCGGTGAGTGCGTGACTGCAACATTTGTCACCGCGAACCGTTGTAGGTCGACTGCAGCTTGGGTGCGCTCACGCTGCGAGCGCGCACTCTCCTCACTCTTATTCCCTCGCGTTAAAACCATCTTGTTTGACGATTGGGAAAACCGCACTTTTCCCGCTACACAAACGAACTAACTAATTCCGATCCGGCTACTCGAAGGACCAAACAATGTAGAGGACAACCGCGTCCGACGGCTATCGTCTACAATGGCACTCCGAAACTCAGGGATGAGTTATGGAGCGTAGTGGACTGTAGGCTAAGGTAATAACGGACGAAACGAAAACGCAAACTAAATCAGACGATATATATTTACACAAATTAACAAACAAACAAAACAACAAGGATCGGAATAACACTTAAATTTACACTTAATTAATTATAGTCTCTGTCTATGAATTTACACACTAAATCGCGGACCGATGGTACTACGCTATACTAACAAACTAACTCGCGGACCGATGGTACTACGCTACACTGTTACAAGATGGTTAATGCAAGAGAACAAGAACTGGAAGTGATTCGATACAAAAATGACCGTCCTTTTATATAATTCGACTCTAGGTTCAGGGGGACGCCCGCCCTGTGTTTATATTTTAATTTACTTTAGTTATACATTAGTCAGCTTAAAACTAACTTATTCTACGGATTGACGCTGTTTGAATACACAAAATATTAGCGTGTTTATGCTGTGGGAGCTCCCGTCTGACTGTGAGGTGTGAAAATACCTAAAGATTCTTTGTCCCCGGCAAGAGGCCGTCTCGCTCGCACCGTCCGAGATATACACTCGCGCGGTCACTCTTATCGCGCTGCGCGGATTCGTTTCTAACACTCCGAAGCACACGGTCGCAAAACTACCCAGCGCATCAACCTTTGTTTACTTAGAAACAAAAGGACGATACAGCACCCGGCACAAGAGCCGGCGTTTGAAGCCGCAACAAACAGAAGCAGTTCCGTCGGTAGTCCCTCGCTGCGCCGCCGTACCCGGTCCCGTTCAAGCGGAAGCCCCGGGGAAAGCGGTGCGGAGTCGGTCGTCACTGGCGGAATGTGCGACGTGCGGTGTTAAGACCACAGGCAGCAAAGACACCAATATGGAACCGGACAACTCCAAAACCAATCGGGAGGGTAGGCCTACATCTCGCGGTGTAGACCTACCCCCGAGTAGCGACTCCCCTCTGGAGGCGAGGGAGGCGAGGAGAAGGTCGACAGACCGACTCCTCGCTACGCTACTCGGCACTACTGAGAGGCCAGGAGGAAGCCGGGACCAGGTTCGAGGTGTGGCAGGACCCATAGGTCACCAGCCACTTTCATTCAAGGGGGCTCTACCACCCAGCCCAGAGAAATGGGGCGTGCGGCATTTGCCAATATACCCCGCACCAAAACAAACCCCACCCCCTGAGACACCTGAGAAGCAAGCGCCAACAACAACGGAAGCGCAGCGAGAAACGACGCCAGAGGGTAGCCCGAAAAATCGGGAGTTAAGTCTACCCACTTTCGACGATTTGTTCCTCGAAGCCACAAGCGGCGATGACGAAGAGCGCCCCGCGCCCCGCGCGACCTCCGCGCCGTCCTCGCCGACAGATTACGAGCCCATCGGCGAAAACTCACCAAATTCGCCGACAAACACCGAGACACCACCACAAACTGCGCCACAACCGCAGTCCGAAGAAGGCCCCGCTCCACCGCCCGGCATGCACGAGGCGATCTTCCCGCCCGACAGAGAGCCCGCGGCGCATAGTAGGCAACTCGATCGTGATCGCATCGCGGTTGCTAATATGATTACCGCGGGAGCTGTGTCGGACAGCCTGGCCGCCTGGTCCAGGACGTTTATTCGCCTCCAGGAGTACATGCTGGACGGCGACGACGCGGAGCTGACGCCTGCAGATAAGGCCTTCATCACATTTCTGAAGGCCAACCCGGCCGTCTACCCCCAAAAGAGGAAGGCGGACGAGAGGAGCCCGCCCAACCAACAAGCGGAAGACAAGCGGCAGTGCCGCTTGACATCGCCGCCCACAGACCCCAGGCTGAAACAGCGCGCCCATCTAACCGAGACGCACTATACCGCCCAACGCTACCAGCACCAACAACAATGGACGCCGCTCATCGTCCCAGAAACGGGACTCCCGCCCAAGCCCCTAGGCGGAGTGTCATCTGAGCCACCACCCGCCCTGAGCCCGGCGACACTGCAAGCAGAGCCGCCCAAAACCCAGAGGCAGAAGCATCCAAGGGGCCCACCTCACAATGTAGCCCCCGCCCAACAGCCGCCCGCCCACCATGGCCCGCCCGCCCAAGCTTGGTGGCCCACCCCGAAAACGCCGCCCGCATTCTCTGGGCAGCCCGCCCGGACCGGCGCGCCCGCCAACAGCGAGCCGCCCAAACAATCAGGCCCGACCGCCCCAAGGGGCCCGCCCGCCCAAGGCCACCCGCCCACGTGGCAGGGGCCGCCCGCCCAACCAGGGCCGTCTACCCAGAGAAAGCCGCCCGCCCAATGGGGACCGCCCACTATGCAGGGGCCGCCCGCCCTACAGGGGCCGCCCGCCCTACAGGGGCCGCCCACCCAACAGGGGCCGCCCGCCCAGACTGGACCCCCCGCCCGGGCCGGACCGTCCACCCAATACGGACCGCCCGCCCAGACTGGGCCGCCCGCCCAAGCAAAGAAGACGTCTTACGCCGGTGCAGCGGCAGCCAAAACCACAACAAACATAAGGCAACAACACCCACCATCGACCGCTGCACCACCACCGCAACCAAAGAAGCCACGATACCCGTGCATTCTAGCCGAGGTCCTCCCGGACTGGCCTAGAGTGCTCGAGGACATCGCCCAACTCCTGGGGCGCACGCCGAACACCAAGCCACTTGGAAAAGGGGTGGAGTTCAGACCGAGGGACGAAGACGAGTACCGGCTGATCATCCGCCACCTTACAGACCTTGAGAAGCAGGAAGACACCACGAAGAGGCCCATTTTTAACATTCACGGACTGGAGGGGGAGAAGCGGCATAAGGTGGCACTGAGGGGGCTACCAGTCGACACTCCCATCCAATGCATCATAGACGCCTGCGGGGAGCTTGGATACCCCGTAGAACACGTAAAGCAGATAAACGCCAGAAGGGGACGCCCCGGCTGCATCTACTTTGTGCAGCTGGCGGGCCCCGCTGCGGATTACCAGAGCATCTACGGGGTAAAAGAGCTCCTGAGAATCACGCAGATCAAAATAGAAGCTTGGCGCGGGAGGAGGGGCCCGGCACAGTGCCATCGGTGCCAAGGCTTCAGGCATTCGTCACACGGATGCCACAGGCCCATAGCATGCGTGCGCTGTGCCGGCCCCCACGCCGCAAAAGACTGCGAGACGGACCCCGCGAGAGACCCGGCCAAGTGTGCCAACTGCGGGGGGCCACACCCGGCCAACTACACCAAATGCCCGGTGTATATCCGGGAATGCCGCAACCAGAGAGGGACGAGAGCAGCCTATACAGGAGGAGGACCCATGCGAACTGGACCGATTACCAGGGCGTCCGTGCACCAACCCACGGTGGATGAGTCGGCGCCATCATCACTGATGGCCCCGGCCAACGCCCCCACCCAAAGGGGCGCAAGGTCTCACGACGCCCAGACAAGCGGCCCAGCCCATGCAAGAGGCCAGACAGCCCAAACAAGCGGCCCAAGAAGGAACAAGAATAAAAACAGGAACAAGAGGAAGAAGAAGCCTGAACCGGCGGCTCCTCACCCCTCAGGAGGACCACCACCAGCGGCAGCACCAACCGCTCCACCACTGCAAATACTACCACACCAACCAGACCTGACGGCACTGATTGCCCAGCTGCTGGCAGCAGCAGCGATCCAGGGACCTGCCGCAGTGGCAAATGCACTAGCCGCCTTCACCCAACCTCAGCATCTTCACTCCTAAACGTCTAAGGGTGATCTACTGGAATGCGCAGACACTGACTGGCAAGTTCGCACTGCTCCGCAACTTCCTCAGGGAGCAGAACGTGGACCTAATGCTAGTCAGTGAAACGCATCTCAAAAGCAGCACCAGCCTCAAGATCCCCGGGTACGAGGTCTACCGGAAGGACGAGGTGAACCTACAAGGAGCAGCATATCGCGGACTGGCCGTAATAATCAGGAGGAACCTAATCCACCAGCCGGTGGCCCATCAACCTCTCGACTCCCTGTACACACTCGGAGTCGACATCTCCATCGATGGGAGGGAGACCAGATTTTACGCCGTATACCGTCCAGCTGGAAGCCCGATAGTCAACCTGCGTAGTGACCTATGGAAGATCTTTAGGTCCCCAGTGCCGACCATCCTGGCAGGGGACCTAAACGCCAAACACACCACCTGGCACTCGTCACGAATCTGCCCCGCAGGACGAGCAATACAGAAAGCAGCCGAAGATTGGGAGTTGGATGTCTCTGGTCCCGAGGAGCCGACGCACTACGGCGACGCGCACGGGTCAGAGGACATCATCGACTTCGCAATTCTATCAGATATCAACGCACAAGTGACACACTTAGCACTGCCGGATCTGCCGTCCGACCACCGGCCGGTGCTAATGTGCGTACAGACTGATCCCGCAACAGTACCAAGGAGGCCAAGATCAAAAGTAAGCTGGGAGACATTTACTCACCACCTGGAGACCACCCCGTCTTCAGAGCACATAACACCAGTCTCCACAGCCGAAGAAGTAGAATCAGCAGCCGCCCGCATCACCGCTCGCCTCCAAGAGGCGATTTCAACAGCATCCCAGACCGTACCCGCTACGGAGAGGTGCAAACCACTCCCGGCGCGAATACAAGAGATGATCGCAAAGAAACGCCGACTGAGACGGAGCTGGCAGCGCACCAGATGCCCCACTCAGAAGGCAGAGCTGAATGCCCTAACAGAAGCTGTGAAACAAGAAATCAGACATCACAACGCGGACTCGTGGGAGAGCCACCTGGCGGAAATAGGCGATGATGTTCCCTCCATCCATCGCCTGTGCCGCCAGTTAGCCACAGAACCAGAGGCCATCAGGCCACTCTCCCATCCAGCAGATAACGCGCCCAGGTACAAGGCAGAAGATAGGGCAGAAATCTTCGCCGAATGCCTGGAACGCCAATTCACACCGAATCCTGTATCAGACGCACAACACCAGCGAATGGTAATTGAACACCTGGAGAGTTACTTTGAGGAGCCACTACAAGCTGAAGAAGAGCCGATCTTCTTCTCCCCCGGCCAAGTCAAGAGGACTCTCCTACGCTGCAACCCAAAGAAGGCCCCGGGCGCGGACAGAATCCCCAACTCAGCGCTGCGTCACCTGCCGCAGCACACCATAGTGGCAGTGACGCGCCTGTACAACGGGATATTACGCTCGGGACACTTCCCAACAGAATGGAAGCTTGGCCGGATCATCATGATTCCAAAACCGGGAAAAGATCGCTCTAAACCAGAAAGCTACCGCCCCATTACGCTCCTCAGTACACTCTCCAAAGTGTTTGAGCGCCTCCTTCTGGGCAAACTTCTGCCCCATATCGAACCCAGGCCGGAGCAGTTCGGGTTCCGGGCAGAACATTCCACCACGCTCCAGCTCACGAGAGTGCTCCACTTCTTGAGCGACAGCGTGAACAAGAAGAGGTACGCTGTGGCCGCTCTCTTGGACATGGAAAAGGCCTTCGACAGGGTGTGGCACGAGGGACTAGTCTACAAACTGTCGAAGACCTCTACGCCCAGAAGGATCACTGAAGTCCTACGCTCCTTCCTCTACGAAAGGAGATACCAAGTGGCCGTCGAAGATGCATTGTCGGCTGAGCACCCCATAAAGGCAGGGGTACCGCAGGGGAGCTGCCTATCCCCAGCGTGCTACGCCCTGTACACAGACGACATCCCAGTGGTCGGGGATATCCACCTGGCCCTGTTCGCCGACGATGCCGCATTTTTCACCGCCTCCATCGGACAGAACCACGCAGCAAAAAAGATACAACAACAACTCGACGCACTCCCACCATGGCTGGGGAAGTGGAGACTCTCCGCGAACGCGGCGAAGACCCAGGCCTTGGTGACTGGCAAGCAAAGACCCCCTCCGCCCCTACGGATGAACGGACAGCCTGTGCAGTGGCAGCACACTGTCAAATACCTAGGGGTGACGATAGACAGGCAGCTATCAATGAAGCAGCACGTGATGGAAGTAATAACGAGAGCCAAGACGGCACGCTCGAAGCTACGTCCAGTTCTTAAGAGCAACCTACCCCTCCGCACAAAGCTGGGGATATACAAAACATACGTGAGGTCCAGGCTCACGTATGCAGCGCCGGCATGGTTCGCCCTACTGTCGGCCTCCAACAAGAAGAAGCTGCGGGCGCAAGAAAACCTGGCTCTCAGAGCAGCAAGCAACTCCCCCAGATTTGTGCGGAACGAGCACATCCAGCGAGCGCTGAAGTGGGAAGGACTGGACGCCTTCGTGGAGAGACTGGCCAGGCGCATGTTCGCCCAGGCTGACGCCTCCCATCACGTGCTGCTGAAGGGTATAGCACCGCTTCACGCCAGACCACCGGACAAGACATCTCGTCCCCTCCCAAGGGAACTACTGACACCACAGTCTGAAGAAACAGAATAAGAAGCCGACGACCAGACGTGAAGACGTCTGGCAACGAGAAGAAAAGAAGAGAAGATTAGTCAGCGCCATCCAAGCGCCAGAAAAGACT
Source organism: Apotomis turbidana (assembly GCA_905147355.2). Taxonomy (NCBI): domain Eukaryota; kingdom Metazoa; phylum Arthropoda; class Insecta; order Lepidoptera; family Tortricidae; genus Apotomis; species Apotomis turbidana. The sequence goes on along the minus strand of LR990280.1, from coordinate 55,626,195 downwards.
GACGCCAAGAAGGCAACTGACCCACCAGAAACCTGCACGTGCCCATAAAAGCGGCACGCAAACATAGACCAGCCCGTAGTTGCGGGCTGCGAACCCGAGACCGCCTAAATGCGTGATACGCAGACAAGGCCCCCCCACACTCCCGCAAGCGGGAGTGTGAGAAGACAGCAACGACGATCGCGCTGCGCGCTGTGAGCCACGTTTAGTCTTTGATTTGTCGTGCTCTCGGACGGTTGCGGCCGGGACAATGTTCTACAAAATTACTTTATTTACTGAAATCTACAGTATTACGAAGTTTCAAATTAATCTATATTTTTCCTCAATTTTTACATCAAACGTAAACAAACATGACTCCTTTGTCTCGCGCTGCGAGTGGAAATTACCATGATGAGTCATCTTTGTTTTGCCGTGGTCTTTTACTAAGACTTGACGGGAGTTCTAACATAAAATGATTATACAGGGAAATTTAATAATTTCAGCCGCTTGTACGGGCAACGAACCTATATCTAAGTATTGAATAATATTTATTTATTTTCTCTCTTAACTACTAGGCGATTTGCAAAGCTGTCCGTAACACCTCCTTTCGGGATTTTTTTGGAAGGCCGTTGTTATAATGTTATACTCGTAAATGAAACAGAAATGTCGAGGAAATACCAATTCATTTATGCATCTCAATGCGAGTTAATGGCGCGGGCTCGTATGACACGTATTTTCAGGGTTAATTGTATCCAGTATTTCTTTTCCAACCTGGGATATTTACATCCGCTTCACTGAACACAATAAACCACACAAATAGATGAGGTATTTGATTACAATGTATGTTTTATAATTAACGGTCAATGTCGAGACTAATAAATAAGTAATATTTTACGCAATTATCTTCATAGGAACTTCATTACAACAGGTCGTTTTTGCAATTTCATAAAGAGTAGCTGATATGAGTCGTTATCAAAGTAGACAAAATAAAATCAATATTAAGGGGCAATTACACAAATCGACTTAGACCCAAACTATATAAGCAAAGGGTACTAGACCACAATATAAATATTACATAATATACAAAATACATATAAATAACATCCATGATCCAGGAACAGATTCGAGTTCATCACACAAATATTTGCTCTGGCCTGGATTCGAACCCAGAACCGCCGGCTCAGTAGGCAGGTGCATTCAAACTTGTTTGTTTTGAAAGGGTTGAAAATGTACTAAGGTAAACATCCCTGTGATCGACACGCTAATGCCTAATAGTCGACACCATGCTGTCACCTCTATTGCTAATGACATAACATTCAAGATGGCGACTGTTGGGACAGTGTCGACCACAGGGAAGTTTACCTTATTCATGAAATTTTATATTAATATTCAACGTAGTGGGTAAAATGCACGGGCTAGTAATTTTGCAGCTAACTGCAGTTATCTTATCTTATCCATGGATCTTAGGGGACGAGCCGGTTGAGTCATATCGGCGGGAATCTGAACTTGTACGTAACAAGTTTTTATCTTACACTTTTGTTTGTGAAAAATGTATTGTTTAATTTTTTTTTGTGAAAACTGTTAAAAAACGAGAGAACTGTAGACCTCGCGACTGTTTTTCAAAATGCCTGATTATTATTTTTTTTTTCATTACAATACTTATACTAAATACTACTAATAACTATGTACAAAAAAGCAAAAATTTAAATAAACTAAAGTGAATTTAGGAAATTGCTCCTCTGTTCAGTGAGGAAAACCAGCATAATTCGGAACGCATCGGAGGAATTTCCTAAACTTGTTTTAGTTTATTGTATTTTTTTTACATTTCTAATATCACAGTATTCTATATCTCGCCCATTTTCATAAATCTGAATCGACAAAGAAGTTCTGACTTATCGAATAATGCCTACTCTAGGCGAGATCAGCCGGACATACGAAATAATTTTCAAGCTGAAACGGAGTCGCTTCGCTCGCTCGGTCAATGAATAATGTTTTATATTTTGATAAAAAAAAGTCAAAGCACAAAAAAATAAAAACAAAACATGTTTAGATTCAACTATTGATACAAAGATATCAAAGCTCCAAGAAAAATTTAAATGAGTTACCTGGGCTGGGCGACGAGATCGGGAATCGAACCCGGATGCGAGCGCGCGAAGCAAAGTGGTTAACGCACTGGACCAGCAATTTTTTTTTCATTTTTTTTTTCATTTTTTTTTTTATTTTTTTAATTTTTTTTTTCCGGTTCGATTCCCGGTCTCGTCCCCCAGGTAACTCATTTCAATTTTTCTTTGAGCTTTGATATCTTTGTATTAATAGTTTAATATAACAATTGTGGTGTGTACCCACATTAAAAAAAAACATTTGACATTACAGTCATGTTTCATAAATTTATGTTTAGATTCCTTATTCCTTTTAAAATGCTGATTGTCTTAGACAAATTTTCTAGTATCAAACATGTTTCTTAACATATTATTGATGGTTATATCTAGAACAGGGCTATTGGAATTTATTGGTATATATTTGTAACCTACAGTTTGAATTTTTCATTCATAACTTTTGTTTCAAAAACAACTCAAAATTGAAAAAAATCACGCGGAAAATTTGTTTTTTCAACTTATTTTCGACTGCACGCAATGAAAGCAGCTATGTTACCTAACCTAGAACTCGGGGAAAAGTATTATTCACTTCAAAAAGTTGGTTGAAATTATCAATATAATCCTAATAGTATAATTTTTTTTTTCAAAAGGATTAAGGCCTCTTAACCGTTCCTGATAATCTTTACGTGAATTTAAACCGTTATTAAGATTTTCTTTTAAATTCGGATTGTGGTAAATAGTGATTACATCTTTTAACAACTCTAGCGCAGCGGGCAGAGCAATCCCAAAGTAATATGATTTGGCTCGGCCGTTGTGGCTGAATGGAAATGCTTTCTAGTTTCAAGCTAACTGATTACAAAGGGGATGGAAACAAAGAGTTTTCCTGCCCTGTGACAGATCTGTTCGTGGGAGATCATTATTAAGCAACTACATCTTTTTTAATAAATAACTGGGTGGAACCAGGAATCCGATGCTTTACGATCCTGAGCCAGCTCTCGCCAGTTAAGGGTGCCTAGGTCCTGGAGATCTTTTTGGACTCCATCACTACAACGATATCTTGGCCTTCCTACGGGGCCGATCACACGGTCTTCCAAGATACGCGTTTTCTTTATAAATATAAAAGAAAACTCTAATTCAACGAAAACATAATTAATATACTATCGAGCTCCTTTCTTGTCGTAAAATCTCAATAAATTCGAAACTGAATCAAAATAATTACAGACATAACAAGTAAAAAATTAGTTTTAACTACGCGGGAAGATGCACTTTCTAGTGAACGATTATAACGGCAGAATGGAGTAACCCAATGAAATGAGTTAGATAAACATGAGACACCATTATCCAATGGAATCAGTAAACTTAAAGTTCACATCTTGAACTTTAGCCAGACTTTAGCAAATGCACTTAAAGTGTTAGGAGCTTCTGTCGCCTGAGACTCTTTAATATATGTAGTTAAAAAGTCAGAAGTTACAGAGTTCTAGACTTGAAACAATTAAAATTGTACGATTTGTTCTTCCGGCCAGCCTTGGAAGTAACCTACGAAAATAGACAACAACCATGGACAAAAGAAACAAGAAGACAGTGAGCACAGAACAACAATAAACAAGTGAATAGATGAAATTTTTCAATATTCTTGATTTTTTGTTATAGAGAGGAATTTCATTTCTAGAAAAAAGTTACCGATTTTTCTGTAACCAAAAAAAATGTAATATTTTAGCCGCTTTTTACGGGCATCGTACGGAAACGTAATCAAGGTGATAATTTTTTCGACTTGGCTGGAGTGCTGCCGTGCTCCTAGGTAATATAAATTGCATTTACAGCCACTTTTACTGTTTATATAACGCTTGACAGAGTCCCCCCGGTTGCGATGCGAGTGTTTGACCTGAACCAGACGATCAAGCACATCGTATTCGACTGTCCTATCACCAAATTCATACGAGGAATAGAAGACATCAAAAACCTCACTGAAATTACCAGAGATTACTTGGAGAAGGCTAACTTCAACCTTTAACTTTTATTTCATTAATTGTACCTATATCCAGTGACTGAAATGCCATACGATAAATAAACCCACTTCTAGTATCTCTGTTTGGCCCTATGGTTGACTGGTAGAGAATGTCATTTGGCATTAAGTCCGTCATTTGTACTGACTTTTGTTTTGTGCAATAAAGTTTAAATAAATAAATAATATTCCTCAATAGGGATCTTGATTGGTGCCACTGTTGAATTATAAGTAGAACATACTGTAGTTCTATGAATTTCAATGTGCTCCATATGTCATGAAAAAAACACAAAAAAAAATTAATAACTTCAAAGGTACGCATTTTATGACTGCTTTTTAATCCAAAATAATTTAATATATTATTTTCAGCCACGAAACTAAACGCCATTTGCCATTTCGCGGTGAAAATGGCAAAGTACTTATTGTCTCCATACAAATATTGGTACCCAACCCGCAGAATGAAGTCACAGTGTAGGTGGCCATATAGACATTTGATCCCAATAAAAAATAGAACCGATTACCATCCTCAAAAAAAAATTGTCTACACCACCATTATTAATACGGTGAATAGAGACTAAAGTTCTATGTGTGACCTTACAAACGGTCCGGTAGTTTTGAATTTTTGATATGTTTTCTAGAATGGTTAGTCAGTGCTTAAAATGCAAAATGCACAATGACGCTAGTAGAAGTCTGCATCCAATTTACTGTTTGCCTCCCGGCAACAGGTGCATCTCTTTAGCAAATTGCATTATCCCGTGTTGCAGCCAACACAAGCTACCTCATACAATGCTATGGGTATCTGTGTTCATAGAATAATTTACGATCAGAGGGGTGTGTAATGATGGTTATAACAACGTTTCATATAAGTTCATTGTATATAACGTTTGATTATAATGGTCCATTTGATATAACAACAATAAGCATATTTTTCATTGGGTATAATTTCAATTAGTATAGAAGACATTTGATATAACGTTTATATTCGCAAGATAACCTAACACTCATCCTCGCTTCGCTCGTCGTCGTACCTAACCATGACTTTATTTTATTGCTGTTACTTGTTTTACTTTTTTTGTTTAAGCAGTTTGAGTGTGTATTCAGCCTTTAGAGGTTATATCATATGTTATTATATCATTCGTTTGTTATATTATATCGCTTGACCAATATTATACATAAGTTGTTATAGCGACATTTACGCACCCGGTCGGAGAGAATACTTGAGACATGAACCGCGAATATTATTATATGGATTTCTAGATACTCGTAGTATCTGGTGCTTAGGTGGCTGTGGTGGTGGTAGCTGCACTATAACTTTAAAATAACTCATTTCAGTAAATACAGCTGTCTCGGCGCCCAATACGACTTCATCGCTTTTGGCGTCGACACTTGGTCCGTGGGGCCAGGGTGCGCGTGGACTCCACAGGGAGCTCAGGGAGGCAACAGGGGACCCACGCGCGGGCAGTTTTCTCACGCAAAGGCTTTCCATAGCCATACAGCGTGGGAATGCTGCCTGCGTCATGGGCACCCTTAGTTTTATGAAATATTTTAATCTTAGTATAATTTTTAGTTTTAATCACTTAAAAAAAACTTAATATAAAAGCTGTATTCGACATATTACCATGCCATACGATTAAATAAATAAGTGCAGCGGCAACCGCTTGTAGAAAATTTAAGACTGCAACCTTATTAATAACTATCCCCTTAGCAAACCCTTTAGCAAAATGCATTATACCGTGTTTCCGCCAACACGAGCCGTTTTATACTATGGATACGGTATGGGCGCTCTATTCATAGATTAATTTACAAGCAGAGTGCAATACCGGAGCCATAAATTGTTTACCATGAACCATAGAGAATATATGAGTTGCTAGATTGTTAAGGGAGAATCACACCTAATTTTTCCATACAATTTAAAGTTTCGGTTTTCGCCTGTTTCCAACCAATCTTTACGACATTTTAGGATCTGAATGGTAGGGAAATGTTCTCCGTCGGACAGTTTTGATTTTTGATTAAATTATTAGTAGATTCAGATTAGGAACATGTACCTAAATGTGCCCTTGTGGTCTATTTACAGAATAAACATTTTGATTTATATTTTTGATTTGGGTGGTATATTCTCAAGTTACTGTAGGGGTGCAACTCAGTGGGTGTGGAAATAAAGATTAGGGTTCCGTTTTAGATTTATATTTATACGTCTATACAGTTACAGGGTTCAATCGCGAATGCCCGGCTCCTTTGGTGAGCGACAGATACGGCCGTAACTCGAATATTCAAATATATTTATAATATAAAATCTATCTGCCAGCTCTGCTGTCGTCTACCAATGAGTTCCTTACAATACCTAATCTGAGGTTATGTGTTTTAGTTATTCGGCATGTTATGGGCATTTGAAATAAAAGTATTAGTGAAATTTTAAGCACACACCGTCGTTGTAATATTTACAATGGTACTAGGTACTAAGTCAATTCAAGAATTCGGCTTATTATTAAAGACCGCAGAATTGAGGCTTCATGAAACTTACATTTATTTGCGTAATAAATAAACAACCATCGTAGGCCTGTTCTGTTTACCCTATTCAAGCGTAGTTTTGTGGTTCTACCAAGGTGTTGTTAAAGGTAATCCCTATTTCCAAACAATTCCACGTTCCCCTGTTCCCAAGCTTCTGATAGGGTATCCGAAGTTTAAATTCGAAGTTCTTACCCTACTGTGCCTCGCGATCTCGTGTCAAACAATATTTGAATGAGCGGGATGGAACAATTGTTCCCAACTGGCCCGAATTGAGCCGAACGGAACACGATATTCCATGCTCCAATACGATTTTGATCACAAGACTGTAAATTGCAGTTCACGAAACATCGGGCGTTGGTAGACCAAAGGTAATCCTGTTGAATTCGTGATACACATTTTAGACTACACGATTTGCAAATCTGAATTCGCTCTAAGTTTGGTTACAAACAGAAGCGGTCTTGAACGCGGTTGTTGCGTGGAAATTTTTTCTTGGGGCTCCGCAAAGTGACGTTCATATGTAGCAATAGGCTAGTAGACCCAGTTTTGAAATATATTTCAAATGGTTAATAATGATCTTACTAGCTCTAAAAAAATGTCTTGTATTTTTGTGAAAGCTAGAAAGCTAAATTTTATCAATTGAAAATTAGAAATTTCATGAACAGTCAAAAACGCCGTCCGCCATTTTTGCCTTTTGCTAATCTGTGGCGTGACGTAGAATTACCTGTAAATATTCGAAATCGACCGTCGTCTAGTGCCATTCCGCTCACTCCAATATACTTTGACAGGAGATCGAAAGAGACGGCACTATTCGAAGTCGTCAAAGTAGGCTTTCTGTTTTGTTTACATGAGGATGACGTCACTATCATAAGCGAAAATGGCGGACAGCGTTTAAGCATTTTAAAATACAGATTAAAAACCATATTTTCAAATTCAATTTTTTCAGCCATCTTTCACTTTTATGAATTGAAAAATATATATTTAGGTTTCCTTTGCTAAATACTATACGGAATAAACATTAGTTTATTACAATTTGACATGAGTCAACTAGCCTATTTAAAACAATAATTGCTAGCCACGGATTGACTCTTGTGGATCAGGACCATTTCAAAATGGCGCCCATCATCTGCTTTGCGCTAAGAATTCTGCACCCTCTGAAATTGCCAACCCGCCTAGCACAAGCGTCTTGTCGCGCGTATAGCATCACCCGTCACTCTCTCACAGTACTGTATAGAAAGAAACAGATAGTATAAGTCGCAGGAAAAACAGTCGCGTGCTAGAGTTGCAGGGTAGTCGGCCTACGTCTGCGAATTTCCAACTCTTTTATTTATATCAGCGCATATCACCATAGTATTTTTGTGGCTTTTAATATCTTAAATCGCCGCGTCGTCATCTCATCGTAAAGTCTAAAAGCGAAAGTCCTGTTTAATTAAAGGTTTGAAAGTTCAATCAATTTGTAACATAGAATATTTGGCTGGATATTTATTAATGTTTTGTTAGCTTGGATTAATTTATAGATGAGTTTCCATCATTTTCGGGATAACTTTTAATTGGTTTGGATAAAACTCGACTCTTGTATTGCCCTTATTTTACCCGGGTGGTCTTCGCTTTTATATGGATTTAACTAAAAAGTAAAGGAACTTCAACCGCGTTTTTGTTTTTACCGTAATCGGGTAATAGGTGGACTATATTTGAATGTCCAGCTATCCCTGTACCAAAATTGATCAAAATTTGTTCAGCTGTTTCGGCGTGATAAAAGGACAAAGAAAATTATGCCCAATAGATAACACCATACTGACCTGGCGCCGCGCGCCCATTCAAAAAAAAAGACGAACCCGCATCAAGCTAAAAAAAATCCTGATATAGTTCCCTGCATAGATAATTGATTTTCTAGCTGTGTGGGATGGACCGTAGTTGAATAGTTTAACGGTGGTGGAATGACAACAGTATTTTATGCAATCGTTGCACAATGAAGGTTCTTAAAGTCGAGTACCACGTTTTCTCTTTTTGAAATTCATTTGAATCGAGTAGAGAAATGTCTTATTGATGAGTATTGAAGTTCAAAAGCGGGTACCATAGAGTATAGAATTTTGGTACAGGTTTAAAAAGTGCGTTGTTGTGATTTTGTCAGTGAAATTAAAATTGACAGATTACAGTACTTATTGATTCAGTACGTAGAGAACTCTGTCTACGAAAAGAGGTCGTGAATATTGCAAAACTTACTTCATTAAGAAAAATCACCAGATTCAAATCTCCGCCAGTAAAACATTGTTGCGTAAGTTCAGTACGGTTCACACCGCAAAAAGCGAGATTAATCAATATGTTCGCACGCTTATCTGCCAACCGTGTGACTACGGTTGCATAACAAACAGACACACGAAAATATATGGGTACTCCCATGGTATAAGGAAATAAGGTATGGCACTCAGGAGAGACTGTTGACAACATCACGCTTGGTTGCTTGGTTCTGTCAATACGTTTCTGTGTTGCCAGTAGTGTATCATAATATTTAGTGACCGACCGAAACATGATCTTTGGCCGAAACCGAAACCGAAACCGAAGGTTCGGCTTTGATTATAGTTTTGGGCCGAAACCGAAACCGAAACCGAACCTTTTATAAACGCGATTGAAACGTTGGATAACATATCAGTGGGCCGTTTTTTCCAGGTATATGCATAAGGAAACATCGCGCTGGCCTAATATTACAGGGTTCTAGGTTTCACTTTTATCGAATTGAAATTTGAACATTGTTATATAGTGTATTTTTGGCACTATATAACAATATTCGAAGATCTAAGCCATTGATACAAAAATCAAAAGTTTATTTTAATGTGACCGTACGCACCATGAACGCACGCACCCAAAAGCCCGCTGTGCCAAAATTCAGCTTAATTGAACATTACAAAATTGTCTAATTTAAAAGAAAATACGTTAATTCTTAAACATTATTGAAATGCGGTTTTCACCTCTTGTGGGATGTTAAATATTAAACCAAAAACTTGTTAGACGTATAAAGATATAACTTACGAGAAATTTAGCTTTAAGTAAAGCTTCTACTAATGAATTTCTAGAAACTTATATACACACACTATAAAAAAAACACTTGCGATTATATGTCAACATCTGCTACGAGCTTCAAGTAAGGAAGATATTCAATTTACAATAGATTAATTACTTATAGCTAACCCTCTCTACAGCTAACACTATTTATGCCCATGAAGGTACTTTTATGATTAACAGCTTAAATTACAAGATAAAATCAGTCTTGAGAATTATTAGGAATTTGATAATGTTTTGTAAAAAGTGGTTAACTTGCTCTACCTCTAAACATCCTTAATTTTTCTTTAAATTTGGATCAAAAACTTATTTTATTATAGTGACTCGATCCGCAAGCGCATGGGAAAATTCACAATTTATTTTTTACTATTTATTTCTGAGAATCACAGTTTCGCTTACATGAGAACTCTAACGTACCGTTTTTAATGTGGGTAAAATAACACCACATTTTTTAAATTGCTATTTAGATAGATTCAAAGATCGTCGATCGTTTTAAGACGTTGGACCGGCAATCCAAATATAATCATATGTGGACCACGTGTGACCGCAATATATACATATATATTACGTGTTGATATTTGTATCTATAAGAGCAATTTTCCCCAATAGTGACATTATTAACCCTATTCACCATTAGTGACACTGGGTCTAAACTAAACTACTCTAAATAGTAAAAATGGTAAGTTAACTGTAATACTGAAGCGGCGAGCTGTAAATTGTAGATGGACACCATATTTCCAACCGTGCCGAGCGCACCCGCCGTTAGCCCGCGACTCAAAAATACGATGTAATAAGTTTCGGCGCGGCCGAAAGGTTCGGCTGTTTTTTGGCGGAAACCGAACCTTTGGCCGAAACATGATTTTTAGGCCGAAACTGGCCGAAACCGAAACCGAAACCGACCAACTTTTTTGAAGTTCTTAATACTTTTCCCCGAGTTCTAGGTATTTATGCTTCCATTGCGTGCAGTCCAAAATAAGTTGAAAAAACTAATTTTCGGCGCGACTCTTAACGATTTCGAGTAGTTCTTGAAACGAAAATTATCAATGAAAAATCTTAATTGTACGTTTCAAATATATACCAATTAATCCCAATAGCCCTGTTCTAGGTAACATCAATAATATGTTAAAAAACATGTTTGATCACAGAGAAAAATGTCTAAAAATATTCGCATTTTAAAAGGAATAAGGCCTCTGATTGGTTAAATTTTTTAAGACATACGAAAACGAAACCTCGAGTTGTATGAAAAAATGATCCAGTAGTATTTCCTCCTAACTCCTTAGCAACGAATATCTTCACACACAAATTATAAATTGCCTACTTGGAGACACAAAGCTTTATGTCACAAAAATGTTCACATCAGTTGAACCTTTGGTTCACTGAGACTATAGATTTTGCAATACGTATATTTGTATGTCAAGAGTTGAAGAGCCACGCTGCAATTATTTTAATTGCACCCTAGTAAGAGACACAAAACAGCCTAACCGACATACGTTTTATATTGACTTATGCCCTTCGGTAGCTAGGGTATGATTGGCGGTCATATTGTTTACATTCGGCCGATTATCGTCGCGATTATTATCCAATTTAACATTCAACGAGCTTTCACGGATGATAGTTTAAATTTGCTAATTAACTGTCATAACTCTCCTTTTTACATCATCGGGTAATCATTTCAATCATCGAAAATGTTGTATAGTAAAATAAATAAATATCTCCTCACACAAATCAACCTAGTCCCAAATAAAGCTCAAGAAGACTTAGGGGTACCTACTAGGCGACGATATACCTACCGGGTACTCAATGCGAATGGGTCAGTAGGGAAAAATCACAAACTATAAGAGATAGGGAAATCTGTTCTTACGAACCATGGCGTCGATTTTAGATTTAATAAAAATACACCAAGTGCGAGTGGGACTCGCGCACGAAGGGTTCCGTACCAGTATCTGTAAGTTTGTTGTGGAGCCCCCTTAAATATTTATTTTATTTTATTTTTAGTATTTGTTGTTATAGCGGCAATAGAAAAACATCATCTGTGAAAATTTCAACTGTGTCATCGATTTCAATAAAAAAAAACTGCATTCATACATTTAAATAAAAACCTGTACTCAGCTCAGAAATCGAACCCGGATGTTTTGAAAAATAAATTAAAGAATATGAAAAAAATGTATTTTATTCATTTTAGACATCATGTTTCATAGTAAAATTGACTACTTAAGATCTACACTGTTGATACGAGGGCGGGATGATAAGTAACTAGCCTTTGCTATTTAAAAAGTTTGAATTTAAATATAAACTGGAGTAATTTAAAATTCACGTATCTGTCTATCTGTGTTCCAAATTTGAATTTGATGGCTTAAATATTTTATTGATTTTCTATCATTGCAAAATAAATAGTGCCGATTGTTTTCAAAATGGATAAAATTAAATAAAGAGCGGTGATAGATTTTCTTTATATGAAGGGTATGAAGGGGATAGCTATTTATGAAGATTTACAGAATGTTTTGGGTGAATGTGCTTTTTCTTACGCCACAGTAAAAAACTGGGTGGCTGAATTTAAACGAGGCCGTACAGGTGTCAAAGATGAAGCCCGCTCCGGACGTCCAAAAAGCGTCACGACTCCGGAAATGGTCTCCAAAGTGCGTGATATGGTTTTGGCAGATCGACGATTGAAGTCATCAGAAATAGCTGACACTACAGGGATCTCGAAGCAACGGGTACATCATATTCTAAGTGAAGAATAAAATATGAAAAAGTTATCCGCCCGTTGGCTGCCGCGATTGCTTACGCACGATCAAAAAATAATCCACATACAAAATTCGAAGGAATGTTTGGATCGTTTTCAGAATAATAAAGCTGATTTTTTGCGTCTATTTGTAACAACAGATAAAACATGGGTTCACCACTACACGCCAGAATCAAAAATTCAATCAAAACAGACTGAATCTGGATGTTCGGCTTCAAAAAAAGCTATGGCTGTAAAGTCGGCTAGAAAAGTTATGGGCTTCCGTCTTTTGGGATGCAAATGGAATTTTGATGATACACTACCTTCCCAAAGGTGAAACTATTAATGGGGAATACTATGCTAGTCTTTAAGATAAGCTTCGTCAATGCATTCAGCAAAAATTACCCGGTTTAGATAAAAAAAAAATCATCTTCCATCAAGACAACGCTAGGGTTCACACATGTGTTAAAGCTATGGCAAAAATCGGTGAATTAAAGTATGATTTGCTGCCCCATCCACCTTATTTGCCTGATCTGGCACCACCCGACTTCCACCTGTTCCCGAAGCTTAAAACTTTTTGGGATGGACAGAAATTTGCCACTAATGATGCCGTCATAGCTGCTGTAGAGGAGAATTTTGGAGGCCTCGAAAGGAATCATTTTATGGAGGGCATCGCAGCTTTAGAGCGAAGATAGTCTCCGCGTAGCTCTATGCACTTATTCTATCTTCGCTCTAAAGCTGCGATGCCCTCCATAAAATGATTCCTTTCGAGGCCTCCAAAATTCTCCTATAATTTAATTTTTTGACTTAGTCTCCGCGTAGCTCTATGCACTTATTCTAAGTCAAAAAATTAAATTAATTTTAACACCGAAACTCAAGTATTTTCTAATTACGCTAGTTACTTATCATCCCACCTCTAAGTAGAAATAATGCGAATGGGTCAGTAGGGAAAAATCACAAACTATAAGAGATAGGGAAATCTGTTCTTACGAACCATGGCGTCGATTTTAGATTTAATAAAAATACACCAAGTGCGAGTGGGACTCGCGCACGAAGGGTTCCGTACCATTATCTGTAAGTTTGTTGTGGAGCCCCCTTAAATAATTATTTTATTTTATTTTTAGTATTTGTTGTTATAGCGGCAATAGAAAAACATCATCTGTGAAAATTTCAACTGTGTCATCGATTTCAATAAAAAAAAAACTGCATTCATACATTTAAATAAAAACCTGTACTCAGCTCAGAAATCGAACCCGGATGTTTTGAAAAATAAATTAAAGAATATGAAAAAAAATTATTTTATTCATTTTAGACATCATGTTTCATAGTAAAATTGACTACTTACGTAAGATCTACACTGTTGATATCTAAGTAGAAATAATGTTAGTTTAGTTTTTCTATTCGTCCGGGTTCGATTCCCGAGCTGAGTACAGATTTTTTTTATTTAATTTATGAATGCAGTTTTTATATTCATTAAAATTGATGACACGGTTCCTAAGAACAGATCTTCGTATGTCTTAAAGTTTTAGACTTTACCATACAGACCGATCTAAATGGGCCACCCTGTGTATAAATACTTATAAAACAATTACGGACTACAGAAAATAACAGATTTAGACAAAAATACTATATACCTACTATAATATAACCACAGAATATACACAGCTAATATGTACAGTACGTAAGCTGTCAGGATTCGCGTTTTATACCTATCTCGTTCGCTCTGACGCGATCCAGATAAGAACCTTTCAGTTTTCACCCGGACCCAGCGCTGACGTACTGTAGCGCTCACGTACTATTTATACAGCGTGTATTTTTGATATAACCGCAAACTTTACCGGGTCTTGGTGTAGGCACTTATTAATTATAGTGATCCGTAAATAATAAAAAAAACTAACTTTTCTTTCCATATCAAATAATTCAGCACGCAATGTATTTATTTGTTGACGCTTAACATCGTGATGTCACAATGTCACTAGTAATTAATAAGTGTACGACATTGCTGCTCAGAAAATTTGCAATTTTTAGGGTTCCGTAGCCAAATGGCAAAAAACGGAACCCTTATAGATTCGTCATGTCTGTCTGTCCGTCTGTCTGTCCGTCTGTCACAGCTATTTCCGAAACTATAAGAGCTATACTGTTGAAACTTGGTAGGTAGATGTATTCTGTGAACCGCATTAAGATTTTGATGCAAAAATAATAATAAATATTGGGGGCTCCCCATACTTAGAACTGAAACTCGAAATTTTTTTTTCATCAAACACAATGTGTGGGATAGGTCTTCAAAAATGATATCGAGGATTCTAAAATATTTTTTTTCTAAACCGAATAGTTTGCGTGACAGACGCTTCCAAAGTGGAAAAAAGTTGGTCCCCCCCCCCTCTAACTTCTAAAATAAGAAAATGAAAAATCTAAAAAAAACATATGATGTACATTACTATAAAAACTACCAACAAAAATTATTTTGAACGAGATCTAGTAAGTAGTTTTTTTTTAATACCTAACTTTGCACCTAATTTATATGGGGCGCTATACATACCAGGTGCAAACTTAACTTAACCACTTAGGGATGGAAAGTGTTTGTACGGAACCCTCGGTGCGCGAGTCCGACTCGCACTTGTTTTTTTATGCTATTGCAGTTATGTCTAAATATCAGATGGCTACAATTTGGGGTTATATCAATTATTTCCTTTAAACTTTTATCGGTTATGACACACATCGGTAACTCGTGGCACTTAGAGCACTTGACAGTTTCTAACAGACTGGTGATGTGACAATGTTCTTCCTATACCAGTCGAGAAAAATAAATCACTAAAAAAAGGAATTTTAATCATTTAATATATGACATTCGTGATAAACAATTAACATTTGTTCTAAACTTTCACAAGTTAGCCTACGTCTTCTACTTGAGAAAATCCACTTTGTGTACGAAAACGATCTTTCAACCTCCACTGACGTAATGGGTAAAAAAGCATTTTATTGTAAAGTTGTAGCGTATTATTATTGATATTCTCTTTCATTTCAACTTCTTTATTTTGTAATAAGTTATTGATATTTTTTGTTGTAAGATATCCTGGATTTTTTGATAACACTATTTTCAGCTTTTGATAAACAAGTTTACCTTTAATGAAAGTGACTTTTCAATTTTAAATACGATCTAGGTAATATTAATTTATTATTTTATCTTCTCTGAAAAGGCACTTAGAAAACGTGTCTCATCACTAATCTTTTAAGTGCTACCTACCTATATGCCACGAGTTACCACCGATGTGTGATTATGAACATGATAATGGTGGTAATACTATATTTGCTGTCCCATCCCAGGCCCCTACAGAAGCGGGAGAAAACTGTCATAACATTTTAATTTATTTGAAGGTACAGTAATGTCGGACTTTTTCTAGATATGAATTATAAAAAGTAAAAAAAAAAATCTGCAACTACCTTATTTTCCCTACACAACAACCTTTTATACAACTTTATGATGTATTAGCTCCAAAAGCTATAAAAACATAATTTCATGGAACAAAAAGCAGAAATAGCCTCAGTGTAACACTGCCGAATCAGAACCAGAACGGAATATGTTTGGTATATTGATGGACATACATTTGGCGTTTTAGTTCCGATGCACACGCCATAACGTCTAAGACAAGGAGCGACACGGTAACTTGGTACTTAGATTATTCATCGAAGGGACAAGGTAAAGGCGAGTAGCGTTTGAAATGAAAATAAAATAAATACCTATAGTTAAATCATAGAAACTTCACCAACCTTGGACATGGTAATGCCCAGTAATGGACATCAAAAGTGTAATGATTTATAGCCCACCATTAAAGAGCCCACCAGATATCTGAACATAGTGTTGTTAGAGGTTGTCTAAAAATATCTTGTGTGTTACTTGAAATCTAAGTTTACGAAAAAAAAGTCCATAATTGCTTCTTGTCCATTACTAGTGCCGTCACTCTACTACATATTTCTGTTTAACCCAGCGGTTAACTCGTAGAGAATGCCTAAAGGCATTAAGTCCGCCATTTGTACTTTTCCGTATTGAGCAATAAAGTTAAATAAATAAATAAATATAGAATTACCTTCCTTTTAATTTACACAAAAATATCGCTCTAGAACTGGGCCCTAATTTTATGTCTTTCTGATTATCTTGGAGAGATCTTTGAAGTGCCAACCCGATCACGTTAAGTTTGCGTCTCATTTATATGCGACGCCTTAGGTATCAAGTTCGAATGACTCGTATGAATTATCAGAAAGTTTGAACTTTAATTTGTTGATGTCTAAGTTTGTCTGCGTGAACAACTTGTTCCCTGTCTCACACATACGCCATATACTGTTGTTACCAAACAAGTGATATCAACATAGAAACTTTCATTCATTTGTATGACTTTCACATGATCGAATGATACCGCCATGGCATACCGGTAAGGTGTAATTCGCAGCCGCGTGCGAACGCGCGCACGACGCCTAGGCCACGCGGAAATGCCATGGCTTTGTGCAACCAGCGGCGCGGTGAGCGGTTGAGCGAGAGATCCGAACGCGGCAGCCATACGAGTGAGCGAGACACACGTGGCGTGCGCCGCGCCGCTCGCCAGTAAGACCGAGTTAGTGGCATCTCCGACCACGGAAACTTCGCCACATGGTATAAGAAAATAAGGTATGGCACTCCGGCTGAGCCTTTCTACGTCAGTTTTTTTTTTTTTTTTTAATTTATTTCATGACCATGGAATCAGTGTCCTTCAGTCGCTACGTCACTTATTACTCTTATAAGTTGCCGCTTTATGGTAACAAAATAATTGCAAGGAGAAAATTGTTTGCCGCCAGTCATGCGAAAAATAATAATTATGCATTTTTGCATTACGATTGTCATGTTCTAACTAAGTTTTATTTTGTCGTAATAATTGATTTAAAACACTCACGATTTTATGAGATTCGTACAAGTAACAAGATAATCGGGGAGTATTATGATACACTACTGGCAACACGGATACGGATTGACA
The DNA here is from genome assembly GCA_905147355.2 of Apotomis turbidana. NCBI lineage: Eukaryota > Metazoa > Arthropoda > Insecta > Lepidoptera > Tortricidae > Apotomis > Apotomis turbidana. Next base: position 55,608,834 of record LR990280.1, on the reverse strand, counting down.
GAACCAACTGACCATTGACGACGAAATTCTCGCCTGTCATTCCGTACTATACCTTATTTTCTCATACACTATTGTCGCGTCAGTCATGCGCATGCGATCAGCTGCGATGCACGGAATTGCACCTTTAGAGCAGTCTAACGAACATTTTATAAATAGAGCAATCCGCTGACGCCACCGCCTTTGACTTGCGCGTTATCCGGCGTGTAGAACTCCCGTTATGGCCGGCAATTTTACGCCAGAGGCTCTGAATAGGCTTAAAGGTTTGAACAGGTATAAACCGATCTCGAAAGACCTTAAAGGGACCTAGTTTTGTCGTGGATAGTTAAAAGACTATACTCGAGATAGCGATGTAACAATGAAGGTTAAAATTGTATATTAAACTTGAAGGTGCCGCAAGTTCGTACGCGTATTTTTTTTTTGTAAAAAGTATCCTATAATCATCTTTGGATGTCCAGTCATCCCTGTACCAAAATTGGTTAATATCTGTACTGCCGTTTTGGCGAGATGGAGATTATGACCAATAGATGGCGCCAGGCTGACATGGCGCCGCGCGCTCATACAAAACAAATGACGAACCTGCATCATGCTATATAGAAAACTGAATTTCAATACAAATGCAGAATTTAATAATACCGTACAACGGGGTTACTTTAAAATGCACGGGCTACTTTGGAAAAGTGCTTTTACACCATATCCTTATTTTTTTTTACTATCTGTGGCAATGCAATACCTACTTTCAACAATAACCTAACCTTTTACTTCATTTGCTCAATCGCACTATGAATATTTGCGTTTTTATAACCATTTTAAATCTATCAAAGTAGCACCAAATTTTCCTAAAGTAACCCCGTTTTACTGTAGTATAGACGTAGGGCATTTTGTGCACGAGGGTGACAAAGAGTGTGGAGGTGATATCGGCTGTTACTGCGTAATCGTTTCAATCTGACCTTTGCATGTGTGTGTGTCATATTGTCATATAAGGGATCCCGTTTTTCCTATTTTTTAATACATACTTAATAATCTTCTTGCACCATATCTAATATATTTAAACTGGGGTCTAAGATTTTTCTAGAGATTTAACGTAGCAAATTGTATTTAAAATTAGGTCAAAACAGTTTCTTTTAGATCAGAAGGCGAGTACACCGTAATTTAATGTCAAATATTGTTTGCGATAAGTAATCTAATTGTAATTACTTTGTAAAGGCAAATAAGGCTTCTCATTTACTTTCTGTTGGCGCTGTTCTTTTTCTTAATTTATGTATTAGTTAGGTATATTTTACAGATATACGTATCAGGTGGTAACAAAGTAGATGTTAATTTACATCAAAATAGTTCACTTTTAATAGCAATTAAGAAAAAAATTATAATACATTTTTGTTTTCATTTAGTTGGGTCCTGTAACAGGAGCAATAAATTAAAACATAGATTCTACCCCTCAAACTGACAACATTTATTAAACAACTTTTAAAAATAACTCATTTATAATGTAAACCTGTGAAATAAAGTTTATTCAAAGAAGCAATGTATTGCGATACATTTGTTTTTTTTTTTTTAATGTCATAGGGGGGCAAACGAGCAAACGTATCGCCTGATGGAAAGCGATTACCGTCGCTCATAAACACCTGCAACACCAGAGGAGTCACAAGTGCTTGCCTACCCGGAGGACGAAGATAGAATGCCTCTATGCTAGTAATTTCACCGGCTATCTTACCCCCACACCGGAACACAACAATGCGAACATTGCTGTTTGGCGGTGGGTTAGTAGGCAAGACGGTAGTAACAATCCGGACGGACCCTGCACGAGGCCCTACTAATAATTTAGTAAAGTGACAGCTATGTCAATGCTAAGGCGATGTCAATGTTGGATGCCGTACATTGAAAATTCTATTTACTTTTTCTGAAATAATGAACATATGAAAACAGTATTTTTTTTTAAAGTGTCTGTACAGAATATTGTTCAGTTTGACGAGTAAAATCTAGGGTTATTTTTTTAGCCTATGTTACAGGACCCACCTTTTATATGGGACTAACTGCACTTAGACTGGTCAAAGTTCAACATTCCTAGTAGGAATTTCCTACGGAGCGCTAAAAACGTTCTATACAAATGGCACCAAATTGTGACGTCAGTATATCTTATGGGGACCAATATTAGTATGGAGACAATAAGTAATTTGCCATTTCCACCGTGAAAGGGTGATTATGATTAAGTACGTGGTTGTCATAAAATTATTGTTTTTAGGGTTCCGTACCCAAAGGGTAAAAACGGGACCCTATTACTGAGACTTCGCTGTCCGTCCGTCCGTCCGTCCGTCTGTCACCAGGCTGTATCTCAAGAACGGTGATAGCTAGACAATTGAAATTTTCACTGATGATGTATTTCTATTGCCGCTATAACAACATATACTAAAAATAAAATAAAATAAATATTTAAGGGGGCTCCCATACAACAAACTTGTTATAGATTAAGTATATATATGTATATAGGTACGGAACCCTTCATGCGCGAGTCGGGCTCGCACTTGCCCAATTTTTAATATAATCTTACATGTATTATTAAAGGTCATTATTTGATCACAATTTTTGGAACAACTTTATCATAATAAACGTGATTGATATCAATTTCAGACGAAATTGTTTTGTTAAATTATGAGGACTAAAATAATTTCAAAATTCCTTAAAAAAAAGCATAAAATTGACGTTTGTAATTTTTTTTTCTCATAATGGCACAATGAGCCCATCAGCCGCCATCTTTATTGTAAACACCTTATGGGGTTAAAGGTTGTGTTGTGAGGCTTCCATATTTTAGCGCATATCCTAAATAGCCGTATATTAGTATTAGCTAATTATACTAATGACATTTAGGTGTCGAGAGCCATACGAGTGTATGTACGTATATGATTTAATCGGTTTAAGTGTACTTTCGCGGTTTTGCCGCTTATTATCAGCTTATACAGCTATTACACTTTCCTAAATTAGTCGCTGACGAGAGTGATGCAGCGATACGAAGGAGGGAGAGGAAGTTATCTCCATACGTGTCTCACACATTGCTGCATCCGTCTCGGCGCATTGTCATCTCGGCGCATTGTCCAAATGGACGAGGCGTGTCAGTTCCAAGTCACGCAAAGGGCCCCCAAGGACCCGCAGAATCAAACAAAAACAAAAAAAAAAAAAAAACATTGCTGCATCCTTCTCTTCAGTCACTTATTTAGGAAAGTGTTATTGCCGCATTAGCACTAAAGGTAGTTGAACTGTCTTGGATTGCTAGAGAGAGACAGCATTAGGTTCATGACCCGTGGTCCACTTGGTAAGTTCACCTGGGTAGACTACGAACACCTAACTACTTACTTAGTTATTACAGTACTTTTATCTCACGAGCGCGGGTAAGCCATGTTTGTGTGAGTAATGTACATGCACATTGGCTCTGTCTGGGTGAGCCGGCACTGAACGCTCCCGAGCTCACCCACACAGAGCCAATGTGCATGTACATCTACTCACACAAACATGGCTCACCCGCGCTCGTGAGATAAAAGTACTGTAATAACTAAGTAAGTAGTTAGGTGTTCGTAGTCTACCCAGGTGAACTTACCAAGTGGACCACGGGTCATGAACCTAATGCTGTCTCTCTCTAGCAATCCAAGACAGTTCAACTACCTTTAGTGCTAATGCGGCAATAACACTTTCCTAAATAAGTGACTGAAGAGAAGGATGCAGCAATGTTTTTTTTTTTTTTTTGTTTTTGTTTGATTCTGCGGGTCCTTGGGGGCCCTTTGCGTGACTTGGAACTGACACGCCTCGTCCATTTGGACAATGCGCCGAGATGACAATGCGCCGAGACGGATGCAGCAATGTGTGAGACACGTATGGAGATAACTTCCTCTCCCTCCTTCGTATCGCTGCATCACTCTCGTCAGCGACTAATTTAGGAAAGTGTAATAGCTGTATAAGCTGATAATAAGCGGCAAAACCGCGAAAGTACACTTAAACCGATTAAATCATATACGTACATACACTCGTATGGCTCTCGACACCTAAATGTCATTAGTATAATTAGCTAATACTAATATACGGCTATTTAGGATATGCGCTAAAATATGGAAGCCTCACAACACAACCTTTAACCCCATAAGGTGTTTACAATAAAGATGGCGGCTGATGGGCTCATTGTGCCATTATGAGAAAAAAAAATTACAAACGTCAATTTTATGCTTTTTTTTAAGGAATTTTGAAATTATTTTAGTCCTCATAATTTAACAAAACAATTTCGTCTGAAATTGATATCAATCACGTTTATTATGATAAAGTTGTTCCAAAAATTGTGATCAAATAATGACCTTTAATAATACATGTAAGATTATATTAAAAATTGGGCAAGTGCGAGCCCGACTCGCGCATGAAGGGTTCCGTACCTATATACATATATATACTTAATCTATAACAAGTTTGTTGTATGGGAGCCCCCTTAAATATTTATTTTATTTTATTTTTAGTATATGTTGTTATAGCGGCAATAGAAATACATCATCAGTGAAAATTTCAATTGTCTAGCTATCACCGTTCTTGAGATACAGCCTGGTGACAGACGGACGGACGGACGGACGGACAGCGAAGTCTCAGTAATAGGGTCCCGTTTTTACCCTTTGGGTACGGAACCCTAAAAACAATAATTTTATGACAACCACGTACTTAATCATAATCACCCTTTCACGGTGGAAATGGCAAATTACTTATTGTCTCCATACTAATATTGGTCCCCATAAGATATACTGACGTCACAATTTGGTGCCATTTGTATAGAACGTTTTTAGCGCTCCGAAGGAAATTCCTACTAGGAATGTTGAACTTTGACCAGTCTAAGTGCAGTTAGTCCCATATAAAAGGTGGGTCCTGTAACATAGGCTAAAAAAATAACCCTAGATTTTACTCGTCAAACTGAACAATATTCTGTACAGACACTTTAAAAAAAAATACTGTTTTCATATGTTCATTATTTCAGAAAAAGTAAATAGAATTTTCAATGTACGGCATCCAACATTGACATCGCCTTAGCATTGACATAGCTGTCACTTTACTAAATTATTAGTAGGGCCTCGTGCAGGGTCCGTCCGGATTGTTACTACCGTCTTGCCTACTAACCCACCGCCAAACAGCAATGTTCGCATTGTTGTGTTCCGGTGTGGGGGTAAGATAGCCGGTGAAATTACTAGCATAGAGGCATTCTATCTTCGTCCTCCGGGTAGGCAAGCACTTGTGACTCCTCTGGTGTTGCAGGTGTTTATGAGCGACGGTAATCGCTTTCCATCAGGCGATACGTTTGCTCGTTTGCCCCCCTATGACATTAAAAAAAAAAAAACAAATGTATCGCAATACATTGCTTCTTTGAATAAACTTTATTTCACAGGTTTACATTATAAATGAGTTATTTTTAAAAGTTGTTTAATAAATGTTGTCAGTTTGAGGGGTAGAATCTATGTTTTAATTTATTGCTCCTGTTACAGGACCCAACTAAATGAAAACAAAAATGTATTATAATTTTTTTCTTAATTGCTATTAAAAGTGAACTATTTTGATGTAAATTAACATCTACTTTGTTACCACCTGATACGTATATCTGTAAAATATACCTAACTAATACATAAATTAAGAAAAAGAACAGCGCCAACAGAAAGTAAATGAGAAGCCTTATTTGCCTTTACAAAGTAATTACAATTAGATTACTTATCGCAAACAATATTTGACATTAAATTACGGTGTACTCGCCTTCTGATCTAAAAGAAACTGTTTTGACCTAATTTTAAATACAATTTGCTACGTTAAATCTCTAGAAAAATCTTAGACCCCAGTTTAAATATATTAGATATGGTGCAAGAAGATTATTAAGTATGTATTAAAAAATAGGAAAAACGGGATCCCTTATATGACAATATGACACACACACATGCAAAGGTCAGATTGAAACGATTACGCAGTAACAGCCGATATCACCTCCACACTCTTTGTCACCCTCGTGCACAAAATGCCCTAAACGCCGTTCATTTCCTATCAAGATGCGACTTTGCCCAACTAGGGCAGAAAGGGCATAATTACCCACATCTAATGAGGTCTTCGCGGGTGAAGAGTAATTAACCTTCCCTTTATGCCTTTGCAAACTTTACACGCAATATGCGGCTTTTTTAAACCATTTGGGAGTTAAGAGTTAGTACAATTTCTACGACATAAAAAATCAAATAAAAATCTATGTCTATTAAATTGACTAAATTGAACACTTTCCAATCGAGTTAAAATAAAATACAAATTTAGTAATAAATGAAGTCTATTGATTGAGTAACATTGAATGTTGCTTGATTATTATGTACCGTCATCTGGGGTGTTTTACAACGATGGGGTGTCTCATAATCATAAACCCCGAGCAAAAACAGTTAGGTATAAAAAAATACAGTTTTCAAGGTCCAAATCGATCTAGTCCCACAGTAAGCTCTAGTAGGCTTGCGTTTTGGATACAAGACGACGATAAACATACTTAAATGCAAATAACATCCATAAGCCCAGGCACAAATATTTGAGTTCATCACACAAAAATTTGGCCTTGCCGGGATTCGAACCCAGGACCGCCGGCTCAGTAGGCAACTGCGCTAACTGCGTCGTGAAGTAATTAAAAAAATATTGTTATTCACGGTATGTGTCAGGAGCTCAAACTCGAACCCGAAAATCTTCAGCATATCGGTACATAAATTACGGAGTTCGCTCATAGTTTTTTTTTTTATATAATTATTTTAGTGTGTACTTCTTTTTTGTAATCGGTTGAAAAATACCGTAATCCGGGGTGACTTACAACATTGGGGTGACGCACAGCATTTGCGAAAAAACAAATGGAAACACCGTAAGGGTGGGTCTCCACTAATGCGGAGCCGAGAAGTGTGGAATCGACCAATCGTTACTTTTGTGATTGGTCGCTTCCGCATGTCTCCGCATGTCTCCGCATGTCTCCGCTACGCTCCACTTCAGTGAGCGCCGCAATTGGTCATATCAGTCCGCTGCACTCCGCTTTGCTCCGCTCCAATGGAAACGGATCCTAATACTGATTAGATTATCCGCGCTTGCGTACTTAAGATGCGGTTTTAACATGAGAATCTCATGAATGAATTGGAACTTCAAAGGTGATGCATGAAATTTAATTAAAAAATATATGTAGCACCTCCACATGGCATATTGAGAACAGTAGCCGTAGTATGAATATTCCCAGTTTTAATGAATTTAAAAATGATTGATGTACTTATTTATATTTAAGATGTATATTGACTCATTAATTCATTATGCATCATGATTTTTTACTAATATAAATATGGTTTAAGACATTTATTTCTCAAAGATTTACATAAATCACTTACTGAGAAAACAATAATTTACTTATTTCTAAATAGGAGAGGGTAGCATGCTAAAACGGTTGATGACTTACGTATAAACGCGCTTGGTAACATCAAGCAAAATGCAACAATGTAGTGCGGTGCGTAGAGGCCGGTTAAACTGAACTACCTGTGCAACCACTAGTTAAGTGTAGGTTATATAGTATGCGTGGTTTAACTCTGCTAGCAAAGTGTGTTTAAATGTAATTTTTCATTATTAAATTAGGATATGCAAAATACATATAAATTTATGTTTTAACAATTAATACTTAATTATAATATTAAAAATTATAATCATTATTATGGGAAAGCCTGTTTTTTTATTTATTTATTTTTTACTTGGCAAAAATCGGAAGCGGAAAGCCTACCTAGAGTTTTTATTTAATACGTGTTGTTTTAGTGCTCTTTTGAATACTATCATTGATTTGGCATCTTTAACGTCTTTTGGTAATTTATTATATAATTGAGCTCCTTCGTATATTATATTCCTTTTTCCATATAATGTTCTAGGTGGTCGAAGGAGTAAATTATTAGCTTGTCGCGTCAGTCTTTTTTGTACTTCTGATCTTTTGGTGAATGTTATATGGCTATGTATATCTTTATTTATGATTTTTCTTATTAGAATGCATGTGTTGTATATATAAGTTTGAGAGATATTTAATATTTTGGTTTCCGCGTACACAGTGTTAGTGGATGTAAGGCGCTTGTAGTTAAATAATACTTTTATAATTTTATTTTGCGAAATTTGTAGAGGTTTTAAGTTAGATTTGGAGGCAGATCCCCATATTTCTATTAAATATTCTAGATTAGGTTTAACGAGTGAATTATAGATGGTGTAGCGAACCTTTTTTGGCAGGCATCGAACAATCCGTCGCAATGCACCTGTCAATGATGTGATTTTGGAGCGTAGGGAGTCAATATGTGGTTTCCATGATAGTTTATTATCCAGAATAAGACCAAGGTATTTTTCTTCTTCTACGGTTTGTAATTGTACATTATTTATTACTAGGGGCTCATGATTTTCAATGACTTTATTTTTTGCCGCAAATATGATGTACTTGGTTTCAGACTCATTAATCGTTAATGGGTTACAGAGAAGCCATCTGTGGAGTAGATTTAAATCGTCTTGGGCTTGCTCTATAAGAGTATCTATTTTTGAACCAAAATAGAATAGACAGGTATCATCCGCGTATAATGTTAGGTGTGCCTTCAGTCCAATATTATTCATATCATTAACATAGATTAAGAACAGAAGTGGTCCCAAAATAGATCCCTGTGGGATTCCGTATTTAATGTCGTGAGAATTGCTCTTCATTTGACCCATTTTTGTAACTTGTGTACGGTTCTTTAAGTATGATTCTAAGATTTTAAATGCATTTCCAAAAATGCCAATGGAATACAGCTTTGACAACAAAAGCGTATGGCTCACTGTATCAAATGCCTTTTTTAGGTCAATAAAGATGCCTAGTGCAATATTTTTCTTGTCTATATTTACTTTTATTTCTGTAAGAAGATCTGAATTGCCGAAAGGGTATTTGACTTTGAGCGAAAACCGTATTGTTTGTCAAACAGGAAATTATTATTATCTAGATGTTCTGTTAATCGCTGATGTATAATCTTTTCAAATATTTTTGATGTAACTGGTAGAACCGATATGGGTCTATAATTGCCGGGATCCAATTTATCACCAGATTTAAATACGGGTCTAACTTTGGCTATTTTAAGTGAATCAGGGAATACTCCGATCTCCAGGCACCGATTAATACAATTTGCAAGACTGTGACATATAAGATTTTTAACGCATTTTAAAATTTTAACAGTGACCCCGTCTAATCCCGAACTAATGTTTTGATTTAGGTCATCAATTATTTTAGCAATTTCGTCAGTGGTCGTAGGTTTAAAATTAGCAAGCTCTTTCTTTAAAAGTGTAAGGCCACTTGGTGTAACATTGTGATATTCTTGTGGTATTTTATTGGCTAATGTAGACCCTATATTGGCAAAGTAGTTATTGAAACATTCACAGACTTCTTTGATGTCTGAAAGTATTTCCGATCCTATCTTTAACTTAATTTCAATGCTGTCGGATTTAGCTTTGTTATTTGAGAGGTTATTAATTAGATCCCACATCTTTAAAGGCTTTCCCTTACATAAATTAAAAGCTTTATAGTAATATTCGCTTTTGGTTGACTGTATCAGGTTAAAAACTTTATTTCTTTCTACCCGTAGTTGTTCCTTTAGGCTTTGGTCATCCGTGACCAGCTTACTCTTTTTCCATAATGTATTGCGATGGTTTATTGCTTAAATTATGTCTCTGTTTATCCAGTCATTTTTGGGTGGGTTGAGAATTTTAATTTTTGTTGATTTGCTTTTATTGATTTTACTTATAAGATAATTCTCTAAATCCTCATACTTGTCAAATGTGTCATTATCGGTAATATGTGATAAAGACAATTATACCCACAGGAATCACTGCGTGTGTCAAAATTAGAATAGAACTTAGAACAAATACTCCAAGAAACGTAGCAGCGCTTGAAAGAGAAGCCAGTTTTGGTTAGCCACGGGCTAAGTGTCGTCCGTCACAATCACGTCACAATCAATGAACAATTTTTGGCTTAATTAGCATCCAAATATGATACAACTGTGCGCAGCGCTCGTCACTACACAGTGATCGAGCCACCGCTTACAATCACAACGTCAATGTCCCAAGCAAAACGTAAAACGACACGCACACGGCACACAAAAAGCAAAACCGGCCAAGAGCATGGCGGGCCACGCTCAGTGTAGGGTTCCGTAGTTGGCTAGTTGCCCATCCTTCACAATAGAAGCCCGAGGTTTAAATTACGAGAAAGATTTCAAGCTCTATAAAAAGGTCGTAAACGCCCAAGTAACTGTAATTTCTTATTACCTTCTGTAAGTTATCGATTATACGCGCCAGATGGAGCGGAATGTTTTAATACAGTATGGCACTTAACTAATATGTGTAACGTCTGAAGTATAAGGACACCGCTCGGTACTTACGTCATTTTAAAGAAAATTATGAATTATTGCGACAACTCAAAAACGGCTCGACCGATTTTATTCAATATAGTTTTCATTGAGTGCTTAGATGGCCTTATTTTTATGAATTTTTCCATAATTTTTGACCCGTGGTTCAAAAGTTGGGGGGGGGGGGAGGCGACGCTATTTTTGGGTTTCTGGAGCGAATATTTACAAAACTGCTGACTTTATCAAAAAATTATGTTTAAAGACCCCTATTATTTTTTAAATCCCTATTCAATGACACCCACACACTAGTGTTGGAACAAAAAAAATTAACCCCCACTTTAGGTGTACAAGAGGTACCCGAAAAAAATTTTTTTTTTCTTTTTAGTTTTTTTTTTTCGTTTTCTCGGCGTGATACATACACAACATACTCGTACCAAATTTCAGCTTTCTAGTAATAATGATCACGGAGCTAAGCCGCGGACGGACATACAGACAGACAGACGGACATGGTGAAACTATAAGGGCTCCTAGTTGACTACGGAACCCTAAAAAGCGGCTTCATCTTTCGCAAATCTGTTGTATGAAGACTCGTATTAGGCGTACTTATTCTAAGGAATAGAATTGGTTAAACGGGTGTTTGAAGAATGAGCGATGCAGCTCGGAACCAAATAACAATTGAATTGTACCAATTTTCAACGCCCTCTGTCAATTTTCAAGTTCTCAGTCCAAAGGGAGTTTTTTTTCTGGAAAATTCTGTGTTTACAAGAGCACACTTTTTATTTAGGCCCATTTTCATCGAACAGAACTTCGGTTCGCTAACGTCGATTATTTTTTGTTAAAAGGTAATTTAGTATTTACTATGTATCTTTGCAAGCTGTAGTTGGATACCTATTGCTTTTATTGGTAACTTGTTTACCAAGATGAGCGATTTACTAATAAATTTCAGTGTACCTACTGTGCACAGTAGATACACTGTGACGCATATCTCACGGATCTTAATAGAGCACGCGTATCTCAAACGTAAATTAACCGAGTCTACTTCGTATTACACGACAAGGTGTGTAATAAGCCAGGGGTTCTCAAAGTGTTCGCCGTATAAGGAAAACTCTTGAACCTACACTTAGGCATCATTAATACTAGGTCGATGCAGAGTCAGCCACCGGCTAAGCTTGCACCATAGATTGGAGCGGAGTATTTTTTTTTTTTTTTTCGAAATTTTCTCTTCGTCACGACCTAGCGAAATTTAATTTGTGCATTTTAAAACAAAAATTTCTAAAATCGGTTGAGAACTCGCTGAGATCTGCGCATTGTTACAAAGTCCATTCGAGTCGATCCATGGGAGCTTCGCTCGCTCCGCTCCAATTATAATACCACCAGTGTCTCTGTGCCCTGTAGACCTCACAAGTTAAATATTATGGAAATAAAAAAAAATTACGGCCTTAATACGGCCCCATAAATTCAGAGCTTTTATTATTTGACGTTTTTGGGTTTATGTTACTCAGAATTTATACCATTTTTAATGTGAAAAATAAAAAACCGGCCAAGTGCGAGTCTGACTCGCGCACCGAGGGTTCAGTACCACTTATTCCATCTCAATTAGCCAGGTTGAGTTAAGTTTGCACCTGAAATGTTAACTTTTAAAAACTTAACGCAACCGAGTAGCAAAAGGACTATAGTATGTGACGATATTACTTGCCAAATTTCATAGTTCTAGGTCATCAGGAAGTACCCTATCATTTTGATTCCCTTGAGAGTGTCGAAATGTACGTTTTTTGCCACATGAACGGCCCTATCTTTTTTTCACGTTAACATAAACGTTGATTTTTTCACAGCTTCAACGGACCGTAGACCTAAGTATATGATTTATATTTCAACTCGATACCTCCACGCGTTCTCGAGATAAAGGGTCTTGACAGACAGACAGACGGACGGACAACAAATTGATCCTATAAGGGTTCCGTTTTTTTCGATTGAGGTACGGAACCCTAAAAAAGTGTCTTTAACTGGTCCGTTCCATTACGTTACGTTTGAATATGTACTTTCTTTTATTTGCAGCAGCGTTACGTAGCCAAAACTAGAATTACCATACAAATTTTGGGACACTTTCTTTCATTCATCACATTGAAAATGCTATCTATTTTAAGCAGAATGAACCCAAAAAATCTTGTTCTGGAAAAAACAGGGAATCGGGAGTTTTTTGGAAAATGCTCAACAAATAATACCAGATAATAACAGCGAAAAATAAGCACTTTCCGACCTTTTGTGTAAAAATCCGATGTTTTGTGCTTGACTTATGAAGTGGGTCAGAATTGTCCGAGCGCGGACGGGCTATCGTGTCAGCTGTCAGAGCTATTATGTACAACCAAGGCGAGTAAACAAAGGCTCGAAGACATAAAGCAATCGCCCACATATAGCACCATGATACCGAAGAAAGAAAACACTGCTCCTTTTATAACCGACTTTAAAAAAAGGAGAGCCGATTTTGATGCGCTTTTCAGAAAAGCATTTGTTACTTTTAGGAGGTTTTAGTATTTTAACCGACTTCAAAAAAGGAGGTTCCCAATTTGACCCGATGTCTGCTTCGTATGTAAGTTTGTCCGCGATTATAAATTCTTTGTGATTGGTCGTTAAATAATTTTGATTTCTTATTAACCCCTGAGGGGTCAAAGAAGAGGGGTGTTAAAAGTATAACATTTCTCTATGTCTGAGGCATCGTAGCGCCAAAACGGATAGAGAAAGAAAAAATCAATATTTTTTCTGGATTCCATTAAAAATATATCTTCACTTGTTAAAAACTTCAAAATAGAGAGTTAGCCGAAAAAACCTCGCGTGATTTGTGCACAAGCCCGTTAACCGTAATCAACTGACAAGATGGCCAATATTCAAGCTAAGAATTCAAGTTTTAGTAGCATTTTCTACATCACTAATTGAATGAGGGTCTGATAACCAGCTACGTGTGTCGGGGAGTTGTAAATTTTTAATTTAGGTTAGTTATCTCAAAAAAGTATTTCGTTGTCCTCAGTCGGAGCGAATCGGCCCTGAACAGCCCTACGGAGCCCGACGTGTCCCTAGCGGCCTCCCTCACGGACCCCGTGGAGGCCACCACGCTGGAAGAGGCCCGGAGAACTATCAGGTAACCATCTTGTAATAGGGGACACACATGAAGTTGGAATTCGTAATTATTATAGTTATCAGTTTATAAACACTAAATTAACGCATTACATAAGTGTATTCTCACAATGAACGCTAAAGTGTACTTCAATGCTTCAAGATATGAAACCTCCTCTCATATCTCATACCTTTCTCATATCTCATACCTTTTAGAGAGAGATGTTGGAAGTCATTAGTCATCAGTCAAAAAGGCCGTGAAACAATAGATTACTCAGTATTTTGGCAAGCAACGACACGATAGATAGATAGATAGATTTTTTATTTGTAATAATCATACATTGTCAATATAAGTTATAACACATACGTACTTAGGACCAATAAAAGACTGAGTCAGACGTGTCATGTCGTTGCTTGGATGGTTTACATTTTTATTTAGTTAATTGCCACCATTAATTAATTAATTTAACCACTCGGACCTAATATTAATATATTCCCAACTAATTTCTATTTGAGAACGTTTTTTGAATAAAACATATTATGTGCTAATTCGTGATGATCTAAAAACTCTTTGCCGTCGCCCGATCGTATAATTCGTCAAATCGTATTCCCCATCATAAATTACTGAATCGTAAATTACTGATTCTAGAATATCCCCAAGCATTAATTTAATTACTATTATGGCCACTAATATCAAAATTAAATTATATATCTGAATGCCATGTGTATCTTTACAGAGATCTCCGGATGAAATATCGCGCGCAGGCGCACCAGCTCCTGACCTGGCGACGTGCACACCGAATTCAAGAAGACTTCGTCTCCCGCTTGCAAATAGAGAAGGCAAACCAGCTCAAATCTCTCTCCAGCCAGCTCCTACTCTTCGAATCACGACTGGTACGAAAGCAGAAGGAAATTTGCAACATCATCTCAGTAAGGGAGTCCATAATAGCGAAGCAACAGAAGGCTATCGAAACGTTGCAAGCGAAACTTCTCGAAAATGGAATAGAACCGAACCAAGCAATCCCAGATTTCAGAGAAATGCTGCAAGACACCCAACTTATTGGTGATTTTGATAGCCTCAACGATTCGGACTCAGCAGTGATAATGGAAGATATAGACTCAGATTGCAGCAATCTACCGCACGTCCCGCGCTTCAGGTCCACGACAGACAGCGTCACAATAGTGCGGTCTATTTCAGACGCTATCGACCCTAACTTAAAATACAGCATCATCCGCCGATCCAACGGTTTCCTACGCCGACCAGAGATCCTAGAAACCGTTTACAGTGTTGAAGAGGAACCCGACGCCGATTCCATGAAAGGTATAAGCGCTCAAAACTCTACAGAAAAAGAGCTCAAAGACCCAAATAAAACAGACGAGGAAAAATATAATGAAACTAGTCTCTTAGCTCAGAGGCGGGACAACTTCCGAATGAGGAGCATCGTTTTGACTGAAGCGCTCAAGAGTATAGATGACGACAAAGACCCAAAGTCTAAAGCTAATGAAACTTGGGCATACAACTACGTTCCAAAGAAGACCGCTTCCGACGACGAAGCCACCGAGAGCGACGAAGGAGAAACCGAACGCAACCCCGTGGTCACATACAATCGCGTCATGTCTAATCATCGGAATGTTACCAAACCAAAAGACGTCAAATATAAGAGGATAAACAAAGCTAAATCGAAGAGCTTGGAGGAGTTACGCGGACGCTTGAAGAACTGGGTGGACAAGGGGAATAAATATGCCAATGTGACTCTGGAGCACGCTCAGAGCTATGCTTGAAGTTCCTTTGACGTGAGATTCCGTCGTATGCGACTAAATAAGTAACTGGGTTAAGATCAGGTTTAACCGAATGTTAATCGATTGTACTTTAGGAATCTCAACGCGTCATCAATTATCTATTACCTTTGTGACGTATGCCTGTTTGATGTTATCCGTATAGTACCTATGTGTGCAAATGCCGCTTCAACATCTATACATTGACTCATATTGGCTTACTCCCATATTCATAGTAAAGAGAAAGCGTTTGCCTTCCGAA
This sequence comes from Apotomis turbidana, assembly GCA_905147355.2. Lineage (NCBI taxonomy): Eukaryota > Metazoa > Arthropoda > Insecta > Lepidoptera > Tortricidae > Apotomis > Apotomis turbidana. The sequence continues at coordinate 55,593,303 of LR990280.1, read as the reverse complement.
TGGTGTACATAATAGTCGTCGGAAAGCCATTAATAAATTGTTCGTTAGCCAATCATTGCAGGATACGTAATTAGTATATTTTCATGTTTACAATGTGACAAAAAATATCATCGTATACTTAAGGGTTCTACCAGTAATAATAACTTTATGTGCAGAATGAATCCTTTATGAGATTAACTTGGCTAAGAGCCTGAAGGGGGATAAAATTCAGAAGCATGTAAAATAATAACACTATGTTTTGATTGTTATAGGTGTGAAAGCCTACTAAGCTGATCATAGTGATCATAGTGATCATTGTCTATCGCCATAGAAAGAAAATAGTTATAAGTGACTTCCCATAAGAACCTTCTGTTTTCAAGTCGTGTGCGAGCTCGGATCCTAAAAGCGCTTTAAGACTAGCGTTTTTTTTTCGGCTCATGTGCGTTTTTGTAAGCGTGTATATACTCAGCTTTATCAAACTCATAAATCGTTGATATCGCGAGCAGCTAACAACGAACCCACCGGTTTCAACGAACACTAAAATATAGTGCAGTGGCAGTGGCATACCTTCTTCTTTATAATGTATATACCTATATTTATAAAGGGCTCGCACAGAACTTGGGAGGTTCCGCCGAAATTCGAAATCACAAAAAAGTGCCATCCTCACTCGAATATTGTTTGAAAATTGAGCGAGTGGATGACGTACGAATTTTGAATTTCGAACATCGGAATAGCCCTTCACTCATGTACTCATGATTCATGATATAAAAAGATTCACCAACCCACCGTCACTGACATGTGGTGGACTAAAAACAGCCGCAATCTTTCTTGGCGCCGTCAATAGTTCCGATATTACCATTAGTACTTAATAAAATATTATGTTCCGTGTTTATGTGTTTCAAGATATTACACAACGTGTTTTGCGGCGTTACTAAATCAAACCAGCTACTCCGAATTCGAAATTCGAATATCGTATCCTTTAGTCCCGCTCACTCGAATATGTGATATGATGAGAGCGAGAGGGTCAGTGCTATACGAACATGGAATTTCGAAGCTCTGATTAATTCCTTCAGATACGGAAAGTCACGTTCCTTATTCGCCGCAGTCATTTGTTTTATTCTCTCATTTTCGACGCGCGCCTAAATTAAAACGCGCAAACGTTTTTCTTTACGAAGGTAAAGTTATACTGAAACTGACTACGTTATATAATGTACCTTAGATGTCAGATATCATTTGTGATACCGAAAAGCATTGATATGCTTTAATGTGTTACATGTTGAAAATTCAGGATAAATTGTTGTTTTTATACCTTGCTACCACGAATAATGTTGATATTCTTTAGCGAGCAATCAAGTACAAATGTAAGATTACTCTTGACTAATTGTCATCTGAATACATCACTGGATCCATGAGCATACGATCATAGTTTAATTTTATTTCGTATAAAACTCTTGACATGTCAAGACAGGTATTCATAAATAAAATGGATAGACGACTTTAACCCATGGAGATTATTCCATGTACATACTTTCTAGGTTAAGAAATGGAGATAATTATATTGATATTCTTGATACTTGTTCTATTGTAAATAAGTAGATTTCTGAACGTTTGTGAAACTTCGAGTAAGCTTAAGTAATTACCTACGATTCCTGTTTATTTATCTTTTTTTCTGTCTTCTCGTTGTTGAGGACTTTTTGAACCTGTTTGAATAGCCCTTGCAAAGCGAGGCTCTTTCAATATGTCCGCCTTCTTTCCTAAATTGTAACTTTCGAGAAATATATAACCTACACAATAAGAAATATATTAATCCAGTAGACTTCAAGTTATCAAAATAAATGTTAGATTCAGATCGCTTAAACATAGTTTAATAGTCTAACCGAGTTAAATGGGACCTTATTGCGACGGCAATTATAACACTTTCACGGTCAGGTATAAATGAAAACTACCCTAGAAACCGAAAGAGCCCGCTAGGTGGGTGCACCCCCACCCCAGCCACCGACAGAACCCGCCAGGCGCTTTTATAGTAAAATCTGCCGCGATCTACGAGCGCCCACCAGGCGGGTTATTGGTCGTGAAAGTGGATGGCAGCAAGAACCCATGTATGAAAAAGGTCGAAAGTAATAAGATTCCCTTTAGCATGGATAGAATTCGATGTCTTAGACTTACCAATTCATGTCAGCACCATTTAGGATAAACATTATCACTTTTTGAATTCGATAATAAATATACAATAAAAACAATCATAAATCATACGAAAGCGAACACTAGATATGGATGGTACACATAAATATATCTATATATTTACGTTACGTTCACTGATGTTGTTCGTACAATGCATCGGCAGTTGTACTTATTAAAATTGGGCCCTAATTCCATGAGAAATCTCTCCTGTTCTAGTATATCGCCACTTCGCCAACCCGGTCGAGTTAACTTTGCGTCTCTTTAAATATGTGAGATATACCTGAGACATCGCTTATTTGGCGATATCTCAAAGTACAGTTGAATTAGCGCCCAGCCGTTTAAAATGATCCCCTCGATTTAGGTGCAACTAGTGTGCATATCTCAGAATAAAAGGTGTTCTCCCACAATAGGTCCCTGATCGAAACTGCATACGTCTTTTGTTAAGTCGAATGTAATTTTTAACTGATTAGTATATTCTATCTAAGACCGATTTACTCTTATCCTTTCTGAAAGAAACCAATTGTGTATCGAATACGAAGTAATCTGTTACGAAAATTATTAGTTTGGGTATAGCACATTGTTACTATCGATTTATCAACATAATTTGAGACGATGGTGCCGAACATAATGACATAATCTTTACGGTAGATGGCTCTACGATACCGCCCTAAGGCATGTAGAAATGAAGCAACTGGTTGAAAAATTCGATGTTTTGCCTAGTGGCTTTGATAGCATAATTGGCAATGCACCCGTCTGGCCCGAAAAGCCGTGGAAATCAAATATTTAAATTTTTCTCTTCTATATAAACATTTAACCTGTTACGGTTCTTCATTTCCAGGTTACATTGAAGTTCCTGTTATTTTTTTATAAACCTACAGCCAAAGAATGAAATACGTATATAAATAAAATCTAGACTGAAATGTATTTTCCGGGACATAATATTAAACCGTTCCAATTGTGAACGGAGCGATTAGACAGATTTGCAATGGAAAATTCTAAACCACTGAACATGCTATATGACTGTTTATATTTTCATATAAATATTATATTGTACAGGAAAACTAAAGAAAACACAGTACCCACACCCACCCTTATATTTATTTTATAATGTTAAACGCGATATTCAAAACGTTTCTTTGATAAAAGGATAACAAAAGGTCGGTATTGGATAGAATCTTCTACTATTACGTCGATTGTGGTATGATACCTTCATTGAATTTTAATTCCAACTGGCGTGTTGACTTAATAAGAAGCATCCGATTTTAACTATGCCAGTAAAAGATGATGCTATCCTATGATGTTACATGCTAGTATATACCGAAGGAATTAAAATACAGTAACAGCAGTATAGTGGTTACTGAATTTTTTTCGGTACCCAATTCTACAGATACAGAGCTCTACTATATTATGAGGAGTGTCTTTTCAAAAGGGCTTATTTTTGTATGAGTTCCATAGAGACATAAGCCCTTTTGGAAAGACACTCCTCATATAAACTATTATAAACAGATACATTTGGCAGTGTGATAACTGATAAAGTTTTAGTGGAAAAACCAAGTGACTTTAGGATTGTTTAAGTTCTTGGTTATGTCGTTCGGGTTGACAGCGTTGTGGTGAACGTTTTAGTCTAATACACATATTCAATCACTGTTTGGAATAGCTACAATTAATGTTCACCTAAAATAGTTTTAGAAGTGTTTTTGCCAGATTATATGTATAACATGCTGCTTGTCGTAAAGCTTGCAAAAGATGTTGTTCCGTATAAACACAGATATATATCTTTGTGCAAGTCAATAGTGTCAATGTTGGCTTCAAGTACCGTTAGTCAGTCGATTACAACCTTCTTTATAATGTTAGTGGTTCTTTAAAGGACTTATTGAACCTTTGATAAGTTTGTTTGCACTTACGTCCTATTGCACGAACTCAATTTCAATGTCCGTAAGGATAAGAATATATAATAAGTACGGTTTTATTATTGTCACTTCCCAGTGCCAACCTTCCATATCAATATCATCGCTGTTTCTCTGCAATAATATTGTTATTTGGTGTGTAGCAAAATCGACAAACCGTAACTCTTCGTGGAACTTTAGGATATAAACATAAAAATTATGAAATTGTAAGATAGTTGTTGAAGTTTGATTCATAATATAATTTTGACTTAATCCACAGGTACTTGAGTTTTGTAGTCAGTATAGGGAACGTGCACGATCCATAGGTGGCCCCACTGTATAATAATGAGGTGAAACAATCAGATTAGCGGCACTAGATGGCAGCACTTTTGTTGTGCAGGATCTATATGTAGCAGCACTATAACCGTCCGCGTCAATTTGAAGGTAAAAGATTCAGTGCCCGTTTCCTATACAAAACTAGAGAAACAAGCAAAAATACGGTTATTTTTTCTTTTCTTGTTCTATACGTTTTGAGCCAAATATTCTTTATTATCCTGTACTGTTTCACATTCACTGCTAGGGGGCGTGGCCTAAAAACAAACTAGTATGTAGTAAACTGGCAGTGAATGAGTTAAAGGTTCAATCACACCGAAACTTGACGTTGCGTGTATGCGGTGACGCGTATTGGCGTCACCTCTTTTTCATACATTCCACTACATTTACAGTTTTGGTAGCGGTGTGGCTGCTCCTTAATTCTGCACTATGTATATTATAGTATTATTCTGATATTTACATGAGCTTTCGTGCAAAGGCCTTGTGTAGCTAATTATAATTAAATGCATAGATAAATTGACATTTGTAAATTGCTTCTTTGGAATCGATAGTTTCACTGTGATTAAATCTATTTGCATTTTGTAGGTAAACTCATATATGTATAGAGTAATTTATATTTTAAAATTGTATTTTTATTAGAAACGCTGAATCTACACTAGGTACCTAATGCAATATGTTTGATAAAATTCCGTTTCATATGAAGACGCTAAGTCAGCATATCTTCATATCAAAAATATATTCATATTTGCTATCCAAGTCGCATTGAATGACATTGACATTTTAAAGGATATATAATAGTAAGTATTGTTTTTCTGATGTGATATCATCAAAATACGCTATACGGTAATTGACTACAGTGCAAATAAATTATATCAATGAAATCACTAAACACATTCAAAACTACACGATACCAAATAAACTACCGCTAACTTTTGATGATTATACTTTTTTGAATTGGGCAAGAACTAAAAAGATGTGTTTTAGGTACTGATTTTTATGACGTCATAAGCCAGTATCTTCATAGAACCTTCGTACTAACGGATCGTTTATTGACATTTCATAAAGAGTAGTTGATTTTGAGCTGTCATCAAATACCGTATTGATACAACAAATAACATTATATGAACCACATAAACACAATGTTATATTTATATACTTTACGTTACCCTAGGTGAGATTTTCTACCAGTTTGAGATTTTAACCGTAGGTAAGTGAGATTTTCTGCCAAGGCTAAGGCAAGTCGTAAAACTTTAGACGAACCACGGGCCTAAAGCCACCGATCGCATATTTATGACAAACACCTGCGATCTGGTAAATTCACAAATTCACCACCACATACTTACAATGTACAGTCAACCAATTTGATTTCTAGGCCACTATAGAACCTTGTCACAATGACAATGATATGAGATTTCGAGCGGCTTTCATCGGCTGTTCACTGTGACAAGGTCTAGGAATCAAATTGGTTGATTGTACAATTTTTTTTCTTTATTGTTTAGGGGCATTTAATCCTTAAATGATTATGTCAGCCCCATCGTAACTTAACCTACTTATACATATCTTATAATTTACGGGATATCCGCGTACTTACTTAAATAATTTAGTACAAAAGTGTATACAACTTTAGCCTTTAATGTACAATTTGTACTACATACGTTGCCTGGTATAGATTCAACGTTTACATGTCTTGGTGCCAATTACTAAATTTAATATAAACCCCAGTTATATATAGTTTTAATTCTACATATCACTGTTTGCTTTTAGTCAATATTGAATTAATATATTTTACTATAGTTGTAACTCAATGTACTTTCATTCCTAATAATAGTCAATCGGTAATAAATATTATGAATGCATTTGATGTTTTTTTCTCATTATTCCTTTTAAAATGCTGCTTAATTGACATTTTTCTCTATGATCGAACATGTTTTGCTACTACCTACAACGGGGCTATTTGGATTTATTAGTATATATTTGAATACTAAGTATAGTTTGAATTTTACAGTGATAATTATTGTTTCAAAAACTACTCGAAATTGACAAAATTCACGCGGAACATTCCGAACTCGTCCGGGGGAAAAACGCGATTTACGCCACATGTCCGGGTTATTTAAACTCTTTGTCCGGGTTCGGCGAATTTAGAGATGTCAGCTCTAGTCGCGCGACATAGAGTCGCGGGTCAAAGTTGTGCTAGGTGTGCAGACCGTCTAAGTAGCACAACTACGCTTCGCGGCTCTTTTCGCGCGACATAACATCGCCCGTCACTCTTTCACAGTACAGCGAAGAAAGAGATGCATGTCACAGTTGTGCTAGAGGCACAGGCGCGACAGCGGCCTATCGGTGTAACATGGGCGTCAGTGACCTTGTAATGCCGAATCCTTCGACAAGGCATTCACGTGAATGCCTTTCCCCGTCCCGCGCTCGCCCCTCGACACGCACACATAGCCGCGAGTTTTGTTACTGCACACAAGTGTCGATGTCGTTTCTTTTTACGTTAGTACCTATATATATTCTTTGCTAGAAGTTCTGAAGAGACCCATGCAAGTTCACATTTTCTGGAAATACACACGGTGGGAGCGAGTTCCATTGCTTAGCGGTTCGCATTAGAAATTATGAAGAAAATAGCTTCGTGCGAGTAAGTGGTAAACTGACAACATAAGGGTGATTTAATGTTGTCTTATTCGAAAGTCACATGTTTTAACAGACTTCAAAAAAGCAGTTTCTTAATTTGACTGATTTTTATTGAAAAAAAATTGTAATGGGGTGGGGAATGGGTTTCAGAGGTATAAAAGATCATCGTAGTGCAACGTAACCTTTTGAACGCCAAGAGATTATTAAATCATGAAGCCTCACGCTGCCTAAGACGTATCTATATATGTATAGTCTGTCCAATCTCTGAGATCAAAATTATTAAGTCACTTCGGCACAATGTACAAACATACGGTAGTTTGTACATTGTGCCAAAGTAAACTTAAGGTCAGTCGCCATCAGATATATCGCAGCATATGAGGCGTCCTTAAATATCTGAACATGTACTGTAACGCCAAGTAAATAAAAGTCGTGTTCAGATATTTATGAACGCCTTATATGCTGAGATATATTTGATGGCGACTGTACATGTAAAGTTAAGATCGTTTTTAATTGTGCCAGTTTGACATATAAGTGTCTTTAAATACAAATATAAAACAAACCTCAAATGTTTTGAGATGATTACCTTCTTATTAAATCAGCATTTTTAATAAGTGTCAAGTGAAAAATTGGGTAGTATTTTTTTTACGAAATTTTTGTAATTTTTTTTATTATCTAGAAATGGTTCAGAAAGAACCCAGCTCGTCAGTCATAATCGAATTATCGGTTTTGAAAAAAAACGGTACTACCCCAATTCTGGATAGACTATACCTAACTATTGGTGGGTGGCGGCCCAAATACAGAACAAGTGCTATCCTAAAGTACGTATATATTTAAGTGCTATCCTAAAGTACGTATGTATAGTTTTTGAGGGCAATTTAAAGTAAATTATATGACGTCGTTACATTAAACACATCTTCTTTGGATTTGGATTAGATTGGGGACTTTTTGCACGACGACCGAGAGCCAAAAAGAGAGTCATGATTTTTTATTCCACCTAAAGTTGCTGCCGCCTAACTATAGTCTTATAATAAAATCTTCTCGAGTAAAAGTTTCGTCGGTAGCGAGCAAAACCATATTGCGAAAACTACTTAAGGAATTACGTGAGCCGGAAAAAGGCAGAAAAGAATTCTGGGCCCTGGGGGGGTATTCGACCAATTTTAGAGATATAATGGAGATCTCTCCTTTTCGTCGCCATCCGTCACTTTTGACGTGTGCCTACTTGACAAGTGGCGATATCCCTAGAACATCGCAACTTCGTCAATTCGGACGCGCAAAATTTTCGCTTCCTTTGTATGTGACGGCATAAATAACAGGCGCTTACTTTAAATTGACCGCGTAGTACGTGAAATTAGTCCGTTACGTTTCGTTCAAAACAGAAATTTGTATACATGAATAACATTTTTGACAAGCATCATCGCCTTTGTATTTCCAAAATTGAGATGAGATATGTCACTTTTAAGCTCATCGCATTTAAATGACAGTTCAATGGCGATATAACTGTTATCTAATAGAGATTTGACGTTTGGCGATCACTCAAATGTCAATCTCGAATTAGGTCCCTTATTCGACCAATTTTAGAGAGATGATGGAGAACTCTCCATTTCATCGCCATCCGTCACTTTTGACGTGTCCCTACTTGACAAGTGGCGATATACCTAGAACATCGCAACTTCGTCAATCCGGTCGCGCTTAATTTACGTTTCCTTTGTATGTGACGGTATAAATAACAGGCGCATACTTTAACTTGACCGTGTAGTGCGTGAAATTGTCAGTTACTTTTCGTTCAAATCAGAAATTCATATGCATTGATAGCATTTTTGACAATCATTATCGCCTTCGTATTTCCAAAATTGAGATGAGATATGTCACTTGAAGCTCATCGCATTTTAATGACAATTCAAAGGTGATATCACTGATATCTAATTGAGTTTTGACGTTTGGCGATCTCTCAAACGGCATTCTCGAATTAGGTCCCAGGTATAAAAGAAATCGGGTAATAAACGTAACAATTCGAAAACATGTCGTAATCAAATTAAACTTCTCGAATTGAGGATTGTGAAGTAAAGTTGTAATGAAGACGGAGTTTCGTAATGTTGAGACGTCATTTTGATTATGCTGTACTTTAATGAAGAATCTAAATAAACCAATATTAAGGGACAATTTTACATAAATCGACTTAGCCCGTGCTTGTACTATGGCTAATAGAAGACGACGATGTGTATCACTTCACTACATAGTATAAAACACTCGCTTCCTGTTGTCTGTCCGTCTGTCTGTCCCTATGTATGCTTAGAAGATAGATACCTAGATAAAAACTTTATTGAAATGAAATGAAATGAAATGAAATGAAATAATTTATTCAGTAAGTAGGCCACAAGGGCACGTTTACAAGTCAGATTGTGAGTCTACCGGCATTTCGCAAGAGGAGACCGCTGTTGAGAAGAAAGCCGAAAGAAACTCAACAGTAAGTCATTTTTTCGTAAATTATACTTAAAAACTAATACAATTATATTATAACTAGGTAATTGAAACATATATGTTAGAGGAGATGTACAAGTTTCTCCAAATCAATGTTTACACTAAAAATTATATAAAATAAAGTGATTTTTTTCAGAGATGTAGAAGGTCTCTAGGCGTCACGACACGCAATATAAATTGGTATAATTAATTAATGAAATAATTCAATTCCGTTGAGATGTATAAGGTCTCAAGGGGTCTAAATCAATAACTGATGCAACAAAATAATTAAGTACTTAATTTACATTTCTTAGAGATGTACATGGTCTCTAGGCGTCACAACATGCAAAACAACATAAATTAATTTAAATCCTTAGAAAAGTTAAGGACTGAATAAGAAACTAACTATACAAAAGAAAAAATAAATAAATAAATAATTAAACTAAATTTCTTAGAGATGTATATATGGTCTCTAGGCGTCACAGTTTACAAAATAAAAAATATAAATAATAAATATATGATAATAGTTAAATTCCTCAAAGATGTATAAGGTCTCTGAGCGTCATTGTACAGTACACTAAGTTTATTAGAGATGTATACAGTCTCTAAGTCTCTAAGTAAAAAATAACTTCAATCGAGTACATGATGAAGTCTCTCACGTCAGTTCATTATATTTCATCACCGACACCAACAGTAACATTAAAAGGAGACCTATAAGCTAAACATTTTTATAATTAGCAAAGAGAAAACAAACATTAAAGAAAATAGCACTTAAAACTAAGTACATAGGTACATTTATTTTTGTAACAACTAAAATCGAGATTGAAAACGGATTTTGATGCGGTTTTTTTTTGAAAGAAAGAGGAACCAAATTCTATACATGTTTACCGGAATGCTGCTCCATTCTTCGTTCTTCTTGCGAAATAAATACTGGATCCTATTGAAAAAACCCGATTTTCATCACTGTGGATAGTTTTGGCTTTATTATGCAAAAATTACATGACATTGTCGGAATAATTAGTCTGGTTTCCTTTTTGTTTATTATTATTATTAATCCGTATATGGCGGCTCGAAGCTTGTGCCAGTATCAGTTTGTTTGGTTTTAAAGTTTTTCCGTGTTAAAAAACTTATCCAAAAAACATAAATTAAATTATTAAAACATGAGATGAAATGAACATGAACAAAGATGGCCGTCCCCATTCTCCTTTTTGTTTACATTAGTGACATTCACCGACTTTCAACGTCAGCTCCCAAAAATTTGTCGTTGCCAGTAAAATAAATAAGTACCTACTAGGTCCTAAAAATCCGGGAAATAGCGTAGGTTGAAACATCCCTTGTTGGGCTTTGGAGCTGTTAGTTTAGTAATTCAAATGAAAAATAATCCCCAGGACACTTCACAGTATACATTTTTACTACAATATATATTTTCACAGTGATACATTTTTTATATCGCTTGAATGCGAATCTTTTATACGAAACAACCGGCCAAGAGCATGTCAGGCCACACTCAGTGTAGGGTTCCGTAGTTGCCCATCCTTCACAATAGACTCGGGCTTGAAACCGCTGTTTTACTTATTAGCTTACCCGATAAAAGAGTTTTTTTTTAGTTTTTATATTACCGTTTTGTCGGCGTAATACATACACATACTAATACCAAATTTCTGCTTTCTAGTACTAATGATCATGGAGCTAAGCCGTGGACGGACGGACAGACGGACATGGCGAAACTATAAGGGTTCCTAGTTGACTACGGAACCCTAAAAATCTCTATTATATTTTTTTATCAGGCTTACGAAAACTTACAAAATACAAGGTGAACTTATGAAATGTCTCATAAAGTGTCCTAGGGATCATTCACCGACCGGGATATAGGATACCGACCGGGGATAAGAAATTTACTCATAAGAGCTACGTTGAGTGGTTGAGTGACATTTTATGAATCATTTTACACATAATTTCATATTGGTACTCCACTAAAGGAAGCGTAGGCGTCGGCCTGTCCAGTTATTTAATATGATTCAGATAGTGTATGTTACAAGTACATTATTAATATATAAATCAATTAGATATTTGTCCTTCAACTAGAAAGGAATGTATCCAAGGAATGCAGTCTTTGAAAGAATCCAAGTAATAGACTACAGCGAATGAAGGTTGTACAGTACGGTTTGCCAGTAGTAGCCTTTTTTAGGAAAACCACATAATAATTTCGATGAAAATTAAAATGTTCGTCCAGCAACATAAATACTAAATACCTACACATAAATAAAAACAAACCAACCGGATCAGATCGGGCAAAATTTCTTATCGTCGTGGCAGCCCTTTAAATAATAAAAACCGGCCAAGTGCGAGTCGGACTCGCACACCGAGGGTTCCGTACAAACACTCCATCCCTAAGTGGTTAAGTTAAGTTTGCACCTGGTATGTATAGCACCCCATATAAATTAGGTGCAAAGTTAGGTATTAAAAAAAAAACTACTTACTAGATCTCGTTCAAAACAATTTTCGTTGGTAGTTTTTATAGTAATGTACATCATATGTTTTTTTTAGATTTTTCATTTTCTTATTTTAGAAGTTAGAGGGGGGGGGACCAACTTTTTTCCACTTTGGAAGCGTCTGTCACGCAAACTATTCGGTTTAGAAAAAAAAATATTTTAGAAACCTCGATATCACTTTTGAAGACCTATCCATAGATAGCCCACACGTATGTTTGATGAAAAAAAAAATTTGAGTTTCAGTTCTAAGTATGGGGAGCCCCCAAGATTTTTTTTTTTTTTTTTGCATCAAAATCTTAATGCGGTTCACAGAATACATCTACCTACCAAGTTTCAACAGTATAGCTCTTATAGTTTCGGAAAAAAATGGCTGTGACATACGGACGGACAGACGGACAGACAGACGGACAGACGGACGGACAGACATGACGAATCTATGAGGGTTCCGTTTTTTGCCATTTGGCTACGGAACCCTAAAAATGGAATAATGCCTAAAACCCGTTACAGACCATCCGATCCTACCCGATCTGGTCCGATTTATCGGATGAAATCGGATAATGTGTAGTGTAATAGATCCTAACAATTACACTCGGATCGGACTGAAAGGTCTGGAACGGGTTTAAATTTTGGGTGTTAAAGACGCTTTTCTAATCGTGCAATCAATTCAAATGACAATTTGTCTATGCCCGAATTGCCCGCGTGTCACAGTTTAAACAATAAGTGTTTGCATTGTAGTTATATTATGATGGTGTATTTGACTTAGTTGAATCATTATTATCTAATTTTATGTTCCTATTGACGATCATAATATCAAGATTCATGTAAATTAACTTAAGATAATTTACAATGTAATTCGTTATTATGAAAAAAAAAAAAAACTATAAACTAAAAAAAGTAGTGTTTAAAACGTGGCTACACACACTCAGATGTATTTATAATCACTCACTGCGTTCGCTCGTCCAAATAATCACTTAGTGTCATAATGGCTTATTTTAACCCTTGCCAAACAATACACAATTTTATCTGCATGTGCAATTTGGCTATTGTAAAAGTTGCAGGCGTTAACTATGCAGATTGATATACAATACAACCAATTATATTACATGGCCAGGCTTACCGTTGACTTTGTTGTCTTTGTTAAATAAAACTGATTCTAATAATTTCATACACTGATGAACAATGAGCAGCACGAATAGTAAATATTAAAGGGAAACGCAATTTCGTCAGATTGCCTTCATAAAAAGTGTTTTCTTTTCTGTATTTCTATTATCATTGTTCAGTTTTTCTGAAAAACTGACAATGTACAATATTTTTTAATACATTAGCGCTACTATTCTTAATAATACGAAAGCGGCCAAGTGCGAGTTAAACTCGCGCACAAATAGTTCCGTACTATCAAATAAAAAAACCGGTCAAGTCTGACTCGCACGCCGAGGTTTCCATATAACTAAATAATTTTTAACTTTTTGGAATTCTGTATTTGTTGTTATAACAGAAACAAAAATACATAATATGTGAACATTTAAATTGTCTAGCTATCACGGTTTTGAGATACAGCCTGGTAGCAGACGGCCAGGCAGACACACAGACAGACAGACCGTCACACACCCTTTGGATACCAAACCCTAAAAAACGGCAAAAAATCACGTCTGTTATCCCCGACTTAAATATTATTCTGTTTTTAGTATTTGATGTTATTTCGGTAATAGAATCATCTGTGAAAATTTCAACTATCTACATAGCAATTATTTATTTATTTACCTTCGCTTCGGCAATTAAGTTAACTTGTAATTAACCATAGTAGTATGAGGTCGAAAAGGCCTCAAACGCACTGAAGGTGTTAAACTTTATTGCTCAAAACAAAAAGTGTGCAAACGTCGGACTTAATGAAGGCATTCTCTACCAGTCAACCATTTAGCTATCACGGTTCATGAGATACAACCGGATGACAGACTGACGGACAGACGGACGGGCAGTAGAGATTTAGTAGGTAATATAGTCCCGTTTTTACTTCTTGGGTACGAAACCCTGCAACTTATCTTCTAATTGAATATTTTCATCATATCGATCGCCCATTTTATTTCTTTTTTATAGTGGCACAACATAGTGGCTCCACATTTTGACCCTTCGACCTCCGCATTTTGTACTCCATTTTAGCACAAAATACGAAAATTAATTTAAAAAAATCCATACATTTTTTTTAATCTGAATGGAAAATTTTGTGGGACATACCGTGAAATTATGCTTACCTTGTTCAGAATAAGCAACTTTACCAACTCACCAAATTTTATTAAAATCTGAGGACAAAAAGAAATCGACAACAAAATTAAAATTTGCCCAGAAATCGTTTGATCTTAAACCGTCAACTATTTCACATTGTTATAAAACAAACATCTAACCTAACGTAATGAATATAATGAAAACGTAAAGATATTTGCAAGAATTATAAAAAGCCAGCAGCGCCGCGCAGTTACCAGTTCATCCCACGGGAACACTAAATTTTTTCGGCATAAAAAGTAGCCTATGTGTTAATCCATAGTGTCTACCTTCATACCAGGCCGTTTGACCACGAAGAAGTAACAAACATACACATAAACACACAAACACACTCGCTTCCTGCTGTCTGTCTGTCCCTATGTATGCTCAGATCTTTAAAACTACGCAACGGATTTTAATGTTTTTTTTTAATAGATAGAGTGATTCAAGAGGAAGGTTTATATGTATAATACATGCATAGTATATAGAGTATCAGGTTTGCAACCGTGCGAAACCGGGGCGGGTCGCTTGTACTTAGTCTGACGTTGATGTATGACTACAGAGTGAAATGAAACTTTCGACCAAAAATATGATAACTTTACGGGTACAAACAATATCGTCTCTAGAACGTTAATATTGCTTTAATAAAGCAGCAATGATCGTCCCTCACAGAGATATTGCCCCCTAACACGGGTGTTCGTAATAAAAAGGTATATAAATGGTTTTATGTACTCCACTTAATATACTCGGGGTGTCTCGTGTGGAGATTATTAGAGTACGTAATAGTACATTACACACCTAGGGCGATGAAATCGTGTACTCGTATGTCCCAGAACCCAGGTGTTAGTGTTGCCATAAATATGCGAATTGGGGCTTCACGAACCGCCCGTGGTTTGTGTAAAGTTTTACGTCATGCCTTACCAGGAAAGTGAGACTTTCTCCCCAAGGGCAGAAAATCACATTTACGGCCTAGGGTAACGAAAACCAACCTCGTGAGTCCGGGCTCGTGTACAAGGTGCCCAGTGGGAAAGAGGGGCCCAAAAAAACAGTCGAATTGTCTCCTCCTTTTTTGAACTCGGTTGATAATTAAAACATCGTTTCGACATTTAATACTAGAAATTGCTACTTAATTCTGACTCGAGTGTTCTATAATTATAATACCTATACCAAAAACTCATACAGAACCAAAGGATCGTATTTAACATTATACCTGACATTCAAATTGAGGTTTGTGTCCTCTTTTTAAGGTTGAAATTAGTTATAACGACAATGACACAGTTTCAAAGTCCTGCTCATTTCTTTTGTATTCAATTCTCAGAATTTTATTATTGTACGTGTCTTTTTTTCATCCAGTTATCAATTTGACCGAGTGGCATAAAACTTTGGCAACGTTTTCACAATCGGGCATTTTGTAAGAGAACGAGGTAAATAGACAATTTGTATATAAATAGAATAAATTTAGGTCAAGTTCACAGTACTAGCGTCGTCATCATGTATAAAATCTGTTTGTTTATTGTCGTCGCCGCTTTAATGGTGCAGGTACGTACTTTGAACGAACGAGCGAAGCGAGCGTGTGAAACTCAAAGTGCATTTAAAACTTGATTGGTCCATTTAAACAGCTTCGCTCCTCTCCGCTCCATTGGACAGCCTTAAGCTTGGACAAAAAAATCACATGTACGAATTCCGGATGTTCGGATGTCTGGCTGTTCTCGCCGCCGGGTCGCATTCTCAACAGGTTCTTGTGAAATTTTGTTGTTCACCCGGAAAACCGAGCATCCGGACATCCGAAAGAAATTTAGGTGACAAATGAAACACTCGCTTCGCTCGCTCGGTTAGTTAATCTTATTACAGATTAGCCTAAGGCGATTTTAATATTTTGTAAAATAAATTCAAAATTGTGGATTATACAGGCTGTTTTTTGGGTCATGGAGGGGGGAACGGGGTACCCCGTTCACTCCTGCTCCACGACCCAAAAAACACCCTGTATACACACGTGTGTATGATACAAGTATGTGTATGAATTACATTTAATATCAATGTCGGCTCCATTACTCTCTAACCTAACGCGCTATGAAAATTCCGAATCGAGTGATTAACGGAAATTAGGTTACTCCATTCGTAATGAAAAACACTTAAGAAGTCTCGAGTGACGTTGTCAAGGAAACTAAAAGTGATTGTCATGTGATACGTGAAGAAACTGGGGCATGGTTCAACGAGGCATTGCTATATCTCCATGTAAGCTATTTGACGACGCGGTTGGCGCAGTGGTTAAGCAACTGCCTGCTGAGCCGACGGTCCTGGGTTCGAATCCCGGCAAGGGCAAATATTTGTGTAATGAACTCGACTATTTGAAGAATGGACACGTGTTTTGTCATTTCACAAAAAAAAAATTGAATATTTTGAATTTTTCAAATATGAGTACCTAGTGATTTTTTTTAAATATAAAATATGAGTTTGAGTACAAAATACGTGTCCATTTTTTCCATGTTCTCCAACATATAGTGAAACCTGTAATTAATTGTCGATTTGGTTGAACACATCTCTCTGAAGAAGTTAGAGGGTTTGGTCAATTTTCAGTACTTTGAAGGACAATTTGTCCTAACAGGTTGAATTTGGGCAGCTAAAAAAAATACGTGTCTGCTATTTTAGACTACTCTATGACATGTATCAAAATGAATCAAATCGGAGTCGGACAGTTGGGTACCTTTCCTTGTAAGATACATATTTCAACTTAGGCTTATTATTTTTACAAATATATTGATAATTTCAACCAACTTTTTGAAGTGAATAATACTCTTCCCCGAGTTCTAGGTAGTAACATAACTATTTCATGCTTTCATTGCGTGCAGTCGAAAATAAGTTGTAAAAAGTAATTTTCCGCGTGAATTTTGTATATTTCGAGTAGTTTTTGAAACCAAAATTATCTATAAAAATTCAAACTGTAGATTTCAAATATATACCAAAAAATCCCAATAGCCCTGTTCTAGGTATTAACATCAATAATATGTTAAGAAACATGTTTGATCATAAAAAAATGACTAAAACAATCAGCACTTTAAAGATATAAGATATTATATTATAGTTACGAACATACATTACATCAATTGTGTGATCTCAGACATATGTCATTAGTAACGTCGAATTCGGCCGACGAATGTTAATGACAAATTCATTATTAATTTGTTGGAGTACGTGTACACATTAACTTTAGGGTTGTTAGCAGTGTACACGCAAAGTTTGTTGTTTTCCTTAATTGGGAACATTAAGATTTTCAAAGGTAACTGGAAAGCTACCGAAACGTCAGAGAGGCTCATATAAATATTCGCAATATAATCCGTTTAAATGGTTTATTAATTTATTAAGCTGAATACTAAAGATAATACATTGAAACAATTAAAACTAAGAACATTTATTTAAATAAATATTTATTTAAATGTGCGACAGTGCGGAAACTGAAGAAAATATTAGTTAAGTTGCACTAAATTTATATTTCTATAACTACCAAGCCAAAATAATTATAGGACATAAATTTTAAACTCATTATGAAATAACAAAAAAAAAGTATATATTATTAATACAGTAACATGTTGTTGCCAACTTAAATTAACTTAAACTGTGAGTGAGATCTTTGCATTAACTAATGAGATAAATTATTGATACTTGAACTTATTGACACTTAAATGAAATAAATCAAGCTCGCTACAAATCTTATTGTAGAAGGTTACATATAAATGGGTCATTGTCAGTTCAAACAACAAAAGGTGTCTCTTCAGTGGCCAATAGTTAACAGCGTATGTGCATAGCAGTTATTTTCTTACCACGCAAGCCCATAGAAAGGGAAACGTCGTTTATGCTAATATAATTTTGATCGGAAAACTAGGCCTAAAGTCCTTAACTTTGTACGTGTCCACCGAAAAGACGCGAATCTAAATCTGACAATGACCCAATTTTTTTCCCGATAGTATTTTAGTAGTTATTTGGATTCAGAATCTACGGTTAGTTTATTTCTACGTCTTAAAGTTTCAAATATAAAACCATTCAAACGAATTATATCGCGTGAATACTTTATGAATTCAAATAAAATGCGCCGAAGATTAATAACTTTTTACTTAAATGTAACTAACTATACGCGCTATAATCGGCTTATTAATTGTTTTATTATAACAATGATAATCGCGGAAAACGAAGAACAAATCCATTATCATCATCAGCCCAAAGTCGTCCACTGCTGGACATAGGCCCTCCCTAATTCGCGCCACCATACCCGGTCCTCCGCGTTCCGAAGAACAAAATAAGTGACTGCATATATTTTCTCAAACATGTAATGAAATGTATCACGTTTCGGGCGGAACGACTCGAAAGAACTGTAATGGAATTTTATACAAAATTGAAGGCCTGAGGGTGCGTCTCCTCTGAATCGGAGCGGACATGTGCGCAATCGACCAATCACCTGAGTTGAAAGCTGTATCTCAGCTCCGCTGTGCCGTGTTACGGTAAAAGGTCGATCTTAATATGAATCTCATAGTAACATACGTTCTTTTGCCGTGGCGTGGTGGAGCTTCACTTTTGTGATTATCGACTCCGCAAGTCTCTCACTCCCTAGCGTATCTTTTTATTTCATTGCATATGTTTAAGAAAAGCACTATACATGCCTAGCCCTGAAAAGGGCTTGCCGGCTCCGTATCACTATCCGTACATATACCTCACCCGGCAATCCCTTATTTCCCAGCGTTTGCAGTAATGTGACACGTAAATTTTCCAGGACATCGATTCCTGCTGCTGTGTCAGCCGCGAGCCCTACATGACGAAGACCTGCCTGGAGTGCCTCTACGACCTCTGTCCTGGATACATTCCGTCCAGCTGTGGCTGCTTCAAGGACATCGCCAACCCTCTCGGCTCATGTGGCTGCCAGCAGAGGAGCCGAGGGTTGTACTACCCTGAAGTGGAATACCCGATCACCAGTATCAATGTTAACCCCTTCTATTACGGCTCTTGTTTTGGGTATTAGGGTAACCCAATCTGATCAGCCAAAGATTCTGTAGTATCAATTATCCAAATTGGGAACATTAAGTTTTACAAAAGTATTCATATTATATTTTCCTATAGCGCGACTGAATCGGGTACTGAGGACAGTTCATATCAGCTATTCTAATCGAATTCAGTCATAAAAATCAGTAGACAAAACAGTCGTTTTCTTTTTAAGAGGCCTTATTGCTTTTAAAATGCTGATTGTTTTTGATTTTTTTCTCTATGATCAAACATGTTTCTTAACATAGGTGTTATTGATGTTAGAACTAGTTAGTTAGAACTTTGGGAAAAACTTGGTTGAAATTATCAATATATTTGTCATAATATGAAAAAAAAACTTAAAAGGGATAAAGCATCTTAATGTCCAAAAGTTTGTGGTTGTATGCGTGTATTTTTGAATGTGTGTTTGATTTCAAATTTCAATGATACTATTAATTTTCACTATAGACAGACCTTATTACGCGACTCAGAACTCACAAAACGCTCGTCTGACTTCATCCTTACACAGTTAAAAGAAGTAAGAAGTACGTATTTCTCAGTGTAGTACAATTATTATTGTTATAATAAAAATAAGAAATTGTTAAAATAATATTTCGTGGCGAAATATATTAAAGAGAGATAAATTTGCGTTTTAATTTGTAATTTAGCCAATCGAAGAAGAAGGTAACTTTGACCCTTCCATAACATTGGGTCCCGCATACACATCGCCAGCTTCTATCGTTTTACTGCTACAGCACATTCGAGTAGGCAGAGATGTACTTCAGCAGCTAATATAGCCTTTAGCAGTAAAACAATGGAGAAAGGAGAAAAATAAAAAAAGGTTACATTTTTTTATACGTAGAAATAACCCTTGTCATTTATAAAAAACACACAGAATTTTTTGTTAGTATAAAAAAATACGGTGAAAATGTTTTTCCTGCCCTGTACGATTTCGTAGGGTAACCTCACCAAGATGATAATTTTTTCGACTTGGCAGTTATACTGTTGTATAAGTAGGTGTATATCTACCTATTAATGTAGTGTAATTAAGGAAAATGATATGAACAGTATAATTAGCTTAGTTATTGCAATTCATATTATCTAAGAGCACGGCAACCCCGATGCCAAGCCAAGTCGAAGAATAAATCACCTGAGGTCACCGTACAAGGCGTTAAAAAACATTTTCATCTTTAATTTATTTAAGTTACACAAAATGTTATATCCTTTTCTTTGAATGAAGGGAGTTATTCCTCCTTATAAAACAAAATTTAAGATGTTTTTTTAATTTCATCCATTCCCATTAAAACTGGCAGTGTAGTGTGTAACTGTGGGGCAATGCCACCTTCCTTCCTTCAATCTACATTACTACGGTGATCTTTGATAATTTTGGAGGTGATTACACTACACCATAATACTGGCTTAATAATTCACCCTGATGCGCAGATGCACTTCTTATTTCTTGAACTGCGTCTGATGTCAACCCGGACTCAAGGCTTCGCTTCCTGAAGGCATCCGTATCACGGCGAAGTTGTTTTTATGTCATTACTTAATTAGGGGCAAACGAGCAAACTCTTCGCCTGTTGGAAAGCAATTACCGTCGCCTATAAATAAATAAATAAAATAAATAAATATTAAGGGACAATCATACACAAATCGACTAAGTCCCAAACTAAGCAAAGCTTGTACTATGGGTACTAGACGACGAAATACATAATATATAAATACATATATTAGATAACATCCATGACCCAAGAACAAATATTTTGCACAAAACTATAGACTATAGACTCCTGCAACACCAGAGGAGTCACAAGTGCGTTTCCGGCCTTTAAAGCGGGAGTACGCTCTTTTCTTCAAGGTTTGAAAGTCGTATCGGTCTGAAAATATTATGTAATTATAGATTAGAATATTGTGTAATTATATAGTATATTAAAAGTGATCAGTGCGAAGTGTATCTGCATGAATTTGTAATTAAAGACTTTCCTCCCATAAAAATGATTCTATCATTTATTACCACAAGGTACTGTTTTTATATTGACTATGTTGATACAACCTCAATTGGATAGGATCGGGATCTGTTTATCTAAGTTATTATCGTAGGATCTCTTCGATTATTATAATATTATAATTGAAAGCTACTGCTATGCTGTAACCGATGGTCCGACAGTTCAAGAAACCACCGGGATCCGAAATATCTCCTGGTAGATTCGTAAAATACCCATACACGTTGATACCCGCGTAACTCTTTGCCCTACATTATAATGTATAAAAGCAGTCCCTCTGTTTTGTTAAAAGTTTCACTTCTTTTATTTGCGATACCGTTTACGAACTTGTCTTCTTTTTTACATTCATGTTTTTTAATGGGATAAAATAATTTGGTCAAGTAGGAAGGTTTTTTCATTGCTTTCTTTCACACCTTCACCCGCTCGTACTTTCCCCCTCACTCTTTCTTTTAACCCATCTTTTCACATTTTACTGTTCCCCCGACCACAAGAGTGAAAGATCTTTGTTCACTCCTTTGACCTTTGCAGCACTTCTCCCCATTCGCTATTTCCCGTTTCGCAATAATGTTCACGCCTAGGTGCGTTAACGCGTAAATACAACTTATGTTTATGAAAACCCAATGGTTTTCCGATGGCCTGATGGCGGCTGAAAAGCGATAAAATTTAATTACACCCGACTTCATGCTTCCGGTAAAGGTGCCTGGGTCTAGGTTACGAGAGATCGCGGATGCAAGGCAAGCATTAAATGTAGCTGACTATTTTAGTATGCAATTTGAAATAACTAGTAAAATTGACAGATATAGCCTAACAAAGTGTCGCTCCTGCTCAGGGATAGTGACGCAACAAACAGTCCTTCATATTGCAATAATGTGCAATGCGGATGCATAATGTCATATGTTTGCATTGAAAACGTCAGTAGCGAATTATCAAGGATTGTTCATCTAATGCAAAACATTGATTACCGGAATGCTGCTCAATCCTTCATAATTCATGCAAAATACATACAAGATTTTAAAAAAAATCCGGCTAAGCGCGGGTGGGACTCGCGCATGAAGGGATCCGTACCATTATCTGTAAGTTGGTTGTAAAGGAGCCCCCCTTAAATATTTATTTTATTTTATTTCTAGTATTTGTTGTTATAGCGGTAATAGAAATACGTCATCTGTGAAAATTTCAACTGTCTAGCTATCACCGTTCTTGAGATACAGCCTGGTGACAGACGGACGGACGGACGGACGGACAGCGAAGTCTCAGTAGTAGGGTCCCGTTTTTACCCTTTGGGTACGGAACCCTAAAAAATTGACTTTATAGTTTTGGCTTTATTGCGCAAGAATAAGTTGAAATTGCGAAACATTCAATTCTGTTTCCTCTTTGTTCACATCAGTGACATTGTTGAGGTTTTATATTGACTTTATACTGTCTATTTTTACCTTTGTCTTTTTTTGAAGTACTATTGTTTTAGTGTTATCAATAAATTCATGTGTCAATTCTACTTCGGTTTTATCCTCGCTCCTAGTTATCGAAGATTCCCGTACAGACATTCACTGACTTTCAACGCCAGTTACCAATTTGTCGTTGCCGGTAAAATAAATTACTAAATACCACTTAAAGTCCGCAAAACGGCGTGGGCAGGAAAACACCCTATTGTGCTATCACTCTTGATGCCGACCGTACTAGGGAACGTGCACAACGAACTGCCAACCGTACCCTTACCGTGAGTTAGAGTTAAAGTGACTGTACTCGCTTGCGACAGCGTAAACTATTCGTCTGGAGGAGAATAGCGGTTACTTTGGAGAACTACAATTATCTATACAAATCCTTTACGCAGTCGCTAGCGAGTGAGTACAGTCACTGTAAGTGTAAACTCATGGTACTGGTGCCGCTAATGCGAATCTTCTACAATCGAGCAATCGTTTGTTCTTGCGTAGATTTTAATACTTAAGGCTGTTAATCCACAGAAGCGGAGATGTGTAAAATTGACCAATCACATTCCTCAGATTTAAATGCACTATTGAGCTTCATAAAGACGCATCCTGATTGGTTAATCTTCTCCGCTCCGCTTCAGTGAACCAGGCAGCGGCGACAAACGGCGGTCATAGGTGGCAGCGGATATCCAAGCGCAGTCGCTCTCTCGAATAGCTGCCACTCGCCGCTTTTTTTTAAGACGTGACTTGAAGCGTATCAGCGCTGGTTTGCCCTCACTTCCAGTAGTCGGGTTTTGTGAGCTGACAGCACCGCTATCCCAGGAAACAAGCCCGTCTAGCCAAACTACGACTCTTGTCGTACACATACAGACATAGCATCGCCCATCACTCTTTCGCAGTACAACGAAGAAAGAGGTAACTAATATTTCACGCGCAAAAAAAGTCGCGTATCACAGTTCTGCTCGGTGCAGAGCTTAAGCGAAAACGCTCCTTTACGGAGCCCCGCTTACCGTTTCTAATTTGCGCTTCTACTCTACTCAACTCCAGTTTAATTTAAGCCTATAAATTGCCAGGCTCGTGTAGTTAACAAATAGAGCCCTACGCCAATAGTCTCGTTACCTGGCCCCGAGCGGAGCGTTATTTCATTTAAAATCGATTGTGACACCGATAGGAGACTACCGGCTAAAATTGGTCGTGTGGTGCGTTATCGCTAGCCATCGGAAATTCAGATGCTTTTATACCTAAACTTTGGTTGCTGCAGCTGTATGGAGACGGACTCAAATTAATTGAATGAATCCTTGGATTTCTACATTAATTAGGCTAATATTCAAACATTCTATATTAGTTATAAAATTGACTAATTGAAGGTGCTTTAAAGGTATAGATCAATTAAATGTTATTTAATTAACGTGAAATTAATTCAACTATTACGATATTATGAAATATTTTGCATGATAACGAATTTGCTAATCTGTTAAATCGGATACTTCAAAAAGATACAGGAAGAATAAAATGAATGGGTAAGTACAATAATAAAAATAAATAAATAGGGTCCTCCTCCATACAACCCAACATCAACGAAGCCAGCGAAGTGTAGGTATAAAAGCATCTGAATTTCCGATGCCTGCATCACCTTTACTCTATGCACTATTGCTACGCTGTACACTGTTTGTAACTAGGAGACAAGGAGACTTAAGACAGTCGGGCACAGTGTATAAAGTAACGATTGCCCTGTCTAGACGCCTTCGTCGACCGACTGTATTGTTTCTTAGACTGTGGTCGGGGCAAGGGCTCGGATGGAATAAGTGCGTACGGCTTAACATATCGAAAGTCCCGAATGTACATTTAAATTTTTAGGGTTCCGTACCTAAAGGGTAAACGGGACCCTATTACTAAGACTCCGCTGTCCGTACCAGGCTGTATCTCATGTACAGTCGAGTTCATTTACATCTACACACTTACGAGAACAAAAATATCTGAACACGACCCTATTGTCAGGAGCATAAAATCATGTCCAGATATTTTTGTTCTCGTAAGTGTGTAGATGTAAATGAACTCGACTGTACCGCGGTAGTTAGACAGTTGACATTTTCACAGATGATGTATTTATGTTGCCGCTATAACAACAAATAATAAAAAACAGAATAAAGAAATATTTAAGGGGGCTCCCATATGACAAACGTGATCGGTTGCGTGTACTTTGTACCTCATTTGTATCCGGCGCCGTACATACCAGGTACAAGCTTAACCCGGAACCCTCGTTGCGCGAGTCTGACTCTTTTTTTTTTTACCGATCACTTGGCCGGTTTTTTTTAACTTAGTCGTGGTGGTTGACTGAATTTATTAAATGCAAGAAATATTTCTTTAGGTAATATTTTAACGAATTTAGAAATAGGTACTTAACTTTGTAACAATTGTGGTATATTTCACTACCAATATGAGAAAAACAAAAGACAAGCGACTACAAAAACCGCTTTTTCTCCAAATAACTGTTTTGAGGTTAGGTAGTAGGGAATGCAATAACCGGAAAAATATCGTATCCGGGTTTCCTATCGGTTATGATCGTAAAATAACCGATAACCGGTTATAACCGGTTATAACCGAAAAAATATTAAAATAACAAATAATGACGTAAATATTGGGAAAAAAGCGGTATAAATAAAACACGTACATCTCATTAATATTTTAAATATCTTTAACAAAGGATAATAAGCTTCTATCATTACCTAAATCAAGAGTCAAAATAAAATCACCCCAGAACTCAGATATCTAACACAAAAATGTTAAGTATATTTATATTCATTACAAGCAACGATAAAATATCTCAAATTCTCAATCGAAAATGTTCAAGGCTTGTTTTGTTATTATTTATGCTAAGAGAACAAAAAGGACGACACTTTTAACGTAATTTCTGCGTGTGTTGATGACTATTAGTCACTAGCTACGTAAGTTCACACAATGTAATTATCTTTACTTGACGAGGCACTATACCATACCATTCATTCCCATACTCGTATTATTTAATTAAACATCCAGTTAACGTACTTCAGCATGTAATACAGCATCATCATCCTCCTAGCCTTTTGTCCCATTTTTTGAGAATGAATTTTCAATCGGGGTCGGCTACCTAAATCCCAAGATGTGGCGTAGGCACTAGTTTTTACGCAAGCGACTGCCATCTGACCTTCCAACCCAGAGGGGAAACTAGGCCTTATTGGGCTTAGCTTAGGTGGTTTCCTCACGATGTTTTCCTTCACCGAAAAGCGAGTGGTAAATATCAAATGGCATTCCGTACATAAGTTCCGAAAAACTCATTGGTACGGGCCGGGTTCGAACCCACGACCTCCGGATTGAAAATCGCATGCCCTAACCACTAGGCTTCTACCGCTTTTTTTTTTTAGCATGTAATACAGCATTTAGAGTTAAATATGAACGCTGAACGATAAATAAAGAGATCGTGTTTTTGAAAATTTTAAGTAAGCGTATGCTTATTTAGCATTAGAAGAAATAACCGAAAAATAACCGTAACCGGTTCTGTTAGTCCCAAAACCCGGTTACACAATTAGACCAACATAACCGGTTAAAACCGGTTTTTACGGTGTCGGTTATAACCGGGTTGCATTCCCTAGTTAGGTACGTGCCGTGAGATGGCAGTGTACTGAGTTTCGAGTTCAACACGAGGGATAATGAACTAAATTCTCGTCTCTGTTGGTCCATTTTGACATTTTTGGCATTTTTCCGTAATACTCAATTAAGAGGCCTTATTCCTTTTAAAATGCTGATTGTTTTAGACATTTTTCTCTATGATCAAACATGTTTCTTAACATATCATTGTTACTACCTATAACAGGACTATTGGGATTTATTGGTATATATTTGAAACCTACAGTTTGAAATAATCATTGATAATTTTTATTTAAAAAACTACTCGAAATTGACAAAATTCAGGCCGAAATTTAGTTTATTCAACTTATTTTCGACTGCACGCAATGAAAGCATGAAATAGCTACATATGTTACTATCTAGAACTCGGGGGAAAAGTAAGTATTATTGGTATTATTCACTTTAAAAAGTTGGTTGAAATTATCAATATATTTGTGATAATATGAAAAAATAATGGCCCTTGCAGTAACATGATGTTTTAAATTTTTCATCTCACAAAGTATAGTGTCAGATTTATACTAGAAGACGGTCGGTTTTATTTCTCACTTCAAAGTACTTCAAATTGCATTACTGTTGGTAAAACAAGCGCTTTAAGAGGAAATACTACTGCAAATGTTTTCACACTCGTCTATTTCGTCCTCCAAAACTGAACCAATTATGAAATTTTAAGACCTGGTTAGACTGATGTTTTGGCCAAATTTCCATAACAAACGCACGCATGTTACACACATTATACAGGCCACACATTTAGATTGGTCTGTATGGGAAAGTCTGAAACATTCAGACTTTCTAAATGGGCCACCCTGTATGCGCAGAAATCAAAACGACAACTGAACATTTTTTCTCCATTCTGTTCCTAAAATTTCCTAAATATTGGCAAGTTTAGGAGGAAGAAACAGGCGAGAGCGAAACCTTGATTTGTATAACCCGGTTTCGTTAAGTTTGGACCTCATTTGTATTCGACATCATAGTTACCAGCGGGCCTATGATGGTTGCTTTTATCTCGATAAATAAGTGACAAAGCATCCGTCACGTTTTGACAATGTGAGTGTGCGTGATAGATGCTTTGCCACTTAATTTATGACGTAATAAACGCAACCACCATAGGCCCCCAAGTGGAAAAATAACGTAAACTGATAGTATGGGAAAAGGAGTAGTGATATATCCCCTTAATGCCTTTTCCTCCGCCTGAAACTCGTTTTATTTGCCTGCATTTGTGACCGAACACTCGGACAGTAATTACAGTTGGGGCCGGAAACGCTTTTTATATTTCCTAATGCTTTTATTTTAGTGCTCTTTGTTTGTTAGAAGTGTATTATTTTCGGAGTTCCAAGGAAGCTGTTCTTTGGTCACGTTTGGTGGAGGTGGCTATTGAGCGACTTGTGGTTCAGGGAAAGATTGAAGTTACCCGGCCACGAGCAAGATCGCCTATGAAATGGACAGATCAAATATAATATATCCTAAATTTAAAATTTAAAACACCCCCGACACTAGCAGCTGGTCATCATGAGACCCTCATTCAATGAGTGATATAGAAAATGCTACTAAAACTGAACATTACTACAAAATGTAGAATTCTTAGGTTCAATATCGGCTGAGATGTCGTCACTAAGGTCCAATTAAAGCTGAATATCTTGGAAACTACTGGTCGTATTTCCACCGAACATAGCTAAGAACCATTTCGACAGACAAGTCTTTCGATTAAAAAACCTGCACTCAAATTAGGTCGTCCGTTTGGGAGTTATGATATCACATACAGAGACACAGATTCACAGATGCATATGTTTTTGTCGGGGTTTAAAAATCTGCAATAAATAGCTCGTCGTCACTACACGCATTCACCAGGAAGGCAGCTAGCAGAGAAGAATGGTGGCGTGTTGTGATTGTGAAGCTTGCCACTAACATCTGAAACAAACAAGAGTGAAATCAAGGAAGAAGAACTATTTTACGTACATTGGTAGTAGGTATTTATAGATGTATTGGATACATTCTTAGTTATTACTCGAGTATAATAAAACACAAAACAGGTAACGAACGGTATTCCCTCAGCTCGAATGAAATCACAAGAGCCTTGAAGTTCATCCCAATCTAATGGCATCAGAACTAATCTAATGACACTAGTCCTCGGACTAGCCACACAAAACTTCTACGCACAGGTGTGTAAAGTAACAAAACCTATTAAAAGTTTCACGAAAACCGCAGCGTTAAATTATTCGATCTACCTTGGGTTTTAGTCAGCTAAAAGCCCAAAGTTCGTGACAAACTATTGCTTAATAAATTGGATCTACGCGTCCTATTTTTGTTTCCCTAATATCTTCTGTCCTAATTTTAAATATCATAATACTTATTAACGGTTCGCGTGAGTGGCTCGCAGTTCTTCCTAACACCCCTCCTCGATTCGCTTGTTGTCCTACCAAACGAAGGTCTGAATCACGTATTTCATTTTTGGACTTATAAGTCCAAAAATGGGATTGAAAGAGCGTTTAAGGCACAAGAGCATTATGGCAAATTAACGTTAGGTCAAATGCTTAGGACAAAGATGTTAGGGCAAATGATTTTAGGACAAACGTTGTTGTTAGGAATTTTGAGAGAGACACTAAATCCCGCCCCAGTAAGAATAGTTCTTTAGTATTTGTTTCACCGGAAAAGAGTATGGCAATGTCCAGTCCATAGAATTAAGCGGTTGAAACGCCCGTAATCATCTCCTTTAGTAGGTCAGAGCGAATCGCCGCGTCGGCAGGTGCGGGCTAAAAGTCACGTTTTACCGCCAGCCTCGTCCGTAATACTCAATTAAGAGCATTTGTAACTAGACTGTTAGAACCTCAAGTGTTGAGTCTTTTAAGAGGCTTTATTCCTTTTTGTCGTGTTATGAAAAATAATTTGATATTTTCAAACAACTTTCCCTAGGTTCTAGAAAGTAACATAGCTATTTCATGCTTTCATTTTCTGCGCGAGTTTTGTCAATTTCGAGTAGTTTTAGAAACAAAAATTGTCAATGACAAATGCAAACTGTAGGTTTCAAATATAGTACCAATAAATCCTAATAGCCCTGTTCTAGGTAGTTACATTAGTAATATGTTAAGAAACATATTTGATTATAGAGAAAAATTTCTAAAATAATCAGCATTTTAAAAGAAATAAGGCTACATAATGCCGTATATATACTCCCTTGCCGATTTCGGCTACGGTGACTGCTAAGTCATACGGTGTTTGGGGCTCTGGTGATATAGCCCTATCGTGTGCCCTCATATGACTACAATAGCCAATCATGTGCGTGAACGTGCGTGAGCATGGGCGGCACGTAATGACACCGTTAACATAATTGTAATTGATGGCCGCCTGAGGTTTACATTACATACCTAGGGCATGTAGCATCGCAGGTGTTAAGTAGTGTTACCATAAATATGCGGTCTGGGGCTTTACGAATTACCGCTCGTCGTGTATCTAAAGTTTTACGTTTTGCCTTGGCCAACGAGTGAAATGTTCTCCCAAGGGCAGAAAAGTGTACTTTCGGCCTAGGCTGACGTAAACGTTATATACCATGAAGACCATGAAGCACTAATTGACCGAGCTAGCGTAGGCAACCGAGCGAAACGTCTCTAGCTGTTTTAGCTTCGCCAAAATTTCGTGTGTCCGAATGTCCATATGTCCGAATGTTCGGATTCCGGCTGGTCTCACATACAGATCACATTTCACAACTGCTCAGTACTCTTGAAATTTTGTGTTATATAGAATTTGTTATCAACCCAGTTTAAAAAAAAAATCAAAATGGCGGTTGCAAACGTGAAAACAAAAATTTCAGCCTTTCGACACTATTTGCGAGGTCTACAATACCCTTACCATGAGTTGTGGCCGTATTCGCTAGCGATAGCATAAACTATTTGTATGGACAGTAGTGCAGCGCCCCTAACGTTCACTTTGTAGAACTACCCATACAAATCGTTTACGCTGTCGCTAGCGAGAACTGTCACTGTAAACTCATGGTATGGGTCCTCAAAAAGCCACTAATTGTAACCTTAGTTAGGTTAGCGACGAAGCGAGTGAATGTATTAACATACTTACATTCATTACTCTCGCTTGAGAGTTACAGTGTTTGAATACCGGGGTCCTTAGAAATGTCAAATGCACTTAAGAGTCCGCAGCAAGCTCGATTCTTCATACAAACGTAGTTACGTCCTTATTTTAATATAACATGTCACATTATCATGAAATTCTCTAAATATAATGAGATAAGATATATCTAGGGCTAAAACTAGTTTATGACTCTTGAAATGTTAATAGAAAGAAAATAGAGCGAGTACAAATTTTGCATTTTTAGACCCCAGAAAGTTGTTCAGTTTGGCGGCATACTACGACCAAAATATAGTTTAGATTGAAGTCAAAACCTATTTCCGGTGTCGATTAAACTATGCAGTTTGATAACAAAAAAGATTTATCAAAATTGATCTCGTAGTTTTAAAATGAGAGCGTAACTACGAAAACCTTAAAATAAATTACAAAAAATTGTTGCGAAACTGCAGCGAATTACTCTAGCGCGGGGAACGGTCCGGGAGGGCGGCGGTAAGCACCGCCCGCCGCTAGCGCGCTCTCGCTTTACTGCTAGCGCCCTGTCTTCCTCTAGGTGAAACAACAACATTTTAAAGCGTAAGCGCGCGATCTCAACGTGGAGTTGATCGGACCTTGCTGCGGACTCTTAAGAGGCCTTATTCCTTTTAAAATGCTGTTGGTTTTTGACATTTTTCTCTATGATCAACCATGTTTCTTAACATATTATTGATGTTACTACCTAGAACAGGGCTATTGGGATTTATTGGTATATATTTGAAACCTACAGTTTGAATTTTTCATTGACAATTTTTGTTTCAAAAACTACTCGAAATTGACCAAATTCACACGGAAAATTATATTTTTCAATTTATTTTCGACTGCACGCAATGAAAGCATGAGATAGCTATGTTACCTACTACCTAGAACTCAGGGAAAACTATTATTCTCTTCAAAATTTGGTTGAAATTATAAATATATTTGTCATAATATGAAAAAAAAAATTAAAAGGAATAAAGCCTCTTTAACTACTGATGTTAGGTACTACAAACATTTAATCGCCATTTATACTAATTTAAGATGGTGACTGCTCGGAAGAACTATTTTCTCTTATCCCACCTTCCCCTTTCCGTCATAGAACCAAACGTGCCGGTTTGGATGTCATCGCTTCACTGTGGAGAATATTCCCCCGCGTACCAAGAATTTTGGCAATTCCTTCATCTAACCTACTGCCTACTAACCCACCGCCAAACAGCAATGTTCGCATTGTTGTGTTCCGGTGTGGGGGTAAGATAGCCGGTGAAATTACTAGCATAGAGGCATTCTATCTTCGTCCTCCGGGTAGGCAAGCACTTGTGACTCCTCTAGTGTTGCAGGTGTTTATGGGCGACGGTTATCGCTTTCCATCAGGCGATACGTTTGCTCGTTTGCCCCCTATGACATAAAAAAAAAAAAAAAAAAACTGCCGAATTATTAAAATATGGTACTTGTCTGGCTCATGTGTTTGCTCCTTCTTGTAACATGGGACCCCATGGGAACGAAGCGTGAAGAAGCATCTCTCGGGCCAGCATGACAGCGTCAACTGACATGGCACCGTTGCCGCGTTGGTTTTTTGTCAGTTACTATTGCGATTAGGGCTCCCCTTTTTACTTACCATCTGGCGAATTGGAGCCACTATGTTGTAACTCTTGATATTTAGTAAGAGTGTGGAATGATATTTAAATATACAACTTACTATAATAATATGATTAAAAAAAGCTCAATATTTCATGATATAAAATAAAGAAACAAAATGATAGTACGACATGTTATGACCACCAATCACCATGTGTGAATTACCATTTGATCGTTAAAACGGGCCTAGTTTTAACGATCAAATGGTAATATTCACATTTTTCATTGAAGGTCACATTTTATTGTTGCTCGAACTCTTGCTTATCTAATAAGTCAGAGCACATCGTGGCTTCAACTCGTGAGCATAAAATCATCAGTTGTTTTCATATAGACTACTATATACGTTCACAATATCATTAGGTATATTGGGAAACGTTCGCACGTGCCGTTTTACGTGGACGTCGGTCGCCACGCTGGCTGAGGATTGTGATTGTTTGTTTGTTTTGTTTTTAAAATGTCTTTATTGTGAAAAAAATGTTACAATTGGTTATTTACATATTTAGTGTTCATATTAATCCTAAATAGTAAAATCATGCACATTACTTAGTTTGCTGAGTTATTTACCCAATGTAAACTTTATAAATAGGCTAAAACAAGGCCTATATTTTTTATATTCACATAATGTAACATAAGGTACGACGAGGTTTACACTCCAGGTAATAAATAACAACTAATAACAAATTAGATATGCTCACTTTGCGAAGCTCACATTGGTTACATATAGGTAGTTAGTTCCCCCAGCCCCAATATTAATTTACTTTTGACTTTAATAATCGATATCATGAATACCAACATAATTAATTAAAAGGTTTGAAAAGAAATTTGCGGCAGCCGGTCGAGCTAAGCTTGCACCTGGCATCCGTCACGTTACATGCAGATGAGGTACAAGCTCAGCCCGATCCGGACATGCATACCCGTCTAAACAATCGTAAAATACTTAGCTCAACCGAGACATGCATACCCGTATTTGAATTTTATATTTTATTTTAAGTATGCAACGAACACTGCACATTGTGATTATTATACCTAGATATATTTCTAGCACGAACAACACGTGATTAGTGTTTACAAAATAATACATCGACCTATGATGGTTGCTTTTATGTTTATCACACGATAAATAAGTGACAATGCATCCGTGAAGTTTTGAAAAAATGCGAGTGTAAGTGACAGATGCTTTGTCGCTTATTTATCACGTGATAAACACCATTGGTCCCCTGATATCGATAACAATCACGTCAACGTTATAAAGGTAATTCGTAATATACCTAGTTATTAATTTATTAAGAGAATATTTACAATGTCGTGGTACTCGAATTAATATCGAACTGTTATGTCAATTACTTAATTCTTAAAATTATAAGGTCTATGAATGTTAAAGCTTTGATTACTATACCCATTTAACGTTAGAATTAATGAAAATGCTCGTTACGATTTTGCTTTTCCTCTATG
This sequence comes from Apotomis turbidana, assembly GCA_905147355.2. Taxonomy (NCBI): domain Eukaryota; kingdom Metazoa; phylum Arthropoda; class Insecta; order Lepidoptera; family Tortricidae; genus Apotomis; species Apotomis turbidana. The sequence continues at coordinate 55,559,821 of LR990280.1, read as the reverse complement.
ATTTTGAAGTGGTATTTATCGATAAATTTGTGAAACATGTAATGTCTGCATTTTTAATGTGGGTATACACCACATTTTTTACATTAAACCATTGATTACGAGGTTACGCTTTTAAATTTTTCTATGAGCTTTCATCATTGTTTAATGATTATCGATGTTTTATTTTGTCAAGCACTAACAGCAAGTCGTTCATGCTAGGAAAGTCTCTAGGCATTGTGATTATGTACGATTAAGACTGATAGTCAGATGTATTACTTGTATGTGTGACCTTGGTTAAGTTGCCGATACTCGTAATAGTGAGTGAGCTGAATGGGCAAGCTAGGAGCGATAAATTAAAACATAGATTCTTCGCTTGAAACTAAACAACATTTGTTAAGCAACTTCTGAAAATAACGTGTATTAAATGATATTTTGTAGAATAATGTTTAGACAAAGAAGCAATGTATTGCGAAATGTCCGATATTAGTAGAGTGACAGCCATAGACTACAATGTAACATAGGCTATGTCAATGCTCAGGGAATATCAATGTTGGATGACTTACATTGAAAATACTATTTAATTTGTTTGAAATAATAAAATTCTGAAAACTAACTTTTTTAAAGTTGCTGAACAAATGTTGTTCAATTTGAAGAGTAGAATCTATGTTTTAATTTATCGCTCCTATTACAGAAAACACCTGGTATACTTATTAAGAGTAGCACTGCATATTTTTCAACGCGAATCTATACTCGACGCCACGTAGCTTGGCAATAGCGACCAATGACTCCTCCTACCATGAAACTCAATTTCTAATGACGACACTTTTTTTGTTCCCCGTAACGGCCATTTTTACTTTTATTGCTACACCGTGGTAGCGGGTCCGCTCCCTCCACGCCCAGGCACCCTCTACCACGGTGTGGCAATAAAAGTAAAAATGGTCGTTACGGGGAACAAACAAAAGTGTCGTTATACTATGTTAACAAGTGAGTCAGTTGACTTTTTAAACGTTTTTAATAAAAGAAGTAGGTTCTAAGTTTCACTGGATGTATGTTTTTTTGTTGAAAACATACAAGACTTAAATGCGAAATGATAACTGCAACAGTTGACAAATACTTCGCTACCGATAGAGGTCACGCGACGTTGCTTTTGCGAACGACGTTATCAAATTGTGTAATGTCATGTCGAAATATCTGACATTGCAATTTTGTTTTTCTGGTTAGAGCAGCTGACGATTTGTTGACAATGTGTTATATAGTAATATAGGATATTATCAAAATTATTAACTTATTTTTAAGCCCTGACAATGGAGGTTAATAATAATAATAAAATCCATAAATATATTCTATAAAAAAAGCTGAGTAAAGTGCCATATCTCTTGCGGTCATTGCACTTGCTTTGAATCATTAAGAGGCCTTATTCCTACTAAAAAAAATTTTTTTCATATTATGACAAATACCTATATTGATAATTTCAACCAAACTTTTGAAGTGAATAATACTTTTCCCCGAGTTCTAGGTAGTAACATAGCTATTTCATGCTTTCATTGCGTACAGTCGAAAATAAGTTAAAAAAAAACTAATTATCCGCGTGAAATTTGTCAATTTCGAGTAGTTTTTGAAACAAACATTTTCGATTAAAAAGTTCAAACTGTAGGTTTCAAATATATACCAATAAATATATACCAATAAGTTCTAGGTAGTACCTAACATCAATAATATGCCAAGAAACATGTTTGATCATAGAGTTAAATGTCTAAAACTATCAGCATTTTTGAACGAACAAGTAGCCTTAAAACTAGATATATTTATAAAAAGTTGTGGAACAAGATATGCTCACTTTTGAGAGCACAATTAAACCTTTCATTTAAATCCATGACCAATGGACAACCTGTACATACGACGGATAGTTACCTATATACTGAAAACTAACTATTTTCAAGCAAACATTATTTCTACATCGCAATATCTTACTTCAGATAAACTCTTTTTTTAACCTGAGCCGTCAATATGAACGTATATCACCGTCCGTTTTCAAAACGCCCAGTTCTCTAAGAGCTACGTAACGTAGGTAGGTATATCGGGCAATATTTTCCAATATGGGTGCAGTTCATGTCGGTCACGTAGCGAGGCACAATCGCCCAGATTGCTTGATCAATCTATCTATATAAACGACGGATAGTTGCTGCGAGCTATATGGACTTTGATGGAGCCGGAAAATTGCTATCTGTCGGAAAATATTTCATTAAAATTGCGAAGCGAAAGTTAAAGAGTAAAATTAGCCCTTGATAATTATAAAATGCCCACTTACTGGGAGATCTATACTTTTTGGAAACATACATAGATTGATTAGTTCGTACACTGCCCAAAAGTTGTCTGGAAGAGATCGCTCGAGATAAGACCGCATGTTGTCTACCTTTATTAAAATTATTGTATCTCTGTTTCATTCGTAAACTTTTTATGGTGTGCATTAAAGCATTTTGTATTTATTTGTAATGAACTTACAGTCCGAGTGCTCCCAGATTGCGATTCGGGATTAGGTGGAAACTTAGAGGTCTTATATAGATTGCGTAACAGCGAGCGAAACAGATATCGAATCGCATTCTGACACCTCACGCACGTACAGGTACTGAGCTGTGAATATTGTTTTGTCTCTTTTGTACAAATATCAAAAGGATTTTAGCTAGTAATCTTTTAAAGTTTCAGATATAACATAACTATGACATACAGACGGACAGAAAGCAGATATGGTGTAACTATGGGGGTTTCTATTTGGATTACGCGACCCAGAAGTCCCAATACGCTGTAAAACTTATCCGAACATTATTCCCATTACACTCTGAAATATATCAAGGGTATAGAAAAAAAACATCAGCAGAGGAAACAGTAATCGCATTACAATTTTATAAGATACGGAGGAGAAATCGGGAACTAACTATGCCTCGTACTAATCGTATGGAGGATCCGTGAAGCTAGCGCTCAACAATCCGCAAATGTAAGTTGGTAAGCATCGGCCATTTTGTTCACGGTTTCAGGACTATTAACGTCTGTTAAAAGGTAACTTATTTAAGAGGCCTTCGAAGTTTTACAGGTTCATTGATTAGTTTATTTTCTCTATGATTTTAGTGATGAAACACAAGTCCAATCTATTTTAATGCCAAAACCTGTTTAATAATCGTGAATGGTAATCATGGTAAGTCGGGACAAGCTTGGCACACAGGATGACTTTAGTTGCATGCCACTTAGTTTTTAGGGTTCCGTACCTCAAAAGGAAAACGAAACCCTTTCCACTTCGCTGTCTGGCAGTCCGTCCGTCTATCAAGACCAGTGGTGGGCAATCTTTCTACATGGGGGGCCCGAAGATTAAGGAAATTTCTCAGGGGGGCCAGAATTGCAGTAAAAAAGATTTGAAATTGTTTACTAATCAACGAATCATATAAAAGTATAAACATTTTTTATGTGAAATCGTTTAATCATAATGAAATGATTTTGTTTAATACGGCTGGACCATCAAAAATTTTGATTTTGACTCTAAATGTAATTATCGCGGGCCATACTAATTATTTCGAAGGACGGGTGTCGGGCCGGATAAAGTCCTTTCGCGGGCCGGAGCTGGCCCGCGGGCCGTACTTTGCCCACCACTGATCAAGACCATTTATCTCGGGAACACGTGGAGGTGTCGAGTTGAAATTTAAACCATATCCGGTCGACAGTCCCGTATAACTGTGAAAAACCGGCCAAGAGCATGTCGGGCCACGCTCAGTGTAGGGTTCCGTAGTTGCTCATCCTTCACAATAAACTGCTGGCCTTTACCGAGTTTGGGCTCTTTAGAATCGCCTCAGTGAGCATTTGATGGATATCCAATGAAAAGTACAGTCGGCTATGAAAGCTTGTCACTAAAATGTCATTTTTGACAGAAACTTATTTTTAACTTAATTTCGACTGCACGCAATGAAAGCATGAGGCAGCTATGTAACATTTTAGAACCCAGGGAAAAGTATCACTTTAAAAAGTTGGTTGCAATTATATTAACCAGAATATGAAAAAAAGAAATTTTAAAAGGCATAAGGCCTCTTAAGATGGTATAAGTATTTGTACGGTTTTTTCACGTTGAATTGAATAGCCTCGGCTGTTATCATAAGACGCAGTAGCGTACAGTCTGACCAAAAAGAGCAGAAAAAATTAAAAAGTGGCAATACTGTAGTGCCGTCCCCGTTTTCTTATATTGATTAGAAAGGGACGACACTACAGTATTGCCAGTTTTTAATTTCTACTCTTTTTGGCTGACCAAAAACCAGTCTGATCTGTAGACTAAGTTATATGGATTATTGTAAGATGGCGTTAGTAGTATACCATCTGTACTTTTCGATTTTATTATGGAAGGTGCACTTTATTCCGTATTGGGCACTTACTCCGACCGAGCTCATGAAAATATTTAGGGACAATCTTACACAAATCGACCTAGTCTCAAACTAAGCAAAGCTTGTACTATGGATACTAGACGACGATATACATAATATCGATACCTTAGAGCACATTTGTACTAACTTTATGGAAAAAGCAGTTGCAATTACGACGTTAGTGCACAACTCAATGTGTTTTAAATTTTATTGTTTTTTTTATTTTTATTAGTACGAGTGTGAACTAAGTTATCGATATACATATACATATACAGAGTGGCCCATTTAGATCGGTCTGTATGGGAAAGTCTGAAGCTATAAGACATACGAATATCTCTTCTTAGGAACCATGTCATCGATTTTCGTAATAAAAAAAGCTACATTCATACAAAAACAAGGTCTGTACTCAGCCCGGGAATCGAACTCTGACGTTTTGAAGAAAAACACTAACATTATTTCTACTTAGACATCAGTTGTGTGTGTAAAAGTAGCGCTTTTATTTTATTAGGGTTCCGTACGAAACGGCGCTAATGGGACCTCTTTCTTCGCTTTCAACGAGCCGTTTCTCTGTTCTAACTAAAATTGTATGTAAACAAAACACCATTGTACATACAATATGAAACAATCGTTTTTTGCCTATCCCTCTCTCTCTTTTGGTCTTTTGCATTTTAATCTGTATTATTGTATATTGTTCCTCCTTCGTATTGTAATTTTGTACATACATGTTGCTTGGTTTGTCTACCATTTTGTAAAATTGTGTAAAATTAACTATCTTAAGGATCTAAGGTAGTTTCTCCAGGTCCCATATTTGTTAATAATTTGTAAGTATGTATGTTTTATCTTTGTAAGTATGTTTGTTCGGGTGGAATCTTGCAACTCAATTTTGAAGCAGATATCGTCTAACCGATTGAGCTGAAATTTTGCATACTTACTTAACTTTGATGACAATACAATAATATGGTACCATGGGGCTGATCTGATGATGGAGCCGGAAGGTGGCCATAGGAACTCTATAATAGAAAAAGCAATCCTACCGAGTTTGGGCTCTTTAGAATCGTCTCAGTAAGCATTTGATGGATATCCAAAGAAAAGTAGAGTCGGCTATAAAAGCTTGTCACTAAAATGATTTTTTTGACAGAAACTTATTTCAATCCTGTATACACTTAAGGGCCTTATCGATTTGCGAGTGAATTTTGTATGAAGGCGATCACGCAGCGATTTCGCTGCGATGCTTATTAACTCGCTAGCAAATCGCAAGTATGATAAGACCCTTAAACTCGTCAACTACTTAGCGCTTTGGATTTATCCTATCATTCGTATTCTGATGCACGTTGGGGCATTATTCACTGGGTGACCGCGTACTGGAAGAAGCAGCGTGGCCCCGTGGTACGGGTCCTACATCTGCATAAGGTTACCTGATCGGCTGTTCGATGAAGGAGAAAAAAAAACTTGGGGAGTCTTTTGGGGTAATGAGCCATTCTGAAATCTCGAATCGCTCTTCCAGAATTTGAAGTTTTCGGGCTCATCCAACATAAAAAAAAAGTGTCCCAAAATGTGTATGGGAATTTTAGTATTCACTATTGAACGCTCTTGCAAATATAAAAGGTTCATATTCAAACGTAATTATCTATTCTGTGAAGTAACGAAATGAAACGGACAAATTAAGGACACTTTTTTATTCTTCTCATTAAAAATGCTATCTATTCTGAAGAACATGAACACAAAAACGTCAAGTTCTGGAAGAAACAGAGATTAGGGATTGTTTTTGGAAAACACCAAATGATGATGATGATGATGATGAGGCAAAATCACAGACCATCAAAATACTAGTCAAAATGTAAAGTAATTTAGTTCATAAGTAATCAAAGAAACAGTAATGAAAGGTTTTTATATAATTACCTCGAAGTTTCTGACGAGCATATATATCCGTCCCGAAGGGACAGGTTGGTAGGGACTTAAGGGAGGGTCGTTATGTTAAAGTAATGTGCGATAATCGGGTACGTTTAAATGATTATAACTATTAAGTTGAAAGCATTTTCCATTAAAGTAAACTCACAACACATTTCATACACCTTTTAAGCCTTTACCAGACTATTTACACGAGACTGCTCCCATATGCTAGGGCCGGGCGTTTCTTGTAACCGTTTTGAAAAACTCTTTTAACATTAAAAATGTTTTTCTACTCCAGTACTTTTTTCTGTCATTTATATAGTTACTATGTCTAATATAAAGACATAAACTATGAAAGTCTGTAATAGTTATTTGTGCAACAAGAGAGCAAAGTTGTTTTTTGTTATGAGTGCTGATTTTGAGTCCCGAGCAAGCGAAGGATTCTACGTTTGAATCACGAGCGTAGCGAGTGATTCTGTTAGAATCCTGAGTGTAGCGAAGGACTCAACAGCACGAGATGCAAAAAACTTTGCTCTCGTGTAGCACACACAACTTTTCACTTCATCAGCGAGAACATATTCGACATTTTGTGTTTTTTCTTCCAACGTATGTTTATAGTCTTTGTTGCTGATTTCAATAATATATTAATAGAAAATAGATAAGTGCTGCTTAAAAAGGAATAACAATATAATTTAAGTAATTGAAATTATAATCAACCAACCAACACGGTTATTGTCATTATTTGATCAAATTGGAAGATTTAGCAGATACATGACGTGTTTATTTATAAATACATATTATATTACGAGATTTTGTTTATACATTGATTAATATTTTTACTCCTAAACACCAAACAAAATATATGCAAAAGAAAATAACAATTACAATATGAACTCGATATTTTTTAAGGTACGTTTCGAATATGCATGTATGTATGATAAATGGTGAAATTATAAATTATATTTTACAATAAGTAATAAGGTGAAAAATCTTATTATATTTGAGCAATGATCTATTGTTTTATATAAAAGGCACAATCATTTTAATATTCGGTCGTTAAATAAAAATATAATAAAGAAAAAAAAATACGTTGCAATTAAAACTATTTCGGGTGTTTTTAATGAATTTTTTGGTATAACGCGTATCCGAAATCCGAACCGTTCTCAATCGAGGTCGGATTCGAAAATCGAATTTCAAATTGATAAGTTTCTATCCCTCTCTTTTATATACATATGAAAGAAACAGAGTGCATCGAGATTCAAATGATTAGATTTTTATAATTAACCTTCGGCTGAAGAATGACAATTCGTGGTCAGATATTGAAAAAATTAAAAAGCTACTTTCTACTCACGCTCGAAACAAAATCGCATTTTGTTCACTGTTATCTGACAGCAAAATCGCCATGTTTGAGCTGGTGAGGTGAAAAAGTCTATTTCTATACTCTACTGCCCAAAAAAACACTGCTAAACAATGTTACCTATAATGTCGCCAAAAAAGCATACTAAGTACTAAGTACCCCAGATTACAAAATAAACAGCTGCATTCACACAATTAGCACTATTTTTTTTTTAATTTTGTTGTATCCTAGCGGGAACATGTACCTAATTATTTTCTTTGTTTTTATTTGCATTTTATTTATTAAAATGTCGGGTCGTAGAAAAAGTATTGTATGCAACGTTGTATAATTAGGTCAAAAACCCATGCCACTCGCGTTTTTTGCCCCCTCTTATACAACTGTTGCATAAAATACTATATGGGGCTTATGATGGTTGAGTTTATCACGTGATGAATAACTGACAAAGCATCTGTCACTCACACTCGCATTTCGTAAAAACGTGACGGGTGCTTTGTCGTTTTTATCGCGTGATTGATAATAGCAAGCATCATACGCCCAATAACATTATCAATGTTAGAACGGTTTCCTAAAACGGTTTCGCATAATAAAGCCAAACCTATCCACATAATCCACAGTGTAGGAAGTCAAGTTTTTGCCAATGGGATTTAGTATTTATTTCGAAAGAAGAACGAGGGATTGAGCTGCATTCCCGTAAACAACGTTGTGAATTTGATTGATGACAAGTCCTTGACAAATCGCTACTGACATATTATAATCGTCAATAAACACAATTTGTCTCTCCCTTAGTACACTGCAATAATAATCGTTCCTTTAATTTTGTGCTCATACTGTTTTTGTTTTATTACGGTATATTTATTTATTATGTCTAAGTATTTATGTAAGTAAATACAGTCCAACCAAAAAGAGTAGAAATTAAAAAGAGGCAATACTGTAGCGTCCTCCCTTTCTAATCAATATAAGAAAACAGGGACGACACTACGGTATTGCCACTTTTTACGGTATTGACTGTATATCTGTAAATTTTGATTTGTGTTTGTTTTTCACTTTTGTTTTTTTTATGATTGCCGTTTATTTATGTATGTTTATGTAGTTGTGTATGTTTATCACTTTTGTTTTTTTTATGATTGCCGTTTATTTATGTATGTTTATGTAGTTGTGTATGTTTATCACTTTTGTTTTTTTTATGATTGCCGTTTATTTATGTATGTTTATGTAGTTGTGTATGTTTATCTCTTTTGTTTTTTTTTATGATTGCCGTTTATTTAGGTATTATGGCATTCCTTATTCGTATTATTATTCTGCAACACCTACTAAATTCACACATTAATTTTTAACTACTCCGCTACCTAAAGGTTGTCTGGAAGAGATCGCTATTTAGCGATAAGACCGCCTGTTGTTTGCCTCTGCGTTTTATTTTAATGTATCTCATGTTGTGTTGTCTATTCCTTGCAATAAAATAACGTATTGTATTGTATAATGCCAATATAAAGGGTCGGCCCTGTAACAGGAGCAATAAATTAAAACATAGATTCGTCCCTTGAAACTAAACAACATTTGTTAAGCAACTTCTGAAAATAACGTGTATTAAATGACATTTTGTAGAATAAAGTTTAGACAAAGAAGCAATGTATTGCGAAATGTCCGATATTAGTAGAGTGACAGCTATGTCAATGCTCACGGAATGTCAACGTTGGACGACATACATTGAAAATACTATCTACTTTGTTTGAAATACTAAAATTTTGAAAACTTTGTTTTTTTGTAAAGTTGCTGAACAAATGTTGTTCAGTTTAACGAGTAAAATCAATGTTTTAATTTTTTGCTTACGTTGCAGGGCCCACGTCGTATGACATAGGTATGCACAATATTTCCATATGGAAGCTGCTTGTAGCGCCACTATCCTAGGTTAAAACCGCAACTTGTTAGTACTTATGATAAATTTCTGCGAAATTCAGAAGAAATGTAACGAAACACAAAAACGCCATCGCCCCAAAATGGCAAACGTACGAACGAGCGAGCCAGTCATATCAGCAACGGGGCTGAAGCAAAAAAACGGTTACTGAAGGCTCCTTATCCGTTCAAAAATGCTGATTGTTTTAGACAGTTTTCTCTATGATCAAACATGTTTCTTAACAAATGTATTATCAACGTTACTAAGTAGGTACTTAGAGCCATTGCGACTTATTGGTATATATTTGAAACCTACAGTTTATATTTTTCATTTTTGTTTCAAAAACTCCTTGTTTTCGACTGCACGCAATGAACACATGAAATAGCTATATATTACACCCGAGAACTCAGGGAAAATTTCACTTCTAAAAAATTTGGTGGAAATTATCAATATATTTGTCACAATATGAAAAAAAAAACATTTTAACCTCTTAAGTAAAAACGAATTCTAGAAACAGTTTTTTATGGAACGGAAATGGTTAAATAAATTTCGTTTTACTGAAAACCTGATAACTTTTACCCAGCTCTACTGAATGCGCGTAGATCCGCCCATGTTCACTATACAGCCATTTTAATAGCTCAAACTCACAAGTCGACGCAGCTTTGTTTTCAGTCGTTAAATATTTTACTACAGTAAGAACCTATCCTCCGCTTCCGCTCATATATTATTCATTACCCAAGATTTAGTGGTTGGAAAACCACGGTACTAACTTCAACCTTGGAGCGAGAGGACACGAGACATTTTCGGTTGTATGGGATTGATGGAGTGTGTAACGTAAGTTTGGGTATTTGGAATACCTTGAGATTCTTTTTGAGGCAATCTTGAGGTACTTGGTAGAGTGCTAGTTTTTAACGGGTCTCGAAAAAGTAGGAATCCTTTTTCGACTACTACTTTGAAATAAATAATAAAAAAATTGGGCAAGTGCGAGTCCGACTCGCGCATGAAGGGCTCCGTATATATAATCTATAACAAGTTTGTTGTATGGGAGCCCCCCTTAAATATTTATTTTATTCTATTTTTAGTATTTGCTGTTATAGCGGCAATATAAATACATCATCTGTGAAAATTTCAACTGTCTAGCTATCACCGTTCTTGAGATACAGCCAAGCCTCCATGATGCATTCAGGAGTCGCACATTATGACAAATATTACCCGGTAATGGCGGTAATGAAGTTTTCTGGCAACTGTCATAGTTTTTTTTTATTCAGAGACAAACTAGAGTTGGCCCCAACTATCATATCGTTCGATATCTTACTTACGTGCGACATTTGTCAAATTTGATGCAAATTGACAATTCATTTCGAACTAAACGTCATATATCGACTGACTGAATAGAGGTCAAATCAAATTTCTTTGTTTTTCAAAGATGTTCGAAATTTGAATAAATAATATTATCGAAATCGATCGAACGCATCATGGAGGGTTTATGATATTTGGATAGATAAAATTAATTTACTTTATTTTTGTCAAGCTTTTGCACACACCTTTTTATAAAATAACTTAAAAAAAAGACGTCAACGAGAAAATTTCGTACCTATTTCCCAAGGCTGAACGAGTTACTATAAAAAAATACCATAGCTTATGATATGGTGATGATTCCTCATGGACCTCGTCATCAGATCTTCACCAAGATTATATGAGACCAACGTGGAAATACCTACCTCCTCTCGAAAGAAAAGCTATATTTTCAAATCGTAGTTCGGAAGTAACAAACATAAAAGAAAAATACAACCTAATTGAATTGTAACAAACATTAAAAAAATAATACAACCAAATTGTACCTCATCTCCTCTCTTTTTGGAAGTCGGTTGAAAACATTTCTATTTCTATGCACGAAATATTCCGCAAACCGCTTTTGCCGCTATTTGCGAGAATTGTTGTAGATTCACAAAACTCATGTTCATTTCAAAATCTTTCTGGAAACGACGGAAAGTCTGTATTCGCTTGACTCACAATTATATTTCCTTTGCAAATAACTTTAATATAGTCTGAATTAAATTGTTAGGAATAAGTCACAAATGTCATCTAGAGGGTGAATACTAAGACGTGGCCGGCAAGACGGGCTGCGCTATAGACTTTGGTGCTAAGCTCTGCCTTTCGCTTTTGTTTTCCCGCGCGTTCACAGCTAGTTCCTTGCAGTAGGTACTATGGGCTGCACAAATGCATGGCCCATTTATGAATGAACTCATTCATTCGTAATTGGGCCATTGCAATTCTCCATACGTAGAGTCATATGGTACGGCTGTTTGTTAGTAAAAAAACTTGTCCTCTTATAAAACAGCAAGAAGAATTTTAACCAATTCTGGTACAGGAATAGCTGCACATCCAAAGACGGTTATCTATAGGATTCTTTATACATAACTACGCGGACAAAGCTGCGGTCACCTTCATTCATTTATAAAATGATATTTATCATTTATATTTATGAATGGATGTTATCTATATATGTATTTATAAATTATGTATATCGTCGTCTAGTACCCATAGTACAAGCTTTGCTTAGTTTGGGACTAGGTCGATTTGTGTATGATTGTCCCTTAATATTTATTTATTTATTTATTTAAAATCAAATATTCTTTAGAACCGCGCCTAGTTATCTAATATAATGCGTAAAATATGTATCTCTGATTAATTTTAATGTAATAATAAGTTTCTGTCAAAAAAAACATTTTACTGATAAGCTTTTATAGCCGACTGTACTTCTCTTTGGATATCCATCAAATGCTCACGAGACGATTCTAAAAAGCCCAAACTCGGTAGGATTGCTTTTTCTATTATAAAGTTCCTATGGCCACCTTCCAGCTCCATCATCAGATCAGCCCCATGGTACCATATTATTGTATTGTCATCAAAGTTAAGAAAGTATGCAAAATTTCAGCTCAATCGGTTGACGATATCTGCTTCAAAATTGAGTTGCAAGATTCCACCCGAACAAACATACTTACATACATACATTGCAAGTTAAATAAAAGCTTTTAATAATTAAGGTATTTTTTTCGGGTTGTCGTTTTTAAGCTACACAGCAATACGGTATTGGATGACAGCTCAAATCAGCTACTCCTTATGAAATGTCAATAATAAAAATTGGGCAAGTGCGAGTCCGAGTCGCGCATGAAGGGTTCCGTACCATAATCTATAACAAGTTTGTTGTATGCGAGCCCCCTTAAATATTTATTTTATTTTATTTTTAGTATTTGTCGTTATAGCGGCAACAGAAATACATCATCTGTGAAAATTTCAACTGTCTAGCTATCACCGTTCTTGAGATACAGCCTGGTGACAGACGGACGGACGGACGCACGGACGGACAGCGAAGTCTCAGTAATAGGGTACGGAACCCTAAAAACGATCTGTTAGTATCAAGTTTCTATTACGAAGATACTGGCTTGTGGCATCATAAAAATTAGTAGTCAAAACACGTCTTCTTTTTAGTTTTTGTTCAATTAAAAATAGTATTTTATCCAAAAGTTTCTCATAGTTTATTTGGTTCCGTGTATTTTTGAATGATGGTTTAGTGGTTTCAAAGTGACAATTTATTTTCACTATAGTCAATGTTCACTAGTAAACACCGTATAGTGTGTACTGCAAATTTCGTTTCTAATCAAATATTCATTAACACCGCGGGTTTAACAACACACCAATCGTGTTACGGAATTAAGTATTCAATTAACAAAAGCGATTCCCGCCGCGCCATCTGTCATTGGCGCCGCCATCGCTCACACCGAGGTGGGTTGTAACTAATACAGTACAGTCAACCAATTTGATTCCTATAGGCCATTTCGTACCTTGTCTCAGTGAACGTCAATATGAAAGCCGCTTGAAATCTCATATCATTGTCATTGTGACAAGGTTCTATAGTGGCCTAGAAATCAAATTGGTTGAGTGTACGTTTAGCATAACTGTGACACGCGACTCTGTCGCGCGACAATGACTACCTGTCACTTTTCTTTCAATACCGTGCGAGCAAGACAAGCGACGTTGACTTGCGAGATACGAAGTCGCGTCATGATAAGTTAGCCCTGCCGCACGTCTAGCATAGCGACTCTTTGACGCGCGACAACCGCTTCCTGTCCCTTTTCTGTTTATACCGTGAAAGCAAGAAGGGTGATGCTGAGTCGTGTGACATGTGAACTCGCGGCAAGATATACGCGGCAGGATAATAAACTAACATTTGAAAATGGAAATGGCTTTTCAAGCGAATTTCCTCTTTATTTTGCTTAAAATGTGGTTAGGTACAGTTAGTACAGATTTTTCTTACATTGTGACATGTAAGAAAGAACAGTTTCTGGCATACAAAATATATAAAAAAAAAACAAAAATAAGTCCAGCACAACCGATTGTTTGATCTCACACAGTAAATCTAGTAGGCTTGTGTTATGGGCACTAGACAACGATAAACATACTTATTATAATACTTAAAAACAAATAACATCCATGACCCAGGCGCAAATATTCGAGTTCATCACACAAATATTTGCCAATAAGCATAAGCAGTTGCTTAACCACTGCGCCAACCATAATGCCAATACAATCTAAGTCACATGCGAGTCACATTTTTAGGGTTCCGTAGCCAAATGGCAAAAAACGGAACCCTTATAGATTCGTCATGTCTGTCTGTCCGCCTGTCCGTCTGTCTGTCCGTCTGTCCGTCCGTATGTCACAGCCATTTTTTTCCCAGACTGTTACTATACTGTTGTATACTGTTGAAACTTGGTAGGTAGATGTATTCTGTGAACCGCATTAAGATTTTGATGCAAAAATAAAAAATAATAATAAATATTGGGGGCTCCCCATACTTAGAACTGAAACACAAATTTTTTTTTTCATCAAACACATACGTGTGGGGTAGGTATGGACAGGTCTTCAAAAATGATATCGAGGTTTCTAAAATATATTTTTTCTAAACCGAATAGTTTGCGTGACAGACGCTTGTCAAAAGTTGGTCCCCCCCCCCTCTAACTTCTAAAATAAGAAAATGAAAAATCTAAAAAAAACATATGATGTACATTACTATAAAAACTACCAACGAAAATTGTTTAGAAACGAGATCTAGTAAGTAGTTTTTTTTTAATACCTAACTTTGCACCTAATTTATATGGGGCGCTATACATACCAGGTGCAAACTTAACTTAACCACTTAGGGATGGAAAGTGTTTGTACGGAACCCTCGGTGCGCGAGTCCGACTCGCACTTGGCCGGTTTTTTTAACCTGTAATGTATGTGGTCAAAATAGTTCTTTATTAGCCTACTTTTAAGTTTGCTTTTAAACATATTTATAGGCAGATTTTTTATGGCATCGTTAAGTATATTATAAATAGACACACTCATACAATGTGTTTCTTTCTACCATATATAAAGAGTGGGCCCTGTAACAGGAGCAATAAATTAAAACATAGATTCGTCCCTTGAAACTGAACAATATTTTGTTAAGCAACTTCTGAAAATAACGTGTATTAATTGACATTTTGTAGAATAAAGTTTAGACAAAGAAGCAATGTATTGCGGAATGTCCGATTTTAGTAGAGTGACAGCTATGTCAATGCTCAGGGAATGTCAACGTTCGACGACATACATTGAAAATACTATTTAATTCGTTTGAAATAATATATTTTTTAAAACTGTCTTTTTTTAAAGTTGCTGAAAAAATGTTGTTCAGTTTAACGAGTAAAATCTATGTTTTATTTTTTTGCTTATGTTACAGGACCCACATTGTATATATATATAGTTTTGACGGCAATACCAGACGATTAGGATAACTCGCGTTAAAATTACATATTTCTTTATTCGTTTTGTACAGCCACGTACACTCCCCGTTGCTTAGTACTCAATCGGGATCTTAATTATCGTTGGCATGAGAATATGCAAAACGACCATGATGGAATAAATTACGGCGGCGGGTGTATTTAATAGCATTTTTAGGGTACCATTGTTCGGGAAACATCTGGAAGAATAGAGAGATAATTAAATTAGTAATTGCCATAATTTGCACGATTTATTAAGTGCTCCAGCTTCAGAGATCTAAAGAGAGTTTAATTAGATATTGATGCAAAGGTAAATTATGAAATACAAATGTAATGATATAACTCAATGTAAACAGGACTTGAACCTGCGAACCTACGTAAAAAAATAGAATCGATGAAAGATTATAAGTATGATTATTTCATTTTTTTATAAAACCGGCCAAGTGCGAGTCGGACTCGCGCACTGAGGGTTCCGTACAAATACTCATCCCATCTTAACTGTTAAGTCTGCACCTAGAATGTATGGCGCCGCATACAAATGAGATGCAAAGAACGCAACCGATCACGTTTGTTGTATGGTTAAAAAATATTTATTTTATTCTGTTTTTAGTATTTTTTGTTATAGCGGCAACAGCAATACATCATCTATGAACATTTCAACTATCGACTCACTATCACGGTTCATGAGATACAGCCTGGTCGTAGACGAACAGACAGACAGAGAGACAGACAGACGAACAGTCAGAGGGTCCCTTTTTCTACCCTTTGGGTACGGAACCCCAAAAAAGGTGATTACGCAGACGAAGGCGCAGGCATCTTTTGGAGCCCTCCGTAAGCTGAGCGACCATTTTCCTCGTATTTTATAATTTATCGCACCGATCTTGCTACAAATCCGTCGTAACGAAAGGAAAATTAAAATCCACGAGAGCAATCACTGATTGAAAATTTGAAGAGGCCTTGAAAATTTAATTGATTTTGAGTCAAATTGAGTCAGCTAACACCTAATATTATTGGACTCTCAGTTCCACCCGATGCAGTAGCGCAGTGTAAGTGCATCTGTTGGTAAACCATTCTTTGACATCTCATCACGCCAAAACGGCTGGACGGATTTTAACATATTTTAGTACAGGGATAGCTTGACATCGAAAGATGGTCTTAGAATACTTTTTACCCGACTATGACAAAGAAAAATAATACGAGGACGATTTTGCGGGCATTTTCTAGTTTATACATATATAGCTGCGTCGCGCGATGTTACATGCTCATCCCACGGGAACACAAAATAATTTTTAGGGATAAAAAGTAGCCCATGTGTTAATCCAGGGTGTCAGCTACCTTCATACCAAAATTCATCAAAATTGGTGCAGCCGTTTGAGCGTGAAGATGTAACAAACATATGCATAAATACACTCACAAAGTTTCGCCTTTGTAATATTAGTGGGATAATATTTAAGTGTAAATAAACTTCTAATAGGAGTAGTAATGGCATATCATGAAACAAGTCTACCTAAGTATGCAAATTGAAGGCGCTCTGACTACAGGAAGGGTCACCATTCGCTTTACATAACGACACCTGTAAAATCTATTAAATCTAGTTTGTTAGGCTGAGATTTTCCATTTAGATTCCAAACTGACACCCATTTTAATCTTAAAGCAAGGATTTCTAATAAGAACGCTGTGACCGATGGACAATTTATATTTCCCACAAATGTTCTTCCAACTGATCGAAGTAATCAATTGGACATTTTTAGAATGCCGAAGAATTACGAGAATTGCCCAGTTGATGGATTACGTGACACGTATAGTTTTCTGAAGATGTGGAAAAAATTACATGTACAAATTCAAATGGTACATGCGATGTGTGTAGTTTCAGGAATAGCATTTAATTGCAAGTGAGAGATAATTGATTTTATCTTTGAACTCTTAGAGAGACTGTATACATCTATCTTAGAAACAGCTTATCGTAGAATGACACTTAGAGCACTTAGAGACTTTGTACATCTCTGAGGAATTTAATTAATTTATTTTATTTTATTTATTGCATGTTGTGACGCCTAGACCATATACATCTCTAAGAAATTTATATTTAATCATTATTTTGTTGTAATTCATTAATTTTATTTCATTTTATTGCATGTTGTGACGCCTAGAGACCATACACATATCTAAGAAATTTTGATTCATTAATAATTTTCCTAGAGACTTTATACATCTCTGTGGAATTAACTTCACTAAGTGTATCATATTGCATGTCAAGACGCCTAGAGACTTTATACATCTCTGGAGAAATCATTACTTTGAATTGAATAAATTTTGTATTAATGAGTTACTTCCTTAACATTGATTTGGAGAATCTATACATCTCCTTTACGTTAATAATGTATTTAGTTATACCATAGATCAAACATTATACCATCATAAATATAAATCATTGTTTCAAGTATGATTTACGAAAAAATGACTTACTGTTGAGTTTCTTTCGGCTTTCTTCTCAACAGCGGTCTCCTCTTGGGAAATGCCGGTAGATTCACAATCTGACTTATAAAAGTGCCCTTGTGGCCTACTTACTGAATAAATTATTTCATTTTATTTCATTCCTTTCAGTAGAGAAACAAGTTCTCCGGGAATTCATATTGGCTTTGATCGTTCCGGAAATGCAAATAAATGAAGTGCTCGTCCGGATGGTAGGCTAAGAGGTGGTATTGATTAAAATTAGAACAAAATGAATATAAATGCAGCGAAAATTGAAAAATTTAATTGTTCGGACAGGATTCGAACCTGCTTTTCCAACGGCTTTCCGGGCCAACACTGGCGTCCTCCCAATTGGACCACCGAATCAGATGTCAGAGCCATTGAATTTTCAACCAGTTGCTTCGACATGCCTTAGGGTGGCATCGTAGCGCCAATATCTACCGTAAAGATTTAGACTTTATCGTCGGCACCATCGTCTCAAAGTTGTTGAGAATCGATAGTAACGATGTGCTCTACACCCGAATTACTTATTTTTTATTAAATTTTCATTTCAATTTTCGCTTCATTTGTAAACATTTAGTTTACGTTAGCAGACGTTACTGCTTTAATAAAAAATAAAAAATGAATATATCTACTCTTTCCTATACAATACCGTCAAAAAGTTTATGACAAAACACAATTTATAGTTTCATTTTCATAAGTTCTTCTAAAAAGCATCAAATTCAATTTGCAAGGCAATTATACATTTAGAAAAGACCTGTAGAGGCACAGCTAATAAAGAACGGCAAGGTGTGTTAAAAGCATGATTTGGCCACCGCAGTCGCCAGATCTTTACCCGATCGAGCTTTTATGGGATAAACTCAACCGTATTAGGGTCCGAAAACAATGTCCGACATATGCAACAGGGACAGCTCTATGGGAGATATTGCAATATGAGTGGCAACCCATTAAGCTCTGGTTTCCTAGGATAGCGGTGCCGTCATATATAGCGGTCGTCTCCATACTTCGTACTAGTACGAAGATTCAGACTTGTAGAAAGAATGCCAAGACTGCTCTGAAGTGGAAAGAAAGCGTCGAGGAGGATTTTACGATGAGAATAACGTTAAATTATTTATTATTGTATGCCTTTTTTAAATAAATCCATTGGGCACATTCTTTAAACATAATTTGGTCGTAGGCTCTCGGCCTACGGAATTGCGCACTGAATTTTTTCCTTATTAAAGTAACAGCCTAGACCTACAGTCTACACTCCTAGCCAAACGGCGTAACCACCACATTTTACCCACAATTTTCAACCTTAAGAAGAAATATTAGGTGTATTTTCGTGCTGAATTTAATATAATAATAATGAAGGCTTAGTCGTCTTTTCCAAAGGCTTAGACTGGGATCTCGTTACAATTAATCTAATTAGCCCGACCGGACGGTTGAGGTAATAATAACTACAGTTAGCTGCAAGTGGGGCACTCCTCTTTTTTGTGTTAATCGTTGCCATTGGTGATGTCCCCTGGAACACTCTTTAAGGCTGATTGTCCGTTAAAAAATGCTGATTGTTTTAGATATTTTTCTCTTTGATCAAACATGTTTCTTAACATATTGTCAGTGTTACTACTTAGAACAGGGCTATTAAGATTTATTGGTATGTATTTGAAACCTATAGGTACAGTTTGAGTTTTTTATTGATAGTTTTTGTGTATCTCAAGAACGGTGATAGCTAGACAGTTGAAATTTTCACAGATGATGTATTTCTATTGCCGTTATAACAAAAAATACTAAAAATAAAATAAAATAAATAATTAAGGGGGGGCTCCCATACAACAAAGGGATTAGTTGCGTTAACTTTGCACCTCATTTGTATGGAGCGCTATACATAACAGGTGCAAATTTAACTTAACCACTTAAGGATGGAGTGTTTGTACGGAACCCTCGGTGCGCGAATCCGACTCGCACTTGACCGGTTTATTTTTATTTAACGTACGCAAAACAGTTTTACAATGGTAAAATCATATTTGTCGCTCAGTAACGAGTAACCAATTACCTATCGGCTTTGGCGTTCCGCAGGGTAGCATCCTTGGACCTACGCTTTTTCTTATTTATATTGATGACATTCTCAGACTTAATCTTTGCCGAGCGGTTTAGCTTTAGCGGTTTAGGCGAGCATTTGTTATGCTGACGACACAGTAATACTGTTTCACGGTAAGTCATGGCAAGAGGCAATTTACCTCGCGGAACGCGGTCTAGTGCAAGTTAAGTCTTGGCTGGATAAAAACCTGCTTACCCTAAATGTGGACAAATCTAACTTTCTCACGTTCTCGAAAAACTCTGTTTTGTCCAGTCTCCAGGTTGCAGATCTCAAGATACATTCTAGCCATTGCCAATCCTCCATCACAGCAAATAGTTCTACCCCGTGCACCTGTCCCTCCATAGTTAGATCAGAAAGAGTCAAATATCTGGGCCTTATTATTGATAACAACCTCACTTTCAAGCATCATATTTCTGCCCTGTCTACTAAAGTTAGGAAATGTATTTACATAATGAAGAAGCTTCGAGACTGCACCACAGAAGATGTTCTCCGCCTATATAGTGTATTATGCACTGTGTCAGTCAATCCTGCAATACTGTGTGGCAGTTTGGGGCAGTGCCGCAAAGACCACCTTGTTGCGAGCAGAGCGGGCGCAGCGCGCAGTTATCAAGGTGATGTTTAAAAAGCCAGTACGACATTCTACTGACCATCTGTACTGGGACTCAAAAATCTTGAGGGTTAGGAGCCTTTTCATTCTATACGCGACCACACGAGCTCACAGAGTGATAGTAAATATGTCGAGTTACGCTCAGCTGCTGTCTAAACGCATGTTCAGAGAACCCCTTCCTCACACCACATCCGCATTCGCCCAACGCTCCCCTGCTTATATACATTTACGCATCTACAATAACATCTGTAAGAAATTTAATATTCACCAGTACACTACGGGAAAGGTTAAAGCCATTGTGAAAAAGTGGCTAGTGTCCTTATCTTACCTCGACACGGAGGCTCTTCTTCTTTGCGCTACTCAGTAACACACATATACTCTCATAAACACACACACACACACAAACACACACACACACACACACACACACACACACACACACACACACACACACAAACACACAAACACACAAACACACAAACACGCAAACACACAAACACACAAACACACAAACACACAAACACACAAACACACAAACACACAAACACACAAACACACAAACACACAAACACACAAACACACAAACACACAAACACACAAACACACAAACACACAAACACACAAACACACAAACACACAAACACACAAACACACAAACACACAAACACACAAACACACAAACACACAAACACACAAACACACAAACACACAAACACACAAACACACAAACACACAAACACACAAACACACAAACACACAAACACACAAACACACAAACACACAAACACACAAACACACAAACACGCAAACACGCAAACACGCAAACACACAAACACGCAAACACGCAAACACACAAACACACAAACACACAAACACACAAACACACAAACACACAAACACACAAACACACAAACACACAAACACACAAACACACAAACACACAAACACACAAACACACAAACACACAAACACACAAACACACAAACACACAAACACACAAACACACAAACACACAAACACACAAACACACAAACACACAAACACACAAACACACAAACACACAAACACACAAACACACAAACACACAAACACACAAACACACAAACACGCAAACACACAAACACACAAACACACAAACACACAAACACACAAACACACAAACACACAAACACACAAACACACAAACACACAAACACACAAACACACAAACACACAAACACACAAACACACAAACACACAAACACACAAACACACAAACACACAAACACACAAACACACAAACACACAAACACACTAACACACAAACACACAAACACACAAACACACAAACACACAAACACACAAACACACAAACACACAAACACACAAACACACAAACACACAAACACACAAAGACAAACACAAACACAAACACAAACACAAACACAAACACAAACACAAACACAAACACAAACACAAACACAAACACAAACACAAACACAAACACAAACACAAACACAAACACAAACACAAACACAAACACAAACACAAACACAAACACAAACACAAACACAAACACAAACACAAACACAAACACAAACACAAACACAAACACAAACACAAACACAAACACAAACACAAACACAAACACAAACACAAACACAAACACAAACACAAACACAAACACAAACACAAACACAAACACAAACACAAACACAAACACAAACACAAACACAAACACACACACAAACACACACACAAACACACACACACACACACACACACACACACACAACAGGTTTCTTCAACAGGCTTCAAACTGCAGGTTTTAAATATGTACACCAATAAATCCCAATAGCCCTGTTCTAGGTACTAACATCAATAATATGTTAAGAAACATGTTTGATCATAGAGAAAAATGTCTAAAGCAATCAGCATTTTAAGAAATGTAGCCGCCGCTTAAGAAATGTAGGCCTTCTATAACTACTCTTTTACACCGTTTGTACATTAAAAATGGCACTATTCATTCCTTCAATAAAGAATATATATATACTCACCTCTAGGCATGTGTGTGATAACGTTATGGGCCCGGCAACGTACACAATCAGCGTTCAATTATCCGGTGTTTGACATCAATGGACGCAGCACCTACGAAAACAAACTCACCACCAATAATGTAGGCAATGATAACATATCATTTTTTAAGACAGGTTTTTGTACAGATATACATGTAAAATCATATAAAGGACAAACACCGGCCAAGTGCGAGTCTGACTCGCGCACCGAGGGTTCCGTAAAAAACTTATCCCATCATAACTGGCCGGAGGAGGTGCAAATTTAACGCACCGATCACTTTTGTTGTATGGGAGCCCTTTAAATATTTATATTATTTTGGTTTTTAGTATTTGTTGTTATAGCAACAGAAATATACCATCTGTGAAAATTTCAACTGTCTAGCAATCACGGTTCATGAGATACAGCCTGGTGACAGTATCGAGCAAAAAACGGCAAAAAAATCTGTCTGTCTGTCTATCCGTCTGTCTAATCGTCATAGTTAGACAGTTGACATTTTCACAGATTAGGTATGAATTTCTGTTTCCACACACAGAAGAAGAAAGTTAAAAATGATTAGTTGTACGGAACCCTCGGTGCGCGAGTCCGACTCGCATTTGGTCGGTTTTTTTATTCAGGTATATAATCAAAATCATTTATGCCTTTTCCATAAAATCATGTACTAATATCTGGAAATCCATGTTTACCTACGTTACTTGCATTTTTTCGAGATTGTGTGAATTAATTGTTTACTGACTTTGAACCTGTTTGTTATTCTTAAATGAAAGTAAATTAAATGTGCTACAACTTTATGTCAATAACTTTTCTGTTATGATAAGCGGTTTCGCCAATATTTTCATCCGAAAGGCAGCACAACTTTAATATTGACCACTTTCAGGAAAAATACGCCATATTATTCGAAGTAATAGTCCTGTAGAGTGGCCCCTATAGTGTAAAGAACTGCAGTTTGGCTTAAATGGTTACAAAATCTCTAAAAACATAACCCAAGAAGTGAAAACTGTTCAAAATTTGCCAGTTTTTTGCGCACTGCGCAGCGAGCACAAGTTCCTACTCTAGAAGCTGCGAAGTAGGATGAACACTGCGCCAACCATTGGCGTATCTAACATTATTTTTCAGGGGGGGGGCTGGGCCTAATATCAAATACTACAACTAGATCTTGCTTTGCAATTTTAACGTTCACTTCTACTGGGTTTTTCAGTCCAATCCAATCTCTCAGTGCCAATGGTACTAAGATGTACCTACTCTAGTTAAGTATTTTTCCTCGAACGAATAAATTGCTGTTATGCGAGTAGCGATATCGAGTTCCAAAGAGCGATAATTGTCCTACAAAGAGAATTCGCCAACTGATCGGAGACTGCTACAATTGTATTACAGAACCATCTTGAATTGGGAGAGAAAAAGAATATCCGCAAATGGTTCGGGTTATTCAAACCTATCGGGTTATACAGAAGAAATAGAATTCTTCCTTAACTCCTAACCATTAAAGAGTTGTAAACCTTCCATCATAATAAGATGATGACTACCAGACGCAAATACCTGAATAACTTTATGAAATAGACTAGCTTTTGCCCGCGGCTTCGCTCGCGTAAACACATATCTGCTGTCCACCCACTTAATATAAGTTGAAGTAGCTTAATGCGAGGCCGAGAGGCCGAGCTCCGCGTAGCACCAAAGGTGCGGAGCGTCCCATGGAAGTCACCCACCCACTTAATATAAGTTGAAAGTAACTTAATGCAAGGCCGAAAGCCGAGCTCCGCGTAGCACCGAAGGTGCGGTGCGTGCCAAGGAAGCCACCCACCCACTTAATATAAGTTGAAGTAACTTAATGCAAGGCCGAAAGGCCGAGCACCGCGTAGCACCGAAGGTGGGAGCGTCCCATGGAAGTCGCCCACCCACTTAATATAAGTTGAAGTAACTTAATGCGAGGCCGAAGGCCAATAACTTTATGAAATAGATGAAAAACATTGTACTTACCGCTTACAACATTTGAGGGTTGCCCCTGACTTCCCTGGGAGCCCATCATCAGATCCCAACATGGTGAGAATGGGACCACCTCAGGAGTATACTATTTAATAAATTAAAAAAATTGAGAATGGGTGCACATTCGGAATAATCGCGTAACATACAAACAGAAAACCACTCCCAGAATAAAATAGCAAATAAATATTTCGTAACAAATCTATATTTTTCTCATCTAGGACCAACTGCTATTTCCAGAAACACTAGAACTTCAATTTTTAATTTATTAACCAATTCGGGCGCCTTATCTTGAAAATGCTGGGCCAGCCCGATGTACAACGCTTCCATACTTGGACCTAAAATTGTATCATCCCGGCTCTTTAACCATTTCTTGAAATCGTCCATGAAAGTCTCAATTGGTTCATCTTTATTATTGACATAGATGTGGTCTAAATCTGATAAGATTGACTGAAGAACAAGACTATCAGTCTCCACTGAATCTAATAATGCCAACCTTTTTTGGACTACCTCTGTTATCGACAATATTACCTCCCTTCCAAATGATTCAACAGCCATCATGTCGTTTAGAGTCTCTTGGAAGTTTGTCATAGTTGTATCACCTAATTCCGTAAACACTGGAGAGCGTAGAAAAGTTTTTTTGAATCGGTCTAAAAAGAAATATAATCTAGTCTCGTTTATCGTTTTCATTAAGTTTAGCAGTTGCATCAAATGAATGCTAGCGTCATATTGATACGGACAGATTAAGAAATCCTTGCAGAGTTTTGTCTGGTATTCTTTTTCAATATTAACTATCCCAAGAACGAGTGATTGTCTCAATGTCATCTTCGCCAGTTTCTCATTTTTATCGGAAGCTGTTTCAATGAGTTTGATTGTTTTTTCAATAAAACTGGCGCTGCTTTTCTTAAGAATATTATTCCACGAATACACTTCATTTTCTCGGTCCGCTTCTTGGACAATATTTTTCACGTGTTTGATACTTTTCAAAACGTTCTTAATCAAGCACAACTCGTCATCGAGAACACCATCAAACACTGCTCTAACAACATTAGTTAAAGCTAACAGATAATCGATTATGAAACTCTCCTTCTTGTCTCGACAAAAATGCGTGTCTTTACAAGGTTTTGATCTTCTTATAACATCATATAGCTTATCGAAGTGGCTTTCCATGTGTCTTCTTCCACTTTTTTCTAAGTCGATGACGTCGTCTCTAAAATATTGTGCCAGGACCTCGGCAACTTCTTTGCCTACATTTATGGAGCCTTTCATGTCGATTTTCACTGCTTCTGCAGCTGAAAAGAAAACAGTTTATGAGTCTCCGTTTTGTGAACCCTATCGGTCGTACATGCAAGTATGCACTATGCATGTTTACTTATCATTGACACAGGTTAACTACTTATTTGTATATTAAGCTCCTAAATGTCGTAATAGTAAACAAAATGATTTACCTACGTAACAACCCAGGCACAGTTATGACTAATTAAGGTAAACAAATACTTACATATTTATATATTTACCGATGAGAATGATCCTAGCGCTATTTAAGAGACTACCTACTTAGGTAGGACCTGTTTCGGCATGGTTATGTACAGAAATAGAGCATTTGCAAAAGAAAATAAAGGTCACTTAATTTCATACACTTTACAAATTGGTCATTTTCATTATACAATCTTCTAAACTAATTAATTCTTCTAATCTTCTAAATTCTAGCAGTGAAAGGGAATATCACAACAGTGAGTTAAAACTACGTGAATACAATCCGAATTTCCTTATTTAAGGTGATAGTATCTTGAGAAGTTTGAAATCGGTATAAAAAAGTACGGGGCCCTTTTATTTCTTGAGCAGTATAAATAGACTGATACAGAACTAACTGTAAAAACACAACAAAAATTTCATGTTAATCAAATATGCCATAGAACTGCGAGAATACTTGGAAATGACAAAAAATCTATCTATCAGCCGCAGTCCGCTGCTGAACATATACCTCCCCATTAGCTCGCCACAAGGTGCGATCCCGTGCAAAACGCATCCATCGACTCACTGCGACCCAAACGAGGTCATCTGACCAGATTCGGGGGCCGTCCCACCCTGCGCTTCGCCACTCCAAGACTTTGCTGCCCCAACGGCTATCCCTTCTCCGGGTTATAGCCCGCCCATTGCCACTTCAACCGTGCAATCCTGTAAGCTATATCGGTTACTTTGGTTCTGCGGATATCCTCGTTTCCTCGTCTATATGTCAGAAATGAGAGTCAGAAAATAACACCAAAACAAATGCTCGTGAGTAATGCCGAAGCTAAAATTAAAGTGCATATTTTATTTTATTCTTACCAGCATATATAAACAAACAATACTTTAACCACATATTGCGAAGTTGGCAGATTGTGTGACGAAATACTTATTTTATTTGAGAAATAAAATGAATAGTCGGAGCAATATTTTAGGCCGTCCGCAAACTGATATGTTATTTCGCAAATAAAAAGACTTCCACTTTTTACTGGAAAGGTAAGTAAGTCCATCTAAGTTTAATAACTCGTAATAGAAAAAGAGAGAGAGAGATTGCAAAAAGACTAGTCGACACCACGAGGGACCGAAGAGCTGGCAGCTTCCTCGCTCAACGTATTAGCGTTGCTATTCAGCGAGGAAATGCTGCCAGCGTCTTCGGGACCATGCCAAAGGGGTCCGACTTTTTAAGGCTTTTTAATATTAAATTTACTCCGTTTTAGCATATTTTTTAGGTATAGGTAGTTAGGTTCTTAGTTTATAGTTAGTATTAATTTCTGTTTTATTGTTGATTATTTTGTAACTAATTGTTGAATAAAGGTACCTATATATATAACACGTAAATCTTCATAATAGTACATTAACATTACCTCGGGCGGTGAATTCTCGATTGCTAAGATGTTTGTGGCACGGACCGAAGGCGAGGGCCATACGTATTCGATCTGGGGCTTTATGAATTACCGCCTATAGTTTGTCTGAAGTTTTACGCCTCGCCTTAGCGAGGAAGTGAGGTTACGCGCCTAGCGGGCAGAATATCCCATTTACGGCCTAAGGTGCCCTAAATGTATTTAAAACCATATTAATTGCGGGCATGTCTTAGTAGGCTAGTAGGTATCTAATCGATATGTACAGTGGAATAGAATAGAATCTTTATTGCGTTTTTGCTTAAGGGGTACTATAAAGTGTGGAAAACCAATCGGGACAAGGTTTTCTTTTCTAACTTATCAGGTCACGTGTCACATTAAAGGTGATAAAGCTTATTCCAAATACCTCCTAGGTATACATATACTACCTTTCCTACTAATAGGTATAATACCGCTCGCCGCTTGTTGAAAAACTGAAAAGAAACCCTTTATTATTTTTGTGGCTTTAAGCTTTAAGTACCTATAAAATGTTAATTGAATTTTATATGGACCTATGTGCCAAACAAATTGTAATAATTACATAAATACTTTTAATATAGGTATCTAAATACATAAGTATAGATATAGTTATACTTTTCAAATGTATGCTATCAATAGGTACGTTAAAAGTGTGCAACAGCTCTTAAATTCATTGGTACCTACAGTACAATAAATAAATATTTATAAATCTCATACATTTGCACACGTGAATATATAATAAATAGACTTTGCGATATTTTATATTTCATTGCTATCGACACTGCATATTATGATTTGTCGTAAATTTTTAAATTGTTTGTTGTTGTTACCGTGTGTGTATTGTGGTTACCGATAGTGTGTGTTTTTTTTCGAGTCTGTAATATTAAATAGGGATTGTTGTAGGGGTCCCTTTGGGTACGAAAGCTAAAAAAACAACGCCGCAACATTACTCGTCGATGTCGCATAGCCGGTTTAAACCACACCCAAAAAAAACGCGTATTTAAACTATAAGGTGTGCTCGCAACTTCCTCTACACGAATAAATACACATACCCTTTGCTAATAGAATGGATAATGAACATGCTAGAACAAAGAATCATAAGACTAGCAGAAAACAAAGATCAGCAAGCGCTAGTCGTGAGAGGATAGTTGCAAGGAGGAGTCCTCTCACCCCTTTTATGGAACCTAGTGGTAAATGATCTGATAACAATACTAAACGAGAGTCATTTCACGACCATAGGATACGCGGACGACCTTGTCATACTTATCAGTGGACTGGTAATAAGCACACTGTGTGATCTTACACAAACAGCACTAAAAATACTAGAGAAATGGTGCAAGGAGAATGACCTATCGGTAAACCCCAAAAAAAGACACAATTCTCTTCACGCACAAACGTAAACTGGGGTCATACGAAATGCCAAGCCTTTTTGGTACGAAGCTTACACTCTCCAAACAAGTGAAATATTTAGGGATAACCTTAGATGACAAACTGATCTGGAAGAAACATCTTGAGAACAGATTTAACAAAGCCACAGTCGCCTTCTGGCAATGTCGAAGAATGATAGGCAAGAGGTGGGGTCTTGCCCCACACATCATTTTGTGGCTATACAAGACGGTAATAGTACCTATGATCAGCTAAGGAGCAGTAGTATGGTGGCCCCGAACGCAACTAGCATGTGCGATTGCCGGCGCCTGCAAAAAATACAAAGACTAGCATGCACGGCAACAACAGGCTGCATGAGGACTACCCCTACAGCAGCACTAAAGATAATGCTAGGTCTCACGCCACTGCACATACACATACAAAGAGAAGCAGCCGCCAAGGCGATGCGACTAAAAAGCCAAAATCTATGGACGAATAGCAATACCAAACACACAAAAGATCTACAGTGATATGATCACAAAATTCCCTATAATGGAAGCACCAAATACGAGAGAAGCACGCATATTAAAAATTAAAAGTAATATGGCCGTAATTTGTATTATTGTCGTGTACCTATATTTTATCGTTGAGTTTTTCTTAAGCACTGTTATATTATATTTGTATTTGAAACTACCTACTTGACACATTCGTTGTGAATGTGGAAGAATGGCATTCTGGGAAGGATTAGTTGGCCACTCGGAAGTATTTTCCATAACACTTGCTTTGGAAGTCTTTGGACGATGGGATCCGAACAAAATTGGGTATTTCGGCTTTATCTTCTTTAAAAACGCTAATAGTTTCGGTAAATTACTTATCGTCTCCAAATATTTATAACAAATCCTTTTTCGTTTTAATGCAGGCTTTTAGCATTGAATAAGTACTCCAAATTGGGCTTAACTATCTTGTTTTCGATATTTCTATAAAGTAAAACAACAGTAGGTATGTATTCTCCACAAAACAAATTAACGTTGTTTACGTGAATTGTGAAACTTCCAACTTTTTAATTATTTATTTTTATCTCGGGTGCGTTCAGAAATTACAATCTTATGTTCCAACTTTTATGACAAATAAATATTAAAATTTGTGTTGGATTTAATATATTATTTACTAGTCAAAATATGTAAATGAAACTGAAATACTTACTATTAATATATATAAACATATTCATTCAACATACAATAAAGTGTAGAAAAAATAAAAACGTAAAAATCTGTAACCACAAACCAGGTTTCTGAACGTGATATTGTAGGTGTATTTTTTTTTAAAAGAAGTATTCAGACGTACATATGATTTTAGCTGGCCTGACCAGATCGCCCTTTATTAGCGTGCGTTGATTGGTTATTCGAAGATTTATCGACTGATAAAATCAGTCACGCGTTGAAGGAGTCTTAAATATAAGAAAGTTACATGCACCACAGAGAATCAAAATCGTCGTGTTCGAAATTCAATGACTTTTGCACGCTAGCGGATAAAATAGACTTTTGCACGCAGATTTCGCCCTATAAACGGAGGTTTTCCGAGCGAGTGAGGTGAAAACACCTTATCAATTTAGGTATAACAGATAGCCCTCTATGCAGGGCATGCATGATGGAGGAAGAAGAAACCACCAGACATATTCTACTAGATTGCAAACAGGTAGAAGCATACAGGACGAAGTACCTAGGATCTCCAAGTACCGTAAACGACGCCACAGCAACATAAAAGCTTTGATAAGGTTTGTCGAGGAGTTGGGGTGGTTGGAGTAGCGCTACCCCCTTTTCACGCAAAATAGGCACGTTGGATGTAGACTTGCGGAAAATGCCCAGCGCAACTAACTAACTAACTAACACATGCTAACACATACCCTTTTTTGCGTAGTCTTAGTCGGGTAAAAAAATCATTTGTTTAACCATTCGTGTATGTCAGTAGAGCAAGGAATTATGTCAGGATTGCTAACAGGCTACCAAAAAAAATCGGTTTAGAAATTTAGAAGTGATGAGGGCACACTTTTTTTAATGTGTTCCATTTACATACATTCTCTTTATTTATAGTACACATGCGATGCGAGGTTTCTATTCCTAACGACATCTAGTGTGGAGTAGCAGTACTACTGAAGATACGGTGCCAGACCGCAGTGGTCCTGTATTGAACAGAGTTCAAAAGAGGATCTCAAATCGAAGTCGAAATGGTTTCCTTACATTATGTTCCCCGATTTAGTCGAAGATGGCTGCGCCGGTTTGTATTATTTTTTGTTGTTTGTAGTCGATTCCATTGATATAATTTGCTGAAGGATTGTGAAAAATTGCGGGAACTCGGCAACAATTATCGGCACACCGGCTGTCCCAAATCAAAACCTAATAAGTGCATTTAGCGAAATTTTACAGGAGAGGCAAATAAAGACTTTGTTGAAAAAAAACACCCACAGAGACCTTTTGCACACAAGACTTGTTACCATTTAGAGAAGTATACCTTGCTTTACAAGACGCATTAGTCAAACTAAATTTATGTGTAATTTTACAAGTTTTATGTGCCTTACTAACGGCTGACTATAAAAACTAGACAGAAGTGTTATGTCAATTCCCATATAAAAAGCTAGCAAGTGGTCCTACTAAGTTTTTGAATTGGTTCCTTTTGAGGACTAATTTCATATCCGTAACATAAAACCTAGCTAATAAAAGTATAATTAGGAAATTGGATTAGGTTTTTTATTTGTTTAACGGAAAACTTGTATAAATTTTTGAAACTTGTAATATCTAATTTTTTTAATGAAAAACATTTTTTATTTAAACCATTGATACGAAGATCAAAGCTTAAAGAAAAATAAAAAAGTAAGTTAGTTGGTGGAGGTCGCTAAGGTGTAATAAACAATGCAATCATTGACACACAAAGCATAAGGAAAAAATCGATAGGTTGCTTGGGAGTTAGGGTAGCGAAGTGGTTAACGCAATCCAGAAGTACCGGGTTCAATTCCCGGTCTCTTTCAACAGGTAACTCATTTTTCAATTTTTCTTTAAGCTTTGATCTTTGTATCAACGGAAAACTTGTAGTATTGCAATCTACTTATAGTAGGTATACATTAATCAGGAATTACTGAATACTAGCTTTTGCCCGTGACTTCGCCGCGTACACTTGCGTTGAAAGCAGCTGCCTACT
The DNA here is from genome assembly GCA_905147355.2 of Apotomis turbidana. NCBI lineage: Eukaryota > Metazoa > Arthropoda > Insecta > Lepidoptera > Tortricidae > Apotomis > Apotomis turbidana. Next base: position 55,527,879 of record LR990280.1, on the reverse strand, counting down.
GAGCCGACGGTTCCGAGTTCGAATCCCGGCAAGTGCAAATATTTGTGTGATGAGTTCGAATATTTGTGCCTGGGTCATGGATTTTATTTGTATTAAAGTAGGTATGTATTTATATATAATATAGGTATGTTTATCGTCGTCAAGTGCCTATAACCTATACAAGCCTACCAGAGCTTTTTTAGTTCCACGAACTAGATCGATGTGTGTGAGGTTGTCTGATATTAATTTATTTAACTTTTACATTTTCTTTTACCCACTTAAGGGGTAATTTCCGGAATAAAAACGATTATAAACTACCCGTGTGCTTATTTTACGCAGATTTATTTAGGCGTTTTAGCGGATTCTGTAACAAACATCCGAACTTTCACATTAATATTTGTAAAATTAGAGGATCATAATAAAACAATAAAAATATATTGAAAAACTAATAAAAAGTAGCAAGAGGCTGTAAGTTTGTTCCATGAATTAAATTAGTAACCGCTTATAGTTATATCGTCGGGGATAGTGCAATACCGCGTAAATAACAGCTGTCGATAAAGTTCTCATTTCAATAAAATACTTAGCATTTGTTTGAATATTGATTCGTATCTACACTTCGCAGTATTGCACTATCCCCGACGATATACGTTTTTAATGTAGTACAGTCAGCATCGGAAGCCACTAAATGGAATTGTGTTTCTTCATTTTCAGATGCCTATAGCATGACATAATTATAAAAATGCTGTTGTATAAATGCACATCGACATGGTTTAATATAGGTAATATATCTAATGTTTACGGATATTTATACGACAGTTTCATACATAACTTATGATACCTACTTTATAGTAGACCTGTGTATTGGTATAGCTTTTCGTTACTGACTGTACTCATAACTACTATGCCTATAAACCCTACACCATACGTCAAAAGCTCCAGCAAGCACAGGCAGCCAGCTATTAATTGGGGTAGAAATGCATCAATGATAGAACATTCTATTTCAAGTTTCTAACGACATTTAGTTTGTAATGTACCTACTTCAGAAAAGGGGCGCCAAAAATATTAAATGGCGACCGTTAACGCCAACTTCACTCATTACTGACTAGCTAAGTTTTATTTATTGTAATATTTGAATTCCTTGTTCTACACTTCGGCAGTTTTTAAAATCAAAAACCCAGTATGGGGCAATTTCGGATTTAAAAACCTAGCAAGTTCCGGTTACAAATTAAAAAACCTAGTATATGCCACATTTAATAGGTTTTTGGACTTGGAAATGTTACTTACTAGCATTTTGAATTTGATATTTGCAAGTAAGATATGCACTTGCTAGGTTTGATGGGTCTCATAACTTTGATTCTAATTGTGATAGCAATACAGGTGTTTTTGCATTCGACGCAGCTCAAAATTTGAGGCAGGTTTATTGGAAAAACGTATTTTACCAAAAAATGTCCCTTGCTAGGTTTCGATTTGGGACAGCCGACACCTATGATATAGTTTTTTATTCTAGTTGTTTCTGTAGACTATCGTGATAATAGCGATGTAAAATCGAGGTTACGTGTGCGAGGGCGTAGTGATTATATGCTCTTTGTGCGAGGGTATACGAGATATGGCCAGCGACAGCCCGTCTACCACAACTAGGTTTCGCGTGAGCGTCAGAATGGCGGGTGTACATCAACAAATGGAGCTGCGGTATACGTCAGGAGTTAGTGCTAGCAATGTGCCAAATGTGCGCCAAAATTGGAGCAATGTGCTCTTTAAGCTCCAGAGATATTTAAGAAATTAATGACGCCCGCCATTCTGATGTCAGGTCAGCGGGCGCATTTCCAGTTCTAGCTAATGGCTGCCTATTCAAGAGTGAAACTACTGCCTAAGGTTAGTGCTCGCAATGTGCTTCCACATTTATGAAGCACAATCAAATTCAGAGAACGGATAAAGAGTAATATGGAATCACTTTATAGGGTTCCGTACCCAAAGGGTAAAAACGGGACCCTATTACTGAGACTTCGCTGTCCGTCCGTCTGTCACCAGGCTGTATCTCAAGAGTGGTGATAGCTAGACAGTTGAAATTTTCACGGATGATGCATTTCTATTGCCGCAAATACTAAAAATAAAATAAAAATAAATATTTAAGGGGGGCTCCCATAACAAACTTGTTGTACCTGTACCTATATATATAATTATTATTAATTTGGCAAAGAATCATCGGGAATATAGTTCACACTATTGCGGTTCAGAAAAAAAACAAAAAGAGGGACATATATTTATTGGACATTTTTAAGTAAATTTTTTAAGCAACGTCTCCGATTTCTAAATGGTTCATTTTTATGGTCCATATTTTGTTTCAACCTGTATGTTACACCACTGTTAATAAACCTGGAACCTGTCTCCGGATGGTTAAACGGTTAACAAGTTAAGCCCAACATTAGAAACGTGTGTAAAAGTGTAATCTCATAAGAAGGTTAAGTACGTAGCATACAAAGTGATGCCAATTGAGTCAATTGCATTAGACACAAGAACTGAAAACCCATACAAATGTCGTTTTTTTTTTAGTTGCCACTTTATAAAGGTTGCTACCGTGATGTTTAACGCGATCGTTGCCGGTATTTTCAACCGACTACAAAAAAGGGACTCCATGTTTTTTTTTAATGTCTTTCGCTTATTTAACCTAAACCCCGAATATTGAAAAAATAGATGACGGGGTCCATGAGGAACCAATGGAGAAGAAGCGCCATTGTATTTAGCGGACTTATACCGAACTAACGCCTGTGGCTGCAACTGAACCAGCTTATGCAACAATCCGATAGATGACGCTACTTGCGCAGCGCGCGCTGCTTTTATCAGTTTCTCTGTAATAACTCAAAATAACACTAGATTGATGGTGAAAACTACCTGATCCTACTTCAATTTAATGTTTTAATGATTCAAAGTGATAAGTAGTGAGATTTAATATAATATTTTCGCAATATTCATACAAAACTACGCACACGTTCCATATATATATATATATATATTAGGTACGGAACCCTTCATGCGCGAGTCGGACTCGCACTTGCCCATTTTTTTTTTGTAAAGCGCCTGTTATTTTGTGTGTGCCTAAACTGCCCGCAATGAAAATGTGATGTCGTTATTTCAAATAAGCAGGCGTTTATATTTATTCAATTCTATATTACTCTTTAACGACTCTCTGAATTTAGAATTTGGATTTTGGAATTCGACAGTACTTTCAGTTCACCCTTGAGTAGGCAGCCATTAGCTAGAACTGGAAATGCGCCCGCTGACCTGACATCAGAATGGCGGGCGTCATTAATTTCTTAAATATCTCTGGAGCTTAAAGAGCACATTGCTCCAATTTTGGCGCATTGCTAGCACTAACTTCTGACGTATTCCGCAGCTCCATTTGTTGATGTACACCCATCATCCTGACGCTCACGGCTTCGCGACATAGCATCGCTTCACTCTCTCACAGTACTGCCAAGAAAGAGATTGGTAATATATTATCTCGCGCCAGAAAGAGTCGCGTGTCAGTTGTGCCAGAGGTGCTTTAGGCGCCGTATGCTACCTTAACACGTTCGCTGCGATATAAGGTTAAAAGACCCGATGCATGTGCTCCCACTCTGTGCGGAGGTGAGAAACGGTGAATTTCCTCTGGTGCGGCGGCTGTACTATGAGTATTTCTGCATGTACAAAAGAGACAAGTATAGGTTTGAGTTTAGGACCTTAAGGACAATTCAATAAAGCATTAAGATTGTGCTAAGGTTTTTCGGCCCGATTGCGCACTGGCTGATATATTTTTCGATTCCTTGCGGGTACCGGGTCGAAAGGCCCATCATAGATTACAAGGTCTTTCCGCCCCCTCCCGCACTGTTGTAGATAATTGCATTGTTTACTTCCGATTAGTGTTGTGACTGTGACGTAATTGTCGCGAATGGACGTATATTACGATAGTACATAATTCAATATCTCCTAGTGTCTGTGTACGTTTTGATGTGGCTTAAAGCCGTTAATAATGTATCGACCAAATAAATGATGTAAGCGATGTTAAAGCTGCGTGGGGCACTCACCTCACCAGCCGAGAAACAAATAAAAATGTAAAAAATAACCTTTCTGTGTGGAATGTAAGAAACGATTAATGCTTGTTATATTTCTATAAGGCCCATATCTATTTCTTATTAAACGATATTATAAATAATATGTCGATAAGTTGTTGCCCATCACTAATAACTCTATTTTTTCCTGTTATTCAGTGCGGTTTCGGGTTGTAAGACCTTACACCTTTACATATTTATTCCTCTTAAGTAAATAGCAGGAACCCGGAGCGAGGCAAACACTAAGATAACCAACTCGTCTACTAATGATATTGATAGGTAGTTATCGAACATTTTAAGTTTTCGCATAGTTACAGTCTTTAATATCCGTCAATACCTTACTAGGCCTATGAGCCCTACAACGCACTGCTGGATAGTTTAAGTAACAGGCCAATCGGCCTTTTAACGCACCATACGAAAAAACGTCAGTTTCGGTCCCGCAGCGAACGTGTTCACCGATGCCACAACTTAGCGCGACCAGCGACGAGGCGAACGCTTGAGCAACATCCGAGCGCAAGTCATACAGCCCGACACAAAAGAGTAGAAAATAAATGAGGGCGCCACTTCCTTCGCAACTGTCACATTTTTGACGTAAAGTGCTTGAATATGGTAACAATTTTGTATGAAAAATTTTAGTTCCTTTTTCATCCGTTTTCTACTCTTTTGTCGGGCTGTACACGCTTGAGCGACATCCGAGCGCAAGTTATACGCGTGAGCGAGACACGTACCGCGCATCGCTGCCGCTGTCGCGCAGTCGTGGCACGGTGGTGATACGGTTAGCGCAGTTTGTAGTGCACCTGCCTACTGAGCCCGAAGTCCTGGGTTCGAATCCCGGCCAGGACAAAAATATCATGTATGTATATGCAGCAGGACCCCATGTAATTATGGTTTGGGTCCTAAATAATCGAGTTGGTATATATTTCTACCTGTCGATATATGTACTTTAAAATTTCTACCTTTGCAAATTAATGAAAAAAAAAGTCTGTGCCAGCGGGGCCCTTTGTTATTAATTGTAAGTTTACAGACTAAATGAATTACTATTCATGGAGCCTCTTATTTCTACCTTCAAAATAACTTTTCACTACACCCTAGATAGAAATACGCGTTCGAAGATTTTGTCCTTCTAGCAGGGCCCTTTGGTATTTAGTGACTTACATGACCCCAGGTCATTTTAAAAAACAGCCGGTTATTTCTACTACTTACTGAATCAATTATTACCAACTCGGTAGTAACAGGTTTTCAAGAAAAGAAAATATAAAACATGAAACATGAAACATGAAACATCTATCTATTATACTATTATAAAATCCTTTTGTATTGAAAATTTATTTTCTATGGAGGGAAGTCATGATTTCAGGAAAAATCTCGATAGCGTGATGCAGGGTCGTCATTTGTTACGTATGGGCGCGCGGTGCCATGCCAGCCTGGCGCCATCTGTTTTCAAAAAAACCTTTGTCCTCGCATCACGCTGAAACGGCTGGATAAAAAGTAACCAATTTTGGTACATGAATAGCTGAACATCCAAAGATGGTTATAGGATACTTTTTATTATGATTAATAGTTATCTCTGAGAACACGAATTCCATGAAGTATTTTCCTTAATGTGTAACCTTATAATGACAGCGTTTGTGATTTTGAATTTAGAACGACGCGACCCCCGCTTGGTTCTTACGTGAACAAAAACTAAAAAGTATGAATTCGACATAATACCTTCGCGCGGCCCACCGATATTAACAATAAGGTTAAGGTTGTTTGAGGCGTTGAGTTACGGAAACCGTGTTAGATATATAGAAAAGATGGCGCCAATAGTCGACCAACACAGACGAAAATATGAGTGCAATGTTCGTTGTAAATTAGCTCATGCTCAAAAAAAAAAACATACATTTCTTTAAAAACACAATTTGCTACAATAGGAACTAATTAATGCTCTTTTATTGAATATGCAATTATATTCTTCTGTACTTAGTTTGTAAGTATTGACCATAAAAAAGCCCGGAGACGCAATAAAAAATGTTAATGAATAAAACCGATTTTTTAATGCCATTTTATCGAGTGTAATTGAAATAAAAGTATTTCGAATCAATTTAAGCAAATTAAATACAATTTTAAATATGTTTTACCAACCAAAATTTAGAACATTAGGCGAAAATTTCTGTATTGTTTGTGTTTGGCCTAACTTACTAATAAGGTAGCGAAATGTATAATAAACGATAAATAAACGATACTTATATTTAGCAACAACTTTGCATCTATGCAGTTTTTTTATATATAAAATTTATTCAAAGTAATAAAATATATCATTATTTTTTTTGTTTTTAACGGTGTGTTGAGATTTTGTTCTCAATGACCCAATTTTCCGCTAGATGGCGTTGTTTCTTTGACAAAATCTCCATACTAGCGGCAGCATCGCGCTGTTAAGATTTTTCCTGAATTAATAACACCAGCTCCATACATGTAAAGATTGTAAAGTTTTGGAGCCATTGATGGGTCCCTTTGACACCGAGGCCAAGGATTCACGCACGTCGTTGCGTGCCTGTGACTGTGACACCGATTCGGCACAAGCTAGGGTGTACCTAGCTGTGATGGGTTAACCTGGACTTTGAGAACTACTACCGAAGTTGTTGAATACTGATGGCATACCTAATATAAGCAGCAGTGTATCAGTTATTGAGAGTTGCTTGCTGCTCGACAATGTATGCATTTTGTATGAAAAACACCCATGATTCGAGACAAGACAAAATTATTAAATTTACAATGTAGAAAGAATTTCACCTAGCCGGGATTTGAACCCAGAACCTACTGAAATAATAACCGTGTCATCTCATGCATTTTCCTTTGCTTCCTTATTCATTATACCACGGATAATAAAACAGTGAGACCATCACGTATCCGTTCAGTGTTGCTGTCGCCCACCCACTAATTTAAGTAGTAACTTAATGCGAGGCCGTAGGCCGAGCTCTACGTAGCACCGAAGGTGCAGAGCATCCCAGGGATGCCGCTCACACATTTAAGCATATATTAAGTGTGTGGGCGGCCTCGCATTAAGTTTTTTAAATCTACAATAGACAATAAATATTCAAAACGATCTTTTAAACTTACCTAAGTCTTGACTCAATTTTAATTAAACCAAGATGATCTTCACAAGCGTAGCACCGAAGGTGTGGAGCGTTCTAGGGAAGTCGCCCACCCACTAATTTAAGTAGTAACTTAATGCGAGGCCGTAGGCCGAGTTCTACGTAGCACCGAAGGTGCAGAGCGTCCCAGGGAAGCCGCTCACACACTTCAACTTATATTAAGTAACTAGGTGGGCGGCCTCTCATTAAGTTTTTTAAATCTACAATAGACAATAAATATAAAAAAACTATCTTTTAAACATATGTACCTAAATCTTGACGCAATTTTAATTAAACCAAGATGATGTTCACAAGCGAAGCACCGAAGATGCGGAGCGTCCTAGGGAAGGCGCCCACCCACTAATATAAGTAGTAACTTAATGCGATGCCGTAGGCCGAGCTTCACATAGCACCGAAGGTGCAGAGCGTCCCAGGCCTCGCATTAAGTTATTTGAACATATTTTAAGTGGGTGGGCATCTTCCCTGGGACGCTCCGCACCTTCGGTGCTAAGTTACTTTATAAACCCTTAGTAATTTAATGCGAGGCCGTAGGCCGAGTTCCATGAGCGTCTCAGGGAAGCCGCCAACCCACTTAACATATGTTTAAGTAACTTAATAGGCGGCTTCCTTGGGACGCTCCACACGTCTGCGGTGCTACGCGGAGGTCGGCCTTTGGCTTCGCATTAAGTTACTTCGACTTATATTTAGTGGGTGGGCGGCTTCCTTGGGCCGCTCCGCACCTGCGGTGCTACGCGGAGCTCGGCCTTCGGCCTCGCATTAAGTTACTTCAACTTATATTAAGTGGGTGGGCGGCTTTCTTGGGCCGCTCCGCACCTACGGTGCTTCGCGGAGCTCGGCCTTCGGCCTCGCATTAAGTTACTTCGATTTATATTAAGTAGATGGGCGGCTTTCTTGGGACGCTCCGCACCTACGGTGCTACGCGGAGCTCGGCCTTCGGCCTCGCATTAAGTTACTTCAACTTATATTAAGTGGGTGGGCGGCTTCTTTGCGACGCTCCGCACCTTCGGTGCTACGCGGAGCTCGGCCTGCGGCCTCGCATTAACTTACTTCAACTTATATTAAGTGGGTGGGCGGCTTTCATGAGACGCTCCGCACCGCTTATTTGTATAGAAAATACGCTCGCAAATCGCAAGTGTGATAAGGCCCTAAACCTTTCACTAGCAAGTTGGTAATAATTGATTCAGTAAGTAGAAATAACCGGCTGTTTTTTTTAAATTACCTGGAGTCATGTAAGTCACTAAATACCAAAGGGCCCTGCTAGAAGGACAAAATCTTCGAACGCGTATTTCTATCTAGGGTGTAGTGAAAAGTAATTTTGAAGGTAGAAATAAGAGGCTGAATAGTAATTCATTTAGTCTGTAAACTTACAATCAACTAAGGGCCCCCCGCTGGCACAGAATATTTTTTTTTTCATTAATTTACAAAGGTAGAAATTTTAAAGTACATAAATCGACAGGTAGAAATACATCGATTATTTAGGACCTGAACCATAATTAAATGGGGTCCCGCTGCATATACGTATATAAAAATATCGATACCTTAGAGCACGATCAACTTTTCGGAATAAATAGTTGCAATTAGGCCTTTAGTGCACAACTCTACACGTATGGTTTTTAATTAGCTAAATAATTGTTTATAAATTGTTTGGAAAAATTGTTGTGCGTGTGAACCAAGGTAAATGAATGTTATATTGTGTAGTCTACAATACATTCACTCTGTCTAGTACCCATAGTACAAGCCACGTACAAGCTTTGCTTAGTTTGAGACTATATCGATTTGTGTAAGATTGTCCCTTAATATTTCAGTCTGCATTTAACAAGTAAAAACGAAAGAAATACCGGTAAATGATTTACCCTTATTTGTAACCTTGCGTTTTTATGGTAATCCCACGCATTTAACCCCTCGTACACGAATTACGAGCTAACCGCAGTTCGAAAAGCAAAAATCGATCATAACCAGTACCATCAAATCCTCATTTCAAGGTGCGATAAAAATAAAACGCTCAGTACGCCTTAACATTTATTCCCTTCAACCCTGCTTCTGCGCCAGCTCTCTAGCCTTGGCCTTCTCGAGCTTAGCGATGCGCGCGTTGGACTTGTTGCCGAGCACGCCGCCGCCCCAGTGCCTGCGCAGCTCCTCGTAACGCTCGTTGAAGTTCGTCCTGATCGCCTCAACCGCCTTCGTGAACGCGGCGCGGTCGCCAGCTTCAACCTGTGAATAAATCTACTTAGTATCGTGTCGAATCTCTGTGATTTGAACGGGTTAAGATGTGGCCTCAGATAGTTCTATTGGTGGTAGAAGGGTTGACAGCATGGCGCTCAGATAGCAAATATCAAGATCATCATAAACATGCCAAAAGGTATTCAAATTAAATATACCCCATTGGACTTTTACATACTGCGTTTTTTGCGAAGCCGAATCGCAAGACAAAATTCTTTAGCGAGCGAACAGCCTAAATCCAGGCAAATTCTAGGTCGATTAAAACTTTGGTGTAACGTGATTTCGCTTCAATGGATAATGCAGTGTGTAAAAACTGAGTTTGTACAGTCAGCATCAACAGTAACTGACAATTTTACTACTGGCTTATGTCAAATTGCACACTAAAATTGTCAGCAACTCTCAATTCTGATTGTACGTATAAAGACCAAGAGACACGCACGCATGAAACAAATTTACATACATTTTATACATCTAATACAAGAAAAATTGGTAAGCTTTCTCCTTTGATCAGTTTACCATTTGTAGCGATACTTTTATCTGCATACTCAATATTTTACGATGATACCGTTTTATACTAAAGGAAAAAAAAATAGAAATAATTTCAGTAGTTTTTTCTTTATCATAAATTAATCATTGCGGCCAACATTCACTTGGAATTGCTGACCACTTACTTTTAGTTTAGTTTTATAACTATCATAAGTTACTTAAATTGTTTCAACTCTCAAGTCACTAGAAAAATGCGTGTCCCAACCAGTCTAGGTGATGGTTATATCAAGGTAAAACAATAGTATACTGACGTTTGTGAGCGCTAGGCACGTGCACGTCTTGCGGTGCACAAGGGCTCCAAGGCGGGACTTGCCCTTTACAATGCAGTACGGGACGCCCATCTTGCGGCAGAGGGCGGGCAGGAAGAGAACCAGCTGAAAAAAAAAAAACCTTTAGGTGAAAAAAGGGGCTCGGCAAAGCAGTGGATATAAATATTAGACAGCAATATAGTTGAGTAGCTCAGAGTCATCTGTCTTCATGCAGCTTATGAAATTGATTATTCAAAAGCCTCAGGTGAAGAAATTCTAACATCACTGCTACTCCATGTTTGAATTTGTGAATTTACGTGTAAATAAATCAATAAATAAATGAGTTTTGTAATTCCTTAGTATTTTTTATCTAAGGAAAAATTGGGTATTGGCTGATGAAAAATACCAGCGCATTTCATTACACAGCCAACTGACGTCATGACCACAGACCAATATGGCGTCCACTAAGCCTCTTCGACACATTACGCGTGAAATTTGATGTTAAAATTAAATGCATTTGCATGGCAGTTGAGATCGATTGAATAAGAATTTATTGTCTTTTATTAGTTTATTAGCACTAAAGAATCTCGTTAAGACAATTTTGAAAAATGGGTTTAATATCCCATAGCTAAATGATCACAACAGTCTTGAAACTTCTAATGAATAAGATAAGAAATTTGACTATATTATTTTCAAAAATAGGTGTAATATCCCAAAGCTAAATAATCACAACAGTGTTGAAACTTCAAATGAATACAATAAGAAATTTGGCTATATTATCCAAGGCTAGCACCACAATAACCTGTGGTGCCATTGTTTGGCAGTAAATTAATACTTTCACAACAAACAACCCGCCTTGTGGGCGCTCGTAACTTCTACTCAGCTGCCGGGCCCAGTTCGCTGGCAGTCTACTATACAAGCGCCCACCTGACGGGCTCTGTCGGTATCAGAGTAGTTCTATTTTTTTACACAGGTTGTAAGTGTTAAAATTTGCCCAGATGTGATACTTTACCTCAATAGGGTCTACATCGTGCGCGATCACGACCAGTTGAGCCTTCTTCTTCTCCACCAGCTTGGTCACCGTGTTGGTGCCTGAGCGGATGGTGTTGGGCCTCTTGGGCAGAGGCTCATCTTTCTTGGCGACCTGTTGGGATGATTCATATGGTTATTGGAAGTTAAAGCATATTCACTAATGACAAGAACTTTTAATCATCAGAGATCTTGGTGGTTAGAGGTCGTCATGGCCATCAGGATGTTTTTTTATGCATCATATACTTTTAAAGCCCAGAAAAACCTTGGCGCTTTTTTCGTTTTGTAATAACATGTTGATTTGCATATTGAATATAAAGATTATTTATAAACTAAATCATCATCATTCGTTTGGCATCCCATAAACGAATATTTTACTATTCCTTTAAGTGCCCAATATGGAAATATGACAATTCACATTGAAGGAAAGCCATGCTCTATTACTGTTGTCATTTTCAGCTATAAATTGCTGTACAGTCTATGAATCTCAGCATATAGGGCAATGTTCTCCCAGCGATTTGTGCACTAGGTTAAAATATGTACATTAAAAAATAATTAAAAATTAAATAAGCCCTATTTTACTCAGGACATCGAACGGTACCTCTGTATTGCCGGTCCAGCGTGTTAACCTATCCGCCACCCTAACGCCCAAGTAAACTTTCGAATTTTTCCTTATGCCTTGTATCGTTTATTTGAAATGCTTTAAATTTAAAGAAAAAAATATGTATTCAAATATGTAATTACCTTAGCCTCGGCGGCCTTCTTCAGGCGCTCTTTTCGGACGGCCTGCGTCTCGGGTCTGTACTTCTCCAAGATCTTAAAAAGACCCTTGGCTGAAACATGAAAAGTGCGCTAAGTCGCTGTATAAAGGGAAACATGTTGCTTTGTGACAGTACAAAGGCGTCAGAGTTAAAAAGCTCGTATATTTTTGTGCTAATCATAGCATTCATAGTTGCATTTGGGAGTTCATCATGTCAGATTTGAGAATATATATTTGCACAGGTTTGTCTATTACACTAAAATTTAGTAATTTACACTATGCCTCAAGGATACATCTAATAACAGGAGCTTGAATCACTTGCTGCTCAACTTTGTATGACTTATGGAATTTTTACTTTTTTATAAGTGATCAATCAATGAATCAATTTATTTGCGTAAACTAAGATTATAATATACAATTGGGTACTTGACTGACAGATCAATAATTATTATTAAAACTATTGTGAGGAATGTTTAATATTTTTTTTCCTGACAGTTTTTACGTTAATTTAAACAGTTTTTATAATTATAAGAACAATAACTACAAATATATGTGATTTGACTCTCAACCACTAGCTTGTTTGTGAGATTGTTTGAGTCCTTATGTTCACACTAATTTCAATAATTGACACAGGAATATTTCTACGTAGGTTATTTCGGAAGTGAAGCATATATTGATACCCCAATTTCAATGTATTTAACAAACCAGTGAGAGCAATGACAATTCAATCAAAATTTCATTTGAAATGCGGCCATAGAGATGTGCCTTTCTCGAGAACATTACATTACCTGACCTTTATGGGGAAGAAACATTCTGAACATTTCTCATACAAATCGGGAAAGAGAACGCTACATCTCTATGTGGCCGTCAACGACATCTTACCTGTGGTCTTGTCCAAAGTCTGGGTGAACTGGTTGATCGGCGGGGGCACCTTGAGACGGCGCTGGAGCACCGCCTTCTGCCGTTGGATGCGGATGTACTTGGGCCAGCGGACAAAGCGGGACAGGTCGCGTGTGGGCTGGATGTCCTGACCTGGATGGAGACAGGTGGTTACAATAGAATTGTGACAACACTTAGAAGTTATCCGATTGTAATCATATTGGCTGTTTATTGCTTCAGTGTCGTTTCGGTTATTGCTCAAGCACCCAGTAATAATTATATTGATTAAAATTAGAAATAATCCTTACAGAATGAATGAGGCCTTTGCATAAAACTAACATTTATTATTGACAAAAATTCCTTATACCTAATACCTCCGGTGGCTGTTCCTCTGACAAATCAACTTTTTGCAATACAAGCCCCCAGTTGCGAAACAAATTTTACAATCCGTTTGTCCCCACTGTGTTTTAAATTTTAAAGCAGCATTGCTTAGGACTCAGGGTGTTTAGAATTACATTATTTCAAGCAAAGGACATGCTTGACATAAACATCTGAAGCCATGAATAATGTTACCAATGACAGAATTAGGGCCCTAATAAATGAATACCTCAAACAAATGAGTCCCACAACAAGTTTTATATAGGCTTCTGTTATGGGCACTAAATGACGATACACATACTTTTATAGATATACATAGAAAGCATCCATGAGCCAGGAAAAACACATTTTAATCACTCTAGTATTTGACCATGCTGGGATTCGAATCCAGGACTGTCAGCTTAATGAGCAGCTAGTGTGCGTCAGAATGATTGGTTGACTGTTGAATTCAGCATTGATTGCTTACGTACAAATTGCTACCTGTTTGCTACCATTTACCAAACAATTGCTACCTCAGTAAAATAAAAGATATCACTTTTTTTTTACCAGTCATTCTGACATCAGGATGTTTGGACAAAGTTTATATTTTGCGAAGGACGCACTATTTTCATGTTATTTACTAACCAAAATTGGCTACCTAATTGCTGCCTACATTTAGCTTAAAATCAACTCTGCAGCGTTACAGATCAAAAAGTTTCGCGTATAATTATTTTTTGGGCTGGATTCAACAGTCAACCAATCATTCTGACGCACACAGCAGCTACACCACCACTGCACCAACCACTTATATAAAGCTTGTATGGATATGTAAGGTACAAGGCGATGGTATGAATCAATGCTTGCTTAGCAAAGTGAGGTTATGTATAAGCACATGTCTACATTTGTAAGAACATAACACTAAAATGAACAAACTCATCCACAAACTGCCTAAAATATATAATAACATCCGATATCAGTTGGGACCTTATTAATAACACATTATTAACTTAACTTAAGGTCGGAAATAGAGAACTATTGTAAAGTTGACAGTAATTTGTTGTCCAGTTTGTATTCTTTAACGGTTTTAATTCCAAACGATGAAGCATTTATCATTCCCATGATGCCACAGCATATTCATTGTCACAATATTTTTTTGTTAAGGTTGTAATGGACATGCCACGACTTTCTGCGGCAAGTGGCGCGACGAGCGGTTGAGAGATCCATACGAGTGAGCAAGTCTTACGTACCGCGCACCAATGCCACTCGCCGCTAAGACCCGGCCACAAGTTTAAAAGTGGATGAGTCAATTCATTGAAATAAATACATCATTCGCATGGGCGCAGTGCTACATTTTATAATGTAAAGTATGCATAGCTATTAACAGGAGACATATTTGCAGGAAGGACTGAAAATTTACAACTTAACTCATCACCATACCACAGGGTTTTTGATGCATAAATCATTCATGCTCATCACTTCTTCCAATCACAATGACAATTTCATGAACAACACCTGGCCTAGTTTAGTTTATGCTTGTAACTTTTGCTCAGATCAGATGAGGAGTGTGTTAAAAAAGGGCTCATTTTTATACGAGTATCATAGAGAAATAAGCCCTTTTGTAAATAAACTGTAGATGTCCAGACCCAACAGGCAGCCTGCAGTTATCCACCTGGTGACTTTTTTGTTTTGTAGGGTGTTCAGTTTCATTTGTGAACGTAAACTAAACCATAGTTGTCTGATAATATATATTATGCATGACAATCCACATGGTCACCTCATTCAGGCTTCTCTGGTGCAGTAATAAAACTAGAATGATTTAATGATGCAATGAATTCATGTAAACCATAGTATTTATTTATGTAAGTATGTTTATCGTCATCTAATGCCCATATCACAAATGTACTAGAGCTTACTATGGGACTAGATCAATTTGAGTGAGTCTGTCTGATATTTATAGTCTAAGATCCCGATATAGAACTATCTTCACCAAGATGTTTATTTGATGAAATGTATTTTATATTTAATTTAATATGTCAATAAATATATTGCATATGGGTTGCCTAACAAATTTTAGTCCAGAGTATGTTTATTTAATAATTAAAAAAAAAAAACATTTCGCCGGTTGTTCTAGGTAGTTAACAACTCTTTCATATTAACTGTACCCAAGAAGCAACACACTCATTTCATGCCTCAGAAGAAAAACACTGTAAGTGCTATGTTAAATATATGAACTTATTGCATTCTGCTTTACAGGTATAGAGGCACTAACAGTATTATGCCTCTGAGGTACAGTAAGCTCTTCCCTCCCAATACTGTGATTTGTCAGAAACTGTAGGATGTCACCAGATTTCAAGAGATAGTTATATGGCGTTCATTATTTCATATCAGTCCTTCAAGATAAATATCCTAAAAACTATGCTCAGAATAGCATGGTGCTGCCAAGTGACACAATAACACTATCAAATCATCTGATGTACCTACCTATGATAATGATGTTAGGTATGGAAAATAATTATCAATTAGTTCTATGGATTCCTCTGTCAAATAAATGTCTTATGAGTAGACAATCAAATCAAAATAAGTTAACCTATCTACCTAGTCTATAAAGTAGTGAAAGTTCAACACTAGTGCAATAAACAGCCTTTTGGACAATATCAGTGTTAAAAAGCTCGTATATTTGCAACCACATGGTGATTCAGATTATAATTTTGCATCATTTATGTCCAATTGTTATTAGCTTGAGAATGAATTAAAAAGAGGCAAACAATATCCAATGTGGTATAAACAATTGCGGATATTATTACTGCCACTGCTCAATTCATCAAGTAATGTTTTAATCAATAAATGCGAGTTCAAAAATCAATGCGACCACGTTTCTTTGAAAGGAAATAAACTCCATGTATTGAGTTAGGTTATTGGTAATCACATTGTGTTTAGAACGCGTCACCTTAATTTTAATGTTAACACTTACCAATAGCGAAATTCTTGGCCCTCTTTTCGAAGAGTGGGTTGACAATCTTTTTGGGTTCCACCTTCTTCACCACCAGGGGTGCGGCAGCGATCTTCTTCCCGACCTTCTTTTTAGGCTGAAATTTTAACGCAACTTTTAACCACGAGCATCAAAAGATTCATAGCGTCCTAAATCTACTATTCTTCAGCGATCTTGGTGATAAAATAGTGGTAATCATGGCACTCATTGAAAAGTTAACATCATGGTAATTTTGTTTGAGGTTATATGGCACACTGTTTTTAGACGCTAACTTTTAAGACTGTAGTTAAATATTAAAATAACATGAAATTAATAATTAATAAACACTAATAGGCTAGTGACGATATAAAGGATTTAACAACTTATTTATATGAAAACAATCGTCACGCGAACTCAAGTTAGCACCCGACAAACACTTTCATCAAAGTTTAAGTTTTATGATTTCTAAACACAAAATATATTATTTAGATAAACGCACATCGGTTTTACCTTCTTTTGCACCATCTTGAATGGATTTTATTTAAGTGATCTAAGGGCCACGAATGGATCCGTGACTCAATGTGAACACCGAACTTTCGGCGATAATGGCCGAAAGAAAAAGGAGGAGACGTCAAAGGCGGAATTGAAACTACAATGTCTATGGTCAAAGGGTTGCCAGTCTAGAATATGGATTAGAACGTTAAGCAGCTTATCACGATCCGATTTTGCAATTTCTTATTGTACGATTTAGCAGGAATGATAAAATTTTAGTAGTCCCATTTTACACAAAAAATGTATATAATATTAAAATTATATTTATTTTCATAAAAATTAAAGAAATTAAGTTTTTAATTCCTTTACACTCTTTGAATGAGTGCTTTAACCTTTAAGTGTAATACTATGTTATCGACAGGCATAGAGGTGTTGTGTGACATCCTTCTGATACTAAATTTATCGATAACTGAATACTGATTCGGAAATTACATTTCGTAGTAGCTATTAAGTTCACCGCATAAATAGAAATTAACTAAAATATGCTGATTTCTACCTATCAATGTTAATATACTTTTTAGGAATATTAAAATTCAAATAAAAATCCACGTTCTCAACCTTATATTTTTTTAATATTTAATCGACTTCCATGCAAAGTGAACTGAAACCAAGAGTGCCTTGCAACAGAGGCTAATTTAGGTAAATTTTGAAACATGTAACGAAGAGGTGCACTACTCCATTTTTCATTCAATCAATTATGAACCTTATGCTGGTAATAATAAAGTATTTTATCTTGTGTTTATCATAATGCGGTATATAAATATATTGTTCATAATATACGTTACTAGCATTAACCCGCGGCTTCGCCCGCGTTCCTATACAATAAACATTATCCTACGGGAACGATGCTCTTTTTTTTTCAGGATAAAAAGTGGGCTATTTGTTAAAGTTAGGGTATAATCTGCTTATCCCTCATGCATATCCGTCTAGCCGTTTTATTGTTGAAAAGTTTGAATGCATTTATTACGGCTGCAGGAGGTTTCCCGATGACTACTCCACCAGTCTCGCCGCGCCACCCGCAGTGGCCTTGACGACAATCGAAATGGCACCAAATACAAATTTAAACATCTATTAGGGTAACGGGACTCATTCCATACCTCAAAAGCAAAAATAAATCCCTTATAGGATCACTTGTAGCTGTCTGTGAGTCCGTCTGTTACAACCGATTTGCTGCAAAACTACTGCACCGATTGAATTGCAATTAGGCACAAATGCTTTCAAGAATTTTCATGTCCACAAATGTCCTAAAAAACCATGAAAATGACACCCATATTCATATCACCTACAATCATAACGTCATCGCACCCCCACAGGGGAATGGTATTTCACGTCCGCTACGTTGAGTTTTAAAATAATTGTTGTACCTACCCGTAATCAGCGACCTGATAAATAATAAAAATAATACCCATGTTGATTTTCAGACTTTGTCAACACATTTCCCCCTTTTAGGGGTTCAATTCTTGAAAGGCCTGAAAAGCATGTTTACTCTTATTCTTAGAAATACTCCTGTGAAGTTTCGAATAAAATTACAAACTTTGGATCTCTATTTCACCCCCTTTAGAAAAATCGATTATTATTGCGCCCCTATACCCTATAAGGAACCTACGTTCTAAATTTAGACTCTTAGAATCAGCGGTTTGGGCTGTGCGTTTAAAAACGACACCCATATGTTTAGACATATTTAGACATTTCTACCCCATCGCACCCTAACATGAGAGATGGTATTACACGTCCGCCATGTTGAATTTTAAAATCGTTCTTTTTTTAGTTATCTTCGACCCGATAATCCATAGAAACCAACTCTTCCCTCTTCCCCTTCCGGGATACAGGGTACCAAGTTATCTAATCTTGTTTCCCCATACAAACTTTGAATCCCCATTTCACCCCCCCCCCCCCCCCATAGGAGGTGAATTTAAAAAAAAAACCTTTCTTAGTGTGCCAAATTTGGACTCTCTAGAACCAACGGTTTATTATTTAGACATTTCAACCCCATTTCACCCCAACAGGGGAGATGGTAATTCACGTCCGCCACGTTCGATTTTAAAATCGTTGCGGTTTTCGTAATTAGCGACCCGATAAACCATAAAAACAATACCCATATTGATTTTCAGACTTTGTCACCACATTTCTCCCTTTTAGGGGTTGAATTTTCAAAAAACCTGAAACATGTGTTTACTCATTTATCGTTAGTAATACCCCTGTGAAGTTTCAAATAAAATAATAATAACCAATCTTATTTCCCCATACAAACTTTGGAACCCCATTTCACCCCTTTAGGGGGTGAGTTTTGAAAAATCCTTTCTTAGCGGATGCCTACGTCATAACATCTACCCGCATGACAAATTTCAGCCCGATCCGTCCAGTGGTTTGGGCTGTGCGTTGATAGATCACTATGTCAGTCAGTCAGTCACCTTTGAGTTTTATATGTCGGGGTAGGACTGTTTTCGGCCACTAACACCAACAGATGGCACCACAAGCTAGCTGCCAAAGTCACTCACGTCACAGCGGTAAGTTAGGCTATTGCCGTTAGATGGCGGCGTAGTCTATTTAGTATGAAGTTGGCTACACTGTCTTGTAGCAACTTCATTCCAGTCTGTCAGCTGTGCGATCGATCCAAGGGCTCGCTTCTTCCTTGCCTGGACGTCGCCCGCGCCGCACGTGCGCGCTGACTGCTCTCGATATTCAAGATGGCTGACGAGCCAAGCGAGGCGTCGCAGCAAAACACCGCCGGTGAGTTCCCAACAGCAGCGGTGGGATCGGCTCCGTTAGTTTCAAATACGGTGCCTGCAGTGCCTGCTACCCAGGAAAAGGAATATTTTACGGCGCCCGGCGCGGGAAATGAACAACATGCAGATTTATTGCAAGGTCAGTTACGCACACCGGCTATGACACAAGACGCGTGGTCTACATTCTTTAAGAATTTAGCTGACAATTTCGCCAATAGGCCAAATGCATCCGGTACAAAATGCGAGGGTAGAAAAATGAAATTTAGTGAAATTTATATTCCGCCTTTTGACCCGGATGAGTGTCAGTTTACGGTAGCCCAATGGTGTGATGAAATTGATCAGCATAGGGTTCACAATTCATGGACTGACTACGAAACTAGAAACGCGGCTTTCACCTACCTACAAGGACGCGCGAAAAAATGGGCGACTCGTTCTTACGCTCAATGTAAGTCGTGGTTAGAACTTAAGGAGAAGCTTTCTAGTCAATTCGCGGCGACAAGACGATTTCACGATTTGTTCCGGGATATGGTGGAATACACAACCGACCGAGCGAGTTCGTACCTGGAGTATTCGTCCACTAAGGTTGCGCTTATTGACCGTCTGGAGACTGGATGGAGTGAGGCGAACAAGATTGAAGTGGTGATTTCCGGCATCGTCGATCTGCAGGTACGCGCTGAATTGTTGAAAAGTACCCCCACCGATTTTGTGTCGTTAGAGAGGCATCTCAATACGTATCCTAAACTTAAGGCGCATAAGAGGTCTCTGGGCAGCGATAGTGAAGTTTCTTTTTCCAAACGGCAGAAACTCTGTGATAAACCCTCGAGTTCTAAAGACCGAAAGTGTCATCATTGTGGAAAAATTGGTCACTTGAAACGTAGTTGCTATCTTTTACGTAAACCGAATAACAATAAAAATGAATCAACCCCTGCCCAGACGCCACTTACGAAACCTAGTGATAAGCCCCTTATTCAATGCTCATATTGCTCTAAGTTAGGTCACACCGAACGAACATGTTTTTCAAAACAGAGAGATGAAAAATCCAGGCCATCGACGGACTCCAAGTCAATAACCAAATCTGTAAACGTTTGCTCAACTTCTAATGCTTCTTTGATTGAGGTTAAGCTAGGAGATTACAATTTAAATGCGTTGATTGATAGTGGCTCTGAATGTTCACTCTTGCGTAAGAATGTAGCGGACACGTTAAATGAAAAGTACGATTTTGCGTTCACTCGACTCACAGGTATAGGATCAGTTCCGTGCTATTCCTTTAATAGGCTCACTTCTAACATCGAACTCGACGGTGGCGTTCATACTGAAGTCACCTTCGTCATAGTAGATTCGCAACTTTTGCCTTATGATGTTATTTTGGGGCGTGAGATTTTCAATACACCCGGGCTAGTTTTGACTATGAACTGTGAGGGCATTAAAATTACGCGCGAAGTTTGTATGACCTCAGAAGTACAAGATAGCTTGGATATAGGGAACATAGACACTGATTTGACTGACAACAAGGACCGGAAACGTCTCGCGTCTCTATTAAAAGAATGCAAAACTAATTTTGTTTGCGGAAACGCTCAGTCTACCGTGACTACCGGCGAAATGGAAATAAAGCTCAAAAACCCTAATAAGATAGTCCAACGTCACCCTTATCGTTTCGCCCCCGCAGAACGAACCGCGTTGCGTGAGATAATAAGCGATCTCGAGTCCAAAAATATCATCCGCGAGAGTTCCTCTCCTTTTTCGAGCCCAGCTCTACTCGTAAAGAAGAAGGACGGTTCCGATCGGCTTTGTGTGGATTACAGGGAGCTAAATTCAAATACCGTACGCGATAGCTATCCTTTGCCCCTGATTTCGGAACAGATTGATATCTTGGGACAGTCCGGCTTCTTTTCGTGTCTGGATATGGCATCAGGA
Source organism: Apotomis turbidana (assembly GCA_905147355.2). NCBI lineage: Eukaryota > Metazoa > Arthropoda > Insecta > Lepidoptera > Tortricidae > Apotomis > Apotomis turbidana. The sequence goes on along the minus strand of LR990280.1, from coordinate 55,506,482 downwards.
TTCCACCAGATACCGATGGCGCCAAATTCAATCGATAAGACAGCGTTTATCACGCCTGACGGTGTCTGGGAGTATCTCAAGGTTCCATTTGGCCTCTGCAATGCCCCATCCGTATACCAGAGATCGATAAATAAAGCCCTTAAAGGTCTGAAAGATAAAATAGCGCTAGTTTATATGGACGACGTGCTAGTTTTTTCCAAAACTAAGGAAGAAGCATTTTCAGATTTGGAAACTGTGCTGAAGGCATTGACAAATTCCGGCTTTACGTTAAATTGGAAAAAATGCTCCTTCCTTAAAACGTCCGCTGAATTTCTTGGCTTCACTATTAGAGACGGTACGATTGAGCCCAATTCTAAGAAAATCGATGCACTTGCGAACGCCCCTCTACCCACCAATGTTAAAGAGCTTCGGCAATTTAACGGCCTGGCTGGGTACTTTAGAAAATTCGTGCCGAATTTCTCATCCATCATGGCACCCCTCTACGCCCTAACTAAGAAGGACGCGAGGTGGGAATGGAAAGAGGAGCATTCGAAAGCTCATCGAACCATAATCGAGCATCTGACGTCGTCGCCAGTTCTGACCATTTTCGATCCCGAAAAACCGTTAGAGTTGCACACAGATGCTAGCTCTATTGGATTTGGTGCAATATTATTTCAAAAAGTCGACAACCAGCTTAAAGTTATCGGTTATTTCAGTCAAAGGACGACAGAGGTCGAGAGCCGGTACCACAGTTACGAGCTTGAGACCCTGGCTGTCTTTAAGGCCCTTAAACACTTCCGCCATTACCTCCTGGGCAAAGAGTTTAAAGTGGTGACCGACTGTAATGCACTCAAGGCTTCGCGCCACAAGAAAGAACTATTACCGCGAGTTCATAGATGGTGGGCGTATATGCAATCTTTTACTTTTGAGATCGAGTATAGGAAGGGAGAGCGAATCCCTCACGCGGACTTTTTGAGTCGTAATCCTGCTGAAAATAAGGAAGTTAACGTAGCTCGTATGAATGATGATTGGTTAATCGCGGAACAAAAACTCGATTCTGATATTCGCCGAATTATTGAGTCTATTGAGAACGATACCCTTGACCCTAGCTTGCGATCTAGTTACTCGTTAAAAAACGGTTTGCTTTACAAACACTTTCAAGTTGACGGGAAAACTTACAGTCGCGTCATCGTACCCAAAAATTTTCGGTGGCAAATTATTCAGCGTTTTCATGACGAATTAAAACATTTAGGCTGGGATAAAACGTTGACGAAAATCAGAGAACATTTCTGGTTTCCCCATATGACTTCATGTGTGCGTACCTATGTGGACCGATGTTTGGCTTGTAAAGTAAATAAAAACCCTTCGGGCAAGAAACAATCTGCTTTACATCCTATTGACAAAATTGCAGAGCCGTTTCACACAATACACATAGATACGAGCGGAAAACTAACGGGCGGAAAACTCTCTAAAGAGTACGTGATTGTGATAGTAGATGCTTTTTCCAAATATTGTCACCTTACCCCGGTTAAAGACTTAACATCCAGATTGGCATGTGAAACTCTAAAAAGTTTCGTGAGCCTATTTGGTACCCCTAAACGGATCATCTCCGATCAGGGTACATCCTTCACAGGAAAAGAGTTCCAAGATCTTTGTAGTGAGTGGTCCATAGAGCTCCATGAGATTGCTAGCGGCACAAGCCGGGCAAATGGACAAGTCGAGCGGTTCATGTCTGTGCTCACAAATTGTTTTAGTATTGCTGAAAACCATGAAAAGAAATCTTGGAAATCTGTTCTCGGTGAAGTACAACTTGCTTTAAATTGTACTGCTTCTAAGAGTACCGGAAAAAGCCCGTTACAATTACTGTTAGGTTGTAACAAATGCCCACCGCGTCTGAACGGACTGATCAGTGAATTTGATAAACTTGATATCGCTGAAATTAGGCGCGAAGCTAAGGTTAGAATGGACAAGCAGGGAGTACTGAGTAAGGCGCGTTTTGATGCCACTAAGGCAACAATCAGACCTTTTAAGGTAGGCGACCTCGTATTGGTTCAGAAAAATCCCCGAGTAATTAAAAAATTGAGCGAGAAATTCTCTGGGCCTAATAAAGTTATTGAGGTTTGTTCGAATGACCGTTACAAGATCTTACCAATCTCAGGTGGCCGTGAACAGTACGTATGTCACGAACGCCTACGCGAATACCCTGCTAGCTTACCGAGCATCTCCGAGTCCCTTGATGAACCTGGATGTAGTAATCAACTAATTTAAAGTTCCAACTTGGGACATTTAACTTGAGATTGTTTATTCAAAATAATTTTTGATGATTTTTAGATTAGGTGTATTTTTATGTACCAATTATTGTAGCGACTGTGAAATGGGTACAAACTTACGAAACTATGTTGTTATGATTATTGGAAACAAATTTACGCTTCGTAGTGACGATACCCATTAACTAAGAATTATTATACAAGGGTCTTATGAAGCACCAATTGTTTTGTGGTTACGAAATAGGCACAATTTTATGAACATATTCAATTGATAGTAAACGTTTTGTTATGATAATTGTTGGAAGCTTGTTTACGCTTTACAGTTAAGATATTTTTTTTATAATCATTTACTTATTTCAAATTTATTTTAACAAAGTGCTGTTAAAATTAGTATGACGATAGCGCGGTAAGTAGATGACTTACGTGTCCCATTCAATTGTTGCGCTTTGTTATTGTAATTTTGTAAGGGTTGTTAAAGTTTATGAAAGTTTATTTGCGTTGAGTAAGATTTTTCAAGTTATTACGTGTATCAAGTAATAAATTATACTGTTACGGAAATTATATCATGACGACTTTGACTTTGTACTGAAAGCTTTGCGCTTTGTACGGCTATGGAAAACTTTTAAGTTTTATTACTGACACTGCTGAAAGCTTTTTCGCTCTGCATCTGCTCACCGCATAAGCCCTTACGCATGAGCTTTGCTTTATATTTCGAGATTGTTGAAAGCTACTTGCGCTTTGCAATGACGGTGAATTCTGGCTGAAAGCCTAGCGCTTTGCACTATATTCTGGTATTGCTGAAAGCTTGTCGCGCTTTGCAATCATTTTCTATTGCTGCTGAAAGCCTTTACGCTTTGCACTGTATTCCGGTATTGCTGAAAGCTCGACGCGCTTTGCAATGATGTTTTATTGCTGCTGAAAGACTTTGCGCTTTACTTCATTTTTGGTATTGTTGAAAGCTTGCCGCGCTTTACAATAATTTTGCGTTGTTCAAGTTACTTTTGAAAGTCTTGATGTTTTTCATAACTGCTAGTATTACTGAAAGCTTCAGCGCTTTGTAGTGACTTGTATGATTGTGCTTTTCACCATTTTGATGTTGCTGAAGGCATTAGCGCTTTGCAATTTCTCGTGTTGGCAAAGGCGGGTACGTTTTGCAATACGTGCGTGTTACGTATCCTATTGCTGTTTGCACAACGGTGTGTGGTCGACGAGTACTCAGGTGTGTGCGAGTGTCTCTGCCAAGGAACTAATTATTCTGCCGGCATGGCATATCACACCGCGAGAACGCGTTGTCTGTCAGGATGGACGTGTCGGGGTAGGACTGTTTTCGGCCACTAACACCAACAGATGGCACCACAAGCTAGCTGCCAAAGTCACTCACGTCACAGCGGTAAGTTAGGCTATTGCCGTTAGATGGCGGCGTAGTCTATTTAGTATGAAGTTGGCTACACTGTCTTGTAGCAACTTCATTCCAGTCTGTCAGCTGTGCGATCGATCCAAGGGCTCGCTTCTTCCTTGCCTGGACGTCGCCCGCGCCGCACGTGCGCGCTGACTGCTCTCGATATTCAAGATGGCTGACGAGCCAAGCGAGGCGTCGCAGCAAAACACCGCCGGTGAGTTCCCAACATATATATATAGATTTCATAGTCATAACATAACTACTGTCATAAGAAAGTACAACTTATCGATATAATAATAGAGTGTGTCTCTCCCTAGCAAAGTTTTATTCGTGCCACCAACACTTCTATGTCTGGTTATCGATATCGATAAATCTATTCGGAAATCACTGGCAACGGAGAATTTACACATGACATGGACCAAGTATAGACGTTGAAATCGACCTATTGACAAAAAATATACTGCCAACTTGTTTATTTAGATGGAAACTTGACATGCTTTACAAAGATAGTAATACAGGTGCCGGTTTCTACTAAGTAGCAACATATGAAATTTATTTCTCATGCTCAGAGGTCAAAAAACATTGCTGACCTGATCAGATCGTGCAAAATATTTAGTAATTTGGTAATTTCTGGAACAGAACAATGCGATACTCACTTAAGTGGATAAAAATTTAAAAGTTATCAAGATATAATACTTATATACTTTACTTTATAACTGTACGCAAAAACAAAAAAAAAGCTAGTGAATAACTGCGATACAATCGTCTTAATAGGAAAATATAATTGCATAACACCCATTTTTGATCTCGCGTAGCCAGGCAAAAGCAGAATGACACATAATAATAATAAATAATAAAATGTATTTATTCAAATACAACACATATGTTTTAATCTTTAATCATTTGTTTTCTTAGGTTCAGACCCCGAATCGGATCGGGCCCCCTCCTCGGTAGAGGGGACCCCGAAATCCACAGCCGACAAGAAAGAAGACTGAACGAATAAACCCTCAAAATGTTCCTCAATCCCATCCCATCCTTATAATTACCCATTATAAGGATCGCGAAATTGTAAGGAAACATCTTTCCCAGTGGTCAGGTGACTTTAGTTGTGACAGGTTAGTGATTTTAACCTTTTCTTAATAATAAAGTAGTAAACACGTTAGAAGATGTTGGATTTTAAATTAAATTTACGAGGGTGAGGTTAAAAAGTAATATATGGCTGTTTTTATTCGAAATAACGTAATGTATGTCCATTGGCAAATTTTAATAGTCTCTTCAGATTTATGTTCAAAATTGTAACACCAATTAGTGTTTAAATATAGGTTAAAAGGTTCAAAAATCAAATGACAGTACATCAATAAGCTTTTTGCATAGAAAGTGGTCTTACACACTGTCTTATGAAGATAATAAATTAATTATAGTAACAAAGTGTTTGGTTAAATGGTAGAACCACAGCACAAGGGATTTTAATGCTAGGAATTGTATTTCATTATTGAGTTTGCTATATGCAGACCTAGGAATATAAAGGGCAAATTTTAATGACAGCTACTAGCAGCTAGGGATTGCCTATGTCGACGAACCCAATTATCGATGCTTATCCCATATCGTCGGTGATAGTGCAATACCGCGTAAATAACAGCTGTCGATAAACTTCTCATTTCAATAAAATACTTAGCATTAGATTGAATATTGATTCGTATCTAGACTTGTTACTTACGCGTTACGCGGTATTGCATTATCCCGACGATATACATACTAGTGCCCTTACTGCCCCTAGCACGCTTTTTGAGTTTGTATTTTCTTGTGTAGGTACTATTTTGGTGACATATATCATAATATATTTAATATTAAAAATATAATAATAATATCTCTTTATATACCTCTTTACATAATTAGATAAAAACTGCTTACCTACTTAGACACTTATAATGAAAGGAGTACTAATTGTCAATGTCGTCGGAATGAGGAATAATATATGAATGAAGGTTTAAAAATCCTTTTGTTATATATATAATTGTATATTGTTTCATTTGTATACTTTCAATAACTTTTCAATTCAATGGATTTTTATTTTTTTTGCGGTCCCTATTATATTATGAGATAAGCATCGATAATTGGGTTCATCGATATAGGCAATCCCTAGCTGCTAGTAGTTAGCTGTCATTAAAATTTGCCCCTTATATTCCTAGGTCTGGCTATATGTTTCATTTAACTACAAAGGTATTATAAGTATGAGAGCTTTTCAAAATATCCTCTAAAATTAACCTTTTTGGAGAAAATTATTTTACGTCAGCCATTGTACATGAATGAAAGTATGCCACACGAGTGCGTTTGGATCCCTTACGCTGGGTTTTAGATTATAAATTTTGTAGATTTTATATTGGCTTCCTATTTGAGGCTAAAAGGTATGTAGTCTTGACGTTCACTGTATTCGCATCGCTAGAGAAAGTCAGTTTCGCGCCAAAATCGACTGACAGCTGTCAAAAACCATTTTAATAGACCACGATGTGATGCTTCCAGCCAGTGAATTTAAAATAATAAATTATGTAATAAAATATTGTAATATAACTTTAATGGTAACTTTAGCTTGGTAACGCGTTTGTGTTTGGAGAATTTAGATTTTATTAGTATTAGTGTAATTGACTGAATAGCTTGCTTAAGTTACCATTGGGTACCGAAAACTGGATGTTTCTTACATTTTTATATTTGTGGTTTATGATAAAATTGGAATGTTTATTGCAAAATGGAATTAAAAATTATGTGTATTTTTTTTATAAGTTTTGAGGAACACATTCGTGCCTTGTTGAAAGACATTTAATTAGTCTTTAGAGATAAACTACTGGCAAATTCTGTTCCATTTTGCTAAAAAAAGATTATGAAAACTTTTTATTTATCGGTAAAGTTAGCGTGTTAGTCCCATTTCCTTTTAGGAAATGAAACGGCATTGTCAGAAATTTTATTTTGCCACTTCTCTTTTGACATTAGTTTCAGTGCTGTCATATATTTCCCAGTGTTGCCAATTTTCTATTTAAAATTGCATTTGGTTTATCTCTATTATAGGTAAAAAAACCTGACGGAAAAAGTTTTTGTAGGTATCCATTTTGCTGCTTTCATACAAAAATGTTTTTCCGTCATGTATTTTACAAACTTTTACGATACGAACGAATATTTATTCCTAATTATTTTTTGTCATTAATAAGTTATTTTGAATCTTCATAGTTTTTAGTTTAAGCTGGTTTAAATAATTTATTTTAAATATATTTTAATTTAATTTTACTATTCCGGCCGGCTACTTAAGGTTTGAGGTTATGTTTGGCTTTTACTTTAATGCCTGTAATATAAAATATAATAACACGAAATTTGGTGATTTTTTAAAACTCTCGTGTATCTTGGGTGTAGTTTTTTCTTTGTGAAAGGATAAAAAATGGAGTTCTATGAAAATTCTTCACGATAAGCATTATGCCATTGATAGCCGATTTTGGTGAAACAAAAATGATGTTTTATATGATTCGCCAAATCATGAAGCTTCTAGGCATGTACGGGAATCTTCGATAACTACTATGAGCGAGGATAAAAACACAGCAGCTTGACACCGACATATATTGACAACTGCTAAAACAATAGTTCTTCAAAAAATAGATAAATAAAACATAGACAATATATTTAAACAAAACTAATATAAAAACTCCTTAACATCAAGGACCAAAAATGTACGGGAATCTTCGATAACTACTATGAGCGAGGATAAATACACAGCAGCTTGACACTGAAATATATTGACAACTGGTTAAAACAATAGTTCTTTAAAAAAATAGATAAATAAATAGACAATATAAAAACTAATATAAAAACTCCTTAACAAGGCATATCTTAAGTATACATGTCATTTTTTGTAATAATTTATACACTACATTATTATTATTTGAAATAATTTTAGTTCTAAAACCCGCTCCAGACTTTTCGATCCGATCCGATTTATCGGAAGCAATCGGATAATGTGTAGAGCAATCATCCCATTTATCGGAAGAAATCGGATAATGATTAGGCTAGTTGACTCATGTCAAATTGTAATAAACTAATGTTTATTCCGTATCGTATTTAGCAAAGGAAACCTAAATATATATTTTTCAATTCATAAAAGTGAAAGATGGCTGAAAAAATGTAATTTGAAAATATGGTTTTCAATCTGTATTTTGAAATGCTTAAAACGCTGCCCGCCATTTTCGCTTATGATAGTGACGTCATCGGTCATGTAAACAAAACTGAATGTCTTCTTTGACGACTTCGAATAGTGCCGTCCCTCTCGATCTGCTGTCAAAGTATATTGGAGTGAGCGAAATGGCACTGTACGACGGTCGAATTTCGAATATTTCGAATATCTACGTCACGCCACAGATTAGCAAAAGGCAAAAATGGCGGACGGTATTTTTGTCTGTTAATGAAATTTCTAATTTTTAATTTATAAAATTTAGCTTTCTAGCTTTCACAAATATACAAGACATTTTTTTTAGAGCTAGTAAAATCATCATTATTAATCATTTGAAATATATTTCAAAACTGGGTCTACTAGCCTACTGTTAGGAAATTTCTTCCGTTAAATCTGATCGGATCGGAAGGTCTGGAGCGGGTTTAAGTTAATTTCAGAATTGGCAACATCCGTCATGTCAACTAAAAAAAAACTATGAAAGTGTGAACTGTCAATACAATACAAGAACAAGTTGGCCGAGCCAAGTTTACTTTATTGTATGTTTTGTTTTTAATTTTAGATAGCAGTTCTATGGTAATGAGAAGCCGGTAATTAGAGAACAGTTTTCTCAATATGTCTTAGACGCTGAAAGTTTACCTAATCTAAATATAAGTCACCTAGTATCAATCAATTGAGTTTTGTTACGGCCGGTAAGTTATGTTTTGTTAACAAATTTAAATTAAGCTTTACTGCTTTTGTTTATTAATTGAAATTTTATTGTACAATACAAATAAGTACAAATGATGGGCTGAATGACTTTTTTATTTTATTTATTTATTAAGGCAACAAACAGTCACAATACAAAGCATATTTTTACCATTTGGTAATGCTACTTGAACATTCCTATATTACATACCATATTTCAGTTTCACCTTTTAAAATTAAAGGACGGCTGTAGCCGCTTGCGGAAATTGCTCCACAGCCGACTAAATACCAATAATCAAATACTTCACTTTCGGCTACTACAAGTATTTTTCAATTCCTGTTGATTTTGGAGTAATTTTTTTGTCGTGGCGTCAGGTGCACGGTGAATTGACAACATTTTATATTTCTACCAGGTGGAAATTAATATAGAGATCGAGAGAGCTTTGTGTCATGTACACTTCAAAAATATTTGAATTTATTGTTCTGTATATAAAGAAATATAAGAAAATAAATACATCAAGTAACCTAAATCTATGACAACATGCCTATACAGTTGTAGTCTTCGACCTATCCTGAAAGAAAATAAGCTTTTAATGATGTCAAGCTCTGTCATTTTTTTTTTAGAAATCAATTTTTGTTAAATGTTGCAGTGCCCTACACAAGGTTTCATAGCGGAAAAGTGTACCACCTTGTAATTTACCTATGAAGGCAATAAAAAACTGAACTGAGCAGACTAACGTAACAAGTCCATTATGTCATAGTTTGGGAGTTGCTACATTTTAGAATGAGCAAATTTTAATATATAAAGAATAAAATTATTAGTACACTCAGGAAAAATATAAAAACAGTGAATACACGAAAGTAATACAATTGTAGTGTTAAAAGTGTCAATGTTGTCAATTGCTTTACAGCTTGGCATCCAAACAAAATGTGTGTAACAAAACTGCCTTTTTTATGTTTGTTGTATAACCTTGTGCCCACTATCTCTCAATGTTACTTTGTACACTTTTAACTCGGACCCAGACAGTTATGCGCATGCATAAACGCCCAGTATGTTCTGAAGGTCATTTATGCAGCTCTGCGTTTTATTTATACTACCCCATTTCAGTACACATAAGTTGTTACACCGTGTGGTGTCTCTGGGTTCGTTGATATGGTTCTTTCAATTAAGAGGTATGTTTTTGTTGGTTGCAAATTGCCATTAATTTTTAACATGTAATTTACATTTCTTATCACTGTTTCTTTCGACAAAAAATACATTGACTTTTGGGGAATACAGATAAAATATTAGTTGACCTTCTTCTTATTTAAATTTAATTAATATACAGTAAACAATAGAACGCTAAATAACCATAACCTTCGACCCCAGTTTCCCAAGAAACCGTTCACTTTTGATACCGTAATGTGCTTCATTTGGCAATGGATCAATTAAAAAAAAACTTGAGTTTTGTTTGGGACGCAGAAATAACCCTGATGCCTAGAAAATAAAATAGATTTTTGTAGCTAAAAAAATGATGAGAAATGAGAATCTAAATAATGAATATATGGATGTAATTGATTTTTTCAACATGCGCGATTGTTTATCGATTTTTTTATTAGATTGTGTCACTCTTCGCACACCGTCACTTCTGATATTCACTAATGCGAATGCAAATATTGGCTACTCACAGTTTTCGTACTTTTGCCAAATAAAAAATCCTCAGAGAAAAAAGCATTTGCGATTTATTGAATTTATCAGCGGCTAACGCGAAAAGTTTCAGAAAATTTACTTTAATAGGGTACTTTTAGGGTAGGTACAATTTTTGAAACACCATTAACAATTTCGGGCGAGCACACTGACAGTGTGTGTCATATCATAGCCTAACCTAAGAGAAGAGAAACAAATAACTAGGCGACGTCCATAGACGTCGCTCTGTCGGATGAGCACCGTATATGGGCGTGTTAAATTATTATATATTTGGCCACACCAGGACATTCGAGAATGACGTGGGCGGCTGTCTCTTCGGCCTCCATGCATGTTCTGCAGAGAGGATTAAACGTAATTTATTTGGAACGACTTTCGGCATTAGTAATTCTATTACTTGTACTGATTACCTGTTATTAATTGAGCGATTGTGAATAATGTTCGCTGATCGTGGTCGCATTTGTTTCACAGTGTAAATTTATCGCTCAGTTTCATTGCTCGATAACTCGGTCGACATACGGCATGCGGGATTCCCCGCAGGCGGTATAACAACTAGTGAAACTCACAATTCGATAACTCAGTCGACATACGGCATGCGGGACTCCCCGCAGACGGTATAACGGCCAGTAAAACTCATAATGGCATGCGTTGTGGAAATCTACCGCACCCCGCATGCGGGCCCTATCGACCAATGAAACTGAGCCATTATGATAGGGGAATTTACGGACAAGGATTTTCGAATCGTGAAATGAGTTTGATACTTTAAGCGATTATAATTTGTGTATTATACCGACAAGTGCAAAAGTATGTATCGAAATTATCCTCTCATAAATACGAACATAAACCTGAATTTCGTTGACGGCCATACTTTAGCGAAAGATGAGTCAACGATATTTTTATACTGGGGTCTTCAACGGGCCATATTTTACTGCAATTTGTGACCATCAACTATTGTTGTCTCTCTCTGACACCCTACGCTAGAGCAAGATGCAAATACTGTCCGCCCACAAATTTTATTTTTCTTTAAGGTGCTTTGGGGTAAATTCGACATATTTTTAGGCGAGTGCAGAGTATGTTAGGGTTTGGGCTCGTAAGTCAGAACCTAAGAAGTATTCCTTCCAAGTAATGAGATCTTTACGAAATTGGATATATTCATCAACGCTTTGTGATCACAGCGTTTCAATACGTTGCTTGAATTTGGAAACAGAATAGAATAAAAAAAAAATTATTTTGAATACTATTTCTTAAGGAGTGGGGTAATTTCGAAAGTAAGTGGGGTAATTTCGAAGCTGGATTTTATGCAATATGAGTTTAAGAATCATATTTCTTTTTAGTTCTAATTTATCCCCGCAAAGATCCAAAAATCGCACTGCTTTTATTTAATCGACTGCAACACACGTGCCCTCACGACTAGCGATGCGAAGTGAACTGAAGCGGAGGAGGAGATAAACATGGCGTTTTGACAAGCGTTGCAAGCGTAGAATTTGTTCCCAGTTTAGTAGATATGTGTGATTTTCGACTTATCCCCATTTTCGACTTTACCCCAAAGCACCTTACCATTTTTTCCATTTTTTTTACTGACATTCGAACGGTTTCTAAGGCAAAGATCCTTCAGCCAATAATATTGCAAACTGTCAAATGTTCAACTTTTTTTAAGTCCATGGCATAGAAAAATTTAAAAGCTTGTTCGTCCTTCTTTGATCGTTACGGCAAGGACTTTCGAAAAAAATATATAATTGAATGGCGTCAAAAATATTATAAACCCTATTTTTAGGGTTCCGTAGTCAACTTAGGAACCCTTATAGTTTCGCCATGTCCGTCTGTCCGTCCGTCCGTCCGCGGCTTAACTCCGTGATCATTAGTACTAGAAAGCGGAATTTGGAATGAGTATGTGTATGTATAACGCCGACAGACGGTAAAATTAAATTAAAAAAAAAACATTTTTTTTTCGGGTATAACCTCTCGAACACCTAAAGTGGGGGTGAATTTTCTTTTTCTTTTCAACACTGGTGTATGGGGTGTCGTTGAATAGGTCTTGTAAAAATAATAGGGGTTTCTAACATTATTTTTTGATAAAGTCAGCAGTTTTGTAAATATTCGCTCAAAAACAAAAAAAATAGTGTCCCCCCCCTCTAACTTTTCAACCACGGGTCAAAAAAATTCGGAAAAATTCATGTTAATGAGGCCTTATAAGTACTTTCAATGAAAACTATATTGAACAAAATCGGTCGAGCCGAGCGGTCGCCAAATTTCATATTTTTTCTTTAAAAGGTCGTAAGTTGACTTCCAGAAGGTAATAAGTGATTACAGTTTCTAGGGCGTTTACGACCTTTTTATAGAGCTTAAAATCTTTCTTAACGTAAACCTCGGGCTTAAAACAGCAGTTTATTGTGAAGGATGTGCAACTACGGAACCCTACACTGAGCGTGGCCCAACATGCTCTATGGCCGGTTTTTTTTCTTAAAGCGGTTAAGAGGCCTTATCATTTTAAAAACCTGATTGCTTTAGACATTTTTATCTATGATCAAACATGTTTCTTAACATAAATTATCGATGTTACTACCTAAAACATGGCTGTTGGGATTTATTGGTATGTTTGATAGCTAGGTACCTACAGTTTGAATTGATAATTTTTGTTTCAAAAACTACTGGAAATCGTCAAAATTCACGCAGAATATTAGTTTTATCAACTTATTTTCGACTGCACGCAAAAGCATGAAATAGTTACTACCTAGAACTCGGGGAAAAGTATTACTCACTTCAAAAAGTTCGTTGAAATTATCACTATATTAGTCATAATATGAAAAAAATTTTTTTTTAAAGGCTTGAGGCCTCTTTATGTCTACTAATGTTAACCAAATCTTTATATTGAAACGAATACCTAGGCGAATTAATTTTTAGTTGTAATGAATTCAGTTATTGTGTTTATTTTGATCAATGTTCATCTCATTCCAGGGAGACTTAGCGGCCTTGATTTCATTGGATTCAAAATGGCGGCCGCTGTCGCGCCGCCCGCAGCATTGCTGGATCTCACCATAAAATACACCAGCCTGGCCATAGGTTCTACACATTGGGTATACGTTACCCACATAACAGACCCTAACGATTTCTACGTTCGTCCGTCGGCGTACAATGATTTTTTGAAACAGTTAAAGCGTTACCAAGTACCCGTAGAGCCGACAGAACTCGAACTGGGCTCCACCGTTGTATTTAAGCCCGAAAACAAGAAACATCACGTGCGCGGCTCTGTGAAGAACGTGAGACAAGAAAATGGACAAATAGTTTACGATTTGTTCGCTTTGGACTACGGGTTCTTCGAGACTGTGCCTATTGAGAAAATAAAAAAAGCACAGGACGGCGCTAATGTCCCTGCGACAGTTATACATTGCACGTTAGCCGACTGTGTCCCGAAGGCTGATGTGAATTTTAGTGAGAAAGCCATCGAAGCTATGATTTATTACGTCGGAACGGACAAAGTCAAAATGATAGTTCGAGGAAGAATGGGAGGCAGCAAGTATTTGGTAGAACTGTACGACTCCACTCCTGATGTGGCGACTTTAATGGCGCTGACTGGATACACTTGTCTCGGTTACAGCAATAATGCCATAAGTCGTATACCTAAATTGGAACAACCCAAACTGTTCTACACGTACAAACAACTGAAAATCGGCGATACTATCAAAGTTAGAGCCCGATCCGGCGACTCGTTGAAGAATTTTTACGTGTGTGATCAGGAGGACTACACATATTATGTGAAAGAATATAGGAAGACCCAATTTATACGTCACGAACAAGATTTCCTCGCAGATAACTTGCAGCCTGGTAAGCCTGTGGGTGTCTATTCCGATTGGTACGGATGTTACGAAAGGGCTTTAATAACAGAAGTTACTGACCCTGATAAATCAGCTGTAGTCCTATTGGTAGATTGGGGTAGGAAAATGGACATTCATATGGGTATGACTCGGTTGAAAATGCTTTCGAAGGAATACTATTTCATGAAGCCAGCTATGGCTATTTATTGTACTGCTGAGGAAAGCCAAGTCTGGGATAATGTTTTACACCGTGTGTTGCACCCAGGATATGAATTTCTAATTACCGTAACGAAAGTTGGGAAAGATCTCGAAACTCCAAATACGGTGAGAATCGCGACGATAACTGAGAAATAGAACATTATTTTGCCTTAACCATGCATTTGTAATTTTGCCAAAAAGTCCTCCAAAGTTTATATTTTTGGTGTGACTACTTTGGTGTCTTTAGATATATAAGAGAGGATTTTGGGTCGTCCAAAAATAATTTATAGTCTAGTATGTAGTTTACATTAATAAAAATATCACAAATGGAGTTAACCTCGCGAGGCCCAATGTACGTACAAAAGAGTAGAAATTATAAAGTGGCAATATTGTAGTGTCGTCCCTTTTTTTTTTTAATTGATTAGAAAGGGACCAAACCACAGTATTGCCACTTTTTAATAGTGTGAATTGAATGTGATACGCTTGTTTAAACTAAATGTTATAGTAAAAATGTTGATAACCTGATTTTATATTCGAAAAAAATACTGAAATAACATATGATGCTACTCGTATATATTAAGGATCAAAATACAAAATGTATTAAGCTAAAATGTGATCAAAAATATGTCACCTCGTCTCTAATTTTACAGCGTGAAGGCGTGTTTAGATAATTTTGATCACATTTTCGCGTGTGCGTCAGAATTATTGGTTGACTGTTGAATTCACCATTGATTGCTTACGTAAAAATTGCTACCTATTTGGTAGTATTTGCTACCATTTACCAAATAATTGCTAGCTCAGTATAATAAAAGATCTCTTTTTTTTTGACCAGTCATTCTGACGTCTGGATGTTTGGACAAAGTTCATATTTTGCGAAGGACGCACAATTTTCATGTTATTTACTAAACAAAATTTGCTACCTAATTGCTACCTACATTTAGCTTAAAATCAACTCTGCAGCGTTACAGATCAAAAAGTTTCGCGTATAATTATATTTCTTTTGAAAGCGTACAATTATTTGGGTAAATGGTAGCAAATACTAGCAAATAGGTAGCAATTTTTACGTAAGCAATCAATGCTGAATTCAACAGTCAACCAATCATTCTGACGCACACCATTTTTGCTCATAAATTTAAGAACTCGGCTGTACCTACAGCTGCCGGATAACTTTTTGAGCATAACCTTGACTGCGCAGTAGCCGATTTACGTACAAATGTACATTGTACATGCGCAGACCCACCATTTTTGTTCTAAAAGTTTGCCGGCAACTATACCACTAGAAATAGCAACACGGCGAGGGCCCAGATCAGATGACACTCGCCGGGAGACAATTTGGTGGATTTTGGTATCCATATTCTGATTATCTGACCTATTTCAAATAAAAAAAATATTATATTAATGTTATTAATGAACTAATTTCTAAAGTGAATCAGACCTCAGAAAATACAGGGCAAAATTGTATGACAGCTAGGGATCGCCTATATCGATAAACTCAATTTATCGATGCTTTTGAAATATACTAGCTCCAAGTTATGTTAAAAAAGTATATTTTTATTGAAAGTATACATATGAAACAAAATATCAGCATAACAGAATTCTGTTTGATCTTTATTTTAAAGTGATCTTTGAACTCATCGTATTTTTTCCTAATTCCGACTACATTGATAATTAGAACTGTTTCATAATAAGTGTCTAAATAATATTTTCTTCGGTTTCCGCGACTGTCACATATTTAAATAAAACGATTTAAACGGATTATATCGCGTATATTAGTTTTGAGCCTCCCTAAAGGAGAGGCTATATAATCCGTAATATACGCGATATAATCCGTTTAAATCGTTATATTCAAAAGTGTCTAAGTAGGTAAGCTATTTCTATCTAATTATCTAAAGAGGTTCGATAAAGAGATAATAATAACTGTTTCATAGTGCATTGGTATTCATAACATAGCGATTATTTATTTAAAATATGATCTGTGTGAACATAATCGTCTCCAGAATAGTACATACGAAACAATACACACTCACAAAATATGCTCGGCGATTACTAGTATATGGGAAAATTATCGATAAATTATCGATATAGGCGATCCCTAGCTATCATTCAATTTTGCCCCGTATATTCCGAGGTCTGGCTGATTATTATTATTTTACATACCTACGCTATTAAATGAAATATCAAAAAACAACGCCATGCCAAATGACTATATATTTAAGGACATATTGATAATATATATTATTAATATTGCTTGTTTATCCAACTGGTGTCGCCAATCCGAATCTTATGCCATGACATGGACAGTGCTGCCATCTGTAGATTCTGCACGGTCTCTAGCACAACGAAAGTACTGCCAGCTGGTGCCGCACATCTGAATCTTTCACTTTATCAGTAGGTACTTGAAATTGACATAACCAGAATCGCAAACTGAGTGCTCACAAGTTTGTGTGATTTACCAATAGGCAAAGCCTGACCAGAAATATATGAGGATGCGCCATATTACGGAATTTAACTGGAACTAATTTCTTACACTGGCAATGATTTTATGATGGTTTGTTAACAATGTCAATGTCATTCGTGGTGATTTATTTAAAAGACAAATATTTATAATTATCTAAAGGAAATGCCGAATATCGTTTACAGTCGTGAACGTAAGATTATAAATAAAGTGTACATGTATTTACTACACGATAAACAGTCAGGAAAAGAGTGCATTCCATTAATAGTTATTTGTTATACAAGGGGGGAAAGTTGTATTTTACCCGCGAGTGTTTATTTGAAACACGAGCTAGCGAAAGGATCCTATGATTGACCACGAGCGAAGCGAGTGGTTCAAAATAGAATCCTGAGCGTAGCGAGTGTTTCTATACACGAGACGTAAAATAACTTTTCGCCCGTGTATAACACAAAACTTTTCACCTCACTACAGCGAGGAAAAAAGAATAAGGGTTTGTACTATATCTTTGAAAAATATCTACAATAATCAACCAATTTGACATTTATTAAAACTAAGGTCTAATAAGCTTTCATGTAGGTATTTTAAACGGAATTTTTCTGAAAATAAGCTCATGTCAAATTTTACTTTAACTGCGTTGAAACGTCAAAACTCTTTCTCCACATGTGGATAAAAAGCGATTTTCTCAATAGATATCAAACAAACAAACTGGGCTTTCCGAGCTAGTGAGGTGAAAATGATATTGCGAGTCACACATAGTGGAACTGACAGGTATTTAAAACGAATGGCAAAGTGGGTTGTGATTGGTTGCAAAATTGTTGCCATATAAATCTTATTAATAGCGCCCTCTTCTAATGGCTAATGAGTGTCAAACTTAATATATAAGCTAAGCTGTATTCGACCTACAACCCTGCCATACGAATAAATAAATAGCGCCCTCTTGACAAATCCTCATATATTTCTGGTCATAGTAGTTACAATGTGCTAGTATATTAAATCGAATTGATTATACAAACTCGATTGAAATCATCAAGGAACTTTTGTATCAAATACGATATATCATTTGAATTGTTAGTTATTAAAAGCTTCGATTTTTGCTGATTAAACAAATTATATCAGAGCGATATGTATTGTGATATTGTGTGTATTAAACGTTTTTAGACTGTAATACCATGTAATACTTGTTCTGTCGTTTTGCTACTCCTCGCTAGATGGCGCCAGCAGTGTTATCTTTACAACCTACCTTTATGGGAAGAAAGAAATAAAATATATTTATTCAACGCAAAACACAGTTACATGAAAAGAAAACTAACATAAACAATCATCGTTGAATAGGACCCCACTCAGCATGATTCTACGGCAAGCCGGGCGCTGCTTTTCAGTGGGAACCTGCTTACAACTAGGTACTTAGGTGCTAAATACACAAAAAAAATAGGAACACAACACAACGAAGTAGATAAAAAATCACATAGGTAATAACAAAATAATTTATACACAATCCAATAGTGACAAAAACAAACACAAAACCAAACCGAAAACAAGAAATCTGATGTCCATCCAGACTCCTCATGAGTCATGACTCCTTATGGCTCAGTTTCATTGGTCGATAGGCTACCGCATGCGGAGTGCGGTAGATTTCCATAACGCATGCCATAGGGCCCGCACGCGGGGAATTGTTTTCATTGGTTGATAGGGTCCGCATGCGGAGTGCGGTAGGTTTCCATAACGCATGCCATAGGGCCCGCATGCGGGGAATTGTTTTCATTGGTCGATAGTCCGCATGCGGGGTGCGGTAGATTTCCATAACGCATGCCATTATGAGTTTCACTCGTCGTTATACCGTCTATGGGGACTGGGGAGTCCCGCATTTCAATTTTTCCTTTAGGATCATTCGCTTCATTGTCACTTAAGTATTTTTTACGTAAATCATACCTACCTAAAAAGAATTTATATTTAAAGAAATGCATTTCAATCTGAGGAATGTGATTGGTCCATTTTAAACATCTCCGCTCCGCTTCTGTGGCAGGCAGTCAGCCCTTAGATGCAAGAAGTACAGTCCGACCAAAAAGAGTAGAAATTAAAAAGTGGCAATACTGTAGTGTCCTCCCTTTGTAATCTTTTCTAATATAAGAAAACGGGAACGACACTACAGTATAGCCACTTTTTAATTTCTACTCTTTTAGGTCGGACTGTATCAAAAATTTACCGGGAGTGTCGAATTAACTGACTAGGCACCGTTAGTTTCTTGTCAGTTGCCATTGCGAATTGGGCTTCCGTTTTTGCTGCTTACCATCAGGCAAAATGGAACTACTATGTTGTGCAAATTAGAAATACGTATATGGTTTTCGCTTCAAAATATTACTCAGTTATAAAAAAGGTGGATGCTTAATTATTATACAGGCATCAATAATATTGTTTCTCTACTCCTGTAATTTAATCTGTCATTATTTTATTGATCTAATGAACTTGTAATCACAACTCATGCTAGACATAACACGCCAACAGTTACAAATATCAATTACCGAAGTAAATATTGAAGTAACTAAGTACGTTCTTATCAATTAGATTGCAATCATATAGATGAGTAGGAAGTATTATGATTATGAGAAATGAGGATAATAGGAATAACTTTAGTGATGGGCGAGATGTGGGTGTCGCGGGCCTGAAAAATATTAATTAAATGCGATGCAGACCTAATGGGGGTGCCTGTCGTATCGCATAATGTTGATTGTCCTAAATTTTTTTGGCCGAGAATGTTTGGCATAATGTTGAATGGCATACTACTCGTTTATCCTAACAATTTTAGCGCATAACCATTTAAAAGTCCTAAAGCATGTTTGTACTAATATTGATCTCGAAGATCGGATTACCTACAGAGTAATATACCTAATATTAATTGTCATAAGAATCATTCTGCATATCATTAAAATGGCTACAATTACAGCTCCTAAACTATTTTATACCTAAATTGCTAATTTTATAATTAAATTTTAATTAGGTTAGGTGGTACTTAATCGCTCTATACATATATGTATATGTATTGGATTTCAGATTTCATTTCATACCCAACTAGCAAAGTAGTGATAAAATAAAATGTTTTAACACTAAATAGTGATATAAAAGTCATAAAATAGCAACTCGGAGCTGCTATGTTGTATATTGGCGACTTGTATCATCATCTAGCTGTATAATCTTATACAGCTATATTGTGATAAGAATTGATGACATAAACGTTTACTGGACTTCTTAATACGGCACATATAACACATCTGCACAACAGTATCCCTAACTGTGATTTAGAGCTATTTCGTTGCATATCAGATATATACAGTGCCTGTATACAGCTAAGTAACTCTATTGTGGCTTTTAATGCGCTGCAATATCGCTGGTGATATATCAGTGCACTAATGGAGCTAACTCGAGATATATAAGAACATAACGCAGCTGATATGCGTCTAAAGTATCATATAATGGCGTTTTCTTAACACCAGCAGCATAAAGTTGTTTAAAGATCTACTTTAACACTAAACAGTTGCAAATACACTTCTTAAGACCTTTTATATCATCAGTGACATATAAACATTATTGTTACTAATATAACGCTAAATAAATGTATATCAGCTGTTGTAACCTCATTTATAGGATCTTTATGATAGTCAAACCAGCGTCGAGAATTCGGAAGTTGGTTCCGTAGAATACAAAAAATGAAATCTTAACAGAACCTTGTTCAGGATACCAAGATGACTTGTTTGCGACTGACAATTTTGATGACAATGGAGAAGATGAAAACAGCCATTCAAATCTGTTGAGTTTTATGAAATTACTTCTGCTTGAAAAACAGTAATTGACCAAAAATATAACCACTTTCATTTCACGCAAATGAGTTGAACAATATTGAAGATACTTTATTTATTACCTAAAGGTAGGTACAGTAGTGGGTTTTACTAGTTTTATTAAGGAACCCGAAAGTGTTTGGTAATGGCGGTGGGAAACTGTAAATTTGTGATATATCGGTAACCAAAACACATTTTAGACGCATAATGGTGACTTTAAATAATTTGCTATTTTAAATATTTTTTATTTAATTAAATATTCAATATTTAATAAGGGCATGAAAAAAACACAAATAATATGCTATTATTTCATCAATAAAATTTTGAGCGCATGATGAATTACCCGTTATGCACGTACCTAAAAGCAACTTGACACTTCTTACTAGCACAAAAATAGTTTGCTATTTTATTATACTTACAAAACTGTTAATTGTAAGGTCATTTTTTTTTCATACAACTTTATTTACACATAACACTCAGTATTTAGCACTAACGATATGCGACATAAAAGAATCCCTAACAACAATATAACAAAAAACTGCTCTATATCAGCATTGCTGTTACTTTCTTATCATAATTTAGTGATATAGTGATTCAGGCACCATTGGTGTAACGCTAAAGAGATTCATAAAACATTGTAGTATCATGGATATACATCAAAGTAGTGACGTGCGGTGCCAAAATACACATGATATATCATCAAATAGCTGTAAAACTGGGGCCACTTCCCAGTGATAGAGATGTTTCTATCACGGATATAAAACTGCGTCTGTCACTGATTTACAGCTAAATTTGGTTCAGTTTTGCTAGTTGGGTACTTACTCTATTACATATTTAATGAAAAAATAATACAAACTCGAGCAAAATAGAAAAAAAACACTATCCTAATGAAATAAATAATGAAATAATGAACTTTATTCTGCAAGTAGGCCACAAGGGCACTTTTACATGTCTGAGTCTACCGGCATTTCACAAGAGGAGACCACTGTTGAGAAGAAACGCCGAAAGAAACTCAACGGTCAGTAATTTTTTCATAAAGGATAAGTACTTAACTATTACAGTAATGAACTTAACTATACGTAGTTCTCGAAGAAAACATATTAAAAGTGTATTCTAAGATATTAATGAGGACTAGTGTAAGAATAAAATATAGAAACTACAAGAAAGTATGACGGTTTAACACAATTTATGTACGTTTGATATGCTTTCTTATTAGAACTGTGTCCCTTAAACTAGTCAGGTACAATCTAAGGAGTCAGTTACTCGGTTTCTGGTTCAGGCCATGCATTTTTGTTTGTCAGATAGTCCTCTACTGTATAATATGCTTTTAAATAAAATAAAAAAAATTGTTTTATTTCAGACAGCGTCCATATTTATGTTAGTATATTGTACTTATGAAAAACTATGTTAGTAGGTAAGAGATAATTAACTATAACTTAATTTAGATATCTGCCACCTTCTGGGACACCAGGCACATGTTTATGAACTCGTGCCCAGTGTTTCTGAATGGGGCAGTCTGGCTTCTCGCTAATGACCTTCAGGATGGTGTTGGTACTCCCATTCACTCTTCGCATGAGCGATGCAACTCGGCGTCTGACTACGGTACTAAACCCGTCAGTGCGCGCATGCGCAAACATCGCAGAGGCGCTGCAGTAGCGTGGGAGCCCCAACAATACCCTGAAGGCATTATTGTATTGCACTCGGAGTGCGTTGAAGGCCCGCTGTGTGTAGTTGACCCACAGATTGCACGTGTATAGGGTTTGGCAGAATGCTTTGAAAAGAGTAATTTTCACCTCAATACTACATCGCGCAAATCTGCGAGCCAACATACCTTTTGACATTAGAGATTTTTTTAAATAATTTTTGAGAGATGGAAAGGCTAATTTTAAAATATGATCAGGTAACTTGTTATAAAAAAGAATACATTGGCCTAAAAATGATTTATATACTTTACGAACACGAAACTTTCTAACAGCAATTTTATTTTTATTTCTAGTGTTAAAATTGTGGACATCGGAATTTTTTGTAAATGAATCTATGTTCTTAATAACATATATGATACCTACTCTCATAAATATATTGGGACGCTACAGTTAAGATGTTTATATCTTTGAAAATGTCTCTTAAGAAGTCACGAGAATTCAGGTTATATACCCATAGCCCGTCAAGTGGAAGGTTTATATTTACAATATATATATTCTTTTGATGCTTGTTTCGTTATGATGTTATATATATGTAATTTACGTCTTACTTTAGATAGCAACTATGTTACACTTATGCAACTATTCCGGCCCATTCAGGTACGTGTCAAATAAACACTCCAACCTAATGCTACTCATATGAAATGAGAACTACGACCATAATACGCATACAATTAGCATTAGAAAACTCAAAATACAGACATAAACAAGTAAATTACCTTCAATAACAACCGTGCATGCTATCGTCAGAATAGCAGTTTAGCCTTTTATACTAAATTCAAATTAGACAGTGGAAGCGGACTATCCGGCATTGAGTGGGCAATCGCCACTCCGTTTTGGTGCGGGGCCCGCATAGCAATTGACACCATGTAAGTCTAGCCAGTGGCTACGTTCGCCCATTAGAGGCCACTTCCTCAACAAAAGGGGCTCCGAGCCCGCCATTCCAACAATTGTATTCATACAATTTTCAGCTCATGAGCTATTTACCTTAACTGTACCGCGCAATCACATCGCTCCTGGTGTAGGGCCTTTGAACGTGCTCGGCATTTGAGGAGGCTTATAAATGTAAAAATGATTTTATTTAAAGAGGATATTATTAGAATTTATGAGGTGATAATAGAGATGATGCTGCTAGAACTTGATCAGCCAAAATAGCAATCACGTTTGGCAACTCTGTCAAAAACCTAATCAATAGGTAACTATTTATTTTTGAAACACTGTACTGTACATATTCACTGAAAAAAAAAATTGTTAACAGTAGCCCAAATGTTAGCAGCTAGTTACATAAATCGGTGGATTGACAAACTGAGGGCTACTAGTAACTAAAATAAGTTCTGTAAAACTAGCATAATTTTGGTTACTGCTAAGCACAATTTGGCTATTTCTCAAGCAGTTAAACACGCCTACCATAAAAAAAATAAAAAGTACAGATGTTAGTTGCATGGTTGTAAGATGGTGTTAGTGTAACATGTTTACTTTTCTACCGTTTTATGCGTGCGTGCGTGGTTTGGTGCGCTTACCCCGTGTGGCGCGTTTACCCCGACTGTCTATATATTCGTACAGATTTACAGCTACCTCCTGCATGTAAGGTACACATGGTGGTCGTAACACAAAAAAATGCGGTTTTCATTCACAGCGTAGTCGTAGTCAGTGCGTCAATCGGTCGAGTTTATGTCCGATGTTGATTCGACGATAATTGTACATATACCGATAATCGTTTAGGCAGACGGTAAAAAACACTATCCTAATGAAATAAATAATGAAATAATGAACTTTATTCTGCAAGTAGGCCACAAGGGCACTTTTACATGTCTGAGTCTACCGGCATTTCACAAGAGGAGACCACTGTTGAGAAGAAACGCCGAAAGAAACTCAACAGTCAGTATTTTTTTCATAAAGGATAAGTACTTAACTATTACAGTAATGAACTTAACTATACGTAGTTCTCGAAGAAAACATATTAAAAGTGTATTCTAAGATATAAATGAGGACTAGTGTAAGAATAAAATATAGAAACTACAAGAAAGTATGACGGTTTAACACAATTTATGTACGTTTGATATGCTTTCTTATAAGAACTGTGTCCCTTAAACTAGTCAGGTACAATCTAAGGAGTCAGTTACTCGGTTTCTGGTTCAGGCCATGCATTTTTGTTTGTCAGATAGTCCTCTACTGTATAATATGCTTTTAAATAAAATAAAAAAAATAGTTTTATTTCAGACAGCGTCCATATTTATGTTAGTATATTGTACTTATGAAAAACTATGTTAGTAGGTAAGAGATAATTAACTATAACTTAATTTAGATATCTGCCACCTTCTGGGACACCAGGCACATGTGTATGAACTCGTGCCCAGTGTTTCTGAATGGGGCAGTCTGGCTTCTTGCTAATGACCTTCAGGATGGTGTTGGTACTCCCATTCACTCTTCGCATGAGCGATGCAACTCGGCGTCTGACTACGGTACTAAACCCGTCAGTGCGCGCATGCGCAAACATCGCAGAGGCGCTGCAGTAGCGTGGGAGCCCCAACAATACCCTGAAGGCATTATTGTATTGCACTCGGAGTGCGTTGAAGGCCCGCTGTGTGTAGTTGACCCACAGATTGCACGTGTATAGGGTTTGGCAGAATGCTTTGAAAAGAGTAATTTTCACCTCAATACTACATCGCGCAAATCTGCGAGCCAACATACCTTTTGACATTAGAGATTTTTTTAAATAATTTTTGAGAGATGGAAAGGCTAATTTTAAAATATGATCAGGTTTTGTTATAAAAAAGAATACATTGGCCTAAAAATGATTTATATACTTTACGAACACGAAACTTTCTAACAGCAATTTTATTTTTATTTCTAGTGTTAAAATTGTGGACATCGGAATTTTTTGTAAATGAATCTATGTTCTTAATAACATACATAATACCTACTCTCATAAATATATTGGGACGCTACAGTTAAGATGTTTATATCTTTGAAAATGTCTCTTAAGAAGTCACGAGAATTCAGGTTATATATAGAACGAATCGCTCTTTTTTGTAGCACAAATATAGTCTGAATGTCAGCTGCTTTGCCCCAAACCAGAATACCATATGACATGACACTATGAAAATAACTATGATAAACTAAGCGAGCTGTATCAACATCACTCAATTGTCTAATTTTCCTAACAGCGTACGTCGCCTAATATTGTAAGACCGAAAACTGTAGGTTAGGTTAGGTTTGTTTTATGACCATGGATAGCGGAGCGTCAGATTGCTTGCTTGCATGGAAGTATATTAAAATTTAGCAGTTAGGAAGTTAGGTTAATAGACCGAAAACTGTAGGTTAGGTTAGGTTTGTTTTATGACCATGGATAGCAGAGCAAGCGAAGCGAGCGGAGCGTCAGAATGCTTGCTTGCATGGAGGTATATTAAAATTTAGCAGTTAGTAGGTTAGGTTAAAGACCGAAAACTTTAGGTTATGTTAGGTGTCTTTTATGACCACAGATGGCGGAGCGTCAGAATGCTTGCTTAAAAATCTTCGAGATTTAGGTATAATGAAATGTAGTCGAAAGATTTTTAATACATTTAATATGAGGAACATAATAGTTATGCACATTGATCATTCAATAATTCATTCTTAGACACAAAAAACAATTGAGTAAATCATATGTAGGACAAACGACATTAGGGACAACAATTTCGGCGAAAAAATATTAGGCGCAACAAAGTTTATGCCATACGTTATTCGGAGTAAAGTTGTTATGCGAAAAAATATTAGGACTAACAAATTTATGCCACCCGATATCGATCCCCTAAATAGTGCAGCTTATTACTTCGATATTAAACAGCGCAATCCAGCGGGCTTAGGTACTGCGACCGGTAAACGCTGGTAGAGTAGGTACAATTGACAACATTTCAAATAGTGTTAAGTTTAAACTAATATCATAACTTTATTATCACAGAACCCAAAACTATTGTTTTTATTTGGTTATACGGACTAGTTTCGAAAATATAAAAAAAGGTGAAAGCAGCGTCTTCTAAGAATCAGCACTCGAATGACGTCATGTTGGGGAAAAATGACTGTCGCTAACTAAAAAAAGAACAGTCGTACAATTTCCATACTAAACCCGTCTTAGTAACAGTCTTTTCAAAGGTTCACTATTGTCTTGCAGAGACTTTTTTGACATATAATTTGTTTTGCATAATGATACTTGGCAGAAGTAACGTTTGGCAGAAACATCTTACGCAGAGTATGCGTTGGCGTTAATCATTTCGCAAATTTTTATAATACCGAATGTTATATTGGCATAATGTTGATGAGCATAACAGTCTTCTAAACGAATAGTACTTTCGCAGATATTTTTTTTTGCATAATATTGAGGTGGCATAAAGTTATCAAGCCTAATTTATTCATTACAAATTGTTGTGACTACACATTTTGTACATGGAGTGGTATGGTAGCCGGCTGTTGCCGCGCGGCTCGCTCGCTTCGCTCACTCGTGAGGGTCTCAGTTCAACCTAACACTCATCCTCGCTTCGCTCGTCTTTGTACCTAACCTAATCCAAGTCGGACCTGCCCTAAGGTGGAATCACTAATGCCATAGCAAATTTGTTGGGATGGGACTTACATTCTATTTACTACGTAAAATTTACCTAGCCCACTTGTCTTCTAGTAGAAAATAATTATGCTATTGTAATCGTATGCTACAGGATTATTATGGTAGGTAGGTACATAAAATTATGCTAAACCAAAGTCGGCCAGAGATTATTCTACACAACAATGTGCTACAAAATGTGTCGTATGCGAGGTAGTAGTAATGCCAACTATACCTTTACCTTTACCTGCCATCTTACCATTCGACCGAAAACGTTTCTGCGAAACGTGTTATGTGAAGTGCATTTCTGATCAATATTATTCTGCCAGATGAGGGTAACCCCTTTTCAAATGGATTTTTTAATCATAAATTGGGATATTTTCGAAAATGTAAAAATGTGGTAATATTGAAATTTTTATTCTTTATTTGATACTATCGGTAAAATGCCTGGTTAAAAAAAAAAACAATTTTGTCAATTCAGGTGCGTTCCCGTGAAAACCTTATTTTTGAAGTCCATCGACACTTACAAAAAGCATTCATTTGTGAGCTCACAAATTAAAGATATCCGACTTCGAAACAATGTTGTATTTTTCTTTTCATAACACAAAGGATAAGGCGACTGAAAGGTTCCTGAGATTTGCACGGTAGTTCATTATTGAAATAACAGAAGGCTTAAGAGGTCTTGCACGGTAGTTCATTATTGAAATAACAGAAGGCTTAAGAGGTCTTGCACGGTAGTTCATTATCGAAATAACAGAAGGCTTAAGAGGTCTTGCACGGTAGTTCATTATTGAAATAACAGAAGGCTTAAGAGGTCTTGCACGGTAGTTCATTATTGAAATAACAGAAGGCTTAAGAAGAGGTCTTATTCCTTTTAAAATATATTTTTTACATATTACTTACATATGACACATAAGTATATTGATAATTTCAAGCAACTTTTTGATGTGAATAATACTTTTCCCCGAGTTCTAGAAAGTAACATAGCTATTTCATGCTTTCATTGCGTGCAGTCGAAAATAGGTTAAAACAGTATGCTGCGAAATTTTGTTATATTCGAGTAGTTTTTGAAACAAAAATTATTTATAAAAAATTTAAAGTGAAGCTGTCAAATATATACCAATAAATTGCATTATACTTATAACCGGACCTATAAGTAGTAACATTGTAATATGTTTAGAAACATGTTTGATCATATAGATAAATGTTTAAAACAAACAGCATTTTTGAACGGATAAGGGGCCTTAAGGGATTAAGTTTAATTGGAATATCGCTGGTGGGCGAGAGGTAGGCGGAGTTTTCTTAGAAATATGATTTTAATGCAGTCTTTGTAAACAGGATACTGCTTCGATATTGCACAGCACAATGCAGTAAGTTCAAAGCGATCGCTAAACGCTGGTAGCTCATTATTTATCTTACGTATATAAACATTTTATTGTAATTGTATAAAAAACATGAAATGCATTTTAACAGATAAAAAGAACGTACCAAGGTTTACGACACTGTAAAAAAAAATGGGCAAGTGCGAGTCCAACTCGCGCATGAAGGGTTCCGTACCATAATCTATAACAAGTTTGTTGTATGGGAGCCCCCCTTAAATATTTATTTTATTTTATTTTTAGTATTTGTTGTTACAGCGGCAATAGAAATACATCATCTGTGAAAATTTCAACTGTCTAGCTATCACCGTTCTTGAGATACAGCCTGGTGACAGACGGACGGACGGACGGATAGCGAAGTCTCAGTAATAGGGTCCCGTTTTTACCCTTTGGGTACGGAACCCGAAAAACGATGTCACTGTAAAATTGTGAACACCCGTCAGTTTATAATTTATCCAGTGACCAACCTAACCTATCCGTCAGTGCATAATCTCACTAGTTTGGTTATACCACTACACACAGATACACACATACATTTGGGACAGACATAGGTCACATCGTAGACTTATTTGGCGCTTGTGTTTAAGCGAAGTCTGAGCGCCATACGAAATATAAGCAATAGAGATCTGGCCATAGACGCGCAGTTGTCAGATCGGTGCGGCAATACAAATATTTGTGTGATGAATGCGAATATTTGTTCCTGAGTCATAGATGTTTTCTATGTAATTAAGTATTATATTCAAACATTATATATATCGTCGTCTAGTACCCATAGTACAAGCGTTGCTTAGTTTGGGGTTAGATTGGTGTATTTGTTTTTATTTATTTAATATTCTAGGACGAAATGTAGATTCTGGGTAAAGTCGAAAATATGCATTTACCGTTTTGGAAAACATCAACATGCGTGTGTTCTTAATATATTTGAGGATTCCCGTGGATTCTTCATGGATCCACCCATAGGTACTACCATCATAACTCATTCCGACGAGAATAGACAGTTCAATGTCATAAAAAAAAAACAAAATCAGTTTATAAATGACGTAGCTCAGTCAGTATATAGTACATACGCGTTGACTTTGAGCTTTGATGCCGTTTGAAAATTACTGTACGTATTTCGTAACACACTGACCATACCACTGAATCGCTCCCTAAGTCACACGGGCATAAGCCTTTAAATTAAATACAGCCTTTGTTCAGCGTAAATTGGCGGTATAAGCTGGCTTATGCAGCTTGGGTCTGTGACCCGACGTGCAAACCGGGCGGTTTTAGTAAAACCGCCGAGTTGTTCTAATCTGTGGACATGTCTGAGTTACAAAGGAGTTAGCTTTCGCGCGGGGGCAGATAATATCATTTCAGATGAGTTCCTAGAAGCAGATGAATACCAAGTACGTACTCTACTCGTATATGGAGAGAGAATAATTTTGTTATTTGCATGCCGCGAAACATACAAAAGTCATACAAAAAAGTTCTAACCAAAAACAGTATGAAATATGTTCATCTGTAGTCGGTTTGGATGTTTTGTGAAGATAAAAAATGGCCGTCCACAGACGTACCGTATTACGAGGGTCCTAATCCTTATTCTCGTCTCTCGACGTACTGTCCATTAAATGTTAAGACATTTTGTAGGCTACCAACCATTTATCAGTTTTTAACCGCTATCAGTTCCCTGTCGCATATTCTGGAGAAATGAGCCGTAATGAGCGAATAGATTTGATATACATATAAACGATATACTGTACTTGCGATTCAATCCCAATTTATTGAAAAGTGGACAAGTGCGAAAACAAATATAGAATGTTATAAATGTAGTGCAGTAATCGATATCGACATTATCGACAGAAACAACATGGTGTCCGTCACGGTATTGTGCCGGACAGCCAGCGTTTACAGCAGACTAACTCGGTGAGACAATTAGCAATGGCGAGATACATAGTATTAAGTCTCGAACAATTATATACCAGCATCCCATGGTGTGTACCACGACATCATCAAGTAGGTATTTAGATGATTTGTGAAGTTGAAATCTTATGTTGCAACGTGCAAAAAAGGGCAAGAATTCATTCAAATTTACATTAATTTTGAATTTCACGTATGTTTTATTATGGAAAATGTTTTTTTTACCTTACTTTTCACTTCGGCTATTACAACATTTACAATTATTTTCATCAATCCGAATCAAAAATACATTCTATAAGTAAGCTACACTGGTAATTTATACCTACTTGATTTACCGGCATTAATCTTGTAGAATGATTATATCTAAGTAAATATAGTACATTACGTAACAAGGGTGGTAAACGAGGAATTACAAACGAGTGTCTATTAGAAGCCCGAAGCCGAAGGCGAGGGCTTTAATGACACGAGTTTGGAATTCCGTTACACCAGAGTCACGCACGACGTTTTTCATCACACTTGGGAGGAAATAAAACAAAGTAATAAACAGCTGTCAATATCAAAATAGTAATAAAACAAAACTGTAAATATTATATTTAATACAATTTAAAAAATGACCAGCTCATAGTGATAATGCTTTTATTGAGTGCGGCGTTTGTACCTTCTTGAATTGAGGAATAATATTGTATAGGTTAAGCAAAACGATTTTCTTGTAGTAGAGTAAATTGAGAAGACATGGCGGTAGATATTTCAGAAAACAAGATTTGCTCCAAGTATTAACGGCGACCTGAAAGTGAAACCAAATAAGTAAATTAATCTTACTAAGTTAAGTACTTTGAGACAGAAAAAAATCTCAATTCAGTCCTTTAATACAAAGTCTTTTATTGTTACATTCTGTACCGTCAACATTGATTCATGAAATTTCAAGACAATTCAATCAAAAGGAATCACTTAAAATATAAGACAGTTTAAAATTTACAAATACATTATTATGTAGCTAATTCTCGAGTTACCTTCGTTGTTAAATATTTATTTTCAATTAAATCCACTTAAGACTTCGCATTTCTTTAGATTTGTCTGTTGCCGCCTTGTTGCCGCATTGATAATAATTTCGAGCGAAATCTCTCTTAGAGATTATTTAATTTCATTTTATAGCATCAATTGTATAGTCAATTCATTTCATTTTATAGAAATACATCGACGACAAGATAAACAACGTGATTAAATTCACCATAAATCACAGTAACAACACCATGATTTCTGCCGCCATGTTGGCAAATCAGACCGCCGGCCAATCAGAGGCCGTTCCTGTAGACTATCCACAGATAATGTTAATATTGCGTTTGGATATATAATGAACTAGCTTTTGCCCGCGGCTTCGCACGCGTAAACACAATATCATACGTTCACTACACTTATTGCGAGGCCAAAGGCCGAGCTCCGCGTAGCACCGAAGGTGCGGAGCGTCCTAAGGAAGCCGCCCACCCACTTAACATAAGTCGAAGTAACTTAATGCGAGGCCGAAGGCCGAGCTCCGCGTAGCACCGTAGGTGCGGAGCGTCCCAAGAAAGCCGCCCACCCACTAAATATAAGTTGCAGTAACTTAATGCGAGGCCGCAGGCGGAGCTCCGCGTAGCACCGTAGGTGCGGAGCGTCGCAAAGAAGCTGCCCACCCACTTAATATAAGTTGAAGTAACTTAATGCGAGGCCGAAGGCCGAGCTCCGCGTAGCACCGCAAGTGCGGAGCGTCCTAAGGAAGCCGCCCACCCACTTAATATAAGTTGAAGTAACTTAATGCGAGGCCGAAGGCCGAGCTCCGCGTAGCACCGTAGGTGCGGAGCGCCCAAGGAAGCCGCCCATCCACTTAATATAAGTTGAAGTAACTTAATGCGAGGCCAAAGGTCGAGCTCCGCGTAGCACCGTAGGTGCGGAGCGTCCAAAGAAAGCCGCCCACCCACTTAATATAAATCGAAGTAACTTAATGCGAGGCCGAAGGCCGAGCTCCGCGTAGCACCGTCGGTGCGGAGCGTCCCAAGAAAGCCGCCCACCCACTTAATATAGGTTGAAGTAACTTAATGCGAGGCCGCAGGCCGAGCTCCGCGTAGCACCGCAGTTGCGGAGCGTCCCAAGGAAGCCGCCCACCCACTTAATATAAGTTGAAGTAACTTAATGCGAGGCCGAAGGTCGAGCTCCGCGTAGCACCGTAGGTGCGGAGCGTCCAAAGAAAGCCGCCCACCCACTTAATATTAATCGAAGTAACTTAATGCGAGGCCGAAGGCCGAGCTCCGCGTAGCACCGTAGGTGCGGAGCGTCCCAAGAAAGCCGCCCACCCACTTAATATAGGTTGAAGTAACTTAATGCGAGGCCGCAGGCCGAGCTCCGCGTAGCACCGTAGGTGCGGAGCGTCCCAAGAAAGCTACCCACCCACTTAATATTAATCGAAGTAACTTAATGCGAGGCCGAAGGCCGAGCTCCGCGTAGCACCGTAGGTGCGGAGCGTCCCAAGAAAGCCGCCCACCCACTTAATATAAGTTGAAGTTATTTAATGCAAGGCCGCAGGCCGAGCTCCGCGTAGCACCGAAGGTGCGGAGCGTCCCAAGGAAGCCGCCCACCCACTTAATATAAGTTGAAGTAACTTAATGCGAGGCCAAAGGCCGAGCTCCGCGTAGCACCGTCGGTGCGGAGCGTCCCAAGAAAGCCGCCCACCCACTTAATATAAATCGAAGTAACTTAATGCGAGGCCGAAGGCCGAGCTCCGCGTAGCGCCGTAGGTGCGGAGTGTCCCAAGAAAGCCGCCCACCCACTTAATATAAGTTGAAGTAACTTAATGCGAGGCCGCAGGCCGAGCTCCGCGTAGCACCGTAGGTGCGGAGCGTCCCAAGGAAGCTGCCCACCCACTTAATATAAGTCGAAGCAACTTAATGCTAGGCCGAAGGCCGAGCTCCGCTTAGCACCGAAGGTGCGGAGCGTCCCAAGGAAGCCGCCTATTAAGTAACTTAAACATATGTTTAGTGGGTTGGCGGCTTCGCTGAGACGCTCGTGGAACTCGGCCTACGGCCTCGCGTTAAATTACTTAGGGTTTATAAAGTAACTTAGCACCGAAGGTGCGGAGCGTCCCAGGGAAGATTTCCACCCACTTAAAATATGTTCAAATAACTTAATGCGAGGCCGCCCACCCACTTAATATAAGTTTAAATGTATGAGCGGCTTTCCTGGGATGCTCGGAACCTTCGGTGCTATGTGAAGCTCGGCCTACGGCCTCGCATTCGCACGGCAAAGGCCAGCATAAACACGGGAAGAAACATCAGAGCGGACATCAAGACGGACGTGGTAGAAGCCCTGGACAGGCTGTACTACCTCGTCAAGGAGGCCGACGCTGAACTGCGAAAGGAAAAGCCTGGGGCCGGCAAGGGGGCACCCAGAGAAAAAGCAGGGGCCAACACCACCTTCGTGCTGGGTTCGGACCCCGATCCTATCGTGTCCAAGATCGAACACCAGACAAGGATGATCCAGGAGAACACGATAAGGTTGGAAGAACTAAAAGCCACTATGGAGACACAAATAGAGATACAACAAAAGATGGAAAAAATGATGGAGAAGACGACATACGCGAGTGTGCTAGCTAAAGGCAAGCAAGAGGCTCATCATCATGCGGAAAAAACCGCACTCCACTCCGTAGTCGTCTCCTCTAGCAAAGAGGAGGAAACAGGAGAGGAAGTGTTGGAAAAAGTAAGAAGAGCGATGGAAGCTAAGGAAGGATGGATCCCTGTAGAGAAAGTGCGGAAAGCGAAAGACAGGAAGATCATCATAGGATGCCAGACGGAAGAAGATAGAAAAAAGATCCGTCAAAAACTGGAAGCCGCTGGAGAGCACCTCGTCGTCGAGGAGGTGAAAAACAAAAACCCGCTCCTGGTTCTCAAGGACGTGCTTAAAATCCATACGGATGAAGAGCTACAAAAAGCCCTTGAAAACCAGAATCGGGATGTCTTTCGCGGCCTCGACGGCGATGATGCAAAAGTAACAGTCAAGTACAGGAGGAGAGCCCGAAACCCTCATAACTGCCACATCATCCTCACCGTCTCCCCAAAGTTATGGAAGAGAGCGATCGAGGAGGGAAAACTCAGGATCGACCTCCAAAGGGTCACAGTGGAGGACCAAACGCCCCTGGTGCAGTGCACACGATGCCTGGGGTACGGGCATGGACGGCGTTTCTGTAAGGAACCTGCAGACCTCTGCAGCCATTGCGCCGGCCCTCACCTACGAGTGGACTGCCCAGAGCTGCGAATTGGAGAGCCGCCAACTTGTCGGAACTGCACAGCGGCGGAAAGAACAGATACTCGACACAATGCCTTCAGCAAAGAATGCCCGGTTAGGAAAAGGTGGGATGCTATAGCCCGCGCGTCTGTAGCCTACTGCTAAGGTTGAACCAAGGATCAATAGCTACAAAATTATCCAGTCAAATCTACAAAGGAGCCAGCTAGCTACAAATGAGTTGCTATTAGAGGGAACCAAACGGAAAGCGGCCATAGCCCTCCTCCAGGAACCATACGTGGGGGGAATCAAAAGAGTAAAGGGATACCAAGGCGTCAGAGTCTATCAGGACTCGGGAACCGCACAGGAAACTGAAGTGAGACCAGTAAAAGCCGCTATAATAGTCTTCGACGGAGGCCTAGACGTGGATCAGTTCCCGGAACTCACCACAAAAAACATAGTCGCGGTGAGAATAAAAACGGCGGAATGGACTGTCGCACTGGTATCCTTTTACTTTGAACCAGACCAACCAATGGACCAGTACTTAGAGACGATCAAGGAAATACAAAGAAAACTGGGACCCACGAGACTTATAATAGGTGGAGATGCGAATGCAAAGAGCATCTGGTGGGGTAGTACAAGTGAAGACCAAAGAGGAGAACAACTCAGCGGCACCTTTGTAGAACAAAACCTTCACATCATGAACATGGGCACAACTCCAACCTTCGACACCATTAGAGGTGGTAAACGCTACAGTAGCCATATAGACGTCACGGTCTGCACAGATGACATGCTGGGTCTTGTAGAAGGATGGCGGGTCGAAGAAGGATTAACGAGCTCGGACCACAACGGCATAATTTTCGGCATAAATTTACAAAAATCCGATGGACAAAACATAGAGAGAACCACCAGAATATATAACACAAGAAAGGCAAACTGGGAACAGTTTCGTGAGAAACTACCCCAGTTTATGCAGGAAAACGACTTAACAAAAGAAAGATTAAGTAACATAAACAACAACATAGAACTAGAGGAAACAATAAATAAATTGAACACAGCAATAACAAAAACATGTAAACAAACAATACCAGTTAAAAAGAAGAAAGAGGTACTTACCATGCCGTGGTGGTCCGAGAAACTCGCCGCCATGAAAAAAGAAGTCGCCACCAGAAAAAGGAGGATCCGCAATGCAGCACCAAACCGAAGACAGATGGTCGTAAAACTGTACCTGGAAGAAAAAGAAAAGTATGAATTAGCGGTTACTGAAGCGATTACAGGAAGTTGGAAGGAGTTTTGTGAGAAACAGGACAGAGAAGGAATGTGGGAAGGAATTTATAGGGTGATCAGAAGGGTAACAAGAAGAGAGGAGGACCTGCCATTAATAAAAGAAGGAACAGTACTGAGCGCGACAGACTCTGCAAGACACCTAGCGGAGACTTTCTACCCTGAAGACTCAAGGGACGGTGAAAGCGCACGGCACCACCGCAGAAGGGTCGCTGCTGAGACAGTAAACGAGGAGGAGCATAATGAGCACTATGATCCTCCGTTTACACCGGAGGAATTGAATGTTGCAGCAGGATCTTTCAACCCGAAAAAGGCCCCTGGAGCCGACGGTTTCACCGCAGATGTCTGCTTCCACGCAATAAGAGCGGCCCCCGAGTATTTCCTGGAGATATTAAATAAATGCCTAGCGTACCACTACTTCCCAAAGGCATGGAAGGAAGCAATCGTGGTCGTACTAAGGAAACCAGGAAAGGATACCTATACCACACCTAAATCCTACCGACCAATAGGACTCTTACCCGTAATGGGCAAGATATACGAGAAGATGCTGGTGAACCGCCTCAAATTTCATATATTACCTAGGATGAGTACTCACCAGTTTGGATTTATGCCACAAAAAAGTACGGAAGACGCCCTCGTTGCGCTCATGGAGCGCATACGAGCAAAACTAAATGACAAAAAACTAGTTACGCTTGTATCGCTGGACATCGAGGGCGCCTTCGATAGCGCGTGGTGGCCGGCTATAAGGTCCAGACTGGCAGAGGAAAAATGACCGATAAACTTGAGGCGAGTCATCTGCAGCTATCTCAGTGATAGATCCGTGGAGGTGAGGTATGCGGGAGAGGCGCACAAAAGAGCAACGGAGAAGGGTTGCGTTCAGGGATCCATAGGTGGGCCAATCCTATGGAACCTTCTGCTAGATCCCCTACTTAAGCAACTGGAGAGTCAGGGACACTATTGTCAAGCCTTTGCGGATGACGTGGTGTTGGTCTTCGATGGTGCAGAGGCCCGGGAAATTGAAGAACGGGCAAATGCTGCTCTCGAACATGTTCGTGCGTGGGGTGTCGACAATAAACTCAAATTCGCACCACATAAAACCAATGCAATGGTAATGACAAAAAAGCTTAAGTACGACACGCCACGCTTGAGCATGGGAGGGGTCAGCATCGAGATGTCCAGGGAGGTCAACATTCTCGGGCTGACCATAGACCAGAAATTAACATTCAACAGCCACGTCGCAAACATATGTAGGAAGGCCATCGGAATCTACAAGATGCTAACCAGGGCTGCGCGAGTTAACTGGGGCCTAAACCCGGAAATAATACGTACAATATATGTAGCGGCAGTAGAGCCAACTATATTGTACGCAGCTGCAGCATGGGCACCAGCAGCAGACAAGTTAGGGGTCCGCAAACAGCTGAGCGCGGTCCAAAGGGGCTTTGTGCAAAAAATGTGCAAGGCGTATCGAACGGTGTCATTAAACTCTGCTCTCCTACTTACAGGTACGCTTCCTCTGGACCTAAGGGTACGAGAGGCGGCTTCCTTGTATAAGGCCAAGAAGGGCTCCCACCAACATGAACTGGGTGGTAGAGAGGTGGAGAGGATGGCGCCGAAGATACAAGCCCCGCATCCCGCGAACCAAGTAGGACTGGAGTTCGGCAGGCTTGAAAACGAAGAGCAGTACACACTGCAGAACAACTTTGCTGTGCGTTTATTTACGGACGGCAGCAAGATTGAGGGCAAAGTCGGAGCGGCGGTATCCGTATGGAACAGCACCGCAGAGACAAAGGCCCACAAACTTGCTCTATCGCCCCATTGTACTGTGTACCAAGCCGAACTTCTAGCCCTATGTAAGGCAACGGAAATCGCCCTTAAGCACAAGGAGACCTCAATCGGTATCTTCAGTGACTCCAGAGCAGCCCTGGAAACGGTTACAAATCCTGGAACTCCTCACCCTCTGGCCGTTGAAACAAGGGAAAACCTACGGGGATGCAAACTCCAAAACAAGGAGGTATCCTTGTTCTGGATAAAAGCACATATAGGGCTGGAGGGTAATGAGAGAGCAGACTATCTGGCGAAGGAAGCGGCACTAAAGTCCAAGAAGAGGCCGGACTACGATCGATGCCCTGTCTCATTCTTGAAACGAGATATTCGTACTGAGACTCTCAGTGAATGGGACAGGAGATATAAACAAGAAGAAACGGCCTCAGTCACAAAAATGTTCTTTCCGGACGCGATAGCTGCATATAAAACCGTCCGAAAAATGGTAATGGACAACACAGTTACACAGATATTCACTGGGCATGGTGGGTTCTCCTCATACTTGCATCGCTTCAAGTGTAAGGACGACCCATCATGTGCATGCGAACCAGGGAAGAGCGAATCTATAGATCACCTTATCCTGGATTGCCCTATTTTTGGACTAGAGCGATTCAATGTAGAGCAAAAATTAAATATAAAATTGGAAAAAGAGTCGTTACATAATATTGTTAGTAATAGCTGTGAAAGAGAAATATTTTTGGCCTACTGTAAGAAAATTGTAGACATAGTTAAAAATAGAAATAAATAGAATTAAGTAAAGTATGTTACATAATATATATTGAGTATATATTAGGTAAAGATACAATCAGAGGTAGCGTAAGATTAGAAAATAACGATGCGTAACATTTAGGTCAAATAAAATAAAAGTAAAAAATATTATATAAGGAAATAGATTAAGCTGTATATCACTAACTATAAGAGAAAATGTTAAATAAAATAAAACTGGCGTGTAGAATTCCTTACCCCAAAAAATAACAACGTAGTTTAGATCAGACGAGTAGAGGCTAGATGGTCTAATCCCGACCTCAAGAGAGAATGCCGATGGATGAAAGAAAGATATAGAATGAAGAATAAAAGTGCGAGAGGCATAGATGCGAGAACTGGCATGAATGAGTAGAAACACAAAATGTTAAAAACAGGCTCCGATTACGTTGGAGGTAGTAGTATTATAAAAAAAAAAAAAAAAACGGCCTCGCATTAAGTTACTACTTATATTAGTGGGTGGGCGCCTTCCCTAGGACGCTCCGCACCTACGGTGCTACGCTTGTGAACATGATCTTGGTTTAATTAAAATTGAGGCAAGACTTATGTTTAAAAAAATGTCGTGAATATTTATTGTCTATTGTAGATTTACAAATAACTTAATGCGAGGCCGCCCACCTACTTAATATAAGTTGAAGTGTGTGAGCGGCTTCCCTGGGACGCTCTGCACCTTCGGTGGTACGTGGAGCTCGGCCTACGGCCTCGCATTAAGTTACTACTTATATTAGTGGGTGAGCGACTTCCCTAGAACGCTCCGCACCTTCGGTGCTTCGCTTGTGAACATCATCTTGGTTTAATTAAGATTGCGTCAAGACTTAGGTATGTTTAAAAGATCGTTTTTAATATTTATTGTTTATTGTAGATTTAAAAAACTTAATGCGAGGCCGCCCACACACTTAATATAAGTTGAAGTGTGTGAGCGGCATCCCTGGGACGCTCTGCACCTTCGGTGCTACGTAGAGCTCGGCCTACGGCCTCGCATTAAGTTACTACTTAAATTAGTTGGTGGGCGACTTCCCTTCTAGGGAAGTCGCCCACCCGCTTTCTGTAGGTTCTGGGTTCAAATAAATCCCGGCTAGGTGAAATCCTTTCTACATTGTAAATTTAATAATATTGTCTTGTCTCGAATAATGGTTGTTTTTCATACAAAATGCATACATTGTCGAGCAGCAAGCAACTCTCAATAACTGATACACTGCTGCTTATATTAGGTATGCGATCAATATTCAACAACTTCGGTAGTAATTCTCGAAGTCCAGGTTAACCCATCACAGCTACACCCTAGCTTGTGCCGAATCGTGGTCACAGGCACACAACGACGTGCGTGAATCCTTGGCCTCGGTGTCGAGGAGTCCCATCAATGGCTCCAAGATTTACATGTATGGAGCTGGTGTTATTAACTCAGGAAAAATCTTAACAGCGCGATGCAGCCGCTAGTATGGAGATTTTGTCAAGGAAACAACGCCATCTAGCGGAAAATTGGGTCATTGAGAACAAAATCTCAACACACCGTTAAAAACAAAAAAATAATGATATATTTTATTACTTTGAATAAATTTTATATATAAAAAAACTGCAATGATGCAAAATTGTGGCTAAATATATCGTTTATTATACATTTCGCTACCTTATTAGTAAGTTAGGCCAAACAAAAACAATACAAAAAATTTCGCCTAGTGGTCTATATGTTGGTTGGTAAAACATATTTTAAAATGTATTTAATTAACTTAAATTGATTCGAGATACTTTTATTTCGATTAAACTCGATAAAATGGCATTAAAAAATCTGTTTTATTCATTAACATGTCTTATTGCGTCTCCGGGCTTTTTTAAGAATATAATTGCATATTCAATAAAAGAGCATTAATTAGTTCCTATTGTAGCATATTGTGTTTTTAAAGAAATACATTACAGTTTGTTTTTTTTTTTAGCATGAGCCAATTTACAACGAACATTGCACTCATATTTTCGTCTGTGTTGGTCGACAATTGGCGCCATCTTTTCTATCTATCTAACTAACACGGTTTCCGTAACTCAACACCTCAAACAACCTTAACCTTATTGTTAATACCGGTGAGCCGCGCAGAGGTATTATGTCGAATTCATACTTTTTAGTTTTTGTTCACGTAAGAGCCACGCGGGGGTCGCGTCGTTCTAAATTCAAAATCACAAACGCTGTCAATATAAGGTTACACATTGTAAGGAAATATTTCATGGAATTCATGTTTTCAGAGATAAATATTAATCATAATAAAAAGTATCCTATAACCATCTTTGGATGTTCAGCTATTCCTGTACCAAAATTGGTAACTTTTTATCTAGCCGTTTCAGCGTGATGCGAGGACAACGGTTTGTTTGAAAACAGATGGCGCCAGGCTGGTATGGCATCGCGCGCCCATACGAAACAAATGACGATCCTGCATCGCGCTATCGAGATTTTTCCTGAAATCATGACCTCCCTCCATAGAAAATTAATTTTCAATACAAATTTAGGATTTTATAATAGTATAGATGAGCGACAAAAACACAACATTCGAACATTAATTATTTAAATAGAAATTTACAAAATACAATAAAACAAATTAAAATATATTAATTAATATCATGGAAATACAGTGTGTATATACTTTTATAATAA
This sequence comes from Apotomis turbidana, assembly GCA_905147355.2. Taxonomy (NCBI): domain Eukaryota; kingdom Metazoa; phylum Arthropoda; class Insecta; order Lepidoptera; family Tortricidae; genus Apotomis; species Apotomis turbidana. The sequence continues at coordinate 55,465,666 of LR990280.1, read as the reverse complement.
TAACTAGTATTTTCTCGGTGCGCGGGGTGCAAACAACCCGCGAGGGGGATACGCAGCTGTCCTTGTGTCATCCGAGAGGGGGTTGGCAGTGGAAAGTGCTGAAAAATCGGTGCTCGAGTTTAAAAATTTCCTAAGGGAAAGGGCAACGGAAGCTGTAAAATTGGTGGTGTTGTCGCAATGCGAGTGAGGTTGCTTGGGGCGCGGGGTGCAAGCACCCCGCGAGGGGGTCTATCCTGGGGTTCAGTCACCCGAGAGGGGGTTGGCAGTGAAAATGCAGAAGAAAAAAGTAGTTCGAGTTGTAAATTGCTTAAGAAAGGGGAGCGAGGTAGAAGCTGGAGGCGAATTTGCACGCAGGTATGTTTGCTTGGGAAGGTGTGGAGGGTGCCAGTCTCTGGGTGGGCTCCCCTGCAGGCCCTACGGGCCCTTGGGCTCGCGCGGTGTGGGCGACTTTACTGGGACGCTCGCTCCGCACCTTCGGTGCTACGCGGAGCTCGGCCTTCGGCCTCGCGGGGTTGACACTCGCCGTCGGGCCTTCGGCCCTTCGTCGAGTTAAAATTACTTAGAGTTATAGTATTCTGTGGTTGGGCTCCTTGACTGTGACGCTCCGCACCTTCGGTGCTACGCGGAGCTCGGCCTGCGGCCTCGCATTAACATACTTGGGAGAAGGGTAAGGTTCTGGGTGTTAAAATACATTTATTACCAAAAATAACATAATACAGTTGTATTAACGTAACACAGTTGTAAAAAATACAGAAAAGAAATACGAAAAAAAGCACTACCTACTATTTTTAAACATTTAATACCTTACTAATCATAAAAAAGGAAGCCGTATAAAATACAAACAGAGAGATAATCAAACAAAACAACGACATTTGTCGGGTACTAACCCAAACACTGTGCCACGATTAATCGTCCGTATTGACGTATGTATCGGTAACAACTTTGATTATCGGTAATTCAGCGGCCCAAGAAGATTAGTTTGACAATTAGTTGAAGCCATCCGCCTGCACAGACGTGAGACGTTGTCTCGCGCACTTGCTTGTAGTCTGGTAGCACGCGGCGTATTCGAGAACTCTGTTAACAATTATAATTTGTACACCGAAAGGCAAAGCATGGAGGACATTTTATCTTAAGAGGCCTTATTCCTTTTAAAATGCTGTTTGTTTAGACATTTTTCTCTATGATCAAACATGTTTCTCAACATATTATTGATGTTACTACCTAGAACAGGGCTATAGGGATTTATTGGTATATATTTGAAACCTACAGTTTGAATTTTTCATTGATAATTTTTGTTCGAAAAACTACTCGAAATTGACAAAATTCACGTGGAAAATTCGTTTTTTGAACTTATTTTCGACTGCACGCAATGAAAGCATGAAATAGCAACGTTACTACCTAGAACTCGGAAAAAAGTATTATTCACTACAAAAAGTTGGTTGAAATTATCAATATATTCGTCATAATACGAAAAAAATAAATTTTAAAAGGAATAAGGCCTCTTAAGAATTATAATTTGTACACCGAAAGGCAAAGCATGGAGGACATTTTATCTTAAGAGGCCTTATTCCTTTTAAAAGCTGATTGTTTTAGACATTTGTATGTATGATCAAACATGTTTCTCAACATATTATAGATGTTACTACCTAGACCAGGCTATTGGTATATATTTGACACCTACAGTTTGAAATTTTCATTGGTAATTTTTGTTTCAAAAACTACTCGAAATTGACAAAATTAACGCGTAAAATTAGTTTTTTCAGCTGCACGCAATGAAAGCATGAAAAAGCTATGTTACTACCTAGAACTCGGGGAAAAGTATTATTCACTTCAAAAAGTTGGTTGAAATTATGAATATATTTGTCATAATATGATTATTTTTTAAAAGGAATAAGGCCTCTTATTCACAAGTTATAGGTACAGACAAAAAAATCTGTATTAAAAAAGAATTGGGATAATCGACATATAAAGTCGCATTCGCACAATGACGCAGGGACTTATTTTGAAATTTGGCGCCCCAGGCCTATAAGTTTCGTCGCCCCAGAAGTAAAGGAAATATTTAAGGTTGTTTTTTGTAGAATGGATAATGATAGTTGTGTCTATCAAGCACTTAGATATAGCAAGTGTAAGGGTTGGGTTAGTAGTAGTTAGTAGTACAAGCGTGTTTTTGACCTTCGAGACTTACTAGTTCTTGTATTTTTCATGTTGATTGGCAAAAAAAAGGTGAGAAGTAATAGTTGGTTGGATGGCGCCAATACCAAAACAAAATGCAATCGGCCAGGGGCGCCTACGCCGCCCCTGTCGGTTTGGCACCCCGGGCCATGGCCCGGCTGGCCCTAGGGTAAATACTCCTACAATGACGTAAAGGTAATCTGTAGGTACCTATTTAAAAAAAAATACGGACGTAACTTCTACTAATCACGAATGAGGCATTTGTACAGCCACTCATTTTATATATGAGGGTTATGAGAGATACCATGATGACATATCATCAATGGGTTCACTTTGTTATCCAAATGACAAATCAATCATGTTTTTATTGTGATACGTTCTAATCGCTGATATTTCGTCATTGAGTTCGATTACGTCTTACTAAATTTATTTAATAAAAAAAAATTAAGGTTTGAAAAATATTCCTCAAATTAAGGCACCCTCCATGACGCAGACAGCATTCCCACGCTGTCTGGCTATGGAAAGCCTTTGTGAAAGAAAGCTGTCTGCGCGTGGGTTCCCTGTTGCCTCCCTCAGGCCCATTACTGAGCTCCTTGTGGAGCCCACGCGCACCCTGGCCCCACAAAAAATGTAAATGTTCCAATCAATTTACTAAACCTCTTCACGCGTTCTGATGGAGTTGAATTTTCGTGTGCTATTTTAAGGTACATATTTGGTATGACTGAACAACTATTTATTGTTTAAAACGATTACAATCGGCGTTAAGTCTCTGCTTCATTCCGAGCAACAGTATTTAAATGGTTTAGTGAAATTAAAACGGGTAAAACTAACCTCTTTTAAAATTCTGATTGTTTTAGACATTTTTTTTTATGATCAAACATGTTTCTTAACATATTATTGATGTTACTACCTAGAACAGGACTATTGGGATATTTGGGATTTATTGGTATATATTGGAATCCTACAGTTTAAATTTTTAATTTTTATTTTTTGTTTCAAAAGCTGCTCGAAATTGACAAAATTCACACTGAAAATTAGTTTTTTTCAACTTACTTTTGACTGCACGCAATGAAAAGATGAAATAGCTATGTACTGAAATAAATAGTAGTTACCTAGAAGTCGGGGAAAAGCACGGGAAAAGTATTATTCACTTCAAAAAGTTGGTTGAAATTATCAATATATTTGTCATAATAAGAACAAAAATATTTTTTAAAGGAATAAGTCCTCGTAATTGCAATAAATCTGTAGGCTACTTACATACACGGATATCGAGAAGATTCCAGTTGCTAATACCATTCTACATCAACAACTCGGAGTGAGAAAGCTCTGTTCTTGTGCCTGCGTTTTGTCTGTTATCTATGAAATAGCAATTTCTAACCTACTGGATATAGACTGGAAAAACTTTTTGTGTAAAATCTGGTCTAATTCTAAATTATGAGAGTGACCTACTATCCCCTTAACCTAATGACGGAAGCTATATACGAGGGGACGTCGGCCTAGAAGGCCTATAAGGGGTGCAGTAACGCTGTGACTGTGACTGTCATCTATTCCGATATAACCAGGTTTTGTGTTCAGTACGGTACATTTATGTAATTCCAATCCTAAATTTGGCTGTCTATCTATACTATTATAATTATAGAATTCTACATTTGTGTAGAAAATCAGTTTTTCCTGATTTCAGGAAAAATCTTAACCCCTCGTATGCTTAGACACGGATCCGTGCGTGACATTTGAACCTTAGGTTAAACTATCAGTTGATTTCAATTGATTTGACATCGCATACGAGGGGTTAATAGTGCAATGCGGGATCGTCTTTTGTTTTGTATGGGTGCGCGGCGGCATTTCGGTCTGGCGCCTTCTGTTGGTATTTTTTTCTTTGTCGTTGTTGGACAAACTAACCAATTTTGGTACAGGGATAGCTGGACATCCAAATCCAACGATGGTTATAGGATATACCCTTTTTACCTGTCTACGGTAAAGAAAAAAATACGCGAACACTCGGAAAGCTCGTCAGTCGCCATTGCGACTTGGCTCCTCTTTTTGCTTACCATCAAGCGAAGAGGAGCCACTATGTTGTGCCAATATTAAAAATAGCATCCGGAAATCCGAACCCCCGGACATAGGTACGATATGATTTTTGCCCAAGCAGAAACTGAGTTTCTTCGCTCGTTCGGTCAAATAGGCAGGCTTTGAACTTTTCATAGCACGGTAATATAGGACGTTACCTGGTTGGCTATTTGAGCGCTTTAACCGTCTCATTACTATATATTCACAATATTTCCAATTCATAAAATCAATCAACATAATTTTGATTAGAATTGTAAAACCGGCCAAGAGCATGTCGGGCCACGGTCAGGTCGGGCCACGGTCAGTGGAGGGTTCCGTAGTTGCCCAATGCCCATCCTTCACAATAGACGGGCTTATAACAGCTGTTTGAAGCCCGAGGTTTAAATTACGAGAAAGATTTCAAGCTCTATAAAAAGGTTTTAAACGCCAAAGTAACTGTAATTACTTATTACCTTCTGCAAGTTTTAATCCAGTATAATGTCACTTAACTAATATGTGTAATGTTCTAAGTATTAGGACATCGCGCGGCACTTACGTCATTTTAAAGCTTTTATTTAACTTGCAATGTAAGTATGTATGTATCTAAGTATGTTTGTTCGGGTGAAATCTTGCAACTCAATTTTGAAGCAGATATCGTCAACCGATTGAGCTGAAATTTTGCATACTTACTTAACTTTAATGACAATACAATAATATGGTACCATGGGGCTGATCTGATGATGGAGCCGGAAGGTGGCCATAGGAACTGTATAATAGAAAAAGCAATCCTACCGAGCTTGGGCTCTTTAGAATCGTCTCAGTGAGCATTTGATGGATATCCAAAGAAAAGTACAGTCGGCTATAAAAGCTTGCCACTAAAATGTCATTTTTGACAGAAACTTATTTCAATAAATTTAGAGCTGCAGGCCTAATACCCGTATTCGAAATTCAAACTTTCGTGTCTTTCCTCTCATTGAAATAGTGTCTGACAGAAGAGTGAGGGAGATGCTATCTATACTCTCAAGTCTATAATATAAACCTAATTTTAAGGTTCCTTACCATAATCGGTAAGACGGAAGCCTTATAAAATCAATTTGTTTTGTTGACTGCAGAATTAGTTTTTTTTTTATTTTGAAAGAAGCCAGATGTCATTAATTCATATATGATTTATTCTTGAGCGCGTCGATTTTTTGAAATTTGCAGCATACGTAGGTTATTTCTACCATCAAGTTTCGCATGTTAGGGTAACATGTTAATTATTCCACATTGCCAACTCGTCCGCAATGTCAGCTCGTCTATATTCCCATCTGGGTCACAATGCCAACTTGTCCATACACCCAACTCATCTGCATTGCCAACTCGTCTATATTACCAATTCGTCTCCATTGGCAAGTCGTCCATATTCCCAATTCGTCCACAATGCCAACTCGACCATATTGCTAACTCATCCATATTCCCAACTCGTCCACAATTCTAACGCGTCCATATTGCTTACTCGTCCACAATGCCAACTCGTCCACATTTCCAACTCGTCCATATTCCCAACTCGTCCACATTCCCAACTCGTATACAATGCCAAATCGTCCACATTGCCCACTCGTTCATACACCCAACTCATCTGCATTGCCAACTCGTCTATATTACCAATTCGTCTCCATTGGCAAGTCGTCCATATTCCCAATTCGTCCACAATGCCAACTCGACCATATTGCTAACTCATCCATATTCCCAACTCGTCCACAATTCTAACGCGTCCATATTGCTTACTCGTCCACAATGCCAACTCGTCCACATTTCCAACTCGTCCATATTCCCAACTCGTCCACATTCCCAACTCGTATACAATGCCAAATCGTCCACATTGCCCACTCGTTCATACACCCAACTCATCTACATTGCCAACTCGTTAATATTACCAACTCGTCTTTATTGCCAACTCATCCATATTCCCAACTCGTCCACAATGCCAACTCATCCATATTGCTAACTCGTCCACATTTCCAAGTTGTCCATACACCCAACTCGTCTACAATATCAACTCTTCCTTATTATTAACTCGTCTTTATTGCCAATCTCGTCCATATTATCAACTCATCCGTAATATCAACTCGTCTTCATTGCCAACTCGTTTATATTCCCAACTAATCCACAATGCCAACGCGTTATTACTTGCTCGTCCACAATGCCAACTCATCCACAAATACAACTCGTCCACATTTCCAACTCGTCCATATTCCCAACTCGTCCATAATGCCTAGTCGTCTACATTACCAACTCGTCCATACACCAAACTCATCTACATTGCCAACTCGTCTTCATTTCCAACTCATCAACAATGCCAACTCGTCAACAAATACAACTCGTCCACATTTCCAACTTGTCCATATGCCCAACTCGTCCACATTGCTAACTCATCCACATTTCCAACTCGTCCATATTCCCAACTCGACGATACACCCAACTCGTCTACAATAAAAACTCGTCTACAATACAAACTCGTCTTTATTATTAGCTCGTCTTTATTGCCAACTCGTCCATATTTCAACTTGTTCATTTTGCCAACTCATTCACATTCCCAACTCGTCCATATTATCAACTCGTCCACGTTGACAACTCGTCCGTATTACCAAGTCGTCTTCATTGCCCACTATCGTCCATGTTCCCAACTTTTTCATTTTGCCAACTCATCCACATTCCCAACTCGTCCATATTCCCAACTCGTCCATATTCCCAACTCGTCCACGTTGACAACTCGTCCGTATTACCAAGTCGTCTACATTGCCCACTCGTCCGTGTTCCCAACTTGTCCGTATTACCAACTCGTCTTCATTGACAACTCGTCCATTATACGAACTCGTCCACATTGCCCCCTTGTCCATGTTCCCAGCTTGTCAATTATACCAACTCATTCACATTGCCAACTCATCCACATTTCCAACTCGTCCATATTCCCAACTCGTCTAAAATACCAACTTGTCCTTATTATCAGCTCGTCTTTATTGCAAAATCTTCCATATCACCAACTCGTCGTGTTCCCAACTTGTTCATTTTGCCAACTCATCCACATTCCCAACACGTCTATATTGACAACTCGTCCAATTAACAACTCGCCCATATTAACAACTCGTCCATATTCCCAACTCGTCTATATTACCAACTTGTCAATTTTGCCAACTCATCCACATTCCCAACTCGTCCATATTCCCAACTCGTCCAAATTTCCAACTCGTCCATTTTACCAACTCATCCATATTACCAATGTATGTAGATATATTCCCAACTTAGCTACATTGTCAAGTCGTCCATATTCTCAACTCGACCACATTTTCCATCCCGTCGACATGCAAGCGGAAGGACTAAGTTTTTTCTTGTAAAATACCATTTAATTTACCTTAACTCATGCCATTTTCCTTGGAATTATTTTTTTGATGGACTTATATAATCATATTTATAATAATCTATCATAAATTTACTTGTTTCAATGACGTTTAAATTAGTTTTACTAATTTATTGTAAAACTCGTCTATAAAAATAATCTATTCTTGAAAGACGGTCAGTTTTTCTAGTCTTTCGAGCACCAGTCCAACTCGCACTTAACCGGCTTTTTTCTCCACGTTTTTAACAGGTATGTGAAAAAAAGTTTCCATATCAACATTTTAAAAATAAAAACAACCTGGCAAAATAGAGCATTGACATAATAGCCCCCAATAAAAAAGACATTAAAAGTTGTCAGAATATGGTTACTGTCATTCATTGTCAACAAACTGTAAAATAATTTTTGCATATTCGTACATGTTTTAAGTGTTGCGAATAGTATGTTGCCGACTCAAAAATAATATTTCATCATGCTGAACAACTTACTACAGGTTTGTGAGCAAATCATGCATTATTATTTGGTCATCTTATGTCAAAATAGGGATCATAGGTCACGTGGTCAAAGTCACGTGGTTAGCGCACAGTAGTTTTTCAAACCCATTTTTCAGTACCTTTCCAGGAAAAAAATAAAAATCCAAGAGTGTTATGCACCTCTCCAGCATGAAACGAATCTAATGACATACCTATCATTTATCAAAATCGGACCATAACTGTAGATCTGATGGGATATACAAAAATCGGCCTCGCGTAATATATATATAGATAGATTATACCTTGAAGAATCATATACCGCAACTTCGCCATTCCACCACACCACCACCACCACAATCTACCTAGGCAAAAGTAGCTAAAAAGGTATGGGGATTTAGTGTCAACATAATCAATCATCAATGAATGAATGAATTTTAATTTCCATATCTTTTTACCCTCGATAAAAGAAACAGGGGTGTTATGATAATACACACTTTAGTTGCCGGTTTGAGTGTATAACCTTGACTGCACCTGCGCAGTAGCCGATTTACGTAGAAATGTAGCTACAATTGTGCATGCACTGATCCGCCAGTTTTATTCAGGAAATTTTCCAGCAATTGTAGTAAACAATTTCACGTCACCCTATATAGGGAAGTGGGATTTTCTGCACGCTACGCGGGGACAAAATCCAGACAAAATCGGCCAACCGCACCCTACCTTATGATAGCGACATAGGGGATATACAATGTACATATAGTTTAGGTCCCAATAGTTTAAGTTAGGTTTAATTCGATCATAATTTAAGTTTGTTAAGGTTTAGTTGTTAATGTTATTATACTTTTAATTTTATGTTGTTTTTCTCTAATAAAAAATATAAAGTAGGTGAATACAGGCGGAACAACAATAAAAGGTGTTTATCCCAGTTGGCGTACAAAATCCTCCACTTGGCAGCTATATAAGGAAAGACAACTTAAATTAAGAAACATATTAGAATTTACGTATTGTATACAAAATAATATGATGTCAAGATTATTGGATAGAGAAAAAAACAAAATTTATTCAATAACAACTTTAATAACTTCTTTTTAATCGCGTCGACAGTTCCTTAAATATTGCGGCTAATTTATTACAGATTTTAGTTGCTATACGCATAGTATACTTTTGCGCATAATTGCGGTATTTGCAGATTTATAGACGCAATTTTGCAAGACGTAAAGCTTTAGATATACCACGGGCGGTACTTAACTCGTCAAATCGTTTCGTTTCGGGCCACAAACACCTGCGATCCGGGACATTCACGAACTCGCCCAATAAACCTAAAACTAAGACCATTGTTAGGTATATTGGACTCTGGGGCTACCATGTCTTGATGCGACTTCAGTTGCCGCGCGACTGCATCACCTGTCTTGCTCGCACGTTATTGAATGGAAAGTGACAGGTAGTCTTTGTCGCGCGACAACGCGCGTGTCACAGTTATACTAGATGTACTCTAGATAATGCGTGTCAAGCCAAGCACGTCTCCTACATAGTAGGTAATTTACGTGACTCGTATAAATTACCTTGGAAAGATTTTTTTTCTGCAAACAACTAACTTTTATTAGCTGTTTATTGGGCCCAGCCATATTTGACCATAATATCTTGACGTGGACGTGGTTTAGTTAACGTTAATCTGGATATAACTATCTGAGCCTAATACGAGGGAAAAACAGTCCCAAATATTTCCTTTTCACATTTACATCCCGTCATCGTCTGTTGACAAGCAAAACTAGAAGTAACAAATACCTATCAAGGCTCGTATCTCAGTGTCCAATAACTGACTAGATACGAGGTTTTGAAGAGCAGTGACAGGATTTTCAGTGAGTTTTTGTTGTCACCAGGTGATATCCATTTGCTAAAAAACAGCTTATTTTTATTCGAGGATAAAATGCTCGTGCGACAGTTGCACCGACTGAAATTCCCACTTTGAATTCGAATCGTCATGGAATCCGCCGTTTGATATGGAAGAGATTTGTATGGAGACCGAACTTGAACTTTATACGCGTGCGCCAAACCCCATAATATTAAGTAACAGGTATCGTCCGCCGTCTCTTTCGGCTCCAGACACCGACAGTCAGTGCTCAGCCGGCAAACGGGATACTCGCGTCAGACCGCTGCACCCCCCAAAACTAATTCCATAAAAGAAAATTCAAAAACCGCGAATTTAATCGGCTGGACCCGATTCGCTAGTTTGAATTCAGAACTGAACGATCCATTCCATAGTGACCGTTTGTTTTTTTTTGTGCGAATTATTGTAAATGGACAGTATTGACTTCATGTTTTGTTTTTGATAAGGATTACACTAATGCATGGATGCCTGAGGCATGTCGCAGAACTTTGGGACTGCTTACGGACCTGCGGTGGATTACACGGTGAGTGCTCAAATGCGAAAAAAATGCTGTTCGAAGTTTAAATTAAGTTCTTACCAATGCTGTCAGCGACTGACAATTTCAAAAGTTGCGCCTTTTTGCTAATTAATGTGTTTATTTCTAGATTTTTTTTATGTTTTTAATTGGATGCTCGGCGAAAAGGAAAATGTGGGATTGTTAAAAATTTACATCTCGTGTATTTTAGCGATGCCCATTTTCGTTTGCGCGAGTCGAGTGGACGACATAAATTGGATTGTTACTTTAGAGATAAAACCTTTCAGTGCAAACTGTGGATGTATTTATAATGGTTGCAAATGCATTTTCATCGCGAACGTCGTGTTAAATATTTGATTTGATATTTTCAGAACTCATTGTTTTATGGGAATTGGTTCATTCTCGACATTTACGTGCCAATAGGTTGTTTATTTTTTATCGGGTCGTTTTTTTAGTTTTGGCAACACTTAGTAGGTATCGTATTATAAGTGAAGCACTTTAACCCATACAAAAATAATTAATCAACCGGTTAGTCTTAATAAAAAAAGTGCACAAGTGGTGTCTACGAATTTTTACAAATATTTACAATTCAATTGCCTTTTTGTCAAGTTTTCATGTTTTCTTGAAATGGTATTATACCTTTTTTATTAAGGTTAAAGATGTTTATATTGTTAACTGTTTTCTGCCACTCAAAACAGTTATTTTTAGGTAGCAGTACGCCTTTATACATACAATAATATGTACTTTAATTCATGAAAACGCGATAGGTAATAAGAAACATATATTTTTTTTGAATTATGGATTACAAAACAAGGGGGAGATTTTTGTTAAGATTCTCCGAACATTTTTCTATACATCCGAATATAGAAAATCCATAATAATATTATTATGTACGAAAATATGTCTATTTCCGGTGATATAGCATTTATTTTTTTGCTTTTGCTCAGAACTGTTTGTATATTCGAAATCGTATCAGAAAAAGCGATTCAAAAAAATTGCATTGAAAATTACCCGGGTACGTCAGGTTCGTAGAAAAATACTTCACGTCAAGTGTGATGATCTAAAAATTTGAAAATTAGAGAAACTGCAAAAAAACTGAGAAAGAAAATGTAAAAAAGTAAATTAGATACATGTTCAGCTAAATATTTTTTTTTGGAAACGCACAAATAAAAATATTTTTACAAGTATATGGAAAAAAATGGGCTGAAGTCGACGACGTAATACAAATGTTTAAAATAATCTGTTTGGTAGTTTTAAAACAGGTTATTATTACTTAAAATAGGTAAATATCCACAAAATGTTGTCCACGAATGTTATGTTACGTAACGTAGGTACCTAATAAAAGCCTGTTTTAAAACTAGCCAATCAGATTTTTTTTAACATTGGGATTACTTCAACTCCCGGTTTAACCATTTCAGACATTTTTTCCATATAGTGCGTTTTCCAATTAAAACCTACTAGGTATTTACTCGCTTAGTATAGTGATCTGGGGACTAAGAATCTCCACTCAGTGGAAACACCTAGTTGTTCGTTAGTGTAAACGAACCCTAAATGTCTGATACGAGCTTTACTAGTCGATAGTCGGCACTTGTCATGTCAAAACGCTGAAATTTTGACACACGCCAGCGTCAAACCATTGAAATTCTAACACATGTCAATATCAACTAGTTGACATTTTGACATTGACAAGTGTCAACCATCGACTAGTTTTTTTTATTAGTTTTCAATCAAGAATATTGCGAACCGTCGAATTGACAATTTAAATAATAGTTTTGGATAAACAATGGTCAAAAGACAAATGAAAGAGCTGCACTCTGTATTACCTTACAGCAAGAACTACCGAAAAATGATAATTTAAATGGTCTTCCGAAAATTTTACCAATCGCAGTAGAAACGCACCCATAACCTGCACCTGTAGCATAACTGTTATACGCGACTATTTCTCGCGCGAGATAACTACCCGTCTCTTTCTGTGCAGTAATGTGAGATAGTGATGGGTAGCGCTATCTCGCGCGACAGGAGACGCGCGGCATAGTTGTACTAGACTGGCTGCACGGACATAGACATATTATCTTCTGGAAGTTATCGATTATACGCGCCAGATTGAGCGGAATGTTTTAATGCAGTATGGCACAACTAATATGTGTAACGTTCGAAGTATAAGGACACCGCGCGGCACTTACGTATTTTATAGAGAACTATAAAATATTGCGATAACTTAAAAACGGCTCGAACGATTTTATAGTTTTCATTTATTATTTTTTGTACTTATGAGGCCTCATTTTCATGAATTTTTCCATAATTTTTTGACGGACGCTATGTTTTGGATTTCCTGAGCGAATGTTTACAAAACTACTGACTTTATCAAAAAATAATCTTTTAAAAACAATAGGAGACCCCTATTATTTTTAAAAAAAACCTATTCAACGACATCCCACACACTAGTGTTGGAACGAAAAAAAAACACCCCTACTTTATGTGAACGAGAGGTATTTTTGAAGCACCACTTCACGATAATATTACAATTTTAATTACTTATATTTTAAATTTAATTATTTACACTTTTATTTACAAAAACAGGTAAAACGTAAAATAATTTTACTCACTTTTATTTACAAAACAGATAAAACGTAAAATGAATTTACTCACTTTTATTTACAAAACAGATTAAACGTAAAATTAATTTACTCACTTTTATTTACAAAACAGATAAAACGTAAAATGAATTTACTCACTTTTATTTACAAAACAGATTAAACGTAAAATGAATTTACTCACTTTTATTTACAAAACAGATTAAAGGTAAAATTAATTTACTCACTTTTATTTACAAAACAGATAAAACGTAAAATTAATTTACTCACTTTTATTTACAAAACAGATAAAACGTAAAAAAGAGAATTAACTATTTAACGAAATTGACAAAGCTGACTGGCATCGGTACATGCAAGCGTAAATTTAAAGGTTTTTTATGCCACGTGTATGTCGTGTATCATAATGAAGGAATTTCACCCGTGCACAGTGGAAGGGTTAACCTCCCAACCAAATTAACAAAACACAAAATATCGTTGCCGAAATACTTGACTAACCGCACTAAATAAAATAGAAAGTAACGTACCTACCCGAAAAAAATATTTTTTATTCGTTTTTTTTTAAAGTTTAGTCGGCGTGATACATCATACTCATACCAAATTTCAGCTTTAGTATTAATGATTACGGAGCTAAGCCACAGATTATATACAAGTTACGCTAAGCTGCGGACGGACGGACGGACGGACATACGTACGAACAGACGGACATGGCGAAACTATAAGGGTTCCTAATTGACTACGAAACCCTAATACTTAAATGAAAGTTCTAAACTTTCAAAAAGATGAAGTTACGTAAAATTGTATTCTTAACACTACACGGTTTTGAACTCCATTCAATCCTTGTCCTGCTCAGACTGCGAAGAGCGAAGTGTGGAAAATAGGCAGTTGCCGTTAAGTAGACAACGTCAACACTAGTTGTTTAATCCTTTTCTAAACTATATATTTAGCACTTCGAAGAATGTGTTAAACAACTTCTCCGTGGAAAAATTATAAGATTATTAATATTTTACCCTAGAAAACCATAGGCGTATTTAGGGGGGTGGCCGGGTAGGCCGTGCCCATCCCAATATGGTCTAGTGCCCACCCCAGGATTTTGGGTTACCCATAGAAATTCATGACTTCAGCTCATAGGCTATGGCCAGGGCCCCACCAGGCCCCACCTGAAAAATAATCTTAGATACGCCAATGTAGAAAACTAAATGAAGTTGGACGAAAACTGTAAAATCGTAAGCAGGCGTTAAGTGTTTTTTATACTTTAACAATGGAAATCTATTCTGATTTTCAGTTCAAAAAAAGGTGAATGTTTACATTACAATTTGTCCGCATCAAATATTTTTATTGTTTGGTATTAAAGGTCCAGATTTATCAGGAAGTGCTTTTAATTCTCCATACATTTTTACTATGGCGGCCGCGCGCCGATCTAAATACGCATTCCCCGCGCTCTATGGTTCAGTCGCTAACGCTCGGCGCAGTCTTTAGTTACCTACTTACGTTTCTTTTTCAAATGAAGAAATTGTAACACCGATATTTTTGTCATTATTATTGCCTATTAAGAAATGTTGCGTAATTTTTGTTATTGGTTTATTTAAGATGGCAATGGAAAATGTAATGGGTTCGACTGAAGGACCGTCTGTTGATTACGTGAGGTAGGGTGTGTGGGCCAAGAAAATAGCAGTACTATTCGGGTGGGACGACGCTGCTACTTAGTGATTAGTCATGTGGTTTTAGCAATTAATAAGTAACGGAGCATGGTGAAAAAAATACTTTTCTTCTCGGCCATTCCCTATTTCAATATGATATGTTTTTCTTTTGTGCAATAATGATTAAATAACTAAAGCGGGGACATTCCTGATTTCCTGTGGTTCTAGTGTATACTTATAATATTAATGAAATTGTATATCTGGTTAGAACCAGAAACCATACAACCCTTTCCCTGCTCTTAATTACGTCTTTCCACTCACCGTTGCGAACGCGGAATACCTACGGAGAATTTATTCGACTTTGAAGGGTACTGTAAAAGCATTGAGGTATTATTTTACGTCAATGTGTAAAAGTAATATTTTTCTCATTATTATTGCTGCGTAATTGGAAACTTCGCTTCAATTTTTCTTTTTATTCATTTAGGATTGCAATAGTAAATGCACTTAATGGAAATTAGATTAATAAGAGGCCGGCCATTGCTTACGTGAGGGAGCTTAGGGAGGAGCACTAACGGCGTATTTCAAGATAATATTACATTTTTATTTGGAAAGGTAATTCTAGAAAATGTGATGGATAGCTTAATACGGGGCCGCCCATTCATTCTGTAAGTATCTTACTGATAGAATTATTTTTATTAGGGTTTAAGGTACGACAAATATGTTCAGAGATATCATATTTTAGAACTAATAATCGCTTATGGTATAAACTTTTGAACGCAACAGTCGGCGAACAGACAATTATCAACAACTTTGTACCTAATTCAAACAGTTACAAGTATTTTTCAGTCCCTGTTGAGTTTGGAGCACTTTTTTATTTTTTGCTTTAGCGTCAGTGGCGCGGTGTATTGCTTCAGCACTTGGCGTTGAAACGGTTTACAACCCTTTGCCTTGAAATTATTTTTAATAGTAAAGCCTGACCAGAAATATAATGAGAATTGTCAAGAGGGCGCTATTTACAAGATTTATATATTATGGCAACAATTTTGCAACCAATCGCAACCGCACTATAATGACATTAGATTAAATACCTGTCAGTTCCTATGGTAACCTCGTAATATCATATTTTAATGGAGTGCACTCTTTTCCTGATTGTTTTTCATGTAGCAAACACGTGTACTGTACTTACACTTTATTTAATATAATATTACGTTCATGACTGTGAATGGTTTTCGGCATTTTCTTTGGATATTTTTAAATATTTGTCTTTTAAAAAAACCACCACGAATGACATTGACCTTTTTGACAAACCATTATAAAATCATTGCCAGTGTAAGAAATTCGTTTCAGTGAAATTCCGCAATATGGCGCATCCTCATATATTTCTGGTCAAGCTTTATTTATGTTCATCATGATTTCTATCATGATATCGGTATAACATTGGATGTGAAATATTGACAAACCCCTTTACTGAACTGTTAGCACGAATTATCTGGGTCATTGTCAGATTTAGGTTCGCGACTTTTCGGTGGACACGTACAAAGTTAAGGACTTAGGCCTAGTTTTCCGATCAAAATTATATTAGCATAAACGACGTCTCCCTATCTATGGGCTTGCTTGTTAAAACATAACTTCTATGCACATACGCTGTTAACTATTGGCCACCGGAGAGATAACTTTAGTTTTTTGAACTGACAATGACCCATCTAACGAAAATAAGGTCTTATACACCCGAATTTTATAAATTTTCTCTCGGATATAAGCAACGGTCGGCCATTATTTACATTTAATACAAGGATCACCCCTTCAGTTTTTCTTACAACGTCCCGTCTGCGACGCTCCAAACTTATTTTAAGCGTCAGCCGCGGCGCTAGTGTATACGCAAAAAACGAAATTACCAACTACTCATCTTAGTTCAATTTTCGCCCACCGTCTTATGTAAACTTGCGGTGTTAAGAAAATTCCGAAGGCACCCGACGAAACCCGAATGCCCCCGAAGGCTTACAGGATTTAGGAACGTCTACAGGACCAACGAAAATGTATCTTGTACGAATAACGTTGCGCGTTTAATTCGACAAGGTTGTATGTGGGTTGGTTGCGGTTGTGAAAGCAACTATGTCGGATTGAGTAAAAGTTTTTTTTTCAAGGAATGTTTGCAGATGTGAGGTTTTGGAAATAAGTTGATTTGATTTATATGTTGGTAAATTTATCTGTACGAGGCGGTTCTTGTTACTTTGGGATCCAGATGTAGTATTTGTTGCGAGTTAGCGTATTATAGCAAATATCAAAATGCCATGTGAGTTGATGAGCATTTCTCAAAAAGTATGTACAAAATTAAGACGTCAATTAAAGTTCAATATATTTTTCCTATTTTGTTACCGATTATTTAAGTAATTTAATATAATTGCCATTATAGCTGTGTTTGCTAATTAAGGTTCTGTTATGCTAATACTTTTTTCCTATTTTGTTACCGATTATTTTAGCAGTTTACATCAATGTTAAGAGGCCTTATTCCTTTTAAAATGTTGATTGTTTAGACATTTTTTTTCTACAATAAAACATATATGACTATGATTTTTTGATATATGATTTTTTTACGTACTGTTTGAATTTTTCATTGATAATTTTTGTTTCAAAAACTACTCGAAATTGACAAAATTCAGTTGGCGGAAAATTTGTTTCTTCAACTTATTTTCAACTGCACGCAATGAAACTAGGCAATAGCTAGGTATGTTACTACCTAGATATCGGGGAAAACTATTATTCACTTCAAAAAGTTGGTTCAAATTATGAATATATTTGTCATAATATGAAAAAAAAAATTTTAAAAGGAATAAGGCCTCTTATAGCTGTGTTTGATAATTAAGGTTCTGTTATGCTTATACTTTTTTAATTACTTATATATAATCTGTAATCAATGTATGGAAATCACAAAGAAAACTGGTAACAAAATAGGAAAAATATATTGAACTTTAATTGACGTCTTATTTTGTACAAACTTTTTGAGAAATTCTCTGCTAACAATTAATGTCTAAAGTAGATCATTGGGGTAGGGGAAAGGTAAAGGGGCTAAAAGTTCTGTCTTCTCATGAACATTTACATTTGTTAAGGAAAATCGGTTTTATAATTAAGATTTCAGGATATAATTACACTTTTTTCTGTTATTTTTTGTAGGTACTATTTCATTGTAATCATTTAACATTTGAATATCAAAAGCCTGAAAGTAACAACATTCCAATTCAGGGCAAGTTGTTAACAAATAAAAAACAACACCTATAAATGGTTTATATAAGCTAGTAGGTAACATAATTTAATCAATAAATCCTCTAAATAATTTTGTTATTTTCGATAAAAGTATAAACTTAAAAATACGGTGTTGAGACACTTAAATTTAACTTTTTCTTAATATTTCTATATATATATATAGCTTAGTTCGGGACTAGGTCGAGTTGTGTAACATTGTCCCTTAATATTTATTTATTTATAAATAAAATCATTTATTAAAAGACACACGAAAGGAAAAATTAAAATAAGTTCTGATCCGCATCGCAGGCTTCGTCAGGTGAGATACAACAACAAATCAGCAACAGGCTTCGTCAAAATACAAACCAATGATGTGATCCACAACAGGCTTCGTCAATTTCGTTAATAAGGCACGCCCCGTATAGTAGCTGGCCCAAACGTACCCATTTCACTGGCGGCGTTACCACGCTGAATGGCCAACGAAATTTGTTGCACCAGGTACGATCCGGAGCGCGGGTCACAGCCCCTATCCCTAAGCCGGCGGCCCAATTCCTTAATAAAATCCTTGGCCTCCGAGCCTCAAGGTCCACCAGTCTCCACTGCAATAGGTACAAAATCGTACGCTGGCTCCAAGGCATTGTATTTAGTGTGTTTCACTCTACATTACTTTACTCTATTATATCTGACATTAAGTGTCAATTGGTCTCTAAAAGGATTTGAATCTAATCAACCTCGATAATTGGATAAATCTTAAATTATTAAAGAATGATTTTAATCGGAACGACTTCTTCCAGGAACATTTAGCCCCGCTCTCCCCTACTTTGTCGCAGTAAAAAGGATAGTAAAGTAATTCAACAGATTGAACGTGTCCAAACAGTCCAAGTGATAGTCACTTTCGCACAAAAAAACGCTGAATTCAACGAGAAAAAAAATATAAAAGAAATATTGAGGAGTCTCATGGATCTATTTGTCATTAAATCTTCACCAACATTTTGTAGGGACCAAATAAAATTAACTAGATGCCCGCTATCATAAATTTTCCAAATCGATCTACAAATGAGGGACTTCTGAGGGTGGCAAAATAAAAGAATACAACCCTTGGCTTGAAAATTCAATCAGCCATTTCCAATTACGCGGCCGCACTGTGCGCATGGGCTGCGTCATGAATTGACCCGACTTAATACTTAGTTATATGGGTTTCCGTTTTAGGCTGCCAGCCTTGTTCGCAATAGACGATGGGATCTAATTTATTATGTTTACGATTTTGATTAACTTACCTAGTTGACCAATTACGGAAACTTCCAACAGAAGTAACGCGTGTCAACTTGACTTGTTTCCGACGGGAAACAAGATATTTATCTTCAAGATCAGCAGTTTATAGTCTTGAACGCTTCCCTCGTAACTGAAAACCAAAGGATCATCCACGAAGCTTGACCGTTAAGACTTTTTATTACGGAGTGAGCAGTTCCAGTTACCGGGCGGGGTGCCTTGTTAAACTATATTCAAGCCAGTTGACGTCGACTTCTATCGACTTGATACGACTTCAGTAATGAATCGAGGTTAAACTGATCTAGCGACATCATTAATTTGGAAAATATATTTTCCAGATTGTTATGATGTTTGATCCGTTTGGAATAGTAAGACCTTGTTTTCTTATTTTCAAGGATTAATGCCATTTTTTTTGTTCACACTAAAGGCGAAAGTTTGTTGATATGTTTGTATATGTTTTTACCCACTTCTTCACGCTCAAACGGCACGACCAATTAATGGAGATAGCTGGTTCCCTGGATTAACACTCTAAAACTTAGGCTACTTTAAAAAAAAAGCTGCGCGGGTATCACAGCTAGTGTTAGATAATGTTCGTCATATTCAGAATGTTGGGCTGTAAAAGGGACGGATGAAATAACATTCAGATATGAATGTTTTGCACTCTCTTCTCAATTCTCAAAGACTCGAATTCACCCGAATACTTCAAAGACTTCTTCCACTAATATGGTGTATAACTCTTAACCGTCAATTTCGCTCTCTGGAAATCTATCTCTTTCCATCCCTCCTCACCGTACAGGTTTTATGTCCAACTCTTTTACCGTCCATGTGGCCCGCCTCTGGAACCGCCTTCTCCTCAAGATCAAGCAAGCCCCGATCAAGTTCACTTTCAAAAAATCCTAAAAGCAAGTGTATTGTAAATCCTAAAAAAAAATTAAGCACTGTTGAAAGCTTTTAGAACTTCGATCGGAGTCGGCACTATTGCACCTTCTGATTATACCATAAGACACGCAGGGTAAAGGGCAGACAATTATGGTATTTAGTCTTGGGTTACCAGCCCGCCTAAACATAACACTAGGGTTACTGAATAGTAATAAGATTAATCTCTTTTTGTTTCTTTCTTATTGGGTATTCTATTACATTCTTGGATGCTAACTACCGGTAGACTGAAATTATTGGCAATCGGTTCTGTAATTAACTATGTACATACATACACATTTTATTCAAAAACCCATAACTCACTTATTAACCCCTGACGAAAAAAGAGAGGGGTTATAAATTTAACATGCGTATCTGTGTACTTGTGCATCTGTGTGTCTGTCTGTGGCATCATAGTTCCCAAACGGATGGACCAATTTGTGTGGGTTTTTTTAAATAGAAAGACTTGTCCGTTGAGATGGTTCTTAGGTATGTTTGATGGAAATAGGACCAGCTGTTTCCAAAGTATTCAGCTTTAATTTGAACAGGTGATAGGATCTTAGCCTATATTGAACCTCGCTTTTTTATATCACTCATTGAATGAGGGTCTCATGATGACCAGCGACTTGTGTCGGGGGTGTTTTAAATTTTTAATTTTGTATAGTTTATATAAATATAAATTTATGCAAACATATGTTAGTGTGGTATAAGCACAGGTACTTATAAAAGGGGTCAAAAAATGAGAGTGGCATGTTAGCGTAGCGAATCTTTTTGAAGTAGCAGGCATTTTATTTTTACAATTTTGTAATTATAATAGTGCGCGTGAGCCTACATTTTCTTATCGTACTTGAGTCAAACATATCCTATACCTAGAGATCTTTAGATGTCAACTATCCCTGCCCTGTAATATAGTGCGACCAACTTTTTTGTGAAGGAGGGTAATTCGACCAATTTTAGAGAGATGATGGAGATCTCTCTATTACATCGCCATCCGTCACTTTTGACGTGTCCCTGCTTGGGAAGAGGCGATATCACTAGAACATCGCAACTTCGTCAATCCGGTCGCGCTTAATTTCCGTTTCCTTTGTATGTGACAGCATAAATAACAGGCGCATACTTAATAGGGTGGGTCACTTTTGTATGGGAAAAAAATTAATACTTTTATTTCTTTAGGCATAGCAAAAAAAATTTAACTCATAATAATATAAACTAAATACCAAAATTGCATTGTAATTGATGTTGATCTTTTGCCTCCGGATCATTTTTTTACGTTAGTATAGAAATGCCCATATTAAATGAGCTTTATGAAGTCTGGTTTTATTATTTTAATTTCGGCCCAATATTTTAATGTATTTTTATTCTGAGTATAATAAGTAGGGCATCACAAAGGAAATACAACAAAAAAAAATATACAAGGCCACTTTTTTTTAGTGCTCCATACATTAGGTACTTTTTGGAGTAATCCGGAGGCAATAAAAAGGATATATAAAAATAAACAAAAATATGTATCCATTAATGGCACTAAATGGCACCTTTTTTCAACTATGCCCGTTAGAAATTAAAAAAAAAAATGACCCACCCTAATACTTAACTTGACCGTGAAATTAGTCAGTTACGTTTCGTTCAGAACAGAAATTCATATGCATGAATAGCATTTTTGACAATCATTATCGCATTCGTCTTTCCACAATTGAGATGAGATATGTCACTTGAAGCTCACCGCATTTTAATGACAGTTCAAAGGCGGCATCACTTTTATCTAATATAGATTTGACGTTTGGCGATCTCTCAAACGGCATTCTCGAATTAGATCCCTGAAGGGTGTCGATGTCGCCACAATCTTCACACACAGAACAGAGACACTGACAATCGTATGAAATTTTAGGTCATAGTTCCCAATTTCATCGTTTCACAGATAAGGTGGTCACACTATACCAAAATTACGATTCGCGCAACCGTTTTGTCACGACGAGACCACAGTCTTTTTATTTTAATGGCTTAAAGATACTTATTTTATTTTCTTCCGATAGATGACAAACTAAAACGAAACATGCCTGATCTCTTCGAAAATTAGTTTTTACCAGTACCCTTACCGTGTACTGTGTGGATGTCATGCCCTCGCCAGACTTAGAATGAAGGAATTCGGTATTGGTTACCCAGAACCGAAGGAATTCCAGGCACTACCAACTGGTTCCATCATCCGATACACGGAGGTGGTGGAACAATCCCTTGAGTAGGTGCAACAAGGGGTAACTACACAAAAGATCCCATTGGGTCGAAGTGTATCCGTAAGGACCCCCATAATAAGATACGATAAGACCCTTACCATGAGTACCATGAGTTTAATAGTGACCGCCAAACAGCAATGTTCGCATTGTTGTGTTCCGGTGTGGGGGTAAGATAGCCGGTGAAATTACTAGCATAGAGGCATTCTATCTTCGTCCTCCGGGTAGGCAAGCACTTGTGACTCCTCTGGTGTTGCAGGTGTTTATGGGCGACGGTTATCGCTTTCCATCAGGCGATACGTTTGCTCGTTTGCCCCCTATGACTTTGACCCTATGATTAAAAAAAAAAAAAAAAAAAAAAAAAAAAAAAAAAAAAAAAAAAAAAAAAATGAGGTGACTGTGCACTCGCTAGCGACAGCGTAGACGATTTGTAAGGGGGATTGTAGTTCTACAAAGTAACCACTAGGGGCGCTGTACTACGAGTACATTACATACGAATCGTTTACGCTGTCGCTAGCGAGTACGGTCACGTTAACTCATAGTAAAGGTACAGAGTTTTAGAGTTTTATAATAGTTTAATAGATGTAGAATTATAAATAACTAGGAATGTAGCTGCTGTTTACGTTATAAGTAGGTATATTTCGGTCATAACTCATACCGACCAGTGCGGCGAAGCAAATATTTGAAACTGTTTTCTTAGGTACTAGTAAAATAGTAATGTAAATAATTTATAGTATCCACAACCCATTATGAAACAGTTTTTTTACAGATTTTTTCTAAAAAGTAGAATGATTGGATTGGATCATTGAGTTTTTCTTACTTCTTTGGAGACATTGTACCTAGGTTGATTTTTTTAAAGACGCGGTTGGCGCAGTTTCTAGACACCTGCCTACTGGTCCCGGGTTCGAATCCCGGCCAGGGCAAATATTTGTGTGATGAACTCTTGTTGTTGAAAATTTGTTCTTGGGTCATGGATGTTATCTATATTATGTATATCGAAAATTCAAAATCTCAACGGAGCTGGGACGACTTATTGTGTAAATTGACCGTAGATTCCATCCTAAGCCAGTGCTCTACGGAAGACCGTGCCAGAATTTTGGCAGTAGGCACCAAAGAGGCCGGTTACTGGCTCCAAGCGCACCCTTCCGTGAGCACTGGAACTTTTCTAGAACCCAATACCGTCCGACTTTCAGTTTGTCTCCGTCTCGGGGTCCCGGTCTGCGCCCCACACCGATGCCCCTGCGGCAAAGACGTTGACAGGCTGGGTCACCACGGACTTTCCTGCCAGAGCAGTGCAGGCCGCTTCTCAAGACATGCTGCTCTGAACGACATCATCCGCCGGTCTCTTGCATCAATCAATGTGCCGGCCCTTTTAGAGCCGACCGGCATCTCAAGAGACGATGGCAAGAGACCGGACGGAATGTCTTTGATTCCGTGGAGTAAGGGACAGGTGCTGGTGTGGGATGCAACCTGTGTAGACACACTGGCCCCGTCACATCTCCACCGATCCTCAATCAGGGCCGGAGCAGCGGCAGAAGCGGCCGAAGGCATAAAACGGAATAAGTACAGTGGTCTTGGCGCTGAGTACAATTTCTTACCTTTTGGCGTCGAGACCCTGGGTCCGTGGGGCCCCAGCGCATTAAGCCTCTTCAAAGATATTTCGAAGAGGCTTATTGATGTTACTGGTGACCGGAGAGCTGGCGGTTTCCTCGCTCAAAGAATCAGTTTGGCGATTCAGCGAGGAAATGCCGCCAGCATCTTTGGCACTATGCCGCAGGGGCCATTTTTAGATTTAGTTTAAGTTTATTATGTTCGAGTTTAGTTTAATTTTTAGTATAGTTTTATTGTAAGTATTTTAAGTTGTATTCCTATCGTCGTCTAGTACCCATAGTACAAGCTTTGCTTAGTTTGGGACTAGGTCGATTTGTGTATGATTGTCCCATAATATTTATTTATTTGTTTAGGGCATTTTAGGGTTCCGTCCCTCAATTGGCAAACATGGAACCCCTATGGAATCAGTTGGTTGTCTGTCTGTTCGTCAGTCAAGACTTCTTACTCGGGAACGCGTGAAGGTAGGTATCAAGCTCGTCTGTCCCTTCCTCCAAAACTTACCAATATTTACCAAATTTTAGAAACAGAATGGGACGGAAATATTCTGTGTCGGATGGTGTTGGACCGTTTCCACTTTTGCGCGTATTATTATGCAATTTGTGTAGGCGTTTAATTTTAACCAAATTTCCGCCGCAAACGGGCGCCTCATCATCAGCTTATTCTTGTCCACTGCTGGACATAGGCCTCTCCAACTGCACGCCATTGTGAACGATCCTCGGTTACTCTCATCCAGCTCTTGCCAGCCACCCTGCGAAGATCATCACTCCACCTAGTCTGAGCGCTGCCCACACAACGCTTGCCGATCCGCGGTCTCCACACGTTTACTCCACCGGTTATCAGTTCCTCGGCTAATATGGCCAGCCCACTGCCACTTCGAATTGCTAATACGGTGAGCTATGTCGGTAACTTTGCTTCTCTGGCGAACGTGCTCTGGCGAATCATAATAAAAATAAAAACTGTTCCTAAAATTTCGTAAATATTGAGTTTGTTTTGGGGGAGGAAACAGACGAGAACAAACCTCAATTTGTATCCCGGTTTACTTAAGTTTGGACCTCGCTTGTAGGCGACGCCATAGTTACCAGGTGCAAACTTAATGTAAACTGATAGCATGGGAACAGAAGCATGATTTATACTTTTAAGAGCCCGCATGTATATGCAAAATTCGCTAACTTCATTGACGTAGATCTCAATATCAATAATGATTACGTATCTGTTCTTTCGAAATATTAAACTTAAACTGTTTATCTTCTAAACTGTAGGTGAATTATTTTCTCGATAGCTTTATTTTTTTTTTGATGTTTTTGGTTGGAGTTGGAACTAAGAGCCTCCCATTTTTAACAATGTTTTTTGCATGAAAAGATGCACAATTGTAAGTTCTCAAACCTTAATAAAAATATTTTCAATGTGAATGTGCACGTTTAATAAACAACAATAGGCTATTTGACTGATGTTGAATTCTACAGCGTACTGTAGTTATATGAATAAAATTAGCTAAATATATCACGAAACAAAGAAAAAAAATCCAGAAACATATATCTTTTTTGGAAATATGTGACTTCAAAGGTACGCAAATTTTATGATTTTTTTTTTTAATCCAAAATTAATTTTGAAAATGTTTTCAGAATCCTCATAATTTTACGAAACAATAATTGTATGACAACTATGAACCTAAACGCACTTTTTCACGGTGAAAATGCCAAATTTCTTAATTTTTCCATACAATTATTGGTACCTATACCGGCCTGTGACGTCACTAGCCTGACGCGTTTTGTATGGAGCGTTTTTAGCGCTACGTAGAAATGTTGAACTTTGACGGTCATTTCTGACTTTTAGAGCAGTTTAAGTGTAGTCAGTCCCATATAGACATTTGATCACAATAAAAAATAGAATCGATTGACATCCTCAAAAAAAATTAGTCAACATGTCTATTATTTGATTTGGCGCTTACGCCATCCTGTCTGAGCAGCGCGCGAACTATGCCCGTCTCAACTATCGCGTGCTAACGCGAGCTATCTCTTTTGCTTATTTCAATCAGTATTTGATGAGCTTCCTGCACGACGGACGTGCATCACTCGTCACGCACCTCTGTAATTTTATGCATAGATTTTTCCATGTTTATTAAATTTGGTGAACTAAACAGCGCTGTTTACGTAATGGGAAAGACTAAAAGAAGGGGCAAGAAGTTGATTTTTTTTTCGCGTTAAGACTCGAGGTAAATAATGTACGAGATGTGTTAAGGGGTGCGGGGTACCAAATCGCTCGAGCTGGGCTGCATTAGTGGGCTCTATTACCCGTAACAGACGATCGAACGATCCGGCGGACCGATAGGGACGCTGCTATCTGTTAGAATGAGATAGTAATATACATCTCTCATTCTAACAGATAGCAGCATCCCTATTTGGATCGTCTGTTATAATGGTTATACGGGTTTATGTTATGAGCGATCTAAAAGCGTAGTTAGCCCAGCGACACACACGCGTCGGTCGAACGTGTCGTCACGCCATCTCGTTTCTATCTTTTTCTTACTCATTTGCAGTCGGGTTTTTTTACTAGAAAAAAACTAAACATGAAATATGAGAACTTCTATGAATGAACATTAGAAGACTTTTTTGAGGTTCTGTATCCAAAGGGTAAAAACGGGACCCTATTACTAAGCCTCCGTTGTCCGTCTGTCCGTCTGTCACCAGGCCGTATCTCATGAACCGTGATAGCTAGACAGTTGAAATTTTCACAGATGATGTAGGTATTTCTGTTGCCGCTATAACAACAAGTACTAAAAAATAGAATAAAATAAACATTTAAGGGGGCTCCCATACAACAAACGTGATTGGTTGCGTTAACTTTGCGCCTCATTTGTATTAACTTAACCCGGCCAGTTAAGGGATAAGTACTTGTACGGAACCCTCGGTGCGCGAGTAACACTCGCACCTGGCTGTTTTTTTATATGGTCTGTGTTGATCCATTCTGCTTGAATCAATCATCTGATTGTACTAATGTACGGCTATAGCAACGTGTGGTGCGATGAGATGAGCCGCCAAGCAACAGCCATTCAACTTGATAGAAGAAAGTAATAAATCCCAGAAAAATGTACTACAATAGATATTGATAATAATATAGCCGAAATCCTCTTGTATACCGGGTATTATGCTTCACGCCTCGTACGAAGAGATTATAAAATATTATTTACACGTGTAGTAATCGCAAGTACTAACTCAACACTTATTTGAGAGAAACTCTGTTTTTTACTTCACTTCAAAGGTATTCGAAGGTATTCGTTTAATCATCAATAGCATGTAACAGTAGCAATAAATTTAAACGTGGATTCTAGTCTTCAAACTGGTCAACATTTATTTAGCAAGTTATAAAAATATTTTATCTATCCAAATATCATAAACCCTCCATGATGCGTTCAAGAACCGCACATTATGACCAACATAAAAATAGACTGTTTTATTAGAACAAATTTCTTATCTGTGAATTGCTAAATAATAAAATCGATTTCGATAATATTATTTATTCAAATTTCGAACATTTTTGAAAAAAATAATGATTTGACATCTATTCTAATATCAGTCGAGATGACGTTTAGTTCGAAATTAATTGTCAATTTGCATCAAATTTGATAATTGGGGCCAACTCTAGTTTGTCTCTGAATTAAAAAAAACTATGACAGCTGGCAGAAAACTTCATTACCGCCATTACCGGGTAATATTTGTCGTTATGTGCGACTCCTGCCCGTCTAGCACAACTATGCTTCGCGACTCTTGTCGCGCGACATAGCGCTACCCGTCACTCTCTAACATTACTGCACAGGAAGAGACGGGCAATTATCTCGCGCGAGAAATACTCGCGTATGACAGTTATGCTAGAGGTGCAGAATGCATCATGGAGGCCTATGATATGTGGCTAGATAAAGTAGTGTATGTAACTGTACATAATTAGGCATTAAAACACTCATATGATGTTATTATGAAACTTGCCTTCGGCTTGTTTCATGTCCCACACTCGTGTTTAATACCCTTCATTATGTACAGTCACATAAACTACTATTATTAAATAGTCTTAAAAATAATTATATACAAAGAAGCAATGTATCGAATTATTTGATATTTAATAGCAAGCCAAGCAATGTTGGGGATGTCGCGTACATTGAAAATACTATTTATAATTTCTATATTTGCGTGTTGATCTTTGTATCTATATAGCGATTAAAAAATATGGTGTTAATTTACCCACATTAAAAACATAATTGGATTGAGTAAAAACATTATTTTACTATTTAATTTGTTTCAAATAATGAAAATGAAGCTGATCAAATGTTGCTCAGTTTGAGTAGTAACATCTTTGTTTTAATTTGAAACTGTAAAGCAAAATTGTTATTACACTATACTCTCGCGGTTTGCACACATAATTAATACAAATTCTAAAGGGTCTATTATTACTTATTTACCTTCATAATCTAGCGTTTCGGCGGGGTAGCACACGCCGTGGTCTCAAATGTAATAAAATTGGGCAAGTGCAAGTCCGACTTGCGCATGAAGGGTTCCGTACCATAATCTACTAGTTCCATATCTAATCTGGTGACAGACGGACGGACGGACAGCGAAGTCTTAGTAATAGGGTCCCGTTTTTACCCTTTGGGTACGGAACCCTAAAGACTAACAGTCTTTCAAAAAAACTCCTGAGTTTTTTTTAGCATCGAATAAATAAAATAATATCAAAGAGTCTATTTCTCACTCCTTGGGCGGAACCTTAACAAGATTTCATACACTGATTACATATTCTAGACACGTTGAGCCCTACCTAAGGGTACGTTTACTTAGAACAAAACGACATAAGCGACTCAGACATTCGGTGAACATAGGTCATTTTGTAATATAACCTAGTACGTATATTTACAAAACGGCCTAAGTGACTGTGACGTTAAGTAAACGTAGGTCGTTTTGTATTATGAAGTATACGTATATTTGGATGAAAAGCACTCTGAGGAATAAATCGCCTACTATTGCCAAGGTTACCTACAGTTAGATGAAAAGTTGTTTTTTTAGAACAGACGTGATCAACCTATACGCTAGTGGGGTAACGTGCCGCGCCGTCACAATGTGACGTGAAACGTTGCGACGATTTTCCAACCGTTGTTTGGTTTTTAGTCCATATTACGAGATTTTTTATTGGAGTCAAATGTCTATGTATATGGGGCTAAATATAATTAGACTGCTCTAAAAGCCAGAAATGACCGTCAAAGTTTAATACTCCTACGGAACGTTAAAAACCGAGAAAAAATGCGTTGAAGTTCATGGTTGTGTTACAATGTTTTGTTGAATTATGAGGATTCTGAAAGCAATTTCTAAATATCTTTCGAATCAAACAAAAACATAAAATTTGCGTACCTTTAAGGTCACATATTACAAAAAATATTATAAGTTTTGGATTTTTTTCATTGTTTCATGACATATTACAAAAAGATTGACGTAACGTTTGTATGTATGATGTATTTAAGTATATATTTATCTATATAAGTACGTATATCGTCGTCTAGTACCCATGACACAAGCCTTCTTGAGCTTAATTTGGGACTAAGGTCGATTTGTGTGAGGTTGTCCGATATTTATTAAAAAAATATATATATATTGTACTTAATTCATTCCGTAAGATGTACAATTTAACATAAGTTTCATCCCTATTACCAACCTATGTGACTTGATCGGAATTAGCGGATACAAATTACTTATAATATGTTGCGGCAAGGGCGACACACGGGATAAGTACGCCTGCCATAACGGTCGGACGGTCCCGGGTTCGAATCCCGGCAAGGGCAAATATTTGTGTGATGAACATGAATATTTGTGCCTGGGTCATTTAAGTACCTATTTATTTATCTATATAAGTATGTATATCGTCGCCTAGTACCCATAACACAAGCCTTCTTGAGCTTAATTTGGAACTAGGTTGATTTGTGCGAGGTTGTTTGATATTTATTATTATTATATGTATTTTATTAATAACAATATCGAAAGCAAGAAGTGAAAGCCACAGAAGGAAAAAAAAACCATATCGAAAAGTACAGTTGTAGGTACTACGGGGTACTTCTTTTATAGATAAACACCAGCGAATGCTTTTCATCGAATTTTCATTTCACAGATTTTCTTCAGATTTTTTCTTCGGAAATCGTAAACTTTTCAGAGATCTTGATAATGTCGATTAGGTGAGGTTAGGTTTGTGTTCCCGCTATAGTAGGTTGTATGTTAATGGTAACGGAATGGAACGTAAAAATATAGGGACACTTTATTTCTCCTAATTAGATCGAAAGAGCTCGTGATTCCTAAAATATCCTAAATCTAAAAAAACGCAAGTGCGAGGCTGACTCGCGCACCGATGGTTCCGTACAAACTCTCACTTATCCCATCTTAATTGGCCTGGTTGAGTTAAGTTTGCACCTGGAATGTATGGCACCGCATACAAACGAGGTGCAACGCAACCGAGTTCTCCAAATATAATGTTCGTAAAGGACTATATTTTTTATGATTTTATTACAAATGTATATAGTTTCAGATTTTATAAGTATTTGTAGTATGTTACGATATGACTTGCCAAATTTCAGTTCTAGGTAATCAGGAAGTATCATTTTGATTCCCTTGAGTGTCGAAATTATGTAGGTTTTTTTCGACATAAACGGCCGTGGGTATCTTTTTTTCACGTTAACGTAGAAGTTTGTTTTTTTCACAGCTTCAAGGGACCGTAGATTTAAGAATATTGTTTAAATTTCAACTCGATACCTCCACGCGGTCTCGAGATAAAGGGTCTTCACAGACAGATGGACGGACAACAAAGTGATCCGTTTAATGTTATAAGGGTTCCGTTTTTTCCGATTGAGGTACGTAACCCTAAAAAAGTGGGATGTACGACAAAAAACATGGCCTATTATTAGTATCTACGGCGGAGGTGGTTTTGTTAAAACTCAGTACTTTTCCAGCAATAAATAAGTAATTGGAACGATTGATGCCTGGGTGGCGTGAGTAGACATGTTATAAGTTGATTGGTGATAAACGCAACCTACTCTGTTCGCGTAGGTTAGAATAATACCTACTTAACCTTTTGCCACATAATAAGTCATCTGATCTGCACGAAACCTGTACATGTTTATATTTATGTATGTTTAAGTAGGTTTATATATATTTATGCATGTGTATATCTATCGTTATGTTTACTTACTTATGTGTTGATAATTATTTTGTTCTCCCTTCCCCTTTTGTATCACCTACTCATTGTGTGATTTATACTGATCAACTGCACTACCCAAAGTTTGTCTGGAAGAGATCGCTCTTTAGCTATAAGACCGCCTATTGTCTAAGTTATTGTTTCCGTGTTTAATTAGTTAACTTTTTTTGGTGTGCAATAAAGCATTTTGTACTGTATTGTATTGAAACCTGACTTAGATCCGTATTGTTTTTGTTTGTATTCTATTAGTTGTCTCTGAGTAATAGGCGACGCAATTAGTCGTATGGTGTGCCGCTACGACTGTAGAAACGCTCGCCGATTTTGCTCGAACACCGATATGTAGCGTAGCGTGATTACTAGTGGAGGATTTCTAAACTTCTGAGGTGTTGAAAACGTTGTCCCGTATATATTTTTTTTCATTTTTTTCTAATGTTCCTTGATATAAGGCTAAAAACTGCAGCGCTTACATTTTCATCATCATGGATTGTCAGTTTCCTGGTTTGTGCCCTTCCCAAAAATACCTAACTCTCAATCCAAAAAAATTAAACGAATCGACGTGGCTTGGGACATTATCTCAATGTTTTGGCGTATTAGTATTGTTAGCATTTAAAGCCTAGGGTACAGGCTGGGCTTTTCCTTCCACCGCGCTGTAAAAAAAAAAACCTGAAATAATGACGTCTCTCCATAGAAAATTCAGTTCAATAAAATTTTAGAATATAATAGTATAGATAAGATAAAGATAATCTTCAAGACGGATCTTTTTATTCAATTAAATAATTGTAAGAATAGTGAAACACTCCTAAAAGTCCTTGTTTATATAGATAATTAGCAAAACCCTCCCTCATCACTCCAGGTTTTTTCCAAAATGTAATAATTCAAACTGCTAATATTTTGGTAGAACGGACATTTGTCATTAAGTCCCAAATAATTAGTCCTCTAATTAAATTCCAAATTATCAAACCACGATCGGAATCAAAGCAAAATGTCATTTCAACGTTTATGAATACCTATTTGAAATAACTGCAATACCCAATCATTGCGGTCTTATAACATCTGCAATAACTGTTTTGGTAGGTTTCAATTAATCAACGTACATTCATTAAATGCATCTCGGCTCTGTGATTCAGGTTGATTAGAGCTCATCAAGGGAATCGTGACATTGGCTACGTTTGTCAGTGAAAGTTTAGGTCGCTATAAAGTTGCAACTAGGTCACATTATGACACAGGACAAACATGAACTTGTACCGACAGGAGCATTAAAGAGGATATATCTCTGCGGAACTGTATAGGAACCTCGGATCATTTCGATTTTTGCCCATTTGTGTGTCATTGTCAGTTCAAATAAGTTTCTGACAGATATTTCATTTTTGTGACAAGCTTTTATAGCCGACTGTACTATTCTTTGGATATCCATCAAATGCTCACTGAGACGATTCTAAAGAGCCCAAACTCGGTAGGATTGCTTTTTCTATTATAGAGTTCCTATGGCCACATTCCGGCAGCCCCATGGTACCATATTATTGTATTGTCATCAAAATTATGTAAGTATGCAAAATTTCAGCTCAATCGGTTGACGATATCTGCTTCAAAATTGAGTTGCAAGATTCCACCCGAACAAACACTTACATACATACAATGCAAGTTAAATAAAAGCTCGTAATAAAAACAAAAGTTGTCTCTTCGGTGGCCAATAGTTAACGGCGTATGTGCATAGAAGTTATGTTTTTAACACGAGAAAGGGAAACGTCGTTTATGCTAATATAATTTTGATCGGAATACTAGGCCTAAAGTCCTTAACTTTGTACATGCCCACCGAAAAAACGCGGACCCAAATCTGACAATGACCCAAATGATTATGGAATTTGGGCCGTTTCCGGCGAAATATTGACCAAAAACAGACGCCTAGTTCATAAATTTCATAAAAAGAAGCGCAGAAATGGAAACAGTCCGACTCAAAAAAATTCAGTTGCAAAAATTTCGTACAAATACAAATAATTTATTTAGCAAAAACTAATTACAATTGGACATTTTACAAATATTTCACTTACACACTGGAATTTACACATAGGATATTTCCAACGGCCCTAAACTAGGCACAGCCTGTCTCTTGGGAACCGGGGGTACAGTATATAATTAATAAAGTGGAGGGAAATTTATAATATAAGATGATACGTAATATGATGTAGCGGGTGGAACAGATCGAGGGACTTTTAAGCAAACAGGGAAATGTTCAGACTGAGTACTTAATTTTTCCATCGTTCAATTTAACTCTCCACAACATTGTGTAAGCTTTTCTCTAGCTAAAATGGTCCTTATTTATTTATTTATTTAAACTTTATTGCACAAAATACATAAGTAAAGTACAAATGGCGGACTTAATGCCATGAGGCATTCTCTACCAGTCAACCACAAGGTCAAACAGAGACATTATAGGTGCGGGAAGGGTGTACAACAATACGTGTATACACACGATGCAAATATCGAAACAAAAAAAAAAAAACACTAGTTACGTTGATAAATACATAATTATGGGAATATATATATATTTATATATACTATATATATATCGAAGATATAAGCAAAAATCTGAAGAAATTGCCGGTTTTTTCAATATGGCGACGGGTGCGGAGGGGGATGAATTGTGCATTTTGCAGTTTAAACACTTACTAACCATCTCTAGACAACATATCAAAAATTTAAAACTACCGGACCGTTTGTAAGGTCACCACTAGTATTACTTTAGTCTCTATTCACCGAACTAGTTATTATGTATATGTCTGATATTTATTATTATTATTATTCGATTATTAGTTATGGTTGCGCAATGCGAGATATATATAACATTTTATGTTGCCTTGAAGAGAAACTTCTATTTAATATGAGTATACATGCCTGACATATGACAGAACTTTAGTTTATTGATATTTTCGCACTGTGATTATCAAAAGATATTACATTTCTATCTGCGTAGTTTTGACACACCCTAAGTAGCACATCATGTTGAATGACAGGTTACACAGCCCTTACACAATAGGCTATTTGACTGATGTTGAATTCTACAGCGTACTGTAGTTATATGAATAAAATTAGCTAAATATATCACGAAACAAAGAAAAAAAATCCAGAAACATATATCTTTTTTGGAAATATGTGACTTCAAAGGTACGCAAATTTAATGATTTTTTTTTTTAATCCAAAATAAATTTTGAAAATGTTTTCAGAATCCTCATAATTTTACGAAACAATAATTGTATGACAACTATGAACTTAAACGCACTTTTTCACGGTGAAAATGCCAAATTTCTAATTTTTCCATACAATTATTGGTACCTATACCGGCCTGTGACGTCACTAGCCTGACGCGTTTTGTATGGAGCGTTTTTAGCGCTACGTAGAAATGTTGAACTTTGACGGTCATTTCTGACTTTTAGAGCAATTTAAGTGTAGTCAGTCCCATATAGACATTTGATCACAATAAAAAATAGAATCGATTGACATCCTCAAAAAAAATTAGTCAACATGTCTATTAAATAAGTCGTATAAGTCGTGTGTGCTACGTGGGATCAGGCAAGTGCGTTGGCGGGGCAAGTGCATACCTGCCATGCCAAATTATCGAAAACTACTGGGAGCCCTAAATTTCCTGGAAACTGATTTCGTCGAAAAATCATTTCGCAGATTATTTGTCCTATGTAGCCATTAGGGTTGCCAGATCCAATAAACCTATTATCGGGGTAAACAAAAAATTCATCACATTATAAAGTAAATCATATTAAAAACCGTCGCTCGCTGCCGATAGAAGTGTCTACATAAAATACTAACAATAAATTCCTTTTGATTAGGTTTGGTTAGGTTAGTTTTATAAGATAACAATCTCAAATAGTTTACGGTTGGAAAGCAAAATGCGTTCTACGAAAAGTTTTTTTGGTGAAATGACCCATTAAAAAAAATCTAGGTGTTAATATAGACCCTGTTATACTACCAATGCCTTACTTTTGTCAACCATGGTTGTAAGATGGCGTTAGTGGTTTAACATCTGTACTTTTCGATACAGCAGGCGCGATTGCCCCGCTAACGCACTTAACCCGACCGAACTTACCTAGTGGTAAGTGTGAATGTTAAACTATTCACGACGCGTTTGGCTCGGTTTGTAGACACCTGCTTACTGAGCCGGCGGTCCCGGGTTCGAATCCCGGCCAGGGCAAATATTTGTGTGATGAACTCGAATATTTGTGCTTGGGTCATGATTGTTCTATGTATTTAAGTATATATTTATCTATATAAGTACGTATATCGTCGTCTAGTACCCATAACACGAGCCTTCTTGAAAAAATTGAAATGAGTTACCCGGTTGAAAAGAAACATTCAAAAGTTAATTTTAAGTGATACAGAATTATACCGAAGATTTTTAATTGGTGATCAGGTACTAACTTTTCTAACTCAGTAGTTGATGGCGGTCACGTTGAAGTCGTGAATCGTGATTACATAAAAACAAACTTTTATTTTTCTATGATAACTTTTTTTTTCAACCAATTGTGTCTTAAATTTCTTGTCACCCTACTTGTATCTGTGAGCGTACAACCTCTTTAATAATTTTATGGCAATGACAATTTATGAATGATAACTTGTCATTGTCATTATCATTACATAAACAAAGTTGTAGAAAATTTCGTAAAATTTCCCGCCAAAGCGATTGCACTTGACGTAGGTATCGTACTTTAATAATTTATGTAGGATGACCACGATGACGTATCTAGTGGTTATTAGTTTTAATTATGTTTTAACTTTAAATTAACTAAACAGTGAGGTAATTGCGTGAGACCACGCCTATTAAGTTTAATTTTAGCTGGATATTAATATTTTTCCACCCCTAATCACCGATTAAGAATCATCGTGTATCTATTTATTTTTAGTGCGATTTCTCTCGTGCCGTTTTAATCATAAACTTTTATTGCGACAGTTGATTAGTTTAGTATGTATTGGTTTTTCAACTCTCCTGGTTGTTATGCATACACGTTTGACCATAACCAGTATAACGTCGCTATTCAAATTGAAGTTCATGGCAAAAACCTATGCATTATAAATTTATGAAACATGTAATGTCTCATTTTTAATGTAAGTAAACCACATTTTTTTACATATTGTACCATTGACACAAAAAAGAGACTGGGAATCGTACCCGGTACCTAAGGATTACGGATCCAGAGGTTCCGGGTTCGATGACCGGTTTCTTCCGGCATGTTACGCATTTAAATATTTTCTTTGTGCTTTGATCTTTGTATTAATGATACCATTGTTCAACATTCTTGAGTTCTACCTACAATAGAATAAACCGGTGAAAAACATGTCGGGCCACGCTCAGTGTAGGGTACCGTAGTTGCTAATCCTTCACAACACAATAGACTTAAGTTACGAGAAACATTTCAAGCGCTATAAAAAGGTCGTAAACGCTAAAGTAACTGTAATTACTTATTACCTTCTGGAAGTCAACTTACGTCCTTTTAATTATGAAATTTTGCGATAACTCAAAAACGACGACCGATTTTGTTGAATATAGTTTTCATTGAAAGTACATATAAGGCCTCATTTACATGAATTTTTCCATAATTTTTTGAGACGTGGTTGCACAATTTTTTTAACTTTCGGAGCGAATATTTATAAAACTGCTGACATTATCAAAAAATTATGTTTGGAGACCCCTATTATTTCTAAAAGACCTATTCAACGACATCCTACTCACTAGTGCTGAAACGATTTTTTTTTTTAGTTTTTATTTTACCGTTTTGTCGGCGTGATACGAGTACATACCTACCCATACTCATACCAAATTTTAGCTTTCTAGTACTAATGATCACGGAGCTAAGCCGCGGACGGGCAGACGGACAGACGGACATGGCGAAACTATAAGGGTTTCTAGTTGACTACGGAACCCTAAAAAATTGCCAAAGTTACCTAAAAACAAATAAAACAAGACAAAAATAGCTGTTTCTAGGCGCTAATTCGTGGTCCACTATAGCAAAAAAGATGAGATTTTTGCAAAATGTCGAATAGGTAAGTTTCACCCATACTCCAGGGTTCAGGCCTAGTGTCAATCCTGCACCGAAAAACCCCGGTTTGCATCACCCAAACTAACTATTCAGACTAACTTCCAAATACCCCTTAGTAGCCCTCTTAAGTTCAACAGCAGACGAACACCTGACGCTGTCTTGCCAATACGGCCAAAAGTCGTCTTTATACGCCCAATCAGAAAACCCAAATCGTAATAGACCATCCCCCAAACACAGAGTAATCAATACACATATAACGACACAAACTTATTCATGCCGTTACACAAATGAAGAACTAGACGTGTTTCACGAAAACTCCTTGAAAAGGAACACGGTGACGCCACCTCCGAGCGCAAATAAAATGGAGTCCTATTATCATGTCACGGTGAGAGAAAACGACGTAACTGTTTAAGGATGTTAGGTCGCTTAAGCTCTTGTGCACACGTAGTGCTATACTTGTAGTGCGCGAGCATGACGTTTGGAACCTCTCTACAAAAAAGAGGGTGCTTTGCGTTTGACCTAGCCGCTGTACGAAAACGAATCTTTTCCACGTACAAATAAGGTCCTTGAAATTGAGGATTCGTACCATCGGGAATTACATATTCAATGAGATTTTTCCATGCCTGCCAACACGGACCGTCTCTTAGTAAGAGATATAACAAATATTGTTTTTGCGTTCCGTTTTCCGTCTACTTGGTTACTTGAAGAATAAATCTTTTACTGTCGGGTAAACGTGAGGAAACTTGGCTTGACGCTCTACCGTGTTAAGAAAGAAGAAAGAAGGAAGAAAGAAATTGTATTCGTGACGTGATCATAAAACATAATAGGGGTGTAGAATGATGTTGAATTACTTATACAACATACTAACACAAATTAAACAGCATGACACGAAGAGAAAAAAAAAACAAAAAAAAAATATTTTTTAAATGTGACTTCAAAGGTACGCAAGTTTTATGATTTTTATTTTTATCTAAAAGAAATTTTGAAACTGTTTTCAGAATCCTCATAATAGTAAAACAAGAATTGTATGTCAACCATGAACTTAAACGCACTTTTTCACAGTGAAAATGTCCTAACCTAACAACCCAACCCACAAATGAGGTCACATGTAGGTGGCCATTCGTATGGAGCGTTTTAGCGCTCCTTAAGAATGTTGAACTTTGACGGTCATTTCTGCCTTTTAGAGCAGTCTAAGTGTAGTTAGTCCCATATAGACATTATATCCCAATAAAAAATAGAATGATTGATATCCCCGAAAAAAAAACAAAATCTACACTCCTATTACATTAAAGGTGTGACAGAAATAATAAAATATAAAACAATATAGGTAACTATAAATTATTGGCTGTGCCACGAAAAGGTGGTCCCTCAGAATGATGCTAGCTCGAGAGCCAGCGCTGATTTTCCCGTGGGACCATAGATGGCGCCACGGAGAGCTGCACGCACGAGTGCTGATCTGTTACTGGATAGAGTAGATAGGAATATAATAAATTAATGAAATCAAATACCTATAGTAGTGTGTTAGCCGCCAAAGTCAGTCACTGGGCAAGCTGAAAATCAGGGCTCACCACAGCGGCAGGCTCCCAGCACATTGCTGAGCTTGTCCTTATGCCATTAATCCAATATTTGATCTTTTTACTTTGTGTTTATTTTTTGTTTCTTTCTTTCAAATTGCATCGACACAATCGCGATACAACAATCGCTTCCCCCCGATGTCTCAAAAAAAGCCACGCGGTAGTAGCAATACTGAATCAATACAGTTCCGCGTTTGCGTCGATGCAGAAGCGAGCAGGGTACCCTTAAAATTAAAAATTTAAAACCACACCCGACACAAGTAGCTCATTAAGAGACCCTCATTCAATGACTGATATAGAAAACGCTACATGAACATAAATACAAAATTTGGAATTTTTAGCTTCAATATTGGCCGAGATCTTGTCGGTTGTTCCAATCTTGAAACTACTGGTCCTATTTCCACCAAACATAGCTAAGAACCATCTCTACGGACAGGTCTTTCGATTGAAAAAGCCCGCACTCAAATTGATCCATCCGTTTGGGTGCTACAATGCCACAGACAGACACACAAATACATATATACACAGATACACATGTTCATCTTATAACAACCCTCTTTTTTCGTCAAACGGGCGACTGCATCACGAACGTGCGTTGCAAATGCGACAAATGCGCATTCATCGCGCGACTGAATCGCTACAAAAAAAGCCGTATGCGACATCCTTAAACGACATTTACCGCTTCTACGCGCACTAAAAAAAAATAGTACAACAATTTAGTTTAACTACTTGATAATTACACTTACAGTTCGAAACATGTTGGGCCGTTCCAGACAATTTCACGTGAGTGTAAACCGCTAAACACAATAATTAAATATGTCTGAAAAAAAAAAATAAGATTATTAGTTGAGTAATAGCCAAATTGTGCTCAGTAGTAACCAACATTTTGCTAATTTTATTTAACAAAAGTTATTTATTTTGGTTACTAGTAACTCTCAGTTTTTCAGTACCGCACTAGCATTTAGCACTAGCCAACATTTGGGCTACTTTAAAAAATAGTTTTTGTTCGTTTAAATAAATAAAATCGTTCAATACACTTAATCGCCTCGTTTTCCCCTCTATTCAAATAAACGTAATAAAATAATAATATACTTCAACCTGTTCAATTAATCCAAACTTTTGTCATTAATAATTTGAATTAACAAAACGCTCGAAACTTATTATGTACTGCTAGCATCAAAAGTAACTAACAAATTTAGTATGTAATTTGACATTTATAAGCCAGTAGGAAATTTACAGAACTGCGTGGGGTAGGGAAGGGAGAAGCTACGTGTTTTCGGCTTCGAAGTTAACTACACATTTTACACAGTTGTTTCTAATGCTAAGTTATTGTCACCAAATTATCATACATAAACTGTCCCAACCATTACGAAAGCGACAGACATGGACGATTATACTGCAGGGTACTTAATAAAAAATCTAAAGTGCGCACAGCCTTTAGTTTATGGAGGGAATACAAAGTGACAAGTCTCAACCATCGACACATTTATAATGGGTCAAAAATAAAACGTACAAATAACAAATTATGGGATTAAAACTAAAAATTAAACTAAGATGAAAATATATTTATAAAACTAGACCTTTCGGTGGGGTGCCCATGACGCAGGCAGCATTCCCACGCTGTATGGCTATGGAAAGCCTTTGCGCGAGAAAACTGCCCGCGCGTGGGTCCCCTGTTGCCTCCCTCAGGCGCTTGCTGAGCTCCCTGTGGAGTCCACGCGCACCCTGGCCCCACGGACCAAGTGTCTCGACGCCAAAAGCGATGAAGTCGTATTGGGTGCCGAGACAGCTGTATTTACGTCCGCCGCCGCGCCCGCCCGCCTACTCGTGGCCGGGAGGTAGGATGCCGCTAGTGTGTCTGCGCACGTCGCATCCCACACCAACGCGCGCCCCATCCTCCACGGTATTAAGGACATCCCATCGGGGCGCTAGCCGTCATCACGTACGATCTGAGGCTCGAGGGCAGCTGGGACGTTGACGCTGACGAGCGCCCTTCTAAGGATGTCATCGACTAGTTATTTTTTATTAAGTGTCGAAGGCAAAAACCCTTCAGCCACTATTATAGAGAACTGTCAAATGATCAATTATAAAAAATCGGAAAACAATGGTAAAGAAAATGAATAATAACATGCTTGCAAGCTTGATATCGAAAAAAAATTGTACCAAGACTATTTTGGATAAAATTATTAAGACATTAGCTGCGACCTGCTTTATCCGCTCATCCCTTGCGAACACTAACACTAAATTTTTTCGCTTAATGTGTCAGCTATTTCAGTCTTGTACGAAATTTTATCAAAATTGACGTAACCGTTGGAACGTGAAGCAGTGACAAACATACAAATACACTCACAAACTTTCCCCTTTATAATTATAGTGTGATTACTCCTAATAAATTTTAAAAATATATATATTTTTTAGTCTTTTAGGTATATTATTTGACAAAACTAACGCAATCAGAAATTCATTAGACTACATTTAAAAAGCCGGCCAAGAGCATGTCGGGCCACGCTCAGTGTAGGGTTCCGTAGATGCCCATCATTTACAATAGACGGGCTTAGAGCCCGAGGTAAATTACGACAAAGATTTCAAGCTCTATAAAAAAGGTCGTAAACGCCAAAGTAACTGTAATTACTTATTACCTTCTGAAAGGTATCGATTATACGCGCCAGATTTAGCGGATTTTTTTAATGCAGTATGGCACTTAACTAATATGCGTAACGTTCGAAGTATAAGGACACCTCGCGGCACTTACGTCATTTAAAAGAAAGTTATAAAATTTTGCGATAACTCAAAAACGGCTCGACCGATTTTATTCAATATAGTTTTCATTGAAAGTACTCATTTTCATGAATTTTTCCATAATTTTTGACCCATGGTTGAAAAGTTAGAGGGGGACGCTATTTTTTTAATTTCGGAGCGAATATTTACAAAACTGCTGATTTTATCAAATATAATGT
Source organism: Apotomis turbidana (assembly GCA_905147355.2). NCBI lineage: Eukaryota > Metazoa > Arthropoda > Insecta > Lepidoptera > Tortricidae > Apotomis > Apotomis turbidana. The sequence goes on along the minus strand of LR990280.1, from coordinate 55,423,919 downwards.
TTGGGGATCCCTATTATTTTTAAAAAAACCTATTCAACGACACCCCACCCATTAGTGTAGAAACGAAAAAAAAAAATCACCCCCACTTTAGGTGTTTGAGAGGTACCCGAAAAAGTTGACTACGGAACCCTAAAAATGATATATAGGCACCTACTGACCTAAATAAAAAGCCATATGACTAAGTAAAAATGGTAGAATTCGCTTGTTATGTTATTGCTATACAAACCTAACCTAACCTACTTATTTATATTTTCAAATCATTGACTTAGCGCGTCACATTTAGGTATAGATTGTTACATTAAATTCATAGGTTGTCTGTTTCTATTCGTCAACTTACGTGTATGATTTAGGGGGGATCGTGAATTCGTGACCCCCCGACGCCTCGGACCGTGCTTATTTTAATATTGCATAATTTAACACCCAAATTCAAAGTTGGGACTGGTCGAATTGTACCAAGTTCAAGCCATTTACGAAACTTAATTACTTAATTACAAAGTTCGCGCTTATACAGGGTGTTAACTTGTTAAGCACTAGCGGTGCCTTGGCTCAATTTCAGTCGCAACTCAAGCTCTTACTGGATGCCAAGATTGTTATTGAAGAGCGAGCGAAGCGAGCATGGCGGCTCCGTTTGTGCTTGAACTAAATTTCTTTCATATATCCGAATTCCGGAGTTTTCGCCTACAGATCTCATATCTCAAACGATTTTGGTGAAAGTTTTTGAGCAGGTTCTATAATCTTTAGGTAGGTACTATTATAAAATTCTAGATTTGAATTGAAAATCAGTTTTTTATGGAGAGGGGTCATGATTTCAGAAAAAATGTTAATAGCGTGATGCAGGATCGTCTTTTGTTTTGTATGGGCGCGCGGCGTCATGCCAGTCTGGTCATAATTTTCTTTGTTCTCGCATCACGCCAAAACGGCTGGACAAATTTTAACCATTCGTTACTTTTATATATTTCTTTGTCTATTCAATATTAATTGTTCTTATATTGTTTATTTATATTTTACTAAATCTGTAACAATGAAACTGAAACCATTACACACATATACCTACACACCGTGAGCTGGCGGACCTAAGACTGATTTCCTTCAGAATTACGCCCTTTTGAAAATAAACTGGACAAGTAGATTAAGTTTTCTGCAGACGTAGAAAGGGATGAAAGAGAGCCAAATCCCGCCGAAACGTCCGATTTGACCAAGATCACACTTGACAACTCTCCAACGGAACTTGAACTTTATTTAAAAATACAAAAAATCGCTTTTATTGTATCGCATTGTAGCTACTCATGAGCTCATGACATTTTTAAAGTGATTGTATTGTTCCCCCGAAGTCGTATCTTATAGAGATTCTGCGTTGCAATGCTAACTTTACGAGAACTTGAGAAAGTTTATTTTTAATTGGTAGACTGAATTTTTTTGAGGCGATAAGATAATAGTAATGCGATCTTGTCATCATTATGATATACTATAAAAGTAATAAAAGATCTCATTAAAAATATCGTAGAATCTCAGATAATAATGTTATCCGATTGCCAATTGAGCATTTCTCAAAAAGTTTGTGCACAATTAAGACATCAATTAATGTTCAATTACATTTTTCCTACCAATTTTCTTTGTGATTTCCAATTCATTGATTTCAGATTACGTATAATTAAAAGAAAGCATAAACCTTAATTATCACACATAGCCGTAACATTCAAATAAAATTCCTAAAATGATTGGTAACGAAATAGAAAAATTATTTGAAGTCTCAATTTTGCACTAACTTTTTCAGGAATGTCTAATTATTTTGTGGTGACGTCTGTAGGTATATTGACTTGACTGGCTTAAACAAGTGAAAAACGAAATATCAAATATGACTACAGTTTGGTTATTATTTTAACAAACATTTGACAGTTCGCCGTTAATGATTGTAGTGATGTAGCAAAGACATATTGCTTGCCAAATCTAACGATTATGAATGGTTGATCGAATCGATTTTATCGACAAACTTTTTTCCGAACCTGCATATATTTTTATTTATTTTGTGTAAATCAATATTTTTTGAGCTACGAGCCGTCGTCGGTCGCACTGGAGCTTTCTATGTAAAATCGTAATTTGTTTTATTGTTATTTCTTCAGGTTATCAATTTATCGATTTCTACCAATTTACAGAAATAGTACATGAATCAAAACGCAAGATATGGTCACAACACAGCTTTTTTTTAAAAAAAGCACGTAGTACGTAACTGTTTATGTAATGATTTATTATCATTAAATACTTCACCACCATGATACGAAAAAATATAATATGAGCTCAATTGTATCAAATAGAAAGTAAAAAAACGTTTATAGATACTAGAAAAACCACTGTGACATTGCTTACTTTTTTATGACATTCAATAGGTCGTGCAGATTTACGTTATATGGGTCCTGTGATGTGTCAAATGTGTGTAAAAAAAAACATACTATAATTTTTCACAGGTGTCACATTGTCACAATCAAATTGTTTAAGACTGCGCAGAGCGTTAGCGACTGAACCGTAGAGTGCGGGGAATGCGTGTTTAGATCGGCGCGCGGCCGTCATAGTAAATATGTATGGAGAATCAAAAGCACTTTTTGATAAATCTGGACCTTTAATACCAAACAATAATTGAAATATTTCATGCGGACAAATTGTAATGTAAAAATTCAGCTTTTTTTAACTGAAGCTCAGAATAGATTTCCATTGTTAAGGTATAAAAAAAAAAAACACTTAACGCCTGTTTACGATTTTACAATTTTCGTCCAACTTTACTTAGTTTTCTAGGGTAAAATTTTAATAATTTTTCCACGGAGAAGTGAATTTGTTATCACATTCTTCGGAGTGCTAATTATATAGTTTAGAAATGGATTAACCAACTAGTGTTGACGTTGTCTACTTAACGGCAACTGCCTATTTGTCACATTTCGCTCGGCGCAGTCTTAAATAAATAAATATTAAGGGACAATCATACACAAATCGACCTAGTCCCAAACTAAGCAAAGCTTGTACTATGGGTACTAGACGACGATATACATAATATATAAATACATATAAAGATAACATCCATGACCCAAGAACAAATATTTGCACAAATATTTGCCCCGGCCGGGATTCGAACCCGGGACCGCCGACTCAGTAGGCAGGTGTCTACAAACCGAGCCAAACGCGTCGTCAAATGCGGTATAAGAGCCCTATTCCCCGAAATGGTTTCTGTACTCCTAGCATAACGGTGACACGCGACTCTTTGTCGTGCGACACATACTACCTGTCACTTTCCTGTGAATACTGTGCGAGCAAGATGGGTGACGCAGTCGTAAAAAAATGTATATATCCCAATTATCAATAAATCAATATAATATTTATTTTACCTAAAACATGGTACATGTACAAAACAGGGTCATTCGACTAATTTTAGAGAGATGATGGAGATCTCTGCATTTCATCGCCATCCGTCACTTTTGAGGTTTCCCTACTTGATAAGTGGCGATATCCCTTGAACATCGCAACTTCGTCGATCCGGTCACGCTTGATTTGAGTTTCCTTTGTATGTGACGGCATAAATAATACAATACTAGGTGCTACTTTAACTTGACCGTGTAGTGCGTGAAATTAGTTAGTTACTTTGCGTTCAAAACAGAAATTCATATGCACGAATGGCATTTTTGACGATCATAATCGCCTTCGTATTTCCAATATTGAGATGAAATATGTCACTTGAAGCTCATCGCATTTTAATGACAGTTCAAAGGCGACATCACTGTTATCTAATAGAGTTTTGACGTTTTGCGATCTCTCAAACGGCATTCTCGAATTAGGCCCCAGGGTAACCCAATCCCAACACAAAAGTCGACAAACGAAATGGGAATGAAAGGGTTACTTCTCATTTTACGGCAACTTCGTTTTTAACGCGAGTCAGCATAGACATTTTTGCTAGCTGTATTGTAAAGAAAACAGGCAATGTTTGCCGCGCGACAATACGTCGCGTGTCGCAGTGGGCGCTGCACGTAATTGTATCGACGGTGAATTAAAGTGGCTAATAGTTTTCTAGATAATCACATTAATATTATAAAGTAAAAATTAATACATTTCTGTTATTCGATTCTATAAAAATCTAAAGAAATATCAATAATATACACGGTGGAATGTTTAAATGGATCAATTAGGGAAGCTAGGTCACCAACCGCCGAAAATAACCTTAGATTCCTGTTTTGTCCAGGTTTTCAGGGCGGGAATAGATTCAGTAAAACAACGCAAACGGTGACCTGTCCACTCCCATTGACGTCTGTCAAGAACGCGAAAATTACTGCTTAGTGGTGTGTCGTCCAGGGTTTCAGGGCGGGAATAGATTCAGTAAAACAACGCAAACTGTGACCTGTCCACTCCCATTGACGTCTGTCAAGAACGCGAAAATTACTGCTTAGTGGTGTGTCGTCCAGGGTTTCAGGGCGGGAATAGATTCAATAAAACAACGCAAAGGTTTACTGTGGACCTGCTCGCTGCCAATGACGGCTATGTAGTAATGGGTAGGTGGCAAAGCGGGCAGGTGGCCAGGACACTTTATTACATAAAGGCATCTTTCCATGAGTCCTAAAATACTATTCGTGAGACAAGGGTATCTAATGTCTACCCTGACTCATTTCAATGGTACACCCCGTTTACGTTTAAGTACCTACTGTTATTTTGCGGTTAATATTAATCAAGATCTGTCCAAATCAAAGACAATTTGTTAAATTTAATGATGAGTCCTATATTATCAGTCTATTATTAACAATTTATACGCAATCATTATTTGGCCTCCAGGATTCGAATCCGATACTATTACCTACGTAGGCCTTAGCTACCTACACACAAACCCAAATAACTGACTACAATTAATTAAAAATCAACATTTTCATTTCAATTACTCTCGTTATCATGTCTTGAGGTTATTTTCTTAATTTATTTGAATAAGAACGTCTCGCATATATTTTATAGGTACTGGTAATCAAAAGTAATGGCAAAAATTTTCCACACTGCCCAAAATTGGCGACAAATATATATCATGTAGGTATCTACATATTTTTTTTCTACAAAAACATATTACCTACGTATACCAGTAGAATAAAACTTCGTAGACAAAGTAAACATATTTTTTATTAAGGTAGGCCACAGGCCAATAATAAATAACAACAGAATGGTCGAAAAAAAATATATCAAAACGTTTATGAAATGATAAATAAACATCGACTAAACGTAACAAAAAAATAAAAAAATTGCCACAGTGTTACTAGTCAATATGAACTAAGTATACCTAAAGATTAAGGTCGCTAGTTCTTCTTGAACAGTAACAACGTGGCGACTAGTGTCCGAAAACATTTATTATATGCATCTGATTTTTAAAAACTTCGTTAGCGCGATGTAGAACACACTACAAATACAGCTCCTTATCCGTTCAAAAATACTGATTGTTTTAGGTTTTTTCTCTATGATCAAACATGTTTCTTAACATAGTATCAATGTTACTACTTAGAACAGGGCCATTGCGATTTATTGGTATATATTTGAGACCTACAGTTTGAATTTTTCATTGATAATTTTTGTCTGAAAAAACTACTCAAAATTGACAAAATTCACTCTGACCACTGTTTTTCTTTCACTTGCCATAGGCCACAGAGAACAGAGCAATTGATAGAATAAAAATTTAACAGAAATAAAAAGTAAACAAAATGATGAAGAAATAAAGAATAATACCTAATAATAAATAACAACAGAATGGTCGAAACTAAAAACAAATATATCAAAACGTTTATGAAATAATAAATAAACCTCGACTAAACGTAACAAATAAAATAGCCACAGTGTTACTCGTCAATAAGAACTTTACCTAAAGATTAAGGTCGCTAGAGTTCTTTTTGAACAGTAACAACGTGGCAAGTATCGTCCGAAAACATTTATTATATGCATCTGATTTATAAAAACTTCGTTAGCGTGATGCAGAACACACTACAACTATAAACACGCTACAAGTATCGATAGTCACATACGATCGTGCGTGCATCTCAGTACATTTTATAACAAATTTTGGAACAAATCGCTGAGTACGATATTACTGGGTTGGCTTAGAACAAGGATATGCACTGCTATAATTCGAGCCACCAGTATGTGCATACGAGGCACACGTCACAAATTCAAACCTGCAGCGAATCTGTTGGGTTTTGACGACGGAGCAGCCATTCCCAGTTCCCAGTGCACTCACTAACTAAACTGCAACTGCATTGCAGAGATGTGTTTTATTACTTTTTGCTACACATTATTATTTTCATTACTATTTCTTTGTTATAAGTTAAGTTTTTCTTGCAATAAATTATTATATATATTTCATTTTATAACCTGAATTCGAAAATGTAGCCGACGTCATAAAAGTCAGTAGGTATTTAAAACACCTTCATTTTAGTTTTTGTTCAATTAAAAATAGTAAAATGTGCAAAAATTAGTGGTATCTAGTCTATTTTTTTCCGCGTACTTAGTTGAATGTGTGTTTACGGTTTCAATTATACAATTTATTTTCACTTAACTCAAATACCGTATTCAATGAAAGCCCCGTTTCAACGCAGTAATGTAGATGAAGCTTTTTATAATCCTTTGGTTACCGACAGGAAGCTAAAAAAAACGAATTTTAATAACAGATTGCGCTGAGCAAAAAACTGCCAAGATTTCCACATCTCCCCGTTCATTTCATGCATGCATGCATCCAAGGTTTCCTTTGTTTTATTGAAAATTTAGTTAGATGAAAATAATTTGATATCAGTTTGCATAAAGCAAAAAATAAAGCTTTACGTTGAAGTCTGGTTCCGTCAATTGTCTTGTCCGTTTTTATTTCCAATTCGCATGTACCTACTCTATAGCCCAACAGGACTTTTCGACCTACGCCATATTGCGGATTTATCATGTTTATGGTACTAATTTATTTTACTGGCAACGACAATTTTTTGACTGGTGGTGAATGACTGTTAATGCTATACTTAATATGGATATGCCCCGGTATAGTCCCCTTTTTTCTTCTTCTTTGTCCATCCCTGTTCCCGTTATTCGGGGTCGGGTCTCCTCACTCTTTTGCGCCAAGCTGTCCTGTCTTGGGTTGTCTGGTCTGGCAACTGGGCTTGCGTGAGGTCTCTCTTTATATTTGACCACCAGGTCGACGGCGGGTGGCCTCTGCCTCTCTTCTGTTCCGGCAGGTTGTTCCCTTTTTAGTGACATTGACATTATTTAACATCGGTTAGCAGTGCGTTTTTGAGCAATATATTTTTACAAGGCCTTTGTAAAGTTTAGCTTTAGGGTTCGAAAATGTTCGGAATGGCTTCTAGAAAAGGTTGGTACAGCTGCCGGCAAACTTTTAGAGCATAACCTTGACTGCGCAGTAGCCGATTTACGTACATGCGCAGATCCGCCATTTTTGTTCTAAAAGTTTGCCGGCAACTATACGCGCGTTTGTTCGACTTGGCGGCGAGCAGATTAGAGTTGGTGACGGATAAAAGTACAGGAGTAAAAAAAAACTCTATACCTAAATGCATGTATTTGTATAAGTACTTACCTATATGTGTACCTTTTTTATAACTAAGTAATATTTTAAAACGAAACAAATTTTATTTTAGCTTTAGGATTATAATCCCTGGATTAAGTCATATCCATTCCATATTAATATTACCTACGTTACGAAGACTCGGGAAATTGCACACCCTAATCCGAACATTGTAGATGAGGCATATTATATAAGCAGGGAACTTGCATTAAGGCGATGTATCATTCAATATTAGATGACTTCATTGGTAGACGAGGAGAGGCCTTATTCCTTTTATTTTTTTTTTCATATTATGAAAAATATATTGATAATTTCAACGAACTTTTTAAAGTAAATAATAGTTTTCCCGAGTTCTAGGTAGTAACATAGCTATTTCATGCTTATATTGCGTGCAGTCGAAAATGAGATGAACAAACTAATTTTCCGCGTGAATTTTGTGTAGTTTTTGAAACAAAATTATCAATGAAAATTCTGTAGGTTTCAAATACACACAAATACCATTAAATCCCAATAGCCCTGTTCTAGGTAGTAACATCAAGTTAAGAAACATGTTTCATCATAGAGAAAAATGTCTAAACAATCAGCATTTCAAAAGGAATAAGGCCTCTTAAGGTTATATCGTTAGCATTGTGAGATACCAGAGAACATTTTATTTTAACCTACCGAGTTTTGGATATTTTCCTTAAATGACAGACGAGAACGAGACCTCCATTTATATCGAAAAAATAGCAGTTGTATTTCTTGTTAAGAAAAATACCTACCGTTACTATGAGTTAACGTGACCGTACTCGCTAGCGACAGCGTAAACGATTCGTATGGAGAATAGTACAGCGTCCCTGGCGGTTACTTTGTTGAACTACAATTCTCCATACAAATAGTTAACGCCGTCGCTGGCGGGTACAGTCACTGTAAACTCATGGCACTCATGGTAAGGGTACTGGTGAAAAAAAATTGAAAGAATAGTGCATTTCGGCGGGAAATAAGGGCTTGCCGGCTTCGTATCAAGCCGTATTCACGGCTAAAGGCATGTATAGTGCTTTTCTCAAACATATTCTATGAAATAAAAAATATACCACTCAAAAAAACATAATTCAACTGTTTAGCTCGTCCATGAACACAAACGCCATGTTTAAAAAAATACTTCCCGGCCTAGACCTTCAATTTTGCATGAAATTTCTTTACAGTTCTCTCGAATTGTTCCGTCCGAAACGTGACACTTCGAAGCCTGTTCTAACGCATGTTATGACAATATTGCATTGCACGTTTGAGAAAAATAATATATCTTTGTGGTCTCATCGTGACAAAGCGGTTGCGCGAATCGTAATTTTGGTACAGGGCCGTTTTCATTTACGCAGTCGCTAGCGAATACGGTCACTGTAAACTCGTGGAAAAAGCACAGCAATATGCGCTTCTCTTTCTATAACACGATTCTCATTCAGATTGATCACGGACTGCATTCAAGTTCATCCAAGTACGTCATCCGACCTGGCTTATACCGGAATATCTTTAAATATTTTCGTGATATCCTAATTTGAATAACAAAATTTTTAACTTCATGACTTAATAAATAAATAAATAAATAAATATTAAGGGACAATCATACACAAGTCGACCTAGTCCCAAACTAAGCAAAGCTTGTACTATGGGTACTAGACGACGATATACATAATATATAAATACATATATAGATAACATCCATGACCCAAGAACAAATATTTGCCCCGGCCGGGATTCGAACCCGGGACCGCCGACTCAGTAGGCAGGTGTCTACAAACCGAGCCAAACGCGTCGTTAATGTATACGCATTGATATATTTGACTGCTAACACTTAGCTGCACCCTTTAAAAAGAGCGCAACCGACATGATTTTACTAGGAACATAACAATCATTTAAAAACGAGAAAGGATGTCGAGTTTTCCCCTAGGATATTATACTTTAATACTTACGTATTGATACTAAAAATTGTTATATGCGTGTTGCCAAGTATACTACCTATGTTTTACAAAATAAATCATTCTTATTCTCTTATTCTTATTCTTGATATAAGGAAAAACCGGCCAAACACTTCCTATCTTAACTGGCCGGTTTGCACCTAAGTAGTATGGCGCCGCATACAAATGAGGTGCAATAAAGGTGGAAAATTTCAACTGTCAAGCTAACACGGTTCAAGAGATACAGCCTTTGTGACGGACAGACAGACAGAGAGACAGACGGATTCTTAGTAATAGGGTCCCATTTTTTACCCTTTGGGTACGGAACCCTAGAAATCTAGGCAACCCGAAGTCCCCAGATGTTTCGTTACCAGAGCTTAGGTGAAACAAAAAAATAATTTGCCTTTTGGTTTGGGTCGGGTCAAAATTGCCCGCTTGCGGATAGCATTAAATATTATCACTAGCTTTTGTTCGCGGCTTCGCTCGCGTTAAGATATACTTCTAACTTTTCCCAGGGGCTACGCTCGCGCAGTGAAAAGTGTAAGTGTCGTTTTTCAGCCCTCTAACTAACAGTTCCGCTGCGATTTGCTAGAAATTCGCTCTTAGTAGGACCTATTCCTTTAAAAAAATATTTTTTACATATTATGACAATATGGAATAAGGAACAGTGATATAGCGTCTTAAGAGGCCTTATTCCGTTTAAAAAACATCTTCATATATTATGGCAAATACATTGATAATTTTAACCAACTTTTTGAAGTGAATAATACTTTTCCCCGAGCTCTAGGTAGTAGCTATTTCATGCTTTCATTGCGTGCAGTCGAAAATAAGTTGAAAAAGCTGTAAAATGTAAACGGAGCAGTGTCCTGCTCTTGTTTCAGAGGCCAAGATCCTTTTTGAACAGAATGCAGTGAATAATTAGATCATACAGTATTTGCGCCCAAATTCATTATAGAGTCACTAACGGGTCCATTAGACCCAGTGCATTATATGAAGAGAAGAAATGCAAAAGAACTTATGGAAAGACAATGATTTAAAAAAATTACGTTATAAAACATATCATACTAACAAATAAATGGTTAAATTAGGAGGTTAATAAAATGATAAGGTAAATACACAAGTATGTTGATGCAAAAATGTTGCCTATTTGAGATTTTTCTGGTACCTAAATTTCATAATACGTATATGGAATCTTACCTTCAAAATTTATTTTTCTATAAGTACCTACTAAAACAAACTTATTATAAGAATCTCAATAATATATTTGGTGACTGGGTCCACCGCACCCATTACGCACATTTTACTTACAATTCCAAATTTAAAAAACATGTTCAAATATTCGTTCTATTCCCAGAAAACCCGTTATTACAGCATGACCGGGTATTCGTTCCTCAGGACAAACCCTGCTTCGGGATAGGCCGCTCCAAATGTAAGTCGCCTAAGGCCCAAGGATCGATACAGTGAGGGCGGCGCCATACTTGCCATAATTGTATTGTAGGATTGCTTTAATCATTGCTGTAGTCTGTTTTACTTATAAAAGGGTAAAAGTTAAATGTTTCTAAAATTAAAGATATTTTAAAAACAATACATGGTGTTGGCTTTATTAGGCCACTGGAGTTTTGATTTTTTTCAACAAGCGAAAAGGGCTGGACGGATTTTAACTACTTTTTATACACTGATATTTGGGTATCCCTTTACTAATGGTAATAGGATACCTTTAACCGATTACGCCTACACACAAAAAAGTATAATGTCATTTTTCTTCATGTTTAGCGCAAAATTACTTATATTTGTTTTCGTTTGCTAATATGTTTTTCAAAGGACATAGAATCGATTCGCATCTGTATTGAAGTTCACAGCTTTGGTTGACCGGTAAGATAAGATAAAGATGAGATAATTTTAATAAGCGATTATACCTACTAATGATCAATAGTTGCTGACATATTTAGTTTTTATTTAGCCTAATATGGAGTTGTCAGATATCTTTGGAAGCCTTAGCCCACGAGTCAGTCTGCATGCGGTCGTCATGACTCATGATACCCCGGGGTGTTTGGTGCACAAGTGATTTGACTGCTATTGTCGTCCTAGTGTCCATTCATTCGTGTACCGAAAACCTCGGGCTATATCACCTGTCCCACTCCAAGTTGTTGTCTGACTCCCGAACTAACCGGGGTCTAAATAGGAATGCACTATTTCGTTTAATAAATAACCTAAATTCAAATTTAAATATCGCCCAACCCAACCGAACATAGCTAATAATAAATAACCTGAATTCAAAATTTTAATATGATGTCATGGTTGATCTATGTATTTAAGTATATATTTATCTATATAAGTATATGTATATCGTCGTCTAGTACCCATAACACAAGCCTCTTCTTAAGCTTAATTTGGGACTAGATCGATTTGTGTGAGGTTGTCTGATATTTGTCTGATATATTTAAACACCGTATTAGATGTCAATACAATGTCAAAATCAAGAAAATATTTTGTTTTTGCCCCTTTCCGCTGCCGCTGGTCGCGCAAAGTTGAAACTGGGCCGACCGAGCTGATACAGTCTCACTTTTAAAACGACATATGCACCGTCAATTTCTCTATGAATTACTGTTTTTTAGAGCACAGTTTGCGCATCGTATACGATGAATATTCTGTCAGATCACGTAGCAAAAATATCGCGGGTACTTATCAAGATGGACGACGAGACATACAAAGAGACCGCAGTTCTATAAAGTCTTATGTGCATTCGATTCACTCTGCCTTGAACGGCTTTCTGTATTTATATTTCATGGATAATGATAAACTCAATAGGTTTGATTTTAACCGTGATACTTCACAACACTTCAAAAAAATATGGCGGCCAGAGGTAATTTTTATGCCGATTTTAAACCGCTTATAAATACGCCATGACTTTAAAAATAAAGAAATTAAGTAGTTACGGAGTGTTAGTGTTAACCCACTTTAACACAATCATAAAATATTATTGTGTATTTGTGTAAATTTATATATATGTATTGGCTGCGCCGCGCGGTGTTACCCGCTCATGCCACGGGAACACTACATTTTTTCGGGATAAAAAGTAGCCTCTGTTTTGATCCAGGGTGTCAGCTACCTTCATACCAAAATTTATCAAATTTGGTCCAGCCGTTTGAGCGTGAAGAAGTAACAAACATACTTACACATAAACATACTCACAATTTTTCGCCTTTATAATATTAGTCTGATGTATACGTATTATATTAGTAAAACATTTAAATTTTTCCTTGGTTTAATTTGCACAGTTTAAAGGTCCTGCGCCATAAAACTGTTTCCGTTAAGCCCAATGGTTGACTGATAGAGAATGTCTTACTGCATTAAGTCTATTTTGTGCAATATTTTATGAATCTACTGTACTGGTGGAGTGCAGGAAATATCTCGAACGGCGGTAAATTCAATGTTTGTATTTGTATTCGTATTTTTTCTTTTATAAATTGTTTTGCTGTGCACGAAAGTTTAGTTACTGTTTTTTTTAACTGTGAACTATAAAGGATATATATAATGCTTGTTGTTTAATTTTAAGTTAGGATCTGTAACGCCTTGGCAATTAGCTGTAAGTTGCAGATATGTAATAATTATAAAATAAAAAATAATAAAATACAGCTTAAATAATTAAATAGCAGATACTAGGTATAGTTAAAGTATTACAAGCTGAACTAATCCTCTTATAAAAATATACCTGCATTCACTATAGCATTGTGTCTAATACAATCCTATCTGCTTTTGTTCTCTAAAATGCGAACCTGGCGCCAACCAGTTACTTACAAAAAAAGGTTAGAACTACATTGCGTGGATATTGAATTTTCAGCCTTATTCCTTGTTGAATAGGTTTAAAATGTTTGTTGACGAGAGATCATAGTCCTTTTTCAAGAGAATACGTTCTTGAGCAGGATCAGACGGTTGTAAAGTTCCAAAAAGTTATGATCACCATTATTCTGTTAGTGCATTTTGTAGTCTAATGTCCAAGGAAATAGAGTCGATAATCTATATTAACCTTCCAAGGTGGTTACAATCTGCTTTTACTACGAGCTCGTTATCTTAATTTGCGGTTTACCAGTTGTGGTTTGTTCAATGGTATTCAGTTCTTAAGTGGATTAGCTCAGCTTGGAATACTTTAACTATATACTTGGTAATAACAGATTCTCAGAGTTTTGAATAGTAAGTACATTACTGCAGTCGCCGGGAAAGAAGATTTTGCCGGCTTCGTATCACCATCACGGATTGCGCCCTTTTCACGGCTAGGCATGTAGGTATGTAGCTAATGTAGTGCTTTTCTCAAACATATGCAATGAATTAAAAAAATATTCAGTCAAACAAAAAATATAATTCAGCTGTTTAGCCTGTTCATGGTCACAGACGCCATGTTTAAAAAATGATGATGATGATGATAGATAACAATTATGACTCAGGAACAAATATTTGAGTTCATCACACAGATATTTCTCAGTCGGGCTCAGTTACACTACAAACTGCGACAACCACGTCAGTTTATTAAAATAATCGCTTAAGAGGGGTTTACACGGGTCGATTTTCGCCGTGCGGCTAGCCGCGCGGATAAAGTCGGATGCTACCCAACTTTGGGGCTTGCGGCTTTAGTCACGTGTGACCTAGCCGAATTGCCATTTAGAGGGTCGATTTTAGCCGCGCGGCAAAAATCGTGCGGCTTTAGTCACCCGTGTAAACCCCGCTTTAACAAGAAATACCGGCGCTGTACCTAACGAGTATCATTTAAGATGGAGTGGAACACCGCACAATATTTTTCCATGGTTTATTTTATAACAGAGTTCCGTCGGTAACATACAAGTATTATCACACAAAAAAGCCTGGTTTGAAGCTTTAGCTGGTAGGCTGTGTAGACAACAAAGCGACACTAAAGCAAAGAATATATAACGTAAAAAGAAACGACAGCGACACTCAAGAGTGCAGTAACAAAACTCGCAGCTGTGTGCGTGCCAAGGGGCGAGCGGGGGCGATTGCGAGACGCGCGAGGTGGGGAAAGGCATTCACGTGAATGCCTTGTCGAAGGATTCGGCAATACAAGGTCACCGACGCCCGAGTTACACCGATAGGCCGCTGTCGCACCTGTGATTAAAGCAAATTATAATGACGTAAAGTATTCATATCAGAAGTGCGGATGACTGTTCTGTTCTCGCATTGGACCACATACTCACCAAAAAAGTTGTCTCTACAGTACTGTATAAAATCATCTGTAACAGACGAAACGGCCTAACGATGATGATAATTATTAAGGTGTATAATATCCTTAGGTCAGGAATTAAACTAGATGAGATGATGCACAGTCATATAACAATTCCGTTTGTATTGCCAATGTCAGTTTGAAATGTAATAGTGACGCGTTTTAATTCTGCTCGATGTCAAATTTTTAAAATAGCAGGAATATTAATTTATGTAAGTAAACGAAAAAAAACGGCCAATAGGTAAACAAATCAGAATACTGTTATATACAACGTAATGAACTAATGATATACAGGATAAATGAGACAAAAGGGAAACTAAAGATGAATACTATTATTTTACATAGTCACATAAAATGGAGATAAATGGTGTGAAAACTAAACAAAGAAGAGACCCGAAATTTATAGGGCGAGGGATGAATGGAGGAAGAAATTCAATATATCCAATCCTCTATTCCCTCACACCCCGCCCATTCTGACGTTGAGGTCTGTCATCGTTCCAGCCATCAGTCCATAGAGCAGTGCACGGCACGTATACAACCTAGACTTGCGATTTGCCAAGTCTATGGTTTTTTAACATTGACGTAATAATTACATGGACACACAATCAGACGGAAAAAATGGCACCCTCCCAAGTAATGCAAAATCACAAATCGCATTAGTTAGGCGAACAGTCTTGTTTAGACCATGACACGTGACGGATCTCAAAAATGACTAAATGTTCAGTGAAAAATTGCAGAAATAACAGCTATAAAATAAAGAAAAAGGACGGAATATTTTTAGCGTAATTTCTATTGATTAATTAACGAATCCTATGTAAAATCATAGCATATTTTTAGATTAGAATTATTAACTTTGTCCCTACAAAATGCACCTCATCACAGAACAAAAATGTAAGGAGTCGCCATTGTTTTATATTTTATTATTAATAAAATAATTATCATATTTTTTTGTTTGTTCCCACGCGATCCTCGACAACGTGGAAAACGGAGGTCACGTTAAGCAAGAGACAGACGCGAAGAATAATTGAAGAATTATTTTTTATGTTAATCAAAAGAAGCCTAAACTAAAATGGTGACATTCATAAATTATTAAAAAAAATGCTCTTTGTTATTGTTTTACTTGTCACAGAGTCTAGACACTGTCAGTTTAAACCTTTGAACGCCAAGAAGACCTAAAAGCGACGTGTGCTGCCGGCATACCACGCCACCGACAAATGAAATCAAACTTTAAAGGGTTAATATGTCAATATTTTGCACTTGTCTTACTCTCATTTCACATACTGGAACAAGATGAGTTGAGAAATAATGTCATTATTCTATGCAGTGTAGGGACCCTTTTATGAAGTTGTTAAATAAAAACGTAACTTAATTTGTTAGGTATTAACAATTTACAAGTTTATTCTATGTATGTATGTAAAATCTTTATTGTACATGAAATATATATAACAAGAAGAGTTTATTTAGTTTAAACAAAAAATATATTTCAATACCTGATTAAAATAATAATGAAAATATTAAAATCTGCTCCATTTGTGCCATGTTCCAAGTTTGACAAGAGACATGAGTCAATACGCTAAAAAAGTTCATTTACAACGGCGCCACTTTTTTTGACATTTTTGTTCGGATCTGTGGCTCTATTATAAATAATACCTCAATGTTTTTTAAAATAATATTTTATGACATTATAATGGTCCGAATTATAAAAACAAATACAACAATGAATAAGGTTTGGCTATCCATATTTAACGGGCCTTACATGATACTTAAAGGAACTAAAAATAATCTCCTATATAAGATATTGATCCTTGGACCGCCTCCATAGTTAAACGCCTTCATCGATTCGCGGAAGATTCCTCGCAAAACGTTACAGTGTGGACAAACGAATAGTAAATATTTTCCCAGCGACCTTCCTTTGTCACTCTTGTGGTGCCCTTCTAATGATACAAACACAGACTTATTTACGCCAGTAATTGCTATTAGACAACTGATAAATTAAAAATGTGACCAATAATGGAGCTATATAGTTCGGACGGAGTTTTCCAAGAGCAACAGTTTAGATACTTACACAATGATGTTTTATAAGAAGTAGTGATCGGATCTAGGCTGCAATTCGGGGTGAACAGCCTCAAACGTTATGCTGAACATGGATGTGACTCGGGATTTCCCGGGATTTTGAGGGAATAATTAATAATTATTCCCGGAATAATTAATAACTTTTGTCGAGGATTAAGCTAAATAAACAAAAAAAAAGTTCGCTATCTATAATAGGTCATTCATTTTACATGACAAAAACTTAACCTAAAAATAACAAAATTTAAATCAATCAATCTGCGGTCGCGCTCGCGCCCACTGTTTGCATTACCACCAGTGCGCACTGTTTCGCACAGGAACTCTCCGCTCCTTCGTGCTCTTACGTTTCTGAATGAGCTCCTGATAGCAGCACCGGAGTGTGACCTTCTTGCGTGGAGATGGACGACTGTTTGTCAGGAATGTTTGAGATTTTGCGAGATGATGTATAATAGGATGTCTAGTACTTAATGCTTATTGTCTGTAACTTACCCTAATTTCACAGTGTATTGGTTAGTCTACTGTAATACTGTGTAAATAAATTTGCTGTAAATAAATACATAAATAACGTTTTCTTTATTTTCAGTCGTTAATCGATTTCTTTTAACATCTTAGATAACAAAAAGACTCGCGGGATTGTAAATCATATTCATATCCATGTTATAATAACGGACTTAAACCCCGAGAAATTGCATCACAGATCCGATCACTGATCAGAAGATACACTAACATGATAGTTGCAATATTTACTTCCTAGAATCAAGGACCTAGATCACAGTCAATGACATTAAGCTTATATATTATCTCTCTCTAAAGCGGCATCATGAGGATGTCCAAATGGCGCTATATTTGGAAAACTCATTATTAATAACCGAGATAATTAAATGATTTTAATTAGTGTTTTTAATTGGTGTTTTGTCCTAGTCTTTTGCGATTATAATGACGTCTTAATTTGGGGGTCATCGAAATGACACAATTATATGTCTGTATAATTCCATAAATTTCGCCATGAAAACGATATGTCAATTCCATAACGTTATTGATGGTACATCGAGCTGAACAGGTGTTAATTAAGGCGACTCCTAATGCCAACGTCCTTGAGGATCTGGGCGGAGCCTAACGTTATTCCCCCCGCCGACCGTGCGCCCCCGGAACACTACTTCGTTCATAATCTCGTTGAGTGGCGTCCAAGCAGCTACATACACTCGCATAGTCCGAGCGTGAGTTGAAGATCAACAAACCTTATACCTTATTTAAAGGCATTGACAAATCTCGAAGTAAAATAAATCATTTAAACAATGATATAATTATTTCGGATTACTAAATATCTATTTACCCACTACAGTAGAATATTAAAAATAAAATGCGTTAAAGCTATTTTCCAAAAAAACAAGTGAAATTAGCCATTTAGAAGTCTCGGATCGAAAAATACTTTTTAGTTTCTTTTGTATGTGTAGGTACCTACCAAAAATAGTTAAAATGCCGACAAGATTCTTGATTATACGTGTAAAATCATGCAGAAATAAAAAAATACCGTTTTTTAATAAATAAATCATATCGTGACCCAGCGGATGAACCGATATTTTAACATAGTAGTGGAGGCACAGCTTTATCCCCCGGGTCATGTTGCTCTAATGAAAAGATAAACTATAAATAATAGAGGGACAAATTCAACTTTACCGTTGGAAACCGGATTTACGTCCTTTACTTATAAACAGTGATAGTTTTTTATGACTATATTAGTAATGTTCTCAGATTTTTCCCTATACTTGTTGATATTGACGATACTTTACTAGACGATATTTTTTTTGTTTTTTTTTCTATGTTCAAGGTCAATGGATACCCTATAAATGTTAATTTACTTGAGTGTCAAAATATACCGATGCTGGAAAGTAGAAATTATCTAAGCGACATTTTTGGGGATATCGAGTTTACACACTGTTGGGATTGGCAGATTTTTCTGCATCGAATGGGTTGGGTCTCGTATATAATAATATCTGTCTGATGACTTTTGTGTCGCTTATCCCGTCGGTGATTTAGAGAATCTCTAAATTTTTTTTCTACTAAACGACTTGATTTTTGATGTTTTTTTTTGCAAAATGGAGATTACATAAAAAGTTTTTTGCATAATAATGAACCTTAGAGCTTTTTTACTTATTTGTCAAAACAGATCAAACAACTTGGATAATTTTTCTTTATTGCAACTAACCTTGCACTTGTTGGTTAACTGTTTTTACCTGATCGTAAAATATATTTTAATGTCGTTTGAGGCATTTTACCTATGTCTTTATGATAAAAGTAACATAAAGGTAAATTATGAAAGAAAAATTGAATGTGATCCACTGCAATGTAAGCAGGACTCGAACCTGCGACCCTAAGTTTCCGGCGTAGTGCTCTACCAACTGAGCTATCATATCGTTACGTCAATCACACTAAATCTTTGATTCCATAATTCTTCGCTACTGGAGCGCCTTCTGTGCCATGTGTGTTTAAAATGCTTATGCGCATTAGCCAAAAAGTAAAAATGTGGTATATCCACATTATTAAACAGAATCGATATAAGATTCTATAAAAAATAACATAGTTAGATTAAATTACCTGATTGTCGTATCTTAACTATTGGCGTTTGTCCAAATTTACCTGCTTTGATACTATGAAACCATTGTCGCCTATCCTTTTTTACTTTGATAGACTACTGTCGCTTATCTTGAATTGCTTGAATGACAATTGACTCGTATTTGCTATCTCATTGCAATTGTAATTAATATAATTTCACGTAGTTCGTGATTTAAAATTCCTTAATGAGTACCGAGTGACTGTAGTCTTGAGAACTCTTGTGCTGTTCTCATTAGTCATAGCTATCGTTTGCTACCGCACATTGGTCTAGAACTACTGGAAATCTTTCAGCAGATCACACATAAAAATTGATAAAATTGAAATTTCACGTGATATCTGATGAATAAATTTTTAACATTTCTAGAGCAGTTTTTTTTTGTATTTGCGTAGTTGGACCATAAGTTTTCGTCTTAGAGAACTTTAAATGTCACTTCATTAATTTTAATGTTTGAAAATAAATATTTTCCTCTAATTAACACATTAATCGTGAGGTTTTATTGTACGATAAATAGCTTTTCATGTCTGAAATATTTCCTAGAAAGGCGATTAGATAATTTTTCTTGATTTATTTCATGCTGATTTATGCACATTTATATATTTACCTGACTAGAAAATGAGCATGCACATATATGTTGTTAACTGTGTTGATTGTTGTGTAATAGATTATACTATTTTACCTGGCTAATTTCTCTGGAAACGTGTCGTTTAGATAATTTTACCTAATTCTATTTTGACGTCCATTTTGCGTAAGCGACGCTAAATGCTAAAATATTCCATTAATAGACAAAATAACAAAAGCAATATGTAAAAAACATGATATTGTTTACATAAAATGAGCATCGTATGCACATAGATATTGTTTACTGTGTTGATTGTTGTGTAAAATGTAGATTATACTATTTTACCTGACTAATATCTCGGGAAACGTGTCGTTTAGATAATTTTACCTAATTCTATTTTGACAGCCATTTTGCGTAAGCAATGCGAAATATTAAATTATTCCATTAATAGACAAAATAACAAAAGCGACATGCAGAGAACATGATGTTGTTTATAATTATAAAATGCTTCATTTAAAAAGTAGGTCCACAGAATATTTAATAACTTTTTTTTTTTTTTTTAAAGTTCGTAGTTTTTTAGATCTGTAAAGTTAGCTCCGTGTTTCTTGGATAATTTTCCTTTCCAGCGTAGATACCCGTATGTTAGTTTAAGATAGCCGTATCTTTTTTTTTTACGTTAACATAGAAGTTCGATTTTTTACAGCTTCAAGGGACTGTAGACCAAAGTACGACGTGTAGACGGTTTTTATTTCAACTCGACACCTACACGCGTTACCGAGATAAAGGGCAGAAAGACGAACGGTCAGCAAAATGATCCTATGGGTTCCGATTTTTCCGGTAAAATTACCTAAATCTATAAATAATGAGGTTTATCACTTTTAATCAGTATATATGAAATTTAGCCGATAAAAATAAAATTTCAAGATGGAAAATGTTATTCATAACCAGGCTAGTTTTAAATGTTTACCATTTTATAGTGCAAAGGTAGGTTTTGAAGTTTAAGATGGTAATAACATATTTTGACGGTGTAATGTGATATATGAATACAATAAATAGTCCTTAATGTGACTGTACATAATGAAGGGTATTAAACACGAGTGTGGGTTTATGAAACGAGCCGAAGCCAAGTTTCATAATAACATCACAGGAGTGTTTTAATGCCTCCAATATGATGCATTGAGAAGTCGCACGTTATAACAAATATTACCCGGTAATGGCGGTAATGAAGTTTTCTAGCAGCTGTCATTGTTTTTATTTTAATTCAGAGACAAACTAGAGTCGGCCCTAACTATCATATCGTTCGATACACTATGTGACATTTGTCAAATTGATATTAGAATAGAGGTCAAATCAAATTTCTTTGTTTTATAGAGATGTTCAAATTTGAATAAATAATACTATCTAAATAAGAAATTTGTGCTAAAAAACAGTCTATTTTTATGGTGCTCATAATGTGCCGTTCTTGAACGCATCATGGAGGGTTTATGATATTTGGATAGATAAAAGATTTAATAAAATAACAAGCTTTCGATAACTGAATGTACTTATACATGACTCAAAAGTTTTTTTTTTTCAGATTATTATGCATATAAGCCTGTGCCGTTCCTTTGTCGGGTAAAGGCCTCTATCTTTTTCCACTCGTCCTTATTTAGATCAGCAATGTCCAACCCTTTTGTAATACATCCAGGTAGTCCCACAATCTTCATCGTGATCTACCGTGACGCCGAATTTTATTGGGTGGATGTAGATTTCTTGATCTGCAGATCGGTTGACATGCGGCAAACGTGTCAGCTCTACTTTAGTTTAGCGGTTGTCTGGGTTACGTAAGCTATTTGGGTTTTGGCGTTCCTTCCGCGATCGATTAATTTGATCCAAGATCGTTTCATTACCCTCTGGCAAACTTAGAAAGAAAAAGTCTGAGCATTAGTCAAAAATCAAGTCCGGGCATTACGATGAGTCTAAATAAAGTTATATATTTTTTCATTAATTCAACTGTAATCCGATCATTAATATATGGCTTTTAAACGATATGTAATAAAAATCAGGTTTTTATTTTATAAACGGTAAACAATTGGAACAGAACTTATGGCCATGCTGGGTATGTCTAGCTAGGCCCGGCGGATATGTCAATAATTGCTAACGCTCATTTAGATTTAAATATGAAGTGGGAAATTTATTGATGCAAATATGTATTCTGACTATATGTACATAAATAAGCCCTCATGCCAAAATTGTCACTTGCCTTCTTGGACTAGAAAATTATTGTAATTTTTGATAATGTATTTTTATATCATATGCCATGTACTGTACTAGTGACGCAACGAATGTGAATACTTACAATAAATATTCGTATTCGTAAATTAGCGTTTTACCGAATATTACAATGGTATTCAAACGAACAATACTTGTTCTGCATTACGATATTCATATCTCTTAGGGTTGAATTCATAAAGATCATTAGACGTTATCATACTTAAATATCTGTATTATCAGATTTTTTTTACTAACCGAAATACCTAAGGTACTCTAATATTACACAGAGAAGGGCCCTAAAACCCACACCAAAAGTGTTATTTTCTGGGAATCCTGTCTGGTGTGGGCCCATGACTGAGAATATCTAAGTATTCAAATGTATTCGGGAATGCTAAGCAATGACAATTTTTTTTATAAGTACTTAAAATTAATAGATACCTAAATACGAAAAAAACAGTTGAATTTAATTCTATATGATTATGAGTGCTTTTGGTTATGTCGCATAGCGTAGTCGTGTGAAAAAACGAACTACACTCTCTTAAAATACACTTCAAACGCACGAAGACAGATCGAACCTCCGCGGGATCCGGTACTATAACAATTTTCCGTAACTAGATGGATCGCGAGAGCAAGTGATACAGCCTTCCCCTTCGACGGTTAGATTTACACTGAGCTCGCAGCCCGGGCACGGCCGCGTTCGCGGAAATTCAGTTTTTTTGATGCTTTATTAGACCGAATTTCCATTTTACTAACTTTTAAACAATACGATTAAAGATCAATGAATTGTCAATGTTCTTGCGAAAGAGCCATGTAAATATCACTTGTAGTTTAGAAGCCTTAGGGAATTGAAAATTGAAAACGACCCTATTTCAACATTATGTTTTCCATAGTAATTATTGCTTTAAAAAAAATCCAACTATAATTTTTTAGAAGAAATAGTCAAAAATAACATATATTTTTTTCAGATTTTTCCGTTGGCTAGATTACGAGCCTTAGGACTTTAAAAATCACCATTCCACGTACGGAGTCGCCTTAAGTGACACCCAATTACGTAATTGACTGTCCAGGCTCGGTGCTATTTTAATTAAAACTATTGACATGCGCGAGAATGGATGTCCTTTAAGGCTACTCATCCGTTCAAAAATGTTAATTTTAGACATTTTTCTCTATGATCAAACATGATTCTTAACATATTCTCAATGCTACTACTTAGAACAGGGCTATTGCGATTTATTGGTATATATTTGAAACCTACAGTTTGAATTTTTCATTGGTAATTTTTGTTTAAAAAACTACTCGTGTATGACCAATATTCATGCAGAAAACTGTTTCTTTTTTTAGATTGGTGACATGATATTTATTCCATCGTTTTTTAATATTGACGCCTAGCGAAGAATTTCTAGTTATTCGTATAGGTTTAAGAGTATTTAGTAATGGACCCGTAGACAATATACATCTCAAGGGGCAATTTACATACTATATCGTTGTGATGTAGGTAATTATAGTTGTAATTTTATTTTATATTTATTATAGTTATTCAGTGACATTGAATTGAATATGTAAGTGCTCTTGAGGCCTACTTGCAGAATAAAGGTTTGAATGTTGAATTTAGTAAGGTACATACAAGCACTTTTTTAAATTATACCTAATGAATACCAGTTTGACGATTCCCTCGCAGACTGACCTCACTCATAATATTTACGTTTCGTATCGTGATCACAGACCAATATAATACTCAATTTGACTGCCAATATCGGTGTACGCTCCGCCGACCTGGCTTTGCGTCGTCTTACAGGTGGCCAATGCCTATACAGGGATTACCTATCGTAAGTCCATATGTATTATCCAACTGTAACATTACGTATTCTAGTTTGACCAAGAGGAGGAGGAGAGGAAGGTTTCGTGGATAAATCACAATCGTTTATTTATTTTATCGTTATTGCACAAAATATAACTTATCATACAAGAAACGGACTTAATGCCATGAGGCATTATCTACCAGTGAACCTTAGGACAAAGCAGAAGAATTGTAGGCGGTGAAACTAACTTACACATAAATAACAACCATAGAATAAGCTCCATTTGGCTCATATTAAATGTTGGCATGCCTTACTTACCGTCATCCTCTTCCCGCTCTTTTTATTAATAATTGTAAAAAACGTCTGTGCTGTTTGTGCTGTCCATAAAATAAATAAATGTCATGTTTTGGGTTCCATGCATCTCTTCTTGTAAGAAATCAAAATTGAATACAGACCATCCTGTCGTGTGATATGTCTACACGTCGACATAAGCGAAATACCTCTTGTTTAAGCAAGAAGTGCTTCACTTTTGGAGCGCTAGTACCAGTAGTACCTATCTATTTCACCACATTCGCTCGGAAAACCTCCGTTTATCTGCGTGCAAGTCTATTTTATCCACTAGCATGCAAAAGTCATTTGAATTTCGAACACGATTGAGATTCTTTGTGATGCATGGAACTTTTTTCTACTTATACAATATCATTGACGATTGTAGGTCCGCAGACACTGTAACATAGACGTTAGCAGTCTTCGCGTATATTATTAGTACATTACGTAACAAGGGTGGTAAACGAGGAATTACAAACGAGTGTCTATTAGAAGCCCGAAGCCGAAGGCGAGGCCTTTAATGACACGAGTTTGGAATTCCTTTACCACCAGAGTCACGTACGACGTTTTTCATCACACTTTGGAGGAAATAAAACAAAAGTAGTAGTAGTCAATTTCAAAATTACTTACCGCCCTAGGGCGTAATATACGACTTACCACCCTAGGGCGTAATATACGATTTACCTTCCGGTTTTCTAGCGTATAAACCCTTGTTTACGAGCAAGTGTGATGAAAAGTCCATAAAAATGTGATGAAAAGTCCATAACACACTGGTCATTGTCGTGTGCCATAATTTCTATATGAGCTTTAACGCTGGTATTGTGTCACTAATGAAACCATTAATGAAGGTGATGTTTATCAAGTTATATCTATTGGCTCTGTGAGCTGAAAGCCTCACGAGTTGCGAAACAGCAGATTAACCCCACAACACCGCCATTTTGAAAATAATCAGAAAACTAAATCGTCAAAAACCTACCGGGTGTTGCCTGTAATTGGAGCAATAAATTAAAACATAGACTCTCTAGGCCTTCAAACTGTACAAGAGTTGTTAAGCAACTTCTGAAAATAACGTGTATTAAATGATAATTTTGTAAAATAATGTTTAAGCAAAAAAGCAATCTATTGCGAAATGTGCGATATTAGTAGAGTGACAGTTATGTCAATGCTCAGGGAATGACAATGTTGCACGGCGTATGTATATTGAAAATACTATTTTAATTTGTTTACTATTTTACTATTTTATTTTGTTTTTTATTTTTTTAACTATTTTTATACTATTTTATTTTAAGTGGCTGAACAAATGTTGTTCAGTTTGCAGAGTAGAATCTATGTTTTAATTTATTGCTCCTATTACAGGCAACACCCTGTATATAGTTATCGAACTTACTCACATTTTTTATGAGAATCGGTTGTATGTCGCATTTCAGCCGTTTCCATGAATGTCCTCTAACCCGACATATGGTAATGTTGTGATTATATTAGCCATCTGTATCTGATCTTGTTATATTAATTTAACAATATGGGTGTAGATAATAGTACATTACTGCAGAAGCCGGGAAAGAAGAGCTTGTGAGCTGAGTAGGTATAGACGGCCGAACGTAGGGAGGCGGGATAGTGATACGAGCCTTTTTCACCGCTAAGGCATGTACAGTGCTTTACTCAAACAAATGCAATGAAATAAAAAAAATATAATTCAGCTGTTTAGTCTGTTCAAGAACACAGACGCCATTTTTAAGAAAAATTACTTTCCGGTCCATCCTAGGTCCTCAATTCTGTATGAAATTCCTTTACAGTTCTCTTGAGTTGTTTCGCCCGTAATATGCCAGAGCAGCGAGTAAATGCGCCCGATTTATAAAAACCTGGAAAATTGGACTTCAATGACGGCCACTTCAATATTTAAATAGATATATTTAAAGAAATGTGTCTTTCTTCCTCGGTTCCCCTGAAAGTTTGTAGTTGGCGAGTAATTACAGGTACTGTTAATTGTTAAATCGTGAACAACAAGCATAGCAGGGTGTTTTTCAGCCCACGGCATATTGCGAATTTTTAGTGGAAATTTATTTTACATGTAACGACAAATTTTTGGTAACTGATGTTGAAAGGGAACAGCGACCAATTTTAGAGAGATGATGGAGATCTGACCATTTCATCGCCATCCGACTTTTGACGAGTCCCTACTTGACGAGTGGCGATATCCCTAAAACATCGCAACTTCGTCAATCTTGTCGCGGTTAATTTGCATTTCCTTTGTATATGACGGTACAAAATAACAGGTGCATACATACTTTAACTTAACCGTTTAGTGCGTGAAATTAGTCAGTTACGTTTCGTTTAAAAACAGAAATTCATATGGATGGATTTTGACAATAATTATCGCCTCTGTATTTCCAAAATTGAGATGAGATATGTCACGTGAAGCTCATCCCATTTTAATGACATTTTGCGATCTCTCAAACGACATTCTCGAATTAGGTCCCAGGGGCCTAATTCGAGTGTCGATCGCCAAACGTCAGATCACCGTTAGATAACAGTCATCTCTCCGTGATCTCGCCTTTGAACTGTCATTAAAACGCGATGATGAAGCTCATCGCGTTTTAATGACACATGTGACATATCTCATCTCAGTTTTGGAAATACGAAGGCGATAACAATTGTCAAAAATGCTATTCATGTATATAAATTTCTGTTTTGAACGAAACGTAACGGACTAATTTCACGTACTACGTGGTCAATTTAAAGTATGCGCCTGTTATTTATGCCGTCACATACAAAGGAAGAAAATTTTGCGCGTCCGAATTGACGAAGTTGCGATGTTCTAGGGATATCGCCACTTGTCAAGTAGGCACACGTCAAAAGTGACGGATGGCGATGAAAAGGAGAGATCTCCATTATATCTCTAAAATTGGTCGAATACCCCCCCAGGACTAGATATTCCGCAAATTTCAAGTAATTTAATGGGGCCGGACCTATACTTGTTAGGCTATAAATAGCTCATGATGATCATGATGACGACGATGGCAAAAATTCACTCATGTTTTAATAATAAATAAATCTGGGGGCACGGTAGTGCCCCCGCCAAGACGAGCAAAAAAGAAGCGGGGCACTATACCTACCTTTTCTCGAACCGTTTCGTCTAATTTTCAAACCCTCATAGCTTCGTCCCAGTTAACACCAGAGCGCCCAAATTCACAGGTGCAGTTAGGGAACATATGAAATGTACTTAATTTAATTGATCTAGCTTTTATACTTTAGGTTTTATTGGTACCTAAAATATGCCGATTTTGCCACTCACTCACTGACGTATCAAAACCTCTGGGGTACTTCCCGATGACCTAGAAAGCTGAAATTTGGTACGTAAGCTAGGTTTAGTACACAAACAATAGAATAATTCTGAAACTTGGAACTTTTACCCCCCAACCCCTCAAACTAGGGGATGGATGTTTGTATGAGACTTCTGCAAATTTTGATACTAGAGGTCTGAAAATTGATATAGGGACTCCTTGTTATAAATAATAAAATATATATATTCTAGGATTTTTAGAAAATCACCCCCCACCCTCTAAATTAGGGGATGAAAGTTTGTATGGGTTTTCCATAATGGGGGCTAAATAAGTCCAACGGACCGTCTGGCCCATACGATATCAAGAAGTTAAGTTTATATCTCCATGATAATATATATAAACTTAATTCCTTACCATAAAGGCCGGACAGTCCATTAGACTTATTTACGGTACTTTATGAAACGGCCAAGCCATACCTTTGAAGCCAAGGTGTAGGATTAGTAAACTCAGGGCTTAGGGGCTTGGCTTTTCGAGGGATCTGATAACTTTTTTACAGCCAGACCATATGAGTCTTGGCCGCCATTTTTACATGAAATGTTTTTGGTGGGATAGTAATTGTCAGTGAGAGTCGATACCCAAATTGCACTATGGAAATGAGAATACTATTGTAATTTTAGTGACAACTTTTTATATTCCGTACCGGTATTTTCATTCACACATCTATTAGATATTTTTAGTATGAAGCTATTGTCAGTGACAGAGAAGACTCAAATTGTACAATGGAAATGAGAATAGTATTTTGTAATTTTAGTGACCGCTTGTTATATTCTGCTACCACTATTTTCGCACCTTAATTGCGTCATATTAATAGGAAGCTGAAATTATTATACATTATAATTCTAAACGCAAATCTAAATGAATCCCATAAATTCAAAATGTTGAGATGTGGTTATACCGACGTGTGAATATGAAACGTCTAATTTAGCCTCAGTTTTGTACTAACTCGCAACTAACTATAATATTTTCAAATGATTACCAGCAAAAATTTTATGTTTTTACTTATATTATAAGTCTAGGTACTGTTTCTTTTTACCGCTCGTGTAATTAATTGTCTTAATTGAATTGACTGCACATTTATTTCGTTATAGGAAAAGAAAAAAAACGGAAATATGTTCTGTAGAATAAATTTAAATGAACAAACATTTTACTTGGAGGTACAGTACTTTTCTTTTTGTTAATTCCCGAGGACTGAATCCAATTTTGACCTTTTTAATGAAGAATTGACAATGTCACTTATTCTTTACGGGCATATAAATTACAGTATAATTATCAATATTCAATTTAAATTACGCCACAGATAGTAAAACAGACATAACGACGTGAACTTGCTTATAATAAGTAAATATAACTGCACTGAAACCAACACAGACGGAAAGAAATATTTTTTCGCACAAGGGACTTACGGCACACACGGCTTTACTCCCGATCCCGGCAAATAAGGGCACCAGTCGTGAGTGGTGTAGAGTTACGCGCTTGACATTTTTCTAGGGGCCGGGAAACAACCTCATTACGGCACTGAATTACCGGCTAAATATATATGTACCCGATTCTCATGTACTAAAAGAGTCAGGGTTAACCGGGTTCAAAAGAGAATAATGGTGCTTAATGTGCAGATTATTGTTTTATACTTGAGTCATACATAAGTTTAGGTTTGCATTCATCTTTCCAGTGAACATAGGTACACATATAGTTAAGAATTTCAGGGTCTAATGATTAGGGTCTTATCCATTAACAGGCGTTCCCTTGTTCTACAAGACTATAGTGAAAATTAATTATGTAATTACAACCACTAAACATACATTCAAAAAAACACGGAACCAAGCAAACTGCCAGTAACTTCGGGACATTTTACTATTTTTAATTGGACAACAGCTAAAAAGCAACGTGTTTTGACTACTGATTGTTATGACGTCACAAGCCAGTATCTTCAAAGAAACTTCATACTAACAAAATAGTATTGACATTTCATAAAGAGTAGCTGATTTGAGCTGTCATCAATTAGGTACCGTATTGTACGTATTTTTATTATTATTAAGGAGCAATTCAGCAAAACAATAGAGGTTGAATACCAAAAACAGTGAATGTTTTGTTTAGAGATTCTCTATGATCATGATCTAACATGCTTCTTAACATATGATGTTACTATATACCTAGAACAGGGCTATTGGGACTTATTGGTATATATTGGAAGCCTATATGAATTATACATTGATAATTTTTGTTTCACAAACTACTCGAAATTGACAAAAGTCACACGGAAAATTCGTTTTTTCAACTTATTTTCGACTGCACGCAATGAAAGCACGTAATACCTATGTTACTATCTAGCCCTCAGGGAAAAGTATTATTTACTTCAAAATATTGGTTGAAATTGTCAATATATTTGTCATAATATGAAATAAATAATAATCGAATATTTGTGCTTGGGTCATGGGTGTTCTATGTATTTAAGTATATATTTATCTATTTAAGTATGTATTTATATCGTCGTCTAGTACCCATAACACAAGCCTTCTTGAGCTTAATTTGGGACTAGATCAATTTGTGTGAGGTTGTCTGATATTTATTTATTTAAATAAACTTTAAAAGGAATAAGGCCCCTTCAAGCGAACATCAAATTTAAATCGATGACATGTAGGGAGCTGTTGCAACTACAATTATTTGCTCTCCATACAAAGTTTCATCCCTTTTTTTGTCCCTAAAATGGATAAAATTTGACACAAATGATAGCCTATGTCCTATTCTGATATATAAGGTTATGTACTGGAAAGTTTCATAAAAATTCGTCCAGTAGTTTTTGAGATTACGTGGAACGTACATCCATCCATCCATCCATCCAAACTTTCACGTTTATGATATTATTATCAGGATTACTTAGGATGTAAAATGTGGTAATATTTCATTTTTATCCTTTATTTGCTATTATCGATACTAAGCCTGGTTAAAATGTTGTGAATCGTTTGCACCTACCGCAGTATGATGAAATAGGGCCCTGTCTAGTTCATAGTTGTCTGTTCTAGTATCAAAATAATTAACTCGATTTTACTCATACAATGTTCACAATATGAAGTTAATTTGAATAAAATCCTCCACACGAAACTGTGTCGAAACTTGCAACAGGTGCGTTAATTCTCTTTTATTTGGCGTTTTACATCGGAACTATAAAACGGTGACGTCACAGTTGGCGTGTTCTGTACCCTTACCATGAGTTACCTATGGCTCCTTATCCGTTCAAGAATGCTGATTGCTTTAGACATTTTTCTCTATGATCAAACATGTTTCTTACCATATTATCTATGTTACTACCTAGAACAGGGCTATTGTGATGTACTGGTATATATTTGAAACCTACAGTTTGAATTTTTCATTGATGATTTTTGTTTCAAAAACTACTCTAAATTGACAAAATTCACGCATAAAAACGGTTTTTTTTTCAACTTATTTTCGATTTCACGTAATTAAAGCATGAAATAGCTATGTTACTTTCTAGAACTCACGGAAATGTATTATTCACTTCAAAAACTGGTTAAAATTATCACCTACCTACTATATTTGTCATACTTCTTAAAAATATGTTTTAAAAGGAATAAAGCCGCTAGCGACAGCGTAAACAATCCCGCCCTAAGCCCAGACTGATTCGTTTCAGTCTATTCACGACGCAGTCCATGCGCCCGCGTCACCCCCACCCCCACACTCACTCCTATGGCGCGGAGATAATCTCATCAGCGGGTACTCCCACATAAAGTCCGACTACTGGTAGTGAGGGCAAACCAGCCGTGGTACAGTTCGTCATGTCTTAAATATAAAAAGCGTAATCGATTTGTATGGAGAATATTACAGCGCCCTTAGCGGATACTTTGTAGAACTACAATTCTCTATACAAAAGTTTTACGCAGTCGCTAGCGAGTACGGTCACTGTAAACTCATGGTAAGGGTACTGAATGATGCGAGCGTAAGACTTTACGGCGGGAATTGATTTAAGAGATTGGTTAATGGTTGCGATGTGTATTATATAGGATCGTGACCTGATGAGGTAAAAAAACGAACGAAAGGAGATAACCTCGTTTGAAGTCGGTTATAATCTAGGCATCTATTTTTCACTGAATTCTGAACGATGGTGTCGTTTATCATGTTTATTATATGACGAATCTTCTATGACGTTGCCTAATGCACTTAAGTATTAAAAAAACATATAACACAGAGGGCGCTTTAGTAGAATTATGGGAACAAAGATTTTGTATGATTGAAGTATAGCCCAGCAGGGGATTTTACAACCCTCGCCATTAGGTGCTATAGTCTGGCTAATGAAATATTACTCAGAGTTTTGGCGGGAAATTTAAAAGATCTGTGGCTGGTCACACTTTGTTTAGTAAGAATTATAGATACTAGAACATATTTTTGATTTTCTATGCACACGTAAAGTACCTAATGAAATAAGTTAAATATATGTTGACGTGCACTCATAGTCAGCTCACATAATTTCTACTACTATGTACAGTACAGTACACCCAAAGACAAACACATATGTTTACACTTTCTAACCGTATACAACGCGAAAAATTAAATGTGGTGTAAATAAGAACTAGCTCGAAAATACCATATTAATCTGTCACCAAAAAAATTACAATAAGTACTATGCCAAATTTCAACTCAATCGGAATGTCAGAACTGGTACATAAAGTATCAAATTGTTAGAGGACCTACCTACTAAATTGTTTAAATCATAGACAATTGGTTAATACCACAAGGAAATATCTGTCAACATTATTTGGCTAGCCAGACTCTAATTTATCTAACTGGCAACGACAATTTTTCGGTAACTGCCGTTAATAAGTCGGCGAATGTCACTGATATAAACAAAAAGGAAACAGGACTTTATTTTTCGCAAAATTCATGTCATTTTTGCATAATTAAGCCAAAACTATCCAAAGTGGTGAAAGTCATTTTTTTTTTCAATAGTACATAATTATTTATTTCGCAAGAAGATCGAAGGATTGAGCAGCATTCCGGTAAACAATGTTTTGAATTTGGTTAATGACAAATCCTTGACAAATCGCAATTGACGTTTAATAAAGCAAATATAATTTAATTTGAGGTATGGACATTATTGCCATATGAATACTGTTTGTAGCGCCACTATGCCTGTATACCACCTGTATACTAATAATGCAGTTTTTATTAAATCTAAAATCGACGCCATGGTTCCTAAGAACAGATTTGGGTAAGGACCAAAAAGTTGGATGAAATTAAGGCTTAGTTAGCGAGGAAATAAAAGCGATTGCAATAAGTTCCGATGTGCGACAAAAATTAACGATACAATAAGGAACCTTAAAATAGAACCTTAAGGTATGTTATTGGAAAGTTAACTGTCGTCGGACAACGGAGACTTTGATACAAATATTAATAAAATTGAGATAAGTTAACACGTTCCCTGTGTAACTAGGAACCAGAAATCGTCTCCTCGCGTGCAATTTCATTTTTTTGTAAATCACTTTTATATAGTTCATATTATTATATTTATGCATAAAAACATAGAATACAAACAAGATAGTTTTTTCTATTTTCCCATTTTTCCGAGTGCCCCACATGTGATGCATACACGTATGAGCCATCAAACTGGTGCCCACAATGTGATGCATGCACGTTCTAGCGCAGTGCATCACATGCACGTTTATAAGGCAATATCACGTTTCTCTTAAACGTATATCTGTGGTTTACGTTAGTCAATGCGTTGGATGTTATAAATTAATGACCGAACAGGGTTGCACACCTCCAGAAGCTCGCAAAAAGGCGAAGCAAACAGACACTGAATGCTTGATGTGCAAAACAGCATTGTGTCTTCTATGCTACAATGCTTGCCATTAAAAACCCCACCAGTTTTTTTAACGTTTTGTTTTGCAAATTTTATTTGATTATTCTTTTGTTTTTATTAGCATATGCAGTCAGTGCAAGTAATTCGTATTGTTTTATTATTTCGAATAAAATACTTTCGAAATAAAACATATTTTTGTGTTTTATTCGTAACACCCATAATCTGGCAATATTATATTTAAATGTCATCCGGACGCACGTGTTTTTTGTCAACATTTTCGTAGCCGGTATGTGCACGCAAATTATAAAGACCTAGCTCGCACGTGTCAATTTTGGCAATGCCTTAAGTTTACAAGGGGTCGTGCATCATCAGTGATGCATGCACGTATCATATATACCCTAAAATGCTACAGATATGATGCATACACAGGGAACGTGTTAAGGGAGACTTAAGGTTGCAAAATCTTTGGTCTTCACCCATTTCCCTATCTCTTATAGTTTTCGTTTTCTCACTACTGCCATTTCCCATTTGGATTGATCAGTCCCTGTAGAATACGATTCGTATATACCGTTCACAGTTTGCTTTCATGACACATTAAGAGGCCTTATTCCTTTTAAAATGCTGATTGTTTTAGACATTTTTCACTACATAGTATTGATGTTACTACCTAAAACAGAACTATTGGGATTTATTGGTATATATTCGAAACATACAGTTTCAATTTTTCATTAATAATTTTTGTTTCTAAAACTACTCGAAATTGACTAAATTCACGCGGAAAATTAGCTTTTTCAACTTTTTTTCGACTGCACGCAATGAAAGCATGAAATAGCTATGCTACCTAGAAGTCGGGAAAATTATTATTCACTTCAAAAAGTTGGTTGAAATTATCAATATATTTGTCATAATATGAAAATAATAAGTTTTAATAGGAATAAGGCCTCTTAATGCCAGCTCAATATTGGGGTTGTTCGGAGATGATTCGACATACATGCTCCCCGTTCATTAACTGAATTTACTGCATTTGACATTATACCGTTAGAGCACAAAGTAAATTATTACAGAAAGTTCTCTCTTTCAATCACAGAATAAAACAATATAAGGTTAGCCGGGACGATTGAAATATCGAAAAGAACAGGTGTTATTAGGGTTACATACCCAAAGGGTAAAAAACGGGACCCGCCTATTACTAAGAATTCACTGTCCGTCTGTCTATCTGTCACCAGGCTGTATCTCATGAACCGTGATAGCTAGACAGTAAATATTCACAGATGATGTATTTATGTTGCCGCTATAACAACAAATACTAAGTACAGAATTCAATAAATATTTAAGGGGGCTCCCATACAACAAAGTACGTGATCGGTTGCGTTACCGTTGCACCTCATTTGTATCCGGCGCCATACATAGGTACCTGGTGCAAACTTAACTTAACCTTAACGTATTACTAACAACTTTTGGTGACTTAATAGTAGAGACTACAAAACCGTATATACTAGCTCCTCTGC
Source organism: Apotomis turbidana (assembly GCA_905147355.2). Lineage (NCBI taxonomy): Eukaryota > Metazoa > Arthropoda > Insecta > Lepidoptera > Tortricidae > Apotomis > Apotomis turbidana. The sequence continues at coordinate 55,388,914 of LR990280.1, read as the reverse complement.
TACCGACCAAGAAGGTCCTTATAACCGGAAAAACAGTGTTAAATAATAGTTCAAGATTTTTATGATTAATAATTATAAAAACGGTTTAAACTCACGCAAAAACGCTATCTGTGCAGGCGCTGAGAGCGGCGAGGAGACCGATAACTAGTGCAGTGGGCCTCAAGTCGCGTCAGCACGGATAGCTGCCCCTGAAGAAGAGCTCCATATGAGTTCGAAACATGTCCCGACATGTAAATTTTTTCCCCGACATGTTAATTTATTCCCGTTCCTCTCAATTTTTACGAGAGTTGAAACCGTTTTTATAATGATTAAAGATATCTGTATAGTTTCAATAATATTATTATCATTATTTATTTATTAAGCAACTTTTTCATTTTTCTTACGGCTAAAACGATGTCCCTCAATCCCAGTGGCTGGTTTGACTGTAGGATCTCTTAGGATTTAGGGAATTTCTGTTTTAGGTACGTGAGTATATTTAAAATAAAAAAAAGGTTTTTTAACATTATATTTAATGTTATCTGGCTAGGCCTCCAGTAAACTATTGATTAGGTACGGGATGCGTTTCTCTAGGGATATAATTATGTCGGTTTTTACCGTTTCTCGATTGCTAGTTGTAACATTACAATTGTGTAGTTTGTAATTTAAGTACATTAGGTAGTAGATAAGTAGTTTCTTATTAAGTTTGTTTAATTAGTAAATTTATTATTGCTGACGATGTGCTTAAGTGGCTGTTCTTATGTAACCGGTATGTACTTTTGTATGATGGTTCTTTCTATCAATAAATGAAAAAGAAAACAATTGTAATAAACAGGGCCGTATTTACCCATAAGGCCCTGGCCTAGGGGCCCAGACAGTCTAGGTCACCATGATGTTCTCCTTATAGGGGAGGGGGCTCCAAATGCCAAGTGCCTATAGTCTGTACTTTTAGGTATATTTAAATAAATGTAAACAAACCGAAGCTACCAAATTGACAGCAAGCAATGGCGAATGTGAAGCCGACAAAGTTAAAAATCACGTCAGGTAGGTGTTGCCACTTTAAACCTGTGGCATTCTATTTTAGTCGTGTTAATTCCGTTATAACACACAATACGTTATACAACTGCTATTATACATGTAATAACCAAAAATGTACAAAAACAATGAATAAATGTCTTATTATTATTATTATTATTTGTATCTCATTTTTTGAGTCTCGGGCTCATACGTCCCGGTCTTTTGGAAGGCTTGCGTGGGGATATGGATCCAACACGCAGCGGCCCCTTGGAGAAATTTGCTGTGGCTGTAGCCCTGCTGGGACCCGTTCCTGATCATATCAATAAGATGATACATCCATGAACCGGTCCCAGCAGGTGATTGAACTATTGCATTAATATGGAAAAGAAACCGGGCTATTAAAATGAAGTTTGGATGGACCATTTATGTGGGCTATTACAGTAGAAAAATGTCACCCGCCGTAACCATCTATGCGACTGTTACCTCTGGCGGGTGGTGACTCGCCCCTCACTAGGTGGGCCCCGTAATGCCATCGTGCCGACGGCCGGAAGCAACAAGCAAAAGCGTGAGGGCTCAGGGGTGTCGAGAGGTGTGCTGCGTTTTCTCCGAAGTTACTCGCGGCGTGATGCCCTTTAACACTTCCACCCCTGGAGCATATAGCTCTAACGCTCCTCTCTGGACGGCCAATGAAGGCAAGCCAGAGCTGAGAGTCCTACGGGTCCTCTTGGGTTTCCACTCCGGCCGATGAAGGCACACCGGAGACGAGGACCCTGACCGACTCTCTGGAGATCTCGGGTCCGTGGGGTCGTCACTCCCCAACAGCTCGCCACAAGCTGCCCTGCGGGCTTATTATTATTATAATGCAGCCTTGCGTTTTAAACCTCTGTAAATTTGGGTACTTTTTATTGCGATTAACTGAGCAAAAAATATATTTTTATTTAATGTGATATAAATATGTTTGTATTCATGAATTTGTATATATTCGGTAAAATGAAGCAATAACACATTTTATTTAAATGGAACGGATTCCAGTAGTGAGGTCAATTATTTGAAAATATAAAAAAAAATAACAGGAACCAAACGTTATCTTATAAAGAACCCTTTTAATGGTTTCTTTACATTCTTTTAAATACCTAAAAGTACAGACTATAGGGGCCCTGGCCCTTTAAGTAATAAACTCAAATCTACTTCCTTTCCTTGCCCCAATTTAGGAAACACCAGACTGATGACACGACATCAAAAGCGAATAAAAGTTATGGCCGAGTTTAAATCCATCCATTGTTACATGCAACCGGAATATTGTTGTTTATTCGTCGCATAAACAAAGCAGACATCTTGTTATTTACCGACTGTGAGTTCCAGCGTTAATCGCTTACGCAGTTTACCTACTTTGCGCAGTACTTTGACTGACAGTCTACATTGAAAGTAAGCCATTGTTAAAGTAGATTGTCACAAAAAAATAAGGCGAACGGGATAAGAGTATTTATGATAGAACATAGAAATATCTATCGAAAACAACATCTAAATCTATGAAACATGTTACGCCTCATTTTTTTTAATTATTATGTTACAAATTTTATTTATGTTACAAAGATGAAGCACAAAGAAAAACTGAAACTACATTAGGTATGTTATACTATTTCTTACGTAACTAAGTTAGTCAACGACGCGCTTGTCCCGACTTAAGTTAGTAGTGTGACAGTTTCAATGCGAAGCAGTTGAAATGAAAGGGTACTAAAAGTGTTATTTTTGACGTTGACTGTACAAAGGTACTAGTAAAACAAAAGGAAAGAGTTCTTCTCTAACAGTCCCTATAATGTTGGTACAACACGTGTGATGGTTATGACGTCGCAAGCATAACATGTTTAATGACATTACTATATGTAGGTATAATTTAGCGTCGTGCTCAGTTTCTGATTAATTTAAATTACAAGTTTTTAATGTCATTTTTTGTAGCTCGAATAATATACATTAATAATCGACTAAATCGACATCGCGCATGTTCCGTAATACCGCTATATGTGCTGTTAATTCATAGCCGAATGGCTAAATGTCAATGTGAATCGATTTAGTCCCTGGAATTCTCTACAATTGTCATGTTTAAAAATGCCTTAGGCGGAAACTGTGGCGATTTTTAGCTTTTCCTTTGACTGACTGGCGTGAATAGCTTAAATAAATAACCTATGACTGTTTAATTCACACACACTCCTAAACACTAATCCTTTATTGCGGCAGGAGTTGCAACTCCGAACAGTTACCACGATAAATGATTCCCACTTTTTTCACGACACAGTACTGCTTAGTATGTATACTGTGGTTACATCTATCATTTAGAATCTGTCCAATGAATCATGTCATGTCATGACAATGTAATCTTAGGAAACTGAAGTAAAAAATAGAGGAAATGAATTGAGTAAATTGAATCATACATGGGTTCATGTCGAGTAAGGATACAAATTCACTAAATATGCGTCTGAAAACGTTTGTCGATTTCTCTATAGTCGTAAAGATCTGTTCAAGAAATTGATTCATTAATTCTATAGTGTTTTTGATTACCTACTTCGATCGAGATAAAAAAAGCCCGCCTCGCTCACCGATGGTCTCGTGCAAATTGTGAAAGTACTGCATAATTCTCTTAATAGATCAACTGGACGTAGAGATGTGTCGTTCTCGATAACGTTTCCCGATTTGTATGACTGCTACTTTGAATGGAAAAGTGTCATAAGTGCAGGGCCGCAGTTCAAAATGCAATATCCATTGAGTCACATTATTTGTTATTACAAAGCGAAGTAAAGTCGGCCTCAACAAATGATGCCTACTATATCAACCGAAAAAAGAATTACCTAGAAAAGTGCCAACCATCACCGACCACTTCCAATACAGTCAATACAGTGACTATCTATTGTAATGCCCTGAATCCTTATATCGATAAATTTCCCAATGTCACGTTTCTAACAGAATCACTCACAGTATGGACTCTGCAATTACTGTCACAAAGTATAGATAACGAATCCTCGGCAAATAGACGCACCATTCTAAGTTCCCACAGAGAGTTTGTACGTGACCGGCGGGGTCCTAGCCGGATTCAGGCCATAATGAAACTTTGTTACACAATATCTATTCATCATAATCCATTAAGACTGCCCGGTCTTTACTAACGAGATTTTCATTCGGTAAATACTGAGAGCAATGCGGCGAACTTTAGTTTATTTATACCTATGTGTTAATTTGTATTTCACCAAATATAGTTAAAACCATCTCGACGGACACGTCTTTCGATTAAAAAAACCGCACGCAAATTGTTCTATCCGTTTGGGAGCTACAGACAGATACACATGTTAGAATTATAACACCCCCTATTTCGTCGGCGTTAAGTAAGCTAAACTTTATGAAATGGCTTCAGTAAATATTATTGTATTAGAAAAGTATTTCTTCGTGGAAAAATATTAAAGTAAACTCACATACACTTCAAGAACGTATCAACATTAGACATACAATTCCACGCTTCTCCTGTTTCATTGGATGGATGAACTAACAATAAGCTGACTGTCTAAAAATCAAATTACTTGTTCGTAAGCGAGAAACTAACACTATCTCCTATCCACATAAGTTGCATTAATATAACGAATACAGAAAGTATAGGTAAAGACCTATAGTGCAAGTGCCGGGCCAGCCCAGAGAGTAGCGCTAAAAACAGCTTACATATGGCAATATTCGTCATTAGTAGGTAATTTGTCAAGGATTTGTCATTGACGAAATTCAAAACATTGTTTACTGGAATGGTGCTCAATACTTCGTTCTTCTTGCGAAATAAATACTGAATCCTATTGAAAAATACTTGATTTTCGTCACTGAGGATAGATTTGGCTTTATTATGCAAAAAATACTGGATATTTGGGGAATATTTAGTTCTGTTTCCTGTTTGTTTACATCAGTGACATTCACTGACTTTCAACGTCAGTTATAAAAAAATGTCGTTACCAGTAAAATAATTAGTACCACTAAAAATACGCAATATGACGTGGGTTGAAAAAGACCTTGTGGGGCTACACAATACTCTATCAAGTGATATATTGAATCGAAGTTGGGAAATTTAGAGGCAATCGTGGTTTAAAAATCCACGTAGACTCAAAAATATCAAAGTTAGTCAAAACGTAATAGTTGTGCCACTGTTTAAGTGTGATATTTGATTCAAAAACTTTTTGTAGGGTAAAACTATAAAACAACAACAGTAATATCCTTCAGAATCTTAAAATAAACATTTATCCTAATAAAACCGAATCGAAAGGATTCTCTTCATATTCGATCCCATTTCATTTCAGTCCCAATTGGCATTCTCATGAATACTGTACCGCGCTGCTCTAAACAAGAATGACTTATGAAGTACTTAAATTTACATAAAACATAAACGTTTTAAAGCCAGTCTCGCAATCTAAGTCTCAATCGATAGTAACACTGTTATGAAAAAAGTTTCAGAATGAAGCCGAGTATAGAAACGACTCTTTAGTAAAGAGCTATTCTTGAGACCAAAAAGATCATGCTTTCATTGGGAATGCTGTCGGTTACTTCTTCTCGTGTCTGAGTAATTCTGTTATCTAGCAAATTATCGATTTGATTTACATTAGAAGGCTTATTCCACGTTTCTACGACATCAGTCCGGGATTTCGCCACTTTGCAGAATATAGATGATCAGCACTGTTGTTGAATTCTACATAATCCATACTAATATTATAAATGCGAAAGTGTGTCTGTCTGTCTGTCAGTCTGTCTGTCTGTCTGTTACCTCTTCACGCTTAAACCGCTGAACCGATTTAGATGAAATTTGGTATATAGATATTTTCAGTCCCGGGGAAGGACATAGGATACTTTTCATCCCGAATAAATGTAGTGTTCCCGTGAAAAACGGGATCAAACTTTGTATGGAGAGCAAATCATTGTACTTAGTTGCAACAACTCCCTACATGTCATCGTTTTGACGTAAACTAATCTACCTATGATAGACCTTCACCAAACGCATACCAAACTATTCTTTGTAAAAAACAATAAATTCTGATATGGTAACATGTATCCGCAAAATTCGATTAATCGCGTAATTTCAAGAATCAAATATGTACATCAAATTTTACAAAGAATCAATCACATTTGATTTGACAAACGTCACACACCCATCTGGCAAGACATGTCAAACCAGTGATTGCAGAAGGGCTACTCCGATGTTCAAAATTTGACTGTCGAATAGTGCCATCCCTCTCGATCTCCTGTCAAGGTATATTTGAGTGAATGGAATAGCACTATACGAAAGTAAAATTTCGAACATCGGAGTAGCCCTTCAGGTAGGTATCACGTTCCGATACGCACATCATCTGAAAATAGTGCCTACGAGCTTTGATTATGTACCTCCGCTTGGTAACTGAGTATAAATAAAGTAGTAAATAACTCAGTATGCAAAGATACGATACTTAACATAGATAAATAATCCTAATAATATTATAAACGAGAAAGTATTTACGTTCATTCCCATTTCATTCATTTTAAACAATGATTGATGGAAGGTCGCCAGTGTTCGGAGATCGTCGTAAATAAACAGCCAATTGCTGAATTGCCTCTTTCTAACCCATAATTTGGCGTGTATGGCAGGGTGAACAAATTCTTTGACCATCTTTTTCCATATATTATTTTCGAACCAGAATATTTTGCTCTATTTTACCCTTGAACCAGCGACCTTCGTCATCTTTTGTCAAATTAAGGGCTAAAGACCGATGTGCAATATTTATCGCAGAGTACAGTATTAGTGCATAAAGTTTTTGTATTTTTCGGATCTTAGACGCGAATACTCGACAAGACCCGAATTGTCAATCAATTATTATGCTACATAATCATCGTGCTTAAGTCAAGGGCCTGACACGCTTTGATGGAGAAGGATAGCCTTATTATGATACTTGTAAGAGGAAATAGAAAAAGTACAATTTTTTGGCTCTATCACCGACCGAGCATTTTTTCATGGTCGGTTTATAGGTACACTTATATTCATGACGAAAACTGGCTATGTGAAAGAACCATATTGGCATCAAAAATGATATTGTTTTCAAAATCAACAAAAAAGTACCAGTTTTGTTAATGCGCAACTTAGACGCACCCAAATTTGGCAACGGCGCTAGATTGAGAATCACCTAATTAGGGAAATACATTGTGAAGGGCACGATTTTAACGGGAGAAGCCAAGGGACAAAGTGTACTTATACCACGTGTTCCAATTATACCGAATAATTTACCATTTAATTTTAAACGTCTACAGTTTCCATGAAAAGTTTGTAACATTTTCTATGACTATTAATAAATCAACAGGGGCGAACATGAAAAGTAGCAGGAATACATTTGGGCACGAAATGTTTTTATCATGAACAGTATGTAGCTTGCTCATGTCTCCAACTCAAAAAAAAATACATGTTTTTTACTGACCTAAATAAATCATTGAGGATAATTTATTGAACTATACTTCAATAAACCAAGTTGTAAAAACCAAGTTAGAAAAATAATAGTAGCTACCTAATAATTATTTTGTCCCAATTTCATAATGTGACAAAATTCTTTGGTGAATAGAACCATACCTTCTTCGTCAGTTGATTATGGACCGTCACCATCTCGAGCCATTTCTGAGCATAGCTTATGGAATCGAATAGGACTTAGCCTCGGATAACTTATTGAATCGAATGGCCTATGCCTAATATGCCTTGCAACTCCAAAAATATTAAAAAAAGGATGTTTTGCATTTGTCCATGGCTTTCACCCAATAGCCCAGAACTAAACTACTAACTAGATTCCATTCGAGTATTGAATACCTGAAAGGATTGAAAGTCTAATTGTTTTTTTTTTTATTGTCATTATCAATTAACGAGTTCTACGCGTACGAAGTCGCGGGCAAAAGCTAGTGTAGTTATATGAATGAAAATAGTCCTATATGTCATGAAACATAAAAAGGGGGAAATAAAAGCTTCCAAGGTACGCGTCTCTGAATATTATTTTTAAATCAAAAGCTCATTTTAATATTGTTTTCAATCCTCATTATTAAATTAAGCAATCACTTATATAACAACTGTAAACTTAAACGCACTTTTGGCTCCAATGTCATGAGAACCTTTTTCGACGAGTCAAATAGAAAATGCTACTAAAACTGAGTATAACTACAAAAGTTTGAATTAATACCTTCAAAATTGCCCGAGATCTTGTCACTTGTTCCAATTCAAGCCTCTTTTTTCGTTGGGAGTTAAAAATAAGATCGATTCATATCCTCGAAAGAAAATGTAATCATGCCTGTTCAGTCATATCTTGGAAACTACTTACTTGTCTTATTTCCACCAAACTTCTAAGAACCATCGCGATGGACAAGTCTTTCGATTTAAAAACCGCACTCAAATTGGTCCATCCGTTTGGGAGCTACGATGCCACAGACAGACACACAGATACACAAATACGAAGCTGAAATTTTTGAACTTAGAACACCTCTTTTTTCGTTGGGAGTTAAAAATAAGATCGATTCATATCCTCGAAAGAAAATGTAATCATGCCTGTTCAGTCATATCGATTTATTGGTCTACAAAGGTCTGACAAAGAAATCTTATAAGTGTTATTATATATTCCATTTCACTCTTTAAAGTCGGTTATTTTTAGTGAAAAATTGATTATATTTGAATCACTAAAAAGAAAATCGCTCGCTGTGTGGACCCGGCATAGAATAGGTTCACCCCATCTCTCCCCTTGGGTGTCGTAAGAGGCGACTAAGGTGCACATGGTGGCGGTGGGCAGCAGCGCCGTCAACTACAACATACTACCAACCTACTGCGATCGCCAACCCGCATGCCCAGCGTGGCGATTAGGGCAAAAAACCCCTCATATAATATGATAAGCACAAATAAAAAACGGCCCCCAGTCTCCGGTAGCTCTGCTGCTGCTGGCTACGGTAGCGGTCAGGCCAGCGGTGGAGCAGGGGGTGCGAAGAATCTCCGGAGGCGTATTGGCTACCAGAAGCAACAACTGGCCCTGGCAACTTATAACGCACGCACTTTGAGGACTAACGAGAAGATCGACGAGTTGGAAAAAACAATAGAAAAGGTTCGCTGGGGCATTATAGGATTATCGGAGGTCCGAAGAGAGGGGGAGGATACGATAGTCTTAAAGTCAGGGAACCTTTTCTATTACCGGGAGGGCGATCAACTGTCCCAAGGTGGTGTCGGGTTTATCGTCCACAAGTCCCTCCTCAACATCGTGGTTTCTATAGAGAGTGTGTCGTCGAGGGTGGCGTATCTTATACTCAGAATTACCAAACGGTATTCGCTGAAGGTGATACAGGTTTACGCACCAACTTCGGCACACCCCGATACGGAAGTGGAGACAATGTATGAGGACATCTCCAAAGCCATGCACAGGACTTCCAAAACTCACTATACGGTGTTGATGGGGGACTTCAACGCAAAGCTGGGTAAACGAAACGGTAATGAGCAGAGAGTAGGGAATTTTGGTATTGGAATACGTAACCCCAGGGGGCAGCAGCTGGTCGACTTTATGGAGAGGGAGGGACTCTACGCGATGAACTCCTTCTTCAAAAAGAAACCCCACAGAAAGTGGACCTGGATCAGTCCCGATGGTTGCGTAAAAAATGAGATAGACTTCATAATTTCGACCAAAAAGCAGATATTCAATGATGTCTCCGTGATCAACAGGGTGAAAACCGGTAGTGATCATAGGATGGTAAGAGGCACATTGAATCTGAATACTGCAGTGGAACGCATGAAATTGATGAGGTCAACGCTCCGTCCAGGCCCTGCCGATATTCAAAACCCCGAAAATTTTCAGCTGCAGCTCGAAAACCGTTTTGAATGCCTAGCAGATTGCGTTATTGTGGACGACATCAATAACGGGCTGGTGGAAACTGTCCGTACCGTTGGAGCTAAGTTTTATAAGCCCCGACGCACAAGTAGGACCAAAAAGATCTCCGATGACACTCTCAAACTCATGGACAGAAGACGTGAATTAATGTTGCAGTCTTCAGCTGATATGTTGGTATACAGGCAGCTAAATAGACAGATCTCCAAATCTCTGAGGCGTGACACGAGGCATTTTAACACAACATGTGTCAAAAATGCCATTGAGCAGAACAAAGGCTCCAAAGTGTTCGCAAAAGATATGTCTATTGGGCAAAGCCAGTTAACTAAGCTGAAGACTGATAGTGGCAATATTGTTTCGTCCAAAACTGAGATTTTGAGAGAGATCGAACGGTTCTATGGACAGTTATACACCTCAGCACAAAAGCCCGTTAACAGTCTTGATGCTGACCCTAGATCGAAACTGACCCGACACTATACCGAAGACATTCCGGACGTTAGCCTTTATGAAATCACGATGGCTCTGAAACAGCTTAAAAACAACAAGGCACCAGGTGATGACGGAATTACGACTGAACTTCTGAGAGCGGGTGGAAAACCAGTACTCATAGTCCTCCAGAAGTTGTTCGGTTCCGTCATACATGAGGGCACAACGCCTGAAGCATGGAAAAGGAGTGTGGTGACATTGTTCTTCAAGAAAGGTGACAAAACCTTATTGAAGAACTACAGGCCCATCTCACTGCTAAGCCATGTTTATAAGCTGTTTTCCAGAGTCATTACAAATCGCCTCGCGCACAGGTTTGACGATTTCCAACCTCCCGAACAAGCCGGATTCCGAAAAGGTTTTAGCACCATAGACCACATTCATACGCTGCGGCAGGTTATACAGAAGACAGAGGAGTATAACCGGCCCCTATGCTTAGCGTTTGTGGACTATGAAAAAGCCTTTGATTCGATCGAGACTTGGGCTGTGCTTCAGTCTCTCCAGCGGTGCCGTATCGACTATCGATACATCGAAGTGCTGAAGTGTTTGTACAGAAACGCCACCATGTCAGTCCGAATCCAAGACCAGAGCTCAGATCCTATCCAACTGCAGCGAGGAGTAAGACAAGGAGACGTAATTTCTCCAAAACTGTTTACTGCTGCACTGGAAGATGCCTTTAAACTACTGGATTGGAACGGACTTGGCATCAACATCAACGGCGAGCACCTCACTCACCTTCGATTTGCAGATGATATCGTGGTCATGGCGGAGTCGTTGGAGAGATTAAGCGCTATGCTCGAAGACCTCGACAGAGTCTCCCAACAGGTAGGTCTGAAAATGAACATGGACAAAACGAAAATCATGTCGAATGACCATGTTGCGCCTTACCCGATAGTGGTTGGGAACTCTGCCCTCGAAGTTGTCGACGAGTATGTGTACCTGGGACAAATTGTCCAGCTAGGTAAGTCCAACTTCGAGAAGGAGGTTAATCGACGAATTCAACTCGGCTGGGCAGCGTTCGGGAAGCTACGTCATATCTTCTCGTCGAAAATTCCCCAGTGCCTGAAGACGAAAGTCTTCGAACAGTGCGTGTTGCCAGTGATGACTTACGGAACTGAGACATGGTCGTTCACAATGGGACTCATGAGGCGGCTAAGAGTCACGCAACGTGCAATGGAAAGGGCAATGCTCGGAGTTTCTTTGCGCGACAGAATCAGAAATGAGGATATCCGCAGAAGAACCAAGGTAACCGACATAGTGCACAGGATTGCCCGGTTGAAGTGGCAATGGGCAGGCCATGTAGCCCGGAGAACGGATGACCGTTGGGGCAGCAAAGTCCTAGAGTGGCGACCACGTATAGGAAAGCGCAGCGTGGGTCGGCCCCCGACTAGATGGACGGATGACCTCGTGAGGATAGCGGGGAATCATTGGATGCGGTCTGCACAGGATCGCACTTTGTGGCGAGTCATGGGGGAGGCCTATGTTCAGCAGTGGACGTCTGTGGCTGATAGATAGATAGATAGATAAAAAGAAAATGAAGGCTCAGTATTGCTGTGCAGCGGGGAAACGCCGCCAGCATCTTGGGATCATTTCCGAGAATGACAGACCTTGGCTAGAGTTAGGTTAGTGTAGGTTTTAGGTTTTTAAATTGTTTTACCACTTAATTCGCAAGTTTTTTTTAATAAATTTATCACACGTTAAATATAATAATATCAAAAAGAAAATATATAAATAGAATAAATTCAGAAAAAATTCAAAGAAAACCAAAAATAACAAATAAATAATTAAATTCAATTTTTTGAGCTATCTTCAACTTTTATGAATTGAAAAACCCGTGTTGAATACTATATGAAATACCTATAATTGTATTAAACCTAAGATAAGTCAACTAGTCTATTTTGTTAGGACCTTTGCTTTTCCTCATATACATCAACGATTTACCAAATGTAACCAAACAACATCTGCGAACAAAACCATAGGGGGTTTTGTTCGCAGATGACAGCACTGCCATATTCACTGGGAACAATTTAATTAGTCACGATATTGAAATGAATAATGCTTTAGAGTCTATAATTACATGGCTTAACCATAACAATTTAAAAATTAATATTGATAAAACAATGATTATGAATTTCAGACAAAGGAAAAATAATTTAGAACATTTAAACGTGAAATATAAAAATCAACAAATTAAAGAGGTTACCAATACAACATTTTTAGGGTTATCACTAGACAGTAAAATGACTTGGAAGTGTCAAATTGATAATGTATGCACGAAACTTAGCCGTTATTCGTATGCTCTGTATATGTTAAATAAAGTTGTTAGTAAATCAGTGATGCTAACCGCATACCATGCTTATGTATCCTCTACACTGCGCTATGGTATAATATTTTGGGGTCACGCAACAAATTGGATTTTTGTCTTCAAAGCACAAAAGAAATGTATAAGGGCAATATGTCGACTACTGCCCACAGAATCTTGTAGGCCATACTTTGTAAGTTTGAATATACTAACATTTCCATGTCTGTATGTCTACGAATTGGTAGTATTTGTTAAAAGTCATCCACATCTATTTCAGGAATTTACCAGTGAGCGTTTAAAAAACAAAATTCGTGCACACCCATCTAAGACTGCTCTCTTATCGAAGAGCATTATTGGCATGGCTCCTAGAATTTATAACAAATTACCCGAGTCCCTTAGAACAATTTCTGACATTTGTAAATTTAAGAAAACTACCAAAGCTTACCTTATTAAAAAGGCATACTACTCATTTAATGAGTTTTTGACGGAAAAATTAGATTAATTAGAAATTAAATACAGACATCTTTTAACTTTCTTTGACATTGTTACTGAATGAAACTGAATTATTGTAAAACCATTTTGAATTTGACTTTAATTTATTTATTTTAAAATATTGTTGGAATGTTGGATTTCATGCATGTTAATTTTAATCAGTAAAATTAGTTATGTTGCATGTTAGCAAGCAAGCTTGCAATCAAATTTGTATGCCTCAACCCAAGGCACCACATAGTGATACAAACGAAAATGTAACATCGTGTAATTTACATACCTATGTTGGACAAATAAATATTTGAATTTGAATTTGAATTTTGTGTTAGTTCCCCGTATTAATTGACCGCGAGTATAGTGTATAGTCATCACAGCATAGACACGTCTATATAGGGCACACAGTGGTCTCGATAGGCGACTGAGAGCCCTAGAACCTTTAGTCTGCGGTAGCCCGGCCCACTTCATATCACAAGCACACTGTAGTGCCGGCTGAGGCACTGGCAACAAGATTAGACGCGGCTGACGCAGTATGTGGTGAAGTTGACTACTGAGCCGAGGGTGGGTTTGAATCCCGGCTAGGACAAATATTTGTGTGATGAACTCGAATATTTGTTCCTGGGTTATGGCTGTTATATAGTGTGTATATCGTGTCTAGTACCCATACAAGCATTGCGAAGTTTGGGACTAGGTCGATATGTGTAAGATTGTCCCTTAGTATTTTTTTTACGATATACGCTGACTTACAATTAACTACTTAGTGTTACTGTGAGCTGTAGACCTGTCGAAATTCTAATAAAACAGCATTTTTTTTACGTTTTCAACTCGTATCTCCGCCATTTTGAAAACAAACCTAAAACCTGCCAAATATCAGTCGGACTCGCGCACGGTTCCGTAAACCTAAATATTTTTTAACTTTTTTGTTTTCTGTATTTGTTGCTGTAGCAGCAACGCTACGCTAGCTATCACGGTTTATGAGATACAGCTTGAGGACAGACGGACTGACGGACGGGCAGCGGAGGCTTAGCAATAGAGTCCCGTTTTAATCCTTTAGGTACGGAACCCATAAAATGAAAACCACACTTGGACTGCATAAAATTTTAGTTTCTTATTTATCCTTTATATCTACATTATAGGTACCTATACAAAATTAAGGAATGTGGAATATATAGTCCAATGTACTAGACTAAATTGACGTTGCTGCTAATTGGACAATACTCGTAGATAATGTTTCACTGGTCAGTTATTCCCCAGATTATAATCCCTGTCGCAACCACAAGTGAACATTATCACAGTAAGTCACTAAACAAACTTACTTTTCACTTGTGTGCGGACTAATCAATGTTGAGACTCATTTCCGTAGGGAATGTCACGTTTAATGTGTGTCTTAATTGTTTTGTTTCTTTATTTAGTTATACTCGTACTTGGCCTAGAAATATTTTTTTCAATGTATTGATTATAATTAAGTATTAAAATTCAGTTAGGTAGTTCTAAAAAAAACGCTAGGTTAGCGTTATTTAAGATTTTCCCACCTACTTACAAATATTGAAGCGTGTTGGTTACAAAATCTTCGAATTTCCATATTATTATAAAACTGTTTTTAGGGTTCCGTAGTCGACTAGGAACCCTTATAGTTTCGCCATGTCCGTCTGTCCGTCCGTGGCTTAGCTCCGTGATCTTTAGTACTAGAAAGCTGAAATTTTGGTATAAGTAGGTATGTGTATGTATGTATTACGCCGACAAAACGGTAAAATAAAAACCAAAAAAAAAAAATTTCGGGTACCTCGAACACAAGTGGAGGTGAATTTTTTTTTCGTTTTTACATTAGTCTGTAAGGTGTCGTTGAACAGGTCTTTTAAAAATAACAGTGGTCTTCAGACGTTATTTTTTGATAAAGTTAGCAGTTTTGAAAATATTCACTCTGAAAATATAAAATATAGCGTCCCCTCCCTCTAACTTTTCAACCACGGATCAAAAAATCATAAAAATGAGACCTTATAAGTACTTTCAATAAAAACTATATTGAATAAAATCGGTCGAGCCGTTTTTGAGTTATCGCAAAATTTCATAATTTTCTTTAAAATGACGTAAGTGCCGCGCGGTGCCCTTATACTTTGGACGTTAAACATATTAGTTAAGTGCCATACTGAATTAATATATTCCGCTCAATCTGGCGCGTATAATCGATAACTTCCAGAAGGTAATAAGTAATTACAGATACTTTGGCGTTTACGACCTTTTTATAGAGCTTGAAATCTTTCTCGTAATTTAAACCTCGGGCTTAGAACCGCTGTTTTAAGCCCGTTTATTGTGAAGGATGGGCAACTACGGAACCCTACACTGAGCGTGGCCCGACATGCTCTTGGCCAGTTTTTTTTTCAATTGTTAAATTTACACCGGGAAACATTATTTACTGGCCAAAAATGCGCAGTGGGTCTATGATGGTTACGTTTATCACGTGATAAATATCTGACAAAGCATCTGTCACTCACACTCGCATCTTGTCAAAAGGTGACGGATGCTTTGTCACTTATTTATCGCGAGATAAGAGCAACCATCATAGGCCCCCTGATTGCTTTTTTGGAGACTAGGTACTTAACATAGTTAATGCTCAAGTAGCAAACAGGGTTACATATAAGAGCCTATACAGCCATTAAAACTCTAATTTAGGCTATACAGCCTGTTTGCTACTTGGGTGTTTATTAACTGATTTGTATCAGAGACTGCATACATTATGTATGTAACATTAAAAAAAAATTATAAAAAAAACTAAAAGCCATTATAATCAGTATATTTTTTTGTATAGAAATAAACCATTAAGAGGCCTTATTCCTTTTAAATGCTGATTGTTTTAGATATTTTATCTATCCAAATATCATAAACCCTCCATGATGCGTTCAAGAACCGCACATTATGACCACCATAAAAATAGGCTGTTTTATTAGAACAAATTTCTTATCTGTGAAAATGTTATTATTGCTAATCGATTTCGATGATATTATTTATTCAAATTTCGAACATCTTTGAAAAACAAAGAAATTTGATTTGACCTCTATTCTACTATCAGTCGAGATGACGTTTAGTTCGAAATGAATTGTCAATTTGCATCAAATTTGACAAATGTCGCACGTAAGTATATCGATCGATATGATACACTCGTCGATGTTGCTAAGAGCCCCGGCTAGCCGTCATGGCGTCGCCGGAGACTTGCGGGCATTGCGGCGGGCGATGAGGCCCTTGAATGCGGTATCGGGGTCGCGGGCGCGCAACAACGCACCCGGTCTTCGGTCCATCATTTTGGGGATGGGATAATCGATATGATAGTTGGGGCAAACTCTAGTTTGTCTCTGAATAAAAAAAAACTATGACAGCTGCCAGAACACTTCATTACCGCCATTACCGGGTTATATTTGCCGTAATGTGCGACTCCTGAATGCATCATGGAGGCCTTTGATATGTGGCTAGATAAAGTAGTGTATGTAACTGTACATAATTAGGCATTAAAACACTCGTGTGATGTTATTATGAAACTTGCCTTCGGCGCGTTTCATAAACCCACACTCGTGTTTAATACCCTTCATTATGAACAGTCACATAAACTACTATTTGTCTATGATCAAACATGTTTCTTAACATATTATGGATGTTACTACCTAGAACAGGGGTATTGGGATTTATTGGTATACATATATTTGAAACCTACAGTGAATTTTTCATTGATAATTTTTGTTTCAAAAACTACTCTAAATTAACAAAATTCACGCGAATAATTAGTTTTTTTCAATTTATTTTCGACTGTACGCAATGAAAGCATGAAAAAGCTATGTTACTACCCAGAATTAGGGAAAAGTATTAATTCACTTCAAAAAGTTGGTTGAAATTGTCAATACATTTGTCATAATATGAGAACAATAAATTTTAAAAGGAATAAGGCCTCTAACAAGAAAAGTAAAGATAAATATTGGAATAAATATTAAAAACTTAATTTAAATAAAGTAAAGTAAGTATTGTACATACAATACAACGCTTCTAAGTCGACCAATCTAATCGCAACTAAGTCAAAAACTGCTCGTGGCATCTTCCTTTACGATGCCAACGGAGCAAACACATGCCACTCACATTTTTTGAACCCTCTTATACAACTGTGGCATAAAAATTGTACGTGTACTTGTAGCCTTATTGTACTAAAACTGCTGAACGGATTTCTACTACTAGCTTGTCTACTAGCTTTAATTCTGTAAGTAACTACCTAGTTAGGAATCTACTGATCAATAGATCTCAAATAGCTTTAAGTAATTAAACTATGAATTCACGTATTACAAATACAAGGATAGAAATAAATAAGATATTTGTAATATTATCACTATTTCTTGTAATATACAAAGAATAGTGATTCATTTCGCTATAAAAATTATGAAAATCATGGTAATTAAAAATAGTAATATTGCTTTGCTGATCCGCGATATAATAACGTGCCAGTTAATTTGTGCTAACCCGTTATACTTATTTGCACAAATTAACTGGCACGTTATTATATCGCGGATCAGCAAAGCAATATTACTATTTTTAGTTAATATGTATATCCGCAAAGTAACGCCTTATTCATTTAATTATTTAAAATCATGGTAGTAAAACAATAAATTCTAAAGAAATATGCTAGTATGTATAAGTATACTTAATGTGTCTAAACTACCTAAGTAAGTCATAAAACAATAAGTACACAATTCAGTATACGCTAAGCTAAATGAAAACTAATTTTAGAACCGTCGATAGCAGGCGGTCATCTCTAGAAAGAGATTCCCTCTTTACGCAAATGTTGTTTCTTAAAATATGAGTAGGAGGCGAAAAGCTTTTTATAATTCGTTGAGGACAGGTGCATATTCTACTGAGCTTAAGGGGATATATCACTGCTCATTTTTCCATACAGGTCGAGGTTATATTCTCAACGCTTCTTCTTAATTTTTGGCAACTGAATAGGAAGGAAATGTTCTGTCGGACCGTATTGATTTTTAGGGTTCCGTACCTCAATCGGAAAAAACGGAACCCTTATAGGATCACTTTGTTGTCCGTCCGTCCGTCTGTCTGTCTGTCAAGACTGTTTATCTCGAGAAGGCGTGGAGGTATCGAGTTGAAATTAACACCATATACTCAGCTCTACGGTCCCCTGAGCTGTGAAAAAATCAAACTTCTACGTTAACGTGGAAAAAGATACGGCCGTTTATATCGCAAAAAACGTACATTTCGACACTCTCAAGGGAATCAAAATGATAGGGTACTTCCCGATGACCTAGAACTGTGAAATTTGGCAAGTAATATCGTCACATACTACAAATACCTACTTATAAAAATCGGAAAAAATATACATTTGTAAAAATCATAAAAAATATAGTCCTTTCCAAACATCATTTTTGGAAAACTCGGTTGCGTTAAGTTTGCACCTCTATGCGGGGCCATACATTTCAGGTGCAAACTTAACTCAACCAGGCCAATGAAGATGGGATAAGTGAAAGTTTGTACGGAACCCTCGGTGCGCGAGTCAGACTCGCACTTGGCATGTTTTTTTATTATTATTATGTAATTTGTGTAGTAGGCGTCTGTTTTTACCCTACACTACTTAATTCTATCGCGCAAAATTCAAAATGACCACAAAGAATATCTCTTTCCCACTCTGTTTCTAATATTTCGTGTAGATCGGTTAAATTTTGAAGGAAAACAGACAAGAAAGAAACCTCAAATTGTATATAACCCTTGTATGCGAATTACTCTTTTGTATGCGACGCCATAGTTACCAAGTGAAAACTTAACGAAAACGGACAAATATTTGTAAGGAATGATAGACCAGTGTTGTTTCCTCTTTAGATTAAGACCTAAGCTTACTTTTCAGAATGCAAAAATCAACTAAATTTTAAAATAGATGTCATGTTTGCACTTGACATCTAAAGGGACTTGTGCTTATATGCTGGTAACAAGTGTGTTTTTATTTACAGAGTAAACCTACAGCAAGATAAAGCAGCCAACCGACACAACAATAATCGAATAAAAATGCAATAGCTTGAACAAATAAAAAAATAAAACGAACTGAAATCGACGCAGCTTAAAAACAAAGGCACACAAAGAAATTATACACAAAGTGAACAGTGCATGTAGGAAAAAAAAGTATTGATTGAAATACTCAATAATTAAAAAGCGTTAAAAGAACACAACATGGGATGTGGACACAGTAAACTCAACTTTTACTCCCGCCGAAGCAAACGTAAAGGCAGTTCCAAGAAATCAGGTAAGACATCATGTCCTAATGCACTTTTTACTAAATTAATATAATTTATCTACTTGATACTAATATTAACTAAATAAATAGATACGTTTACATGCAATTATTTTGATTAAGCTTTCTCATATCTAGTACCCTTTTGATAGGGTAAACAATTCATTGTTCACCAAACATTGGCACCAGTTATCGTCATTGATATTTAAGTTCAGAAAGCGTGCATATAATCGGATTGTTTACCCTTTATATCGGTTGAATTAAGTTTGCACCATGCTATTCAGCAATTTGTCACAGTAGAGACTACAACTAGTCACAATACCCGCTACACCTAGATACTTCTAGATAATAGCCATTATATCCATGATCTGGGTCCAATCAAAGGCACAAATCACCATACACGGATTACCAATTTTACCATTGCAGATCCAAAATTAAACGTGCAACTACTTTATTAACACTTAACGTTTGTAACTTACATTAAGCGTCAATAGATTTATACACCTCTCGCTCGCACTTGTAAAGAAATAGCGATAGGTTTGACTCCAGTGATAGCTGAAGCAAGCAAACATAGCTGAATCGAGTGTAGTTAACAAAATAAAATATATTTACGTAACCATTTGGATGAGCATCGGTTTCCATTTCTGCACAAATGCTTAGCCCATTTATGAATGAATCCATTCATAAAATGGGCCATTCAATTGTGCAGCTCATTGTACATGTCAACCGCCCTGATTTCGGTGGTCAAGTTATTCTAATCTTTGGAATTTCTTAACCACGGAAGGTCATGGTGCTTAACATATTGGTAAAAAAGCCTTTTTATATATTAAAATACATGTGAAACGGCTTCGTACAAGGCGAATAACACTCGGCGAATTTCGGTGGCGGCCAATCGAACACGACGACGATCGGCGCTCTTGATGATGGATCACGAACTGACTCTAAAATTTTATACTTTTACGACGTGACTAAATACGTCTCATTTGTATTTTAATATGCGTTACAAAGGCGGGAACTTTCTACGTCTTTTAACATATTAATTGATAATTATCACTTTTCCCAAGTCAATGTTTATCCTAAAATTCTTACGCAAGTATCTGCTTAGGCTTACAGTTTTTTACTTTAGCTAATGATTCTCTATATTTATTGTCTTATATTGAGTAGTTAGTAAGTATTAAACGCTTTTATACTAAATATCACATTTTGTACATATTATTAAAAATTACTTAGTTAGTCTGTAGTCTTATTGTACCGCAATTTTATCGTACAGGGTAGCCCATATTTAGATCGGTCTGTATGGGAAAATATGAAAGTATAAGATATATGAAGAACTGTTCTTTTAGGAACCATGTCATCGATTTTAATAACAAGAAAAACTGCATTCATACTTTAAAAAAACCTGTACTCAGCTCGGGAATCGAACTCGGACGTTTTGAAAATAACACTTACATTATTTTCTACTTAGATATCAATTGTGTAGGACTTAAATAGTAAATGAAAGCTTGTAATAATGGGTGTCTCTGACCACGGGGTTTTAAATCCAAGGTTTAGTTATGCTCTCCAAATTGAGCATCTATTTAAAACGTCTCCAACTATTTAAAACGTCTCCAGTCTTGATTTGTTTTTTAGGGTTCCGTAGTCAACTAGGAACCCTTATAGTTTCGCCATGTCCGTCTGTCCGTCCGTCCGTCCGTCCGCGGCTTAGCTCCGTGATCATTAGTACTAGGAAGCTGAAATTTGGTATGAGTATGTGTATGTACAACGCCCACAGAACGGTAAAATAAAATTAAAAAAAAATTTTTTTTTCGGGTACCTCTTTAACACCTAAAGTGGGGGTGAATTTATTTTTTCTTTTCAAAACTGATGTGTGGGGTGTCGTTGAATAGGTCTTGTAAAAATAATAGGGGTCTTTTAACATTATTTTTTGATAAAGTCAGCAGTTTAGTAAATATTCGCTCCAGAAACAAAAAAAATAGTGTCCCCCCCCCCTCTAACTTTTCAACCACGGGTCAAAAAAATTCGGGAAAATTCATGTTAATGAGGCCTTATAAGTACTTTCAACGAAAACTATATTGAACAAAATCGGTCGAGCCGTTTTTGAGTTATCGCCAAATTTCATATTTTTTCTTTCAAAGGACGTTAGTTGACTACCGGAAGGTAATAAGTGATTACAGTTTCTAGGGCGTTTACGACCTTTTTATAGAGCTTAAAATCTTTCTTAACGTAAACCTCGGGCTTAAAACAGCAGTTTATTGTGAAGGATGAGCAACTACGGAACCCTACACTGAGCGTGGCCCGACATGCTCTTGGCCGGTTTTTTTTTTTCAATGTAATGCAATAATATTAGCAATGAATGCTAAATTGATTGATATTAAATGTTAAGCTTCCAATGTCAAATGAATAATCGCGATTTAAATACACTGACTTAACGATTAAGCTTTGATGTCTAATAAATTATTTAAAATATTTTTTTACTGTCGCACATCAAAATTAGATATTATCAGTTAAGTGAGTAATCGAACTTAACATCTAAAGCCTCATAGTCAGAGGCAGGCTGAATATGAGTATGGCCCAACAGGGGGTTCTACATCCCACACCATATTGCGGATTAGTGGTACTAATTTATTGTACTGTAAACGACAAACTTTTGATAACTGACGTTGAAAGTTGGTGAATGTCACTGATGTAAATGAGGAAACCGGACTAAATATTCCGCCAATATCAAGTAATTTTTGCATAAAGACAAAACTATCCACAGTGATGAGTGAAAGTCAAGTTTTTTCAATAGGATTCAGTATTAATTTCGCGAGAAAATCGAAAGATTGAGCAGTATTCCGGCAAGCAATGTTTTGAATTTGGTTAATGACAAATCCTTGACTGACGTGTAATAATGCAAATATATTCCCTGGGCCGGACGCACGCTTGCTAGGCTATAATTACTGTAGATGTCATAAACGCCAGAAAACCAATTATGTAAGTAATCAGTAATCATGATTACCCCGATCTGATTTCGCTGTAATCATGGAAATCAGACCTGGCCAATCTTGCGTCATTAGGAATGTGTAGGTATCCAGTATATCCATTTACTTGGTCAATTACGTAGTTTCAACGGATGGTATCGAATGGCTACGTTATTAACGACTTCAAAAAAAGGTGGTTCGACTGTATGCTTTTTTTCTGTACGTCCATCAATTTTTAAATCCGCCAATTGTTGACCAATTTCTTATTTATTTAAAAGAGTATACTCCTGCGGTGGTCTCATTGTCTCCAAGTGAGGACCTCATGATGGGATCCCAAGGAAATCAAGGGCAAAGGGCAACCCCTAAATGTAATAGGTACTTACCAAATAACTATCTTTTTTATATATTTCCTATAGTTATCGTATGGTATTCATCATCCCATGATGTTGAGATGATGATGGAAGGTATATAACTACTTAAAGGTTAGCAGTTAGAGGATAAGTAATTCTCTAAATATTATAGGTACGTTGAGACCGTTCATCGTGTTCTTTTTAACAGACTCAAAATGCCCACCTACGCAAAATTCGTCAGGTGAATGATCCTAGATCTCAACATCCATAGTGATTAAAAATCTGTCCCTTGGAAATAAGAAACTTAAACAGTTTTTCTTCAATCATGTCCACGTGAAAACACGATTGCTAATAACTTTCTCGATACTTTTATCTCTCAAACGCAACCTTTTTTTTAGATATTTTCGGTTGGATCTTCGAAACCCTTCCGTTTTTAACAATGTTATTAGCTTAATAGATGCACAATTATAAGTTCTCAAAAACTGTAAAACTAATTACAGTACGTCGTAATACGTCGAGGGACCGCTAAGTAAATGAAATGCAATGTACCGAAAATCGTAAAGTGGGAAGCCCAAATGCATACATGCAATTTTGCGTTGAAAAATATATTTCATTTCATTTAGGTACTTAGCGGTCCCCCGAACGCAACGAAGCTTGGATTCTGTTTCTACTGTTCATTGTATAGGCACATTTCGTAGATTTTATTTCTTTCTTTTTATTGGTTGTCATGTCGGGGTTTTTAATTTTTTTTTTTTAAACGTATTCGCTGAGAAGGCCTACCCAAACTCCGCATCGCGCATGCTGCTGAAGTCTAAGTAAGTACCTACGTAAGTTTATTTGAACTTCACCTCAACTTCTTTATCCAACAAATAAGTCATTTTGTGAGAAGCTTTTAAAGCCGACTGAACTTTTCTTTGAATATCCATCAATTGCTTACTGAGACGGTTCTAAAACTCTGTAGGATTGTTTGACCTCTTTCAGATTTTCTAGTGCCACCTTCTGCCTCCCTCATCAGACCAGCTCCATAGTACCATATTATTGTATAAGTTAAGTAGGTACGCAAAATTAGAGGTCAGTCGTTTGAAGATATCTGTTTCAAAATGAGTTGCAAGATTCCACCCGAACAAACATACATAGTTACATACATTGCAAGTTAAATAAAAAACTTGTAAAAGGCGTATTCCAGGCGTATACCAAATAGTAATAATAATAATTGAAGGCTTAGGCTTCATGAGTATCTTTTTAAATAGATACAGAAATGAATAGTTTGACTTCAAAGGGAGATTAAAGTGAATCCGTACAAAAACGGTTTATTATTGGTTTTTTAGTTTACTTTTGTCTTTTTGATGTGCATTTGAATCGTTTTCACCGTACAGGCGATTAAAACGCGCAGTACAGTCACTGCAAACTCATGGTAAGGGTACTGAAATTGACTACGTCCACTAACGTCGCTTAACACGTTCACGATCGCAGGACCAGTATGTTGGACAGTTTGCTGTGGAAGAGACAAAACGCATACAAAAAAGTTGAAGCCAAAAACGGGACATAGAATTAGCCTATATATAAAACCTATGTGTAATGTCCGGCTATAGACAGAGTGACAGTTTTGCGAAGACAACAATCGCCGTCTACAGACGTGGTTATTTACGTGTCTTGACGTACTGTCCGTGAAAGTCTTAAAATCATGTTCTAGATGCACACCTTAATCTTCATTGAATCTCACTTTTTCACGCCACTACACAACGGGGTATTTTTAACTTCAGTATCGTATTGTCTGAGACTTCTGCAACGGATCAGTAGTGGTTTGTTTCACTTCACTTTTCATACAAACTAATCGCTATTTTTATCGTGCGTATCCACACAACAATGAACATGCGTAGATTAGTTATTTTTATAAACTCGTTTGAATGATTGAAAGAGCGAGCGTAGCGTCCGAAGCTTTTCTGTTTCAGCTTGGCCCAAAATTCTTTCGTATGTCCGGATGTTAGGATGTCCGGACGCTTTCCAGCAGTTCTCGCCTTGAGGTCGAATTTACTAACCGATTCTCGTGAAATTTTGTGTAAGTTCGATCAGTGTATAGGTTTTTTTGTTGATCCAGTTATTGGTTCTTTTTTTTTAAATGGTGGAGATGCGGGATTATAAACATAAAAATACTTGTAATGCCGCTTTGTATTCATAATCCTTATTATTTTTCATATAGTATAGTTCCGCCTTGTCCGTCCGTCCGTCTGTAGGTTAACTCAGAGACTATTCATACTTACTAGAGAAACGCAGTCTGGCATGGACTACAATATTAGTCACACTGACGAAGTCATACAATAAAATCTTGGTTTCTAACATTGAACATTTATTAACTAGTGTCCCGATTTATAATATTGGGACATATGCCTGTAATTACACAGATATAAGAGGTACGCAGATGGGCTATATGTCAAAATGTACGTCTGCTGAAGGGCTTTAAAGTGAAATTTGAATTTCCAAAATTGGTCGGTAACATTATATGATTTTCAAAAATTTGCCATAATCTCAAAATTTTTTCGCTGACTTGCATCTAGAATTTTCCAATCACTTTTTTTGAGCTCTCTAGCAAGAAACGGACAAAATATAATCTTGGGATTGAATTAGGCTACCGTTTGAGCCATCTTAAGAGGAGGGTGGACAAAAAATTTAGGCGGTAGCACTTGCGCGCGAGGTCAGAAAACTGTCAAATTTTATCATGTGCTTTCTAAATTAAATTTTCAATGCCTTTGATTTAATAGTCGCGCGTAGTGTGAGATCTGTAGTATTATGTTAGTAGCAGTATTTTTTTTATGTTTTTTACCTCAGAACTCCGTCATTTATGAACCGATTAGGAAAGATATTTTTCTTTGAGAGTTGGCATCTCCGGTCCCATAAAATTAGGGAAGATGTGATGACGAAATCCATGAGTAAACGAAGGAACTCCTTAAAGATTATAAGCACATCTATGACGATTACGGTGTTTTTTATAGTAACTCGTTCCACCTTTTTCCGAAATACCATTTCTTCTGACGACGCGGTTGGCGCAGTTTGTAGTGCAGCTGCCTACTGAACCGGCGGTCCTGGGTTCGAATCCCGGCCAGGACAGATATTTTTGTAATGAACTCGAATGGATGTTATCTATACAAATTATGTATATCTAAATCGTAGATAATATCTAGCATAATTAAAATTAACTTAAGAACCTACTTATAACTAACCTAAACTAGCCTGACCCTACCCAAAGTCGGTCATAGGTATATATATTGTATATCTTCGCTCATTGTACCTACAATAGTTTGGGACTAGGTCGATTTGTGTTAGATTGTCTTTTAATATTTATTTATCTTTTTCACGGTGAAGTGAGTTATTTTTTATTCGGTTGAAAAAGTACACATATATATTACTAGCTTTTGCCCGCGACTTCGTACGCGTAGAACTCGTTAATTGATATTGACAATAAAAAAAAAAAAAACAATTAGACTTTCAACCCTTTCAGGTATTCAATACTCGAATGGAATCTAGTTAGTAGTTTAGTTCTGGGCTATTGGGTGAAAGCCATGGACAAAATGCAAAACATCCTTTTTTTAATATTTTTGGAGTTGCAAGGCTAAGTCCCATTCGATTCAATAAGTTATCCGAGGCTAAGTCCTATTCGATTCCATAAGCTCTCAGAAATGGCTCGAGATGGTGACGGTCCATAATCAACTGACGAAGAAGGTATGGTTCTATTCACCAAAGAATTTTGTCACATTATGAAATTGGGACAAAATAATTATTAGGTAGCTACTATTATTTTTCTAACTTGGTTTTTACAACTTAGTTTATTGAAGGATAGTTCAATAAATTATCCTACTTAAATGATTTAATTAGGTCAGTAAAAACATGTATTTTTTTTTGATTTGGAGACATGAGCAAGCTACATACTGTTCATGAGAAAAACATTTCGTGCCCAAATGTATTCCTGCTACTTGTCATGTTCGCCCCTGTGATTTATTAATAGACATAGAAAATGTTAAAAACTTTTAATGGAAACTGTAGACGTTTAAAATTAAATGGTAAATTATTCGGTATAATTGGAACACGTGGTATAAGTGTGCCTATAAACCGACCATGAAAAAATGCTCGGTCGGTGATAGAGCCAAAAAATTGCACTTTTTCTATTTCCTCTTATAAGTATCATAATAAGGCTATCCTTCTCCATCAAAGCGTGTCAGGCCCTTGACTTAAGCACGTCGATTATGTAGCATAATAATTGATTGACAATTCGGGTCTTGTCGAGTATCCGAGTCTAAGATCCGAAAAATACAAAAACTTTATGCACTAATACTGTACTCGGCGATAAATATTGCACATCGGTCTTTAGCCCTTAATTTGACAAAAGATGACGAAGGTCGCTGGTTCAAGCCTCGTTATGGTAAAATAGAGCAAAATATTCTGGTTCGAAAATAATATATGGAAAAAGATGGTCAAAGAATTTGTTCACCCTGCCATACACGCCAAATTATGGGTTTAAAGAGGCAATAAAGCAATTGGCTGTTTATTTACGACGATTTCCGAACACTGGCGACCTTCCATCAATCATTGCTTAAAATTAAGATGAATGAAATGGGAATGAACGTAAATACTTTCTCGTTTATAATATTATTAGGATTATTTTCAGATGATGTGTGTATCGGAATGTGATACCTACCTGAAGGGCTACTCCGATGTTCGAAATTTTACTTTCGTATAGTGCTATTCCATTCACTCAAATATACCTTGACAGGAGATCGAGAGGGATGGCACTATTCGACAGTCAAATTTTGAACATCGGAGTAGCCCTTCTGCAATCACTGGTTTGACATGTCTTGCCAGATGGGTGTGTGACGTTTGTCAAATCAAATGTGATTGATTCTTTGTAAAATTTTATGTACATATTTGATTCTTGAAATTACGCGATTAATCGAATTTTGCGGATACATGTTACCATATCAGAATTTATTGTTTTTTACAAAGAATAGTTTGGTATGCGTTTGGTGAAGGTCTATCGTAGGTAGATTAGTTTACGTCAAAACGATGACATGTAGGGAGTTGTTGCAACTACAATGATTTGCTCTCCATACAAAGTTTAATCCCGTTTTTCACGGGAACACTACATTTATTCGGAATGAAAAGTATCCTATGTCCTTCCCCGGGACTGAAACTATCTATATACCAAATTTCATCTAAATCAGTTCAGCGGTTTAAGCGTGAAGAGGTAACAGACAGACAGACAGACAGACACACTTTCGCATTTATAATATTAGTATGGATGTATTGTATGTGTACCTATGTAACAACGTTTTAAAATATAAATATAATCCAAGCTATCAATACAATTACAAAGGTGTACTTATCCTTATCTTTAATAACTTCCATTTAATCTTTTTAATAATGAAGATGAGAAAATGACATATATAAAAACTAATACGAAGTGTACAATAATCAGTTCCACCCATAATCAGTTCAAAAATTCACTAAGTATAAGTATCAATACTTACTGTATTTAGTGCGAGAAGTCCCAACAAAAGCTTTCGACAACACGTTACTGTCATTCTACTGTGCTGCATACATCATTTTGCCATAAGACTTACTTACCCCAAGGCGCTGACCTGGGACCTCATAAATAAAAACGCATAATGCAGAACCAAGATGGCTGCGAATAGGGTTGCCAGATGGTACTTATCCTAGAGCTGAATATGACCTCTTTTTAACCGTGTTAAAAAGGAGGTCGTCGCTAGTTCTTCGTTAGATTCATCTGTGAGAGAACCACCAACCACTGCGCCAACGTTAGAGTTTTCACGCTGTCAACTGGCAACCTTAGCGACAACACTTTCTTTTAATGATTGTTGTCGGCGCGCGTATATATCACCCACTTTTAAGACTGCACCGAGCGAAATGTGAAAAAATAGGCAGTTGCCGTTAAGTAGATAACGTCAACACTAATTGTTTAATCCATTTCTTAACCATATATTTAGCATTTCGAAGAATGTGTTAACAACTTCTCCGTGGAAAAATTATAAGATTATTAATATTTTACCCTAGAGAACTAAGTAAAGTTGGACGAAAATTGTAAAATCGTAAGCAGGCGTTAAGTGTTTTTTTATACTTTAACAATGGAAATCTATTTTGATTTTCAGTTCAGAAAAAAGATGAATGTTTACGTTACAATTTGTCCGCATCAAATATTTCAATTATTGTTTGGTATTAAAGGTACAGATTTATCAAAAAGTGCTTTTAATTCTCCATACATTTTTACTATGGCGGCCGCGCGCCGATTTAAATACGCATTCCCCGCGCTCTATGGTTCAGTCGCAAACGCTCGGCGCCCTCTTAATAAGTGTCTCAAAAAAATATAAGGTACCTACTCTAAAACCACTAAAAAATATATATTTTTTATTCAATCGTTAAGTGCCATAGAAATATATTTAAGTTTTACATTTTCAAATTTCGCACGTAATTTGACCATAACGCTGGACGCAGTGGACGTCATAACGTCGGTTGGCTGTGTAAACAAATGAGCTGATACGCTGATCAGTTGACAGTTGATACTGTCACTTTTTAGTTTAGTTTACCCAGCCGTGTGATAGAATTTAAAATAACGTGGCGGTTACTATTGAATTTCATGGTGTTAAAAACAGATAGAAAAAACCGGCCAAGAGCATGTCGGGCCACGCTCAGTGTAGGGTTCCGTAGTTGCCCATGCTTCACAATAGACGGGTTTAAAACCACGGTCTTAAGTCCGAGGTTTAAATTACGAGAAAGATTTCGAGCTCTATAAAAAAGGTCGTAAACGCCAAGTTCTTACGGCACTTACGTCATTTTAAAGTTTTGCTATAACTAAAAAACAGCTTGACCGAATTTATTCAATATAGTTTTCATTGAAAGTACTTATAAGGCCTTATTTTCATGAATTTTTCCATAATTTTTGACTCGTGGTGGATAAGTTAGAAAAGGAGGGGGGACATATTTTTTTTATTTTAGGAGCGAATATTTACAAAACTGCTGACTTTATCAAAAAATAATGTTTGGAGACCCCCATTATTTTTAAAAGACCTATTCAATGACATACCACACACTAGTGTCGGAATGAAAAAAAAATTTAGGTGTTCGGGAGGTACCCGAAAAAAGTTTCTTCTTAGATTTTATTTTACCGTTCTGTCGGCGTGATAAATACACATACTCATACCAAATCTCAACTTTCTAGTACTAATGATCACGGAGCTAAGCCGCGAACGGACGGACAGACGGACATGGCGAAACTATAAGGGTTCCTAGTTGACTACGGAACCCTAAAAAAAACATAGAATTGAATTTGTAAATTTAGTTATTTTACGAACTAAAACTAACATTTTATCGATAAGCAGTTATCGGCTAAGTTATCTCTAATATATTTTTATAGTCGTTCTTATATAGAGTAAATAATCGATGTTTTTTTATAAGACATAACTTGAACCTGTATCTGGGCTGGTTAATCCTTACTACCAGTGGTTGGACTTTGTGTGGGACAGTGTTGGCAAAAAATCAATTCGGATTGACGATTGAGGATTGACCGATCAATTCGAATTGACGATTAACGATTGACGAAACTAATTCTAAATCTACTGCAGGTTGAAGATTGACGATTACTAATCGTTAATTCGAATTGATCGGTCAATCCTCAATCCTCAATCGTCAATTCGGATTGACGATTACTTTTTATGTAATATACCTACCTAATGTTGTTTTTATTTAGGCCTTTTTTCGAAACTGACCAAATGCGTTCAAAAGCGGTATCTGAGTTTACCAAAGATTCCGAAACAAGTTTCCGACGGCAATATGAAGGATGTCCTTTTTGGAACATTTTCGGCACTTTCCTTGAAATTAACCGATAGCGTTCAAAATCGATATCTGAGGTGCCCAAAGGTTTCGAAACTTGTTTCTGAGCGAAATATGAGATGTCCTTTTTTGGGACATTTCTAGAAATTACCCGATTGCGTTTAAAATCGATATCTGAGGTAACCAGAGGTTTCTAAACATCTTTTCAACTGTAATATTGAAAGGTGTCCTGTTTTGGGACATTTTAGTGACATTCTTTGAAAGTGACTGCACTTCAAGATCGATATCTGAGGTCAAAACATGGTTTCAACTTCAACGGCAATATTTAGATTCTACACTTTAGCCGCGTACCTTTACTATCTGCATTAGTTACGCCACCCTGCTGATAACAAGATGCGTTCTAAGAACGTACGAGTGTGAAAGAGATAGCATGATTTTAATCCTTTTATTGCTCTAGTGGTTATTTAAACTTTGTTTCATTTAAGCCAAAAGTACAACAAAACACGTCCAAAAAGGGCCTTTTTACGTCGTAAAAATACGTCAAATGTGTGAAACATTTTGCGGAACGTTTGGGAACCTAAGATATTGATTTTGAACTCAATCGGTTGATTTCAAGAAAAGTCACCAAAATGTCCCAAACCCAAAACAGGGCCCTAAATATTGCGTTGGAAACATGTTTCAGAACCTTTGGGCACCTCAGATATAAATTTTGAACGCAATCGGTTGGTTTCAAGAAATGTTCCAAATGTCCCAAAACAGGGCATCTCGGAATATTACCGCCGGAAACATGATTCGGAACCTTTGGGCACCTCAGATGTCGATTTTGAACGCAATCGGTTGGTTTCAAGAAATGTTCCAAATGTCCCAAAACAGGGCATCTCGGAATATTACCGCCGGAAACATGATTCGGAACCTTTGGGCACCTCAGATGTCGATTTTGAACGCAATCGGTTGGTTTCAAGAAATGTTCCAAATGTCCCAAAACAGGGCATCTCGGAATATTACCGCCGGAAACATGATTCGGAACCTTTGGGCACCTCAGATGTCGATTTTGAACGCAATCGGTTGGTTTCAAGAAATGTTCCAAATGTCCCAAAACAGGGCATCTCGGAATATTACCGCCGGAAACATGATTCGGAACCTTTGGGCACCTCAGATGTCGATTTTGAACGCAATCGGTTGGTTTCAAGAAATGTTCCAAATGTCCCAAAACAGGGCATCTCGGAATATTACCGCCGGAAACATGATTCGGAACCTTTGGGCACCTCAGATGTCGATTTTGAACGCAATCGGTTGGTTTCAAGAAATGTTCCAAATGTCCCAAAACAGGGCATCTCGGAATATTACCGCCGGAAACATGATTCGGAACCTTTGGGCACCTCAGATGTCGATTTTGAACGCAATCGGTTGGTTTCAAGAAATGTTCCAAATGTCCCAAAACAGGGCATCTCGGAATATTACCGCCGGAAACATGATTCGGAACCTTTGGGCACCTCAGATGTCGATTTTGAACGCAATCGGTTGGTTTCAAGAAATGTTCCAAATGTCCCAAAACAGGGCATCTCGGAATATTACCGCCGGAAACATGATTCGGAACCTTTGGGCACCTCAGATGTCGATTTTGAACGCAATCGGTTAACTTTAAGAAATGTCCCATAAATGTCCAAAATAAAAGGAAACTTCGTCTGTATGTCCGGAAACATGTTACGGAACCTTTGGAAATCTCAGATATCGGTTTAAAGTGCCAACGATCAATCAAAACAATGTCCCGAAATGGAAGGGACATCTTTCAATACTGACGTCGGAAACAGTTTTCGGGACCCATGGTCGACATCGATTATTATGATCATCGATATATGAACGTAATCGGCCAATTTCGTTTATTGTTTTTCGGGAGTTGTCCACGTAAAATTGGGTGCCCTCGTGAACAGCGGGCTCTGGGCACGTGTCCAGTGTGCCCAGCGGGAAGGAGGGCACTGGTAATTATATGTTCTCAGTAGAAAGTCCTAGCGACGAGGCTATCGCTGCCCAGCACATGAATATTTGACGCCACGGCAGCTACGCAAGCTCAATACCCCGGGCTTTGTTTCCGACTAATATTATAACAGGTCGATTTAAAACTGTTTCCAACGCCCACACTAAATTGAACAATAAGAGAAAGTACGTGAGACAGACCGTAACATACTTCTGAACCATAACACGGCCTAATAACCATTAAAAAAAATTTTAACAAAAAAAAAGAACTGACTTCAGTAAAACTAAAAAACCAAAAATAACCCGTTCAAGTACAGATTACATTTGACTCACCCTTCGAAGTCGATCCCAAACCACTCAGTTCTTATATTTATAGTTGTATTATAGTTTACGCGAGGTTTGGCACCGACTTCGAAGGGTGAGTCAAATGTAATCTGTACTTGAACGGGTTATTTTTGGTTTTTTTAGTTTTACTGAAGTCGGTTCTTTTTTTTGATAAAAAAATTTTTTTTTGCTGTTTAGTGATTCATATCAAAGTTCTAGTGGCCATCTGTGGTGTTCATCATCAGTTTCCTGACACCAAATCCTATTTACTGAATGTAAATTCTTGACTTTATCAATAAATTACCGAAAGCGCCGTACATGTCCCTATAACATTTGAAGAGTTCCCTCGATTTCTCCAAGATTCCATTATCAGATCCCGACTTAGTGCCAACGGGACCAACTCGGAGTTATACCCTTTCCAATTAAAAAAATAAATAAAAAAATGGTTGCCTGTAAAGTCGGTTTTACGGGCGAAGATTTTACGTGACAACATATGTTTGACAGGTAAGTACGAACAGTTTGTATTTGTATGGGAATATAAAATTATCCTTTTTATTATTTTCCACTCATTTATTCAATATTTTCTCACCGTTTAAACCTTCCCTTGACTTCCACGAATATTTTAAAACTAAAATTAGCCAAATCGGTTCAGCCGTTCTCGAGTTTTAGCGGGACAACCGGCCCTCGTAACGTGAGCGGGCGTTACAATTTTTCATGAGTGACTCCGAGCGCAACCTAATTTAAGACGTTGTCACGTCAAAATCGGTTCACGGTTCTCGGAGATATCGAGTAACATACATACAAAAAAAATTTAGTTCGAATTATTATGTGAGCGGCGACATGTACCTTTGGCAGGTGATTTTGCAGACGGAGCTGCTGTCCGCATTTTCCCTACAGTTAGACAGGTAGACGCATACAATAACAAAATGACCACTGAAAACGCTAAAGCTCACCGCATTTAACGCTGTAGATGAATCTCGCGAGACGGCAACGTATGGTAGGAAGCCACCAGACAACGTTACCCCTAAGGACGTCAATAACTGTGGTGGCTTCTTACCAACCATAAAATTAGGCGTCGAATCACGAGTGATGCTGAGGCGAAACATTTCCGTTTCCGATAGGATATTATATCTTTAGTATAGGTACATAATATTTCACGTATAAAACATTATTGTTAAATATTGAAACATTATATAAATATAACATAGGTGACATAGGTATTATGATTTTAATTTTAAGGAGATGCCTTCTATAATTAACCCTGAAGCATAAATAATGATTGTAAATAAATAAAACATAAGTAATTAGGTACGTGTTAAATTGTAATACTTTCGTCTAAGCACCAGAACTGTTATGTAGATATTGTACTGTTATTGTGTAATAAATATCGATTAAGAAGTCGATTAATAATAAATATCGATTAAGAAGTCGATTAATAAAAAAATAAGTCTTCTGTACTCAGAATGCTTGTCAGGACAATTCCAGTAACACCAAACACGACTCGGTTACGTTGTTTGGTTACCGTGTTCTGTAGGGTCCTTTCCGGTTCCAGCATCAGACCAGTTTTATGGTACCGTATTCAATAGCACCATGTACATTTGTTTCCTCCTAGTAATTTAACTATCCGAATCGGCACATCTAATCGCTACCTTCGAAACACTGGCCGTTTAGAAGTAAAGTTCTAGTGGCCATCCGTGGTGTTCATCATCAGCTTCCTTACACCAAATCCTATTTACTGAATGTAAATTCTTGACTTTATCAATAAATTACGGAAAGCGCCGTACATGTCCCTATAACATTTGAAGAGTTCCCTCGTTTTCTCCAAGATTCCATCATCAGATCCCGACTTAGTGCCAATGGGACCAACTCGGAGTTATACCCTTTCGATTAAAAAAAAAATTGAAAATCGGTTCACGGTTCTCGGAGATATCGAGTAACAAACATACAAAAAAAATAAAAAAATAGTTCGAATTGAGAACCTCCTCCTTTTTTGGAAGTCGGTTAAAAATAACATTCATTTCTTACTGTCTTATTATATGTAACTGTAACTGTGCATTTTTCTATAAATTTCCTGCCTCGCAGAACTACATTGTGGGATGAATTGTCACTTGCGGTATTTCCGGACCGATATGACCTTCAAACCTTCATGAAAAGAGCGTACTTCCACCTGAAAGGTCGGCAACGCACTTGTGACTCCTCTGGTGTTGCAGGTGTCTATGGGCGACGGTAATCGCTTTCCATCAGGCGATCCGTTTGCTCGTTTGCCGCTATGATATATAAAAAAAATATTGATTGATACATTGAATCATCTAGTACCCACAGTACAAGCATTGCTTAGTTTGGGACTAAGTCGATGTGAATCAGATTATCCCTTACTACTCATTATTTATTAAAACAGTGACGCAAAAAATAAAATATCCGCGATTCTTCACCATCTGGCTTTATTGTTAGTATGTATTTATTATGTCGCGCGTCGCAAAACTAAACCATTCCATAACACGAATATAAAGCAACTGAAAACAATATTCTGCGCGACAAAAACATATTTTCTTGATACACACACGAGTAACTTACGACATTATAAATAAACTTAGGTATCCTTTTGTGGGCATTATGCGAACATCTTGTTATTCAATATTCTACTCGTTTTCACTAGAGATTATACAATGAGACCCATGTTGTTTAAACCTTTTGTCTGCGCCCTTCTTGAATAATTGCATTATGATCTTACTCGATACTTACCTATCTTGATATTGACAACATAGGACACAACCCAGTTTTGAGATTAGTGACAACTAGATTCTATGCTGCTAATAAATCACTGAAACAATCTACAGATCTCACACTACGCGAAAATATCACAGGCATTGAAAATGTAATTTAGAAATAAAGCTCGTGATAAAAAAAAAAATTTGTACTGCCCGCCGACAAACTGTAGCTTAATGAAATCCTGTGATTATTGTTTTTTTCCGTTTTTTTGAAATGGAGGCTCAAAAAAGTTTGGCAAATTGTCCACGTCAGCGAAAAAAATGCAATCTTTGTCAAGATTGAAGAAAATCGCGAAATGGTACCAACCGATTTTGAGCATTCAAATGGCACTTTGAAGCCCTCCGGCAAATACACATTTTGACATATGGACCATCAGGAACCACAGGCAAATGTCACAATTTCGTAAATCAGGACACGGGCCAAAACAACATATATTTTATTTTTGTTTTGATGTTGATGTTGATGAGACCACAGCGCGGCGTACACAACTACGTCTAAATTAATATGAAGGAGATCGCGATATACCTGTTGTCTTCTTGTGTATGGGCCGGAGGGATGAAGAGATACAACGTGTGCTTCCGATGGTGTATATTTGAAAAGTGAAATAATTAAATCTTAATTCTATATACATATATGTATCTAAGGCAGATACAATTAGTTTCAGCGCCCTCTATTGGGTTGGCTGGGAACTATATACTTAGGGTCTATAATAATCGATAGCTTATACATATTTACTTCGGTAACTAAGCCATCTACAAAGTTCGGTGAAGGCTTTATAGATGGCGCTATTCTTCTTAACATGCTCCGGGGCAAGGGAGTTATTATGAACAACATCATAAGTGTTCAGTAATTTGTATAATATAATAAGTGAATTTATTGTCATATTTAACCTGCATTATTTAAATTGTTATAATTTCTTAATTATCTATTGAAGCTTGAAAACTAAACTTGCTGAATTTGCTGAATTTGTTTATTTTGTTTATTAGGTATGTTGACGATCACCGTATAGATTCGTGTAAATTGACTACGTGTAATTTATAATGTGTCCCTATATGTGTGAAATAAATAAAATCTAATCTAATCTAATCATTATAATTATACATTATTTTATGTCTGAGTTTTAGAAATGACAATTGACGCTCGACTCGTGCAGTGTACGAAAACTTAACTTAACATATATATTTGCGACGTTGCGGTGTTTCGTGCATTCCTTATGAATGAAATTCGTGGAAGGAGCTGAATAATACTCGTACATGGAATTCGCATCAGTCGCATTAGAACCAGGGTCCTTTAGTCTTGAGCAGCGAATATGACCTCGCGAAGCCGAAGCGGTGTCTCACCGGAACCAAGGGGGATTCACTCCGCGCCGCGTGTCAAGAAATATACCTACAAATTTCGGGTCATAATTCTGACCCGGCCCGCCCATCAGCCGCGCATATTCAGCTAGGGTCGGCACCTTCGAAGCGGAGTCAATGCATCCATTATATTTTTCGCTATAAGACAGAATCCGTCGCACTCAAATAAGTTGTATTGGAATGTATGTAGTGCTGATGTGTCAGGAGCACGACAGCACCCCTGCCAAGTCGAAAAATTATCACCTCGTTTAGGTTACTCAAAAATAAGACCGTACAAGGCGGGAAAACATATTCATATGTTTAAGCTACAAATAAACTATTTTTTCTATGTATGAGCCATTTCGAGTAATAAAATTACTTTATAGGTTTTTATTTATTCTGACGACGACCGATCAAAGGGAAACATTTAATGAGAGTTTAAAGAAGTTAGTGGAAGCTTAACAGTTGCATAAAATGTTTCTGCGTTCATAAAGGTAGAAATATTAACTACGTTCAAGTGCAAGAACATTCTCAGAACATTTTTATGATCGTTTCCACGTTTTGAGTCTATTCAGCAACTTGCACATTTCTGAAACACTAGGAAAAATAGCCGTAGAAAAATGAAATTTTAGTCAATGGATCCATCCACCTTTCATAATACTTTTGAGTTCGTACTCAAAGTTTACCATTAGAATTATATTTATAAGCCAGGGGGGTAATTTGACCAATTTTAGAGAGATGATGGAGATCTCTCCATTTCATCGCCATCCGTCACTTTTGACGTGTCCCTACTTGACAAGTGGCGATATCCCTAAAACATCGAAACTTTGTCAATCCTGTCCCACTTAATTTGCGTTTCCTTTGTATGTGACGCCATAAATAACAGGCGCATACTTTAACTTTACCGTGTAGTGCGTGAAATTAGTCAGTCAATTTCGTTCAAAACAGAAAAAAAATAACTTGTCAAGAATGTCAAGCCACGTCATTCGTTTTTTTTTATTATGCACCAGACTAAAGTAACCTATTCATTGTGTCATAGTTTTGGAGATACTAAATTTTAGAATAAGTATATTTTAAGAAATTAATAATAAAGTAATAAGTAATCGCGAAAAAAAAATTGGTGGACAGACACATGGTCCATTAAAAAGACGTCCGCTGCACAAACTACAATGTGCGTACCAACCGGGGAAGTGAACCGATACCGCGTTGCACCTTGTAACAAACAGAGCTGAACGGGCCATAGAAAATAAAGGACTATGTCTGGTGGCTTTTCTAGACGTGGGAGGAGCGTTAGATCGCACCACGTATCAAGCTATCAGCGAAGCAGCTGCAAGACATGGCATAGAACCGACCATTTGCAAATGGATAGGCAACATGTTAAACGCCACGCTAATAAAGTCGTCTCTGATGGGGGATGAAATAAGCTACGGCTGCAAAGGGGTGTCCACAAGGAGGAGTATTCTCACCTACTCTATGGAGTTTGGTGGTGAACTCTCTAATGGAGGAACTCAACAATAGGACCATTGTTGAGTTCCTCCATTAGAGAGTTCTTTACGGTAGGATACGCAGATGATTTAGCAATTCTCGTTAATGGGAAATTTCCCAGTACGGTCTCAACAATCATGAGTGAAGCCCTGAGGAAAGTGGAGAAATGGTGTAACAATCACCAATTATCCATCAACCCAGGCAAAACAGTGATAATACCATTCACGAGAAAGAGGATACTTAAGGACATGCAGACAAACTGTATGGACAGGTACTCGAAATGTCACGTGAGGTGAAATATCTTGGTGTCATACTAGATAAGGAACTCACTTGGAAAACGCATGTCGATCACACCATTGTAGTCTAGTAAAATATTTTTTTCATCAAAAATGCTGATTGTTTCAGATTTTTTTCTGTATGATCAATATAATGATAAGCATAAAACAGTCCAACTATGAGGTGCTATTACTAAAGCAGATTTGGTATGGGAATTGTAACACTGTTATTTTTATGTGTTGAGTGTCAGATTTTCCACAAGGTTTTAAAACTAATAGTCGGTATAATTAAATAAAAATAATTGTTTTGGGTTCTGAGTTATTAAAATGAAATTAATTTAAACTGAACACTATTAGAAAATTTGAAAAATTGACAATTATGAATAATCCGACTGTCAAGAATGGCCCCTTGGCAATTGAATCAGCGTCGACCCCGGAAGTCCCCAATCAGGACCAGACAGGCGCATCGATCGACGATTTTGTTCGCGAGCACCATTTCCGGCGCTCCCGATTACTATTTAACAACAC
This sequence comes from Apotomis turbidana, assembly GCA_905147355.2. NCBI lineage: Eukaryota > Metazoa > Arthropoda > Insecta > Lepidoptera > Tortricidae > Apotomis > Apotomis turbidana. The sequence goes on along the minus strand of LR990280.1, from coordinate 55,349,671 downwards.
GATTTAACATGTCGACATCGGAAATAGGCCAGTCTTCGTTGCATGTCAGAAATCTCGTAGATGATGGAAGATTGAGAGGACAGTGGCCTCCTAATAACTTTTATTAAAGCAGTAACGTCTCCTAACGTAAACCAAATGTTAACAAAGAAGCGAAAAATTTAGCGGTTCAGGCAGGGTTCGTACCTGCGTCTCCAACGACTTTCCGGGCCAACACGGGCGTCCTTGGTCCATCCGTTTTGGAGCTATGATGCCACGGACAGATACACAAATACACAGATACACATGTTGAACTTATAACACCCTTCTTCTTTCATCGGGAGTTAAAAACGAACATAATACAAACCTAAGTTAATATGTTTTACTTTCGGAACGCTTGTGACGTTAATATAGTTTCAGAATTAAGGCTCTCTATCCGTTCATCAATGCTGATTGTTTTAGACATTTTTCTGTATGATCAAACATGTTCTTAACATATTATCAATGTTACTACTTAGAACAGGGCCATTGAGATTTATTGGTATATTTGAAACATACAATTTTAATTTGTTTCAAAACCTACTCGAAATCTACAACATTAACGCAGAAAACTGGGTATTTTGAACGGTTTCTTCAACTTATTTTCGACCGCACGCGATGAAAGCATGAAATGTTAACTATCTATGTAGAACTCAGGGAGAGGTATTACTCACTTCAAAATGTTGGTTGAAATTATCAATATATTTGTCATAATATGAAAAAAAAAAGTAATAAGGCCTCTTAAGAGTTTATACCAAACAATACGTTGTGCCAATAAATTTTATGCCAGCCAATAGGAACCCCTGATTTACTGGTGCTGTCCGTCTAATAAATACTTTAACTGGGCCCTGTGTAGACGCATACATCGAAAAATCTGGGCGATTAGGTACTTGCCAGACCGATCAAGGTCACCACGAGGGTTGACAGAGGACTTTATAATGGAGTTTTATTTCGATATTTAGGTGTTGCCTACACCAACTACCCACATGTTTTGAAAGACTTTCTAAGAACTTATTGAACCAACAGTCTCCTGTATGACATGTATAGACACTTTTTTAATGGCACTAAAGAAAACTTTTTTGCGTAGGATAAGATTTTATTAACACTTCCACGGATAAGTCTAGAGTTTAGAAATTAGGACCGCCTCCGCCCCTCGCATTTGAGCATTTCCTTTCAACATCCAACTCGCTGTAAAGGTGTGCTATACAGTACCTACTATCTTTTTCTGAACTATTAAAAGTGTTTCAATCGAGCTTCAATCAATATTTCCTTGATGACAGGGTGTGGGCGCATCTAGACACCTACGACCAATTTTAAAGCCTTTTTCTGTAATCAGACTGTGCTACTTATATCACAGTTTATTTTTTCCTGGAAGTATTAATAGAATTTTAATATTTAAATCAATATTTTCTTCATAATTAGATGTGGGTGTAGACGCCTTGTATCACGTCCAATTTTAAAGCCAATTTGTATTTGTTTGTATATGTTGACATGTAAAACTATGTTTTATCAAAATAAATGAATGAATGAATGAATGTATTGAAATCTATTGAAGCATTGCTGGATTCCGATGTCTATCAGAAACTTTTTAGACTTGATATTTTCTCACAGGGTTGAATTTTCTCGTTTATTTATTTAAGTAGGGCATGCAAGTTGCTTTCCCGACAGTCGTGACTTTTTTTTTCATGTTAGATTGCAGTTATATTTGAAAGGTATCGATTCTGACAACTAAAACTCATTAAAACTTCTTTCTCTTCACAACCTCGTATCGAATGAGTAGATTGACAATGAGATACGCGCTTTGTTTTAAGTAGGTATATGTTACTTAGTACCAACAGACGATTTATTATGTTCAATTATCATCCACCTCGACTACAGTTCGTAATTTCTGGAATATTGCATGTAAAGTTCTATTTCAAAAATATGATTTAGATAAACTCGTGTTATGGACACTAGTCGACGATACACATGAATGAGAACATCCATGACATCCCACAAATATTTACCCTGTCAGGATTCGAACCCAGGACTGCCGGCACAGTAGGCAGCTGCACCACGCGCTAACCGCATCCTTCTATAAATAAATATTATTATAGGTAATTATATATATTTATTTATTTATTGTTGATGTCCGTGGTGGATCATTTAGGACTCCAGAGGTTTATTTCACATATTTTTGGTACATATTATATAATAAATATAATAAAAATACAAGTAAATTATTTTCAAACAGTATTACGAAGCATTTGTCTGCAACATTTGTCTCGCTACTAAAAGGACGTAGGCGTCATAGAACACATATGCAATTACGCCCTAACGGGGTGCAGAAGCGTCATCTCCTCGGTGAGTAAGTACCGTTTACTTTGAGAGTGCTTCCGAAACTACATACTTCCAGCGATAGAGAACATCGGGCATTATAGTTCGTAGACACGTTATTAACTGTCTTTTCAGTTTAATGGCACACAGTTGGCCTATGATGGTTGCGTTTATCACGCGATAAATAAATAGATAAATAAAATAAATATCGGACAACCTCACACAAATCAATCTAGTCCCACAGTAAGCTCTAGTAGTAGGCTTGTGTTATGGACACTAGACGACGATAAACATACTTATATAGATAAATACATACTTAAATACAAATAACATCCATGACTCAGTCACAAATATTCGAGCTCATCACACAAATATTTGCCCTTGCCGGGATTCGAACCCAGGACCGCCGGCTCAGTAGGCAGTTGCTTAACCACTGCGCCAGCCGCGTCGTCAAATAAATAAGTGATAAAGCATCCGTCACGTTTTTACAAAAATCGTGTGTAAGTGACAGATGCTTTATCATATATTTATGACGTGATAAACGCAATCATCATAGGCCGGCCTGTACTAAATCGCCACAGAAGGCTCTCTCTTATGATCCGCACAAAAGACGCGCGATTAGTGAACCAATATTGTATTTTATTGGTAGCATGTGTGTAATGTGACGCTATTGGATGTGGGGCGTAGCGATGTGACAGCTTGCGCATCGGTATAGTCATAAACAGTACTGGTGTGCGGTTGTGTACCTCATTATCGTCCTTCATAAAAGAGAATCGTGTTCCATTGATAAGGTGTCATTTTGGTACCTAGATTATAAACTCTAAAGCCTTTGCCATGAGTTAAAATTGCAGTCCTCAAACTGGCTTTATATAGGAAAACTCCCGTAGTCTTAGACATATTAAAATGCGTATAAAATGAACAATGAATGTCTGATCGGAGCTCCTGGGTATGAATTGCGAACCGATTCGAAACATGTAATATTCAACGTGGGTAAACCTGTTTCATGTGCATTTTAATAAACCTTTGACCTATTAATGTGGTGGTGTAATGTGGTGATATTCGATTCCAATACCTAAGCCATAGTACTCACCTGGCATATGAATCCAATGAATAAGGGACTTTACCTTACAAACGGTCCGGTAGTTTTGAATTTTTGATATGTTTGATACGTTACTGGAAATAGCCAGAAGCCAGAAGTTTGATACATTACTGGAAATAGCGAATTTTATTTTTTTTTTTAATGTGCGTATCTCCGTAATTGTTTGCCCTTGATGCAAAGTTTAAGATGTAAGTTATAGTTAATTTAATTGTCTACAACATTGTCTAGGCTCTTTTCTAGCTAAAATGCTCCTAAACGAAGGTATAAGCAAAAATCTGCAGAAATTGCCGGTAAACATTCATTCATATAATTTTAGACAACATATCAAAAATTCAAAATTACCGGACCGTTTGTAAAGTCCCCCCTATTACTTCAGTCTATATTCACCGAACTATATCAAGTACACGAATAAGACGGACGTGAATAAGAAACGGGAAATATATTATCACCGTAGCTAGCAATAGTCTAACTCATTAATAAGTCTGTCAGCGCATAAAGTTCAGTGTAAAGGTCTCACTAACAGGCACACTGACACGTTTATTACGATCATGATATGATGAGGAGTAGTGGGCAGACACCTTAACACTAGCTTTCCAAGGGATTGAATAAAATAAAATGAATACACGTGTGTGTCATGTCTCGTGTAATACAGAATGATTAAATTTAAAAACTCGACAAGGGCGAGTGGGACTCGGTCCTAAAAGGCCTTATATTATATGAAAACTACCGTAGTTATCGCCCGAACGAGCGAAGCGACCCCCGTTGCAGCTTGGCCAAAAACTCTTTCGTATGTCCAGATATTTGGATGTCCTGATGTCCGGGTTTCTAAACCGATTGTCATCAAGTTTTGTGAGTAGATTCGGTAATTAACGACGCGGTTGGCGCAGTTTGCAGGCACCTGCCTACTGAGCCGGCGGCGGTCCCGGGTTCGAATCCCCGCCGGGCAAATATTTGTGTAATGAACTCGAATATTTGTTCTTGGGTCATGGATGTTATATACGACGCGACTTGACGACGCGTTTGGCTCGGTTTGTAGACACCTGCCTACTGAGTCGGCAGTCCCGGGTTCGAATCCCGGCCGGGCCAAATATTTGTGCAAATATTTGTTCTTGGGTCATGGATGTTATCTATATATGTATTTATATATTATGTATATCGTCGTCTAGTACCCATAGTACAAGCTTTGCTTAGTTTGGGACTAGGTCGATTTGTGTATGATTGTCCCTTAATATTTATTTATTTATATTTATTTATATATAATATGTATTTATATATTATGTATATAGTCGTCTAGTACCCATAGTACAAGCTTTGCTTAGTTTATGACTAGGTCGATTTGTGTATGATTGTCCCATAATATTTATTTAATATTTATTACTTTAATTACAAATAATATTTTTGGGTTTTCACATTTTCGTCATTTTTCAAAATTGGGGATATATGTTTGGTACAGTTCAGTTTATTATTCATCTCAAATTACAAATTACAATGTTCTTGTAAATATAAATACATTTCAATGTACAATACAATACCTATCTTACGATAGGTAACCTACCTATCGCGGTCGTCATTTTACATAATAATATGTATAGAGTTGGGCGACTGTGCTGTACTGTGAATGTTTGAGATTCTGCGAAGAGATGGATGTTAAACAATAGAAATGATTGTACGTGAGTCATGTTGTTTTAGATGATTAGTTTATTTAGTTCACGAGCACTTTGGTGGCACTCTAAACAGAGTTACTTGTAGCCTAAACAGCCCGTCTATCACAAATTGGCTTATCGATTCTTGTCGCGCGACATAGCATCGCCCGTCACTCTTTCGCAATACTGTGAAGAAAGAGAGAGGTAATATTTCTCGCGCGAAAACGTGTCGCGTGTCGCAGTTGTGTCAGAGATACGGTCTCGGCTACGCGGCGTGTGCTACGCCGTAGCCGATTGCAGCAGCATTCCTGATTTGTAGCGAACACTGCGTGTAGACCTTCGATCTCATAAATACGTTCAGTACTGAAATTAAATGAAATAATGAAATGAAATAATGAACTTTATCCACTTGAGTGCTCGCGTTTTAAAAAAAGGTCCTGTAAAGTGCCCTAGATATACCGCGCGCCAGCGGCGCCGTGACATGTTTTGTTAATAAATCGATTGCGTGGCTTTCACTGAACTTTTTGTTACGATTCTTGTTATGTTGTAAAGCTAAAGAACCGGGCAATTTGTTTATATAAATAATTAAATAGGTCACAATAGTAATATTAATTAAAAAAAAATCTCAAAGTTGACGTACAGTTTCGAATGGGGACTTTTGCCAGATATATATTTTCTTTTAAAAATCTAAATCGATAACATATGTATTTTTAATGTTTAATTAAAACTTTAATAGTTTACGCTTCGATTGGTACCAAATAAAATATATGGTCACGAGGAAATATTTTGCATAAAACCTTTTTCATTTGCAATGTTTAAAATGTCAGTTTCGCAATTCACCGCGAAACCGGGTGGTTTGTTTATGATTTTTTTACGAATAATTTAGGCTGAAGAGGGCAAAAATATTGTTATACGTAGATAAAGACACTATTAATCTTTAAATAACATGTGCCAGTTTTGTCAAACTCGCAGCAATATCTGTCACAAATTATCAATAACAAAAGATAGCCCTACATACCTAGCGTAACGAGTGCCGTTTTTGACGTCCGATTACCGACAATTCCCACCACTTCAAACCACAAATACACAACACAAATACACTCACATGTCACACTTCACAACTAAATACATATCAATGCATATCAGGCCGATAACCAACTCAATACGTACTCTTTTGTTTTCATTACAAAAGTAAACAAACCCACGTGCAGGGCATCACGAATCATACTAGACCAGACCTCGCCAATCGCCATACGGCTCTCGCGCGGCCATTATTTTGTAAAATCGAAGATGGCGGCGGCATAAGGACGGGATACACAGGCGTGCAACGAAATCACAATAAAATTCTTGACACGAATTTCATGCAGTCACATCTTCAACATTGAAATGATATACTTTTCATTGTAACAAATTAATGATAACAGATTCTTATTACTTATAAAATGCTAAATTATAATTAATGAATTATATTTTAATAGGCCGTCGTGATATATAGAACAAAGACTAAGATAGTATTTAAATTAATTGATTTATTTAAATGAGTGACAGTCGCGGAGATCAGAGAATAACATAGATGTTATAGTAGGTACGGGCGGATTTTAGCATACCTACTCGTAAACTACTGTAACCAGAATTAACTGACCGATTTGAATAATTTTGAATAGAGTTTTTTACGTACGAGATTATGTTGTTTAAAAAATATTACTTAACATGAAAAATTTAATATATGTTCAAAATAAGCGTACCTATTAAATTTTATTGTTATACATACATATTATAAATTGTACTATGAGCATCACATTTAACTGACCATTCGTGAAACTTATTGCAACGAGATAAGGTCTACCAATGGTCAGTTAACTGTGATGCTTGTAGTACAATCAATAATTATTTAAAAATAATAGCTAATTTCGATATAATATCCGAGGGCACGGGGCACGGTAGTAATTTTAGCTAATAAGTAGTAGTAATTTAGTTCTTATTTTAAAACGTCTTACTTCACACTACGTACCCTACGAAAAATATGTATATGATATACATCCATGTAATATTGTTATCTTAAGCTAAATTAAATGAAACAAGACTTCTTCGAAAACCATTTATTAACTAAACAGTTTGAAGATCAATACAATAAAGGCTATTTTATTCTATCCTAATCGTATTACAAATTTTTGGAACGCTTGACTAGTAACAATTCATCGTATTCATTCATTCATTTCAGCCTATTGCAGTCCACTGCTGGACGTAAGCCTCCCCCAGGGTTCGCCACATGGCCCGATCTCCCGTTTTCGCCATCCAGTCACCACCCGCCACTTTTTTCAGGTCGTCGGTCCATCTGGCTGGAGGGCGTCCTACACTACGCTTGCCGAGTCGTGGTCTCCACTCGAGAACCCGTCTACTCCACCGATCATCGGTTCTGCGACAGATGTGACCAGCCCACTGCCACTTCAGTCTGCTACACTTCTGAACTACGTCAGTGACCTTGGTTTTTTGTCGGATAATCTCGTTCCGGACTTTGTCCCTTAACGAGATTCCGAGCATACCCCTTTCCATAGCTCGCTGTGTGACGTGTAGTCGGTGGGCTAGTTTCACTGTCAGGTTCCACGTCTCGGCTCCGTATGTCATGACCGGCAGGACGCACTGATTGAATACCTTGGTCTTCAGGCATTGTGGCAAGGGTGACTCGAAGATGTGACGCAGCTTTCCAAATGCTGCCCAGCCAAGCTGCACTCTTCTGGTGATTTCACCTTCAAAGTTGTCTCTACCCAGCTGTAACTTTTGTCCTAGGTGGACGTACTCCTGGACAACTTCAATGGCTACACCTTCGACGGAAACGGGCACAGGGACGATGTGCTCGTTGAACATGACCTTAGTCTTGTCCAAGTTCATCCCTAGCCCAACGCGTCTCGAGGCAGCATTAAGACCGGACAGCATTTCCTGCAGGTCTTGCAGCGATTCTGCCATTATAACTATGTCGTCAGCAAAAAAAAAATTCTCTGTCTGATACCAATTATAACAATCTATCCCCGCTTGAGGTGGTCACGGGTTTAGACTGAGATGCACCGGAAGCTTGGCAGAAATCTCAGGTGGTCGTGGGTATGTTTTAGGTATTGCAAATTTCAGATTCCCAGGAAAAGATTACAGATGTTTCTTAGTAGTAGTTTGGACGCCAGCACATTTTAACCTAATACAAATGGCAAGGTAAGCAAGTAAAACAATCTGCAGTATTTCACTGAAAACTTGAAATATCAAGTTGAAAGAAACAAAAGTACAGTACTTATATTGCAGCTCAATTGGGAAATCACATGAAACAGTCATACATACACTGCTAGAACAGTGCTGCGGGAAGGCGTTCTATCTTACTTAATATTATGTACTTAACTAATATCACAAGGATTTAACACTAACACTGTAGATGGTTTTAAGATTGTGTAGAAGGGCTTTGTAGTTTAATAACAGTAGTAGTTTAAAGTATGAAGAGTAAAGTGTAGAATATGAGTATGTTGACTCAATGCCGCAGACAAGAAAACCCGAATAAAAAGAAGTGAGACAAGGAATAGTATCACCTGGTTAAGAAAGTAGCGTAGTTTCTCAGCCTCGGACTCATCACTTGATAACCGTTGGCTTAGAAACGAAGTGAAGCCCTAGATGTGACAGCCGACACCAGCAGAAGAACATGCACGCAGGTACGTGCAAGAATCCCGTAGGAACGTGTCTGCATGCACTCTCCTGACTGCAGCACCGCGGCTCACACACAGGTACGTGCAAGACTCCGTGAGGACCGTCCCTGCATGTGGACACGCAGCCACTACAGCAGCCTGGCGACTCCGTCTATGACAAAATTCATCGTATTACCGTATGGAATTCTTCAAAACATATCTCCAAGCAGAGAGATACTTTGCACTGCTTGCAAATATATTTGGTGCGGCATTGACGGCACCAAACGCATACCTTGTACCGGGATTCGCCTATGCCGATGAAATGATTCCCGATTAATATCGGACGCAACAAACCACCAGCGAGTGGCATCGGCATTAAAGAAGTGGTGTGTACTTGCAGCGGCCGATCTACATTTCTGGGCAAGAACTTTTCAATCATAGCATCTACTAGCGCTTGCCTAAATGCCCGTTGTGTCACTTTAGGATGCTGCATTTTGAAAATTACGTAACTGTTTAGGACAGTAATGTTTAACAGTCGCCTGAATACTTTTTTGTACCAAGCCATATTTTTGGCTCGTTCCACTTTATGGGCAGATAACTGTTGATCTTTTTTATCTACGCCACCCATAGCCATATTGTAGTCTAGAACGATGTTCGGTTTATATTTATACCGTCCGTATTTTTCTTTTCCACCTATATCACCTTCGTGATACGTGGAAATCATGGACACAATATTAGTGTCTCGCCACATCATAACAAAAATATCGCGACAAAAGGATTGTGCGACCTCTCCAACACGCATTTCGGATTTAGACGTTTGTTTAAATGATTCTGGGACAAACTCCCTGTTGAGGCGGAGTGTTCCAAAACAATCGGTTTGCTGGGCTTTTAAATAACGAGCTAAAAGTGGCGCATTGTAAAAATTATCCATAATAAGGGTATAGCCCTTATTAAGCAATGGTTTGGCCAGATGTTGCACAATCTGTGCTGTGGCATTCATCGGGGCGGGTGGTAAGGAAGATGTAGAAGCTGTCGAAGCAGGAGGCGGCAGACATGCATGTCTGCTCTCGTCAGCAGGTTCGTTTGGAGGTTGTTGCTGTTCGTCCTGGATATCAGTTTGTTCTCCGTTATTGTCATCCGTCACTTGTTGGTCTTCTGTATGCGTGTGTCCTTTGCCTGTGTAGACAAAGAAACTCCACAAATAGCCGGAAGAGGATTCACATAGCTCATAACTCTTTATACCAACTTTAGCTGCTTTTGTTGCTATTTTCTGAGCGAATGAGATCCGTCCGTGCCACTTGAGGAGTGACTCGTCTATGGCTATATCTTGCCGCGGAAGATATAGTGTACTGAATTTTGTATTCAGGTGATTCAGCACCGGCCATATCTTACGGAGCTTGCGTTCGTCAGCCGTCAGTTCCTCCATTGCACTTTCATTGTCAGTAAAATGTAAAAATTTCTTTAACAAAACAAATCTATTGTACGTCATCAAATTTTTGAAGTATTTCAAGGTGAGATATCCGTTTTCTTTCCAATAATCCTTTTCCACTGTAAATGGAGCCATACCTTGGAGTAGGAGTATACCAAGGAAAATAACTATCTCACCACGATCGGTATCTTTCCAAAAACTGGCACGTGAGTGTAATGCATGGGATTGCTTTGCTAAAGTCATTTTTGCATGCTTGTTCGTCTCAGTCACTATGAGGTCCAGTAAATCATCGTCAAAAAATTTAAAAAACAAGTCTAATTCAGTCAAGTTCTCTGTCATTGTAAAAGTCGGTCCTGGAGTGCCACGGAACTCCTCTCGTTTGCCTTTAAATGTTGACGGTTCACTGTTCCATTCAAAAGCCAAATGGTCAACAGGCAGTAAGCTCTGAATCGTTTTGTCTGCTTCTGCATCTTCCCGAGATAACCACTGCTGTGCTACTGGATCTAATTGCTCCTGTACAAAGGCTGCAGCTTCTGAATTGACGTAATTGGGTTCGGAGTCAGGTGGTGGAATGTCATCTTCATCTTCAGTATCACCTTCGATACCATCGATCTCTGCTTGCCAACTGTCAAAAATATCTTCCGCCTCTTTGGTGAAGATATCTAAAAAATATATATAAATTTATACGATTTGCTTGATTTGATTTAAACCAATATATGGCTATATATTCATATATGTATGTATACCTGAACCACGAATTACTTGTCTTCGCTTTTTGGGCGGAAGTGGAGACTGTTCTGATGTTGAAGAGGTGTTGCATGCAGATGACGTGTGCGGAAGGGTTGAGTATCTTCGCTTTTTGGGCGGTAGTGGAGCCTGTTCTGATGTTGAAGTGTGCGGTAGTGTTGATTCTGAAATGTGAATTTAATGTCAAAAATGGATATCAAAACCTTGGAATCTTTGAATAATTCAAACATTAATAATACTTTTTTTCGGCAGCGGCAGTGGCAGTGACAGAGATGTAGTTGATGATGCTGATGTCACAGACGGCAGTTTAGATTCTGAAATGTTTATTTAATTATTTAATGCATGGATAAACAACAGCTTGAACTATGTTAGTAGTAGCTTAAATAGTATTAAAGAGCCAATTTCAGGATCTCACTTATAACAATGTAAATTTTATAAATGTTAATGTTTATCAAAAAATCTAAATTGGAATCTTATAACGTTTTAGAATAAACTGCTAAATCATTGGTTCGAAAATACAAGTATGTTTGGCTAAAACTAAAAACGAAATGAGTCATACTTTTGGTTCCATTGCCTTTTTCTTTTGGCTTCTTTTCAATTAAGCTTTTCAATAACTTCCTTGTCGACGGAGACATCTGGTTTTCTATAAAAAGAGTAAGTTAGTAATTAAAATTAGAATAAAACAATAAAGTACATTACAAAATAAATATAACTAACTTAAATTTTTAGTTTTTTTTTGTAAAAATTTGGTATTTCCACGTAAAAAATAGAATCGATAAAAAGATACTATAAAAATATTTTAACTAACTTAAATCTCCTGTCGTCCAATCCACCCGCAACGGTGAACACCCTGGGACTTCTATACAGCTGTCCAAACTAATTGTGCTAAAAAAATAAACAGGTTTCGTTAAAACGTTGGTAGCTCATCGTTTAAATATAATATTTTAATGTTTTTATAATATATGGCATACCTAGTTGGGGTATCGCAATTAGATTCACGGTCATGGTGGTGAGGGGTTGTTAGAAAATCTATAATATCTGGTGGTTCGTCATTTTGCTGATTTCTGTAAGAAAAAATATATAAAGTGAATATAACACTTTCTTGTTTTAAACTTAATATAATTATTCATTTTAATATGCAAACACTGTATAACCTCGTTGGAGTATCCCAATTTACAGATTCACAGTCACGTTGGTGAGGTGTGGTTGGTAAATCTATATCTGGTTCGTCATTTTCCTGATTTCTGTAATAAAATAATATTTGAAGCGAACTGACTTAATAAAATTTCAAATAAGGTATTATTGTAGCATTGCAACAAAAATAATATCCGTACCTAGTCTGCCAGTGTCTCAATTTTGGGGATGGGGGCGTTGATGGGGTGCCCTCCTGTAATCGACATGCTTGCCGTACTGGAGACAATTTTCTTAAAAAAAAATCCTTATATAACATAAACATATCTATTAAATTAAAAAAAAATACATCGAAATGTGGATCTTACTATACCTTGATTTCTTGCGTGGAGGGGCATCGGGCAGCAAAAAGCGCTCCATTTCTTTTGCCCGCTTCATATCGCTAAATTTATGTTGCATTGCAACAGGTAGGCTTTTTAGAGCCTTTCTTGTCTGCGCCGACGACTTTTTTACATTCGCATACTCCTCATCGTAAGTTCTACTGAGAAATTAATATTATATGAAAACCTGTTACTGTCTCTAATACCAATTTAGAAAACATGTTTAAGTACACAACCTTGTACTGGGTCCGGGGATCGCAATATCGTTTTGGGGATCGTCCAAAGAAGGGAACAGCTCCTTTGGCATAACTTTACGTGCCCCTCTTCCTCGTCCCCCGCTCCCTCGACTCCCTCGTTGTCCACCTCTACCTCCCCTTTCATTTTTAGTTCGTCTGTCAAAATTACGATAATAAAGCATAAAAATTCAATCCAGCCAAAAAATTAATGTGCAATTATTAGTAGACAAACACATTGTCAACTTGCAAAAAATGGTTATAAGTACATGCCACACCAAAAATTCCATAAAAGATAGCTTAAAAATCTAAGGTTAGAAAACAACACACCCTCAGCAGTTCGGAAAGGCACCTTTGCAGCGAGAAATCAGTAAGCAAAACTTTAATTAAAATATATGATCGATATAAAATTTTAAAACAAATAACTATATTAGAGTTCTGTTATGATTCAAAATGTATAATTAATAATCCTATTTTGTTTATTTATCTATGTGCCAAACTAAAAAAAAAAATCTAGATGCCATCCTAGAATAACTCGCTACGCTCGTGATTCAAATTCGGCACTCGCAGCAAAAACAACTTTTCTCTCTTGCTGCACAAATAACTATTCACTCAAAAACATCCTTCGCCGATTAATAAAAAGAAAACTAAAAGTAACCAAAAATATTTAGTAATAGCCTCCACAAATAAAAATAAAAACACTCAAAAATAAGCCAAATTAAACCAATCTGCAACAAAAACCCAGTGTGCACCATGCCTTATGACATAAAACGCGGACCTTGTGCGGATCTGTTAAAATGCTTCGAGCAACTACTGTTGCGTATAGTTGTACTTACAGACGTCACAAGTTTCTTTCACCTAATCCTGTTTAAAACATACATAATTATTCATTTAAAGAGGATTTACGCTAAGGTCAATAAACAAACTAACTTATTCAAATAGCCCAGACAAAAACATGTCGTATAATCGTATAATAATGCACGATTAAAAATCAAACACGCAAAAATTTCATCACTCTACGTACTTTGTTGCAAGAATTTAACACATTATATTTAAATTAGCATTGAAATATATGCTTCATCATATGTAGCAGTTAACAACGATTAATCTGATATACAATACTATTTAAAATATGGAAAATAGAATACTTACGGCATTTTTTTAAACACTAGCTCCCTCACTAACACACCGAACTTTGACAGTCACCAATACTACTTTTTTAATTTTGCAAAATTGTTCCATAGACTGTTGTTTTTATTTTTTTTAATGTTGCCACATCAATCCTCTACCTAAATAAGTCAACAGAAAAGCGCTCTTCACACGATCCACGTAAATATCATTTAAAAACCGTTGGAACTCCAGCTCGCAACTAGTGTTGCGAGAGCACTTTGCGTTTTGACAAATCGCAACCGTAGTTGCGCAGAGCACGTGAGTGGTTATTCTGCAAGCAGGGCACTTTTACATGTCTGAGTCTACCGGCATTTCACAGGAGGATACCACTGTTGAGAAGTAACGCTAAAAGAAACTCAACAGTCAGTCATTTTTAGTACTCGTATAACTACCCAACTACAATCCGGCCGTCTAGCACAACTTCGGTTCGCGACTCTTGTCGCGCGAAATAGCATTGCCCCTCACTCTCTCACGGTACTGTGAAGAAAGAGAGGTGATATCTCTCGCGCGAGTGTGTCGCGTGTGACAGTCGTGCTAGAGGTGCGAGCTCGGCGACGCAGCGTGTGCTACGCCGTAGCCGATAGCTGCTGATGCCTGATCCTGATTTGTAGCGAAAACTCCGCGTAGCACTTCTATCACGTAGATACATACAGTATAACCACCTACTACAATCCAGTTCACGCAACTATGGTCTAGCTACTGCATAAACAATTTTTATGGAGAATTGTAGTTCTACAAAGTATCCGCTAGGGGCGCTGTACTATTCTCCACACAAATCGTTTACGCTGTCGGTAACGAGTACCGTAACTCATGGTAAGGGTACCGAATGAGAATTACCCGTTAATTATGACAACAATTACGGAAAAATCTAAGATGAGTAAGAAAGTAAATCGTAAATCGATCGAATCGATCTTGATAGCACTGAATGAGGTTAATTTTGGGCCATAGCTGGGTCATTGGAGTATACTTGGATAGTTTTAGTGTTCCTTAAAAAGAATTGCGCGTTTGAAAACATTTCAATCAAATAAGTCCTTATTTTCGCCGGCGGTTAAAATTAGTCATAACTCTGAAAAAAAAAGTTACCGAACTAGGCTTTTACGTGCTGGGTCGCCTGAAGAAATAGATAAGTCAGCTTAGATACCTCACACCGATAAAACAGACTATATCGTGTTTCATATTTGTTGAAGTATTTTCAGCACCAGGTGTAGTATTTCCGGTACACAAATGTTGACTTTCATTTTTTATTCAGGCGAGGCAGCCTTTGAGTGGGGTTTGAAAGGGTGAATCCTACATTTAGATTTTTTACGCGTAAGATAATATATGTGTATACATTAATAAAAATATTATTTCTCAAATATGTAACGAAATGTCGTCTCGTGCGTTATATCAGGCTTCGAAGTATCACATTTTGGGCGAAACAACTCGAGAAAACTGTAAAGGAATTTCATGCAAAATTTAAGGCCTAAGCCGGGAAGTATTTCTTTTAAACATGGCGCCTGTGTTCATGGACAGGCTAAACAGCTGACTTATTTTTTTTTGTATGTGCATATGTTTGAGAAATGTACTATACATGCCCAGCTGTGAAAAGGGCTTGCCGGCTTCGTATCTATACCTACTCACCCAGCAAGCTCTTCTTTACCGGCGTCTGCAGTATGGACTATTAATAAAAACAGACTTGAAAAACTTACGTCCGTAAAAAGGAGTTTTTTTGTAAATATTTAAGTACACCACATTAAAATAAATGACGACAATGTGTAAAGCTTAAATGAAATATTGTTTACTTAGGAAATAATGATTCATTATTAACATGTTGGGCCGTTCCTGACAATTTTTACGTGAGTTTATACCGTTTTTAGGGTTCCGTAGCCAAATGGCAAAAAACGGAACCCTTATAGATTCGTCATGACTGTCTGTCCGTCTGTCTGTCCGTCTGTCCCTCCGTATGTCACACCCATTTTTTTCCGAAACTATAAGAGTTAAAATAAGTTAAGTTAGTTAAGTATAAAACTATACTGTTGAAACTTGGTAGGTAGGTGTATTCTGTGAACCGCATTAAGATTTTGATGCAAAAATAAAAAAAAATAATAATAAATATTGGGGGCTCCCCATACTTAGAACTGAAACTCAAAATTTTTTTTCATCAAACACATACGTGTGGGGTATCTATGGATAGATCTTCAAAAATGATATCAAGGTTTCTAAAAT
The DNA here is from genome assembly GCA_905147355.2 of Apotomis turbidana. Lineage (NCBI taxonomy): Eukaryota > Metazoa > Arthropoda > Insecta > Lepidoptera > Tortricidae > Apotomis > Apotomis turbidana. The sequence goes on along the minus strand of LR990280.1, from coordinate 55,333,644 downwards.
ATTTTTTTTCTAAACCGAATAGTTTGCGTGACAGACGCTTCCAAAGTGGAAAAAAGTTGGCCGCCCCCTCTCTAACTTCTAAAATAAGATAATGAAAAATCTAAAAAAAACATATGATGTACATTACTATAAAAACTACCAACGAAAATTGTTTTGAACGAGATCTAGTAAGTAGTTTTTTTTTTTTTTTTGTATAATATAAATCGTAAACCGTTTCATTAAATCAACTCAAATATAAAAATAAACAAAAGGCCTTTAATTTCATAAAGCAATGGTACGGAACCCTTTGTGCGTGAGTCCGACATGCACTTAGCTGGTTTTTTATGATTAGTAAATAATGATTCCTTGAAAATCCACCCAACGTTATCTGTGTGTTTGTCTGAAGGATCGTACATAGCTCGATAGTGTATTCATTCGCCGATTGAATGCGGTTTTTACTAGCGAAAAGCTTTGTCTTTTGAGATTAGAGTCTGCTCTCGGAGTCTGCGCTAGGCGTTCCCGGTATTTTGGCGACATTTAAGAACTTCACTTTTTTTTTTTTTTTTGCCGAGCCCATAAATTGTGTCCCGCTGCTGGGCAAATGCCTCCCCTCTCTTGCGCCACTCGTCTCTATTGGCTGCATGCTCCCTCCACTCGTTACTAAATGCACCCAAATCATCCCGCCTTCTTTCGTTCTGCCTCTGCTTCGGTAACTTTGCGGTTTCAGTTTCGGTGATTTATGCTGGCCCATCGTTCCGGATGCGTGCGGCAGACATGTCTCGCCCAGTCTTGGCACAAGTAAACCATGTCCTGCAAGACTTATTAAGGTGGCTTCGTGTAGTGTTGTTTTGGAGACCCTGCACCTAAATGTGACACGTGAATCTTTTTCGCGCGAGATGTGTCTGTCACTTTCTTTTCAGTATCTATCAAGCAAGACGGGTGATACTATATCGTGTGTCAACGGGTCGTAGGTCGTAGGTAGGTTTATACATTTCGCAGTTTGCGGCCGTGCCTACGCAATACAGTTCCATTCAATAATCAATTAGGCATTCAGCTGGGCAGTTGTCAGCGGTCTAATTTGGATGTTTGGTAATTTTAGTTGCCTTTGTGAATTTCGATTGGATGGATAGACAAAGGTGTCGGGAATTGCGGTGTTATGTTAGGAAAACGGAAGTAATTAGCGAAAATGTTATGAAGGTCACCTAGCAACAGTCATTCCATGTTATCGAATGGAGTAATATAATCTGTCTGTGACTTGTGCCGTTTTAAACGGCCAACTTTAGGATCAGTAAGGGCATCAGTTGATTTGTCCATCAGCAAGATCAGCATATCTTGCCGTGACTACTATGTATTCTCGCGTGATACAGTATCACAGTGAAGTGACTAATACTTTTCCGTGGATTCTAGAAAGTAACATAGCTAGTTCATGCTTTCATTGCGTGCAGCGGAAAATAAGTAAAAAAAAAAAAGTTTTCTGCGTTGCTAAAATAACAGAACTGTCAATTTCGAGTAGTTTTTGGAACAAAAATTATCAATGAAAAATTCAAACTGTAGGTTTCAAATATATACGAATAAATCGCAAGGACCCTGTTGTAAGTAGTAACATTGATAATATGTTAATAAACACGTTTGATCATACACAAATATGTCTAAAACAATCAGCATTTTTGAACGGATAAGGAATCTCAAAAAAAAAGAAACAGAAAATGCGTGACAAAGACTGGCAAGTCACAGTTGTGTTTAGAGATGCTGTTCATAACCTGTAAATCAAGGGTAAATATTGACGGCTGTTATAGCTGATGGTGTTTTGTTTTAAGTCGTTTTTTTTTATGATGGCGACTGACTGTATGAAGAGCGTTCTGATTGATAACGTCTATTGGTGCGCGTGGGTACTGTTTCAAAGGCTCTAGGGCTGCTAATGCCGATAAATTATATTCTTCACTTGTTTACACTGTATTCGCCTTGCTGGATGCGCGGGAGTGTAGTGCGTGTCGCGTGCGACTGTATACTGAATGTCGACCGCTCTGATTGACTGCGTCTGTTCTGTGCGCACAAGCGCGTATTGTTTCAATACTCACGTGAAATGGTCAGGGACGGCCCGACATATTTCTAATTCGTATGGAGATTTTCATCGGGGACCGCTACGCTACCCTTAAGTCTTGCGGTAACTTTGTCACTGGCTATGATTGATAGGGTTTCCTTCCATCCATTTGACGACGCGGTTGGCTCAGATTGTAAGCACTTGTCTACTGCCGGCAGTCCCAATATTTGTGTAATGATCTCGAATATTTGTGCTTGGGTCATTGTTCTATGTATTTACGTATTGTATATTTATCTATATAAATATGTATATCGTCGTCTAGTACCCATAACACAAGCCTTATTGAGCTTAATTTGGGACTAGATTGATTAGTGTGAGGTTGTCTGATCATAATTAAATAAAAAAAACTAATATATTTTTTGTCTGCTGTTGACAGCCCTAACTGCACCCCAGCGCTTTTACGGTGTGGTGAGCCGCACCTATTTCTATTAAACTTTCTTGTTACTTTCGATCAACGACTATGTAAAACAAATTAGCGTATCTATACCTAAAATTAGTTCTATGATTCTACAGTATGTGTCTGCCAGTGGTGTGCCACTCCCCGATTCCCTTGTTACCTGTATGAATCTCATAAAATCGTGAGTGTTTGAAATCAATTATTGCGACAAAATGACAATTGTCACGCATAAACACATTTTTTTTAATTAATAGTGTAAAATAATAATTTTCTTATATTTATGTCGTTACTATCATACGCAAGTATTACGTACGTATGCAAGTATTTTCTTATACCATAAGTCTGACCAGCCTTTAGGCAAGAGTATTTCGATTTCCTTTCCAACTTCTTCCCGTAACTGGATCAAACTGGATCATTAAAATAAGATGCGTAAGTGTTTTACCGGCCCGGATTTCAATATAACGTAATATATTCTTGTATGAGTTTACTTTCCAACTTCAAACGGTTTCGTGGAAGCAAATATTGAGGTGAAACTGAATAAACTTGAATCTCACTGGAAATATACCAAATACAGACACCACGGGCATACTCTGCCATGCTACGGTAAAAGGACGTATCTTATTATGACATCCTTATTAAGATACGACTTTTTACCGTATCACAGCAGTACTGCGATGAATCGTATAACTTACAAGTGCGATTTATATCCGTCTCACTCGCTCTTACGCGACCCACATAAGAACCTCTCAGGTCTTACCCAAACCCGAATCGCAACTGTACGTAGCTTTTGACTACTGGAGGGTTAGGGTTTTAGATAGCTCTCCAAAAGTGAAGCACTTAAGAGGCTTAATTCCTTTTATTATTTTTTTAGATAGCGCTCCAAAAGTGAAGCACTTAAGAGGCTTATTCCTTTTATTTATTTTTTTCATATTAATGACTAATATATTGTAAATTCAACCAACTTTTTAAAGTGAATAGTTTTCCCCGAGTGCTAGAGAGTAACATACAGTAAACGGCGATAAAGTTTGCACATCGATCTTTGGAAAGAGGCAATCGGCTAATTTCGACTTCGTATAGCGATATCTGTGTCGCACACACCATGACGTTTGTTTTGTCAGTCGTGGTTCAAATGCGAGAGAGTGCAGTCGCATATCCAAGTCAATATATATATAGAGCTGCTAAAACTTACACAAAATTTTTGTACTATGGCATCTATAGGGAAAAAAGGTAAGCCGTTACTTTGCCAGTCACGCGAAATTGTTTTATACATATATATTTGAAATGTTTATAAATATTTAGTAACAGAAGCCAACCAATTTAAAAAAACATGAGAATGTTACTGTAAGTAATTACACTTTTTGTCGATCTTTAAACCCACATTTAAGTATCCTAGTAGTATAACATCAGTTGCTAATGCTTAGTCAACCCCTTTTAGGATTTTTTCCTCAACAATAGCAATAACTATATACAATTACATCGAGTTTTACAGCTCTATATATTCCACGTGAAATCAAAACAAAACAACAATAAAGTACTTAGTTCTAAATTCAAATTCTGATGAACGATTAATATAATAATTGATATACATGGAAATTAGCATTCGTTTGTATTCGGAAATGCGATGATTGCCGATGTGCATTCTTTATCGCCGTTTACTGTAGCTATTTTATGCTTTCATTGCGTTGAGTCTAAAATAACCAGTTTTGTCAAAATCGAGTAGTTATTGAAACAAAAATTATCAATGAATTATTCAAACTGTAGGTTTTAAATATACACCAATAAATCTCAAAAGCCCTGTTCTAAGTACTAGCATTGATAATATGTTAAGAAACATGTTTGATGATAGCGAAAAATGTCTAAAACAATCAGCATTTTTGAACGGATATGGCTTAGGAGTCAAATAGCTGTGGCACCAAATGGTGTTTATGCCGTGTGAGAGTCAGAATGACGGGTGTTCCATCACAGAGTCGTACCTAAATAGTATTTTATGCAACCGTTGTATAAGAAGAAGTAACTATATAAATGAGAGAATAAAGTACTGGAGTAGAAAAGTTATTTTATCTATAGTTTATTTTTAAGTCTTAGTTTTTCCTATGCTTGTTTCCTATAATTGTTATTATACAAATAACAAAACAATTATATAATATTAAATAAGATTCTAACCACAAAGTATAACTTTTTGTCGACAACTGCAATTTTCTCTTAAATTAAGAGGCCTTATTCCTTTTAAAATGCTGATTGTTTTAGACATTTTTTTCTATGATCAAACATGTTTCTTAACATATTATTGATGTTACTACCTAGAACGAGGCTATTGGGATTTATTGACATATATTTGAAACCTACAGTTTGAATTTTTCAGTGATAATTTTTGTTTCAAAAACTACTCGAAATTGACAAAATTCACGCATAAAATTAGTTTTTTCCACTTATTTTCGACTGCAGAATTTGGGGAAAAGTATTATTCACTTCAAAAAGTTGGTTGAAATGATCAATATATTTGTCATAATATGAAGTAAAATAATTTTCAAAGGAATAAGGCCTCTTAAGAAGCGCGAGTAATTATTTTGGACAACAAATGAATACTACAAATTTTAGTTCTTTTTTTTTAAATTATCTCGCTAGAAAACAGCTGAATATTCTAAACTAATTATTCCGTGAATTTCAAGTCATTTTCTACGTGTTTTGCCTTTTCGCAGAACTATTTTTGATCGAATTTCTCTTAGAATGATTGATTGATTTTGTCTCGATTAGAATGATTTACTTTGACAACTAACATTGGCAAAATGTTATGAGACACCTTTTTATTTGGTAAAATCAGAGCAATTACTGTAGTAGAATCCGAGCAAATTGGGTACTTGACTGACAGATCTAATCAGCTCTTTTTTATGAACTGTCAAAACGCTTAGACTGTATGAAACTTCAATGAAAATAAAGTGTTGTGCCGTCACTTCGCTATACAGTCAATTTGCCTCTACTACTTGGTTATTTAAACCAAAAAAAAAACAAAACTGATATTGTCGGCATATCTTTGAAATAGCATTTAATGGCAAACGAAGCATAATTTATAGTGACTGTAGGAAAGTACCCAATTGGCTGTTACCGACGGACACACAGAAAACCGAGTGATCCTTTAAGGGTTCCGTTTTTTCACGGACGCACGGAACCCTAAAAAGATGCCTCAAAAGCGTTCGGAAATAGCTGCGGCTCCCAAGATTTCCCGATTCCGTACATGAGTAAGTCGGGTTCGAATCTATAGCTCACTGGCTCAGCAACTGCATAATGAACTCTTGAAGAGACCCAAATTATAAATTTCATGAAGTATACACGATCTAGTTTTGATATAGGTATTGAGTAATTTCTCCTTTAAATCAGCTACTCTTTATGAAATGTCCAAAACGATCCGTTAGTATGAAGCTTCTATGATGATACAGGCATGTGACGTCATAAAAAGCAGTAGTCAAAACACGTCTTCATTTTAGTTATTGTACAATTAAAAATAGTATAATGTGTTAATGTCCAAAGGTTAATGATAGTTTATTTGGTTCCGCGTATTTTTTAATGTGTGTTTAGTGGTTTCAATGCCACAATTTATATTCACTATAGTCAAACAGCGTATTGGAGATATCACAATGCCTGCCCGTCTGCACAAGTAGGGTTGGCGACTCTCTTCGCGCGACATAGCATCGCCCGTCACTCTCTCACAGTACTGCGAAGAAAGAGATAGGTAATCTCTCGCGCGAGAAAGAGTCGCGTGTCTCAGTTATGCTATAGGTGGTTTAATTTGACTAGCAAATGTCTCATTCACCTATTTGTCTCTCAGTTTTAAAGCTCCTTAGTCTTCAGACTACCTAGGGACCAGGTTCCGTCCCCGGGTGGATTACCAAAGCATGCGATAGTTGAAATATCACTTTCTGTCTTCAAAGCCTTCGCTAGGGTTGTCACAACGTATGAAGTTAACTAGCACTTTGTGTTCAACTTTGTGACTGCAATGCGCTTGCACTGCACTGGCTTCGTTAAGCCGGTCCAGGCCTAACTAAATAAATTTATGCTACATTTAAGAATCTAATTTAGGAGACATGATGCTGTAGAGTCACATCAAATGCACACATTAATCCTGAGCCATTAATGCTTGTATGTTTTTAATGTTATTTAAATAACGACATTTCAGTAATAAAAATATGATACACATTACGAAAACTAATAAAAAACAATTACACCACAAAGTAACAATGACGCAATTATTGCCAGTTTAAATAGCCTATATTCCACGTTACTTTTCAGTAACACCTTTCAAGTCTTTCGGACAACCCCAGCAAGAGGCGAGTGCCCCGGACGATTTGATCAAATGCCAAACAAGAAATTGAAATGTTCACATTTTATCGATGCCTGAATTGTCCCGAACCAACTTTCTGTTAATATGTAGATATTTTCACTACTGCCAGTACTGCCCCGTAAAAGTAAAAGTAATACAAAAATAATTTCGAATATTTTTCACTTCGATTTTGTTTAAGCGTTTTGTGCAAACCCTAGCGAGTTAGGGTTTGCTGTTTCCGGATGATTTACATATCTTCGCGGATAGTACAATACCGCGTAAATAACAGCTGTCGATAAAGTTCTCAATTCAATAAAATGCTTAGCATTTGTTTGAATATTGATTCATATCTACACGTGTTACTTACGCGGTATTACTAATCCAGTTAATAAAGGAGTTTGACCTTACAAACGGTCCGGAAGTTTTTAACTTTTGATATGTTGTCTAGGATGGTTAGTTAGAGCTTAAATGCAAAATGCACAATTCCCCCCCTCCCCGCACGCGCTCGCCGCCATATTGAAAAACTCGGCACTTTCTTCATATTTTTGCTCGTAGCTTCCTTTTGGAGCATTTTAGCTAGAAGAATTAAGCTTAAACAATGTTATAGAGAGTTAAATTTACTATATTCTCCATTTTATATTTTGTTTCTAGGACAGATAGTTACGGAGATATGCACATTTAAAAAAACCTAAAAATCGCAATTTGCAACTTAAAAACAAACTTTTGGATTATATCTTCGTTTGGGAGCATATTAGCTAAAACAGAGCTTGGGCAATGTTGTAGAGAATTAAATTTACTATAATTTACATTTAAAATTTTGTTTCTAGGACAGATAATTACGGAAATCTCTCAAGGCCGTTTTAAAGAATGCCGATGCTTTAAAACGGCCTTATGAGCACATACCGAAGATAATATGCGTTTAGTAAACTTAGGAATGTTCTCGAAATGTACTTAACACGAATTCAATATGTAATTTAACCTTGAATTACTAAATTTTACCTAAAACTTTTCCCGGATGGATTCTATGTAATATTTCGTAACTGAATATTTCTTGTCGGGTATGAATAAATTCATACTAAACGAGATATACTTTTATAAATATTGACACAAAGATAAATTATGAAAGAAAAATGCAATGTGATCCACTGTAATGTAAGCAGTAATCAATGTATGCATTCCATTAAAAAAAACGTCGTGATATTACACATACCTACTAGGCAGCCTTGGTAATATGCTACATTCAGTGAATTGGTTTGATTTTTCCGTCATAACCATTTATTATTATTATTATTATTCGTATGGCATGTTATTTCAGATAACAAAAGAAACAATTCATTTAACTATAAGTAATTACAAATCCAATTTCAGTGACATCAGCCACTTTCTAGCCTCGTCGCTCAGGACGATCAGATAACCAATTATCATCGATAATAACTTATTCCGTCTATCCACAAGTTACCATTCGTCAAAATCTAATCCCTGCCTGACACAACATGAGTTTAACTAACCTTAAAAACCTCTTTGTTGCAGCCACTGCCTCCGATAAAGAGGAGTCTGAAGAAGAGGAGGGGAGCCCAGAGCATACTGCAGATGACGTGGAACTGGAGGAACCAGACCCAAGGCAACATGTATTGCCTATAGCCGACCATCAACCCACCTTGTAAGCAATCATCATCATCATCAACACCAAATTCACCATCACCATCATCATCACGATCATTATCATCACCACCATCATCATCATTATTAATCACCATCGTCATCATCACCACCATCGTCATCATCATCATCATCACCACCATCATCGTCATTATCTCAATCATCATCATCATGATCATCATCACCATCGTCATCATCACCACCATCATCATCATCACCACCATCATCATCATCATATCCTGACCGATTACGCCCACGGTGACTGGACACTAGCTGACATCATTTGGCTTAATGAGAGCGCCACTCATAACCTCACAGGTGGCTGACATAGCCAATTTTTGCAACAAATGTGCAACCAAACTCACTACAAGTCAGCACCCCAGCAAAATTATAATTAACTACCACTGGTTGTCGGGTCTTTAGCTTTAGCTAACGCCTTCTCTTTTCCTCGAAGACTTGCACATTTACCGCCACTGTATGGTTCCACTTTGGTCGATCTCATGCCATGCTCTCCCAATGCGATGAGTCAATGTCCCTTTTGTCTCTTTTCGCATATGGCGCTTCAGCGCATTTTTGTACCGCGAAATTGGCAACCCTGTTTTCGGTTGCCCTCCTGCACTAGGGAACTACTGGCAACTTATTAGTTACTCGTACTAAAGAATCGACCACGGATACAAAACTGTGACGGTGTAAACGCAGTCAAATGTATGAAAAATAATTGACGCGCGCGCGACGTTTGCGTTACGTCACCGTTTTTGAGCAGTCGGTGCGTGGTCGATCCTTCACTTCACTTTTGAGTTTACAACTCAAAATAATCGCCTCCAAACACATTTGCTTCCTTCATACTCACGCCTTTGTTGAACAGTAGAGATCGCTTAACCCTTTGAACTAAAGTGGTCGGGTGCTTTCCTGCCTACCACCCCAACGACCACTAAAGCGGTAATGGCGGACGCTGTCAAAGCAATTTTCCTGCTGAAGATGAAGTGTCGTTATTAATATTTGCAAACACATCTAAATCAACTAATTAAGTAGTGGGGCCCGTCATTTCACCTTAGACGATTTCTACTAAACAGATTAAAGCCTGACCAGAAATATATGAGGATGCGCCATATTGCGGAATTACACTGGAACTAATTTCTTACACTGGCAATGATTTTATGATGGTTGCCAACAATGTCAATGTCATTCGTGCTGGTTTCTTTAAAAGATTAATATTTAAAAATACCCAAAGAAAATGCCGAAAACCATTCACAGGCGTGAACGTGATATTATAAATAAAGTGTACACGTGTCTACTACACAAAAAACAGTAGCCAAAAGAGTGCATTCCGTTAAAATAATATTACGAGGTTACCGTAGGAACTGACAGGTATTTAAACTGATGTAATTATAGTGTGTTGCGATTGGTTGCAAAATTGTTGCCATATAAATCTTGTGAATTGCGCCCTCTTGACAATCCTCATATATTTCTGGTCAGGCTTTATCTCAATTATCGATTTTCTTGTGAAATTGGAAATGTTTTTTTCTAGTTTGAGCCATACGACGTTCGTTAAGTTCTTGAACGATTGATTAAACTTTTAGTACATTGCGCCTAGCTAACTAAAGATTACATTAAATCTAGATATAGAGATGACTGAAGCCATAATACTGACTTTATAGCCATAAAGTCGCCCTCGAATTCTAACGGTGCTCCTCACCGCGAGCATTAGCCTGTTATAATGCTAATGCTGGTGGTGAAGCAGCACCTCCATCACTTCCACTACACTACTTAATCATAATTTTTTTTGTTGCAGCGAGGTATCTGCTAGTCAAGAAAATTTCTTCAAAATGCTGGATGAAAAAGTTGAACAGGTAAACTTATGCATTTAAACCAATATTCACGATTCATTTGTTATGGTTTCCACATACAAAACCTTTTCACAGAAGACCCTGTCGTAATTGCATTTTTCTTTCTCAGGGCAAGGATTATGACTCGACAAGCGAGACCGAAATCCAAGTGGAACGAGAACGACGACTCAAGCTCATAGATCACTGGCGCGCTCACTCCCAGTCGTTGCAGGCCTCGCTCTCTCGTTCTTATCCATCTACTTCGGCAGCCAAGCGCGGCCTGACACGATCCGTGTCTAAAATCTCGGAGCTACAGTGCGCCCCTTGCACCAGAAAAAAATGCTACAGACAGGAGTCCCCGCCTACGAGGCGCTCCCACAGCGCGCAGGCGGCACCCGACCCTCGCCCATGCACCAGTGACTGGGAGACTTGCACCAAATCACCCGTAAAACGCACCCAAAGCGCGGGCCCTGCCTGGCGTAACAGCACCAAAGTAGCTCCAATGCCAAAAATAGACAAAAGTAGCGAAGGGATCGCTGGCTGCAGCAAAGATTCCCAAATAACATTCAATCCGACATTCCTAGCAAACAGCCCGGCTCACTCGGCTAAGAACCAGCCATACGTAGCACAAATAGTCGCGCACCCGCTGTCGCAGCAGGTGACCCCGGCGTCGCCGTCACACATCGCTCCCCCAAAAGAATATCAAGACCCGGCAGATATCACTTTCGACAAGAAGATGCCTGTCACTCAAGTGGACGCCAAGTCGCAAATATATATCATAAACGGAAGTAATGCGACTATGGGCACGTCTCCCGATATCGTGCAACAGCGGCAGCAGACGGCCATACACCTGCAGCAGTACGTGGCCATGAAACAGGCGCAGCAGCAGATGTTCACGTCATACATACAGCGGGCACCCGCGTTCCCGAACGTGGAGCCACCAAACGTGCCTCGCATGCACGAAGGGGAAGAGTTTGCCGCTCAGTACGGATTCAGGCCACAGAGCGCGCCCATCCGGCCCGGGTTCGCCGCCGTTGAAGTGACACACACGCAAGAACAGATGTGGTCTCCACTGCCACCGGTCATGACGACTCCTTGGGTCGGGGGCCAGGTGCCACCTGAGATGCACTACTATCCGCAGTCTCAGTTTGTGCCGATGTTCCGAGCCAATTCCGCCGGGTCCGCCGGGACGCTGACCCGCTACCACAAGAAGGAGGAGAACGAGAAGACTGTGCAGAGCATTAACGTGGTGAGGGGCAAGCCCGTGGGCCAGATCGTGTCCGTGGGCGGCCAGGAGCTAGCCGTGACCAGCACGCTGAGCGATAGCCCTAGCCCCGCATCCGTGTCGACGGACAGCGGCGTGTCCCCCGGGACCTCCGCCCCCAGCTCAAAGAGCTCGTTCAGCACCACGCCGCCCACAACCAGAGCCAACGACACGTTCGACTCCAGGCCAAAGAAAAATAAATCGGGCCCCAATCGCGCCTTAAAAGTTTCTAAAAGTCTAGATGCTTAAATGTGACACTGAAAAGGAAAAGGTTCCATTGTGCAGCTTTCCATAAAGACGCGTGATAGGTTATTGGTAAGCTTTGGACAACTGATAGCACGGTAAGACTTTAGAGAGCTATGGAGCTGATGTTAACATAAAAATACAATTTATACTGCTATCAGCAGTCCGATATACCTAATAATTGTTACAAACGTTTTTATGGTAAGCCTAGCAATGGGACATTTTACTAAATACTGTCATAATTATCTTTACTATACTCTTTGTAACGAGAATGGATGAAAATTTTCAAAAAGCTTAATTGTTATATATTAATATAATATAGCAATTTTCATACCTAGAAAACCCCTAAAAAGATACAGATTTTTCTGTAGTGTAAAAAATATTAAACAGATATCATTGAGGAAAATTTTATGGACGGTAAAAAAGCTTTAGAGTTAAGAGGCCTTATTCCTTTTAAAATATATTTTTTTCATATATTATGATTATGACAAATATATTGATAATTTTAACCAACTTTTTGAATTGAATAATACTTTTCCCCGAGTTCTAGGTAGTAACATAGCTATATCATGCTTTCATTGCGTGCAGTCGAAAATAAGTTTAAAACAAATTTCCCGCGTGAATTTTGTCAATTTCGGGTAGTTTTTAAAACAGAAATTGTCAATGAAAAATCAAACTGTAGGTTTCAAGTCTTCTTTTCTTCTTTGGCTACCCCTCTTCCCAGTTTATCTGGGGTCGAGTCACCTTGTACGTATGCGCCAGAGTGCTCTGTTCTGGCTTGTCTCTATGCTCAGGTTCGCTTGTTGTATCTCTTTTTGCATATTCGCCCACCAGGTGGCAGGCGGTCGTCCTCTTCCTCTCGGTCGGTCGGGGATATTTAGGGCTTTCTTGACGGGGTGGTCATCTTCGCGTCTCAGAATGTGGCCATACCAACGCAGCCGGGTGCTTTTTGTGTTTTCGGCGATGGGTGCTACCTTGAACGATCCTCTGACATACTCGTTTCGCACTTTGTCCAATCGGGTCACTCCTCCTGCCCATCTAAGCATCTTCATCTCAGTGACGTGTAGCTGTTGTTCGTGTACTTTCTTGATGGTCCAGCACTCTGCCCCGTATGTCAGTGCGGGTCTTATCACAGTTTTGTATAGTTTTCCCTTCACGCGTATGGGCATTTTGCGGTCACATAGAGCCCCGGACAGCGATCTCCATTTAAGCCAGGCTGTGTTAATGCGGTGGGTAACTTCCTTCTCAATGTTTGCATCTGGAGAAAGCATCTAACCTAAGTACCTGAAGTGGTCTACCCGGGGCAGTGCAAACTGTAGGTTTCAAGTATATACCAATAAATCCCAATAGCCCTGTTCTAGGTAGTAACATCAATAATATGTTCAGAAACATGTTTAATTATACAAAAAAGTCTAAAACAATCATCAGCAATTTAAATGGAATAAGGCCTCTTAACTCCGTATAACATTGCTAGGTATCCGTTTAAGGCGCGTAGGTATAAGGAAAAACACATTTTTGTTTATTTTAAAGCTACAGAAATATCTGTAACTATTTCTAGAATCAGGGAGGGGTTACATAATCATGAAAAAATTCAAGCTTTTGAAACTTTTTATCCATTCCTCATTATGTAAATTTTATAAATTTACGTAGTATAGTTATAAATTAGATTTACTGTTTAGTACATGTATAGATTCCAGTATATTTAAAAATTGAAATTGCATTTCTGTATCTTAAGTAATGTGTAGCTGGGCTTCTGGTTTTTCTTGATTCATATATAATTAAATTGTATGGGTACACCCCACGGAAAACTAAATGCCTATACATGACACACCAAATCTCCGGGCAAGCCGGGAACATGTAAAATGTGCAAGCCAGTGGGAATCGAGTTGTATAGTTTTACTGTGTTACTCATGTGGCACGGAGATAATCCCATTAGCGGGTACTCCCACACAAAGTCCGACTACTGGTAGTGAGGGCTAACCAGAGGACCACTTCTGGTAGTTATACAAGTATCCGCTAGAGGCGCTGAACAAGTTCTCCATACAAATCCGTTACGCAGTCGCAAGCGAGTACGGTATTTGTAAACTCACGGTAGAGGTACGGTACGTCTAGCATAACTGTGACAAGCGACGCTTTGACGCGCGACAAATACTCCCTGTCACTTTCTTTTCAATACCATGCGAGCAAGACCAGGGATGCTGAGTCGCGCGGCAAGCGAAGTCGCGGCAAGATAAGCTAGCCCTGTTGATACAGTTCAAGTCATGTTCTGAAAAAAGAAATTCGTCGCACAAACCCATGCAATTTGCTTCTTTAGAATCAGTGAAAAACTGTAAGCCCGTCTTTTACAGTCTGACCAAAAATTTAAGAAGTTTAAAATTGGCTAAACTGTAGTGCCGTCCCCGTTTTCTTAGATTGATTAGAAAGGGACGACACTACAGTATTGCCACTTTTTAATTTCTACTCTTTTCGGTCAGACTGTACGCCCTCCGCACACTACGGCTTCTAGTGGCCGCCACAGTGCATCTCTCTTTTTCTCACTTCGAGCGTGGAAAAGAGACACGTGTAGGTACTGTGGCGGCCTCTAGCCTTAGTGTGCGGAGAGCGTAAAGTCAATGTCCCCATCACCCCATTTTTTGATAGTGCCAATATTGTCCCAATAAAAGTCAGCAAATTAAAATGTAACCTATTTTTACTTCGGAGTACTAAAACGATATTTGGCAGATTTTGGTTTATGCCTTTGCATTTATTATAATTGGCAACATTACAAATTTTACAACTCATTTCATCGCAGAACCCAAAGCTATTATTTTTACTCGATTATGCACTAGTTCTGAAAATATTTTATAAATTGGGCAAGTGCGAGTCCGACCCGCGCATGGAGGGTTCCGTACCATAATGTATAACAAGTGTGTTGTATGGGAGCCCTCCTTAAATATTTATTTTATTTTATTTTTAGTATTTGTTGTTATAACGGCAATAGAAATACATCATCTGTCTAGCTATCACCGTTCTTGAGATACAGCCTGGTGACAGACAGACGGACGCGGGACGGACAGCGAAGTCTCAGTATAGTTGAAATAATACAAGCTGGGCTAATCCACTTAAGAACTGAATACCATTGAACAAACCACAACTGGTAAACCGCAAATTAAGATAACGAGCTCGTAGTACAAGCAGATTGTAACCACCTTGGAAGGTTAATATAGATTATCGACTCTATTTCCTTGGACATTAGACTACAAAATGCACTAACAGAATAATGGTGATCATAACTTTTTGGAATTTTACAACCGTCTGACCCTCCTCAAGAACGTATTCTCTTGAAAAAGGACTATGATCTCTCGTCAACAAACATTTTAAACCTATTCAACAAGGAATAAGGCTGAAAATTCAATATCCACGCAATGTAGTTCTAACCTTTTTTTGTAAGTAACTGGTTGGCGCCAGGTTCGCATTTATGAGAACAAAAGCAGATAGGATTGTATTAGACACAATGCTATTGTGAATGCAGGTAAGTGGATTAGCTCAGCTTGTATTACTTCAACTATAATAGGGTCCCGTTTTTACCCTTTGGGGTACGGAACCCTAAAAAGGTGAAAGCAGCGTCGTGTAAGAATCAATACTCAAAATCCTACAAAATTCTTTATTTCTTGTGGAGTGGTACAATTTCCTTACTGTATGATTTACAGCGCTGTGACCAATAACATGTCGCCTACGCTCATTTAGAACGAGGAACTTTTCAAAAGGATTTTTAAATCATAAAATGGGATATTTTCGAGAATGTAAAATGTGGTTATATTCATTTTTTATACTCTATTTGTTTGTAACGGAAAATGCTTGGTTTGAATAAATAAATGTTGTTAATTTACACTACCTGTTTGTAAATCCTTGAAAATGTCAGTTTAGTATTCCGAAGCTAAAGCTAAAGCTAAAGCTATCCACTGGACCGAAACTATGTTTGGACCAATCACATTCCTCAGATTTAAATGCACTTATTTCGGGCATCACAAAGACGCGACTGGTTTATTTTCCTATCCGCTTCAGCAGGACAGTCAGCTTAGAAAATAGACCATAGATACTTCTACCGAAAAACTTCGGCGCCACATCTGTACGTCAGCAAGCCGTCTATATAATAACATTTTCTGAAACATGCCATGAGATGTCTTCATAACGTTTGTTATAACTGGCTTCGAAGTATCACGTTTCGGACGGAACAACTCGAGATGACTGTAAAGGAATTTCATACAAAATTGAAGGTCTAGGCCGGGAAGTAATTTTTTTTAATCATGGCGTCTGCGTTCATGGTTCATGATCAGGTTAAACAGCAGAATTATATTTTTTTTAGTGTTGTTATTTTTTTTTTCATTGCATATGTTTGAGAAAAGCACTATACATGCCTTAGCCGTGAAAAGGGCTTGCCGGCTTCGTATCACTAGACTATAGCTACTCAGCCGGCAAGCCCTTATTTCCCGGCGTCTGCAGTAAGGTACTATTATTTCAAAGACTGTCTTGTATGAAGTTTCAAATATTAAGAATATCTCAAAAAAAAAAATCCGCCTTGTACGGGCATCGCAACGACATCCGCGGAAACCTAAGCCTAGAGTATTTTTTTCTAATTGACAAGTTTTCACATTTTTAAGAGAACAATATGATTACTTTTCTGTACACAATCACTGGGAACATAATCACTGTTTATATATTTTTGTTAAGATTTCTCATTATTTAATTATTAATTTATTAAAATTTACTCATTCTAAAAATGTAGTCACTCAAAAACTATGACACAATGGAAAGGTGTCTAATAAAAAAAACTAGTCTGACCAAAAAGAGTAGAAATTAAAAAGTGGCAATACTGTATGCAATCTAACAAAAAGGGGACGACACTAAAGTATTGCCACTTTTTAATTTCTTCTCTTTTTGGTCAGGCTGTAGTCACGTTGAGCTTGAGATTATTGTCAGTTTAATTTTTATCGCGGACAGGTCGAAGACTCTATGCAGGCATAGTTGTCGTAGATTTAGGTTATTTAATGTATTTTCTTATATTTCTTTACATACAGAAAAATAAAATATTTTTTTAGGATGTACATGACGCAAAACTGTCTCGATCTCTGTATTCATTTCCACCTGTTAGAAATATGAAACTTTGTCAATGGACAGGGTTGCTACCGCTTTCCCCGGACGCCGTTGCGGTTACCGTAGAAGGCGGAAAAAACATTTTACTCCTACCTATAAACGGAATATCGTTTTTTTTTTATCATTCTTATCACATGTAAAACTTACAGCAGTGGCGCCTACGTTTCTAGCTGGTACTTTATATGTGTACTTCAACGTTACTCCACAGAGGCGCCTCCGCCGGCGGGAGCGTCCACCGCGTCAACACACACTTCCCACACCTTACCTACACAAGTAGCACACTGGCTGGATAAGCACTTAATACACATTCGAAGGAAAAACCAAATAAACAACTTGGCTTTTATAAACTACAGGAATCAAGTCGTAAGCAAATAGGATATTGAATGACCGACATTTAAACATTACAAGTGACTTGTCCGTCTTTTTATTTAAGTGGATTGGCCAATTAAGTACGTGACAATCTAGAGGTTCAGGTTTCTAATCAAAGATACCCTATACAGACTATTGAAGAACTGATGGGGTGTTAGAGTACCAAAGTTATTTCACTAGTTTTCTCTAAAAAATAACGAACTTTTAAATGATTTATACCTACTTAAGTATTACTATTATCTATTCTGTGGTATACTCCCAAAGGCGAGTACTATTAGCTCTGAAAGTAGATATTGGCATATAATTTGTTAGCACCGCATGAGTGGCGCTACAACCAGCTTTCACATGGCAATAATGTGCATACGTCATATTTGCATTATTAAACGTCAGTCAATTAGTCAGGATTTGTCATTATCAGAATTCAAAACATTGTTTACCGGAGTGCTGCTCAATCCTTCGTTGTTCTTGCGAAATAAATACTGAATCCTATTGAAAAATCTTGACTTTCATCACTGTGGATAGTTTTGGCTTTATTATGCATAAATTACTTGAAATTTGCGGAATATTTATTCCTGTATCCTCTTTGTTTACATCAGTGACATTCACCGACTTTCAACGTCAGTCACCAAACATGTGTCGTTGCCAGTAAAATAATTTAGTAATACTGAAAATCCGCAATATGGCGCAGGTTGTAAAACCCCTTGTGGGGCTGTAACTATACTCGACGCCACGTAGCTTGGCAATAGCGACCAATGACTCCTCCTACCATGAAACTCAATTTCTAATGACGACACTTTTTTTTGTTCCCCGTAACGACCATTTTTACTTTTATTGCTACACCGTGGTAGCGGGTCCGCTCCCTCCACGCCCAGACACCCAGTTTCATGGTAGGAGGAGTCATTGGTCGCTTATAGGTACTCACCAGCTGTCCCGAGCGCCCGCGCGCCGCAGCACAGCACCCCACACGTGGGCCGAGGTTGCTGCGGCAGTCCTAACACCACAACATATATCACGATAACAGCCGGCAGGCTTATCGATAATTCATACCTGTGCTAACTCGGGCACGTTCTACGGATTTTATATCGATAAAAAAGATGTCGATATATATATATATAAATAGACGTGTTTATTGAAAATTCTCAATTACTATAAAAAGGTTCGATACCATGCCTGATAAAGTGAATATTTTCATCTAGAAAGCAATCTTTAATACCGAATATGGAAATTAATATTCAAAAATAATTTATTTTATAGTATTTTAAAATAAATAAATACATGTTTTGATTTGTTAATTGTTTTTAACATATAGATGTTGACAGTAACATCGATATATTTTTTTGTCGATAGCATATTTTGCTACATCACTTTAGTATCTGTGCCCCGAGTTAGCAAAAGCTCAACGTTGTAAACATATATGTCGTCCGAATAGAGAGTTGGGATTAGATCCCGGGTATAAAAGGCTACGTTAGTAAAAGTAACACACCTAGGCTAACATAAAACTAGAAATACAGTTTAAAATTAATAGACAATTTAGAAAACTATATCAAAAATGTATATTAGTATAATCTAATCAATACAACTATATAATCACAATACCTATGGGTGTGGCGTAAGTATTGCCAATTAAATGTATAACTGTTTCTAGTGTTATGATTTATGATATGGCACCAGTTTGTTGAAGACTGTGCCCATCTAGCACAACTATGCTTTTCGACTCTTGTCGTGCGACATAGCGCTACCCGTCATTCTCTCACATTACTTCACAGAAAGAGACGGGTAAATCTCGCGCGAGAAATAGCATGTGACAGTTCCAGAGGTGCAGTGTCTTATTTTTAACGCGTAGCCTTATATCGCCCTCCCTTAAAACATATATGTGACTCCCCTTTAAATTAAAGAGAATTAAGTCGAAATGAGATGATGTGAAATTGAAATCTAATGCTGCGAAGACTTGTGATGGATTATTTTTGACTTAGTACACTTTACTTTTAAAGGCGCGGGTAAGTGGGCGTTTTCACAAATTGTCATTCGTTTTCTTGTTTATTGGATTCGGAGAATAATACTATTCCGACTCAGTACAGTTACCATGAGTTAACTGTCTGACTGAAAATGACTAACTGTTGAGTTTCTTTCGCCGTTTCTTCTCAACAGTGGTTTCCTATTGTGAAATGCCGGTAGACTCATACATGTAAAAGTGCCTTTGTGGACTACTTGCGGAATAATAGTAGTTTATGCCACTGATACATAATGAGAGGCCTTAAAACACGAGTGTGATTTTATGAAACGAGCGGCAGCGAGTTTCATAATAGGATCACACGAGTGTTTTAAGGCCTAATTATGTACAGTTGTATACACTACTTTATCTACACACATATCATAAGTACTCTAAGATGGTTCAGAAGCCATAAGGAAATGACCGGCACCACTAGAGTGCTACCTGTAAAATATCTAAAAACGACATATACTTTACATTTACATTGAAACAATATTTTGAACTAAAATGTGAATTACAATAAACTTCAAAATTCTACTTTCGTAACAGCAAAGAACCAACAAACAAATGACAACAATAATGGCGGCAATTCGAACCTCCGTCAAGACGAATGTTTTTTTTTTCTAAATCATATACAAACGAATGTATCCATATTCTTATGTCACTCGAGATCAAATGTCGTGCGGTTTTTATAAAAAAAACATACTGAATTGACGTTTTGTATCGATAACAATATTAATATCTATGGATACTAGAATAGAGACCAACTTGTGTTTTGACAGAAGTTCCTAATTAAACTCGTAACCTTACGAAAATCGGTACTGTAATAACATTACAGTACAGATTTTACCTACTACCACAGACAAAAAAATCTCATAGTAAAATTGGTTGTAATAATGCTGGTCATTTCCTACGATTTCTGAACGCATTTTAGAGCCCTAATGATATGTGCGTAGATAAAGTTCATTATTTCATTCAATTCATTTAATCAAAAAAAATACATTAATTTAATAGCGTTAACAATTTGTATGGAGAATAGTACATCGCCCCTAGCGGATACTTTGTAGAACTACGTTATGTATACTAAATCGTTTATACAGTCGCGAGCGAGTAGTCACTATAAGTTATAGTAGCCTTACCATGAATGCTATGAGTTTATAGTATAAACTCATAGCATTCATGGTAAGGCTACTCAGAGTCCTGGGCACAATTGATTCTATTATTGAGAAAAGGTTTAAACTTTTTTCTGATTCCACATAAAGTTCCTTGTTAAGGCCCTATATCCGTTCATAAATGTTCAGTATTAGACTTTATCTATGATCAAATTTGTTTCTTAACATATTATCCTACTTAAGTAGGACAGGGCCATTGCGATTTATTGGTATATATTTGAAACCTACAGTTGATAATTTTTGTTAAAAATAGTATCAGTAGTAAATAGTAGTAGTCATGCCATTGCGACTTGGGCTCCCCTTTTTGCTTACCATCAGGCGAAGTGGAGCCTATGTTGTGCCGTTATAAAAAAAAAAGTATGACAAATAACATTAGAACACTTTTACTACTAAAATCAAAAAGCTTAGGAATTTGAGTCGGAATAATCAAAATTTTCTCCAAATACAAAAAAACATGAAAATGAACTACTATATTGGTGAAAACGCGCAAGTACCTACTTACCTAATCATTTGTTGTGATGTTGTTTAAAATCTAAATGTATAGAAAACTGTAGCACTCGCGTCTATATGCGATACAATGCATTTAAATTATTCAATAAATGGAACTACACAAATTTATGTCGTATTTATTTCTACCATTTCTAAAAGCAGATTTACCGAGCGTATCTACCGCCCCATACCGTGACCACAATATTATTAGGTAATTTGACCATTTCATTGCCTGGTCTATTAGTTAATTTATCTCTAGATATGTTATTTTTAACCCCAGATAAATTTACTCTTAAAGCACCATAAATAGTAGAAAACGCAATGATATTGTTACTTTAATTATACAATGACGTGGAACTGCATTTTAAGCGATGTTTTTCAGAGCCAATAGGCCAAGTCAAGTATATACTAGAGTATCATACATAAAAAATAAAAAAGATCTGCAGGAGTCAGCAAAGCGATGA
The DNA here is from genome assembly GCA_905147355.2 of Apotomis turbidana. NCBI lineage: Eukaryota > Metazoa > Arthropoda > Insecta > Lepidoptera > Tortricidae > Apotomis > Apotomis turbidana. The sequence continues at coordinate 55,312,243 of LR990280.1, read as the reverse complement.
GAATGTGTATGGGCAGCGAAGATGTGAAAGCTTAGGGTTGAAGGCTGTCTGTCTACTTGAGTGGAGCTGTATAAAATGGAACAAGAACATTCTTCAGATTTAAATGCCGTTCTTTAAAGCTTCACAAAGTCGCAGACTGACTGGTTAATAAATTAATTTTCAAATAAATAAACTACACGGGCCGATATTGATAGTTGTAAATTATTATTTTTTTCCGCTACGATGCCACCCTATGGCATGTAGAAGCAACTGGTTGAAAAATTCAATGGCTCTCGCATCAGGTTCGGTGGTCCAATAGGTAGGACGCCCGTGTTGGCCCGGAAAGCCGTGGGAGACGCAGGTTCGAATCCTGCCTGAATCGTCGAACTTTTGAATAAATAAATATCGGACAACATCACACAAATCGATCTAGTCCCAAATTAAGCTCAAGAAGGCTTGTGTTATGGGTACTAGCTAGACGACGATATACGTACTTATATAGATAAATATATACTTAAATAATACATATAGAACAACCATGACCCAAGCACAAATATTCGATACTGTTTGCCCTGGCCGGGATTGGAACCCGGGACCGCCGGCTCAGTAGGCAGGTGTTTACAAACCGAGCCAAACGCGTCGCCAAAACGTCGTTTTCGCTTCATTCTAAACGTCGTTTTCGCTTCATTGTAAACACACATTTACCTAACAACGAGCTTGACCAACTATACAGCGTGGGTATTTAAATAATACGGGCATATAATGTATTTAGTTACAGTATCTTATCATAGGAATCGTACAGCATAATTATTTTGTTAAACAGTGTTTTTAATTAGGTGTAATATTTTTTTTAAGTCCAACCAAGCAGCAATGTTGGTACGGTACGTAGCCGTAGTCCAACAAATGAACGCTGACATGGTATGTCATGACGTTTAGGTACGTTATTTAATGTTGATGCAAATACATTGCGTGTTGAATTATTTAGTTTGAAAAAAAAAGGACGGGTTGCACTCCGGGAGTGCCGACAGAAGTGAAAACCTAAACATCAACGTTGTGCATTTTTCAATATTTTTGAATGTTTAGGGAATAATCTCGCACAAATTGTAAGTAAGTAAGTAAACACTTTATTGTACACAAAAACAGTTAAAAATACATCTATAACAAATAACATATAGGTACAAAGGCGAACTTGTAAGTAAGTAAGTAAGTAAACACTTTATTGTACACAAAAACAGTTAAAAAATATATCTATTACAAATAACATGTTACAAACTATCACCACCTACTATTTTCTGTTTATGTTTGTTTTCTCCGCTACCCAAAGGTTGTCTGGAAGAGATCGCTCTTTAGCGATAAGACCGCCTATTGTCTACCATTGTTTAATTTAAGATTTCTCATGTAATATTTTTCTTGTTGGTGTGCAATAAAGTATTGTTGTATTGTATTGTACAAAGGCGAACTTATCCCTATAAGGGATCTCTTCCAGTTAACCTTTGAGCAGAGTGAGTACGAGAAGAAGATAGACAAACTAACACCGTGTACAAAAAGGTATTAAAAAAATAATAAGACTACTAATAATTACATATATAAAATATTAATACATGTTATAATGTGGATGTATCACAATTGATACTCCTAATATCAAGAACCAATGAGTCACGCGCGCATTGCTTTAATGTATTATTGAAAAATAAACGATTTCCCTCGAATATGTCGCACTTCTGCTGCACCTACTCTGTATTAAGTTAAAATTTTCATCAATTTCACTACCCAAAGGTTGTCTGGAAGAGATCGCTTTTCAGCGATAAGACCGCCTGTTGTCTACCGTTATTTATAAATTGTATTTGTCTTGTTTCCTTTTGTAAACTTTTATCGGTGTGCAATAAAGTATTGTTGTATTGTATTGTATGTCGCTAAAATTTGTCGCGCGTATATATAGATTAACGCTATGAAGTATGAAACATATTACAAGTGCTAGCTGTGCCCCGCGGTGCTACCCGCTGACCCTTAATTTCGCAGTGTATCCCAGGAGGAACACATTTTTAGACCATCTTTTTCAATTTTTTTTCGAATCAGAATTTTTTGCTCTATTCTACCTTAACGAGGCTTGAACTAGCGACCTCCGTAATTTTTTGCGAAATAAAGGGTTAAAAAGTAGCCTAGCTATGTGTTAATCCAGGGTGTCAGCTACCTCCATACCGCATTTCATGAAAATTGGTCCAGCCGTTTGAGAGCGAAGAAATAACAAACATACACTCACACACACCCACACACACTCACAAACTTTCGTCTATATAATATTAGTGAGATAATTAAAACCTGTTTTTTCACCGCCTACAACTTATCTGCTTTGCTCAAAGGTTGACTGGTATTGATGCCCAATGGCATTAAGTCCGCCTTGTGTGCGTTTGAACTATCCGATTTTATTCTATCTCACTGACACTTGATTTCTATTTTAATCTGTATTTCTTACTAATGTAAGTTTATGATTACGCTTCACCATCTGTCACTTACAACATTTTGTTGTTCGAAGGCCCCCTTTCTTTGAAACAGACACGGTTGCTAGGTTACCAATTGTTTATACATTATTTAGAAATTAAAATGTCACAATGAATAAAAAGTGGTGATTGTATGGTTTTCTATTTATTGTTAAATAAACCCTTTTATGAATGAATGCCCTCAAAATTTGTAGCCTATGTCCTATTCGGATATATAAGCTACATTACTGCAGAATTTTACGCAAATCTTTTGTGTAGTTTTTGCGAAATAGTGGAACGTAAAGTCACCGTCAATTGAAATTGCAAATGTAGCGACTTTACATACAAACATTCACGTATTCTAATATATTTGTATTACTTACATCTATTATGTGTAGGTACATATGTATATTTTTATAAATTACTCACTTATTTTCTTCCGCTACTTCTTCGTTAATAAATGAACTTTCTTCCATTTCCATCTTTGAATTCTTCGTCCCTTTTTTCCATAATAAATACACTTTCTTCCATTTTCATCTTTGAAGCACTTTATTTATATAGACGAATTTCTCAAGTATACAAACGATTGACACATGAGCAGTCAACACACACGCGCAGGCGCTAAGTATATTACCCCATCTCTATCCGTCAAATCCGTCCTACGAGCTAAGCTTTTCGATCAGCACGTCTATCACAACTTTGACACGCGACTCTTTTTCGCCCGACATATACTATACCTGTCACTTTCCTGTCAATACTGTGTAAAAAAGACAGGCGACGCTAAGTCGCGCGACATACAAAGTCGCGCCATGTTGTACTAGCCCCGGATCTGACGATTGACATTGTCTGACGCGAGTTTAACATTTTTTACCCATCTAAAATAGTGCCAAGTGCCGCTAAAGAAGTTTTCACTTCAAAAAAACTATTTTTCTAAAGAAATCAATGTAAATAGGATCCCTGGGCCCGATACTAATCGTCATTTCAATATATGCCCGTATTTAATACCTACCCACGCTGTATACCTAACATTATGGCACCGCTGCTGTGGTTATGAGTTAGTTCCACTGTGAACGCCCTCTCTAGAGGCGATATGAAAATGGATGGATGCCAACTATATAGCTGCTAAGGAATTAACTTAGAATAAGTGCGCCTAGAACGATAGTTTTCATAAAACATATTTGCGAAGGGTGAAGCCCGTTTTGGTTTTATGTGTGCGTGTCTACGAACCAATCACAGACACGTCTTGCTTGTTATGTTGACGTTGTGACAGATGCGTACATGGATGAACCTGAACCCGTGACAGGCCGTGGCTCACTAAAACTGGCTTCTCTTTCAAGTGCTCACTAGTATTCTACGTAGGCGTATTTATTCTAAGGGAAATAATGGTAATAACGCCACTATTTTTTATGTCCCACTATTTAGTGGGACATAAAAAAAAACAAATTGAAGTGGAGCTGAGCTAGTCTCGTTAGACGCATGCACCCAGACTGGAGGTGGGCTTATATACAAGGCGATCAATCCAAATGAGTCAATATGGAGACGTCCTAAAATAAGAGATAGTTAAATCTGTTTTTATGAACCATGGCGTCGATTTTAGATTATTAAATCTAAGATGCCATTTGTATTAACAAATGGTTTTTTTTTCGCAAAATTCTTTAAGTATTCGCATGTTGCATTATTGTAGTTGATCCTGTGAGGTACGTTTGAGATTATGCAGTTTTTTTAATCCAAAATCGAGGCAATTGTTCCTATCTCTTATAGTTTCTGACTTCTCCATACTGACCCATTTGGATTGATCACCCTCTATAATAAATAAATAATAAATATTAAGGGACAATTTTCGACAAATCGCCCGTCTCAAACTAAGCAATGCTTGCGCTAGGGGTAGTAGACGATGGCAAAAAGCGTAACCGCCAATGGATTCCCTTGGCAGTTAGAGCGTTTACGCTTTTTCCCGTCGATATATTTATATAGGTAACATGACTCATGAACATAAATTCCAGTTCATCACACAAATATTTATCCTTGCCGGGATTCGAACCCAGGACCATCGGTTCAGTAGGCAGTCGTTACAAACTGCACCAACCGCGTCGTATAGCCACCGAGTGGGTGCCGCAAGATAAGCGGGACAAGAATGGAACAACCCCAAGAAACTGAAACGTGTACAAGTAATACAAGTTAGTAACGGCAATGGGACGAGCCGCTCTGCGCGCTGGTACGGGATAACTTAGTTGAAACGTCAACCAGTCCCGCAGAGCGAGCTCGCCTCCTTGCTAGTTCCCGTTGGGAGTCAGGTGCGTGGCTACAGGCACTACCCTCTAAGAATTTAGGAACGCTCCTATCTAATAATACTTTTAGGCTCGCTGTATCGCTGCGCCTGGGAGCTGCATGTGTTGCCCCGCATCGGTGCCGATGCGGCAATAATGTCTCTCCATCCGGTCTCCATGGCCTATCCTGCACGAAGAGCGCTGGGCGCATCTCGCGGCATGCTTGCCTCAACGAAATTTTGCGCCGAGCGCTCGCAAGTGCGGGAATACCGGCCGTCTTAGAACCTTCAGGCCTGGCGAGGGACGACGGAAAGAGGCCGGATGGCATGACCCTCGTCCCCTGGAAGCTGGGACGGCCTTTGGTGTGGAACGCCACGTGCGTGGATACATTAGCGCCGTCCCACCTTCCAGTGACCACCACCAAAGCCGGGGCTGCTGCGGACGTGGCCGAACACCTCAAGCGGCGCAAGTATGCAGCCATCGATAGTGGCTACATGTTTGAGCCGTTTGGGGTGGAAACACTGGGGCCATGGGGACAAAGTTCCCATACCATTTTCCGTGAACTAGCTAAGAGACTAGTCGATGCTACGGGTGACCAAAGGGCTGGTTCATACCTATGCCAAAGAATAGCCCTGGCTATTCAGTGTGGTAATGCGGCCAGCCTCCTGGGCACCCTCCCGGTCGGCACCGATCTGGAGCCCGTTTTTTATTTATAGTTAGGTTTAGTTAAGTTAGTGATTATATTTCTATTGAAGTATCCAAGGCGAAGTTCCTTGTAATTGTCGGGACACAAAAGATGTTTCCCCAAGACATTGCTATGAATCTTGTCGAAGGATCCTTCAAGCAAGCACCAGAGGCTTCAAGAGCATCATAAAATTCGTATTTTATAGGTTGCTATTTTATAGCTTCTGCATGCGACTTCTTCTGCGTATAATTAGTTGATCGCCATAAGTGTGTGCAAAGAACGTTCTCAAAAACATTTCGGGAAACGTTGTCGAGAACGGCACATCTCTAGCCATACTACCTATCTATGTCCTAACCCCGGCACTCGAACTTATATCTACTTAGGTATACGTATAAATCGGTTCAGCGGTTATTTTATTGATTCCTCATACGTTGCCATCCCTTTTTCCACCATAATAAGGGATGATTTCCGGGATAAAAGCTATCCTAAGTCCTTCTCCGGGTCTCAGACTATCTCCCGATTAAGTTCAGTGGTTTAAGGGAGTTGTCACGACATTACGCGACCAGCGTCGCGACGAGCGGTTGAGCGAGAGATCCGAGCGTAACGGCCATACGGGTGACCGAGACACGTATCGCACACCGCACCGCTGTCGCACAAAGTCGTTGCATCTCCGTAAGCGTGTCCTCGTGCTCTGCCCGTCTAGCACAACTATGCTTCGCGACTTAGCGTCATCCGTCACTTTCTCACAGTACTGTACAGAAAGAGAGGTAATATATCTCGCGCGAGAAGGACTCGCGTGTCACAGTTGTGCTAGAGGCGCTGATGTTGCAAGGTGTCTATGGTCGACGGTAACCGCTTTCCACCAGGAGATCCGTTTGCTCGTTTGCCCCTATGACATAAAAAAACAGATAGACACACTTTTGCATTTATAATATTAATATGGATTGTAAACCTACGCTACAATTCGGATCGCATCTGCCCACAGTAGCTTTAACCATAAATTCTTTACCTAGGCGAAGCTTATTAAGGAGTGTCCGTTGAAAGTGGGTAGCTTATGAAATTGAGTTCGATATTTGAAAATGATTATTTCACAGACTTTTAATGCGCAGCATTGATGAAATGTTTGAAAAAAGGAAGAGTCGTAGGATTAGAGGGTGTGCCAGTGATATTTTATGGTTTTTGCTATGCTGAGAATACTGCACCCTATATGAGTTACCTATTTTAGAGTCATGACCGTGATCGAATGTTCTGCATATTTTTGTAAATTAATCCATTTTGAATGAATATACTTAAAGATTTTGTCTCTGACACTAATTACTCCTATTAAATAAGTAATATTTAAATATAAAACACAACATACATAGGTACCCGTCATAACGGACAAACGTTCAGTGATTTTTTATAAGTCGATTGTCGGGCTTTTAGCCGCTTTTTCCCGCTGACAAAATCGAATAATATGAAATATGATTTCCTTTGTGGAACTATGTGCGGTTTTACCCCGTTTCGCCATGATTTTATATGTACCTTGCGGTTTTAGTATATAAAAATACGCAAATAAATTACATTCTAAAGGACAGAAGTTTTTTTTTGTCGCCTACTTTAATCTGTCAATTATAATTTCATTTATAAGTTAAGAGCTTCGCTCTTGTCGGATTATTAATTACAATTATTATTAATTACACAGACAAAATCACAATAACGCATTTTTTAAGCCCGTACCAAAATCCATTACTCTATGGTACCCGCTACAGAACTTTAATATTCATAACTTTCATAAGACATCTCTCTACTCAACGCTCATAATTTCAAAAAGAGAACATCAACATTTTTGATTTAAAAAAACACGCTACTGTTCACTGATTGGTTGAAATTACTTGTCAAAAAATTTAACCAATCACGAGGCACCCGCCATGCCAGTTTTAGTTGAAGGATCAAAAATAAAAATTCATAGTCCATGACGATTAATATAAAAAAATATTGTATGTGTTTTGCTCGTATAAAAAGTATTGTTTGCAATGGTTGCACAATTAGGTCTTAAAATCTCGTACCTTACTTAGGCCACTCGGCAAGCCTCGTGACCTAAACGCGGTACTCGACTTTAAGAACCTTCATTGTGCAACGATTGCATAAAATACTATTATAAGACATGGTGTCTAAGGTTCGATTGCCATGTAAAATTTATAATGCTAGTTCCCGTTTCTGCCACGACTCTTCTCTTTCCGCGCCGACTCCATAATCTTAAAGAAATATAATTTTCACCGTTTCTAATTACCTATTCAATCCCGGCCATATCACGGCCACGGTAGTGCTCCCGCCAAGATGAACAAAAAGAAACGAGGTATAACGACTGAAGATAGACTGTGCTTAAAGGTAGGTAGGTAGGGTTAATTAAAATGCACATTAAAATAAACGGTACAATTAATCACTATATAGTATAAAACAAAGTCGCTTCCTGCTCTGTCTGTCCCTATGTATGCTTAGATCCTTAAAACTACACACCGGATTTTGATGTGTTTTTTTTAAGGCGACTCCGTACGTGGAATGGTGATTTTTAAAGTCCTAAGGCTCGTAATCTAGCCAACGGAAAAATCTGAAAAAAATATATGTTATTTTTGACTATTTCTTCTAAAAAATTATAGTTGGATTTTTTTTAAAGCAATAATTACTATGGAAAACATAATGTTGAAATAGGGTCGTTTTCAATTTTCAATTCCCTAAGGCTTCTAAACTACAAGTGATATTTACATGGCTCTTTCGCAAGAACATTGACAATTCATTGATCTTTAATCGTATTGTTTAAAAGTTAGTAAAATGGAAATTCGGTCTAATAAAGCATCAAAAAAACTGAATTTCCGCGAGCGCGGCCGTGCCCGGGCTGCGAGCTCAGTGTAAATCTAACCGTCGAAGGGGAAGGCTGTGTCACTTGCTCTCGCGATCCATCTAGTTACGGAAAATTGTTATAGTACCGGATCCCGCGGAGGTTCGATCTGTCTTCGTGCGTTTGAAGTGTATTTTAAGAGAGTGTAGTTCGTTTTTTCACACGACTACGCTATGCGACATAACAAAAAGCACTCATTTTCATATAGAAATAAATTCAACTGTTTTTTTCGTATTTAGGTATCTATTAATTTTAAGTACTTATAAAAAAATTGTCATTGCTTAGCATTCCCGAACACATTTGAATACTTAGATATTCTCAGTCATGGGCCCACACCAGACAGGATTCCCAGAAAATAACACTTTTGGTGTGGGTTTTAGGGCCCTTCTCTGTGTAATATTAGAGTACCTTAGGTATTTCGGTTAGTAAAAAAAATCTGATAATACAGATATTTAAGTATGATAACGTCTAATGATCTTTATGAATTCAACCCTAAGAGATATGAATATCGTAATGCAGAACAAGTATTGTTCGTTTGAATACCATTGTAATATTCGGTAAAACGCTAATTTACGAATACGAATATTTATTGTAAGTATTCACATTCGTTGCGTCACTAGTACAGTACATGGCATATGATATAAAAATACATTATCAAAAATTACAATAATTTTCTAGTCCAAGAAGGCAAGTGTCAATTTTGGCATGAGGGCTTATTTATGTACATATAGTCAGAATACATATTTGCATCAATAAATTTCCCACTTCATATTTAAATCTAAATGAGCGTTAGCAATTATTGACATATCCGCCGGGCCTAGCTAGACATACCCAGCATGGCCATAAGTTCTGTTCCAATTGTTAACCGTTTATAAAATAAAAACCTGATTATTATTACATATCGTTTAAAAGCCATATATTAATGATCGGATTACAGTTGAATTAATGAAAAAATATATAACTTTATTTAGACTCATCGTAATGCCCGGACTTGATTTTTGACTAATGCTCAGACTTTTTCTTTCTAAGTTTGCCAGAGGGCAATGAAACGATCTTGGATCAAATTAATCGATCGCGGAAGGAACGCCAAAACCCAAATAGCTTACGTAACCCAGACAACCGCTAAACTAAAGTAGAGCTGACACGTTTGCCGCATGTCAACCGATCTGCAGATCAAGAAATCTACATCCACCCAATAAAATTCGGCGTCACGGTAGATCACGATGAAGATGGTGGGACTACCTGGATGTATTACAAAAGGGTTGGACATTGCTGATCTAAATAAGGACGAGTGGAAAAAAGATAGAGGCCTTTACCCGACAAAGGAACGGCACAGGCTTATATGCATAATAATCTGAAAAAAAAAACTTTTGAGTCATGTATAAGTACATTCAGTTATCGAAAGCTTGTTATTTTATTAAATCTTTTATCTATCCAAATATCATAAACCCTCCATGATGCGTTCAAGAACGGCACATTATGACCACCATAAAAATAGACTGTTTTTTAGCACAAATTTCTTATTTCGATAATATTATTTATTCAAATTTGAACATCTCTGTAAAACAAAGAAATTTGATTTAACCTCTATTCTAATATCAATCGAGATGACGTTTAGTTCGAAATGAATTGTCAATTTTCAATCAAATTTGACAAATGTCACATAGTGTATCGAACGATATGATAGTTAGGGCCGACTCTAGTTTGTCTCTGAATTAAAATAAAAACAATGACAGCTGCTAGAAAACTTCATTACCGCCATTACCGGGTAATATTTGTTATAACGTGCGACTTCTGAATGCATCATATTGGAGGCATTAAAACACTCCTGTGATGTTATTATGAAACTTGGCTCCGGCTCGTTTCATAAACCCACACTCGTGTTCAATACCCTTCATTATGTACAGTCACATTAAGGACTATTTATTGTATTCATATATCACATTACACCGTCAAAATATGTTATTACCTTCTTAAACTTCAAAACCTACCTTTGCACTATAAAATGGTAAACATTTAAAACTAGCCTGGTTATGAATAACATTTTCCATCTTGAAATTTTATTTTTATCGGCTAAATTTCATATATACTAATTAAAAGTGATAAACCTCATTATTTATAGATTTAGGTAATTTTACCGGAAAAATCGGAACCCATAGGATCATTTTGCTGACCGTTCGTCTTTCTGCCCTTTATCTCGGTAACGCGTGTAGGTGTCGAGTTGAAATAAAAACCGTCTACACGTCGTACTTTGGTCTACAGTCCCTTGAAGCTGTAAAAAATCGAACTTCTATGTTAACGTAAAAAAAAAGATACGGCTATCTTAAACTAACATACGGGTATCTACGCTGGAAAGGAAAATTATCCAAGAAACACGGAGCTAACTTTACAGATCTAAAAAACTACGAACTTTTTCAAAAAAATAAAAAGTTATTAAATATTCTGTGGACCTACTTTTTAAATGAAGCATTTTACAAAAGTTATTTATTATAGCAAAATATATAAATGGACAATTAAATTCAAATTAAAACTAAAGAACTAACATCTAAAATAAAGTAAATTAAATTAAGCTAAAATAAATCTAAAAAACTGTGCCCCCGCGGCATAGTCCCGAAGACGCTGGCAGCATTTCCTCGCTGAATCGCAATGCTGATGCGTTGTGCGAGGAAGCTGCCAGCTCTTCGGTCACCAGTGGACTCAATGAGCCTTTTACTAATCTCATTTAGTAGTTTGTGGGCACTGGGACCCCACGGACCTAAGGTCTCGACCCCAAAAGGAACAAAATTATATTCGGGACCGAGACCCCTATATTTATTAATTTTTAATTTTTCGGCCGCCTCTGCTGCCGCCCCCGCCCTGCCCGATGTTCCGTGGAGGTGGGACGGGGCCAGTGTGTCTACGCAGGTGGCGTCCCACACCAGCACCCGGCCCAATTTCCACGGAATCAACGACATTCCATCGGGTCTCTTGCCATCGTCACGTGCGATGCCCGGTGGTTCCAAAATGGCCGGCACGTTGACGGTGGCAAGCGAACGGCGGACTGTGTCATTGAGGGCGGCGTGTCTGGAGAAGCGGCCGGCGCTTTTCTGACAAGAAAGTCCGTGGTGTCCCAGTGAATCAACTTCACTGCCGCAGGGGCACTTGTGTGGGGCACAAATCTGAACTCCAAGACGCAGGCAGGTTGCTATTCGGAAAGTGTCGGGTTCCAAAAAAGTTCCCGTATTGGAGGATGGATATGCCTGGAGCCAATGGCCTGATTCTAAGGCACCTGCCGCTAAAAGTCTGGCTCGTTCTGGACCGCTACTGTGGTTTAAAAGGGAATCATAAGTTAATTTAGACATGACGTCATCCCAGGCCCTTTGTGATTTTAAATTTTGGGGTATATCCTTACCCGGGCAAGCAATTGACCATGCTCTCTTGGCCTCCGTCAAGCCCGCAGTCTCATAGTTTAAAGGACTGGCCTTTAGAATTTTACCTATGAGGTCTGCAGAGCTGTGGACGGAAGACAAGAAAGCTGGTGCGGATATGGATGAAATTTTGCGCGTCCCGATACCACCAAAGCGAATGGGAAGCGACGCTTGAGTCCAGGACTTTTCGCTGAGCTGAATGTTCAGAATGGATTCTAGGATTGCTTTGATTAAAACGTCCATTTGTAATAATTCATTTTGGAATTTAGAGAAAGGGCAGCAGCGAAGCACGTAGGTGAATTTTGGGACGAAAAGACAGAATTTTAAAATAGAAAATGCGTAATGAGGGCTAATTTCAAGGAGACGACTTTCGTAGTTTTTGAATTTAGAAATGGACTTAAGAATATGGTTCGAGAAAGACTCTTCAAAAATAGGGGACCCTAGGAGGCAAAGTGAGTTTCTGTCAACAATTTTAATATTGGGTGTAAGGGCGTCAAATTTTTGTTTTATGTCTTGAACATTTAGTGCAAGGTTTTGGATAAAAAGTTCGCACTTGCTGAAATTGAGCTCTAAGCCCATGGACATAAATTTAGCTTTGATTGTTTCGAGATCAATCAGCACGGTGTCTAAGTCACCACCTAGGGTTCCGTCGTCAAGATACCAAACATTGAATTTGGATTTTAAATTTTGAATAACCGGATTAATAGCTAAGCTGAAAATTGCTGGCCCGAGCGGATCGCCTTGCTGACAGCCTACTTCAGAGGATATAACGTTTTTGCGGTACATTAAATTTGAGGGTTCTGCATAACAGTGCAGGAGGTAATTGTAGAGTTCTGGAACATTGTTTTTAATTTCAGTCAGCAAGACGTCTCTGTTTACCGAATTGAAGGCGTTTTTCACATCAATTTTGACCAAAATATCGCAAGGTTCGTTGGAAAGGAATGTACGCAAGGCATGGACGGCTGCCTCAGAACCTCCTTTGGTCCCAAAACCGAGTTGAATTGGTTCGAAAAGAGTTTGTAATTTTGAAGCTATGTATCTTACTGCAATTTTGGAGGCGAGACGTCTGAGAGTGGAACCAACGGCGATTGGCCTCACCCCTCCGTCCTTTTTGGTGAGAGCGATGAGGTTTGCGCCGTATAAAATTGGAACTATTGTTGGGTTGACGTTACCCAAGTACATATTATTGATTAATTTAGTAAGTGACTCAACTAGGCGCTCGCCCGCATCACCCACGGAGTGAGACGTCAAATCTTTCAAATGTTGGGGTGAAAGGCCATCCAGGCCTGCGGAGGAGCCGATTTTGAAAGATGAAATTCCTTCGATGACGTCTCTATTTTTTATTTGGAGGCAGGCCTGGTTTGCCGCTGGTGGGTCGAAAAAATATGGTAATGGAGGGCCTGGGGGATGTTTAGACTGTAGGGCCGAAAGGGTGTCAGGGGTATCGGGAGCTAGCACGTCATTAGAAAAAAGGAGACTAGCGGCACCTTTCAGATCACCATCACTCACTTTAGATTCTACGGTTTTGCGACGATTGAACGATGTAGGGAAATCTTTTGAAACTATGGGCGGTGTGGAATGTCTTACGCAGTTATTTTTAATTTTCTTTTCTAATTATTTTTAGCATTTTATAATTATAAACAACATCATGTTCTCTGCATGTCGCTTTTGTTATTTTGTCTATTAATGGAATAATTTAAAATTTCGCATCGCTTACGCAAAATGGCTGTCAAAATAGAATTAGGTAAAATTATCTAAACGACACGTTTCCCGAGATATTAGTCAGGTAAAATAGTATAATCTACATTTTACACACCAATCAACACAGTAAACAATATCTATGTGCATACGATGCTCATTTTATATAAACAATATCATGTTTTTTACATATTGCTTTTGTTATTTTGTCTATTAATGGAATATTTTAGGATTTAGCGTCGCTTACGCAAAATGGCCGTAAAAATAGAATTAGGTAAAATTATCTAAACGACACGTTTCCAGAGAAATTAGCCAGGTAAAATAGTATAATCTATTACACAACAATCAACACAGTTAACAACATATATGTGCATGCTCATTTTCTAGTCAGGTAAATATATAAATGTGCATAAATCAGCATGAAATAAATCAAGAAAAATTATCTAATCGCCTTTCTAGGAAATATTTCAGACATGAAAAGCTATTTATGGTACAATAAAACCTCACGATTAATGTTTTAATTAGAGGAAAATATTTATTTTCAAACATTAAAATTAATGAAGTGACATTTAAAGTTCTCTAAGACGAAAACTTATGGTCCAACTACGCAAATACAAAAAAAAACTGCTCTAGAAATGTTAAAAATTTATTCATCAGATATCACGTGAAATTTCAATTTTATCAATTTTTATGTGTGATCTGCTGAAAGATTTCCAGTAGTTCTAGACCAATGTACGGTAGCAAACGATAGCTATGACTAATGAGAACAGCACAAGAGTTCTCAAGACTGCAGTCACTCGGTACTCATTAAGGAATTTTAAATCACGAACTACGTGAAATTATATTAATTACAATTGCAAGGAGATAGCAAATACGACTCAATTGTCATTCAAGCAATTCCAGATAAGCGACAGTAGTCTATCAAAGTAAAAAAGGATAGGCGACAATGGTTTCATAGTATCAAAGCAGGTAAATTTGGACAAACGCCAATAGTTAAGATACGACAATCAGGTAATTTAATCTAACTATGTTATTTTTTATAGAATCTTATATCGATTCTGTTTAATAATGTGGATATACCACATTTTTACTTTTTGGCTAATGCGCATAAGCATTTTAAACACACATGGCACAGAAGGCGCTCCAGTAGCGAAGAATTATGGAATCAAAGATTTAGTGTGATTGACGTAACGATATGATAGCTCAGTTGGTAGAGCACTACGCCGGAAACTTAGGGTCGCAGGTTCGAGTCCTGCTTACATTGCAGTGGATCACATTCAATTTTTCTTTCATAATTTACCTTTATGTTAATTTTATCATAAAGACATAGGTAAAATGCCTCAAACGACATTAAAATATATTTTACGATCAGGTAAAAACAGTTAACCAACAAGTGCAAGGTTAGTTGCAATAAAGAAAAATTATCCAAGTTGTTTGATCTGTTTTGACAAATAAGTAAAAAAGCTCTAAGGTTCATTATTATGCAAAATACTTTTTATGTAATCTCCATTTTGCAAAAAAAAAACATCAAAAATCAAGTCGTTTAGTAGAAAAAAAATTTAGAGATTCTCTAAATCACCGACGGGATAAGCGACACAAAAGTCATCAGACAGATATTATTATATACGAGACCCAACCCATTCGATGCAGAAAAATCTGCCGATCCCAACAGTGTGTAAACTCGATATCCCCAAAAATGTCGCTTAGATAATTTCTACTTTCCAGCATCGGTATATTTTGACACTCAAGTAAATTAACATTTATAGGGTATCCATTGACCTTGAACATAGAAAAAAAAACAAAAAAAATATCGTCTAGTAAAATATCGTCAATATCAACAAGTATAGGGAAAAATCTGAGAACATTACTAATGTAGTCATAAAAAACTATCACTGTTTATAAGTAAAGGACGTAAATCCGTTTTCCAACGGTAAAGTTGAATTTGTCGCTCTATTATTTATAGTTTATCTTTTCATTAGAGCAACATGACCCGGGGGATAAAGCTGTGCCTCCACTACTATGTTAAAATATCGGTTCATCCGCTGGGTCACGATATGATTTATTTATTAAAAAACGGTATTTTTTTATTTCTGCATGATTTTACACGTATAATCAAGAATCTTGTCGGCATTTTAACTATTTTTGGTAGGTACCTACACATACAAAAGAAACTAAAAAGTATTTTTCGATGCGAGACTTCTAAATGGCTAATTTCACTTGTTTTTTTGGAAAATAGCTTTAACGCATTTTATTTTTAATATTCTACTGTAGTGGGTAAATAGATATTTAGTAATCCGAAATAATTATATCATTGTTTAAATGATTTATTTTACTTCGAGATTTGTCAATGCCTTTAAGTTTAAATAAGGTATAAGGTTTGTTGATCTTCAACTCACGCTCGGACTATGCGAGTGTTGAAGCTGCTTGGACGCCACTCAACGAGATTATGAACGAAGTAATGTTCCGGGGGCGCACGGTCGGCGGGGGGAATAACGTTAGGCTCCGCCCAGATCCTCAAGGACGTTGGCATTAGGAGTCGCCTTAATAGATAGAGTGATTCAAGAGGAAGGTTTATATGTATAATAGATGCATAATTTAATCAGCATTGCATCCGTGCGAAGCCGAGGCGGGTCGCTAGTAAAAAATAAATTAAAAAAATTGATCCGGCTAGGTCGTGGGTAATTTAGTTTGTAAATCCAAGCTGAGCACACTTTAGAAGAGACAAGTCCTTGTGGTTACGCAACAATTATTGGTGCACAATATCCATCCTCCTTGCTCGGTGAGCGACCAAACCGTGTTGGCCGCTAGAAACAAACAATAAGTGTCACGTCACATTACGTTTTTTCTCTGCTCGTGTGTCAATATACATGATAATAATTTACGCCTGAAATAACTATAATTAATACAAGAAAACCCGGGTTTAAACTATTCCATTCCAATAAGTGAAGTGCTAGCATAAAACAGTTGTGGCGTACGTCGGTGGCAGCGGCGCGTCGTAAAGCGAATAAGGACGAAGGTGAGTGCACCAGTGACTATCGAAGAATCCCCAACATTTTGGTCCTTCGAACCGGATCTTAATTATATCATTTTGGTCTATACGAATCGATCTATAATTATATTAAAATTTCACTCATCTTCAAAATTCCAAATTTTGCGACGCAAATGTCAACCTTATTGCTCTCGCTATAACGACTACGTTAGCAACGCATATTACTATAGAGTATTTTATTTGTGTTCTTTGACAAATAAAATTTTCTCGATTGTTCCTTCTTTGAAAATTTGAATGTACAGTCGGCACTAATTTACTGTCGTCCGATTGTTATAAGTAGGTATTCATCACGCTATACGCCAATCTTAATATTAATACTTCTAAAACGTAACGATAAAATACTTCGTACTGCGTTATTTAATAAATAAATATATTATTACATAAGACTTCATCATTTACGTGGCTTTTGTGTATTTTAAGTTATAAAATACAAAATAAGCCACGTGGCTGAGAGTTTTCTATAGGTAAGATACTCCTGAAAGCCTCAGTTTGAGTTGTCTGTCAGTTGACATAATTTCGTTTGAATTAGTTACTACCGGGTTTTATTATACTTACTGCGTTAAGTTGCTACGCATGTTTCCCTCTGACTTGTATTAAGTTACTATATGAGTTAGACGGTATTATACGTACATTATAAATACTTTCATACAGTTAGAGTTGTCACAATCTTAATACTTTGATAAAACTTTTTGTTACTACAACCATGGCGCAATTGAAAGAAAGAGCGGAACGGAGACTCAAGCTTACTGAAGGCAAACGCGCACAATGTTTCTTGCGCATGCAAAGTATCCATGATATGATTCCACAATTGTCTAGCGATAAAAAGATTTTGACGCAGTTTATCGCACAAGCTCGGATGGTGGATAACCTAAGGTCGGAGTTTATTGAATTGATGGACGACGTCAACCTTCTGAACTTGGAATTGGACCCGGAGTATATCGTGAACTATAATGCAATGAGCGCGTTTGAAGATCTGTACTGCATGGTCAAATGTCAACTAACGAAAGTCGACATTCCTGCTCCGAGCGTTTCGAATACAACTCGAGACTCGAACCATACGTGTAAGGACGAGTCGATTAAAATACCACGCATTGATTTGCCCACCTTTGACGGTGAAATACAAAACTTTCCATTCTTCTACGAAACATTCAAACGTGTCATTCACGAAAATAAATCACTGACAGATTCTGAGCGTGTTCATTATTTGTTCAGTCACTTGACAGGTAAAGCGAAGACGATCTGCTCGGGAGTTATACCTGCGGCTGAAAATTACTCGACCGTTTGGGAAGCTCTGATCGCGAAGTATGATGACAAGCGTGCTTTGGGTACTTCCTACTTGAACCAACTGTTCTCCATGAAACCTGTCAATGGTCCTTCGGCATCGAACTTGGAAAAATTAATTGATTCATTCGCTGCTACTATTTCAGCAATCCAGCAACTTAAACTGGGAAATTTAAGTGAGTTCATTTTCGTTCACTTGGGTCTTAAGTTACTAGACTCGGATACGGCGAGGAATTTCGAAATGTCGATTCGGAACTCAAATAAAATGCCCGCATACGATGACTTCATTCGCTTTGTACGAGAACAAGCAAAAATATTATATCGCACGTCGCAACGGTCGCCATCTAAGGCTGAAGGCGTTCACACTGCTAATAATACTGGCAACTCGCGCATTCCTTTGCCACGTACACCTCACGCATATGTCAGTACACAGGCGCAGGAAAACGTGAGTACATGTGACATGTGTAATAGTATCGAGCACTCGTTACTTTACAATTGTAATGCTTTCTTAAAGCTATCGCCCAACGAACGATATAATTTCGTTAGGGAAATACATGCTTGTACGAATTGTCTGAATACCCAACACACATCATCGAAGTGTTCTTCTAAGAAGACCTGTCGTAAATGTAAGGGCAGACATCATTCGACGCTGCACTTTGAAAATATGAGACCTGTGCTGAACAGGAATGAGCCGAGTCGTAGCGATCCCGGAAATCATGGTCATGATAAATATCAATCATCGAAGAAGGATAACAGCGGGACCAGCTCAAGTTCACCTGGTTCGGATAATAATGCTTCCGTATGCACGCTTTCAGCATCAGGACACGCTAAATCACCTTCAACTGAAATTTTAGCTACTGCCAAGGTACTTGTGAGCGATCGTAATGGTAAAGACAGGGTTTTGAGATGTCTGCTTGACCCTGGCTCACAAAAACATTATGTCACATCTAAATGTTGCAGGGAGCTGGGTTTAAGTGTGAACACCAGTTTATTTATGTCGGTGAAGGGTATAGGCGGAGCCTCGCAAACTGTTAGAGGAAATGTTAATATGACGTTTAAGTCAAGGTACGACTGTAAACAGCAATACGCTATTGATGCGCTTGTTCTAGACGAAATAACGTCTCAATTACCTACATGTCATGTAGATCCTTCATTGTCAGAATACTTTGACAACATTACGCTAGCAGATGATACATGGGCGATTCCTGGCGAGATTGATCTTCTTATTGGAGTTAAGTTATTTGCTGAAATGTTAATGTCAGGAAAAATCGTTAACAAACCTGGTTTGCCTGATGCTCTAGAAACAGTTCTGGGATATATAATACTAGGCAATGCGCCTGCACAGACTGTTACTAACTCAGCAGTTGGATATTTCTCCACTACTGATGTGGGAAATATGATTCAAAGATTTTGGGAAATTGAAGACTTAGGCGAAGGAGTCGTTCATAGTGCTGACGACAAAAAGGCTGAAGAAATGTTCAGAACTTCAGTCAAACGCTTAGAAGATGGACGTTATGAAGTCGGTCTTCCATTTAAACTGGATCCCAACAATCTGGGAGATTCTTACAAGACTGCTGAACGAAGATATATGGCATTGGAGCGAAAATTTCATCTGCAGCCTAAATTAAAGCCATTGTACGATGAAGTTATTCGGGAACATATTGATAAGGGTTACTTATCTGAAGTCAAGGATAAGAAGGTCGATAATGCTTATTACATTCCACACCACGCAGTCGTACGTGAAGACAGGACTACCACGAAGGTCCGAGTGGTGTTGGATGCCAGTGCTAAAACTACTAGCACTCTATCGTTAAATGATATACTTCATGCAGGACCCAGCCTGCAAGCAGATTTGTTCTGCATACTACTTAATTTACGATTATTCCCGATTGCACTGTCTTCAGACGTTCGTCAAATGTACCTGTGTATTGACGTTCGAGAGGAAGATCGACCGTATCAACGTATACTTTACAGATTCAACTCTGAAGAAACGCTGAAGATCTTTCAGTACAACAGGGTTGCCTTTGGGTTACGCAGTAGTCCGTTTTTAGCTCTGCGTACGGTACAACAATTAGTGGCTGATGAAGGTGAAAATCATCCGCTAGCAAAAGAGATAGCCTCTCGTGATATTTATATGGATGATGTAGCTAGTTCAGTCATAAATGAAACTCAAGCTGTTCAAGCTACGAAACAGATATTGGAGTTATTTCAGAAAGGTGGATTCCAATTGGCGAAATGGTCGTCAAATTCTGCGACTGTTTTGAATGAAGTACCAAAGGACTTACGTGTCTCACAGAGCGTAACCTTCGATGATGACACAACATTGAAGATATTAGGTCTTCGTTGGCATCCTACTGAGGATGTTTTTAAGTTTGAGGTTAGTCCTGACGACCGTCCTTGTACCAAACGAAACATACTGTCGTCGGTGGCCCGGCTCTTTGATGTTCTGGGCTTGGTTGCTCCAGTTATTGCCTTCGCCAAACTTCTAATCAAGGAGTTATGGTTATTACATATAGGTTGGGATGAAATACCACCCGATCATATTGTTCTTCAATGGCAACATTTTCAGGCAGAACTGTCCTTACTGTCTGGCATCAGTTTCCCTCGACATATAGGTGTTATGGAAAATTGCTTTCTTACCATTGTCGGGTTTGCTGATGCTAGTGAGAAGGCATATGGAGGTATGGTCTATGCATACGTCACATTACCTCATAGTGACATAGGCCATATCGAATTAATCTGTGCTAAATCTAAGATTGCACCATTAAAGGTTGTCAGTTTAGCAAGATTGGAGTTGTGCGCGCTACTGTTGCTGTCACAATTAATTAAAAGAGTGGTTGATAACTATTCAACTAGGTATCCAATTGACTCTGTGCTTGCCTTTTCTGACTCCACAGTGGCTCTTTGTTGGATACAGTCTTCGCCCCATCGGTGGCAAACTTTTGTAGCCAATCGCGTGGCTAAGATACAAGAAAACTTGCCAAGCAATAACTTCTACCATGTCAAAGGAACCGAGAATCCGAGCGACTGTTTGTCCAGGGGTTTGACTCCTGCTCAATTAATAAAACATCCCATGTGGTTATCTGGCCCTCCATGGATGAAGCTGCCAATAAATGAATGGCCGATTAAATCATTTATTCCAGACGAAGCTGACGTTCTGGAAGAAAAGACGTTATCCTATTCAGCTACTGGTACGTCTGATGACAATATAATCTATCAATTGTCTAAACGCTTCTCCTCATGGAGCAAATACGTTCGCGCTGTAGTTTACTTATTAAAATTTGTGAAGAAATTGCCCAGGGGACCAATTAATGCCAATGATTTAACAACAGCGGAATTAGAAATTAGTCGGGCATTACAAAGTGTATACTTTAGAAAACACATCACAGATATAATAGCCCACAATGGATACTCGAAAACATTGGCTAAACTCAAACCATTTCTAGATAATGGGATTCTACGCGTTGGAGGACGTCTTACAAATTCCAACGAAGATTACGATTACAAACACCCAGTGTTACTGCCACGTCGTGATCATATTATCAACCTGCTTGTCGATCATTATCATCGACTTCATAAGCACACAGGACCTGAAACTCTCATATCGATTCTGCGACATCGATACTGGATCATTGCTGCGAGATGCATTATTCGTCATCGCATTCATTTATGTAATTATTGTTTCCGGGTCAATCCAAAGGCTCACACTCCAATTATGGCTGATTTACCAGCGTTTCGAGTCAATCAAGCAGAAAAGGCGTTTATGCATACTGGTTGCGACTATGCTGGTCCTCTATATTGTAGTCCAGTTCGACGCAGAGGAGCAAAGAGTCAGAAAGTATATCTATGTTTGTTCACATGCCTCACAACTCGTGCGATTCACTTAGAGCTCGCTACTGATCTAAGTACTGCAAGTTTCATGGCAGCATTTAAAAGATTTTTGTCGAGGCGTGGTCCCATTAAATTTATTTACTCCGATAATGGAACTAATTTCGTTGGAGCGAATACATATTTGCAAGAACTCCACGACTTCCTTGCAAATGAACACCATGATGCATGGGAGCATGAACTTTCGGAAAACCATATTACTTGGCAATTCATACCACCAAATGCTCCCCATTTTGGAGGCTGCTGGGAAAGTAATGTAAAATGTGTTAAAACACACTTATTTCGATCAATAGGTAAGCAAATCCTATCATTTGAGGAATTAACAACAGTACTGACTCAGATTGAGGCTTTGTTAAATTCTCGGCCATTGACCGTTCTAAGTTCTGATCCCTCAGATCCTTCCCCATTGACACCAGCTCATTTTCTTAATGTAGCTCCATTAAATTATCTTCCCGCTGCATCTATTGATGAAACAACGGCTGACCATCTCTTACAACGCTATCAATTATTGGATAGACTTATACATTCATTTTGGAAGAGATGGCGTGATGAATATTTGCACACTTTGCAGACTAGACAAAAATGGAATACTCCTTTTCAACCTGCCCAAGAAGGAAAAATAGTGTTGATTTTACAAGATAATACTATGCCACTTCATTGGCCTATTGGTTTAATTACCAAGTTAATTAAAGGTAAAGATGGAGTTGCCAGGGTTGCCTTAGTCAAAACCAAATCGGGGGTTTTTAAGCGACCTGTGGTCAAATTGTGTCCATTGCCTTCGCAATAAGAATATTATATTTTTGTTGGTTTATCTATTTATTTAATTCTCCTTACGCTGTAAAATCTTCTCGTTTCTTGAGCAATAAGGTTGTTATTTCTTTAGTTTTCGTTGAAAATTATACCTTTCAAGGCCGGGGGAATGGTTACGCAACAATTATTGGTGCACAATATCCATCCTCCTTGCTCGGTGAGCGACCAAACCGTGTTGGCCGCTAGAAACAAACAATAAGTGTCACGTCACATTACGTTTTTTCTCTGCTCGTGTGTCAATATACATGATAATAATTTACGCCTGAAATAACTATAATTAATACAAGAAAACCCGGGTTTAAACTATTCCATTCCAATAAGTGAAGTGCTAGCATAAAACAGTTGTGGCGTACGTCGGTGGCAGCGGCGCGTCGTAAAGCGAATAAGGACGAAGGTGAGTGCACCAGTGACTATCGGAGAATCCCCAACACCTTGTTAGGAGTCACTTTCCTGCACACGTCGTCTTCGTCGCAGCAGTCGCAGTAGAGTGCGGCAATTTGAACATGCGCAGCAGACTCAAGGGTAGACTAGCAGCTTACAGGCTAGGTTAGGCATAGACATCCTGGTAGTTTGGGTAGAACAGAATAGCTCCAGGCTGGTGGTCTTGACGGCGTCCTGGGCAAGCCCCAGGCTTAGTCTTGGTGCCTTCAGGACAGGTATTGGTAGCTCGGGGTAGAAATCGGTAGCTCCGGGGTAGGTATCGATAGCCCCGTTATGAGGGGACCCAGCTCAGGGCTATCTTCAGGAAGGAAAGAAACGATTCTGAGAAAAATGAACTCAGAAAAATCTATTTTCTGAAAATAAAAAGGTCGAGATAAATTTTTTTGAAAACAGTTTTTGGTGCGTTGGAAACTTACACACCTGACTCTTTGTTCAACTGTTTCAAGATAGTCACAAAAACGGAGCAGATTTTCAATTCGTTGGTATTTTTTTATTGTGAATGTTCCCCGATTATTCGAATACGCATCGACCGATTTGGAATATTCTTTTTCTTTTAATGATAGCTTATACTTTCTGGTTGTCATGAGGTTAGGATCTGATGATGGAAACGAGGAGAAATTGCGGTAACTCTTCAAACATTTTAGGTACACTTATCGTGATCAGTTTCACATTCAGTAACTCAAACAGTTCTTCCAAAAAAAAACATGATTTCCCTTCAATGACGTCGATTTTTTTCTTACAAGCTTTAATTTAATTTGCAATGTATGTACATAACTGTTTGTTCGGATGGAATCTTGCAACTACATTTTGAAGCAGATATCTTCAACCGATTACGCTGAAATTTTGCATGCATACCTACTTAACTTTGATGTCAATATAATAATACGTTACCATGGGGCTGGTCTGATGATTGAGCCGGAAGGTGGCCCTGGAAACTCTGTAATAGATAAAGCAATCCTGCCGAGTTTGGGGTCTTTAGAATCGCCTCAGTGAGCAATTGATGGATGTTCCAAGAAAATTGCAGTCGGCTATAATATGTATAAAAGCAAACTTTTATCACGAAATGATTTTTTTGACAGAAACTGATGTAAAATAGTGGTTATTAGGGTAGTCGGGATAATTATCGTTTCAGGAATTATTTTTTCAACAATTTGATTCCGAGTATAATAAAATATAATATCAGATTTTACAAGCTTTTATTTTTACTTTAACCTGTCCCGTTGTAATGGAATTTTGCAAGTTAAATTTGACCCACTTTCCGGTTTCCGATTGAGCTGAAATTTTGCACGAATAAGCAAATCGCGTGACAATGCAATATTATGATGACGTGGAGCTGATCTGATGATGGAGCTGGAAGGTGGCCATAAGAACTATAATAAATAAAGCAATCATATCGAGTTTGGGCAATTGATGGATGTTCAAAAAAAAGTACAGTCGGCTATAAAAGCTTGTCACGAAAATGAAATTTTTGACTGAAACTTATTTTTAAATAGGACAACGATCCTTCTATAGTCTGTTTGATTTTTAAACAAACATTTCTCACATCACAGGACCAGGATTTATACAAAATAAACAAAAATATATTCAGGTTTGGAAAAAAGTTCGTCGATAAAATTGATTTGATGAACCATTCATAATCGTTACATTTGGCAAACAATATGTTTTTGCTACATCACTACAAACATCAAGAGAGAACTGTCAAATGTTTGTTTAAAAATCATAAATAGTTACGCATGACCTAAGCCTTCGAAATAAATATTTTATGTGATAGAATGCTCCCAAAATAACACTCGCCCGATATAAAAGGACAATAGCCTCACTGTCTGTCTTGCTCTAACACCCCCAGTTAAAGTGGGACACGACACGAATACGGTCATCATTAGTGACAGCTACAATTCTGACTGTTGTTATAATTTCCAAGGTAGACTTCACTGACAATGTTGCGTTTAAAAAACGGCAGTCTAACTTGGCATGCCCGCCGCGCCGTGCCGCGTTTGTCCTCACTTGCTACTGATAGTCCAGTAAAGATCTTCCTTTTTTTGAAATCGGTTAAAAATAGAGTGAAATAGAAAGTTAATCTTACACGTACACTGCACGGGTCAATTTCAACAAGACGCATTTTTTGTATCATTTCGGTGTGATTCTTTATTTTTGATTATTTTTGAGTTTTTTAAATGTGAAGAGATACTTTAGACTATATTATTAAACATATGTAAAAGGGACCCTGAAATCTGAAATAGTTTTTGAGATATTCGAGATCCAATATGAAACACACAACGGAATGATAAATGTACACCAGGATGATAAAATAAGTGCACCGCAATGAAATTTCATACACCGGAATGAAAGAAAAGTGGCATATTATGAAAGCAATTTTATGTTTTATATTCGTAATATATATTATATTGCCATTACATAATAATATAAACATATATCTTAGTCTGGTATTAAAAACAACATAAAAAAAATAATATTATTTCAACAATATCTATAATAAGTGAAGCTACTTTTGATGTCATTCCGGTGTTTTCCTCATTTTGGTGGGGTTTAAAGTCATTTTACTACACCGGAAACACCGGAATGAGAATGGTGGAATGAGAAACACGACATATTTTTATTTCTTAAAAAAAAGTAAGCACTATATTCTAAAACTAATTCAACTCTTGAAATCACGAGTATACTTTACCTGATATATATAAATTCCAAACCACGCAGTTAAAAAATAAGGAAGCTATAACAAACTCCGGAATGAATTTTTTTTTGTCCCCGGTCCACCGCGATGAAATATACACGTTTATACAAGCCAACGTATTGCCACTATACACAACCGGCCTCGTCGAGCGCCGCAGCTTGACTAATTCTTTGAAGTGCGTGGGGGACGGGGGGCATACTTGATCAAATTTGGGAAATAAATCGGTTCGAAACATTGTCGGCGGTAATGAGAAGTTTTCTCGGGACAAAAGTATATGCACTTATTCGGGATATAAAACGGGATATACAAAGGAGATATAAAACGGGTATTGTGCTTTTTTCGTTACCTATTTATATGGTAATAAAATAATGGTAACAGATTTTCTTTGTCATGCATAGTATTTGACTTACCCGGCATTTTACAAACAAAACTGGCTTGGGGACAACCCACCTTGATGAGAAATTCGGTCTAAATATATATTTTTAAATTATTACATATACAAATATTTTAATTTTAGCTGTTGCCCGAGGTAGACAATGGCGGGCTACTTCCGAAAAAAAATGGTACTTTATTATTCAACCTTTCTGCACCTGCGTTTTCAGTCTTGCCATCAAAAAATACTGCTTGGGAAATTGACCGGTGAACCTACGGAGCTATTAGATGGATTTAAACAGGAAACTGCTCTCGCTAGGCGGTAGGGAAAAGTAGAAAAGCATAAGAGTACATCTTCTACCTAACTTTTTAAATTTAGCTCTCACTTAACATTAATAATGCACTCAAACAAAAATAAAAGACTTATAATTAGCAAACTTTATATAGCAATTTTTACTGGTCTTTTATAGGCGAAAGTAGTGAAATTTGGACCCCTAGCATTTAGCAGGGCTCGCGGTGTTCATGCTACACGCCGACTCGTGTACCCGTGTTATTAATACTGGCGGTACAATTATCCGCTAATGCCAATAGACATCGAACGCGGGGATGACTCACTTAAGCGGGTGGACCGCTTCAGGTATCTGGGGAGCACAGTAATGTCTAAGTCTCACCTTGATGATGAAATTAATAGTAGAATTGGAGCGGCTGCCTTTGGGAAGCTTCGTCTCAAGGTGTTCTGTTCACACGACTTAAAGCTCCCAACCAAGATCTCTGTGTACATGGCTATTGTATTGCCCAATCTTCTGTATGCCTCCGAAACTTGGTGCCTTTATCGTAAGCATATTCGCACTTTAGATAGGTTTCATTTGAAATGCCTGCGTGACATTATGAACATCTCTTGGTCGGACCGTGTCAGAAACACGGTGGTTCTGCGGCGCTAATGTCAGCGGTATCGAAGCCTATCTAATGCGGCGACTGCTACGATGGTGTGGTCATGTCTCCCGAATGTCCGATAATAAAATCGCAAAGCGCATCTTTTACTCGGAACTGCAGGACGGCAAGCGGAAACAGGGCGGCCAATTCCTGCGATACAAAGATGCACTGAAGCGCCATATGCGGAAAGGTGACATTGACCCATCGCATTGGGAGAACTTGGCACAAGATCGGCCTAAGTGGAGGCAAACAGTGGCGGTAAGCGTGCAAGCCTTCGAAGAGAAAAGAAGGAGTGAGCTCGACGCTAAGCGCGAGGAGCTCAAGGCCCGACCAACAGCGGCCATCTTGTATAATTTTGTCGGTGGGGTGCTGACATGCAGCGAATGTGGTCGCACATTTGCTGCAAAAATTGGCTACGTCAGCCACCTGAGAGCTCATGAGCGACGCTCTCATTAGCCAGCGTTCAGTCGCCGTGGCCGAAATCGGCCGGATGCAATGAATGATGATGATGACTGGTGGTACAAGGTCCCGAAGCACACGAGCCCGCCAAGACCTGTTTCCAGACCTGCGTTCGGGTACGGACCCGCGTCTCTGCTACGTTCTGGTATTTCCGTCAGGGACGGGATAGACTCTAGTATAGGTCCGTATGTATGGGTACACTGATTTTAATTACACGTGCCGAACGGACCAGATCGGTGACATGTAACACGAAAGTGGAGACCCAGTGACACACGAACCTCGGCACTATCGCTAGCACTACGGAGAAGACTAACAATTAGCTGTGTATTTACTCATGTTAATGTTACTGGCAGTTAGGGCTTGTAACCGTTAACCTCTACTAAATAACGCAGGTGTTTTATAAGTGGGCGCCACCCTCAGTAGTCTACGGACTAAAACCTCCCCCGCTTTTTGTGGAGTGCGATCTGAGGACCTGATCTGGGACACGGTGCGCCACCGAATAAGACTCAGTTTCCCAGTTTGAGTGTCGTTGGTATGAAAGTATAGTGTTTGTTGGATCTAATGGTTTGACCCTTGACTCCATCGACCCTTGAATCGAATGGCTCGACCAGACTCAGTATGCACCATATACCGCGCTAATAGCCGAAGCGTCAGTGTGTACCAAGGTGCTTGACTCTACTCTTCGCTTTTGTTCAGGCTAAGTCAACGCGCGTTGCGACGTTTGCAAGTTCTTTTTTTTACTTATTTATTCATATTAGCACATACTTGACAATGTGTTTAAAGTGCGCCAAACTGTGAAACAGTTTGTTGGCGTCGCGTTCTGACACTACAATTATTGCGCACAGTGATGCTTACTTACTAATTACTTAAAAAATACAAACATGCAATATGCAAACGAAGAATTAGTCGCCATACCAATGTAGATTCTGTAACGTTGCACTGCGCCTAGCTGTCTGCTTTGTTACATCATCCAACGACCAGTTGCGTTGAATTCAAACAACAATTTAAATATATTCGTAGTTTTAGTAGTAGTTTTGTAGCTTTTGAAAAGATTTAGAAGACGATTACTTGATCGAGATTATAAGCTATGGTTACAGATACGAGTATTTTTTTTTTTGTTTCAGGGATTACTTTTCCAGCTAATTGAACTCTGTAAAATAATTAAAATAAATGACGGACGTCACACAAGTCCATTTAGTCCAACAGTAAGTTCTAGTAGGCTTGTATTGTGGTAACTAGTTAACTATAATTATACATATAACATCTATATACTATATTCGACCTACTATGAACGCCTACCCGCCGATCTTCGGAATGAACCATCCGACATGGTATTCAAGTGTAAATTGAGAAACCTTTTATTGGAAAATCCTTTGTACTCAGTTAAAGATTATCTTGACATATTTAGATAAAATGTTTTGTATTTTAGTGTAGGCGACGATCCTTTGTGGTGACTGTTGACATTTAATTTGTATATTAAGTGAATTTATTGACATATTTATTCGACATTATTTAAATTGTTATATTTTTTGAAATTTTTGACATTGTTTTTTCTTAATTATCTAATGAATTATGACTTGCTGAATTTGTTTAATCTGTTTATTATGTTGACGATCACCGTGTAGATTCGTGTAAATTGACTATGTGTAATTTATAATGTATCCCTATATGTGTGAAATAAATAAAATCTAAATCTAAATCTAAAATCTATATAACGATAAATATAATATTTAAATTCACCGAACATCTATTCACCCTGGAACAAATATTCGAGTTCAGCACACAAATATTTACTGACTTGCTGGGATTCGAATCCAGCACCACCGGCTCAGTAGGCAGCTGCACTACCACCGCGCCAACCACGACCTCAAACGTAGTAAGTGACAATTAAGCTCGCACTTCAAGTGGAAGTGTCCATACAAATAACCGGATTTAGTATGAGAAAATAAACGAGCTTGCATTCTCTAGGTGCTAGGGAATGCAAGCCCGGCCTAGGCTAGCACTTACATGCAAGTTCTCTTCAAATAGGCCTTAAGGCAAGTGCACTCGCCCGTGTGAAGCGACTCTAACCATGCGGACAGGGGTGCGGGGTCATTGAACCCGAACCACCCCTGGATCGTGGCACCGTCGGATTGCGATATAACTACATATTATATTGGGTTGTACTACGTACGTACGACGTTTTAGTTATATACCACTAGTTCCCGTATGTAGCCTTTTGGCTATTACGATTATTTACCTAGTGTCGTTTGTTTCAAGGTTTGTAGTCAAATATTGCAAGTTTTTGACCTACATATTTGCCAGCTGGCGATTGAGTTGAAGTGCTGCAAACTCATACCGGGTGTGTACCCGTAACCGGAGCAATAAATATAAACTTGTGAAGATTTTACTTTTAAATTAAACGACATTTGATTATTAAAATAGCATGTATTCTTAAATAACTTATGAAATATTGATTATTCAAAGAAATAATGTACTCATTTCAAATTGGATAGATAATTAGTAGCGTGACAGCCAGTGTCAGTCAAGACGATGTCAATGTTGGATGGTGTACCTACATCATGGACCAAGTAACCTCTGGACATGACAAGCAAATAATAATACCAGGAGGGAACGGGACAACTATTTATAGAAACTGTTAAGAGCGACAGAGACATAGACAAGATGTTTTGTCCTTATCAGAGTTCCGCTTTTTTTTGTTTAGCGGATGATTGTCAAATTGACAGAGCTCCGCTAAATACTGCCGGGCAGTTCAAATGTGCGTTGTAGCCTACTATAAAACAACGAGTATTGTGGATAATTTTACATTTCGTAAGTTTATATATGAATAATAGTGAGTTCTATTAGCTATAGATTTGTAAAACAATGGTGCGTTGCTCCATAATTGGCTGTAAAAGCGACACTGGCCAAAAAAGTGAAAATATAAGCTTTCATAGGTAAGTGCGATGTTTCGACTTTGCTTTTGCTTGATTTCTGCAAATATATATTTAATAATTATTTATAAGATAAATAGCACAGCAAAATCATATCAAAACATCAGAAATCTGCTTAAAATCGCATTTTGTAATATCTTATTTTTAAGTATTACCCCTACAAATTCAATAGTCTTTACGCCTTGTCAGTGTCAGTAGTCTTTACTCTTTTTCTTCACCTTTACTTGACGTTCCGCCGCTTTTTATACTGCTTTTTAATTTGTCTGCTTTATTCGATTTTAAGGGATACCAGTATAAGAATTGGTAAATTACCCTTAACTCATGGAGTTTTACAAATATATTTTTTTGTTTTAGATTTCCAAAACATGATCCTGCTTTACTCCAATGTTGGATACGTGCAACAGGACGATCGAATTGGGAACCAAACAAAAATGCTTGTATATGTTCACGACAATTTTGTTTAAAAGGACAGTAAACATCTTGCCTCATGCCTCCTATGGGCTATCTTGCTGCGCTCTCGAAATTGTAATTAAATTTATGTAAATAAATTTATTTTACCATTACAATTTGACAGTTTTTTTTGGAAATTTTTATTGTAATTATTTTATAATTTGTCCCATACAATATAATGATACATTTAAAACTAATTCACACCGCTAACATTGTTAGCTAGTTGTTAGCCTAACAACTAGCACTGGAAAAACGGGAGAATTATTTGGAACCTGGTAACCCTGTGTTAGTCATGTACTTTGCTGCTGTCCCTTTCGGGTATACGCATATGTCGAATCCATAGGTACTTCATCCAAGACCTACATGGTACCTAGATTGAAAATACTAATAAGTATTTAATTTGTTAGAAATGAAAACAGAGCTTTTTTGTTAAGTTTTGTGAAACATGTCAATTTGAAGAGAAAAGCCGACAGTGCAATGCCTCAATTTTGACGACCCGGTTGGCGCCGTTTGCAGTGCATGTGCCTTCTGACATTATGAGCCGGCAGTCCCGGGTTCGTTCTTGGAAAAAAAAATAGTGAGGTTGTCTGATATTTATTTATTAATATTTTGTCCATTCTAGTCACTCCACACATCCATCGTAATATTCTCATCTCTGCCATGTAAATTATATACTTCTGAATTACTTGACTACATCAGTTAAAAAAAATGTGTACCTATGCGTTTTTCCACAGCCCGCTAATAAAGTCGTGGGCGCCCTGTTCAGATTATTAACATTTCAAGAAAAGCAAGCTGCAAATACACCAGTTTTAAATTTGTCTCCTGAAAGCTGCGCGTTAGGTAAGTACTCATTTGTGACTCTAATTGCATTTCATTTCCCTACGTGCGTCATTAAAATGACCGGCAAAGTGTGAGTCGGATCACGCACGTAATATGACGACGCGGTTTTTATTTATTTATTTATTAACAAAAAAAACCTCTAAATCGAATCATATCTGGTGGAACGATCGAGTAACATATAGGTATGAGGGGTCAAAAGTGGCTCCTAACGGTTCGTGTAACACACGGCTGCTGCTCGCCAGTTCCTGGGGTGAACTTGGCTGGACACGCTGCCTCGTGTCTAGATACAAAAAAAACATATAGTCGAATTGAATCCTTCTTTGAAGTCGGTAGGAAAGCGTCGCTTCGCCGTCGCCGCACACTGTCACAATTACTGTGACAGGCGACTCTTTCTCGCGCGAGACCTATCTCTTTCTTCACTGTACTGTTAGAGAGTGACGAGCGATGCTATGTCGTGTGGCGAGAGTCACCAAGCGTAGTTATGCTATCCGCTATCGATACCTGTTTGCGTGTAGTTCACGCCGAGTAGACGGCGAGATAATGAGTTTAGGCGGCGCTGGTCCGTCGCCGAACGGTTAGGTATGCGATAACCTTATTACGTGGAAAACGTGAACACGACCGAGAGCTTCAATGCGGTGGAAATCCCTTGACCTCTAGCACAACTGAGATAAATACCCGTCTCTTTCGGTACGGTACAGTAATGTGAGAGAGTGGCGGTTGTCGAGTGGCGAGGGTCACGAAGCGTACTATCCGCTGTCGACATCTGTTCGCGTTTAGTTGACGCCGAGTAGACGGCGACATAATGAATTTAGGCGGCGCTGCAGCGCGCTGGTCCGTCGCCGAACGGTAAGGTGTGATAGATAACCTTATTACGTGGGAAACGTAACACGACCGAGAGCTTTAATGCGGTGTCCCGTTGGACCAACAGTTGGCACCACTTCTGTACTATTATAAAATTGTAGGTTTGTATTGAAAATCATTTTTCTATGGAGAGGGGTCATGATTTCAGGAAATATCTTAATAGCGTGATGCAGGATCGTCATTTGTTTTGTATGGGCACACGGCGCTGTGCCAACCTGGCGCCATCTATTTTCATAATTCCCATTGTCCTCGCGTCGCGCCGAAACGGGTGGACAGGTTTTAGCCAATTTTGGTACAGGGATAGCTCGACATCCAAAGATGGTTATAGGATTTTTTATCAGTCAAAGTCACCTTCTAGTTAAAAGGCTACACTTGGCTAAATTTAGCATCCTAAGTGAGGGATGCAGCAATACCAAGGAGTGAGATGGAGTTATCTCCACTCGTGTCTCCCATATTGCCGCATCCCTCTCGTTAGTGATTAATTTAGGAAAGTGATCTTAATAAAGGGTTTCAGCTACTGGTATGTAGGTCGCGCACTGGAGCGCTTACCCCATGCTACTTAATTTAGGTAATTGTTCATGTCCAGGGTTCCGTACCCAAAGGGTAAAAACGGGACCCTATTACTACGACTCCGCTGTCCGTCCGTCTGTCGCCGGGCTGTATCTCATTAACCGCGATAGCTAGAAAGTTGAAATTTCCACAGATGATGTATTTCTGTTGCCGCTTTAACAACAAATAAAAAAAACAAAAAAGTTACATTATTTCGTTTAGTCCGACTCGCACTTGGCCGGTTTTTATACACAAACTAGCTGTGCCCGCGGCTCCGTCCGCGTGGAATTCGGTCTGTGTCAGTAAGCTGCTAATATCTCACCGTTTAAACCGTCCCTGGACTACGACAAACATTTCAAAACCAAAATCAGGTAAATCTGCCCAGCCGTTCTCGAGTTTTAGCGAGACAAACGAACAGCAATTGATTTTCATATATGGATGTGCGTTTTGTGTAACAGCACAGATAAGAATTTCAAAATTACATACATGTTTGCCAAATTTTTAGATAACGTTTAAATGACAAGGGAAATTTAAGACAAAGTTCAATCGAACGCCGAGAATAACCCAGTCGTTGATTGAGGCCGCGGCTTGCTAACTCAGCACAGCTAAACACCGATAAGAACTTGGGCGAGAGGCTGACAATTGTCAAAGTATAAGACATTACAGACAATACTCTTACTACTTACGTGGCCGTACGCAGAGACATGATAATTAGTATCATGTCTCTGGCCGTACGCTAGCGACAGCGTGAACGATTTGTATGGAGAGTACAGCGCCCATTAGCGGTTACTTTGTACAACTACAATTCTCCATACAAATCGTTAAGCAGTCGCTAGCGAGTACGGTCACTATAAACTCGTGGCAAACATGGTAAGGGTACTCAGAGTCTATGATGGTTGCTTTTATCACGCGATAAATAAGTGATAAAGCATCCGTCACGTTTGATAAGATGCGTGTGTGAGTGACAGGTGCTTTATCACGTGATAAACGCAACCAATTTTGAGCACAATTGATTGTAGTATTATGTATCTATGAAAGCAATAAATAAACTGATAACTGATAACTGGTATTGACAAAAAGTGTAAACTTTTTTCTGATTCCACATAAGCTCGTGTAAGGCTCCTTACCCGTTCAAAAATACCTATTGTTTTAGACATTTTTCTCTATGATCAAACACGGTTACTTTGTAGCACTACATAATACGTTTACGCTTTCGCTAGCGAGTACGGTCACTGTAAACTTATGGTAAGGGTACAGAGTGTTCCGCGAGTGATGTGGATTGTTCAAATCATAACGCACGAATGAGTGTGTACGATTTAGGCGGCTAGGTTTTACACACCCTTTTAGGGCTAGGGTAAAAACGGGATAGTTGCCGTAATGGGATAGATGCCCCGATCTTTTATGACTCTAATAAGATGAATCTAATCAGAGATTCTCCAACCACTACAAAGTCGACCGTTATGCATGTTTTTGTGCAATTGCATAAAAAAGCAAGATGCTATTGAAGTTTTAGGGGATAGATGGCCTATTTTATGGTTATCTATTCTAAATGTCATTTATATGGATTGGCCAACTACCAAAGATATGGGATAGATGTCACAAAATGTAGAGGTCCGTTTAAATTGCGAAAAATTACGGCATCTATCCCGGTTTTACCCTAAGCCTTAGAATAAATACGCCTAGAAACCCAGTTAGCGCTTGAATGTGAAGCCAATTTTGGTTAGCTACGGGCTAGGTCTCGTCCGTGTGCGCATCTGTCACAACGTCAATGTCAAAAGCAATTACGTGTCTATGATTAGTTCGTAGACACGCACACATATAACCAAAAAGTGGCATCATATTTCGCAAATCTGTTGTATGAAGACAAAAATGAAGACTCATTCTAAGATTCACCTTATCATCCCAACGTCGTTATCGCTAAAACAAAAAAAATGTTTGCCTGTAAAGTCGGTTTTACGGGCGAAGGAAGATTTTACGTGACAACGTCTTATTCTCGGTAGAATATTTATTGATATGAATATTATTAAATTGCACAATAGGAACAAGGAATTGAATGAAAATAAGAATTGCACAAATTTTAACTATAGAAATATATTTTGTTTACTAAAACATTGTACTTCCCCCTTCCCCCTTCCCCCTTCCCCCTTCCCCCTTCCCCCTTCCCCCTTCCCCCTTCCCCCTTCCCCCTTCCCCCTTCCCCCTTCCCCCTTCCCCCTTCCCCCTTCCCCCTTCCCCTTCCCCCTTCCCCCTTCCCCCTTCCCACTTCCCTCTTCCCTCTTCCCTCTTCCGCCAAAAAAGAAAAAAATATGTCCGCCATCTTGGATTTCAAAATCGAAGTCATTTTCGTAATCGGAACCCCGAGGAAACTTGGAGATGACACCCATATCGATTTTTAAGAAAAAATTATGTCCGCCATCTTCCCTCTTCCCTCTTCCCTCTCCCTCTTCCCTCTTCCCTCTTCCCTCTTCCCTCTTCCCTCTTCCCTCTTCCCTCTTCCCTCTTCCCTCTTCCCTCTTCCCTCTTCCCTCTTCCCTCTTCCCTCTTCCCTCTTCCCTCTTCCCTCTTCCCTCTTCCCTCTTCCCTCTTCCCTCTTCCCTCTTCCCTCTTCCCTCTTCCCTCTTCCCTCTTCCCTCTTCCCTCTTCCCTCTTCCCTCTTCCCTCTTCCCTCTTCCCTCTTCCCTCTTCCCTCTTCCCTCTTCCCTCTTCCCTCTTCCCTCTTCCCTCTTCCCTCTTCCCTCTTCCCTCTTCCCTCTTCCCTCTTCCCTCTTCCCTCTTCCCTCTTCCCTCTTCCCTCTTCCCTCTTCCCTCTTCCCTCTTCCCTCTTCCCTCTTCCCTCTTCCCTCTTCCCTCTTCCCTCTTCCCTCTTCCCTCTTCCCTCTTCCCTCTTCCCTCTTCCCTCTTCCCTCTTCCCTCTTCCCTCTTCCCTCTTCCCTCTTCCCTCTTCCCTCTTCCCTCTTCCCTCTTCCCTCTTCCCTCTTCCCTCTTCCCTCTTCCCTCTTCCCTCTTCCCTCTTCCCTCTTCCCTCTTCCCTCTTCCCTCTTCCCTCTTCCCTCTTCCCTCTTCCCTCTTCCCTCTTCCCTCTTCCCTCTTCCCTCTTCCCTCTTCCCTCTTCCCTCTTCCCTCTTCCCTCTTCCCTCTTCCCTCTTCCCTCTTCCCTCTTCCCTCTTCCCTCTTCCCTCTTCCCTCTTCCCTCTTCCCTCTTCCCTCTTCCCTCTTCCCTCTTCCCTCTTCCCTCTTCCCTCTTCCCTCTTCCCTCTTCCCTCTTCCCTCTTCCCTCTTCCCTCTTCCCTCTTCCCTCTTCCCTCTTCCCTCTTCCCTCTTCCCTCTTCCCTCTTCCCTCTTCCCTCTTCCCTCTTCCCTCTTCCCTCTTCCCTCTTCCCTCTTCCCTCTTCCCTCTTCCCTCTTCCCTCTTCCCTCTTCCCTCTTCCCTCTTCCCTCTTCCCTCTTCCCTCTTCCCTCTTCCCTCTTCCCTCTTCCCTCTTCCCTCTTCCCTCTTCCCTCTTCCCTCTTCCCTCTTCCCTCTTCCCTCTTCCCTCTTCCCTCTTCCCTCTTCCCTCTTCCCTCTTCCCTCTTCCCTCTTCCCTCTTCCCTCTTCCCTCTTCCCTCTTCCCTCTTCCCTCTTCCCTCTTCCCTCTTCCCTCTTCCCTCTTCCCTCTTCCCTCTTCCCTCTTCCCTCTTCCCTCTTCCCT
The DNA here is from genome assembly GCA_905147355.2 of Apotomis turbidana. NCBI lineage: Eukaryota > Metazoa > Arthropoda > Insecta > Lepidoptera > Tortricidae > Apotomis > Apotomis turbidana. The sequence goes on along the minus strand of LR990280.1, from coordinate 55,275,605 downwards.
CTTCCCTCTTCCCTCTTCCCTCTTCCCTCTTCCCTCTTCCCTCTTCCCTCTTCCCTCTTCCCTCTTCCCTCTTCCCTCTTCCCTCTTCCCTCTTCCCTCTTCCCTCTTCCCTCTTCCCTCTTCCCTCTTCCCTCTTCCCTCTTCCCTCTTCCCTCTTCCCTCTTCCCTCTTCCCTCTTCCCTCTTCCCTCTTCCCTCTTCCCTCTTCCCTCTTCCCTCTTCCCTCTTCCCTCTTCCCTCTTCCCTCTTCCCTCTTCCCTCTTCCCTCTTCCGCACTCTTCCCTCTTCCCTCTTCCCTCTTCCGCACTCTTCCCTCTTGTTACAGTAATGCTCGATGAATGAAAATAAGAATTGCACTACTATACTATATCTATGAGTGACTCCGAGCCGCAACCTAATTTAAGACGTTGTCACGTCAAAAAGGTTTGACAGCTCCCACAGACTATACAATAGAAAAGTAACCTTTCTAGGGGCGCTGTGCTATTTAATTCTCCATACAAATCGTTTACGCTGTCGCTAGCGAGTACGGTCACGTAAACTCATGGTAAGAATACTGAAGAGACACTTTAAACGTGAGATATTTCGTTTATATCGACGACGAACGATCATTTACTCAATTAGCCAAAGTGAATATTTCCTGCACGACGACGCCGCAAATTAATAGTCTAAGACACGGTATGAAAAATAAACCCTCATCTGTTATTTCAATATATAAGATAACAAGAAAGTTTAAATGTTACGGTCCATAGATTTTCTAGAAAAATTGTAACAGACATACACACAAACAACCTCGAACCCAAAACACATATACCACAACTGTTACGTTCCGTACGTTGTAAGAAACTAGATCGTGTAATGTTACCAGCGATCGGATCTCGGCCTACGGTGGCTGTCAGATTGCATGTCAGTAGTAGGTCCGAGACGGTAATAGGGTAATAGGATTATTTTACATATTCTAGATACTGGGCTAGATGTGGACGTGTCTGCCATTCCTAATCTAATGATATGCTGAAGGCTACACACACAGTCACGAAGGTTTTAAGGTGAAGTTCTAAAAACCTTCATATCTGGGGGCACGGTAGTGGCCCCGCCAAGTTATACATTTACTATTAGAGGTAATCGATGACAGTACGTCGAGAGACGTACACTAGGAACCATGAATCTAATGATACGGCACCACGTCTATGGACTGTGTTCACTTTTTATTGAATGGGTACGTAATAATTACGATACTGACTTAACGATTAATCTTTGAGGTCTAATAAATTATGTAAATTGTATATTTTTTAACATCACAAAACTAAATTAGGTCACGGGCCTATGATGGTTGCGTTTATCACATGATAAATAAGTGATAAAGCATCTGTCACTCACACTCGCGTTATGTCAAAACGTGACGGATGCTTTGTCACTTATTTATCGTATGATATAAGCAACCATCATAGGTCCACAGAAGTAAGTAGAATCGAACTTTAGGTACATTTAAAGCCCCACAGTCAGAGGCAAGCTGTAGAGACCAAGTGTAGTGTGACACCCAATATTGATACACCCAGTATAGACGCCACGTATTGTAAAATTCTACATAAAGACACCAATATAGTAACGCCATGTGTTACTCTTATAATTATACACACTTAAATATGACCTATACACATTCAATACAAAGTGAAATCAGTCTCCGCACCCGTGTGTAGCGGTCATAACGCCTACACAGCTGGTTCACGCATAACACCCTGTATGCTCAATCAAGTGCAGCTACTCATTCGCATATTCAATTAATATTCAGCCACCATTTAATTTTTGATACCGATTCCAACACGGAATACTTGATGACCCGTATTGCCCGAAAATAGAGGGTGACGCTGATTCCGTTCTAGGGTATGCGGTCAAACTAAAAAGCCTTAATGGTTTCGATATGTAATGGGGAATGGATGGAAATATCAGAAGTGCTTTAAAAGTGCTTGAAATTTTTACTGGTGGAAGGAATAAGCTTTCCTAGCTCCAGAAAAAAGTTTTACATACTTTGGCTGCGCCGGTGATTTAAAAAAAATCAATGAGGTTTTAGTTCGCTGCCTCTAAAGCCGAAACTTATTGAACCGGGTCTATCGTGATATTTTTGATTTACCTTCATTGCCTGACGTTTAGTCACGGTTTCACGTGCCATGTGTAAATTACACATTTCGTCGAGTAGTGATACATTTGGCCGACATCTCCAGTAACAAACAACTCGCTGTTCCATCAGTACGAGTACGGCGGAGACCACGGCACGCGAAACGGTGTCCAAAGGTCAGGCAATGAAGGTAAATCAAAAATCGATAGACCCGGTTTAATAAGTTTTACGTATTTAATGGTTTCGATATGGTCTTCTGTTTTGTCGTTCTGTGTCTTGTTTTTCAGCCGACGCCTTATTGCGGATTTTTAGTGGTACTAATTTATTTTATGATGATGTAAATAAAGAGGAAAGTATTTTTAGTATTTAAATATGATGTTGAGTCTGTGTTGAGTCAATAAGAAGGATATTTGTTTTAAAATTATAACATTTTAACGTATACCCAATTACCCATTGTTATCCGTATCAATTAAGAGGATACATGAGAAAATATTCCGCTCAAGTATTTTACTTGAGCGGAATACTTTCCACAGTGGGGAAACTCAAGTTTTTTTTTTATAGGATACAGTATCCGACTGAAATCACCAACCTTAAATTTGTATCATAAATAACTAAAACATCCTCAAAATCAGCAGAACCCTTCATTGACCATGGTTCGACACGCTCTTTTTATGGTTGCGATTTCATTACGTGTGGGCGGAGGCATACTTTTTAACGTTGTGATCTGGGACCTAATTCAAGAATGCCGTTTGAGAGATCGCTAAACGGCAAATCTCGATTAGATAACAGTGATATCGCCTGATGGGATAACTGTCATTAAAATGCGATGAGCTTCAAGTGACATATCTCATATCAATTTTGGAAATACGAAAGCGATAATGACTGTCCAAAATGTTATTCATGCATATGAATTTATGTTTTGAACAAAAAGTAACTGACTAATTTCACGCACTTCACGGTCAAGATAAGTATGCGGCTGTTATTTATGCCGTCACATACAAAGGAAACGCAAATTAAGAGCGACCGGATGGACGAAGTTGCGATGGTCTAGGGATATCGCCACTTGTCAAGTAGGGGCGGTAGCAAGAGTAAGTCGGACGGAGTCGAGTCGGACTCACGCACCTAGGGTTCCGTACATAAACGCTTCCCATCTTAACTGGCCGGGTAAAGTTAAGTTTCCACCTTGCACCATGGCGCCGCATACAAATTAGGTGCAAAGTTTACGCAGCCGAACACATTTGCTGTATGGGAGCCCCATTTAAATATTTAATTAATTTTGGTTTCATCAGACAGACGGACAGCGGAGTCTTAGTAATAGGGTCCCGTTTTTTACCTTGGGTACGGAACCCTAAACATACATATTTAGTCGCGCTCTAAGATAGTGCTACAATACAATCCTGAAAATACGTTTTTTTTAATGTGGGGATGTAAATTCTGTCTCATGAATATGCATATCAAAATTAAGTCAAGTTTTTGAAAACAATTTTGTATTTAAGTTATGTTATGTGTTTGTGAAATATCAAGCTTTGAAGTGCTCATTTATTTTTGTTAAAGTTAAGTGCCCCCCTCCCCATCTGTCGGCTAATAGGTAGGAGAGTAGTAGGCTATATGATGAATTTATCAGCCAAAATCAAAGCAAACTGTTATAAAGAACATTTTATAGTATTTCATGCAATTGTTGCACCATGAAGGTTCTTAAAGTCGAGTTTTAATCGTCATTCCCCACTATGAGTTTGTATTTTTCATGTAACCTTTTTCGTTCAACTAAAACTGACCTATTAAAAAAACATAATCGCGATGGTCCAGGCGGGTGCCTCGTGATAGGTTAAATTTTTTGACAAGTAATTTCGACCAATCAGTGAACAATGGCGTGCTTTTTTTAGATCAAATATGCTGATGTTCTCTTTTTGAAATTATTAGTTGAGTAGATAGATGTCTTATCGATATTAAAGTTCTGTAACGGGTACCATAGAGTATAGAATTTTGGTACACGATTAAAAAGTGCGTTATTGTGAGTTTGTCTGTGAAATTATAATTGACAGATTAAAGTACGCGAGTATAAATAATCTATTATGGAAGAACCATGGTGAGGAAAAACTAAAGAAGTGCAGTTTTTACATCCCTATATCAAGGACTATCGGAAATAATTATTGAATTGTTTTCCAAAAACTACTAATATTTAACCAACTTGATGGCGCGTATAAATTTCGGTATTTATTTATCTATATAAGTATGTATATCGTCGCCTAGTACCCATAACACATTTAACACAAGCCTTCTTGAGCTTAATTTGTCACTAGATCGATTTGTGTGAGGTTGTCTGAGATTTATTTATATTTATAACATATCCACTCTGTAGCTCAGTTGTTTAGAGCGTACAACCCCGTCATGGCATGAGATACCAATTCAAGTACAAACCTAATCAGGGTCTAAAAAAAACACTATTTCTATCTTTGTATTTGTAGTTTCTCATAGTGTGTGTGTGTGCGACGTGCGTGTTTGCGTGCGTGCGTGCGTGCGTGCGTGCGTGCGTGTGTGTGTGTGTGTGTGTGTGTGTGTGTGTGTGTGTGTGTGTGTGTGTGTGTGTGTGTGTGTGTGTGCGTGTGTGTGTGTACAAGTGTGTTGTGTGTGGAAAGATTTTTATCAATTTCAATTGCCGTGCGAGCAAGATAGGAGCCTAAGTCGAGTGAGAAGCAGGTTACGCTAGCCCCGCTGGAAAGATAGCCGACAAACTATTTTCAAATGGAATTGTTGTACCGCGCATTCTTTACCTCGGTTTTCAATTACTTTGTGCATCCGGATGGCTTTCTACTTGATTAACAAACATATTCTTACAACCGCGTTTGTTGTGTGATTTCATTACTTTGTTTTAGGATTGATATTCTGGGAACATTAATAATGTATGCTCGACGATATTACGGTTTTATTAAGGGCGGTATAATTTTGGAAAACCATTTATATTGTGGTCCTATTCGCTGTAGACTTTGTTTATGTTTAATTACTGCGTATCCGACCATTTTGAAAAAAATCATATATGTATACAGATTTTGAACATCTTCTCAATATTTCACTAGAATTGGTTGAGATATGTGACCTGTAGGCGAGAACAGCCAGAAATCAAATACAATAACGCTAGTCTTTTTGCTATCCTCGATGTTAAAAGAAATCGATTGACGCATGAAAATATTGAAAAAATATTAATTATTAACAATAACCTATTTCCCAAAATCCCGGGAAATACCGAGTCACATCCATGTTCAGCATAACGTTTGAGGTCGTTCACCCCAAATTGCATCCTAGATCCAATCACTGGTTATGACTTTACCTGGCAAACACTGACGCCGTTTAGTTTCGCATTTGGGTGGATCACCTTTTTCTTGTTGTTATCCAGGAGACAATGGTGATTAAAATTCTTAGATAAATGTTGATAATTTTTAATATTGGTATTTTCATGAGATAGTCTAAATAAGAATGGGCTTATAACTGCTGCAATTACAAAGTTTTTGTTATATAGCCGCCGAAAATCGTAGTTTTAAAGAGTAGTCCAGGAGACATCATCATGGCAACGAGAAACAGAAAAAAGTTCATTGACCCATTTAATAGGGGTGTTGATAGGGGTGTCCTTTTAAGGGACACAGTTCTAATAAGAAAGCATATCAAACGTACATAAATTGTGATAAACCGTCATACTTTCTTGTAGTTTTTATATTTTATTCTTACGCTTTTCCTCATTTATATCTTAGAATACACTTTTAATATGTTTTCGTCGAGAGATTATTACAGTAATATGAACTTAACTATACGTAAGTTAAGTTCATATTACTGTAATAATTAAATACTTATCCTTTATGAAAAAATGACTGACTGTTGAGTTTCTTTCGGCGTTTCTTCTCAACAGTGGTCTCCTCTTGTGAAATGCCGGTAGACTCAGACATGTAATTGTAAAAGTGCCCTTGTGGCCTACTTGCAGAATAAAGTTCATTATTTCATTAGGGGTGTCACGCAAAATAGGCGCTTTGTAAGACGTCGAGTTGCGGAAAACTGGCCCGCGATAAACTATAGGGGTTGACTGATATTAAAGTATACAATATACTATAGTTATATTATTAATATTTGCTCCATATGTTATGAAACAAAGAAAAAACAAATATCTTTTGAAATATGTGACTTCAAGGGTACGAAAATTTTGATATTGTATTCAGAATCCTCATAAGTCTCATAACAAAACAATAATTGTATGGCAGCAAGGTGAACATGGCAATCGTCTCCATACAAATATTGGTATCTAACCCACGGAATGACGTCATAATGTAGGTGGCCATTTGTATGGATCGGTTTTAGCGCTCCGTAAGAATGTTGAGCTTTGAGTCATTTCTGACTTGTAGAGCAGTCCAAGTGTAGTTAGTCCCATATAAACCCAATTAAAAATAGAATCTATTAATATCTTCAAAAAAAATGTCTATACGTTTATTAGCTATCCTGTTAAACTTATACTAAACGCCATGGCGAATCAATTGACTCAGCTTTGAATAAATAAACACGTGCTTTAAGGTCGAGGCTATCGTTCAAGGCGTGACTTTTTACCGCGCATTCGTATGAATTTACTCCGAAGTACGATGCAAATCGGTATATTTTTCTATGGAAATCACCGGTAAGTACCCGTTAGGTAATCCGGTAATTTACCTGTAATCTGGTAATATACCTGTAATCGAGTAATTTACCGGTAATCTGATAATTTCCATACACATTTTAACGGTTTACTCCGAAAATCGAACCTCGAAGTTTGTAATACACACAATTTCATCTTCTCAATCTCGATATTCTCGATCGTACATTATTTGAATGAGCGAGACGGCACGATACGATGATCTTAAAAATACATAATTCGGAAGCAGTACGTCTAGCATAACTTGAACACGCGACTGTTTATCGCGCGACAAATGCTACCTGTCACTTTCCTTTCGATACCGTGCGAGCAAGACGGGTAGCTGAGTCGCGCGACGAGCGAAGTCGCGGCTAAATATGCTAGCCCTACAGGAGCATAGCCCTTAGCATAAAAAAAGAAGGTTCAGTCCGAGTACAATTTTGTTCTTTGTCATAGTCGGGTAAAAAGTCCTTGGACGTCCAGCTAAAAATGTATGTACCAAAATTAGCTCAATTCCGTCCAGCCTTTGTTTCGGTGTGATTTATTTATTTATTGAAAAACAGGTTACATGACATTACAGTTTACACCAATGCGTCATGAACCGAACAATGTTTATTACGACGGCGACACGGCGTGGCCCCGTTGTTCCGACATCTCAGGTGTTGGATTTGGTAGGTTGCCCCGGAACCGACGAAACACGACGCCTTTCGGCCAGAAATCAGCACACGCGATAGTCTCCTGGAGCGGCCGCGGCACGCGCACTACAAATGAGCTGAAGTGCACGTAGTGGCGCGACTGCAACTGGAACACCCTTAGCGAGTAGCCGGTTTTCTGGCGAACATACTGCGTCACTTCTTCAGCGGTGGCAGTGTGATGCAGGCGCGACACGTACAGCGCCTTGCTCGGTGTGGAGACCCGCAGACCACAACCAACCGGTTCTGCACGGTGCGGTGATGACAGGACAAAGAAAAGTTTATTGGAATAAATTAATAAACAAACAAATAGACAAACAGATAAACAGACAAAAATTCTAAAAACTGTTGAAACGTGTTCTGTTATCGATTCTAAGTATCCGCCAAGTTTTTTTCAAATATCTTCCACAGACTTCCGACCCTCTTCAGCTTTATTATATGTATAGATAGATAGATAATTGTATAGATTATGCAGTTAGATGAGATGAGAGACAAGCGAGTTACTGAGGTCTTAACGAGCCCGATGCAAAAACAGTGCAGTGTATATGTAGCTTTATCTTTAGTTGTGCATTTAACGTCGGGTGTACTCGCTGCCGCCGAGAGAGAAGTCTCGCCTGAGGCTTCGGCGTGCACTTGCATCTCTTCACTGATTGTATTATTCAGACAAAACACACTCAACCCATCTCTTAGGCCTTCTGCCGCTCTGTTCTTGAGTCGTTTTTACACGCTTTTAAACCAGTTTTACTTAGTACAGTGTCTGTCTGTCTGTAAAATAATCTTACAAGTTGATCTATAGTATGACCAATTTATCTTGTGAAACAATAAAATGAGGAACAACGACTTATTATCTATTGTAAATATAATAAATATTAATAATAAATAAATATCAGACAACCTCACACAAATCAACCTAGTCCCAAATTAAGCTCAAGAAGGATTGTGTTATATTTAGGTACTAGATGACGATATACATACTTATATAGATACATATATTCTTAAATATAATTAATAATTTCGGATCAATATATAAATAAGTGCCTATACTAAGACCCCGTAAAGTTTGCGGTTATGTCAAATATACACGTTGTATAAGTCAATCCAATTAAGTGTAGTTTAAATAAATAAATAAATATAAATATCGGACAACCTCACACAAATCGATCTAGTCCCAAATTAAGCTCAAGAAGGCTTGTGTTTTGGGTACTAGACAACGATTTACGTACTTATATAGATAAATATATACTTAAATACATAGAACAACCATGACCCAAGCACAAATATTCGAGTTCATCACACAAATATTTGCCCTGGCCGGGATTCGAACCCGGGACCCCCGGCTCAGTAGGCAGGTGCACTACAAACTGAGCCAGCCGCGTCGTCAGTAAACAAACAGGCCAGGCGCGGCTCGGAATAAAACAAAACACGAACCTGCAAACTGTTCTTTTTTTTTTCGCTTTCAGACAGGAACGTATTTCTGAAACGTATACCAACAGATACTGCACGTTTGATTGAAAGCTGGTGTTTGTTATTGAATATCAACAAAAAATGGAAAACTGATGTAAGTACCTACTTTGTTATATGGCGCCAATTATCTATAAAAAATAAACTACTGCGAGTCTGTCCGTCTGTCACCAGGCTGTACCTATCTCATGAACCGTGATAGTTAGACAGTTGAAATTTTCACAGATGATGTATTTCTGTTACCGCGATAAGTACTAAAAAACAGAATGAAATCAATATTTAAGGGGGCTCCCATTCAACAAATGTGATCGGTTGCGTTGTCTTTGCACCTCATTAGTACCTGCCTATCCGTCGTTTTTATACTGTTACATGCTGTATTATTTGGAACATCCTAATTTAATGAATAATTGTAAATACACTAAAAAATACATAGATATATTTTCACTTATATTTATTTCTTTTAATTTTCACTTGGTTCATATCCCTAAACGCCGCAAAATAAAAAAGAAACCCAGGTTCAAAGCTGTTAGGTGGCTTTAAAAATTGCCAAAAAAATTTTTAATTTAAAAATACAATAAGATGGTAAAAAATATGTATATCTGTTTTTAATTTAATTTAAATGTTTGAATATGACGTATTTTTGCCCCTACTGTAGGTTGTTGTGAAATCCACTCCTGTACCTCTAGCACAACTTTGACACGCGACTCTTTCTCGCGATAGATATGCTACCTATCCATTTCTGTTCGGTACCATGAGAGTGACGGGTGATGCTATGTCGCGCGACATGAGTCGCGAACCTTAGTTGTGCTAGACGGGCTGGCTATTTGCTTGAAACGTGGTTGAAACACAATCCCAACGCAGCTGGATTAAGTTTTGTGAACTGCAAAATTATGCAGCTGGCTTTCAGTTACGCATCACCCGTCTGTATAAATCCTTCCTATGTTGGACTGACTCTAACTAGGGGATATAGTGCGTCCTATTGTTTCTCTTGTGTCTCAGATTTCTGCTACCGATAATGTGGTAACTCTGAAAACAAACGGCAAGTACTAGCACAGTGCAACCAGCTACAGTCTTTGTTACAGAATAGTACAGATAACTTGAAAAAACTTCTTATTTTCTAGACAAAGGTTTGTGTCATTTGATTGCTTCGTAGTGATACCGTGAGATTAAATACTCTGCTGTTCCAACTAGTTCTAACTGGTGATGTAAAATAATTCTAATAGAAAACTGATTGCCACTGCCAAGAACCCATCATTTTTGATGATGGATATTCGGGAAAAAATTATACCTATTCGTTATAGTCGTAACGTAGATACATAATATCCTCGTAGGTATGAACTTGTATGAAAGTGAACGCATAGGTACCTATATGTGTTGCAGGTAGACGGTAGTGAATGCGTTAAAAAATAAAGGTAAGTATAAAAAGGTCACTACATAGTCTTCTTTCAAAAGATATATAATCATCATATTGGATTGAGAATGATATATAACTTTAAAACCACATAATTATAAATGAGCCCTTTCATTTGATACATTATAAGATTGTAATATAATATTATTTACATTTCATACTTTTGGCCTGGGGTAGGTCTATGTATTAAAAGTATATGTGAATTAGGTACATATTAATTATCAGATCAGATTAAGGTTAAAAAATAACAATGCCAGTTCTATTTAGCCACTCGTTTCAAGTTACAAGCTGTCGAAAACGTTCCTGGCGAACACGCCGCCTCCAGGACGAAACACGACGCCATGAGATCTGGAATGGAACAATCCAAACATAGGTACATAGACAAGGATCGCAAATAGTCAGAGTACAATTTTTAAAAGACCATTAACCTCGTGAGGCCTAATGTACCTCTAAATGCACAAAGTAACACTTAATACGGACCCAGACAGTTTGTATTATACGTATATAAACTACTATACGCACGCGTTTAAGCGCACAGTGTACCTACATTACGATGTACAAGATAAATTCGGTGCATTCTATTCGTCTAGAGCATAATAATATTATCAAACAAATCCTACTTAGTTAGGATCTTCAGAAAACAATCATAAAGCAAGGCCTGGGCCGCAGGTACGTGTAAAGAAATTGTACATTGGGCGTTTAGCCCTTATGGTTTTATTTGGGCTTGGGTTTCAAGAGAAAACCATGGTAAAGAAATTTTCTATATCCAGTAAGTTTGTTGTACCTAAGTACACCAAGGTCTATCATAAAATATACCTATTTTTATGGTTATCCATAAATTGTACCATTCGGATTTACATAAAATAAAGACCTCATTAGGGTTCCGTAGTCAACTAGGAACCCTTATAGTTTCGCCATGTCCGTCTGTTCGTCTGGCCGTCCGCGGCTTAGCTCCGTGATCATTAGTACTAGAAAGCTGAAATTTGGTATGTTTATGTGTATGTATCACGCCGACAAAACGGTATAATAAAAACTAAGAGAATGGTTTCTTTTCGGTTACCCCTCGAACACCTAAAGTGGGGTTGTTTTTTTTTTCGTTTCAACACTTGTCGTTGAAGGTCTTTTAAGGTAAAATAATAGGAGTCTTCAAACATTATTTATTGATAAAGTCAGCAGTTTTGTAAATATTCGCTCCGAAAATAAAAAAATAGTGTCCCTCACCTCTAACTTTTCAACTACGTGTCAAATAATTATGGGAAAATTCATGAACATGAGGTCTTATAAGTACTTTCAATGAAAACTATAGTGAACAAAATCGGTCGAGCCGTTTTTGAGTTATCGCAAAATTTCATAATTTTCTTAAATGGACGTAAGTTGACTTCCAGAAGGTAATAAGTAATTACAGTTACTTTGGCGTTTACGACCTTTTATAGAGCTTGAAATCTTTCTCGTAACTTAAGTCTATTGTGAAGGCCCGACATGCTCTTGGCCGGTTTTTTTTTTATCTCATCTGTTGATAGTGCAAGTTTTTGATTATGGCAAAAAATTGAGCATGAGAATTTTACATAAAGTACCTAATTATATAGGCGAAATAGATTAACCTTATATTAAGTACATTTAGGCCAAGCGCGCACCACGATTTTTTGTCGTGCGATTATTTTGTCGCAGAAATGCAACGTATGGGTTTATATGTCAGAGCGCGCATATACGAGAAAAAAATCGCAGCGATTTTAAAATTGTGATTCGTCACATTTTGCTGCGACGGCTCGCAACGCGATTTTCGCAAAAGTAAATTGCAGCATACGGAGTTGTATGGCCCCGCGCGCACTGCGATAATAAAATCGCCGCGGCGGCGTCAGACGGCGTTCCGCTCTTCAAGCGTCAACATGTCAGAACCTGCTTCTCCGATAGTCTCAAGACAAGACGCTAGACGTTGACCATTTAATTAAGAAAATAGAAGGAAAATCCCCTATGTGGGATAAATAGAATATAAATCATATAGCGATCGCATTTTGAAGACACGTTTGTGGGAGGAGATTTGTTAAAAGGTTATTATACCTAGGGTACGAACTGTCCAACGACAAAAAGATTTTTATTTTTATTTTATTCTTCCTCCTACTCCTACGAAGGAGTAAATAAGGCAAGACAAGCAACTTGTACGAAATCCATGCTGAGACTGAACAATCCAACGACTTTTTCATCGCAGTGCGCGCAGTGAAATTTCTGCGACATTTTTACAACGCGATTCGAAAATCGTGTCGCATAAATAAAATCGTGGTGCGCGCTTGGCCTTAATATGCGAGCCACACTCGCACTGGATCGGTTTTTTATCATTACAAAATGTACATTACAATAGTAGGTACTTATACTTACGATGTAGGGTTCCCAGGCTGTGCTATAATCACGAAATCTGATGCAGGTTTCACCAGGACAACATCGTCAGAATCAACAACCCAATCTCGTACCATATCAGTGTTTGTTCTTTGTTTTCTATTCCAAGAACCGTCCGTTTCCTGAGAGCTACTGGACTGTCCGTTCCATCCCTCGTTCTTGAAAGGTCGAACATTTGGTTGGATATTATTATAACCATCCATAGGCTTGTCATTGTAGTTAGGTTGCACTACAACATGGTTAAGTCCGCCATTTTGTTTTTGGTGGGCAACCACAGTGGGAGCCTGCGCTGACAGTTGTCGGTATGCGGTCGGTGAGGCGACAGCCGCTCGTCCGGCCTGATTGGCAAACATAGAATACGCTGCTTTCAGTGGCCCATCTATCAAGGTTGACAAGAAGCAGTGCCCTGAGGCGAAAAGGGTGAGAACCACGAGAATATTGGCTGTGGGATTCGGCATATCTGTAGATAAATAAGTTTTTTTAATGCTCAATTTATTATAATAGTATTTTTTTTTACTAGCTTTATTTATTAATTATCCTTTAGAACGCTTTTCCTCCCATGTCAAAATGTAGCTTTACGCTAATAGTTGAAAAAAGAAAAAGCGAATACCTATACCTTTTCTGTCAGCAGGAAAATTGCTTTGACAGAGTCCGCCATTAGGCCGGAGCCCCACTGCTGCGCACGCTACGTACGGACGCGCTATACACGCCGGCCACGTGGGTCCATTGTTATAATATTGGTATTAGTGACGTCATTTCGTGCGCAACGTTCTCGTGCACAACTGTAGACGTATCTTCCTACATTTTCATGCAAAGCGTTTTTGTACCCACGTGCGTATCTCGACCGTGCGCAGCAGTGGGGCTCCGGCTTTACCCCTTTAGTGATCGTTAGCGTGGTAGGCACGACAGCACACGACCACCGTAGTAGGCTCTTGGCGTTCAAAGGGTTGTAATAATATTTGATTAGTACATCACACTAATATTATAAAGCCGAAAGTCTGTGAGTGAGTTTATATGTATGTTTGTTACTTCTTCGCGCTCAAACGGCTTGAACCAATTTTGATAAATTTTGGTATGTAGGTAGCCGATACCCTGAATTAACACATAGACTACTTTTTATCCTGAAAAATATAGTGTTCCCGTGGGATAAGCGGGTAGTACCGTGTGGCGCAGCTAGTAGTTTAAAAAAAAATGGGCAAGTTCGAGTCCGACTCGCCCATGAAGGGCTCCGTACCATAATCTATAACAAGTTTGTTGTATGGGAGCCCCCCTTAAATATTTATTTTATTATATTTTTAGTATTTGTTGTTATAGCGGCAATAGAAATACATCATCAGTGAAAATTTCAACTGTCTATCACCGTTCTTGAGATACAGCCTGGTGACAGACGAACGGAGGGACGGACAGCGAAGTATCAGTAATAGGTTCCCGTTTTTACCCTTTGGGTACGGAATCCTAAAAATTAACTATAATATAATGAAAAAGGTGCATAAAAGGAATACCATTTTTAAGTTTTTACTAATTAGTGAAGAGGGAGTATAGCCCGATACGCGAACAGTTCCGAACTTCAATAATATACAAGTGCGTGATTTTTTGTAGTCAGTTAGAGTAGATTGAGTACTAATGGGTATGAACATTTTCTAACAGATTTTGAGTGTGCGTTAGGTATAAAAAAAGTTTTTGTAAGTGACCTCTGTAAATCTTAGAAAAAAAAATCAAGTTCATTTCTTCTGCACTAGGGTTTCGCATTTTATAGTTTTAACATTCCGTATTGTTTTCTAACAGATTTGTCGAGAGATTATGTCAGCGCAATACGAAACAAATGAAAAAATTATAAATCCCTGAAAAGATTATACAAGTGACTTTTGGGAACGAAAATGTGTTTAAAACTATGAAATGTAATGACAGTTTTAATTTATAACAGATTCATCGATAGCTTTATTTTATATAAACAATCGAATTTTTAAATCGTTCTCTAGGCCACAAAATTTTACGCAAAATTGTCAAGTCGGTGTAGTGAACTCATTTTCATAAAAGTAATCTATAAACATAGAATTCTAACCAATTCATCCACGGGAAAAAAAATACTTTATTAGTTGTACGCGACATTTAAATTTGAGCGCCAAGGCCGGCCCAATTCTCAGAAATTCTACAAAAGACAATGTTAAAATATTATATTGTTCATTCGGTGTATTATTGTCCTTATTTAATTTAGCAACTTTCCGAACAAAATTCCGAACGTCATGTCATTCAAACGAGAGCTTTATTGCCTTAGGTTAAGGCGAGTAGGTACGTGAAATGGTGAATATGAATAATATATTTTAAAATCCTAAGGCTTGTAATCTAGCAAAAAAATATGTTACTAATAGCATTTGCCCGCGGCTTCACCAGCGTCCAAACCTATGTATACATTATACACTATCTTACGGGAACGATGTTTTTTTTACAGGATAATTAGTAACCTATTTGTTAAGTTAGGGTATAAACTATCTGTTCCAAATAAAATAAGAAAAAATAAATAAAACGATTGGTAACAGTATTACCTGATAAAAAAAATTGGAGGAGATAAATAGTACATAATTGCATCTTATCCGAAATAAATGGTTTATTATTATTATTATAGATAATTTTATTTTATTGTATCTTCATACTACTAGGCCCGCAGCATCGTCCAGCTGTTTCAGCGTGATAAGCGGACAAAGAAATTCTTTCTCAACAGATGGAGCAATACGGGTGGCGCCACCGCCCATGCAAACCCTGCATTTTCCTGAAATAGTCACCTCTCTTCATTAAAAACAAATTTTCAATAAAATTCGAATTTAAAAAAATATATAATAAAAATACAATTCGGATTTAATAATGGTATAGATTATGAAATCATGTTAGTACTGACTATTCGTATTTGACTTTAATGCAAATGTAGATGACAAATATAGATGTTTTGATACCAACTTGTTTCAAAGCAAAGACTATTTTTTTTCTCTTTTAACTGAACCCTAAAATATTGGGTAGCGCACCGACTGCTCGCGTGACTCGATACGGAGAGGATCGGAAATGAAACACTCACCGCCTTTTAGTGTTTGTATTACCTCTTCCTTCGATCTTCATCGTTTTATCCTCATCGGTTACACCCATTAATAAGGGAGTGGCGATCTCATGATAATATAGGGTCCGTAATGTTTCATATAACTTCAGAAAAACTAACATACACTTGAGATACAATAAATTGACATAAAGTCATTTAATATAATGAAACGTTTCATATACTTAACGGATTATTGTTATAATTTGTTATACTCTAATTATTAATTGGTATACTGTTTAAAGTTAAATAACGGGAGCAAATCAACGAATTCCCGCTTCGCGGGGCTTCTATTCCCGCTCTAAAGGGCCCAAGGAACCTAACGAACCTAACCTAACAATCAAGTGGTGATTTGAACGGTGTATACTCTTTAGCACCTAGCTCATTATATCTCTTGTTACATTATATCATTCTTATATCAACCTGTGAAGTACGACCTACTTCAAAAAACTTGCTAAGGGTAGAAAGAACGGCTACGGTCTGTAATTCACAACGACCGAAGTGTTACTCGCTTTCGGGATCGGCCGCACCCTAGGCACCTTCCAACTTTGGGGATATGACCCTCAAGAGATCGCCAGGTTAAAATTATAATGTAAAGGGATCTTTACGAACTACTAAGTCGAAAATAATTGTCAGTGGTGTCATCAATTCATCATCATCATCTGCTTACACGTCTACATTATATGGTAGCGTAGTAAAGTGGTCTTAATGCGACTAAATTGAAAAATATTGTCAGAGGTGTCATCATCTCGCGTACTCCCTTACTTTATATGGTAGAATAATAATCGTGAGAGACAGTCATAGTATGGTAGTTATAGATTTGCCACCGAGCGACCAGGCGTAAGAGTTGCCATGGTCGCAAAAAACCCCCAAAAAAGTGGTTAGAAAGAAACGTTCCAAGTACTTGAATTGACAACATTTAATTTTTTTAACTCATTTTCCGATATAATCAAATAAAGGTTAAAAAACGTATGTATTCCTATTTTGTTAAGTTTGAAAATATCCCAATTTACGATTAAAAATCAGTTTGATATGTTCCTCATTTTAAAGACCATAGGCGACAGGTAATTGGGTTCTGTGATAATAAAAATAAAAAAAATTAGTTTAAACTTAAAATAGTTGTTGAATAAAATGATAGACATTAAATAAAAACAGATAATACTTTCTTGAAAACATTCTGTAATTAAAATACTTGTTTATAACAAATGTATTTACGACACTCGTTTCTAAACAAAAATTTTCATTTGCTCTTGAATACTGTCATTTTCTTCTGATCAGTACAAAAAAAAATAGTGTGATACTTCTTCTCTTTTCTTCTTTTTCTTCTATTCTACTCAGGATACTTTTAATCCATCGTGACAGTTCACGTTCATGGACGCCATTGAACATTGAACAAACCACAACTGGTAAACCACAAATTAAGATAACAAGCTCGTAGTAAAAGCAGTTGTAACCACCTTGGAAGGTTAATATAGATTATCGACTCTATTTCCTTGGACATTAGACTACAAAATGCACTAACAGAATAATGGTGATCATAACTTTTTTGGAATTTTACAACCGTCCGACTCTCCACAAGAACGTATTCTCTTGAAAAAGGACTATGAACTCTCGTCAACAAACATTTTAAACCTATTCAACAAGGAATAAGGTTGAAAATTCAATATCCACGCAATGTAGTTCTAACCTTTTTAGGGTTCCGTACCTCAAAAGGAAAAAACGGAACCCTTATAGGATCACTTTGTTGTCCGTCTGTCCGTCCGTCCGTCTGTCAAGACCCTTTTTCTCAGGAACGCGTGGAGGTATGAAGCTGAAATTTATATCAATTACTCAGGTCTACTGTCCCTTGAAGCTGTGAAAAAATCAAACTTCTAAGCCAACGCAATCAAAAGATACAGCCGTTTATGCCGCAAATTTTCGACACTTGCAAGGGAATCAAAACCTACAGGGTGCTTCCCGTGAACTCAGAATCTTGAAATTTGGTACGAAGCAACGTCTTATAGCATAGATAAAGGAAAAATTACGAAAACCATAAATTTTTATTTACATCACATCATATATTTTTTTTTAATAATTTTAAACTTACTACCCATTTCCTCATAAACGCGTAGAGGTATTAAATTGAAATTCATACCAAATACTCAGGTCTATAATACCTTTAAGCTGTAACAAAATCAAACTTCTATGTCAACGCAATCAAAAGAAACAGCAATTTAAGCTGCATATTTTGAAACTAAAAGTACTCGCAAGAGAATCAAAACCTAAAGGGTACTTCCAGTCGACCTAGAATCTTGAAATTTGGCATGAAGCAACGTTTTATAGCACACATAAAGGAAAAATTCCGAAAACCTTAAATTTTTAGTTACATTACAAAATATATATTTTTTTTGTAAATGTCGATTTCGATTGTCGTAATGAACGAACTTTGTAAACCTTGCAGGTTTGTACGGAACCCTCGGTGCGCGAGTCCGACTCGCACTTGGCCGGTTTTTTTTTGTAAGTAACTGGTTGGCGCTTACGAGAACAAAACCAGATAGGATTGTATTAGACACAATGCCATTGTGAATGCAGGTAAGTGGATTAGCTTAGCTTAGATAATTTGTACTATAAATATTTAATATTATAAAAAAACACATCCACTCGGAAGGCGGCGCTTCAAGGACAATTTTTTATGATAAGCGACCGCAGGCGGCTCGCAGAAGTGCTCGCGACCGAATGTACTCGTACGACAACGGGGACGGCGCAAGGCGCACCGCAGCAGATCGCAGTACTTTGTAAGCACTAGGCGAATGCTTATCGCCCGGGATCCGAGCGCTCAGCCCGTACGTTCATAATTTAAAGTATAATATCTATTTTAAGTTTGAGCAACTCTGACTATACCGGTCGGGTTATTCGGAAATGCAAAATTAATATTTTTTTAAGGCGAGTAGAGAGGCTCTCACAGATTTGTGAGGAGATTAACGTTATTCGCCCCGTCGACCGCGCACCGCTGAAATGATATTTCGATTGTAAAACTCATTGAGTTGCTTCATACGTTCTAATTGTGCGAGCGGCGAATGGAGATTGGAGATCAACCGACAGTATAACTTATCTACAGGCATTAAAAAAACCGGTAAGTAAAATAAACAAAAAAATGAAATTATACTACTGACTACTAAAAAATTCTTACCTTTGTATATTATAAGAAAAAAAAAATGTCTGTATGTTGAACGTACGGCTAATTGGAATGCATTTGAGCGCCAAAGCCGTCCAATGCCCAGAATTGGAAGGCTTTGACGCTCGAATTTAAATGTCGCGTACAACTGATAAAGTAATTTTTGTTTCCCGTGGATGAATTGGTTAGAATTCTATGTTTTATATTACTTTTATAATAATGAGTTCACTACGCCAACTTGCCAATTTTGCGTAAAATTTTGTGGCCTAGAGAACGATTTAAAAATTCGATTGTTTATATAAAATAAAGCTATTGATTAATCTGTTATAAATTAAAACTGTCATTACTTTTCATAGTTTTAAACACATTTTATTTGCCAAAAGTCACTTGTATAATCTTTTCAGGGAGTGAGATTTTTTTCACTCGTTTCGTATTGCGCTGACATAATCTCTCGACAAATCTGTTAGAAAATAATAACGAATGTTAAAACAATAAAATGTTATGCCCTAGTGCAGAAGAAATTAACTTGGATAATCTTTTCTAAGTATTATAAAGGTTGCTTCCAAAAACTTTTTTTATACCTAACGCACACTCACGATCAGTTAGAAAATGTTCATACCCGTTAGCACTCCTTATTACTTTGCTGATAAAAGAAAAAAAACGTACAATGCGAATTATTTTAGTTTAAGGTGTAATTATACCCTTCCCGTATCGGGCTAGTATCTGTAATTCGGACGATCGAAGGTCGAGGTGAAGCATTGGATAGGAAAAGAGAAAAGGCATTGGGTTCGACTCCCAGCTTGGAACATGGGGTAACCGCAAACTTTGCATCTATAATGTTGGTATGTAGGTATCCCATCAAAAACATACATATAAACGTAATGCCAAAACAAGAGAGCTGAGAGAACAGCAGAAACAAGAACACCAAATATAGGGGTCTCGGCCCCGAATACAATTTTGTATCTTTTGGGGTCGAGACCCTAGGTCCATGGGGTAAATGGGGCCCAGCGCCATAAAACTTCACAAAGAGCTCTCCAAAAGGCTTGAAGACACCACTGCGTGCGAACCGAAGAGCAGGCAGCTTCCCCGTACAGCGTATCAGCATAGCTGTTCTGCGAGGAAATGCTGTCAGCATTTTCGGTGCCTTACCAAAGGGAAGCAATTTTTTAAATTTGTTTTAGTTTATTTAAATTTTAGCTTTTTTGTACATAGTAGTTAGTAGTGTTTAAGTTTTTTTTTATTTACTGTCGCTTCCTTTTTTCTTTTTTGTTATCTTTATATAAAGTTACTTATATATGCCAAAACTAATTAGGCAAATAAATGATATAATATACAGGGTGTCCGTGAGGATTGCGAAAGATTTACATAGTAGTAGGTACTTAATTATATTTAACCTTTTGACCGCCACAGTCGGCTGTGGCCGTCAACAAAAAATCGTGCCCCTGACGCCACGTCGGCCACAGCCGTCCAAATTTCAATGATCAAAAACTTTGTAATTCTAACCGCTACAAGTATTTTTCAATCCCTGTTAATTTTGGGGCACATCTTTTTTTTTTTACTCTGGCGTCAGTGGCATGGTAAATTGCTATTCCGCTTGGCGGTCAATAGGCTAACATTAAATTTTGTACAATTTTTTTGAGAAATGTTCTAATATTAACTATCTTACCTGTAGCTAGGAACACAGTGGTTATAGTAATGAACTATTAGCGTCTAATTCAACTTATTAAAGCTTCGCAAATCACGTTATTCCGTAGCACCATATGAACAACAAACTTAATTTTGCCGGTAGGGCATCACGGTTCATATATAATTAGTATACAAAGACGTTAGTTAAAGTTACGACGATACGTAAAGTTAAGTTTGTAGTGATAATATAATTGCTGGCTGAATCGAATCAGACGCACAACATTTGTTTCTAGATTACCTTCGTATCAAGGAAAACCTTTTTAAGGTTCCGTACCCAAAAGATAAAAACGGGATCCTATTACTAAGACTCCGCTGTCCGTCCGTCCGTCTGTCCGTCTGTCACAGTTGAAATTTTCACAGATGATGTATAATTTCAGTTGTAGTATAACAACAAATGTGATCGGTTCCGTTAACTTTGCACCTCATTTATATGCGGTGCCAATGGTGCCATACATACCAGGTGCAAACTTAACTTAACCCGGACAGTTAAGATGGGAAGTGTTTTTACGGAACCCTCGGGGCGCGAATCCAACGCGCTTCTTTTGTATGTTACGCGATCATTTTGCCAATTATGAATCAATTCTTTTTTGTATGGTAGACCATACTTCAGAAGTGGTACCCATTTAAATTTTATCTTTTTTTAGCGCTTTTTGGGAAAATCATCAAAAAGCTAAATAGTTATATACCCATTTCGGTCATGGAATTCGGTAACTTTTTGCGAAAATATTTTTTTGATCTTTGCATAAAACGCAAAGAACTGTAAATTTTGTAAATGTTGACGCGTGTGCGTGCCCCGTGCCGTACAGCAACCTGTTTCGGGACAATTATTGAATATATAATATAAAATTACTTTATTAAGCCCCAACAAAACCCCCGCAAACTCGTACACTAATTAGGCACAAAATATATTCCAATAAGAATCAAACTCGTTGATGTAAAGAACTCCGCCTACGCAAGTCCAAGTACCTAAGGATTATTTTATGACGCACGCTGATTTTAATAGAATCCAACCTTTAAAGATACTGAAATCGTAATGTGATGCAACGTCAATCAATAATGCCTTTACCACAAAGAGGTAACAGAAAGATATAACCGTCAGCAATGAAAATAGTTCGGTGAATACAGACTAAAGTACTAGGGTGACTTTACAAACGGTCCGGTAGTTTTTAAGTTTTGATATGTTGTCTAAGATGGTTAGTGCCTGCAAAATGCACAATCCTCCCCACTCGGCGCCCGCCG
The DNA here is from genome assembly GCA_905147355.2 of Apotomis turbidana. Classification (NCBI taxonomy): domain Eukaryota; kingdom Metazoa; phylum Arthropoda; class Insecta; order Lepidoptera; family Tortricidae; genus Apotomis; species Apotomis turbidana. The sequence goes on along the minus strand of LR990280.1, from coordinate 55,253,735 downwards.
CCATATTTTGAAAAAAACCGGCACTATATATAACATTTTAAAACTTGTCTAGGACCGATAGTTCCGGAGATATGCACATTTTAAAAAATGTTAAATATCGCAACAATTTCCAGACATGTATTTTGATAATATCTTCGTATAAAGCATTTTAGCTAGAAATTGGTTTTTTCAATATGGCGGCGGGCGCCTAGGAGGGGGAATTGTGCATTTTGCCTTTTTACACTCACTAACCATCTTAGACAACATATCAAAAATTTAAAACTACCGGGCCGTTTGTAAGGTAAAACCCCTTTATTCACTGGATTAAAATACTGCGGAAGAAAAAGAGTTGTCACTATCAAAAGATAAAAAAATATATATATTTCATTAGCCCGATACGGGAAGGGTATAATTACACCTTAAACTAAAATAATTCGCATTGTACGTTTTTTTTCTTTTATCAGCAAAGTAATAAGGAGTGCTAACGGGTATGAACATTTTCTAACTGATCGTGAGTGTGCGTTAGGTATAAAAAAAGTTTTTGGAAGCAACCTTTATAATACTTAGAAAAGATTATCCAAGTTAATTCCTTCTGCACTAGGGCATAACATTTTATTGTTTTAACATTCGTTATTATTTTCTAACAGATTTGTCGAGAGATTATGTCAGCGCAATACGAAACGAGTGAAAAAAATCTCACTCCCTGAAAAGATTATACAAGTGACTTTTGGCAAATAAAATGTGTTTAAAACTATGAAAAGTAATGACAGTTTTAATTTATAACAGATTAATCAATAGCTTTATTTTATATAAACAATCGAATTTTTAAATCGTTCTCTAGGCCACAAAATTTTACGCAAAATTGGCAAGTTGGCTTAGTGAACTCATTATTATAAAAGTAATATAAAACATAGAATTCTAACCAATTCATCCACGGGCAAAAAAATTACTTTATCAGTTGTACGCGACATTTAAATTCGAGCGTCAAAGCCTTCCAATTCTGAGCATTGGACGGCTTTGGCGCTCAAATGCATTCCAATTAGCCGTACGTTCAACATACAGACATTTTTTTTTCTTATAATATACAAAGGTAAGAATTTTTTAGTAGTCAGTAGTATAATTTCATTTTTTTGTTTATTTTACTTACCGGTTTTTTTAATGCCTGTAGATAAGTTATACTGTCGGTTGATCTCCAATCTCCATTCGCCGCTCGCACAATTAGAACGTATGAAGCAACTCAATGAGTTTTACAATCGAAATATCATTTCAGCGGTGCGCGGTCGACGGGGCGAATAACGTTAATCTCCTCACAAATCTGTGAGAGCCTCTCTACTCGCCTTAAAAAAATATTAATTTTGCATTTCCGAATAACCCGACCGGTATAGTCTGAGTTGCTCAAACTTAAAAGAGATATTATACTTTAAATTATGAACGTACGGGCTGAGCGCTCGGATCCCGGGCGATAAGCATTCGCCTAGTGCTTACAAAGTACTGCGATCTGCTGCGGTGCGCCTTGCGCCGTCCCCGTTCTCGTACGAGTACATTCGGTCGCGAGCACTTCTGCGAGCCGCCTGCGGTCGCTTATCATAAAAAATTGTCCTTGAAGCGCCGCCTTCCGAGTGGATGTGTTTTTTTATAATATTAAATATTTATAGTACAAATTATCTAAGCTAAGCTAATCCACTTACCTGCATTCACAATGGCATTGTGTCTAATACAATCCTATCTGGTTTTGTTCTCGTAAGCGCCAACCAGTTACTTACAAAAAAAAACCGGCCAAGTGCGAGTCGGACTCGCGCACCGAGGGTTCCGTACAAACCTGCAAGGTTTACAAAGTTCGTTCATTACGACAATCGAAATCGACATTTACAAAAAAAATATATATTTTGTAATGTAACTACAAATTTAAGGTTTTCGGAATTTTTCCTTTATGTGTGCTATAAAACGTTGCTTCATGCCAAATTTCAAGATTCTAGGTCGACTGGAAGTACCCTTTAGGTTTTGATTCCCTTGCGAGTACTTTTAGTTTCAAAATATGCAGCTTAAATTGCTGTTTCTTTTGATTGCGTTGACATAGAAGTTTGATTTTGTTACAGCTTAAAGGTATTATAGACCTGAGTATTTGGTATGAATTTCAATTTAATACCTCTACGCGTTTATGAGGAAATGGGTAGTAAGTTTAAAATTATTAAAAAAATATATATTATGTGATGTAAATAAAAATTTATGGTTTTCGTAATTTTTCCTTTATCTATGCTATAAGACGTTGCTTCGTACCAAATTTCAAGATTCTGAGTTCACGGGAAGCACCCTGTAGGTTTTGATTCCCTTGCAAGTGTCGAAAATTTGCGGCATAAACGGCTGTATCTTTTGATTGCGTTGGCTTAGAAGTTTGATTTTTTCACAGCTTCAAGGGACAGTAGACCTGAGTAATTGATATAAATTTCAGCTTCATACCTCCACGCGTTCCTGAGAAAAAGGGTCTTGACAGACGGACGGACGGACAGACGGACAACAAAGTGATCCTATAAGGGTTCCGTTTTTTCCTTTTGAGGTACGGAACCCTAAAAAGGTTAGAACTACATTGCGTGGATATTGAATTTTCAACCTTATTCCTTGTTGAATAGGTTTAAAATGTTTGTTGACGAGAGTTCATAGTCCTTTTTCAAGAGAATACGTTCTTGTGGAGAGTCGGACGGTTGTAAAATTCCAAAAAAGTTATGATCACCATTATTCTGTTAGTGCATTTTGTAGTCTAATGTCCAAGGAAATAGAGTCGATAATCTATATTAACCTTCCAAGGTGGTTACAACTGCTTTTACTACGAGCTTGTTATCTTAATTTGTGGTTTACCAGTTGTGGTTTGTTCAATGTTCAATGGCGTCCATGAACGTGAACTGTCACGATGGATTAAAAGTATCCTGAGTAGAATAGAAGAAAAAGAAGAAAAGAGAAGAAGTATCACACTATTTTTTTTTGTACTGATCAGAAGAAAATTACAGTATTCAAGAGCAAATGAAAATTTTTGTTTAGAAACGAATTAAGTCGTAAATACATTTGTTATAAACAAGTATTTTAATTACAGAATGTTTTCAAGAAAGTATTATCTGTTTTTATTTAATGTCTATCATTTTATTCAACAACTATTTTAAGTTTAAACTAATTTCATTATTTTTATTATCACAGAACCCAATTACCTGTCGCCTATGGTCTTTTAAAATGAGGAACATATCAAATTGATTTTTAATCGTAAATTGGGATATTTTCAAACTTAACAAAATAGGAATACATACGTTTTTTAACCTTTATTTGATTATATCGGAAAATGAGTTAAAAAAATTAAATGTTGTCAATTCAAGTACTTGGAACGTTTCTTTCTAATCACTTTTTTGGGGGTTTTTTGCGACCATGGCAACTCTTACGCCTGGTCGCTCGGTGGCAAATCTATAACTACCATACTATGACTGTCTCTCACGATTATTATTCTACCATATAAAGTAAGGGAGTACGCGAGATGATGACACCTCTGACAATATTTTTCAATTTAGTCGCATTAAGACCACTTTACTACGCTACCATATAATGTAGACGTGTAAGCAGATGATGATGATGAATTGATGACACCACTGACAATTATTTTCGACTTAGTAGTTCGTAAAGATCCCTTTACATTATAATTTTAACCTGGCGATCTCTTGAGGGTCATATCCCCAAAGTTGGAAGGTGCCTAGGGTGCGGCCGATCCCGAAAGCGAGTAACACTTCGGTCGTTGTGAATTACAGACCGTAGCCGTTCTTTCTACCCTTAGCAAGTTTTTTGAAGTAGGTCGTACTTCACAGGTTTATATGCAATTATGTACTATTTATCTCCTCCAATTTTTTTTATCAGGTAATACTGTTACCAATCGTTTTTTTTTTTTTTTTCTTATTTTATTTGGAACAGATAGTTTATACCCTAACTTAACAAATAGGTTACTAATTATCCTGTAAAAAAAACATCGTTCCCGTAAGATAGTGTATAATGTATACATAGGTTTGGACGCTGGTGAAGCCGCGGGCAAATGCTATTAGTAACATATTTTTTTGCTAGATTACAAGCCTTAGGATTTTAAAATATATTATTCATATTCACCATTTCACGTACCTACTCGCCTTAACCTAAGGCAATAAAGCTCTCGTTTGAATGACATGACGTTCGGAATTTTGTTCGGAAAGTTGCTAAATTAAATAAGGACAATAATACACCGAATGAACAATATAATATTTTAACATTGTCTTTTGTAGAATTTCTGAGAATTGGGCGGCCTTGGCGCTCAAATTTAAATGTCGCGTACAACTAATAAAGTATTTTTTTTCCCGTGGATGAATTGGTTAGAATTCTATGTTTATAGATTACTTTTATGAAAATGAGTTCACTACACCGACTTGACAATTTTGCGTAAAATTTTTTGGCCTAGAGAACGATTTAAAAATTCGATTGTTTATATAAAATAAAGCTATCGATGAATCTGTTATAAATTAAAACTGTCATTACATTTCATAGTTTTAAACACATTTTCGTTCCCAAAAGTCACTTGTATAATCTTTTCAGGGATTTATAATTTTTTCATTTGTTTCGTATTGCGCTGACATAATCTCTCGACAAATCTGTTAGAAAACAATACGGAATGTTAAAACTATAAAATGCGATGCCCTAGTGCAGAAGAAATGAACTTGATTTTTTTTTCTAAGATTTACAGAGGTCACTTACAAAAACTTTTTTTATACCTAACGCACACTCAAAATCTGTTAGAAAATGTTCATACCCATTAGTACTCAATCTACTCTAACTGACTACAAAAAATCACGCACTTGTATATTATTGAAGTTCGGAACTGTTCGCGTATCGGGCTATCATGGGCTGTTAGTCGGCACAACCCTCTATTTAACCGTTGCAATCTAGTCATGACATGACTAGGAATTCATCTAGATTCTCGACAACATTTTCAAGTTTAAACTTGTTTGATGACAGCTCAAATCAGCTACTCTTTATGAAATGTCAATAACGATTTGTTATTATGGAGTTTCTTTGAAGATACCGGCATGTGACGTCATAAAAAATCTGTAGTCATAACAAGTCTTCTTTTTAGTTTTTGTCCAATTAAAAACTGTGAAATGTCCAAATGTTTGTGGTAGTTTATTTGGTTCCGTGTATTTTTGAATGTATGTTTAGTGATTTCAATTCCATAATTAATTTTAACATTCCTTACTCTATGCCATGAGTTAACGTGACCGTACTCGCTAGCGACAGCGTAAACGATTTGTAAGGAGAATAAATAGTACAGCGCCCCTGGCGCCGCCGGTTACTTTGTAGAACTACAATTCTCCATAGAAATAGTTCACGCAGTCGCTAGTGAGCACAGTCGCTGCAAACTCATGGTAAGGGCACAGTTTCGAACGCATGCCAGCCAACCGAACAAAAAAGGGAGGACATTAGTTAAGAAAATAACACTCACAAATCACACAAGTCAATATTTAATTCTAAAAGAATGTAGATTACATCTAAACATTTACGTGTACCACTAAATCAGTCTATCTTTACAAGTTCAATATATTAAGGTATAATATACTCTTTTTTATAAATAAATCTTTTATTGCAGATCCTATGTTAGAAGAGAGGAAAATATTAATAAAATAGTACAATGTAATAAGAAGGAAAAGGGACAGAGAAAGTGCTATTTATATTATATATCGGATCTCTAATATTAGATACAATATATTCGTACACCTACAGAAATTTTGATGTGTTGCGTATCTTGTATTGAACAATATTTCGTCTATTGACAACCAAAACTCACCAAGTAACATATACTTACTAAAAACAAAACTCGTATCTCAATATCAATCTGCAAACTAGATACGAGTCTCTGAAGAGTAGTGACAGATATTTTAGTGAATTTTGGTTGTCACTAGGCGATTTGTATAACAAAGCGTTAGTCAACGTGTCTTTTGTGGACATTGACTGACGCACATATGTGGTTATGGCCGTACAGGCAGTACCCAGGCCTCTAGATAGGGCAAGATACGGCTTAGATAATAATATTATAATACTATTAAGATTTTGCGTGACAAAGCCGTTTTTCAACTAAAATAGTAGTGTTTTCCTATTCTAGATTCTTGATTTTGTATATTGATCAAAACAAGGCAAGTAACACTAAACATATAAACATAATCACGACAGTTAATATTTGGTTAAGTACATCATGTTTTAAATGGTCTTACATTATAATTACAATAAACGATTAACGATTTAATCGCGTACAGTAGAGAAAATCAGTTATAATTAGTGATAAAGTTATTTACGTAAACTACATTGCACACGACATTTATGTACTAATAGGTATGTACAAAATGTAACAAAAATATTGTAGAGAATAATATGCTACATGTTTACTTGACGGTCGTAGGGTGACTTGGTAGATTTGAAAGTACAGTCACCATCAAATAGTCATAGCTAAATCGCAACGCATGTACATTTCCACAGGCATAAAGATATATCCGGACATTCAAGTGTTACAAAGGCATTTGATGCCGATTGTACCAACAAAAACAATCCTTGCAACTGCCGGCACAGGAAAACTTTACACGATTGCCTTGTACCAAATCTACGCAAAGGGCCATGGATAAATCTTGGCTCGAAGCTTCGACCAAGCCACACTACAAGCACATACAAACCACTCTCAGAAACTACGTTAACAAAAGATAATCCATTTACCGACCCGTACTTGGGTGATGTTATTTCGAGAGTGATCTATAAAAACTAAGCCACCAATTTACACATAATTTAAACACAGTGTCAAAAGGAAAATGCCAAAATAAATAAGAGCCCAATCAAAAAAGCACAAATCAGTCGTTATCTGATTAGATTAAATTTAAATTTTATGTGTTGCCAATAATATATTTATAGTTCAATTTAATGAGATCAAAAGTGGCATTTATAAATTTATTAATAATTACTAACTAGAGAAATTAGTGCGGGTTTAGTAACAGTACGTCGAAAGCATTCAACGCCTTCCCATCGTCAACAATTCACAAGTTACAGAACAGACAATAGTACAAGTATTCGAGACCTTTTTTGTTCTTAGTGAAAGCCGAGAGAAACTGCGTGCAAACGAAAGGGCGAGCATATCCTACAAACACTGTGGCGCTCCAAAAGTGAACATTCGCGGGATGCGATTGTCTCAGAACCGACGCCACGGGTAGGTACTTTAACTAACGCACCGCAACAGTGTGTTCTGACCAGCCCGTCTAACACAACTTTGCTTCGCGACTCTTGTCGCGCGACATAGCGCTACCCGCCACTCTCTCACATTACTGCACAAAAAAAACGGGTAATTATCTCGCGCGAGAAATAGTCGCGTATGACCATTACACAAGAGGTGTAGGTGTTGAATGAATCTTCTGAAAACTGTTAGTGACAAGGAAGAAATCGAATGAATTCTAAAGCTAATAAATTAGACCCAATTTCCAGTAATGATATGATAATACCGCAAACTGGGTCCCGTTATGAATGTTAAAGTAACTGATGTGTTACAGTAACCTTCCCGAAGACTTACAACTAATTTGTCTTACAACTATTCTCGTATCTCCTACGTGTGTTCCCTTCCTATTATTGCTTGACGCCTTAATATTACCTACCAATATTTCCCGAAAATATTTACTACGCCTTATGCATCTTAGTAACTTTATGCCTGTCTGTACATAAGGTTTACGGAAATTTTAGAAAACGATGCCTTAAATGGTTTAGTTTTCGCGTTACGCAGGCCGTATGCACGCAAAACGTAAATACGGCCATGATTACCGAAACTTTAGACATTAAAAAAGCGTTTTTATTGTGACATTAAAACCCACGTTTTGAACGAAGCTTCCTTCATTGGAGCAGTCTTCACGGCCAAAAATGCCTCTTTTATATATACTCTATAAAATACATTAAGAGTATTTAATATAAATAGAGACTTTTTTGCCTAGATTAGTAAATATTATTGCAAGATTTTGAACTATACGTAATTGTATTATATGCATGTTACTATCAGTTGTACAGACATTAATCAAGTTAAAAAAATACGCTGAAACAGAAAAAGAAAAAATTAATACCAATTTCGCAAATATACCTACCCAAAAAAAATAATAAATTTCCACAGTTTACGAATGCTTTCATTGTATAACAATCGAAACGAAAACTCATCGAAAACCGGTGTAAGTATTGAAAATTCGACGTTACATACGAAAAGTTTTAGAAACGAGAGTAAAATTGTTACAAACATTGTTTCTTTGTGTATACTTTATTGGGTAATATCACCAATTGCAAATGTATTACCCTATTCAAGCATGCGTTTTATACTCGAAAGATACACAACGTTTCACATGGAGTAACCCGCAGCATTAATGCCATCCTTATCAAAATTTATATGTATAAAAAGGATGGCAAATACGTCTCGGCTACAGTCAAACGCTTTTGCGCCAGTCTCACATGGAAATACATTTAATAAATAAAGATATACACAAAGACCAACAAACAATAACAGTGAAAATCAGAAACACGGTAAAGTTGAATAAATACACAATGTATTCATTGCGCGTCTTATACTCAGTATAAGTAGAAAACTTGAAGGATGTCGCATTGGCCAGTCGTTACACGAAAATAATGGTATAGAGAATAAATAAATAAACTTATTAATGTATATTAAAATTAATGTATATTGCAATAGTCCCACTATTGCAATATACATTAATAACAAGTGATAATCAACATGAAGGTGTCCCGAGTGCTAAATACGTCTGTGATTTTTCTTTTTCATTTTGGATGACATTGACTATTTAAATAGATTACTTTGCTTAACGGACGCATATTTGAGCGTTTCATTCATATGTCCACAATATTGGCCATTCTATAAAAGCAATCAACATTTTGCTAAGAATTGTAAAAATCCGCGACTTCTTCAAAACAACCGAAAATGGCGCCTTATTTCATACGGAGATCGTCGATATTGCGGATATATAAATTAGGCGGTTAAAATGATCAAATAATCACCCTAACCGACAGTAATAACATTTTTTGCTATTCGATTTTGGTCTGCAATTGCATTATCCTTTAAGTTTTCACCGCGCGGACTAAACTAAATAATAATAAATTAGAGTAAATTATATAAACATCATATTTCAACATCTAAAACATATGTACACAATAGTAAAGTAATACGCTTGTTATAAAATGCAATAGAAACAGTCCAGCTTCTGTTATGAACTAACGTTCACGTATTATTTAACTAAACTATATATCTAAAAATAAAATTATCATAATAAATTACAATTGTTTATATTCATTTCGCTTCACTGTGAAAAGTGTAGTTGGCAATCATGGCAGCTTTCGGATAGTCTACGATTGGAGTTCGTATGTCATCTTCAATTTAACTATAACAGTAGAGAGTATGGGTAGCAGTAACATTGTCTAAAAATATACGAGTCTTTGGGCAAAGTTGCATGAATAGATTTTTCAACATCGTGGAGCCACAGAGTAACTTAAAATAACAACGGCACGTATTTTTCTTATCACCAGCCTCATAACTCTTTGATAACAATATTTAGTACGTCATAAAAGAGTAGAAATTAAAGTGGCAATACTGTAGTATCATCACTGTCTAATCAATCTAAGAAAACGGGACGACACTACAGTATTGCCACTTTTTTATTTCTACTCTTTTATGTCGTACTGAAGCTATAGAGATGGCGCTATTAAAAAACACCGATATAGAATTTTTTATTGCAGGTATAAGAGTTAATTCAAATCAAATAGATGCATTAATTGGTTAAAATATTCATGGACAATGCGATCGCAGATTCGAATATCACAAAACAATTGAAAATCTACTTTGCCTGTGGCATAGATTTCGCTAAGCAAGAGACATATTTAAAATTTCAGCATCGATAAACAGAACGTTAGGGCATTAAAACATATCGGGGTCTCGAACGTCGTTGATATTAGAAGCGTATACCGACATATTTGAACACAATACAGTCGTTCACATGAAACCTTCGCTAACCTGTTGCTTTCGGTAACTATCGTGCGGAAAAGTCGACAGATGTAGTATAAATCTCAGTAAGAAAATATCATGACTCGACTTGGCTGCGGCGAGTGGCACAATAGTTACGTTAGCTGATCGCAAAAAATGTCTGTCGTTGCAAAACTGCATGGGCCCTAAACTTCACATTTTCACAGTTGGCACTTCCATCCGTGTGCCGATTGTCTGTGGTCACTATGCAGTGGCCTCTCCGCAAAGCACGGACATTTTCACAGTTGGCACTTTCACTATAGTCAGCGAGTTTGTCACTTTATCTGAGCGATGTGTGGAGGTTGAGTACGCTCTGCCGCTCCTTGTGGGAGGGCGTTTTGGAGAAAACGTTCCAGAAGCGTAGGGTCTCGTCGCCGGCGCCCGTGACGATGGCCTCGCCGTCCGGAGACAGCGCCAGGTATAGCACTCTGTAAGAGTGGCCCGTTAGCTTCGCCACCTGGAATGATCATACATTTGAATCACACTAATATAAAGGCGAAAGTGTGCGAGTATATTTATGTGTATGTGTGTCACTTCACGCTCAGACGTCTGGAGCAATTTTGATAGATTTCGGTATGAAGGTGTAGCTGACACCCTGGATTGAATTATGTAGGCTACTTATTATTTCGAAAACATGTAGTGTTTCCATGGCATGAGCGGTTAACACCGCGCGATACTGATAGTATTAAATAAATAAATACCTAGACCTAGTCCCAAACAAAACAACGCTCGTACTATGGGTACTATTATACGACAATATACATAATATAAATACATATATAGATAACATCTATGACCTAGGAACAAAATATTCCTGCGCATCATACAGATTTTTGTTCTCGACGGGATTCGAACCCAGGACCGTCGGCGCAGTAGACAGGTGTACTAAAAAAGCACGTCATCGTATTGATATAAAACTCATAAAAAAATTACATCCAACGCATTCTAAGCATAATTTAAACCAGCATCCCTGTATTTCCTTGATTATTGAAGCACAGCATCTAAATAACGTCGTTCTCTTATTTATTATTGATTAATTTATAAGATACTAATTGTAGTGTAAATAGTAGCCATCTAGTAAAATGTCCCGCCACTTGCCCGCTGCCGCCATTACTACGACAGACGTCAGCGGGAGGGAGCGGGCAGGTCGCGGTCTACAGTAAACTCGTTTACGATGTTTTATTGCATCTATTCCCGCCCTGAATCCCTGAACGTCACAATAATCCAGCTAGAAACTCATCTTCTCTGATGAAAAGTATAGCGAGACTGTTCTTGTACTTCAACAATAAAGCATAGTTGACGAGCTGTTGTCTCTTCTAGTTACCATTCAAATGTTTCAGAAAAACATGGCTATTTGTACTTACTTGCGTGAGCGAAGGGTACTTCCACACCAATATCTGATTCTGCGAGTAGCCGTGTGTCGAGACCAGCTCGCTTGAGTGTTTCGACCACGCTAGGTTGCACACTTGCGATCCTATGGACGATAAGTAATAATGTCAATGTTGTTGTCAGATAAAAATTACGAAAAAAAATTATGGTTGTTGTAACACATTCTTTTTAGTTTTTGTCCAAATATATATAGTGTAATGTCTAAAAGTTGAAGGGAGATTCGGTTCCGTGTATTTTTGAACGTGTTAAGTGATTTCACTGATACCATTTATTTTCGCGACAGTCAAACGCCGTATTTTGGGCACTTGGCGAGCGTAGCAACTGTAAACTTCTGCTACTGACTGTACAATACAAGGTATCATAGCGCCGAAACATTGTTTCCAATCTGAAACTTTTCGCAAAAGTTTAATTTTTCTGAAAGTATTTTTTTCTGAAACGCGTAATATATTCAAGATTTTATAAACAACTTTTCAAAGAACCCTAATGGGTTAGGTTAGTTTTAACAGTTTCGGAAAAAAGACTTACGAACGAATTAAAATTTGCTGAAACCTTACAAACAAAAGTTAGTGTTTCAGAAAGGTAATCATCACAATACAAATATAGTGAAAAGGTTAATTGATATGAAATAACGAAATAATTAACATTATTCTGGAAGTAGGCAGAAGGGCATTTTTACATGTCTGAGTCTACCGGCATTTCACAAGAGGAGACCACTGTTAAGAAGAAACGCCGAAAGAAAATCAACAGTCAGTCATTTTTTCAGTAACTTACTTAACTATTACTAAACTATAGTTTACCTGTGTCCACATACTGCATGGGCTGACTGGTGAGCGTATTCCAGAACCGGATGCAGCGGTCTGCGGTGCCGCCCCCCGAGGCCAGGAGTCCATGTTGATGGGGTGACCACGCTATCGCCTTGACAGCCGCCACGTGGGAGGAATACGTCTGGACTGGTGACGACGAGTGCTGAGGACGAGAGACGACGTTAATCACACAGGAGAAAGTTTGTGAGTGTGTCTATGTCTATATTTGTTATTTCTTCACGCTCAAACGACTGGACCAATGTTGATAAATTTTGGTATGAACTACTTGGTATGAGCTACTTGTTATCCCGATAATAAATAGTGTTCCCATGGGTTGAGCGGGTAACACCAGGCGGCACAGCTATGAATAACCTTAATTAAAAAACACACAAGTAGCTGGTCACCATGAGACCCTCATTCAATGAGTGATATAGAAAATGCTACTAAAACTGAACATAACTACAAAATTTGAAAGTTTAGATTCAATATTGGCTGGGATCCTGTCACTTGTTCCAATTAAAGCTGAATATCTTGAAACTACTGGTCATATTTCCACTAAACATAGCTAATAACGATTCCGACGGACAAGTATTTCGATTAAAAAAACACCGCAGTCAAATCCGCAGTCGTATTGTTTGTACTATTATCTAGTGAGCCTGAGACGACAGTTGCAACACATTTGTACATTATCAATACATTTACACGGTCGGTTGCGGTGCGCCAATGTTCGCACATCGATATGCGTTATCTCGAAACCGCATTCCCACGATTTTATTGTTAAAATAAATATTCTTGACCAAATTTCTAGATTGTGCCCGCGTGTGTTATTTTAAGATCTCAACTGTGAACTAGGTATGTATGGATACTGGATTTCACTCCACGCGTAAGTTGCATCCTTAGTAATCCGATACATGAGAAAGAAGCACATACCTACACCCACAGGGGATACAACTTACGAGTGGAGTGGGGGCCGCTAGGCACAAGGACTACAAAGGTATATTGAAGTGTTTCAACCTGTCTAGTGACTTACGACCTTAGAATAAGTACGCCTAGAACGAGAGTCTTCATATAACAAAGTTGCGAAAGATGAAGCCGTTCTTGTGTGTGTAAGTGTAATATGTGTGCGTTCCTATGAACCAATCATAGAGACATTTCGCTTGTGACTTGCGTCTAAGTAACCCGTGACTAACCAAAAATGGCTTCACTTTCAAGCGCTGACTAGGTTCCTAGGAGTATTTATTCTAGGCGAACGCTAGACGTACAACAAATACTGTGATATGCCGATATTTTTCTAATATTGTGATATACGTTGTTCATATAGTCCGCTATATTGATAGATGACAATATTTGTAACAAATATCTAGATTTCTGGATTCCCAGAATGTGGATCCATCAGTATTTACCTTGTTGATGAATCAAAGTATCTATTGTACGTCTAGCCTTCGCCAAATATCAAAACTTTTAGACTCGAATTTTTTTTTTTATACATGACATGGCCGGTTAGCCCTCACTACCAGTAGTCGTACTTTGTGTGGGAGTACCCGCTAATGGGATTATCTCCGCGTCACAGGTGTAATTTGGGTTGGGGTGACGCCTCCGTCGTGAATAGGACTTGGACCCAACAAGTGCGAGGATTTTCAAAGGGTTTACTCACCAATGACCAAATGAGTAGCTTGTTGTCGTTCCCGCCCGACGCGAGCGACAAGCCGTCCGGCGACCACTTCAGACCGCACACCTCTTGCCGGTGGCCCTGCAGTACCCGCACCGCGGAGCTCGATTCTGTAAGCACGTGTTACCGCATCAAAGTTAAACGTCGTGGTCACTAACAACCGAAAGGTAACTTTATCTACGTCCATATTGTTAAATTACTTTGATAATTTCAGAAAGTACATTACTTGGCGACCAAAATGAGAGATGTAATTTCATAACAGTAGTGATACTGTTAAGGTGAGCACGCCCGCCGCGGCGCTCGGTCACCTCATTCATTTCTCTGCTCCGCGGACTTACTGGTGGTACCGAACATTTCATGTCTACATAAAATAAAATCTATGATAATGAATACGGGTGTAGATAAAGTAGTGTAAGTAACGGTACATAATTAGGTCTTAAAACACTGGTGTAATCCTATTATGAAACTCGCCTTCAGCTCGTTTCATAAAGCCACATTCGTGTTTCAAGACCTCTTATTATGAAAACGGTTGCATACACTACTATAATAGGGAACTTACGTGGTGTCCTCGTGTCTCGCTGCCTGATGTAACGATCCCTTGAGCCGGAGCTGAGAACATCACCGTTCCAAGCTAAGGCGCCGACTCGCGCGGAGTGGCCGTGCAACTTGGATACCTGCAGCAACGAGTTGATCAGTCGAGACCATGTGGCACATAGGCAAAGAGATGACAGTGACCTTATCTATACTGATAAGCAAAATAATTGCCTACGGACATGTGTTTTAGATCGTATATCAAAGCAGTTAAATGGGTTACTACAAAAAGAAACAATGTATTTTGATATTCTAATACATTCAACTAAATACCCGGGACTGTAGGTCAAATTACGCTGATATGGCTTATTAAAATACATAAACGGGTTTACTCACGTTAATAGCTAATGGATAACGCATCCCGAAGACTGGATATACAGGGTTGCAGGTTTTGACCATGACCAAGCTCGTTGACGAAAAACTGTGTCCCAGACGCCAAGATGAGAGCAAATAGTATGACATTGAATAGCGACAAAAGATGCGTTGGCGCCTGGGGCACAGTTTTCCGTCGACGTGATTTGCCGTCTTTGGCGCTCAAAAGGTTAAAGATCTCACCTCTTTATTGACGGCGACATCCCACACGCTGATGTGCCCCTTCTGTGTGCCGACTGCCACGATGCTGCCGTGTTCGCTCCACGACACGGACGTGACAGCGTTGCCCTCCGAAGACAAGTCGCATAATCTCGTCACCTGCAAAAGAAAATACTAGTTATGAGTACATAAGATCTCCATAGGAAACGATATGTAAATACACGCATCTTGACTCCAGTCAAGCACCAAAATCATAACTGGCAGCAACTTTATACTGTAGACAATATTTTTAGGATGTAAATCGATTCTATTTTTTATTGGTATCAAATGTCTATATGGGACTAACTACACTTAGACTGCTCTAAAAGTCAGAAAGGACCGTCAAAACTCAACATTCCTACGGAGCGCTAAAAACGCTCCATACAAATAGCCACGTGCCTACATGTGACGTCATTTGTGGGTCACCCGCACCCGGCATACCTACCCATACATACAGCTGCCGGCAAACTTCTTGAGCATGACCTTGACTGCGCAGTAGCCGAGTACATGCGCAGATCCGCCATTTTTGTTAAAAAAACGTTTGCCGGCAACTATACCCATGTATGGAGACATTGGAGACAATAAGTAATATGCCATTTTCACCGTAAAAAAGTGCGTCAAGTTCATGGTTGTCTTACAATTATTGCATCGTTAAATTATCAGGACTCTGTAAATCACTTCATAATTTATTTTGAATACAAAAAAAGAACATAACGTACCTTTGAAGTCATATATATTTCAAAGATATATTTCTTTATTACTTCATATATTGATTCATATAACTACAGATTGTTGTATTTATTCAACATCAGTCAACACACCTATTTGTCACGTGACTTTATCACCTTTGTATATCCCTTGCAAGTCCAGCACTTTGGACTGTATGGATAACACAGGTTATCAAACCGACCTGGCTAGTGCACGCGTTCCACAGATACACGCAGCTCCCCAGGCCGACGCTGAGCACGTTCTGCGCGGACTAGTCAACGAGGTTCAGGTAGAAGTCGTCCTGCAACTCCGGCGAGTCCAACACTTTGAACTGTATGGGTGACACTGGTTATCAAACCGACCTGGCTAGTGCACGCGTTCCACAGATACACGCAGCTCCCCAGGCCGACGCTGAGCACGTTCTGCGCGGACTAGTCGACGAGGTTCAGGTAGAAGTCGTCCTGCAACTCCGGCGAGTCCAACACTTTGAACTGTATGGATGACACTGGTTATCAAACCGACCTGGCTAGTGCACGCGTTCCACAGATACACGCAGCTCCCCAGGCCGACGCTGAGCACGTTCTGCGCGGACTAGTCGACGAGGTTCAGGTAGAAGTCGTCCTGCAACTCCGGCGAGTCCAACACTTTGAACTGTATGGGTGACACTGGTTATCAAACCGACCTGGCTAGTGCACGCGTTCCACAGATACACGCAGCTCCCCAGGCCGACGCTGAGCACGTTCTGCGCGGACCAGTCGACGAGGTTCAGGTAGAAGTCGTCCTGCAACTCCGGCGAGTCCAACACTTTGAACTGTATGGGTGACACTGGTTATCAAACCGACCTGGCTAGTGCACGCGTTCCACAGATACACGCAGCTCCCCAGGCCGACGCTGAGCACGTTCTGCGCGGACTAGTCGACGAGGTTCAGGTAGAAGTCGTCCTGCAACTCCGGCGAGTCCAACACTTTGAACTGTATGGGTGACACTGGTTATCAAACCGACCTGGCTAGTGCACGCGTTCCACAGATACACGCAGCTCCCCAGGCCGACGCTGAGCACGTTCTGCGCGGACTAGTCGACGAGGTTCAGGTAGAACTCGTCCTGCAACTCCGGCGAGTCCAACACTTTGAACTGTATGGATGACACTGGTTATCAAACCGACCTGGCTAGTGCACGCGTTCCACAGATACACGCAGCTCCCCAGGCCGACGCTGAGCACGTTCTGCGCGGACCAGTCGACGAGGTTCAGGTAGAAGTCGTCCTGCAACTCCGGCGCGTCCAACACTTTGAATGGTATCCGCGATATCTGGCGCATGGTCTTGCGCGGTGCCCAGAGTAGCTTCTGCGACGGTGTGGAGATCGCTGATATGTTGTGAGGCGGCATGTGAGACGTGTCCTGCAACAGAGACACAGAATAATAAGTTTAAGATTCGTTTAAGTACAAGTATTCACCGCGTGCGCACATGTTTTGATGGCTGGGATAAATCGTGTACGTGAGGGCATAGAACATTACATAGTATAATGTACATAAATGGGTGAATCAACTTTTTTGTGTTGTTTTCTCTATCCCCGTTGTCCAAGTGACATTTTCATACTGTTTCATAGAAAAATGCTTAGGTTGTCCGAGGGACAAATTTTGCGTAACCATAGCAACAAGGTGCACTTAAAAGTTGATTCACCCAAATCCATACTTATATTATAAATGCGAAAGTGTGTCTGTCTGTCTGTCTGTCTGTCTGTTACCTCTTCACGCTTAAACCGCTGAATCGATTTTGATGAAATTTGGCATGGAGATAGTTTAAAATCCGAGGAAGGACATAGGATAGCTTTCATCCTGGAAATTGTCCCTAAAAAGATTGAATGTGAGTGAATGAATCATGACGACATTGATGAACCTGCAGAAAGTTTAGTTTATTAGACCAAAATCACCATTGCTCTTACATTTGCTTAGGCGCTTTTAATAATCCCGTTTATCAAGTCCCACGCGGACGTAGTCGCGGGCAAAAGCTAGTAATATATATTTTTTTAATTTTTTTTTTACAATCATACACAAATCGACCTAGTCCCAAACTAAGCAAAGCTTGTACTATGGGTAATGGACGACGATATACATAATATATAAATACATATTAACATCCATGACCCAAGAACAAATATTTGCCCCGGCCGGGATTCGAACCCGGGACCGCCGACTCAGTAGGCAGGTGTCTACAAACCGAGCCAAACGCGTCGTCAAACATTCGCTTCCGTTCGCTTATAAGTCTTATAACACTTATTAAGAGTTAGATTATTATTCGTTATATCGAATTTGAGACACCGTATAAACTTAAGTTACCATAGCGTTCGATTATTATTACAGGGATCATGTTTCACTTTTAAAGATTTGGAATTTCCACATTTTCGTATACCTACTTACATTACATACTTACATAAGGTCTAACTTTATACACCCTGAAAATGTATCATAGAACCCAGTAATATCGATCCAGTGATATCACAATGCTTTATACTATTCTTTTTTCCTTTAATTATATTTTTTTGTGATGTCTTTAACCTAAAGTTTTATTAGGTCCAAAGAAAATCATTAGAAGACAAAAAGCTATACATTTTATTTGCACGTCAGAAATAAAATCATTAACTATAATTAAGGCAATTCAAGAGACGTCTTTGAATGAGTTGCAAGAAAAATGAGTCCATTTGTCTAAAGAGTAGGTAACATTAGAACAGTGCGGAACTAACGGATGTGTTCGAGTCCATTAGGCTTTTAATATGTATAATTTAAAAAAAGTCAAGAACGAGACGTATGTTGCAAGATAACAAGATGCAAGAGTTTACGAAATCTAATATATACTCTCATAATTCTTGGACAACGCTGCAAAATGACGCTAAGAGTACACCAACGCTCTCATTTTATTTGTGTGTTTTCAAGTAGGTATAGTTGATGCAAGTGGCTTGGTTTTGGTTTGGAAACAAACCCGAAATCGCCTCGATGTTTCTATAAATATCTGAAACAACTTAGAAGTTTCCAGATTGATAAGGTAAGTAGTATTGTATAAGAGAGCAGTTATCGAAAAACCGGCCAAGAGCATGTCGGGCCACGCTCAGTGTAGGGTTCCGTAGTTGCTCATCCTTCACAATAAACTGCTGTTTTAAGCCCGAGGTTTAAGTTAAGACAGATTTTAAGCTCTATAAAAAGGTCGTAAACGCCCTAGAAACTGTAATCACTTATTACCTTCTGGAAGTCAACTTACGACCTTTTAAAGAAAAAATATGAAATTTGGCGATAACTCAAAAACGGCTTGACCGATTTTGTTCAATATAGTTTTCATTGAAAGTACTTATAAGGCCGCATTAACATGAATTTTTCCATATTTTTTTGACTTGTGGTTCAAAAGTTAGAGGGGGGGGGACACAATTTTTTTTATTTTCGGAGCGAATATTTACAAAACTACTGACTTTATCAAAAAGTAATGTTTGAAAACCCCTATTATTTTCAAGAGACCTATTCAACGACACCCCACACACTAGGGTTGAAACGAAAAAAAAAATCACCCCCACTTTAGGTGTTCGAGAGGTACCCGAAAAAAAATTTTTTTTTTAGTTTTTATTTTACCGTTTTGTCGGCGTGATACATACACATACTCATACCAAATTTCAGCTTTCTAGTACTAATGATCACGGAGCTAAGCCGCGGACGGACGGACAGACGGACAGACGGACAGACGGACATGGCGAAACTATAAGGGTTCCTAGTTGACTACGGAACCCTAAAAAGACATACGCCTTCAAGAACATGGAAACAAATGGATGCGTAACTATGACAAGACATGAGCATGTTTCACTCGCCTTTTAACACATTCACTGTCCCAGTTTGACATGTGAACCTTATGTCACTGTAATAGAGGCTTGCCGTGGCCCCACATATGGGACACGGACAGTGAACGTGTTAATCCAAATGATAGTGTTATGTTTCCAAACAAAACATACCACATCGTGGAATGAAACAAATTATGATTTCAAAATGCATCTTTAGAACAATAGGTAGCATAAGTCTTCATTTACAATGACCATTGTGACTATCAAATATAAACTTAATTAAAAAAGTAGGTAAAAACATCCCCGATACAAGTAGCTGGTCATCGTGAGACCTCCCATTCAATGAGTGATATAGAAAATTTCAATTTTTTAGCTTCAATATTGGCTGAGATCTTGTCACTTGTTCCAATTAAAGCTGAATATCTTGGAAAATGCTGATCCTATTTCCACCAAACATTGCTAAGAACCATCATGACGAACAAGTATTTAGATTAAAAAAAAAACCCACTCAAATTGGTCCATCCGTCTGGGAGCTACGATGCCACAGACAAACACACAGATACCCATTTTAAACTTATAACGCCCCTCTTTTTTCTCCATATCGCTAATGTTGTTAAGAAACACTAACTACACACTACCACGTTATACCTCTATCTAACATAAAGTCTTTTCATCTGAACAATATGAGTACCAAATCCGCACAAAGCGTCCTTCCATATTAGGGACACATTTGAATACAAAGTCAAGATAAATACGCAAAAAGTTGCCCCAAATATTCACACGTCGTATGAGCGGTACGTAATAATAAAGGGAACATTACGAGCAGTTTGCGAGGCCACTCGAGGCAGACCCCTGAAGCGTAACGAGTCCTTGAGAGGTTCGAAAACCTCGAAATTCATTTGTGTCTGAAAAAAACTGCAACAAGACTCGACGCGTGGCTCGATTTGTCATCGAGTTTTTTTTAATGACAACGTCTATTAATATGTGGCGATTGTTCGGAGCACCTGTTCGGTTCCGGCTACCGATTGTTGGATAGACAATAAGATAATCGATCGAAACCGAGTGCCGAGAGGTGCTAATTATTATACACATACGAATAGGCAGAGCATTAGTGGGAATAAAAACTGAGCTAGCAAGAACATCTTTGAATTTGTACCTCCACAACACGTCTCATCGGTCTCATCGGCATCACAACACCTCTAGCATAACTGTGACACGCGACAAATACTACCTGTCAAATTCCTTTCAATACCGTGCGAGCAAGACAGCAGTATTTTCAGCAGTGATACCCGCAGTATTTATGCGACTCTCTTAAGACAGGCGTAGCATACAAACAACACATTTGTGTACATACTCATATTGATTTAAAGAACTCATATCATAAGCAAAAATTCAACTACAGGAGCGACAAAAATCTATCATATAGAATCATTTAAATTTTAAGGATAGGATCCGAATGAAAATTGCCAATAGTCTAAGATAACAACGCGTTCTTTTCAAAGACGCACAATGTCGACTACGCTGTTCTAAGTAGGGAACTATTTTAAAGTATAGATCAAAGCACCGGGAATCGAACCCAGGACCTCTGGATTACGCTGGACCAGTAATCCAGAGGTACCGGGTTCGATTCCCGATCTCTTCAACCAGGTTGGTTTAATATAAAAATTGTGGTGTGTACAAATTTTACATATAATCATTACATGTTTCATAAATTTAGGGAACTATTTGTACAAATAGACGTTTTATTTACTAAATGTGAAATAGTTACTATTTTCTTTGAAAGCCTTTCGCGATTGATAGATTTCTTGCCCCAAACGGTAGCACCAAACAACATTGGCGCCTACATTGACAGATAGTGTTTTCACATCGAATGCCAGTCTATTATTACCGCAGTTTTCACCATGCATGGGAAAATGGTACAGGTACAAGACTATTCAGTAATATCGTATCACTTCTCGGAAGCACTGTCTTGCTCGATGGTGATACAAAGTGACACAGATAAACGTTTGGAGTAATCCCCGTGAAGACACCAAAAATTGGCATTCTCTTTAACGGTGTACCATATCTTGTATTACTTGTAAATCTCCTTTATCAGAGATATTTATTGGGCCGCGCTTAACTTTAACATTCATGTTTATGTCGACTTGTCGCCCTTACGTTTCCTTTTGTCGTAGGCGTTTCAACCCAATTCTTTAACCCTTTTTTTATGACCACAACGCGACAGGGCATCCTTTGTACAATGTAACGTAACTACCAATATTTCTCACCCACGCCGCCGAATTCTATGTTATTATACTTATCTTATAATAAAAAACTGGTTAAGTTTGAAACGATCTCGGAAAACGAAGGATGCGTATAGAAAATTTGTACATTATAAGGTCTAACTCACACAACTAAAGTTTCACATGGTGTGAAGCGATCCGTGCGATGCGATGACAGCAGTTCTATTGCGTTACGATTGTATCTAAGCCAGCTAATGAACACATCATAAAGTACACAACCTCATTAATAGTGGCGTCATAATGATACCACTTAGGGTTTAGTACCTTAGCTCCTGCCCACGGAATCCTAAGTGAGATTATTAAGAGGCCATCGTATATGGGCACGGGCGACCCACGTAGCGAGTTTAGCTTTACGAAGGTGTTATTTATCTAGATTGCGCGGCAATAAAGACGGGTTCACGGTCGCGGACGACGTTGACGACAGTTCAACAGGATTGCATTTTTTGCATTCGCGGGAAACTTGGCGTTTGTCGGCAACATACATTATACAGCCGTGTACAGAGTTATTACGTTTGTTAACCAATTCGACCAAGTGAGCAGCAAGGGCCCGATATGTTTCGAACTATGAAGCTCTTCATCAGGGGCAGCTATCCGTGGGCAGTGTGCCGCGAGTCGCGTAGCAGCACGGATAGCTGCCCCTGATGAAGAGCTCCATATTAGTTCGAAACATGTCTGGCCGTGAGTTTAAACCGTTTTTATAATTATTAAAGATGAGTTTTAATAATATTAAAGTGGGCAGCGTTTAATCTAAAAGTACGGTGAGCATCAAAAATTGCTGCCAATTTTACTACTGGCTTATGTCAAATTGCGTACTAGGATTGTCAGTTACTTTTAATGATGACTGTACCAATCTATGCGGTTTACAAATAGCGCTAGCTTTTGGAAAGAAGACGTACTACTTATATACAGATATCGGATATACTACTTTTGGCCCAAGTCCAAAAATAAATTACTTCATCCTCAATCTCGCCATAGTAAAAACAAACAAGTACTTTAACTCCAGATCTGATGTGATCCTGTGAAGCTTAAATAGACAACTATAATTTTGGAATACAAATCGAGCCTAAATTAATATTTCTTTACACATTAACGAAGAATGTTTGCTTTTCATCATAACATCGGTAGTAGTAAAATTTTAGACAGTGACTGTACTTTTGTCGGTGCAAAAATATGGCTATAAAATTCGTCAACATAATGTCGTTTCGGGCGGTAATAAACAAAGTAAATACATATACCGGCGTGCGAATACCAACTTGTATATACCGATGGAGAAACCTTCAACTGATGTGCTGTGTACTGAGTAGCGTCACTGGCATGTGCAGAGGTAAGTTTGTCATGTGGGAATATAATTGGGATGTATGAATTAACGTGTCTCGGACATAATGTGTTAAGGCTAAAACAACAGAAATGTTAGTGCTTAAGTCAAATTTACCTAAAGACGGCACGTTTTGTCAATCTTTAAACAGCTTTAAGCACCGTTCAGAGAAATAATAATCTGGGGGCACGGTAGTGCCCCCGCCAAGACGAGCAAAAAAGAAGCGGGGCACCACCTAGCTTTTCTCGAACCGTTTCGTCTAATTTTCAAACCCTCATAGCTTTGGCCCAGTTAACATCAGAGCGCCCAAATTCACGGGTTAAGATGCTGTTAGGAAACATATACGCTTTCGCTGTAAAAAAGTTGTCAGATCCCTCGAAAAGCCAAAGCCCCTAAGCCCTGAGTTTACTAATCCTGCACGTTGGCTTCGAAAGTATGGCTTGGCCGTTTCATAAAGTACCGTAAATAAGTCTAACGGACTGTCCGGCCTATATGGTAAGGAATTAAGTTTATATATTTTATCATGAAGACATAAACTTAATTTCTTGATACCGTATGGGCCAGACGGTCCGTTGGACTTATTTACGTTACTCTATGAAACGGCCAAGCCATACTTTCGAAGCCAAGGTGTAGGATTAGTAAACTCAGGGCTTAGGGGCTTTTCGAGGGATCTGACAACTTTTTTACAGCGAAAGCGTTATGAGCATGTGGGTCTTGGCCGCCAATTTTACATGAAATGTTTTTGGTGGGATTTTATAAGTCGACAGACCGACTTAGATTTATATTTGTATTTTACATAATATCACACGATTAGAGACGGTCATTGCTGGTTATATTGTATAAAGCACAAAATCAAATGTAGAAGTTAAAGAAAAGTTTTCATGTATAAGGAATATAATAATACACACTTCTACTAAGTCTAAGTACTGCACATATTAATTCCATTGTGGAAGAATTACAGTAACTCAAAGTGCACGAATGGTCAAGTGGAATACCACGATTACTACGTCCATCTAGACCGCCTAAAAAACCTAAGCAAAATAACACACCAACTCATCACTATTAACTTTTATGAATGACTCAACGTATGAAGATCGAAAGTGCATGCATGCACGAAAATCCCATTTCGTCGGGCCAAATAGTCCTACGTGTTATTAAATCGGTATGGACTTAAGACCTTCTTGTATTATGGTGTATATTAGCACTTAATGTGGTATCGATATGGCCACGCCCCCTCGCGTCAGTGACTCGATGGCCTTGGCGAAAACAAATGAGCAACCACTTGGTTACGTAATTCGCCTGCAGCAATCCGCGATGCAACTTTTTTAAAACGAGAACCAAGACTCTATCACATTGTATTAAGGAGCTAAGGATGCTTGCAACTGGTTTTTAGACGCTTAAATGGATGTGTTTATGGAGAGTAAACTTTGCTTGGTGGATATAAGAGCTAATGGTGAAGTGTGCGGGTCAGCTGATGTGAGGATAACGTATGGCACGTGAACGTGACATACGCTTTAGGATTCATCTGGTTGCATAATTAGTCCGTTTATATGCTTATTTTATTTATATAAATATAGGTTGTTCAACTCAAATAGCTGATGTAGTTTGGAAACAGCCTGACGACGCGGTTTGTGCAGTGGTAGCTGGCTGGGGGGGCTTCGTGGTGAAATGCTCGCGATCCCATGACACCCCCATTGGCAGCAGGTGCGGGAAATGCCGTAGTGTTTTTAGTGGGTGGCCCCCTCCACTCCCTCTCGCTAGGTGAGGGTTCGGGAGGTGGGAGTCCCACATATCCCCAAACGGCCTCCCCAAATCGGGGTATGCGTAAAGCATTTTCACTCCGAAAAAAAGTGGTAGCTGGCTACAGAGCCGACGGTCCTAGGTTAGAATCCCGGCAAGGGCTAAAGTTTGTGTGATGAACTCGAATATTTGTTTCTAAGTAAATATTTCAACCACAAAAATTTCTGTCACTGCTCTTCAAAACCTCGTATCTAGTAAGTACATTGACACTGAGATACGAGCTTTGTTTTAAGTAAATATTTAACCATATAAGTATGTAGGTATATCGTCGTTTAGTACCCATAACACATAACTACTTGTGTGAGGTTTTGCGATATTTATAAAATCTTAATATAACAGGTGAAGGGCTTAGAACAGTAAGGCGAAATGGAGCAGAAGTGTTAGTTATTTACATAATAATATATATATGTATATATTATTTATTATAAGGTCACAAGCTCTCTTGCAGAGCTACTTACTTCACGTGCCACATATAAATTTAACTGTGAAACTATTACTATTAAGTTGCCAATCATATAACCATAGAAACTACAAACACTTCTGTACTATTATTATAATTGAATTGAAAATCAGTTTTCTATTTCGAGCGGTCATAATTTCAAGATAAATCGTTACGAACGCGCGCCGACTAAGGCGGCAAGCGGCACGGCGAGCGAATGAGCGAGAGATCCGATCATGGCGGCCATACGAGTGAGCGAGACACACGTACCGCTGACCGCTGTCACGTGAGTAGTGGCCGGTCCGTAACAGCGCGATGCAGAATTTACATGTGCGCACGGCGTCAACCGTACAGCACAATCTGCAGGTAAAAGAATGATTTTCCTCATGACGACACGCTAAACGATTTCGAACCAATTTTTATACAGGAATAACTGGAAAGGTTACAGGAAAATGTTTACCCGACTTAAATAGTAAGAATATTATAATATGATAATATATGTCCGTAATACACTTTCAATGCTTGTTTTCACGTATTTGCTTAAAAATAGTAAACGTAAGAGCCTCGTCTTTCGTGTAAGCAAGCAGTGTAACCAATAAGGTGATGGGCATGCAACGCCAAGTCCATAATTAGACGAGATATTAAGCTATGCATGACTAAATTCCGGATGTGAAAAAACACCAGCTATTGCAAACAATGTGGATGGTAGTTGGGCGTTTCTATTCAATTAGAACCGAATTCAAACTCATAAGTCAACAAAAAAGTGGATATTACATAACTAATACAATGAAAAGAAAACGAACTCACGTACCGCACATGTAACTTCTCCACAAATACTCATATTTAAACCCTAGATTGCCTTTCTATTGATCCAGGACAAATTGTGTTCCAAAAATCAGGTTAAAATGCCTTATAACACTTGTGATTTTGCGATTTTTTTATTAAGGCGATCACGCAGCGAGTTTGCCGCGATCGTTATTGTATAGAAAACACGCTCGCAACTCGCAAGTGTGTAAGGGCCTTAGTGTCTCTTACGATGGGAAAATAAAGAGTTATCTTTTACCTTCTTTACAAGCTTTTATTACATAACTACTCTTGGAAACTATGTTTGTTAGTGTAACAATGTCATCAAATCCTGGAAGTCAATTTTAACCTAATACTAATGGTCGTATCGAAATGAAACTAGGAATGTATGTAGTCCACGTGAGAAAACAAAAATTTGATATCTTGGAGGTGATCTCATGATGGAGACGGAAGAAGCCCGTAGAAACTCCTAAACAGTACATCCAGTACGTCCATGTCCATGTTTAGGCTCATTTTATTGATCCTGACGAAAAAAATAACGTTACTTTAAGAAAGTGCAATCGACAATAAGTGTCTTAAGAACATATTAAAAAAAAAAAATATTACTTATTTTCCTTTTATCAATCCTAAGTAACATTACACCGAACCACTATCAAAGCTACCATCTGAAGCTTGAAACTAATGGATGCAAAACGAGTAATGGGCAGTTTTTTTTAGACATCGCTTGTCATCAGCCAAATCGGGTCAAAGGCCAACCAATCTGCAAACATTTAAAAAGCTTGTCCATTTTTTTCATAAAGGAATCAAACAAGACAGAATCGCCCGTCTAACAATTTAGCTTTACTAATGCTATTTTGATTACGCGAATTACATTTTTTACGCAACGGCGAACGTTATTAAGTAGGCAACATGAGATGGTGATTTAATTCAAACGCCAGTCACGGAATGAACCAATGACAGAACATTTACATCTTCCTCTAAGAAAATATAGTAATAATCGTAAAATTTTATCCCGCCTTATATCTTGTATTACATATAGACAACGACCGACTCAAGACACGCAGACATTCGATCAATAGATGCTATTGATAAAACCGATACCTTAGAGCACTGGCTTTTCGGAAAAAGTCGTTGCAATTTCCTAATTGCAACGACTAGTTAGTACACAACTCTGTGTGGTTTCAATTTCATTGGCAAAATAATTGTAATTAGTACGAGTGTAAACTAAGGTATCGAAACTATCGTTACAGACATCAGACTTTCAGGATGTCTGTCCACTGGAGAGGGGCTGTGTAAAATGGACTAACTAATGACAGATTTAAATGCAATTCTATTGGGCTTTCAAAGACGCAGCCTGATTTTCCTTCGCTCCGATTTAGTGGACTGTGATGTGACTGTGGATCAGACTTTAAAGCTGCCTAGTATTGCTGACTGTTATAATGTAATGTCCCATAATGTCACTTATTATCTTGATGAATTAGATGAAGACAGATAGAGGACCTCCCAATGGGACATAAAGACCTAATAAATTACACAATGCGAGTATAACTCACGTAAAAAGAGGGATGTTAAAATCACTACTACTAGTACTATGATATGACGTAAGTAAGTAGTTAAAAACGCAAAAAGCTTCTGAATATACTCGTAGGTAGAACTGCTTCTTGATTCGTCTACATTACATTTGTCGACAGAAATAAAAAAAAGGAACGTTGATTTCCATAACCCTCTTATCAAGACTACTGCAGACAGAGAGCGCAACTGTCTTTGTTCCGATATAGGTCTCGACGATTGAATCTATTGTGGATTTTTTTGTCTATTCTTCTTGAATAGGGCAATTGAAGTGGAGGAAGTGGGCAATTGGAAGCTCCGGCTTTCTCAGCGTAATGTACGGTCACGCCATCGGATATCTATAATGAAAGCGGTAAAAAGGAAAAACCGGGTTTGTAGGATAATTAACACACAAATGAGACTTAGTCATACACGATTGTCCTCATGATGTAATATCCTGAACATCCATTGTGAAGTGTTCCATATTCCTGCAAATTGTGTTTAATAGTCTAGTGGGCTGACAGGTCAAATTAGCTACCATTTGTTGAGTGTCAACGAAGTTAGTATGGTGTTTTGATCGAAATATATTTGAGTGAAAGGAAATGATATTTTACTTTATTTATTATAATCAGCAGCTGTGCGTAAAGCGAAATAAAAAGCAATTTTTTTAAGAAAATTATTAAAAAGTGGGTGAAAGGCATTGTATTATGGACAGTGTCTTTTGAACCTTATTTTTGACAGTGGTTTTGTCATTACGTCAGCTAACTGAACCTCAGTTGTACAGTAGCTGATATGATCAGTCTGTTCACAAAGTGTTCGTGTATAAAAAGGTAACGCACATCTATGTGCTTGGACTTTTTCTTGAAGGATCCGGATTTTACAAGTTTTATTATTTCCTTCAATAGAGTTTTCAGATGCAATGCCTCTTCGCAACAGTCTATTGGGACTATGTACTCTGCTTCAGTCGACGATAACGCTCATATTAGCTGTCTCTTAGATTTCCATGCGATTGGTCCATCGGGTATCATAAGCACGGAGCCAGAACTGCATCTTCGCGACAATGGATCGCCAGCATAGTCCGAGTCGCTGTAAGCATCGATATTCTCTATCGATGTGTTTCGTTTGAACACCGTGCCTTTATCTTTGGTTCGCACCAAATACTTTAATATTTTCTTCAGTTTTGTGACACTGCTATAGAGGAAATTGAGAAATTGTCGAAATACCGGCAACATTCTACGCGTCAGGAAGAATAGAACCTACACATGCTATGTAGGGGCTTTGCCCAGCGGGGTAGCAATACCGGGTTAGAAAAAACGCTGCCATAACAACCACACCATTAGCCTATTAAAAATTCAATTAACCAATGGAAAAAAACCATTGCGGTCCGATACGACTGCACGTACCAATAATGCAGAAAAAAGGTAAAAGAAAATCAATCTCGGCCAAGAATGATGTAAGATGAATGAGCAATCAGTGTTGGTTTGTTGACCTTGGCAGACGCATAAAAAAGGAGCTAGATAGCACTGGGGCTACAAATTGATTGGTGCCATAAAGAACGAACAGTGTGACCTAAGCGCGAGAGCCGACTGCGTTTTTGGCGCTCCCGTAACGTCAGATGCACATGGTCGTACACCTATTGGTAAATCAAATACTAATATGAAAGAAAACATACACAAATACCAACTTGGTAATTGACTTTTTCATATGATTCCTTCGTGTTTTCGTTATGTTCATATTCTATAAACGTATCTCCCATCAAATTTAATCGGAATATTTTAACTTTAACCAGGGATGTACGACAAAGAAAACCGAAACGCGCACCTTTTTAACCCTTACTGTATTGTGAAAAATTAAAAAATTTAAAGCACCCCCGACAATAGTAGATGGTCATCCTGAGACCATCATTCAATAACTGATACAGAAGATACTACTAAAACGGAACATAACTAAAAAACAAAAAAACTTAGCTTCAATCGAGATCTCATCACTTGTTCCAATTAAAGCTGAATATCTTGTAAACTACTGATATTTCCACCAAAAACATAGCTAAGAACAAAGTCGACTGGCAAGTCTTTCGATTAAAAACACCACACGCAAATTGGTCTATCCGTTTGGGAGCTACGATGCCACAGACAGACACACATGTCAAACTTATAACACCCTCTTTTTTCGTCGGGGTTTAAAAAGCGAAAAAGAAATACTACAACAACCTGCCTTAGGACGGTCATCGGCACTCGTACTCAAACCGCGGGTACCCAGGTCACGTGGAGCTATGCAATAAAATACATGAGCTATAGCACTAAGACTGGGTTTTCAGGCCGGCCATGCATACTAATATAGTATCGCGGAACTGCTTATCCAGTACAAACACTAGTACAAACTTATCTACTGCGGTGAACGAAATTTAACCATGTTAGAACGCCAAACAAGCAATACGGTAAGTGATTATAGTGAAAATAAATTGAATCATGAAAACACTAAACAAACATTCAAAACTACACGGAACTAAATAAATAACTGCAAACTTTTGGTCATTTTACTATTGTTAATAGGACAAAAAAAATTAAAAAAAATCTGTATTGACTACTGATCTTTATGGCGTCCAGTATCTTCATAGACACTTTCATAGCAACGTATCGTTTTTGACATTTCATTAAGTGAGCTGTCAAATACCGTATTAATCGTGCCACAGACGCAGCAGCAAAAAGAAGTGCTCCAAAATCAACAGGGATTGAAAAAAACATGTGGCAGCTTGAATAACTTACAAAGTTTTGAATCATTGAAATTTGGACGTCACTAGGCGACGATGGTATCAGGCACTATTGTCCGTCGATGTGTTTTTCAGTCTTTGGAAAATGGATGGGAAAGTAAATGAGAACTAATCGTGTTCAAAAAGTACATGGTCTCGAGTGGACCTCTCGTTTTGTTGTAAAATCGTGTGTCTAAATCAACACAGATGAGAACTAAATTACCGAAATGTGCCTCATTATTTTAGGATTCAACTTCAGTTTGTATACGTAAGGTTCAATATAAATACCAGTGAAGAAGTCCTCAGTCGTTTCAGTAGGTAACTTTTTTAGATTCAGAACCTACCGGGGTTGCCGAGAGCACCAATAAGTTTGTAGCACTAAGTCAAACGTCAGAGATAAACATCTGATCTGTCAGCGCGAGCAATGTGTGAATTTCGCGAAAAGATTCCCTACAATTGGTCCATTAGGTTTCCAAGCACGTAACGTCTTAGGACATTTCCCACTGGCTTAACGAATGATTTATTTGCTATGTTCTTGATCCCAAAATTGCAGATTAGAATCGTAATGCGGATAGTTTGGAAATTATTGAAAAAAAATCAATTTATCACGACAAAAGGGGGACAGGGTTCTTAAACCTTACGCCACCAAAAAAACAGATTAGGTACATGATCTTTTAGAGAAAAGTTGGAATCAGACCGGCTTCATAATTTGTACAGTTTCACGATTTTTCGCGACGCAATGCTGATAGATATCCCTTGTAAAATGGCATGGTAGTGTATAGTCTATCCCGAATTCAAAGATCAAATTATGTCAAACTGACACAAGTGAAAAATGACCTTAAATTTACACGTACACGGTCGTTTGTACCATGTATCAAAGTGTCTTAATTTGATCTTTGAGATCGGACAGACTATAACACCGTACTTTTCGTTATGGTAGGTGGGTTTAGCCCGCGTGCGTACTGCGTAGGTAGGTACTTATCCCGATTGACCTTTCTTATTGAGTATTTCTTCTACTATTACCTATGCGTTATCTATAGTCAATTCTTTATTTTCATTCACCTTTTTCATAAAATATCCGTGGCTACTAATATAAGGACTTTTCCGAAGCTGCGCCCTGATGAAGTCAGCGTGCTGTCATCCGATAAGCCTCATCCATTACTTCATTGTCGTCACGTCAAAGTTGTTGTAGCTTAACTGTAGAGCCCGTTAATAATTACAATATTTTCCATAATAGGTACATTGTTTTTTTAGTATGACCTTAACACATTTGAACCACAAAATAAGCGAAATAAGATCTAGTTAGTTATGCCATTATAAAATTCTAAACTTGTATTAAAAATCAATGTGCAGTGGATAGAGGTCATTATTTCAAGAGATATCTTAACAGCGCCATGCAGGATCTGTATGCGCAGCGCCATCTGTTGTTGTGTATTTAAAAAAAAAAAAATAAAAAAAAAAAAAATATCATTTATTTTCACCTCACAAAGGACATACAAAAACAGTTTGACAACTAGTCTGAACTAGGTATTGAAAACCTGTAATACAGATCTCCAGGCCCTCACCCTGGAAAGCCACACAATTTAGTAAAATCTAGTAGATACCCGTTTTGCACTTATGGAAACTTATGAGGTAGATAAATGAAGTAACTATAAAAAGCTTTAGTAGAAAACTTACAATAAAAATTTGGAAAAAAGCAATGAATAAGGCACGCGCATTTGCGCTTTTGCATGCGTGCGTGTGTGTGTGTGTGTGTGTGTGTGTGTGTGTGTGTGTGTGTGTGTGTGTGTGTGTGTGTGTGTGTGTGTGTGTGTGTGTGTGTGTGTGTGTGTGTGTGTGTGTGTGTGTGTGTGTGAGAGAGGGTGACAGAAAGTGGGTTACCGAAACTCGAGGAGATCCTCGAGCTCATTATATGTTAATGTGACCAACCATTTTGTAATTTTTGACTTGCATTCTTTTAATGAGGCACTGTAGATAAAAATTATTTTATTGATACGGTTATATAGTTTCGGACTCAGATAGAAGAATTGCCGTCCAGACAAAACCATACGGTGAGTGTTAATTGTACAGATGAGGTCAATGCGACGTTTGTTTTTGACTAGATCCTGATTGAAGGGTAACATTTTGTGTTTCCTTATAATAATCTGTCTAATGAATAGAGCTCTGACTGTAAGAACATTACAGAACAATCACGCCGAATGTCCGGAGATATTTAAATTTTGGTAGCTGGACATCCAAATATACTTATAGGATACTTTTTACCCGACTACATTAAAGGAAAAAGTTTTATGTGGGCGAAGTTGTCAGTTGCGGGCACGGTCTATTTAAGAGTAATATTTTTGTCGTGTTCATCCTGAATGGATTGCCTAAAGACATTTGCATTTTCATTTACAGGTAAGCTCTACTCTACCGCTAGGTACTTTCCGCGTAGATAATTATCTATATATCTATTATATGTTGTCCTCGCGTCGCAATGAGTTACACCAGTCGTAAATAAGCCGTTCGTTAGCGCCTCGCCACCGTCCACCGTTATGTGCGCAGAGACTGCATCTGAAGAAAGTACTCTTGATTCAATTATAATCACTTTAGAACGGCGTTTTCGAAGCAAAATTATGCTTTCCAAGAACCTATCGAGTTACTAAAAGAATTCTAATAACATAATTCCGATAATTCTTGAAATATTCCCAAATGTTCTCCCGGGGTCCATCATCAGATCCTCCTCATGACAGTGGAACCAACTGGAAAGTATACCCTATGAAACAAAAAAATATTCTCAAAATTGATCTTCGAGTAATCGGGCATACATAAAAAAATACAATGAATCGAGAACCAGAAACCCCCTACTCCGATGTTCGAAATTTGACCATCGTATAGTGCCCTCCCGCTCTCCTAAATATACTTTGACAGAAGACCGAGAGACGACCATGCGATACAGAAACTTTAATTATTTTCGCATCCTTTTAACGTCCACGAATTCAATATTATCAATTAAAGCCGACCGAAAACGAAACTAAAATGAAGTAAGCCCGCCGTTGTAAATAAATGCGCTCCTTGAGAAAGTTGCTGAGTGAACAATCTTCGATATATTTGTTTGTTGTCTGTGATTGCCACTGAGGACCGTGGAAATCGACTACAAAGGCGAACAGTTAGCTTGTCACCAAGGAAGCGGGAACAGCAGGATTTGTACGCCTACTGTATCAGGCATAGTGAGGGTAATTAACTAGAAAGTTATTACAACGTCACAGCACGTCAACACACACCTACAACTATAGATTCGCTCATTTGCTATTTGACACCGCCTGAGAACTCTATTTCATTGCTTGTTTGTGGAAAATCACTAGCATTAGCCTGTAAATTCTTATTTCATTGGTTATTTGTGGAAAATCACTAGCATCAGCCTGTAAGTTCTGTTGCCAATGTAAGTGACAGTTAAGTATTGGTCGTTGAGCCTGAGGGACCAATTGAAACTAATTATCAATTGTAACTCGTTTTTCCGGCATTTTTTTTTGTACTACCATGGTAACAAACAATCATACAGTCTGACCGCAGGAAACCTTAGGAAGACTTAGTTTTAACACCGACCACAACCGTTAGAGTAGGCATTCAAACTCACGCATCCCACGTCTGAACGCACGCGTACCTAATCGGGCCTCAACATTTGCAAATATTTAAAAAAAAACTCCGCAAAGGCCTCGCCATTCCCCAGTAGATGTGTTGTTTCAGTAAACAAATGCCGGCCGAGAACATGGCGGCACTCCTGGCCGGTGGCTCGCGCCATTAGGCCTCGTATTTGACTTATCATTAGTGGTTGTTTGAGTGCTACGCGTCCTTGGTTACTGGGTAGTCAGCGACAAAAGTATGCATACATTTTGCAGCTTAATCTATATACGTATATGTACTTGTAAAACGGGGTCCTACATGTACGGACATATAGACAGCGCTCGTAATTTCAAGACAAAGTTAAGGTGTGTGCGCCACAGTCTAGCAACGCCTCTATCGCAACTGTGTCAAGCGACTTTTTCTCGCCCGAGAAATATTACCTGTCGGTTTCTTCGCAGTACTGTGTGAGAGTGACGGGCGATGCTATGTCGCGAAACAAGAGTCGCGAAGCCTAGTTGTACTAGACGGGCAAGGCTAGTATACCTTGCCCTCGCATATCGCGCGACTCAACATCAGCTGTCTTCATCATCATCATCATCATCATCATCATCATATCAGCCTATAGACGTCCACTGCTGGACAAAGGCCTTCCCCAAAGTTCTCCACAACGATCGATCTTGCGCCGCCCTCATCCAATTTCTACCCGCGATCTTAACCAGGTCGTCGGTCCACCTTGTTGGAGGCCTTCCAACGCTGCGTCTTCCGGTCCGGTCAGCTGTCTTGCTCGCTCGAAATTGAAAAGAAAGTGACAGGTAGTACTTGTCGCGCAACAAAGAGCCGCATTTCATAGTTATGCTACACGTACAGCCTTTCATAATCGAGACAAGAACAACTGGCGGAGACGGAGGGGAACTATTACAATTGGAATATGAAGAAATAAACTTCATACATCGAGCAGACTGTACCTACATTGGAACCTACTAAACCACCTGTCATGTAGTATGTTTGGATAGTACTTGAAACGCAATCATTTTCGTACTGGACGTTATTAGGTTTCCGTTACGCCGTTGAACATTTTTTTCCACTGTCAACTCGACTAATATTCATATGTATTCAAAATTCAAGTATTATATATGTCCTCCGAGAAGCTCCGAGTATAAATCGCTCAATTGCCCTTTGAGTTAGTTTGAGCCTTCTTACGAGGCTCATTGTGAGCGACCATCAGTGCCGTAATGTCATCACTGGCAACACGCATTGATTAAAAAATAACCTACGACGACTTGATTAGGATCTCGGGCAGAAATTGGATGAGGGCGATGCAAGATCAATCGTTGTGGAGACCTTTGGGGGAGGCCTACGTCCAGCAGTAAACGACTATGATTGATAGATACTTGATAGCGAAATCTGTCCTAAGTATACGCTGCTAAATCACAGTTCATACAATAAAAAAACATTCAAAATTACCTGAGATTTATGCAAAGACAAGTACATAAATGCCACATGTGTATTAGTCTAAGCTAGTTACATCAATACAACGCCTAGACATGCTTTACAATATATTCATAGTCATAGCTAATCAAATATTATTGGCCGTAACCGACACAGCAGATAGACATACAATGAATTCCAGGTATTTTTTCGCACAGACCGAACAATGGGATCCAAACGAACACTTGCAAGCCTAGACTCAGACCGGCCCACAATGACTAACAAGCGAAGAATTGATATTAAGTTATGACGGATTTGTAGTTTATAGGGTTCAGTACCTCAAAAGGTAAATACGTTGGTTAAGCTAAGAAAAAGATTCAAAGAAGTAAAAAAGCTAAGATTTTGGTCGGATGCGTTCTATTGTATTGACAATGAAAAACAAAATCGTGTCAACTTTTAAGTTAATCTGTACTAAAAACTGGTAAACGGCACGGCAATGTTTTGAAACTATTCATTACATCAAACTAATATTACAAAGGCGAAAGATTGTAAGCGTGTTTGTATGTTACTTCTTCATGGTCAGATGGCCGGACCAATTTTGGTAAAATTTGGTATGAAGGTAGCTGACACTCTGGGTTAACGCGTAGGCTACTTATTATCCCGACGCTAGTAACACCGCGTGGCGTGTACTCCATACACCGCGACGGATGAAATAAGTTTATAAAAAAATAACATCAGTGTTTTCATATTATTTCAGTACTAAAAATGTAGTTAATAATATTAATTAAAGTATCGTGAGAGGATGGGGCTCTTCATCAGCCGTTCTGCTAAGCGACAGCTGCCCCTGATGAAGAGCTCCATATAAGTTCGAAACATGTAGGACCGTTCCTGACAATTTTTACGTGACTTTAAACCGTTTTGCTGTTCTAGTCGTGCTATACTCGATACTTTACAATATACCTTAATAAAAATACAATACATGCAAGTTAGTGTTGCTAAATGACCGATGGAAAAACAATATTCACGGGCCTAATAGGAAACTGCACGCTTTTTCATTGTTTTAGTTAAACCGAGCTATATAACCAATGCGTTTATAATTCGTGTATCAATTCTATCGTTTTATCATACGGGAAACATCATTTGCAAGTTCGATTACAATCGATCTTTAACTCCGTCAGAATATAAAATGAACGAGTATTCGCACGCAGTAGAGAGATGCGAACAACCAAAAGTTAACATCGATTATTTTTTAAATATGTTGTTGTCACCCGTCAGTACGTTCGTAATTTAAAACTCATACATATCAGATAACACTTTGGAACGTCATTAATTCATTATTAGCATACTAGGTTTTGAGCGGTGGCTTCGTCCGATTTTTGTTACGATACGTCGTTAGATCGGAACGATTAGACAGCTTACTGTTGTCCTACTAGTATTATTACAGACCGACTCGGTAACAAACAGGAGATGCACGATAAAGAGACTATAGTAAAAAATAATTTAGTTGTAATTAAAGAGAAATACCAATCAGATGTATTTGAAATTACTAGAGCACCTACACAATGATCTCGAAGCGTGACCGAGCGGCGAATCCGGGGACAATCTGAGACATGAGATCTAGATAGTAAAAACACTACCGCGGCCGTTGAAAAACTATTACAAAGAAACCCATGCTATGCACTGATAAAAAAGAAAGGAAAAAAAATGCATTCTAACAAGCTGGCGCGCAAAAGTTACAAATCATCCCCTGCCAATGACCGCAAGTCTAGACTTAAAATTAGATATCACCGTGTCCCTGATAAAAAACTATAATAGTAACAATTTGATGGGCAAATATATATTTATCTGTAGGTGTATCGGTGTAGTTTTTTATCAGTACCCATTTTAAAGTATTACTCTGCAAATGTGGACGGCCTTTTAACATGATTCACTTCCAGCTATCTCAATTCGTATGCTGGCTAATTGATATTAATGTTTTTGTTTCGTGCAATTTGTCTAATGGCACTGACACGTAATATTTTAAGTATTTCATAAAATACGAGATCGCGGAACGACATGATGCAAAAAAACTATAAAGTGATATAAACCCAGGAAAGCATTTGGCTTATGAAACTTTTTGGAATTGAACGTTTCCCTTGGCGTGCAACCATCGGAATCGTAAAGGCATTTCTATATATTTTTTTCTATCGCTGCGCGTTTAGTAAATTTGCATCAAAAGACGATTTGGGCCGCATGTTTTTGCATCGTTGCAAAAATACGTCACGGTATCGTGCGTTGAAAATTTTAATCACGGACGAGTCCTGAGCTGAAGGAAAAAAGAGTTAGCTACGATCGCGATGGCAGGAGACCGTTGAACTTGGCCACATTGAAATTCGTGGCCGCGAAATCTGTAAATTGCAAACCGTCTAGACTTCCCGTTCAAGGACTCGGTGTAAAAGACATTAGATAGATCTATGCCGTGTCGATTCGATGCGCTATCGACGCGCGATTTATAATTACAGGTGGATAATCTCATCGCATTCCTAAGTTTAATTCCAGAGATAGATTATTGACGTTATATCTGTATCTTAATGTGAAAATTAAACGCTGCGCTTGCTATAAAGCGCAATTTATAATTAAAAGTGGATAATCTCATCCCATTGCTAGATAATTCCAAAGATCGATTATTGACGTTATTTCTGTATCTTGATGTGAAAAGGAGAAGTAAAATTATTTGGACATTTTCTCCGATCACGCTTTTATGCTAAACCACGTCTGTGACAGAATTTTAGATCAATAAACATATACTTAGGCTAATAAATTAGAAGGTTTTTTTACATAAGACAAGGCAATTAATAAAAGTTATCATCAACGCTAATAAGACAAACACGCATACAAAATCAATAACTTCGAAGCTTATAATAAACCTAATTTATTGATATAAACGGTCGTCGCCTGTTTTTTATATTATTACAAATACGGTAGCTTCCGATTTTATAGATTCAGAATTTGTAATCGATTTGCATTCATTCGATCGGGGAACGGTGCGAGTCGATGAAACGAAGCCGAACGTTTTGTATTCACAGCGTTCGGTTCGATAATCCTGTGGGTGGGAACACGGGGACTGTCGGTGAATTTCGTATGCTCGTTGTAGATTTTTAACAAGAGTAATGTGCACCACACAGCCGGTGGCCTGACGGAAGAATTATTAGACCGGGCTACTAGACTGACAGGTAGAGAAACTAATGGTTTTACTATATTTTCGTCAAGTTATTCCCATCAAGTGTAACTAAGCGGAAACAATATACAAGCTTGAAATTTACTGTTTCACAATTAGCACCTGGTTTACAAGAAAAATAAAAATATAAAACACGTTGTTTGAGAAGTGGCTCCGTGCTTACGATAGAGGATTTAAAATAACACACAACAATTTCATAAATTATAACAGAAAACCAGCATTTACCTACTACTTTAATAGGGCATTGGAATAGAAGCCAATAACGTCATGAGTTCTGGTAAAAAAACCTAACAGTCTGTCACACAACGACCGGTTCATAGTTTTAAAACATTCGGTAACCTATCAGCTCCGGCGTTCGTTAATGTACGAACATTGTTTTTCTTTCTTTTTCGATTACATTATTTAAGCGCAAAATTATTACGTTCCGGTGGCGAAAATTTGAACTAACTGTTTCTCGTACAAAATTGAGCGTAGTGTTGAACGCTAGCACCACTGTTTGCAGGTATGACGGTTTGGTGATGAACGATGCGATGACAGCCGATGCGCGTGATTCGCTGATTCGACTGACAGGCGGCTAATGCATGCCAAATGGCCTGTTTAAAAAACATACGTCTGATAAGGAGTTTTTTAGGATACGTAAGAGTCATTGTTAATGTTAAGTGTTAGATAAATTCGATATTGGTGATGAACACAAACATGCACTTTTGCTTCGTGCAATGATTAAATATCATTGTTCCCAGAATTAGACAGTGGAGATTAATCTGTTAAATCGACTTTAAAGGGCCGGATAGACAAGACCATTGAATGCGACACTAATGTCTGAAATTTCTGCGTTATTACTGATGCAGGAATTTCGTTTCGGAAACGGCCACTTCGAGACGTTTGGTGGTTTTATTTCGACTAGAGTGTCTAAACCTAGCCTGAACTGTATAGTTTACCCCCAGCCTTAGCCTTAGATACCTCTCACACTCGCCTGGCAGCGGCAGCCAGTGGAATATGGGAATTCGTGGCTTCCTAGTGCGTAGGGGCCTTAATAAGCCCCCCCGGCAATTATATTCAAACCAAGTTTATATTGATCGGCATGCGACTCTATCCAGAAATGTTTGTACAGGTAATAGTCCTGGACTGTACTTACGTTTGGGATCGTTTTTCGAATGATCAAGCACTATAATAAAGAAATGACGATGTAGTTTCTTCTATAGTATTGGATAGTCATAATAACTACCAGTATTTTTTTTAGTTCATCATTAATTCATTACGCCATTGGTCGTAAATTCGGAATATCGTCGCGGATTTAGGATACCTACTTTTTATTTCACTCGACTATGCTGATGCAAAAGAGGTTTAATGCTGGCCTCTCCTCCGTGAACGATGTTGTGTAGTTCGAAATAAAATCTATCGACGAAACCCTAACGATAGTCAATAAAATTTGCTATCCAAATAGGCTATAATACAGACACTATTTACCTAAAAGCTAGGATTAGCGTCACAAAACTAGCCAAGCAACTCGCCAGACAAACGCTTGAATTCTTCAATAATTTATTATTTTAGGTCGTTGTCGCCGTGAGTGATGTCAGACGGACAGACAGACAAATGACGGTGAAAAAATTAACATAAAAAATACACAATGCTATTGTACGGCTAATGTAATGGTCGGTGTATAAAAAGATTCAGAATTTTTGGTAGTTTAGAAAAAGTCAATATGATTTGCATAACGTCAAAACTAAATGGGATAACTCAAGGTTTGTAAAACTGTTGTATTGACATTAGGTAAGTTATTTTTATATAATAAGGTTTTAGTATTTAACGTACTAAACTTCTGATAAAATTAGTACTTTTAAATACGGTCGCTTTCTCGACTCCAAATGAGAACTATCCAGACTGCCGAGAAGGAAGTATACCCAAATGCAATTGACAACGACACTACAGTATAATTCGTTCTCAAGATTGTCATTTCATGCCAAAACTAGCTGTTCTCTCTCAAGATATACTGAATTTGGAGACTTAGGTATTGATGAAATATATGCTTTTTTTCGAAAATAAAAATCATACGGTTAGAATTCTGTTTGCTAAATTAGACAAGCAACAACAATTTTATTAGACTCTAGTTTAATTTTCTTTACATTTTTTAAGTCGCCTACGGCTTTAGAATGGACAACAGTTTTCTGCAAATTATCGAAAAAAGTTCACGTCTTGTCGTACACGGATATTGGTAAAAAAAAAACACCTTTTTAACTTGTTAGTTTACCTACAACCAATTAGTAGATAATTTAAATTCTGACAGCTTGTAGTTGACGAATGATTGTGTCAAAAAACGACAGTATCACGACTCGTCTTCGTCTGTTGCCGTTGGAAGATAACGTCGTTTTATTAAGAACTCCCCATCATATTTGATACGTCTTATACGTGAGGAGTTAATTAATCACACTAAATATTATAGGCGAAAGTTGGTGAGTGTGTATATGTGTATGTTTGTTACTTCACGCTAAAACGGCTGGACCAATTTTGATAAATTTTGGTATGAAGGTAGCTGACACACTGGATTAACACATAGGCTACTTTTTATCCCGAAAAATTTAGTGTTCCCGTGGGAGGAGCGGGTAATACCGCGCCGCTCAGCTAGTAACTAGCACACTTAAGTATGGATTGGATATCAACTAAGAATACTTTTTTTACTGTTAAATTGCTGATTCACTCTGTTTCTATGGGACTCGCGTCTCTTACTCACAACTACTCTCTTAAATAGTAATACTGTTTAGAGCACTCAAAGATTTCAACAATAAAGAGAAGCAGAAATATGCCGACTCTGTTGCAAAACATTTAGTGGTCATTTTAAACGGGTATATCGTAGGATTTGACTTGATAAATCGACACCACGCGCAAAATTCTACGGATATTGCGAAAATACTGGTACCTAAACAAAGGTGAAGAAATGAAGTACCTACCAATAAATAAAAGTTACGACTAACTGATTCCGTTTAAAGTAGTTTCTTTTTCACTAAACCGACGGAACCCCGCTGTCGCGGTGCTCCTATTTCTAGGCAAACCGCCAGGCAAATCTGGTTTAAACAATACCTAAAATTTTCGCGATTTTTTTATCAAATTAACCTGTGACATATACATCTTTATATAGATAATTACGGCTAACTGTACAGTGTACGTCCTCATGGCTCAGCCAATTGCTGATGCGAGTTCCAATTTCCGCTGACTCCCGTCGGTGCTTTTGTCACTTTATAGTGTAGTGTTTCACCGGCTTTGTAACAATGCCCGTTCACTCGATCCTAAGTGAAGTGAGTCCCTTCTGACGTAATCGCGAAGTTTAATATCAAGTTTATTATTATTATTATATTATATTATAAGTCGATGGAGTTTTGGTTCTTACCTATATCTATGTCTGATGACTGATGACATCAGTGATGTATGAACGATCATATTTTTAACGTGATCAATTTGTATATGAGGAAGTAACTATACTTAGGCTGGTCTAAAAATCAGAAATGGCCGTTAAAATTCGACATTCCTACGGAGCACTTTAAATGTACAAATGTCTACAGAGACGTGACGTCATTTGTGTGTTGGGTACCAATATTAGTATGGAGAAAAATAAGTGATTTGAGCTTACATTACAGTTAGTGGCAAGATCCGAGCCATTATTGAAGCCAAAGATTCCAAATTATCTTGTTATTTTCAGTTCTGGTAGCCTTTTCTATAAGTAACACTAATTCAATGAGGACTATAGTTACTTGATGAGTTGGGTTATTTTTTTAAATTTAGCTGATTCGCTTATTTATTATAGTAATATGTGCGATACAGACCGACAAGTTGAGATGAGACGCGGTTGGCTCAGTGGTAAAACAGCTGCCTAATGAGTCGACGGTCCTGGGTTAGAATCCCGGCAACGGCAAATATTTGTGTGATAATGAACTCGAACATTTGTGCCTAGGTTGACCCATGAACGTTATTCGTATTTGTATATATTTATTTATATAAATATGTTTATCGTCATCTAGTGTCCATAACACAAACCTACGAGAGCTTACTGTGGGATTAGATCGATTTGTGTGGTTGTCCGATATTTATTTATTTATTTAAATTTATGAAGAAAATAATGTTAACAAATACAAATACAAAATTATGCGAATTCCGAACGTTACGGTGTGCATCAATATTGTCTGTTCAGCATTGTATATCCAACAAAACGACACTAAAGCGAAGAAACTCGTATGCAAATTGTTTTGTGTGTCAATTATCGCCGTGTAAACTATTATCACGCCGGTGACGACGGGCATGTGTTAATGAATCGCGGTTTCCGACATTTTACCTATTCAGAGAATGGTCGCATTTATATTTTTCTTTTTATATATTAAGGGACAATCTTACACAAATCGACCTTGTCCCAAACTAAACAAAGCTTGTACTATGGGTACTAGACGACGATATACATAATATATAAATACTTAATAATTAAATATAGATAGCATCCATGACCCAGGAACAAATATTCGAGTTCATCCCACAAATCTTTGGCCTGGCCGGGATTCGCACCCAGGTCCGCCGGCTCAGTATTAGGCATGTGCACTAGAGACTGCGCCAACCGCGTCGGCAATCAATAAAACAAGTCAAGTTATAATAATTTATCGGAGACGTGGCAAAACATTTTCGCTGTCGGAACTTTCTCATCACATCCGTCATCACATTTCCAGAAATCCTTAAAAAATATAATAACAATCGACTTCCCGATCAAAAACAGTTATGATTTATGAAAAACTAGGGCCGTTTTGAAATGCGGCTGTTCTACGATTAGCCAGATTATCATTGCGATACGTTCTTCAATAAGGCGACTTACGTTTAGCCGCATCGTACGAAGCGCCAGACCCGCACTGCTAGCAGTAAAGTAGGTTGGTTAGGTTAGAACTGCGGCCACAACAGCGCGCGACCCGAGCGAGCTAAGCGAACGTACCGCAGCAGCGGTCGGCAGATCGCCAGAACCAAACTGCTACCAGAAAAGTAGGTTAGGTTAGGTTAGGCAGAGGTTGAAGAACGTATGGCGTAGAATACATTTCGGGGGACTTCATTCAGCCGCATTAAATCTGGCTAATCGTTGAACCGCCGTTTTACAAAACGGCCCTGTACAGTTCGTACGTAGCCTGCTCATCAACGTAGCAACAAAAACATAATTTTTCCGTTTCCCGTGTCATTGTCCTATGCCGGCGTCAATTCATACAAAAGACAAAAAAACTTAGCACGAAATGTGCTCCAGGGGACTGAATCGTCTATCGAGACTCAAACAATCGATAATATCAACGTGGTGACCAATAAAGATTACAGATTTCATTAGTGCATATCGGACACCACTATAAA
The DNA here is from genome assembly GCA_905147355.2 of Apotomis turbidana. Taxonomy (NCBI): domain Eukaryota; kingdom Metazoa; phylum Arthropoda; class Insecta; order Lepidoptera; family Tortricidae; genus Apotomis; species Apotomis turbidana. The sequence continues at coordinate 55,209,580 of LR990280.1, read as the reverse complement.
GGATATTTTATTAAACACGTCGTCATATCCGAGGCTCGATTCCAAATACCAATAAATAGGTCAAAAGCACAGGGCAAAAAGGTAAAAATAAATCGGGGACCCGAATCCAAAGGCGCTATTACGGCAACTAAATTAGACAGCGATGTCGATTTCGATAAATATTGTATCACCGACGAGTTCTCGATGCAGGATCAAAATACAGAAAGTCCACTTCGCTCACACCAAATAATACATAGTTCAAGAACAGAAGGCTCACTTTATATGCAATCTTGGCAAAATACTTACCGCGTGCCAGTAATAATAGATCAACGACGGACAATCTTACGAGTTATATTAATATTTAATACTACTTTACGAGACACATCGAATACGCGTAACACGTCGCTGTTGAAAAATGTGACCTAGTTTAGTTACGTATGTTTTTATTATTTTAATATTTAATATGTATGTTAGATTGTAAGGTATTTATCTATGGGCCTTTGATGCCTGAAATAAATAAATTATTATTATTATTATTATTATATTAGTTTACTTTTCTGCCCGATGTAACTGTTATAATTAATAATTACATATCAAATCACAATATATTGACATTAAGTAAATGAGCCAACGTTGCCACTATGAAAATAAATTTACACTAGAACCTCGTCATTCCTTTTCCACGATTATTACCGCACCGGAAGAGCCAGTCGTTATAATTATGATCTAACTAGGATCGCACTCGGGAGCGGCTTCGGGATACATAAAAAATCGACTTCCAACAATCATCTATTTTAACAATATTTGTAGCCTCGAACACTATCAGTATGTAGGTACAGTGAACGTGCATTTTTAAAAGCAGACACTGTATTTTTGTCTGGTCTTCAACATTTGACCCTGCAAGCAGCTTGTTCGTATTAGCATCTTTTTTCATTTATTTCTCCCTTTTTTATACGGACAGTCAATGTGGGCATTAGATATGCTACTTTACGCGACTTTAGTGTCGACGTTATTGGCGGATTCAATTTAAGAACTTATCGAGAGGTCGACTCCCAGGTCAACAGTACCTCGTGAAATTAAAAAGTTGCATTTGCTATAGGCGGACGAATATTTATAAACCTTGTACGACATTTGAACCTTACGTTAAAATATCAGTTAATTTTAATATGATAAGCAAATTTTTGACATAGCATACGGGGTTGTTTCATTGGAGTTCAACATAGGTATCCGAGTGCATCACAAACTGTATTAGGATTTCATTATAACGCTGCCATCTGAAGATCCTATTATAATCCCAATAAAGTCTAAATTAACGTATTTCAGATGTACTAAATCAAGAAAAGCATCACGCAATTTTATATTACCGTCTCTCGCGTTTAGATTTCATTTTGCACGCAGTAGATTCAAGAGTTAGTACTTTTAAATTCGGTGAGATATTTGACTTTATGAGGCTGTAAATTAAAATTGCATTAGGGCAACATTAACATCTCGTCAAAATGTCGAATGACAAAAGCCATTGGGATTTTAAGACGTCAATGCATCCAAGTCAATAAATCCCTGCGAAGTGTTTATATTTTCGGTTTTGTTTTCGGTCATTCAAGTCAATACAGTGCGACATTAAAAGGACATTATTCTAAACAAGATTTATAATATGTGGCGGTAATTTGTATAATTATAAATCAAAATGCACATAAAACTAGAAGTGTCTCAACACGGGCTGTAAAGATTTTCATAATCGATCTCAAAATAGCAGAAGACATTTAAAATGATTTGCTTGAGTAGCATAGTATTTACTTTTAATAATAATAACGAATAATTTAGTATGGATCATTTTGGGATTCCGGAATTACCTTTTTACGCCAAAAATCGTCCTTATAGTCGCAATTAGAAAGTCTGGTCTGGTTCAAATAATTATTAAATAATTTTCACTGACTTGACCGAGATGGGTGATCAGACCGACAAAAAGCTTTGCGTTTTTGTAGGAAAAAACGTGCGAATTGCTAATTACACGTTTATTCTCAAATTTCGTTTTATGATCGTATAAAAATGGTGCAATTAGACACAGGGTATGTGTGCAGGTATCGCATATTGGCAATAATGTTTATAGTCTTTCAGATAAAGGATGCCAATGCTAATTTGAGATGCGATCTTTTTGTTGTTATATAAATGGCTGTGGTTAAAAGTTGAAAACTATTCGTATGCTAATTAAAATTAGAAGATTTCCAGACGTTTATTATCATTCGGTCGGTCCTCGGAGCTGATAGCCAGTCACGTGTCCTATGTCAATCAGAATTCTCTTGTTTGGTTTCCTCTCTCTCTTCCTGGCTATGTCCCATATGGTAGTGGGGTCAGCCTTCCTTATTATCCTCCTTCTCGCATACCTCCCAAAATATACAAACTAAAATATCTCCATTGGACCTCATAGGAAGGCTTAACTATAGTTAGCAGAGCAATGGATCAAGCCATGCTCGGAGTTTCCTTGTGAGATCGAGTCAGAAAAGAAATCCGCAGAATGACCAGTCTTTTAAGTGGTCTACCAAAATAATACTCATTAAATAGAGTTGAACAGTGGTAGACCAATTTTTTGACTTAATTGGACAGAGGACATCATCTCCTGGACCGACCGTCTGGTCAAGATCGCAGGAGCCGGGCCGTTGGATGACACCAGCCTACGATTTGCCATTGTGAAGATCCTTAGGGAGCCGTCCAATAGCGAATGACGTATGTGTTTGCGTATATACGTTTTCAACCAAATGGGTCCACTTCGTTACCAAAAGGACGAAATTTGTTTGCATCTTTATATCAATAACCTGTCAACACGCCCTTAAGCGTCGAAGTAGTACCTACGTTTTGCTTGACGAACCATACCATGTTAAGGAATCCTTTGTGTTTAATGTAATCGCTTTTCGCCATCGGGTTAAAGAGTTACTCTGGTATGGTGCCCTAGCTAGAAACAATAGCCTCGTCAAATCTGTACATAATAAACGTCAATTAAGTAAGACCGATGCCAATACATTCACGCATGATTAGCACACAAGTGTGGAGCGTTAAATTTTATTAGCGTTCTGGCATTCGGGCTTCGGGCGTGCAGTCGGCGTCTGTCCAAAAAGAACTCATTTATTTTATCTTAATACGACTGTACCGTGCCGCCAATAAACTGTAGTAGCTTCTAAGATAATGTACAATTATCAGCTGTTTTGTTTTTAGGATACGACAATTTATTTAAATCAGATACGCAAAAGGACTTGATATCCGACAGCGATAGCGGAGGCGTCAGATCAAACGAAATGTGGAAATGGAATTGTAAATGAATAAAATACACATTTAGGGGACAGTGCAGACTTAGAAAGGTTATCCGGAAAATAAAAATAAACGGCCAAGAAACACACAAGATCAATACCATACGCGCTTGCAACTTTAGGCTAGGTTCACATGCACGTGCAACAACGGACGGAATCAGCTCAGAATTAAAATAGAAATTGGAAGTTCGTATCACATTCCTCTCTCTCACTCTCTCTTGAATGTATTAGGTAATTTGGAATAAACGGGACGGAGCGATACGTACTTCGAATTTTGAAATTCAAAGTAACACCTCATCCCGAGCTGGAACTACGGACTTGCCTCTTTCTTAGGCATGCTAGGCGTGGCGCTGCGTCTCTCCTGTTTTCTGGCGAACCACAGTGCTCCTCGATCTGCTCCGAGTAGCTCATAGCCTAGAAAACACATGTACAACCACGAGCCCAACCTCAGGCTAGAACTATGGACTTACCTCTTTCTTAGGCGTACTGTAATTGAAGACTGGTGGCATGTATCCTTTGAGGTTCTTGACGGCGCGCAGCGCAGACCGGTTGGCATCTGTTCTGTTGGCTGGTGGTCCACGCAGCTCCTCGATCTGTGTGCCAAGTAGCTCGTTGCGCAGGAGACATCCATACACTTGGTAGTCGCGACCGCCTGTCGGGCTGTCGTTGGCGGCGTCTCTTTGTGCTTTTGGGGGCTGATTCTCGACGCCTTTGTTGCCTTTTGCTGGAAAGAAAGTTAGGTATAAGTCAAGTGATAAATATTTTCCTTTATCAAGGGAATAATGTCATTAGGCACTTTTGTTGGCGAAATGCAGGTCCTAATATGGCGACGAAACAATACAAACAGGGTTTTTGAGGAGGCACGCCTTTAAGGAGATAAGTATATGGTAAATATTTTGCAAGTTCCCTTTGTCCTGTTATCTCTTGGCGATATGCTTTCAAGTCTAATGACATAAAGAGTCATATAGCTGACATTTTTTGAAAGCGACGTCACTTTTGGAATTATGTTACTCATAATAAAATTAAGATGTTCTATATTATGTCAATTTCTTATTTGTTCTCTTCTTTGAAGACCAAGCTTAGTCTGTAATACCTACTGTATTATCTAGAGGCATTTTAGATCTGGTAAATAGTATGATAATTTGATAATACATAGTTATTTTTAGTGATCCTGGTAAACAATGTTATAATACACTGAAGCGTCATACAAACCGCAACATGGTAACAAGGAAACTCTCAAATTTGAAATCAACAATGCGTAATAACATTGGAGTTTATTTAAGGACAATGTATGTATTTAAATCATTTATTGCACTTAAAATAGATATTCTCATGAGGGTCAAGGGTTGGTAACCCACAGTACAGTTCGACAAATAATAGGACTGTTATAATAATTAACTTAGAAGTGTCTGTTCCCTATTCAATACTTAACCCTTAACTGTTTACAGTATAAAAATTATAACACATTTAATTCCTGCAAAAAATTCAATAAAAACTAATTCAGGTTAATTGTGACTTTTTGACTCAATATTAACAAGTCCCAAATTGACGTAATTTAAATTCGCAATGTACGTATCCTTTCAGTAGTATCTTCTTTGAAATAATTTAAGGGTTAAAAGTTCGTCATTTGTCATAATTGTTAATATTAAATTTACAGACCGCGAGCGTCGGTTGGCTGTTAGAAAATTCCCTGAAACATTTCGTCCGCTACTTATGTAAATTATACATAAAGGTATCTATTCAACACACTATTCATAAAACCTAACCGACGCGAGGTAAATCATAGACCAATAGTTTATTCTATCAAAACGTGAATTATAGACATTACAACGATTTCGCACGTTATAATTAAATACACACTTATATTGCAACTTAATTATAGTCTAAATGTGTATTAAGATGTAGTAAAAGAAAAGACACACCCCAACCCACACCACACCAGTAGGTACTGAGTCACACCAAAGCTGTATAAAATTAAACTCTTCAAGTCAGGTCTCGAAAAAACGTAAAAAAAAGACACTAGTTGCTAATTTCCATAAATAATTTCATCGTGCAAATATCCTATTTTGGAGACGCACGCGCCGCCGCCGCCATGTGCCGCGGATGTTAAAAAAATATGGCCAAGTACGAATAGAGCGCGCGGCGGGTTCTATTTACTATTCTATACCTACTTTTATCCGTTGTTACTAATAAATAATAAAAAATATGCAAACCGATTTAAAACAAAGGTTTTTCTATATATAACGAGTAAACCTTTGATTGGATTTCTGCAAAATGTGTAGTGTTCCATTAAGACTGCACCGAGCGAAATGTTAAAAAATAGGCAGTTGCCGTTAAGTAGACAACGTCAACACTAGTTGTTTAATCCGTTTCTAAACTATATATTTAGCACTTCGAAGAATGTGTTAACGACTTCTCCGTGGAAAAAATATAAGATTATTGATATGTTACCCTAGAAAACTAAGTAAAGTTGGACCAAAACTGTAAAATCTTAAGCAGGCGTTAAGTGTTTTTTATACTTTAACAATGGAAATCTATTCTGATTTTCAGTTCAAAAAAAAGATGAATGTTTACATTACAATTTGTCCGCATCAAATATTTCAATTATTGTTTGGTATTAAAGGTCCAGATTTATCAAAAAGTGCTTTTAATTCTCCATACATTTTTACTATGGCGACCGCGCGCCGATCTAAATACGCATTCCCCGCGCTCTATGGTTCAGTCGCTAACGCTCGGCGCCCTCTTAACGACCTATATTGAAGGAAAAACTAAATTTTAGGAGTTATTTATGTTTATGAGTCACATATTGTTTCGGAAAGCTATATTGTCATCAATATTTAAACATGCAGCAAAGTATCATTGATGTGTAATCATAAGGCATGGGCATAGAGACAGCAAATAATTAAACTTCTATAATATGGGTGGACTGTATAAGGGTGTAGACTCATGTTTAATTACACAAAATTCTGTAGTTATATTACTCATACTCATTTATTTATAAAATGTTTTTAAATTTTACATGTCACATGTGTATTATATGAATAAAATGCACAATATATGATGAAGCAAAAAAAAAATTAAAGAAAAAGATTTCAGAAGGCTTGAAAATATCATCGTAATCTGGTTAGGTTAGGTTTGTTTAATAGCATTCCATAATATTTTATGGTTAAAAATGCTTCCGATGAAATGATATTTCTATGAAATGAAAATTCGATGAAATTTTTGACTATACAAGAGAAAACCGATTTAGAGCGTTGTCTTTCAATCGTCAGCGTCAGTCACAAAACTTTATAAATTGAGTTCACACGAGTAAACAAATCAATAAATATATATTTATTTTATGCATGGGACCCTAATAAACGTGCATCCGTAATTCGACAATATTTTGAAAGATTCCTAAAGCTAATTAATCGTTATTACGCAATAAAATTTTAGCGTCAGTTTGAGATTCGTGTCATTGATCTGCATGTATTAAAATTATTCAAGGACTTGGACGTCAATTTAAATAAATGCTGTCATCGAAATAATCGCTAGTTGTTAAAATGCAATTTTTCATCTGAGAAATTAGGATTTTTTTTTGTGTGCTTGGATTTTTGACAAATTAAAGTACTCTGACTTATTTTAACGTTTCCATTAATCTGTCTGCAGCACATTACTTTACCGATACCGATGTCACTTAATGGAACTTGGATAGAAAGACTGACATGCCATATAATTATGTATCCGCGATATGACCAATATACGTTAATTTTTATCTGTAGAGTAACTTAATGTTCTACCAACCCAATACTATAAATTAAACTAAATGTCCCAAAAAAATCTTATTACAGTACAAGTGGCGAACGTGTGAAACCTCACATCCATGCCGCAAAATTTAAACAGTCTCAAGTCCATTACACGTGAGAAAATACAGATTAGGACCTTGCATTCTAAGAATTTTGAAGTAAAACCCTATACGTAAACGGTCATTACACCCTGCATTACTAATCACCTTGGCGAATCTAGCGAGCATCAATCAGCGGCGACTGATGGCATTCTGGCCGGGGGTCGACGAAAATAATCTACAGAACTCTCAGAAGACCTAAACAGGAGTCTAAAAGAGATACGAGTATAAAAAGCGACGTCAAGCACTTCGTTTTAAGAGCTTAAATCGAGTAATCGTAGAGAGAAGGAATGATACACTTTTAGCGGCGTGTTTATCGAGGAATCTGCACATTGATTTAAGAAAAGGGCAGAGATTTCAATTGCGGCAGTTGTGTCGTTCGTGTTTTAATATGATTCAGTGCATTCGTGATTCACTAGTATACATTATTGCATAACTAATCTAGAATTGAAGGCATCGACCACATGGTAATGGACAAAGACAGGGCGCGGCTTCAAACCGCAAATAACGAGCCAAGTCAACTAATACGTCCAACTTGAAAGACTTTTCATCTAGGTATTCAAATTGTGACTAACTTGGGGAGTCAGTTTTATTTAAAATTGCCATCTTTGTGTTTTTTTTACAGGTTGTCGATTATAACTTTGTTCATAGGTTTGACCGCAGTTACCCTCACTCTGGCGTCAGTTCCATTCATCAGGCTGGTGGAATGAAGAATGTTCGTGTTACCCTCTCGGGCTGACGGTCCGAAATGGTGAGAACCTCATTTTTGGAACTCATAATTAACACAAATTATAACGGGTCTAACGCGATTCTCTTTTTTTGAAGTCGGTTAAAAATGAATGAATTCACCGAACTAACGTCACAATGAGCGTGTAACCGATGTCTTAGACTTTAACACTTATCTAGAAGTACGTTACTGACTTTTGTCACTTCTAGTGATTTGTAGCGCGACATATACAAATGCGCATGAAACTATCTATATTATTAAGAGTCGGCACCTATATCAAGGTCACTAGTTACGTTATCAATTGACCAAATTGCCTGTCAATGCACTCCGGATGTGACAATCGGAAGCGGTAACGCATTTCGATTCCTATACAATTCCCGACAAAGTTAACATTCATATTGCAAGTTCGTTCACTCTTCCCGCCCGCCATACAAGGTGCGGACGTTACACTATATTTGGCGTGATACGTGACAAATAGGGTTGGCAACCGACACGTTGCGTTTCGACAGACTTAGATGTACAGATAGATCTACAGATACCTTGGAATTATACAGTAGCAGCAATAAATTTATGAAGTATTTTGTACTAGCTGTGCCCGCGACTCAGCTCTCGTAAAATTTCTCTCTCTCGGTTAGGTAGGTGAATGAAAGCAAATATGGTTTATACTTGCTTTCAACTCGTGGGCCGACTTAAATTTTTAAACGACTTCCGAAAAAGGGGGCTCTCAGTTCGGTGGTCTTTTTTTATATATTTTGTATCAAAAAGGCCACCTCACAAAATATTAGATAAAAGTACTAACCAGCCATTTTACTATTAGCAAATAAAACGTGTATTTTTCTATCCAAATGGTATATCAATAAACGACGTCAACCTATATTGATAATGACAATGACAAGCTGTTGCGACAATAAAATCGATATATTGATATTTATATTTAAATAGTTTAGGTATATCTTAAATTATTTCACATAATATTGTGTTGATGACAACTGCTTCTCACTTTAGCCAAGTGTCAGCCATTTCATTGCTCGACAAAACGATACACTAAATTTGACAACCCTAGATCCAAACGAAGGTAGACAATTAATTCAGACCATTACCAAATTCGTCCTCATCCCGTTTCGCGCGAATATAAGCTGAATCGTTAAAGAGTCAGAGACCATTTCGGTAGACCAAAGGATTCTCTAACCGTCTTTGAGGCCTCCACCTACGTGGTCTCAGCCCACACCCAATTCAGCGGTAGTGAATGGCCACAAATTGGTCTAAATTTCTGGTCTATAGCAACGTAATGCGGAACTGGGTCCATTTCAAATAAATCAAAGGTTAGGTTGGTTATAGCTTACTGGAGCGGAAAATCACAGTTACTGTAATTTTGAACTGTTTAGATACTTTCAGTTAAACCAAAGGAAAGAAGGTAAGAAATGTAAGGCAACAAAGCTAAGCAATTGTTTGATGATGATGTTTTGTTTTGTGAGGATGTCAATCGATCCAATTTTTTATTGAGATCAAATGTCTACATATGGGACTAACTATATACTTAGACAACTGTTAGGTACAGTCAGAAACGACCGTTAAAACTTCGACATTCCTACGGAGCGCTGAAAACGCTCCAAACAATACTTATCATCGTCGACTAAACGTACCTTGCTGTATGGAAAAAACAACTAATTTGCCACTTTGGGCGTAAAAAACTTAATATTTTGCTCATATATTAAAGTCCCTTTACTTATTTGATTCTTTTTCTTCATTTCACGTCAGATTGACTATTTTTTATTAATATAACTATAGTACGTTGAAGAATGTAATCGTAAAAAGCCTGTTTTCAAATACATGACGTCACGCGAATGGATAATAAACGCTTGATAACGTAAAAATCAAAGATGTTTGCATTATCAGCGAAGACATTCTTGAAAGTGTGTCATACACTTCAGTGCGATAGCGTTCCTGGACTCTGTAGGCAGGGCGTTCTTTTTGTATTGGAATGCGTTCCAATAAAGTATGAAATTATCTAGTAGGTGATCGAAATAGAGCAGTTATCAAATGTAATACTTATATAAAATATTCAAGCCACTAAATAAAAATATGTATCTTAATAAAATAACCGGAATCTCACAAAATGTCTGAATACACAACGTATATAAATACAGTCTATATTTGTTATACTTGACCAATTTAATTAACAGAAATAATGAAAAGAAACTGTAACCTCAAAATTTTCTTTTAATGGCCATATTAGCTGTTTACTTACAAATAAAACAATTTTATTTATACAATTGGCAACATATAGGTAGTATACAAATAAGGCGAAAGTTTATGAGTGTGTTTGTATGTTTGTTACTTCTTCAAGCTCAAACGGCTTGACCAATATTGATAACATTCGGTATAGAGGTAGCTGACACTCTGGATTAACACATAGGGTATCTGATACTAACAGCTCTTTAGTAAATAACGTAATGAAAAGCAAAACGGTCTTTCCTCCAGGAATAGCCCCCACCAAACTCGTGTAAAGGTGATTGTTTCTCGAAGAATCTTTCACTTGACATAATTACGGCAATTTACAGATATCACAACCGAAATGCGCAATGAATATTTGTCATATTGTATTCAGAGGGCTAAATTATAATTGCGTTAAACAAGGAGACGCCTGTACAGTACAGGGGAATGAAGACTCAAATTCTTTGTGCGTAAGGAGCATAATTTTGTGATTTTTTGGCGGTTTCGTGTGTTATTTTTTAATTTTTAATTCAACGGCTGCCCGGCAAAGAATGCTTACCATTAAATGGACAATTGCGAGTCAAGTAACAGGACATGACGTTAAAGAAAATTTGAAGCGCTAACAAAATGCATATAAAGTCAGTTCTTTTTGCCATCTCCTATCGGAGGTCAGCGTACCTCTTTGCGAATCTTGATTTCAAAAAAAAACAGTAAGTATTTAATTTTACTCATCAACATGCATTTATACATTTATACAATTCAGGCCATGTAATGATATACGTATATGCAGCGGGACCCCATGTAAGTAAGGTTTAGGTCCTAAATAATCGAGTTGGTATATATTTCTACCTGTCGATTTATGTACTTTAAAATTTCTACCTCTGAAAATTAATGAAAAAAAAAATATTCTTGAACTTTTCACTACACCCTAGATATAAATAGTTTATTAGAAATACGCGTTCGAAGATTTTGTCCTTCTAGCAGGGCCCTTTGTTATTTAGTGACTTACATGACCCCAGGTAATTTAAAAAAAACAGCCGGTTATTTCTACTTACTGAATCAATTATTACCAACTTGCTAGTGACAGGTTTTAAAGAAGAAAAATATATAAAACATTTTATTGCACTATATTATCACTAAACCGGGAAGTATATTTTTTTCAACATGGCGTCCGTGTTCATAAACATACTAAACAGCTGAATTATACCTATATTTTTTGAGTGGTGTATTTTTTTATTTCATTGCATATGTTTGAAAATAAGAACTATACATGCCTAGCCGCGAAAGGGGTACTATACCTACTCACCCGGCAAGCCCGTCTTTCTCGGCGTCTGCAGTAGGTAATGTGCTATTGTAGACTAATGGCTTTATGTTCTCAGCTAGCCAATGGGCACGTATCGTTATTACCATACGGTAAAGTTCTTACCCTAACCTTTATCGTTGCCTTTTGTTCCATTGTTACTTTCTACGTTCTCATGTGGAATCGGACCTCGGTAAGTGAAATGAACTATAGTAAATTATATTTATGTTTACAATTAAGGTGGCGCAGTAGCGCTGTGTATGGTTCGCAAGCAATGTAGGCCATCTTATCGACGCACCTGTACTTTGAGCTAGCTACCTGTTCATGTAATCGCTTGCTTTTATTTAATCAGTACAGTCAACACGACTCTTATTTACTGGGCGTTACAGTACATTTTCAGATATTAATGTACACCTTATATGCTGGGATATATCTGATAGCGATTACACCAGATACATCGCACTAATATTGTAAAGGCGGAAGTTTGTGTTAAGTTTGATACTTCTTCACACTCAAACGGCTGGACCAATTTTGATAAATTTTAGTAGGAAGGTAGCTAACACCCTGGATTAACACACAGTTTACTTTTTATTGGGAAAAAATGTAGTGTTCCCGTGGGATGAGTGGGTAACACCGCGCGGCGCAGCCAGTGTACCTTTATTTCTCAATGCTATATCAACAGTTGATTCGTTTGTTGATTGAGGTGCACTCGTCAACATGGAGCCAACACAAGTGCAGATGGAAATGTTTGCGACGCTTTAAGGCGGTTTTGTCACACTGCGACTCCAGTGCTGCGGTTTTTTACTTTGTACTGTAGAATCTTTATTTGTACACAAAAACCGCAGGGTATATAACACACTGACACCGCATTTCCACTTAAGAGGCCTTATTCCTTTTAAAATTCATTTTTTTCATATTATGACAAATATATTGATCATTTCAACCAACTTTTTAAAGTAAATAATACTTTTCCCCGAGTTCTAGGTAGTAACATAGCTATTTCATGCTTTCATTGCGTGCAGTCGAAAATCAGTCGAAAAAACGAATTTTCCGCGTGAATTTTGACAATTTCAAGTAGTTTTTGAAACAAAAATTATCAATGAAAAATTCATACTGTAGGTTTGAAATATATACCAATAAATTGCAAAAACCCTATTCTAGGTAGTAACATCATCATCAATAATATTTTAAGAAACATATTTGATCATAGAGAAAAGTGTCTGAAACAATCAGCATTTTAAAAGGAATAAGGCCTCTTAAACTAAAAATCTGCAGCACCGCTCGTCCGTCCGGATTCCGTCGCAGTGTGACAAACGCCTATCAAGTCATCACCGTTGAAGTGATACGTACATGTGCCAAATACTTTACTATTTAAATGTATTATGAGTAAACACCATCTATTAATAAAGGCCTTATCTGACTTGCAAGTTGAAAGCGTGTTTTCTATAAAAATATTAATCGCTACGAAATCTCTGTGATCGCCTTCATACGACATTCGCCCGCAAATCTCAAGTGTGATAATGTCCTTAGATCACCACCGAAGGAAATTCTATTCGCATAAAACCACTTCTTAAACAATTTCCACGAACAGGTCTGTACTTGTTTAAACAGATACCGCCAATAAAATCTCGAATTGTTTACGCCACTGTCACAATACTATTATTACAAAACAGTATACAGTCAACACGAAAGGCTGTACCAAAATCACAAGAATCATTTACAGCGAATTAATTTTCCATTTCATCGTCAATTTCTTTCTATAATAAAAAGACCCCACGGAAAGTCTCATTAGACCCTGGGTAATTCCATGACAGAGTGACACAAAATACCATTTAACTTTTTTAATATCGGATAAATTATAATCCCACTTTACACCATACATAAAAAAATGGTTGCCTGTAAAGCCGGTTTTACGGGCGAAGGAAGATTTTACGTGACAACGTCTTTTTCTCGGTAGAATATTTATTTGTATCATATCCATTCACAATTTTCCCAACAACATTTTAAGTGTTACTTTCTGAACGCACCCATCACATGTGTCATTAATGTCATTATAGTGTCTTTATTTTACATGTTTTAAATCTAAATATGCGATGATGAGACTATTATGCATGTATGTTGTCGATTCCAAACCCTTATTTAGTCTAGATCTACATGTAATAATTCTAAAAATACCGAACCGACGGAACAAACATCATATGTTTGACAGCTAAGTACGAACAGTTTGTATTTGTATGGGAATATAAAATTATCGTTTTTATTATTTTCCACTCATTTATTCAATATTTTCTCACCGTTTAAACCTTCCCTTGACGTCCACGAATATTTTATATACTAAAATTAGCCAAATCGGTTCAGCCGTTCTCGAGTTTTAGCGGGACTAAACTCATCCTAACAGACGTGAGCGGGCGTTACACTTTTTCATGAGTGACTCCGAGCGCAACCTAATTTAAGACGTTGTCACGTCAATTTTTTGGTTCCTTTGTATACCTTCGTATCCGACCGTTCCCTCTTCCCTCTTCCCTCCTCCCTCCTCCCTCCTCCCTCCTCTCTCTTCCCTCTTCCCTCTTCCCTCTTCCGCTCTCTTCCCTCTGGTTACAGTAATGCTCGATGAATTAAAATAAGAATTGCACAAATTTTAACTATAGAAATATATTTTGTCTCTCTCTCTCATCAGACGTGAGCGGGCGTTACACTTTTTCATTAGTGACTCCCAGCGCAACCTAATTTAAGACGTTGTCACGTCAATAACACGCAATGAAATTAAAACACGCGCTATAGTTTCATGCAATTACCCAACAAATTTTTACTATGATATCAAATTGGCCTGCTAACAAAACTCCACACCGCATTTTCCAAGCGAACGAATGAGCGTTGATTTGGAATATACGTAGGTATACATTACACGCTGTACTATACTGCGCCTATAGGTTAGGCGTTAGGTATTGATTGTGTAACCGCAGGTTCAAGTGAATGTTACTCATACTCTGTCACGCTGTAATTTATAAAAAAACACCGTGCAAATTAACGAGAACCGTGGAATTTTCCGTGCCCTATTTCGGTATTTGTGGTTTGCTATTAAAAATTTTAAAATTGCATGACATTTACCAGCGACTGCTTATTGTAATGGCTAAAAGTAAATTATAATTATATACAGATGAGATTTATCCTAAGAACCGATTTCGCTCTCTTACTAGTTTTCGTTTTCCCCTACTGACCCATTTGGATTGATCACCCGGTACTATATTTTTTGTATGTTGTATGTAAGTTGATTTATAATCTTAGAAGCAGCACTTCTACGATTCTATTACGACCTTAATAGAGTTACGGAGTTGTATTACTGTTCCTAATTTATATTGTGCTTGGTGTCAGGGTTCTCCAAAACTAATGATGCTCGGTTTCTCTATTTAGCGCGTGTATCTAAACTTATACTCTAAGTACTTCTATTATATAAAGCTTCTCGAAACAGGCCCAGGTCGCTAACAGTACTCTGCACACAGAATGCATCACAAACAGCTAATGCATGTTGCAACTCGCCTACACGGATACGTCTAATAGATACTGGGTTCCTTAACCTCACTTATCGATGACAGTTAGCCAATAACCATAACTGGAGAGAAACGGCGTAACCGCCATATCGTAAACAGTATAGCGCTTTTGATAATCGAGAAGAAAGTAGAAAGGAGTTGAGGCGTTGTTCTTTTGAAGGGTATTATCAAACAATGGTGGCTGTATGCATTTTATCGTTGCATTTGCATTATCAGGTGACCTGGGCACCATTTCAACAATAATGGGGTTTTGAAAACATTCGTGAGTCAAAGGTTCACTAATGGGTTTGTTTGGACTGATTACAAAAGGAATTTCAAGCTTTTGTAGTCTACAAATGTGTCATCGGAGTTGTGTCAGTAGATACTGTCAACTTTATCAGAGTTCGTCAAAGCAGCAGTTATAATCTAATCTAATCTAAATCTATAAATTGCAAAATTATGCGAACAAATGAGATAAGATGAGCTGGTCTAGCAGAACTATGGTTTGCGAATCTTGTCGGGCGACATAGCGTTACCCGTCACTCTCTCATATTACCGCACAGAAAGAGACAGGTAAATATCTCGCTCGAGAAATGGTCGCGCGTGACAGTTGGTGTGCAGTCGCACAGTGGGACGAAAATCGGTTTTCATAGACATAGAAATCAAAGTTGTGATATTCGAGTTTTTTTTATTGGAATCGCTTTTACCTGTTGTTTAATTACTAAAATATGATTTTGGGACAATTTGGTTGGAAAATTAAAGAGTTATAAATTTTTTCCGAAAAACTTGTATGGAGCTGATACGAAAAATCTAAATATCTCGGGAACCGCAAGATTAACCGTTATATCCTCGCAGATGGTTATACAATGAATTATTACTGATTTTTTGGCATACTACATATATCGGTCACAGCTGCGGTTTTTTTTTTTAAATCGTTTTATGTATTTTTCGTTCGAGGCGTCTAAATTAGCAAATAAAAGTACTTATTATGAGTCTATCTGTCTAATTTACTGAAATTATGAAATAAGAGAACATTTAAAAAAAATACATGCGATAAAAAGGGCATCGGCGAACAATATATACCTACGTACGTTAATACCACTTATTCAGCCAACAGAGCCAATATAAATAACATAAATCCGTATATTTCAAATCAGTTACAGTAAAAAAGTCAAACATTATGATATAAAACTACTTAACTAACTACATAACTAACCATTAAACTCTGTTACAGCCTCTTGTGGCGGTTCTTAATACTTATCTTATCTTATCTTATTATAGGGGTCCTTACGGATACACTTCGACCCAGTGGGATCTTTTGTGTAGTTACCCCTTGTTGCACCTACTCAAAGGATTGTTCCACCACCTCCATATATCGGATGATGGAACCAGTTGGTAGTGCCTGGAATTCCTTCGGTTCTGGGTACCCAATACCGAATTCCTTCATTCTAAGTCTGGCGAGGGCATGACATTCACACATTATGTGTTTCATTGTCTCTGCCTCCTCGCCACACATTCTACAATCTGTATTGTCAGACAGTCCCAACTTGGCCAATAGTCCTTTGACCCCAAAGTGACCAGTAAACACCCCCGTTATGATTCGGAGTTGTCTTTTGCTGTATTTCCATAATTTCTTGGTCCAGCCTGATTCTATACATTCCATGAATAGCTTTGAGTGCCTCAAGCCAGCCATTTTCCTCCACTCTTGTTGGTGCTGGTTTTTGGCATAGTCCTTGATGGCTGTTGCTATGGTTCCCTGCGAGAGACCCACACATGGTTCAGGTCCTATGAAACTTGTCGCAGACCCTTTCCTAGCAAGTTCATCTGCAATTTCATTACCGATGAAGCCTTCATGCCCTGGGATCCATACCAGTTGCACCTTATTGTGCCTTCCAAGCTTGTTCAAAGCTAGGACGCCATTATACACAAGTCTAGAATCCACTTTAGGCGCACCTAGCGCTTTAAGTGCCGCTTGACTGTCACTGAGTATGTAGATGTGCTTCCCTCTGGTAAGTCTATCTATGTTCTCCTGGGCACAGGCGATTATAGCGTATGTCTCCGCTTGGAAGACAGTCGCATAACCTCCCATACTTGTACTTGCATTGAAGTCGTTTGCATGAATGCCTGCTCCCGTACCTGATCCCATTTTAGATCCATCAGTGTACCAGATAATGTCCTCACCATCTGCTGTAGGTGGCTCGCGACCCTCGGCCCATTCCGCCCTCGTTGGAACTTGAACCTTGAAGTTCCTATTGAATACAAACTTAGGCTGCATTTTATCGCAGCTCATGGTTGTTATTCTGTCAAGAAAATTGTTGCTTTCCATGTTAGTGTGCTTAGTCTTCGGCGAGCAGTAACTCCACAGGTCCATTGTTTTTAACCTATGTAGTGATTTGCGCGCTTCGGACTGTATCACTATATGTAGCGGTTGTAGATCTAGCAATATTTCTAGCGCCGCGGTTGGCGTAGTTCTAAACGCCCCTGTTATAGCCATGCACGCCGTTCTTTGCACCTTCGTTAGGGCGTCTCTGCATGTGCTCCTCAACGTCCTTGGCCACCACACGAGGCTGCCATATAGGATGATCGGCCGTACCATCATGGTATAAATCCACTTTAGTACCTTAGGACTTAGTCCCCACATCTTACCATACGCTGATCTACACATCCCAAATACTCTGAGAGCCTTTGTTATTGTGTAGTCGACATGCTTTTTCCAATTGAGTTCCTTATCTAGTATGACACCAAGATATTTCACCTCACTGGACATTTCGAGTACCTGTCCATACAGTTTTAGTTCCTGCATGTCCTTAAGGATCCTCTTTCTCATGAATGGTATTACCACTGTTTTGCCTGGGTTGATGGATAATTGGTGATTGTTGCACCATTTCTCCACTTTCCTCAGTGCTTCACTCATGATTGCTGAGACCGTACTGGGAAATTTCCCATTAACAAGAATCACCAAATCATCTGCGTATCCTACCGTAAAGATAGGACCATTGTTGAGTTCCTCCATTAGGGAGTTCACCACCAAACTCCATAGAGTTGGTGAGAGTACTCCTCCTTGTGGACACCCTTTTGTAGCCGTAGCTAGTATTTCATCCCCCATCAGAGACGATTTTATTAGCCTGGCGTTTAACATGTTGCCTATCCATTTGCAAATGGTCGGTTCTATGCCATGTCTTGCAGCTGCTTCGCTGATAGCTTGATACGTGGTGCGATCAAACGCTCCTTCCACGTCTAGAAAAGCCGCCAGACATAGTTCTTTATTTTCTATGGCCCGTTCAGCTCTGTTTGTTACCAGGTGCAACGCGGTATCGGTCGACTTCCCCGGTTGGTACGCACATTGTAGTTTGTGCAACGGACGTCTTTTTAATGGACCATCCCTTATATGTCTGTCCACCAATTTTTCCAATGTTTTTAGGAATTTCTTAATACTTAAAAAAAGCCACCGTTTCGGTAAAAAAATCTTGTCTTTTCTTTTCATCCAAGCTAGGTCTTGTAGCTTGCCTACTTTTCTTCCTTGAATTTTGTTCCCTCAACCTTCTGGATTCTTGAGCATGTATTCAATCACGGAAGCTATATCATCGAGGGCCATCTTCTTTAAAGAGATTTGCTGCAGCAAAAGCTAATTCAGTTGCATCTTCTCCTGCAAATGATTCAGATCTTCTCTCCTTTTGCTTAGTTGACAGGTTTTCAGTTTTTCCTTGGTTGCTTCGTCATTGTTGCATTTGAAATTGAAGATGTTGAAGTTGAACAATCCGAAGAGGTAAAGTCAGCACTAGTTGACGATTCCAAAGCCTGAGAACACGCAGAATCCTGGAGTAGTTCTGGAATGAGTAGACTGATGGTTTCGTTGTATGGACCAATCCGAAACCTTGTTCGCCTTCATATTGTCGCCCATTGAAGTTCAGTTTCGTGCTGTAATACTTCAAGCTATAACATCTGAAGAAGAGATTGATGTGCCTAAATTTAAAGAATATGCTTATAAGACTGCTCAAAAGTATGTTGATTTATACAACTAGTACTATATGCCATCAACTGTATATTAGCTATTGATCCATGGAGCAGACATCATCGCCAGCAATGCCATCGTCCCTATAGAAATCTGTCAGAAAAAGCATCTGAAGCCAGAAACAAAGAATTTAGAAGGTTCAGGGAACATAATTCAAGGAAGAAAAGTAAGCAAGCTACCAATGAGGACATTTTACATATGCTTCTATTGTCCTCCGATCCCCATATAACGGCTACAAGACCTAGCTTGGATGAAAAGAAAAGACAAGAAATTTTTACCGAAACGGTGGCTTTGATTAAGTATTAAGAACCGCCACAAGAGGCTGTAACAGAACTTAATGGTTAGTTAAGTAGTTATGTATATAGTTAAGTAGTTTTATAGCATAATGTTTGACTTTTTTACTGTAACTGATTTGAAATATACGGATTTATGTTATTTATATTGGCTCTGTTGGCTGAATAAGTGGTATTAACGTACGTAGGTATATATTGTTCGCCGATGCCTTTTTTATCGCATGTATATTTTTTTAATGTTCTCTTATTTCATAATTTCAGTAAATTAGACAGATAGACTCATAATAAGTACTTTTATTTACTAATTTAGACGCCTCGAACGAAAAATACATAAAACGATTTAAAAAAAAAACCGCAGCTGTGACCGATATATGTAGTATGCCAAAAAATCAGTAATAATTCATTGTATAACCATCTGCGAGGATATAACGGTTAATCTTACGGTTCCCGAGATATTTAGATTTTTCGTATCAGCTCCATACAAGTTTTTCGGAAAAAAATTATAACTCATTAATTTTCCAACCAAATTGTCCCAAAATCATATTTTAGTAATTAAACAACAGGTAAAAGCGATTCCAATAAAAAAATCTCGATTATCACAACTTTGATTTCTATGTCTATGAAAGCCGATTTTCGTCCCACTGTGAGTCGGGCCAAATGGGCATGCGAGGCGAGAGCACCTTTCCGTCCGTCCGTCCGTCCGTCTGTCACCAGGCTGTATCTCAAGAACGGTGATAGCTAGACAGTTGAAATTTACACAGATGATGTATTTCTATAGCAGCTATAACAACAAATACTAAAAATATAATAAAATAAATATTTAAGGGGGGCTCCCATACAACAAACGGGATTGGTTGCTTTAACTTTGCACCTCATTTGTCTGGGGCGCTATACATACCAGGTGCAAACTTAACCACTTAAGGATGGAAAGTGTTTGTACGGAACCCTCGGTGCGCGAGTCCGACTCGCACCTGACCGGTTTTTACTTAATGCTAACTATAGTTGCATGGTTGTAAACATCGAAAACAAAAAATACTAATGAGATATTTAGTAAAATGAAAATTCCTCGAGTTATTTGCATGATGGTCTGGCTGAGTATCACTTCTTAACGGCTGGACGAATATCAATAAGTTTAGTAGTTAAGTATTGGGAGAGGTATTTCTGACTGGGTATAGGACACATTACCCGACAACCCGACAACGGTGAAGCAAATGAGGCTATTTTTTCGCCCTCGCTAGGTTCACTTTCAAGTTATCACAATAAATCTCTTTTACAATGTCACAATATAACTTATACTGGCAACTTATCGCGGTCTGATTCAAGTTATTAAACCAAACAACCATTTAACCAGTTAATGGGTGAAGACCAAAAAGTCTGCTGCCTTTAACTCATTTAATTAAAATTTGTACCAATTTTTCCATTGTACTACGACAACTGACGGAACTTTTTCCGATCGATTTTTTCTAAGGCTAACTAAAAAGTTTCGTTTTGCGACAATAATTTACGACACAATAATGAACCTCAAAACAGTACCTTAATGTACATTATTCGATGGCTAATTTGTCGTTGTACATGTACAGTCGCCATCTGACTGTACAATGGAAAAATTGATACAAATTTTAATTTAACGAGTTATAGGCTATAGCAGCAAACTTTACCTTCCACCCTAATAACTAGAAAATGTAACCATAACAATTACAAGAGGCAGTGAATAGCTCCAGTCTTGTATGGAAACCGCTATCTTTCTCCTTTGTTTACCGCATGCAGTTTGTTCAGCAAACAGATCTTTTGCGAATGCGCGAAGTTACTAACACGGGACGCAAATTTGTAATTCTAAACACCAGTATAAGACATTGGCTCGCTTTGCAAAATCAGAATGCATACAGAATTATAATTTAGACGCGTTTGGCGCAGTTTGTAGAGCTCCTGCCTACTGAGCCAGCGGTCCCGGGTGCAAATCCCGGCCAGGGCAAATATTTGTGTGATGAACTCGAATATTTGTGCTTGGGTCATGGTTGTTCTATGTATTTAAGTATATATTTATCTATATATGTATGTATATCGTCGTCTAGTACCCATAACACAAGGCTTCTTGAGCTTAATTTGGGACTAGATCGATTTGTGTGAGGTTGTCTGATATTTATTAATTATCCGCAGGTACGGTCACCATCCATCCGGACTTGTACGGACATGTACGGACTATATTTTGCATTAATTTGTGCATATTCGTCGGATAAGGATATGAAATGAGGAAAATATGCAATGAGGCAAAAGACAATTTCTGGAGATCCTTTATAGTAACCTAATTAAAATTTTCGTAAGACATATTGTGACAATTTCACGTACCTAAGTGTTAACCGCAAAATGAAATAATCCTATATACCTGCGTTATTCAGTATTCCTGCGGAGTGAACTCGCGTAGGTAAGCTAATAAATATATTATTACTTATTAGTATTATTATTCCAATAATCAATGACTGACCGTCGGTATCTATCGAAAATATCACGTGCCAAATTATGTTTATGCTACTTTTGGAATTTAGAGAGAACTCTCAATATTAATAAAGGGCCACAGAACTCTATCCAAATTAGGAAGTTAAATTTACAATCGGAAGAAGTTTCTACCGTCAGACGTGTCGAATAATGAGTCACGCATCGAATTTGCCACAGCCCACGTGGGCCGAATTTCAAATCGGCGACGATGTGTTCTGCTTAGAATCAGTCACGTTCAGTGGCATACATGTAAACTCCCAACGCCGACTATGGCGAAGCTAGGGAGGTTATGACTTTATTATGACGGTTAATGAGATCATAGCAGAAATGTACTACTGAGCCATCAGCCACAGGGCTCAAATTATATCTACAGACAGCTAGAAACTTCTTAAAGGTCTTAAATTAGAAAATTTGTAGTTGAGACCTTACGCTTCAAAAACTTCGACAGTAAAAGCTGATCGGAAAGTTCTAAGTCTAACGGTAGAGCTTCAAGTGAAACTTTCAAGGCGTCACTAACAAGATAACTACAGTATAGCCTAACAAATGGCGGTTTAGCACTGGAATATTTAGTGGCGCTACAATTAATTTTCATATGGTAATAATGTGGATATGGCATATATGCATTATAAAATGACAGTAGCGATATGTCATCAATCTAATTGAAAACATTGTTTACCAGAATGAAACTTGTATAAAGCCTGACCAGAAATATATAAACGACGACGCGGTTGACTGCCTACTGAGCTGACCACAGAAATATATCAAGATAGAAGGAAAGAGTTCAGCAATTTGTAGGGAGACCGAGCGTGTAACATTTTGCGTAGGTACTTTGACGTCACGAGCGTAATTTAGTGATGGGAAACATAAGCCGCGCGAAAACGATTCAGAAACATCGATTCACAGATCGATTCGAACACGGCACCGATTCTATGCATCGCCACCCACACCGTACCACGCCGCGGCCCAGCCGCCGTCACAAACAAAAACAGTCACAATAATATTTGCTTTGCACTATGTACTTAAATAATATAGCTGCATAATAAATAAGAACGTAATTATCATTTCCTCTGTTCTCAAAATCGAATTTAATCGAATAAGAAAATCGCAGTGTACAGCAGCACATGGCAGCACTATTCTTACTTTTGACAGAAAAAATGAGAAATCGACCTTGAACGTGACTCGACAGTTTGAATAGCTTATTTTTACATCGCTGGCTTTGAATGCACGCCAAGGTTGGCTCGTCAAATTAAAGCCGCAATGGAAAGCTAGCGTTGGACACAATCGCCCGCCTCTGTTTTGATGAAAATAATAAAATAAATAGTTTTGTAATTAATAACAGATATTTAAGGACAAATTGTACATACCAATGAAAGGAAATATCTCGATTAACAGCTCCAATTTTATTGGAAGTGTTTGAACAATTAATTATTGCGCAACAAGCCATTTTGTTTTTAAGACCTGACGTCGCACACAGACCGCGGTCGGGAGCTGACTAATGTTCGCGGCGAGCAAAGTTGACACCGTGTCAACATTTCGCCACGCGAGGTACGTCCACTCTTTCCTTCTATCTTGATATATTTCTGTGGAGCTGACGGTCCCGGGTTCGAATCCCGGCAAGGGCAAATATTTGTGTGATGAACACGAATATTTGTGCCTGGGTCATGGATGTTCTATGTATTTAAGTATTTATTTATCTATATAAGTATGTATATCGTCGCCTAGTACCCATATCGGGGTTTTCAGAGCGGGAACGTTTGACATTAGCCAAAGAGTAGGTATTGACTTAAAAAACAGAATGTACTCTAGCAGGTTTCTACGTCATGAATAATTAATTGAAAAATATAAAATAATAATCATTCATATAGGTACACATGTTATAATGGTCAGTCATTATCAACCTCTTCAGTTAAGTCCCTACTCATTTATATCAATATTGACATTATATTAGGCACTTATTGTCATACCGTACCCTAATAGATAATTTACAATGCAATCGAATTTTAAAAATACTATATAATAATCAATACAAATATGCCTCCAAGAAAAAAAGCTCGTTACGAGTTTGTGCGTTCGTGATGGATAGAAAATAATCCAGACAGAGGTTCAAGATTCTTTATTTTTTGCACCAAATGCAATGTTAGCTTCGCTCAAACGAAATTTGGTGTAACGCGACGCGACATGTTGCGTCCAATAAACACACAAGTATAAAATATGATTTCAATAGTGAGCTCGTGAATTTTTTTGTGGGCTGTAATATTAATATACTTACCATGGACGCAGGTAACCAATCCGATATTAATTTTGACTGCGCAGTAGCTGATTTACGTACAAATGTGAATGATTTGTGTGACATGTGCAGATCCGGCATCTTTGTTAAAAAAGTTTGCCGGCAACTATACCAGTAAATTTGGAAAAACTGTAAAAAAGTTCTTCAGTTCATTTGAGTAAAGTTTACGATGAAAAAATGAATACAATACGAAATGAGCTTAAAAAATAATATATTTACGGCAGTGTTGACGAAACCACGGATGGTGTCGGTCGGCAAATAGCTAATGTCATAGTAGCCATATTAGCACGCTAAAAATTAAATATAAATTGTTAAAAGGCAAAGAAAATATAACTCCAATCGCAAACTTCTCGTGCATCAATTGATTCCTTCAAAAAGTTTAAATATGCACCTATTACAACTGTCGACGTGGAAAGATCGGTCAGTTCATTGAAATGGATATTTACAGCAAGACGCCGCAGATTAACAATTCCAATTATGGAAAAATATTTATAGTTTATTCAGAAAATCATGTCAACTACTAAATTTAGTGCAGGTATTTAATTAAAGTTATTTTTATTGTTATCTACCGAGGCTTGGTAATAAAGCTAAAGTACTACATGAATTAAAATAAAACTGTCTCATAGAGTGTATACAATTCGCAGAGAGGTAGTTATTCATTAGGCATAATATGATATTTTCTCAGACTAACGTATCTGTTTATCTCTACTCTTTTTCAAATCGTTCCCGCTCTGAAATCCCCGATGTACATAACACAAGCCTTCTTGAGCTTAATTTGGGACTAGGTTGATTTGTGTGAGGTTGTCTGATATTTATTTATTATTTATTTATTTATATGAACTAATGTCATTATAGCGCGGTTGCGATTGGTAGAATTTGTTTTGCCATATAAATCTTATAAATAGCTTCTCTCGATAATCCTTATATATTTCTGGTCAGGCTTTAAAACTGATAAGACAAAAAAAACGAACCTACTCGCATAATTTCACGAGAATCGGTTGACTAATGCTATCTGTAGCTGAACAGCCGGAAATCTGAACAACTGGACATCCGGAATTAATGGTATGTTATATATATAAATAACGTTTGGCCAAGCTGAAATGGCCACGCTTCGCTCGCTCAGTCAATGTCTCTTAAGTTGAAATTGATTGTGAATATCTCAGGGCCATTGCAAACATAGTGAGCTCACAAATACAATCCGAGTTGCTAGTTGTATCGTGAAGTAGAGTGCATTGAACCAAAAACGTGGTTCATTACTTAACACATCGCGTCGTGAACTACACTTTTTGCCGGCAAATCAAGACTTTTTTATTTTACCTAATACAGGCAGAATGTTGACGTTTTTGCTTCGAAGTACGGTCAGCGTTAAAAGTAGCCGATAATTTTACTACTAGCTTAGGGTGAATCTAGACGAGCGTAATTATTTGACTCCAAACATTACGCTCGCCTGGCTTCACCCTTATGTCAAATTTTATACAAAAATTGCCAGACTTGTGATGCAGACTGTATTTCACCAACTGTTGATGGCTTGATGACGTACAGTCAACCAATTTGATTTCTAGGCCACTATAGAACCTTGTCACAATGACAAGTATATGAGATTTCAAGCGGCTTTCATATTGACGTTCACTGTGAAAAGGTACGAAATGGCCTAGGAATCAAATTGGTTGAGTGTACGTATGGTTTTTAAAAGCTTTTATTTAGCTTGCATGGTATGTTTAAAGTATGTATGTTCGGGTGAAATCTTGCAACTCAATTTTGAAGCAGATATCGTCAACCGATTGAGCTGAAATTTTGCATACTTACTAACTTTGATGACAATACAATAATATGGTACCATGAGCTGATCTGTTGATGGAGCCGGAAGTTGGCCATAGGAACTCTATAATAGAAAAAGAAATCCTACCGAGCTTGGGCTCTTTGGAATCGTCTCAGTGAGCATTTGATGGATATCCAAAGAAAAGTACAGTCGGCTATAAAAGCTTGCCACTAAAATGACATTTATGACAGAAACTTATTAAATGTAAGATTTAAATTGGACAAGTGATAGACTGAGTTAAGCGATTAGAGTTCCTTGCAACAGTAAACGTTACCGTAATTTCTTTAGTGGTGAAACTTAAAATGAAATGAGTTTCAACGTCAGTAAACAAAGATTATTTCTTGAACTAGAAATAGTCTCGGAGTGGATTAGTGTTAGAAGAGCCGTAAAAGAAATGAGGTGATTTAGTCTCGTCATTGGTCGGGCGTAAGGTCGGGGCGAAAGACACAAGAAGTCCAGAAGGCCTGCTTCTTGCTAGTTAGGTGTGCATACATGTTATCTATACTATTATAAAATTGTATTGAAAATCAGATGTATGGAGAGAGGTCATTATTCTAGGAAAAATCTTAACAGAGCGCGATGCAGAAGGCGCCAGTCAGTGCATATATCTGTTAGTAAAAAAGTATTTACATATATACAGGGTGTCCCTAAAACCAACGCCAAAATGAAGAGGGGTGATAGAACAGCTCATAAGCAACCATATTAAGTCAATTTGACCCTCATAAAAAGTTCATGGTTTTCGAGATATTTGCATTTTTTTTAAACTCGTGACTTTTGATGCCCTGCGTCAGTATGTCCATTGCCACCACTGCAAATTTAGGTATTTTGTCAATCTGTTTTTTGCAGCATGTTACTAAAAACATATCCTATCGAATGTAATTTATTACATATCATGATGCTTTGTCGGTAAAAATAATAAAAAGAAACGAATTATAGCAATTTATAAAATTTAGCCTGCGTTTTTGATCGAGTTTCATTTAAAAAAAGTATTGTAAACTAACATAAAAAGATAGTAAATTTATTGTAGTTTTCAAAAAGGTACAGTATTTCCTAATTTACACAGCAGTTTACGAGATATTGATATTTTACAGCAAAAGGAGCTCATACTGCAGTTATTCCATAGTATGATACCAGAGCCCCTACTAGGCTCAGAGTTTGAATTTTGAACAAAAAATCGATTTAAAGAATACTTTATTTAGAATAGGAACACAATTCAATTTTAGAATAAAAAAAATTGAAATGTTCATAGCGAACCTGGCAAATAACGTAAAAAGATAGCAAATTTAGAGTTGTTTTTAAGATGGTATTGAAGTGACTTAATTATTTAGCGGTTTATGAGATAATGCAAAAATAATACTGGTTGCCATTTTTATCTGTTAAGTGAATAAAAAACTAAAAACATTAAAAAATAACGAAACCTGTTTTATGTAACTAAATTAAATGTTCAAATTGTCCGCCATTGACTTGAATACAAGCCCGGCATCTCCTTAAAAATGCTCGTCTGATGTGACGTGCACTTCTTGTTACGTCGTTTTGGGCCTCTGCGTAAATGCGTTGTCTCAGCTCTGCTATACTGTTAATCGGTTCATTGTAAACTTTCTCTTTAATATAACCCCAGTAATAGAAATCCAGAGGATTTAGGTCTGGAGATCGAGGAGGCCACAAAATGGGACCCAGACGGCCGATCCATCTCTGTGGATAAGTTTGGTTTAAATGTAGTCGCACTTCGCGTGCATAATGTGCTGGACAGCCATCATTCTGCAGCCACATTGACCTCCGCGTAGCTAAAGGTACGTCGTCGAGAAGATTTGGCAACTCATTCTCTAAGAAATGCAGATAACTTGGACCATTCAGCGTTTCTGGTAATTCAAATGGGCCAATTATTTTCCCATCTAATATCCAGAGGTTCACTTTAAATTGGTACTGCGACCGATCTTCCCTCATTAAATGAGGATTTTCTAATGCATAACTGTGTAAATTGTGCATGTTCATAAATCCATCTCTCTTATAAGTGCTTTCATCAGACCATAAAACCATATTTATGAAATTGGGATCCTCTCTGTGTTTTTGCAGCATTTTCTGGCAAAACTGAACACGAAGTGGGTAATCACGGGGCAGCAACGCTTGAACACGTTGTATGTGGTATGTATGAAATCCATAACGACGTAATATTCTATTGGCAACAGATTTTGATATCCCTAAATTACGTTCAATGTTCCGTGTCGAAGTCGATGGGTCGTTTTGAATCTCTTGTAAAACATCTTCATCATCTCCTCTAGGTCTTCCTAATCCGCCACGATTGCCAGGCAAAACGCCTTGTGAGTATGCGAGATGAACATTTCGAAATACTCGATGGTCCGGATGCCTTACATTTGGATATCTTTCTCGATAGAGTCTAGCTGCAGCACAAGAGTTACCTTGACATTCCCCATAGACAAAATGCATGTTGGCATATTCTTGAGGAGTATAATTCTCTGGCATATTTGTAACAAACGCACTACAATTAATCTTAACAGAGCCAAAGTAAATCGAAGTTAAAATCAATAGGCAGAACTCGAGTCCAAGATGCACAAAGCAAAGTTAAATTGTACCAAAAATCCAAATCACAAGGCCAACACGAGTTCTATTGGTAAAGCAAGTCTATTTAAGAAAATAAGAACCCAAACTAAATAAAGCACATCAAACGAATTGACGAAGTGTACTAAAATTACTAAAAGCTAAGTACTAAGAGTACCTATACTCTTTATTCAGAAAGCCGACTTGAATTCGAATTTCGAATTGTGTTCCAATTTGAAATTATGTATTCTTTGATTCTATTTTTAGTTCGAAATTCAAACTCTGAGCCTAGTAGCGGCTCTGGTTCCATACTATGTAATAACTGCAGTATGAGCTCCTTTTGGTGTAAAATATCAATATCTCGTAAACTGCTGCGTAAATTAGAAAATGCTGTACCTTTTTGAAAACTACAATAAATTTACTATCTTTTTATGTTGTGTGCCATGTTAGTTTACAATACTTTTTTTTAATTAAAATCGATCAAAACCGCAGGCTAAATTTTATAAATTGCTATAATTCTTTTTTTTTAATTATTTTTACCGACAAAGCATCATGATATGTAATAAATTTAAATTACATTCGATAGGATATGTTTTTAGTAACATCCTGCAAAAAACAGATTTATAAAATACCTAAATTTGCAGTGGTGGCAATGGACATACTGACGCAGGGCATCAAAAGTCACGAGTTTTAAAAAAATGCAAATATCTCGAAAACCATGAACTTTTTATTAAGGTCAAATTGACTTAATATGGTTGCTTATGAGCTGTTCTATCACCCCTCTTCATTTTGGCGTTGGTTTTAGGGACACCCTGTATACACTAAAACGCCGGAACGGATCATAAGCAATTTTGATACATGGATAGCTGGACATCCAAATATAGTTATATGATGTTTATCTATCCAAATATCATAAACCCTCCATGATGCGTTCAAGAACCGCACATTATGACCACCATCAAAATAGACCGTTTTGTTAAAACAAATTTCTTATCTGTAAAAATGTTATTATTGCTAAATAACAACATCGATTTCGATAATATTATTCATTCAAGTTTCGAACATCTCTGAAAAACAAAGAAACTTGATTTGACCTCTATTCTAATATCAGTCGAGATGACGTTTAGTTCGAAATGAACTGTCAATTTGCAATCAAATTTGACAAATGTCGCACGTAAGTATTAACAATTTTATACGGCGCAAACCTCATCGCTCTCACCAAAAAGGACGGAGGGGTGAGGCCAATCGCCGTTGGTTCCACTCTCAGACGTCTCGCCTCCAAAATTGCAGTAAGATACATAGCTTCAAAATTACAAACTCTTTTCGAACCAATTCAACTCGGTTTTGGGACCAAAGGAGGTTCTGAGGCAGCCGTCCATGCCTTGCGTACATTCCTTTCCAACGAACCTTGCGATATTTTGGTCAAAATTGATGTGAAAAACGCCTTCAATTCGGTAAACAGAGACGTCTTGCTGACTGAAATTAAAAACAATGTTCCAGAACTCTACAATTACCTCCTGCACTGTTATGCAGAACCCTCAAATTTAATGTACCGCAAAAACGTTATATCCTCTGAAGTAGGCTGTCAGCAAGGCGATCCGCTCGGGCCAGCAATTTTCAGCTTAGCTATTAATCCGGTTATTCAAAATTTAAAATCCAAATTCAATGTTTGGTATCTTGACGACGGAACCCTAGGTGGTGACTTAGACACCGTGCTGATTGATCTCGAAACAATCAAAGCTAAATTTATGTCCATGGGCTTAGAGCTCAATTTCAGCAAGTGCGAACTTTTTATCCAAAACCTTGCACTAAATGTTCAAGACATAAAACAAAAATTTGACGCCCTTACACCCAATATTAAAATTGTTGACAGAAACTCACTTTGCCTCCTAGGGTCCCCTATTTTTGAAGAGTCTTTCTCGAACCATATTCTTAAGTCCATTTCTAAATTCAAAAACTACGAAAGTCGTCTCCTTGAAATTAGCCCTCATTACGCATTTTCTATTTTAAAATTCTGTCTTTTCGTCCCAAAATTCACCTACGTGCTTCGCTGCTGCCCTTTCTCTAAATTCCAAAATGAATTATTACAAATGGACGTTTTAATCAAAGCAATCCTAGAATCCATTCTGAACATTCAGCTCAGCGAAAAGTCCTGGACTCAAGCGTCGCTTCCCATTCGCTTTGGTGGTATCGGGACGCGCAAAATTTCATCCATATCCGCACCAGCTTTCTTGTCTTCCGTCCACAGCTCTGCAGACCTCATAGGTAAAATTCTAAAGGCCAGTCCTTTAAACTATGAGACTGCGGGCTTGACGGAGGCCAAGAGAGCATGGTCAATTGCTTGCCCGGGTAAGGATATACCCCAAAATTTAAAATCACAAAGGGCCTGGGATGACGTCATGTCTAAATTAACTTATGATTCCCTTTTAAACCACAGTAGCGGTCCAGAACGAGCCAGACTTTTAGCGGCAGGTGCCTTAGAATCAGGCCATTGGCTCCAGGCATATCCATCCTCCAATACGGGAACTTTTTTGGAACCCGACACTTTCCGAATAGCAACCTGCCTGCGTCTTGGAGTTCAGATTTGTGCCCCACACAAGTGCCCCTGCGGCAGTGAAGTTGATTCACTGGGACACCACGGACTTTCTTGTCAGAAAAGCGCCGGCCGCTTCTCCAGACACGCCGCCCTCAATGACACAATCCGCCGTTCGCTTGCCACCGTCAACGTGCCGGCCATTTTGGAACCACCGGGCATCGCACGTGACGATGGCAAGAGACCCGATGGAATGTCGTTGATTCCGTGGAAATTGGGCCGGGTGCTGGTGTGGGACGCCACCTGCGTAGACACACTGGCCCCGTCCCACCTCCACGGAACATCGGGCAGGGCGGGGGCGGCAGCAGAGGCGGCCGAAAAATTAAAAATTAATAAATATAGGGGTCTCGGTCCCGAATATAATTTTGTTCCTTTTGGGGTCGAGACCTTAGGTCCGTGGGGTCCCAGTGCCCACAAACTACTAAATGAGATTAGTAAAAGGCTCATTGAGTCCACTGGTGACCGAAGAGCTGGCAGCTTCCTCGCACAACGCATCAGCATTGCGATTCAGCGAGGAAATGCTGCCAGCGTCTTCGGGACTATGCCGCGGGGGCACAGTTTTTTAGATTTATTTTAGCTTAATTTAATTTACTTTATTTTAGATGTTAGTTCTTTAGTTTTAATTTGAATTTAATTGTCCATTTATATATTTTGCTATAATAAATAAATTGAGTATTAAAACGAACGATATTATAGTTGGGGCCGACTCTATTTTGTATCTGAATTTTAAAAAAGCCGGCTAAGAGCATGTCGGGCCACGCTCAGTGTAAGGTTCCGTAGTTGCCCATCCTTCACAATACTCAATAAAATGAAATTTAAATTACGAGAAAGATTTCAAGCTCTATAAAAAGGTCGAAAACACCAAAGTAACTGTAATTACTTATTACCTTCTGGAAGTTATCGATTATAGGCGCCAGATTGAGCAAAATGTTTTAATGCAGTATGGCACTTAACTACTATGTGTAACGTTCGAAGTATAAGAACACCCCGCGGCACTTACGTCATTTTAAAGAAAATTATGAAATTTTGCGATAACTCAAAAACGGCTCAACCGATTTTATTCAATATAGTTTTTATTGAAAGTACTAATAAAGCCTCATTTTCCTGAATTTTTCCATAATTTTTTGACCCGTGGTTGAGAAGTTAGATGGGGTGGGGACACTATTTTTTGGATTTCCCGAGCGAATATTTACAAAACTGCTGACTTTATCAAAAAATGATGTTTGAAGATCCCTATTATTTTTAAAAGACGTATTCAACGACACCCCACACGCTAGTGTTGGAACGAAAAAAAAATCACCCCCGCTTTAGGTGTACGGGAGCTAGCCGAAAAAATTTTTTTTTTTTTGTTTTTATTTTACCGTTTTGTCGGCGTAATACATACACATACTCATACCAAATTTCAGCTTTCTAGCACTTATGATCACGGAGCTAAGCCGCGGACGGACAGACGGACAGACGGAAATGGCGAAACTATAAGGGTTCCTAGTTGACTACGGAACCCTAAAAACTATGACAGCTGCCAGAAAACTTAATTACCGCCATTACCGGGTAAAATTTGTCGCGTTTTGCATCATTATGTACAATCACGTAAACTACTATTATATAGAAGAAAAACGCGGGTTACGCTAGCAGATGTTACTGCTTTAATAAAAAATTATATATATATTATTTTAAATACTACAACTATTACCGTATAAAGAAAAAAAGTTTAACCGGAGTTGTTACTATTTACTAGACTGGAAGGTAAGTTTGTCTTGTTTTATGTTTTTATCCACGGCTTTTAATGATCCTGCACCAACTGCACAACTTCTGTTTGGCCCTATGGTTGACTGGTACAGAATGCTTTATGACATTAAGTCCGCCATTTGTACATTTACTTTTGTATTTTGTGCAATAAACTTTAAATAAATAATAAAATAAATACCCAACTTCTAGTCTAGTAAAACATTTTACAAAGAATACAGCTGTAGTTCTTAGAATCCACACGTATATTGCTTGAAGTTCAATACGTTCTCCCCGACGTATCGATCATTCTCAGTATCCCGATACATCTTAGACTTAGATGATGTCAGACATCCTAATTCCGTCGACGTCTTCAGAACTCGCCACAGATCACTTTGACAACTGATCAGTCCTCTAAAAAGGGCGTATAGGTACGAATTACTATACATGATATTTCGACCTTAACTTGACTCCAACAAGGTCGGTATAAGCGACGCTTTTAAATGGATGTAAGCTATTTCCACCCGATATCCAACTGATTAATGCTCGACTCAGGTGTCAAAGACGTTGACAATACAAAAACTAACAATTACAAGGTAAGTACAATAGTACTGGTAACATTTATCAAATGCAGTGCGTACGAGATCGTACGTGATACCGTGATCGATGGATGGAAAAAACATGGCTGACAATTGGGATCATTTGTTACTGTGTCAGTGCTTATTTTATGGTTACCTACGCATTTTATTGTACGAGCAAGTGAAGGGTTTCTGTTTCAGATTAACCAAAATTTCTTCCGTTTGTTTGAATGATCGGTGTTTCAGCTTTTTGCGCCTACATGCCACATTTCTCAACCGGTTCTTTTGAAGTTTTGTGTGTAGGTTCGTTAACTATATAGATTTTTTTTGTCTATTCGATAATTTCGAAAAAAGAAGTGGAAAATGTATAACTCACGAGAACAGAGGGAAAGCGTCTGGACATCCAAAGATGAACAATGAACTTAAACGGGTGGATCTACTTTTTCTTGCTGTTATTCTGTCCGTGACCCAGGGGATAATAGTGATTAAATTTCTAAGAAAAGTGTTGATAATTGATATTACTGGTATTGTCAGGAGATAGTCTACATAAGAATGGGTTCGTAACTGCTTAAACTACAACGCTTTTGCTAAATATAACCACGGAAAATCGTAGTTTTAAAAAGTGTCCCAGGGGCATCACCATGGCAACGAGTGGCAGAAAATAGTTGATAGACCCAAACGCACTTTTTCACGGTAAAAATGACAGATTACTTAATATCTCCATACAAGTATTGGTGGTACCCAACCCACAAATGACGTCACATGTAGGTGGCCATTCGTATGGAGCGTTTTAGCGCTCTGTAGGAATGTTGAACGTTGGCGGTCGGAACTTAGAGCAGTCTAAGTGTAGTCAGTCCGATGTAGACATTTGATCCCAATAAAAAATAGAATCGATTGACATCCTCAAAAAAATTGTCTACACGCCTATTTTAACAGTCGAATCATAATAAAGAGATATAAAACAGTACAGCGTAAGCTTCCGTTTTCTTGCAGCTACGCAGCCGCCCGGCAGAGCCTCAATGAGGCCAATACTGTAGGCAGAGCAAATATAGTAACCGGCGTAATGTTTACATTCGCTGGCACTCGGGAAAACCAAACAATATAATGAGAAGCAGTATATTAAGTACTGCGTCAAAAATTCCAAATAGGTGCCGCCTAAATTGCCGCCGTGCCTGTGTGGTGGCACAGATCAATCTTAATAAGAGCTGTTTTAGAACTTCAAATCCGCTGAGACAAGAGTACACAGTATCGTATTCTCAGTGACTGACGACCTCCCTAATCCATAGGTAATGTATAACATTCGCACACCCAAAACCCCGAGACATGCTAATAAATATTAATATTACGTAATAAAGAAATTAACAATTTCATAATAATCCATTTGAGCGGTTTGTGTAATTCCTATAAGTATCCATCACAACTAAATTAAATGTGTGAAACAGTAACTACATTGTACCAGGAAATTCAAAAGCACACTTCACTCTTGTCACAATAATAATAAGGTTTAAAAGGCAACACGTTTCAGCTTCCTTGACCGTACATAAAAACACGTTTTCCAATCAATATACTGACTTGAACACATCTATTGTGCTCCAAAGCTATTCAGCTTGCTCATAAAATAACCGTTATCCGTGGTCACTTAACTTCAAGCAAGTAGTTGTAAGCACAGGTAGTATAAGTTCAACGCAAGATAAATTACCGTAGGAAAGTAGGATTTGACTATAAACTTGGCATAGTAAAATTAAGGTTTCGTCTCGGAGTCTCGTTCGTATTCGTACTCGTTGGCGAATAAAGTACTAAAGCTAGTAAGATAGTGCACGAAAGACGACAACATTTTAATATTTAGTTCCGCCTCTCCTCAATTTGCCAATAGTAGTGCAATAGGAACGCTTGCCTCTATTCCGTTGGCTGTCACGGGAACCTACTCTGAAACTGTTTCGTCAGCCCCGTGGCACACAAAACAGGATTAACTCCCTTCTATCTATCTATCAGCCACAGACATCCACTGCTGAACATATGCCTCCCCCATGACTCGCCACAATGTGCGATCTCGTGAAGACCGCATCCATTGAATCCCCGCTACCCTCACGAGGTAATCCGTCCATCTAGTCGGGGGACGCTATGCTTTCCTATACGTGGTGGCACTCTAGGACTTTGCTGCGCCAACGGCCATCCATTCTCCGGGCTACATGACCTGTCCATTGCCACTTCAACCGTGCAATCCCGTGAACTATGTCGATTACTTTGGTTTTATCGCGCAAAGAAACTCCGAGCAAAGCCCTTTCCATTGCACGTTGCGTGACTCTTAACCGCCTAATGAGTCCCTTTGTGAACGACCATGTCTCAGTTCCGTAAGCCATCACTGGCAACACGTGAACACGCACTGTTCGAAGACTTCATCTTCAGGCCATGGGGAATATTCGATATAATGATTAACTCCCTTGCCTTATACTAATTATATATTAATAACATTATGTGATAGAAGAAGTCGATATTATTGTTAAAAAAAGTGGCCAAGTGCGAGTCTGACTCGCGCACCGAGGGTTCCGTACAAATACTTATCCCATCCTAACTTGCCGGGTTTAGTTAAGTTTGCGCCCGGTATGTATGGCGCCGGATACAAATGAGGTGCAAAGTTAAGGCAACCGATCACGTTTGTTGTATGGGAGCCCCCTTTAATGTTTCTTTTACTCTGTTTTTTTAGTATTTTTTGTTATAGCGGCAACAGAAATACATCATCTGTGTACATTTTAACTGTCTAAGCAGGGTCTAAGTAATAGGGTCCCGTTTTTTGGCCTTTGGTTACGGAACCCTAAGAACAGTATCAAAATGTATCTGACTCTCGTTGCCTTGGTATATTTTACTATCAACATTAGAATAAGGCTGCGTTTCCACCAGAGATGTGAAAGGTTGTGTAGCGAGGGATGTGTTTTTACAAGCTTTTATTTAGCTTGCATGGTATGTTTAAAGTATGTATGTTCGGGTGAAATCTTGCAACTCAATTTTGAAGCACATATCGTCAACCGATTGAGCTGAAATTTTGCATACTTACTAACTTTGATGACAATACAATAATATGGTACCATGGGGCTGATCTGATGATGGAGCCGGAAGGTGGCCATAGGAACTCTATAATAGAAAAAGCAATCCTACCGAGCTTGGGCTCTTTAGAATTGTCTCAGTGAGCATTTGATGGATATCCAAAGAAAAGTACAGTCGGCTATAAAAGCTTGCGTGAAACTTATTGTTAACCAATGGAACAACTTCATTTATTTACTTATCCTCGCTCAGCGCAACTGATTTTATTGGTTAACAAAAACACATCCCTCGCTCTCGCTACATATCCTCGCACTGGTGGAAACGCAGCATAAAGACCTTTGCCATTTCAGCTAGTCGTTAAAAGCCATTAAAAAGTGATGCGACACCTACGGTGACAAGTTTGACAAGTCAGGTCATCCCGGGGTCAGGCAGTCTGCGAGTAACATAAAAAATATTAACACTTAAACCGGATATGTAGATAAAGAAATTTTCAAATCAAATGCAGACATCATAAAAAAACTATAAGCCATATAAAAAGTAAACAAAAACCCATATGTAATGATCACTGTCCATTATAAATTATAGAATCATCAGACGTCTCGAAATAAAAAGCATCGGATACCTAGATGGCTAGGTAAGTAGGTATGGATGGATACACTATAGACAAATCGATAAATATAAAAGGATATATAAATAATAACCACGATAGAAGATTACAGACAGTATTAGAACTAATAATAAACGCCGTCTTTTCATTATGTTTAAATAAAATAGTTACGCTATTGCATTAGGTGAGGTTACCTGTAAAAATAGCTGTAAGTGTGGAAATAAATAAATAAATTATTACGTCTGACCTTTAGGTAATTTCATCCTCCATCGCGAATTATATTATTATAATAAAAATTGTAAACATTTATAAATGTGTCTAATATGTTAAAAGTTCTTCAGACGACATCATTGCAATTCTTTTTGTGATCATATTTACAACACGCATAGGTTTAAGTCTATAAATGTATGGAGTAATTAAATCTCCAGGCTAATACAGTATTTAGGAAACGCAGCCGTGAACTTAGAAGTAATGATACTGAAGACGTGAAATAGTTAAACCTGGTATAAAATATATTCCCAATCCTGTCTGAGTGATCTTCTTAGTTAACGAGTTTAGAATCTGACAAGACAGCTAAAATTTAATCAAGACATCATTGGCGACGTAATTGGAACAATAGATTCGCACCTATGTAATTCCTCGTAGAAGAGTGAATTCGTCATTTCCATTTCTGCAAATAATGTTCAAATAAATGATTTCTGGGAGTCGATTTTTTATGTATCCCGAAGCCACTCCCGAGTGCGATCCTAGTTAGATCATAATTAAAACGACTGGATCTTCCGTTGTAAAATCGTGAAAGAAATTTCAAAAATGACGCCAGAACCGCGCGATTAGAATGCGCGGAGAATCACCCAGATGAGGCCTTTAGATCCAACACACTGGTTGTTTAATCAAGGTCTAGTAGTTACTAATCGGAGTCACAATACTGTCTCCAACAGCTGTGTAACGCGTCCGCAAATCCCTGCCCCGATGACATGAATGATGAATGTTAGACAATAAATACTTGTCGTATTAGTCGGGCCAGCTGATCGAGGTGAAGGCTGGTCAACAGGTCTAGACAGGACGATGCAAGTTGGAATGACATCATAATCTTTCTGATTGATGCTGTTTTTTTTTGTAGTGACAAAGAGCTAGCTTGTGAGAAAATAGTCGAATGCATAGTCGACATGTGCCCCGCGGACTATTGTATGGAGTAATTGGAGTAAACACTTTCCCAGTCGCCCATGTAATAAGAAAAAATATACCACTGACCAAGATTTCAAGTTTTGAGATCGACTGGTATAAGGCCCGTATTTTAAACCTTTTGTACATGATCTAAGCTATTTATATGTCTGTTTAAAATAATGTATGATGCATTCATTAAGGAAAACAACAAGTCCTCCGTTTGTAAGTATACCTACTTAGAATACAGAATTATTACGAAAAGTCAAATATTTTCTATACGTACACGTCGCTACTGTAACACTGGACGCAAGTGACCCGATGCACATGATTCGCACGCTTAATAGTAATTATTTTTCAAACACCAGCTCAAATATTAATTCCTAATGTTTTCTTGTATTCTGTATGCAATAAAATATCATACAATACAACAATATAAATAAAAATAACACACTATTTGCGACATGAGAAACGTGTCAAGCCTCCAATAAGATCAAATTCCAAGTTTTATGTGTTAAAATACGTTCCATTATTACACCCCGAGTCAAAATATTGGACGCAACTTTGTTTAGAAACTGTCGTTCGCACAAAAGGTAAAACTAAATGGGAGTTGACTCAGCTGATAGGTGCATTGAACTTCTTAGAAGGTACGTTTGCTACACCGAGTGGCAGTCAGGTTGAATCATTAAGTTTACATTTCTGTATCTAATTTTGTCCTAAGTGCTAGGTAGAACGTAAAGAAGGACTTAAAACTGATACTTTAACAGAAGAAAACATTGTCAGCCAGACGGAATTTTGGTATAGTCAGGATTAAGAGATAAAGAGATTTCCACGTGGTCTACCATTTCTTTACAACGGAAGATAAAACGAT
Source organism: Apotomis turbidana (assembly GCA_905147355.2). Classification (NCBI taxonomy): domain Eukaryota; kingdom Metazoa; phylum Arthropoda; class Insecta; order Lepidoptera; family Tortricidae; genus Apotomis; species Apotomis turbidana. The sequence continues at coordinate 55,170,617 of LR990280.1, read as the reverse complement.
TTGCATGTGTTCAAAGCTTACATAAACATTGGTATAACCAGACATTTATGGAAATATCACTTGCACTTGGGCAGAAAGTGTTAATTTGCGAATTTGAAGATATGCAGTCGCCCACACCGCCAATTCGATTTCGGCAAACATTTACACAGCTGCACAAACGAGTTTAGGAATGCAGTGTTTTGTGACGAAACTGGGATGGACTAATTTTATGCAATACAACCAAACAAAAACCATTTCGAAGAATACTTAGCAAGCAATGTTCTTCGATTTCATAAATATGGGATCTGGAAAAGGTTATGCTTTCATTTTTGAGTATTTGGTACATCATGTACGACGTATTTGGTCTAAAGTGTGAGATTAGTGCTCAATAATTCATCACTCTTTCCAGGACGACGAACGCATGGTTCGAGTGAAAAAATCTTTCTCTTCAAGCCAACTAAAGTTAGCTATAAAACCGAATGGAACGCTAACTCGTTCCTAGGTCAGTAATAACGTCTTTCTATCTCAAGCCTAGGCGCAGTTGCGGTTTCCGGACACTCGGTGAAAGCCTGCATTATGCGTTGCGTCGAGATTGCAACCAACCGCAGTCGCCTGTATTGCGGGGGGCAATGCTTGTAAAGTTATTTAAGGACGTACTTTTATGCCCTAGTGCTGTAACTGCTAATAACCAAATAATTGCATTACATACTAATTAGTTGCATTCAAACAACCTAACGTATTGTGCGAGTAGATTGTGTACTTTGTTAAGTGAACTGTACTTTTGTGGACCAGAATCTCCCGCCAACTAATAAGTCACGAGAAATGGCATTCATCGTTTATCAAGGAAATCCCACATAAGATAATGCCCCCGCTGAATTGAGTTGGAAAATGTAATTCTAATTAAACATTGAGTTTACTTTTTACTTCAGTATAATTGGGTGACATTCCAATGTTATTTTAAAAGCGTGACAGATATGTCTGTTGTTCAATAACATTCCACTCAAAAGTAAATCGGTCGCGTAGCAAAAGTAATAATCATTGTCAACACAACTCTTAGGTATTGAGTGGTATGACCTGTGTTCGTAATAATATCTTTTCCATAGTTATAAATACTATGATAAAATTATCACACTAACATTATATAGGCGAAAGTTTGTGAGTGTTTGTAATTTTGTTACTTCTAGTATAGGATCCCGATATAAAACGACCTTCACCGAGATGTTTATTTGATGAAATGTATTTTATATTTAGTTTAATATGTCAATAAATATATTGCATATGGGTTGCCTAACAAATTTTATTCCAGGGTATGTTTTGTTAAAAATTTAAAAAAAAAAAAACTTTTTTGAACATTTCACCGGTTTGATTTTTAGATAAATTAGCACGCTGCGAAAAATCATAACCATAACCCAGTTTTTAATATACGCGGACGACATTTGCGGACACCTAGTCTTCTGAATAAGACAAATATGTAAGTGTAGGTATGACTGGTTTCTGGGTTTCCTAAGGCTTGTCCTTGCAAGCGGTCACATTTCTAAGGACACAGACACACGCTTATAAAATTTCAAATGGCTCGTTAAACCCGCACGTTGTTACAATGATAAAACCTTGCAATTACCAATTGCAGATAAGTCGTTTAAGTACGTAACCTAATATAACGTAACCGTAACCTAATGTAACGTAACCTAAATATTTAGAGTTCCTAGTAGTTAAAAAAAAAACATCCAAAAACTATCCCCAATTCCCTATAACATAAACGTCAAAGAGTGTGCGAATGTCTGAGTGTCTATCAATAAATAATAAACACTTAATCCCACAATACCGCTAACGCGAGCGAAATCGCGGTTCTAATCTAGTAAAATCTAATTCACTATCCTTCACTTTCACGCTAGCAATAATTAAATTACATTTCTAATACCTAAAGTTCAATAGGAACAAGACACTAATCCACGAAAAACGTGAGTCGATTATGCTCAAAAAACGAGATATCTTTACAGTTCGCTTTTAGTTTAAGTGTTTTAGTGATCGTTTAGTTCTTTTTACACTCCCAACTCATAACAAATGTCAAAATAAAGTGGTATCCGAAAAAAATAACGACGGACGAAACACAGACGATGGCGCGGTGTGGATATAATTTCTTCTTTCCTAACCCTTTGACAGTCCAACTTGTATAAAGGGACAAAAACGTCAGCAGCGGATTGATAAAGAGACATTAGAGAGTATTTTTGGACTTATGTCACTAGAGCCTTGAAACGTCTAATTTCGTCCCTTATCGCATTTATTTACAATTTTTTTATACAGTTGCTCAAAAAGTGGTACTTTTCGTAGCTGCAAATCGTGCGAAAAGTTGGTTATTTCGAACTAGTGCTTTTTACTTTTCATTTTTTTTTAATTTTCTGTTGTACTAACACGTCATACCTCATACATCCAAACAAAGGTCAATCACTTTCTGACTTTATTTATTACGTCATGCAGCATTGCAAGTGTATATATCTCATAATTATTTTTAAAATATTTAAATTGCATATTGGATCAATCAAAGGGTTATCTATTAAAGAAAACTCAAAAACGGTGTTAGTTAATATTTTTTTTGAGTGACTATTATTTAATGAACAAATGAGTATTATGCGTGACCTAAAAAAATTAAAAAGAAAAGTATTGTCACAGATTAGAAAATACAGTATTAAGCGTGACCCACGCGCTGCTTTATAAATTCATAATAATTATGAAAAATCGCTATTTTTGTGTATTAAATTATATATTTATTTACAATTATATGAAGTGTAAAGAACTAAAAACAGATTCACGATGTTTATTGTTTGCAATCAATTAAATTACTGTGTAACATTATCATATCTCTTCTGAAATATTAAAACTATTTCTTTTGATTTGGCTGAATAATGACAGCCGACGCCATCGTGAAAAAAAATATTACAATTAAAAGTAAAACTTTCTTTTTCATTCAAGATTGTTTTAATTATGTGTAAATGACACGTAAGATTTATAAAATAAGAGTTTTTGATAGAAAATGATGGATTCTGATGTTACCAGAATAGATTTAACACCGCCCTATATACGAGCCTAGGCAAAAATTGCAAGTGAGAGTATTTTACCCGCAAAATCGAAAGAAAAATTACATTGCCGTCTATGAACATTTTATTGGCTGGAAACGAGAAAAAGAGAATTATTAACAACTTGAATAAAACTTTAAACTTACCAGCAAAGGCCTTAAATGCGACCCTTGACAATTGCTCTAAAAATTGTAGGTACTCTTAATTTTTATCAGACAGAAATAAATATAATTTTCAATCATCAATTTCAATTACTGTTTTAAATTTGTATTATTGCAATTTTTCGCAAATGTATTAAAAAACGTTGTTTGGTACACGCGTGGAAGTGTCATTTTAACTCGTCCCGAGTCTTGACCCTCGCCTTGCGGCTCAGGTCAAGACTACTCGGGACTCGTTCAAAATACTTTCCACACTCGTATCAAAAACTACAATTTCCTATTCTCATCGAAACATAACTACCCCTAAGAATTTCCCTATTGTCCCAAGCTACCTTTTCCCAAAGCTTTGTGAGGCCTCAACCTTTTTTAATCTCAAAGACCGTGAGTCACCGAATCCTATTTTGTCACTTCGTGCTTGTTCACTGAGGCCATATCAGGGTGCTTGACTCGAACCGATGACCAGCCTTCACCCGCACCGATCAGCTGTGATGATGTCATTATTATCTAATGTTTACTTAAGCACATGAATCTCTAGGTGTCAGAAGGCCTACTAGACTATTGAGGCCCCAGGGAGCACGTGGACCCGTAAATGACGAGTCAAGAACGACGTACATAGACATTTACAACGGACTTTTTCAATCGTATCCAAATATTTTAGAAGTGATTATCATACCTGTGCTAGCTCGGGAAACGCTCTAGGGATTTGATATCGATAAAAAAGATGTCGATATATATTAATACATTTCTCATTGAATGTTCTCGATTACTATTAAACGATGCGATATCATATCTAATGCAATCTTTAATACCGACGAATATGGAAAAAATATTGATCGTATACTTAGTATAGTATGAAAATTATTTAAAATAAACAAATTATTAGACGCTTTCATTTGTTTATTGTTTTCATTTTGAAATGAAGAGGAAAAATATATATGTATTTATGTTGATTAACATTTAGATGTTGACAGTAATTTCAATATATTTATTTGTCGATAAAATATTTTGCTACATTACTTTAGTATCGGTGCCCCGAGTTAGGGCAGGTATGGTGATGATGGTATGGGCACGTGAAGCGAAGAGAGAAAAACCACGTAACCAGTATATGTAGAAGAGGGAGACCGAAAGTGAAGATGGAAGGATTGTGTGAAAGATGATATGAATAAGAAGGAAGTTAATGATGAGATGACGAGTAATACGGAAGAATGGAGGAAGAAAACACGCAGCGCCGACCCCAAATAAATGGGAAAAGGTCAAGGGAATGATCATGATGATTACAATTGATCGCAGTACTACAGGACACGGCACGCTAGGAACTGGACAATTCAAGTTCATTTTTCTGTAACACTAACCGCTTTAGCAGCTTGAGTGCTGCCTTGTCTCGCGGTTATGTAAAAAAAACCCTAATCTCCTGAGTTTGAATAAGTAAGGATAAGAAGATTGAATAGATTTTGACATCACTGTATAGCATGCGCAACACTCAACATAGGGAGCCTTTTTATACTAAGCATTATGTTTCATACTAGTATGGAAAGACAAGGTCGTCTTGAAGCATGCCGAGATCATGAACACTAAATATGTTTTCTAAAAAAACGTCATCTATGTTTTTTTGGGCACCCAAGCAAACAATATTGAGGCCCCTTGTCCATTGCGAACACCATGTGTGAAAAACGCTGTACACTGCGTATACCTACCAGAAACCCACGCCAAGGATCTCAATTAAATGAGAGTCGGGTGGGGATTAGTCTTATATGTATAGAACCGCATTTTAAATCTACCGGCTAGCTAAAACAGTAAGGTCCGTGATACGCCTACGCGGTTTAACTATATATCAATATTTCACGCCACTCTGATAAAGATGTCGTCTTAAATACTCCTAATTGCACGAAGATACACGAGACATGACCTCCACGAACGATGTTTACTGTAATGCAGGTCGCATTTAGTATAAAAATAACTTTTATTATGTTCGTCTTATCGACAACTGAGTTTTGTGATGTCGGTTCCGTCACGAGGGTTAAGGATTCCATTTTTTAGGTTTATAAAATAATCTTTGAAAAATGCATGTTGTTTTGGAAATTTTGGCCTCATTGTGGCCAGAAACAAATGCGCTACCGATTGTAATATACAAAAAAATTACACCGGATCATTTTTGTTTCATAGTTTTCTAGCACTAATATATGAAATTTAGAAAACGGGAAATGGAAATCGATATGAAAAACAGGAGTTACATTTTTGTCTGACGAGTAGGAGTTGGGCTTTCTTAACATCGCTCAGTATTTTTTTGTATGTCATATACGAGCAAACGGATCGCCTAATGGAAAGCGATTACCCTCGCCCATAGACACTTGCAACACCAGAGGAGTCACATGTGCGTTCTGTCAAAACTTACACGCCGCTAAGCAACGTAGAGCAATCATTACAATCGTTGCCAATAGTAAGTTGCCAAACGATTTCCAGTACACACCACTGTCGCAAGGATCCCCAGACTGCAGTTTTGCCCGATAACACCCCCAACCTGTGACTGATAGCGGGACCTGTCCCACTAACACCCGAACAAATTACTTGACTCCAGTTATCTGCGTTGATAACGTTATCGCGTGATTGCAGGCGAGCGCGCAGTTATCCTAGGAGGCGAAGTAAAAAGACGCTAAGTTCGGTGTGGATGGATTGAACTTAATTTTTATTCCAAGAATAACGCTGAAATCGTCTGGACATATTTACGAAAGAATTTTAGGACAAGAAACGGTGAGCCTTCACTTATCGATCAGTAAGGATAGGACTATATTAAATCGCTTTTGTAATATTCCACAAAGAACATCAGACAGTTTATAAGAATAGCCTTTTTGCTTGACATTTAGCTGTTGTCACAACGTTGTCTTTGGGGATTAGTGTCAGACCGAATTATGGACGATTAACACGTGACCATTCTATAAGCTGGGAACAATTCTTTCACGACGCGTTTGTCCTAGTATGGACTCAAATATATCAAAAATATAATTCAGCTGTTTAGCCTGTTCATGAATTTGTTTTGTATGAGATTCCTTCAGTTCTCTTGAGTTGTTCCGACCGAAACGTGATACTTCGAAGCCTGTTATAACGCACGTTATGTCGACATTTCATTCCATGTTTGAGATGGATAAGTAACAAACTATTTTGCTCCACGTCTGGCGTCCCATTTTCTGAAGACGGAGTGAAAGGCGCAGCCTCCAGTCCATCATTGGAACTAAGAATATTTATAAACCCATTGTGAAAGCAGTCACGCTTTGTAAACTAGGAAAATGCCATTAGAAACTACGACCTAAGGGTTTCGAGTTAGGGTCAATATTGTGACGGAAGCATCGAGCTGTGTGTGTGGCTGACGAAATAATTAGTGATGTAGGTATACTATTAATGAGTGACTTATTAAAAATACATAATTTTGGTGTGGACGGTAGCGTTTGTAGACCGCTGCGCTTCCGTCTGTTTAGAATGTATACCTTACTTTATTGTATACTTCTTAAATAGTATTGTAAATTAGTTTTCTATGGAGAGGGATCGTCATTTGATGATGCAGGAATTATTTGGGCGTATAGCGCCATTTGTTGGTAAAAACGTCCTAGTCCGCTCATCGATTAATTTAACCAATTATGGTTCAGGGATAGCTGTGTGGTAATAGTAACTTCTTACGCGATTATGGTAAAAACTTTATGTCTAACGCGGTCGAAGTTGCGGGCAGTAATCAAAGGAAAAGTTAATAGTCTTAGAACAAGTAGTAGCCGCCGCGTTGACAATTTCCAATTTCCTCGAAATGTCATTTGTAGGGCAGTATTGCTACTATTTCCAGGGTGTTAGAGTGAATATGCCGTTCAGAGACTTATTGGAGACCACATCTTTCGCTCCGATATATCTGACGCAGACTATACAGTCTGTACCTTTCGTTACACCTGTACCAACGGTCCGATCACTCATCGCAAGCGTTGAAAGCGGCAAAAAAAAACAAATAACCAATCAATACGAAGGCCATTAGGTAGCCAGTACGGTAGTGGGCAAAAAGTAACACTCATTAAGTTTATTTTAAAATTTCAACTATTCATCGCCATTATGCTAGACAAACTTCATTTTGCGGGTCGACGGCATGGGTTAAGTTCGAAAAGTGTGTTTTCTAAAGTGTCCTTTTATGAAAATATGTATCTGCATTTTCACTTCATCAGCATTCCAATTATTTATATTCTAACACATTCACTGCCAGGGATGTGGCCTAGGAACAAACTTGTATGTCGATGAACGAATATATTATGCGTTGTACTCACGTTAAGTCAAGTTTTAACAACCATTATTTAAAGTGTAAAGTTTGGACAGATAATTTGTGAGCGTAAATACTTAGCTACATTTATATATACGCAAATGATAGAACATACTTTATGCTCACTTCTTGTTTAGTCTTGGTGGTTCTAAACGATCTTCTCTCGAATTAGGTACAAAACTCCTCTACAAAGACATGAGTTCTTTCGCCATAGATTTTTATGAATTTCAGCCGTAGTATAAGACCGATATATCTAACTTTGTTCTATTAACTATTGTGATATAGTATCGTAGGGACAATGCCGCGCGCTGATTGGTCATTTCGTTTTTAGTAACGTACAATTTATTTTTTTACCACCCATTGTAGGTTTTGCTGGATTAATTACTATTGTGATCAGAATCGGAATATTGGATTGGTATCATAAAGTGTTATTAATTGGCTGCTAATTGAAAGACTTAAGAAAATGATACCTTTTAAACATTTGCTATTTAATAAGCATGTACCTGGAATTTACAGAGTTAAACTACTATTTGAATAGCAACAACAGGGGAAAATACAAGTGAATTTATAAAGGTATAATATTGAAGACATCGGCACTCGCGTGCGTTATGGCCCCTTGAACACAGACATTTTAAATCATAGCGAAATGGGTAACAAAAAAGTATTCCGACTTAGCATATTCTTACCGAAGAGGATATAATACTATTTTATGTACTAAAAAAGTACCCTTTTGTGCAAGCTTGAAGTCATTAAATCTCTACGCTATGAACTTTTTCATATACGACGAGTGTCTTCAAAAGGGCATATGTTTGTATGAGTTTCGTAGAGAAATAAGCCCTTTTGAAAAGACACTCATAAGATCTGTGTCCACCCACCCTTGAAGAGCACGAAGCTTAATGAATTATTCAGATTAATATGGTCTGTCACGGAAATATTACGCTATAAAACCGCCATCAATGCCTAGTTACCTATAGCATAACCTTAGCGAAGCAGCTACTTGTGAAGTTGGCCGAATTATGGGTTTCCGCAAGTGCCCTTGCACACTATTTATCATATTTGCCCAACATTGGACAACTTCGCGAGTAGTGTGGGCTAAGGTAACAAGTTACAGTTCTGCTATGGGGTAGTGACGTTACAAACAGCTTTCACATGGCAATGATGTGCACACAACAAAAGGGAACTTCAAATATCCTTCACTTTTTTCGGTAACAGATTTAACAAAATATCTAAAAAAAAATGATATATTTTTAAAGCATGATGTGCGAACCGGACTTGCGCAGGGTTCCGCAGCATCGTAATCTAACCAAAGTACGAGATGGAAAACGAGTATAAATTAGTATTTATCCTGACGACGCGGTTGGCGCAGTTTGTAAGCACCTGCCTAATGAGCCGGCGGTCCCGGGTTCAAATCCCGGCCAGGACAAAATTTGTGTGATGAACTTGAATATTTGTGCTTGGGTCATGGTTGTTCTATATATTTATCTATATAAGTATGTATTTCGTCGTCTAGTACCCATAACACAAGCCTTCTTGAGCTTAATTAGAGACTAGATCGATTTGCGTGAGGCTGTCTGATATTTATTTGTTTATTTATTTATTTATACTCGCGTTCTATCCTGTATTCGGCACCTCTAGCACAGCTTTGGCTTATCCCTTTCTGTACAGTATCGCGAGAGAGCGACGGGTGATGCTATGTCGCGCGACATGTGTCGCGAACCATAGTTGTGCTAGACGGGCTGGTTAGAGTAAGATGAACCTCCCTTTAATAGTATAACCTCGTGAGGCCCAAGCTCAAAAACGACAGTTAGGCCTAAATGCTCACTGTACCTTGTAAAGTGCACTTTCTTTAGAACCACCTAACTGTCTGGGCTTTAGTTACAAGAGTTACTTTGTACTTTGTGGGGTCCATTGGGCCTCACGAGGTTAAAGGGGGGCACATAAGTCGCTTGTTCCAGCAAATGATAGTAGAAATATTACGGCTTTTTTTTCCTAAGTATTCTTAACAAATCGTCATACTTAACTGCCCTTAACTCATTAGTGATTACCAATTAGGGGTAAAAAATAAAGTGTGATTTCATTTCGCGTGGTAAAAACTCATTCATTTGTTAATGATGGGGAAAAAAGGCTAATGGCCATTGTTTTTTTTTTAGCATGGAGATAATGCATTAAAACTTTCAAGCATACTTTATGTATGCCTTTCTTAGTGCTTTGTAGCCAGCTCAAAAAAAAAAAACAAATCCAAAAGAACACTCCCGAATAACATTATTGTGATTTAAATGACGAATGCGCTGTTTATGTCACGAAACGACTTTTGACAGAAACAAAAAATATATAATTGACAATAAATTTAAATTTGACTATGTCGTAAAATGCACTAAGCACTTAAAGTTAACTTGATTTATACCTATCTTTTAAGACATTGTCCTTGAGATGACGAACCGTGACTGCGATAAAAAAAAGCGTACGATGGTAGTTTAAATAAAAATTGCATTTTTTACACGTCTTCTTGCCAACAGTATTGTTTCTTCTTATCAGAGCTCATAATATAAAGTTCCCACCAATAATATTATTAATACTTTCGTGAGACATATTCAATCATTGTACCTATTAAGCGGTTTACACTCACGTGAATTTGACAGAAACGGCCCGACATGTTTCGAACTCGTATGGAGCTCTTCACCAGGGACTGCTACCCGTAGTCCGAGCCGAATAGATTCATCAAGTATATTTAAAAAAAATCTTGTTCCAGGTTCTAACATTTGGTTGAAAAACGTTTTGCAAGTTTTAGAAAACTACAACTTTTTTTATTATTTTATTATAGCAGTAACGTCTGTCTGAAATGTTTACATAGACGCGAAATTGATAAACAGGTATATAAGAAATGAAGCGACTGGTTGAAAAAAAACGATTCTTCATCTAGTGGCTCCTAGGGCCTTGTCACTTGCGACTTGCAAGCGTGTTTTCTATACAAATAGCCGCTGCGAAGTCGCTGCGTGATCGCCGTCGTACAAAATTCGCAAATCGCAAGTAGGTATGAGGCACCTATAGAACACTTGGAAGTCCATCTAGCCCGCGAGCCGTGGAGACGTGGATACGATCCCGCTCAGCGGATTAATTTATCAATTATTCGCTTAAAAATAAAGATTCACAACTTACGTACAATAGGATCTTCCCCTTTTTAGCAAGACAGCAGCGCTCATCACTATACGCTTCGTCGCCCGCGGTGTGAACCAGGCTTAATCCCTTTGTCTAAACACGCTTATTTTCGCACTGATTTCCACCGCCAAGTGCTACCAACCGTATCCACATAAATATTCGAGTGCGATGCCCTCTATGCCCTATGGTCCGCCATCCGAGACGGCGCGAGAAGATACACCATAATGAAAAAAATGTCTATGGTCGGTTGCTAACTTGCCAACACTTTTAATGGAGGTAGATTTTTGATGTGCGATTGTTTTTCAGACAGTCGTTAATTTGAAATTTAAATTTGGATCGTTTTCGATATTTCTGTAAGAGTTTTGCGAGCAATTATTTTCAAGGGTCCGAATTCGCTCTTTATAACCCCTGATGAAAAAATGGGGGTTATAAGACTTATAAGTTTAACATTGTGTGTCTGTGGCATCGTAGTAGACCAATATGAGTGCTCTTTTATCATCAAAAGACTTGTCCATCGAAATGGTTCTTAGCTATGTTTGGTGGAAATAGGACCAGTAGTTTCCAACAACATCTCGATCCAATATTGAATCTAAGAATTCCTAATTTTTAGTTATGCTAAGTTTTAGTAGCATCGAATGAGGGTCTCATGATGACCAGCTACTTGTGACGGTGTTTTATATCACTAAATAGTATAATAAAAGTCGCTTCTGTCTTTATGTCCCTATGTATGCTTAGATCTTTAAAACTACGCAACGGATTTTGATGCGATGCGATTTGATAGATAGAGTGATTCAAGAGGAAGGTTTTTCAGCATTGCACCCATGCGAAGCCGGGGCGGGTAGCTAGTTTTTAATATAGGTTATTACGCGAGATTAGGTCCACCAACAACAGTACCAACGGAACGGAGAGAAGCTGATATGACACGTCCAACTAACAAGATCGACCTTTTAAATAAGCAGACAGGATAATTGACTGCACTTGACCTGGTCCTAATTGAATAAGCTAATTAGTTTCAGTAATACCTTCAATCAATAAACCCAGTTCACGATATCCTCTTAGGTTCAAGAGGGTAATATAATCAAGGTTATATACATAGTTCCCTTTCCGCAAAATATTGGCCGGGTGCAGAGGTCGCGTAGGGAAAGCGAAAATGATCGCAGCGCTTGATGTGGCCAAAAGTGGTAACTTTGGCCTCTCTGTTTCTGTCAAACGTCATACTTTTGTTATAATGCTTACGTTTTCTACTATAAAATAATAAACTGAAATAAGTAAAATGGGTCACGAAAACGATAGGTGTTCTGTGGTAAACTGCAATAATACAGGACGAAATAGCAATTGCAAATGTTATGCTTTCCTACACCGAGTTGGAAACAAGATCAGAAAATGAATTGGATCGCTGTTGCTAGAAGAATATAGTAAGTGTATTAAACTGAACATATTTTTATCTATTTAGTGCAATAATAATATTATGATAGAATGATTACCATGTTTCAAAAATATGAAATGTAGAATTACTTATAATTTGTAAATGTTACTTATTGTTTGTTTATTAATGTGCCAAAACTAACAGCTTCCCTTTACTCTCGGTTTGAGGCTGAAACCTTATGTTCTGACCGATGCTTTAGAAGCCAGTTTTGAAAATAGTAGTAATTTTACCAACATAATAAAACATTTTTTTTTTTCCTTTAATTTGTAAGGAAACAACAAAGAAGTAAATTGACATAATAATATTAAACACATATATAATAATTACTTTTTTCAATAAAGCTAAGAACAAAATGTGTTTCACATTAAAAACAAACAGATTTTGCACTTGTTAGGTGCTCTACAATTAATATTTTCAATTTTTTACCTTAATTTTGTTGCGTCCATTATTTAGCACTTTTGACAGAGCCCCGCCAAAGTTGTGAACGCTAGGTGGCGCTAACGTCATGCACCCGGCCAATACCTCAAATATTTAAAACTTTTTCCTAATTTTTTAAACATTTCGCAAAAAAAAGTGAATTGAAAAAACCGGCCAAGTGCGAGTTTGACTCTCATACCGAGGGTTCCGTACAAATACATACGTATCCCATATTAACAGGCCGGGTTAAGTTAAGTTTGCACCTGGTATGTTTGGTGACGCATACAAATAAGGTGCAAAATTAACGCAACTGGATTCTCCAAATTTGATTTTCTAAAACGACTATATTATACTCTGTTTTTTTTATTACTTGTTGTTATAACGGCAACAGAAATACATTATCTGTGAAAATATCAACTGTCTATCTATCCCAGTTCATGAAATTCCTCCTGGTGACAGACACAGGTGACAATACAGACGGATGGACAGTAGAGTCTTAGTAATAGGGTACCGTTTTTAACTTTTGGATACGGAACATTATAAATTAACGCTTTATTAAGACTTTCAACGTGCCATTTCTTTTTCTGTCGCACTGCCGAACTACATAGGAAATGTTATAAACATAATTTTGATGCGTTCTCAAATGCACTGTCACTTGATTGAAGCTAATACATCTAATAGGTCGTCTCGCTTGCCTATTCCCCGGTCATATTACTATTAACAGTATTAACACACAACAGAAGAGAAAGGCTTTAAGTAGCTGAAATCTTTCACGCACTTACTGCATTTTGCAAATGAGAATCTTCTCCAAGCTTCTATCTCTCCGGACTGTGAAATTGCATGCAAAAACAATCTGAATTTCTTTGGTACAAAGTTCACCTTACTAACAATATTTAACGGCATGATAACGGAGAATAGTACGTATATGCATGCGTCTGGCCTTTTGGCATATTATATGCAATTTATTTATTGACAATCAAACTCAATCTGTTTGGTGGAATAATAGTGTTTCGGTGACCTTAATAGAATCGTGTTCGTTCCAGGCGCGCAATTGGGATTTACCAATCTTTTAAGACCTATGAAAATTCAGAAACCATTTCTGTGATTAGGGTTCACACACCGCAATAAACAATTAAATTGTGTCAATATGAAAATAAATTCATATTTTATTTCTCGATTTTAAATCGTAATTTTGTAGTAAAATACTTAAGATTATAATAATAACCTAAATTAAAATTGTTTAACACCCTCGACTCAAACAAACATTGCTAAGAACCATCTCGAGAGGCTTTAGATATAAAAAAAAACACGGATTCAAATCGGATCATCCGTTTGGGAGCTTCGATGCCACAGACAGACACAGATACACGTGTTAAACTTATAACACCTTTTTTTTCGTCAGGGGTTAAGAAACGCATCTTATGCAAATTCGTTGTTATTATTCCACATATCGGCTGGTGACAACAAAAAGTCACAAAATTTTCAGTCACTGCTTTTCAAAACCTCGTATCTAGTTAGTATATTGATACTGAGATACGAGCTTTTTCCAGTAGGTATTTGTTACTTAATGAGTTTTGGTTGTCAACAGGCGATATATTGTTACATTTCAGCGGCGATGACGTCACATCCCGCTAGCCATTAACGTAGGTATTCAACGATCCATAGGAAATTTAAACTTAAAAAAAATAAACTATGCTTCAATTAAATAATAATTTGCAATGACAAAACGTCGGGCCCTGGCATAATTGACAACATTTCATATTTTTACGACTAAAATTTCGTAACTTTTCTGTTCAACTTAGAAAGAGAACGTAATCACTGTTTTGTTATTTGTCCTTACACTTCTAATTATATCTTGTTATTAATTTATTGAAATTGTCTCATTCTAAAATGTTGGAACTTTAAAACTATGGCACAGTGGAAAGGTTACTTTAGTCTGGTGTCTAATAAAAAAAAACGAATGACGTTGAGCTCGACATTGTTGACAGCTTATTATTTTTTTCGCGGATAGTTTGAAGACTACAACTCTATGCAGGCATAGCTGTAGTAGATTTCGGTCATTTTATATATATTCTTATATTTCTTTGCATACAGAAAAAAAAATTGTGTGTACACGGCGCACGCGATGCTCTCTCGATTTCTATATTAATTCCCACTGGTTAGAAATATGCAATTTATTGTTGTCAATTACCTAAATCAATGAAATATTGTCCTCTTCGTTCGTTACATTTGCGTTTATCAAGTTATAATATTGTAGGTATACCTACATTGTTAATATTGAAATAACTCATAGTCATAAATATGCTATTTTACCTGTATTTATCCATAGGTGCGGTTTGTTGAAATCAATTCGTAAAAACTAATTCATACCGTTCTTTGTTTACTTTATTGCACAAAACAAACGTCAGTACAAACGGCGGAACGGCATTCTCTACCAACCAACCAGAGATACTAGAAGCTATCAGATCACCCTTACTTGTGGCACAGAAGAAATGTGTACGTGCTATTTGCGGTGTAGCTCCCTACAAATCCTGTAAGCCACTCTTTAAAAAACTTAATATATTACCTTTACCTTGCTTATATATTTTAGAAATGTGCATGTTTATAAAAAGGCATATGTATTTATTTAAAAAAGCAAGCACTTCCACTAGACGTCAACGGAATCCTGAAAAATTAGTTCACAATTATGTTCCGAGGACAGCATTGTACTCAAATCACTGCTTCATTATGTGTATGAGACTGTATAACAGGTTGCCAAAGGCTACACAAGAGTTACCTATCAATAGATTTAAATCCGAGTTAATTAAGCTTTTGAATGAAAAGCTCTATTACAACATAAAGGATTTTCTCTCACGTGATGTGTATCAACGTGGTACCTAAAATATTTGCATGCTAGTATATATAAGTACAAATAGCAGAATAAGATACCAAATGTCATATACCACACTAAGACAACTATGTAATCACTTATTCTTTGCAAATAAATATCTTATCTTGTCTTATCTTATCTTATCAACATTTTATATTGCTTTATTAATAACCAAATACCATATTATGTAGGTTAATTATTGCAATGCAATTAATGCAATGGAAGAAAAACAATTTCTAGTTTTTTTACAATATCAAATAAATACAATCAACCCTGAATAAACATACCCCCTCCCCTTCCTCCCCATCCTACCCCCTACATTCGACAACAAACATTTAGATGAATTCATTTCATAGTATTTTCCTTTTTATGATATTTTATAGTATTCTCATGATTTTTATCATGGCTGATACTGTATAATGTACTAACCATAAAAGGTATGTTAGATTAGGTTTGTTTTATGACAATCCTAATAATTTAACAATATCAGAGCAAAATACTTTTGATGAAATTATTAAGCGAAATATTTCAATTCTACAATGTACTCATACAAAGGTTTTCGTAGAGCTACCCAACTCTACAAAAACCATCAACCCTTAACGCAAAATATTCATTCAAAATAATTTCCCCGTTGCACTACCAACATCCTAGCCACATTCCACACTTACCTTGAAAGCTGGTTGTCCAATTCTGGTTCCTCCGGAGGGGCACGAACCTGTCCATCCGCTCCGCCCTCATCACTAGTGACTTCCTGCTGTTGGGGCTGCATTGCTGCAGCAGGCGCCTCTCGAACGAGTCACTGAACATCTTCGGGCTGCAAAAATGTTTGACTAAGTCAATTACGTCTATCTTATTCGGCATTTCAGTTCATTAACGGAATTCCAATTTAACAAATCGCATATTGCCTTAATATGGAGTAGTAGTTATATATCAAATAGAAAAAGCTTTCTTCAAGATAACACATCACTACAATTTTCAATATTAAAAAGGTAAGTATTAACCCCTCATATAAGATGTCAAAAATTTAGTAATGAAATTGAAACTAACTGATATTTTAACGTAAAGTTATGAAATGTCCCACATGGATCCGTGGTTAAGCATACGAGGGGTTAAAGACAATGTATAAGTGATGTGCAACCGAAATGGTCTCCACCAAATCTCCACTCAGCAAATTATTAATTTACATATCTTCAGATAAATTGTGTATATAAACATACCTTAAGACAAGTGCAAGGTTGACGCACACATGAATATTATCTTTATCTAAAATGAATTAAAATTAAGTTCCAACATCAGAAATCAAATAACATCCTTTCACATTTATAATTATTTTTTTAAGAAACATTAGCACATAAAATATCAAAGGTTTGGCAACCCTGACATAGAGAATTGAAATTTGTATTAAAAACTACAGGACATACAGCAAAAACCAGTCCTTTATAGGTACAACAAATGCATTCATTCCATACTACCTGTCACTATCTATTGGGGGATTCCAACAGTATGTTGGGCATGTGACACCATTATTATCATATTTCTAAGCAAATTGTTGGTATATCAATATTTTGTACAAAGCTTTGAAATTGGTAGTTTTAATGGTGTCCTATCACAATTCTGCAACATTGTTTCCGATCTGTAACGTTTTGCCAAATGTTAATTTGTGTGAAAGTATTTTTATACTGAATTCTGTACTATTTTAAGGATTCCATAAACATTGTTTTAAAGAACCTATTAGGTTTGTTTTATAATTATTCTGAAAAACTAACAGCTTCGGAAAAAAATGGCTTTTGGACAAATGAAAATTAGGCATAATGTTACAGACAGGAAACAAAAATTAGTGTTTGATAGCTAACCAGTTTTAATTCTAGGACTTTCTGTATGTTTTTAAGGTAGCTATTATAGTCGTTACTTTTCTGCCTTTTTCTTTTTCCTATTTTTCTTTTAGCTATTATAGCCGTTACATTCTGGTGAAATGCCCCTATAGTAGTAGCTTTTACACAAAACATTACACTCGCAATGCTATTGCTATGCAGGGCAGATGTACAGAACTAGTGAAATAACAAAATACGAGGTCACGGAGAGAGAATAGCAAAACCTATCATGACATCAATGCGTTAAAGGTGAAATGGGAATAAGCTACAAAATGGTAACTTTGATCAAATTTGATGCAGAAAAATTTACAATTAAAATATCTCTAAAAACCCTTTCACCTTTCAAACATTGGTACTTAAAATTATGATTTTTTTATTAGTATAGAAGCAGTAAGTTTAGGTTAGGAGCATAAAAAAAATATATATATGGTTAAGAAATTATATGCTTCAAATGTATAAAAACATGTCCATATAATTTTTTGGAGTTGATACCGATGAGAATAATCATTATATACTGTATTTGTATAATATTGTATTTGTATAATACTGTATAACTACTGTCTAGTATGTAGGATGTTCGCTTTAGCTTAGATTGTTAATAATTCAAGTGTTTTCATCAGAAATAATGCAATAGAGATAAGATTCTATATTCAAACAAATTCACTATATTCTTGATATCAAAATGTTCTTCTTAGTGCACTATCCCTGATGATATATATAGAATAACATATACTACTTTTCTACTGTATTAATTTATTATATTGCAAGGCGTCCAGAATATAGAAAACATAAAATTTAAGTATATTGTCAAGTGAGAATGTGATTAGATCACATATGTGCTGTTGTTTCTATTTTCTTCTAAAACTGCAATAATATTTAATCTTAACTGGCTACTTATAAGCAATATATTGGAGTCAAAGATTATTCACAAATCAATTACATTTAGTTAAAAATTGAATGTAATTTATTGTACAGTTGAGGTCACATATATGTTTTTATTTAATTGTTATTGGAATGAAGTTATAACTGTAATACCATACATACTACTTTAACTGTACACTAAATATTTAATATTGAGTGTTTTTGGCACAGGGTATATAGCAAACATAAGAGAAAACATTCACAAATGTCTGAAGAAAATTATAGAAAGGCATAGAAAAATCCAGATTTAGATATCTTACCCAATCAAAAACTTACATGAAGTCAAATATACATCAAGAATGCATTACGATAGTTAAAATAAACTGTTTAATCACATAAACTTACCTGTGTTTTTATGGCACCAACTGATATTTTTCAAAGTCCGTAAAACCGAAAACGAGGGTAAACTAAGGAAGATATAGACTAGAATAATTGGCTAACCCACTGACGTTCAATCAAACATGATTTTATATGTCCGTACGTAATTATCACAACAAGTAAGAACACAACGTTTGCTCGGAAACATTAATTCCAGTGCGCTAAGCAGGAGAACCTACTGCTACAAAGGCCACAGAGTATTTGACATGCTTGAGTACCACAGTCGTTCACGAAGACATCTTTACAGGTTACAAATAGTATTTTGAATAATATAATGTGCTCTACACGAAGTGGAAGAATTATTGATTATTATAAACGCAATGAACACTCTTTTTAAACAGTCAATCAAAATATATTGCGTTTGAAAGATGTAAATCGTAGATTTTGTGTGCCATAGCAAAATAAATAGCACAACATGATGTTGCCATAACTAACAGAAAATCAATATTTGAACTCAACGATCTTTTTTTGAAATGACCGGATGTCATATATTTTAAAAGTAATCAGCTAAATTACGTAAAATTTAATTAAAGAGATCGCCTTATTTACAATGTCTCTTTTCCTTAAACTATCTCGAAGTAATTTATAAAAGCAGTCTCGTACAATCGAATTATTTATCGTAATCAATGCTTTATAATCGATTCGATTACATTTTTTCTCTAGTCACGTCAAAGTATTTTTACCGACCTAAAAAGGAGGAGCTTCTCAGGTCATCGCGGTGTTTTAACATATTTTTTCAGAGATTCCATTGTAACCAAATCAAGATCTCATACTGGCATACCTACTGGCGAAATTAAGGAAACTGGAAATATTATAGGCACTACACCTATCCAGATTTGGATCTCAGAAAGCTCTCTTGCTCTCGGAAATACGATTACTTGCTGATGAAGTCGGTAATTTTTTGCCAAAATGTGATTACTTATTAAAAATGAGTACCGGCCCAGGTTATTAGGTAATGAGTCATTACCTAATAAATCTAATTAGTAGGATGTCTTTAGCGTGTGAGTGCGTGTATATTTTTTATGAATGGTCAGCGTAGCGATATTCCACAGGTTGTATTTTCTTAAGTAGGTACATTAACTCTATAGGAAAAAAATTCAGTTCCCAATAAAGTTGACTGATGTCTTAGGTAGATGCAACAGGATAAATATCGAGTTAAGGCACCTACTTACTCTGATGTGAACTTCGAAAAACCATCGGTTACTCTACAGTTTCTAATTTAATCAGTGTATTGTAATATGATCTCAACGGGGCGGGGAATATGACAATAGCCACTGCCTTACTAAGACTTCAACGTAACCCTCTGATCTGAAGCCGCAGTGACCTTAGAGAACATTCAATTATGAAAAATTAAGTCCAGAGACTAAAATGTTATTCAGCATGTTAAACGAACCGTCTTCTTCTTTATGTACTTAAGTAAGTATAAGTTAGTATGTAGTGAGTTAGTAAAGCAGCTTCTATTAAACTAATACATCATATTTACAACCCATACAGAGTATGAAAAAACCAGCTTACCTATATTTTCAAACAAGACAATAATTCAGTGACCAATAAATATATTGCATTCGAAATTCATATTTTGCAATTAATTTTATAAGACTGCCACTTTAATTACTTATTTTACGGATTCAACATCAGCCTACTAATAAAATCAGAATCTATCCTTAATAAAGAGCATCGCACATAATTATTGATCAATTAAATTAATAAAACTAATTATTGATCAATTAAATTAATAAAACGTATTCTTTTGTAATTGAATGAGTTAGCGAAGTGTCTGTCTTAGCTTCGCCAAAATTTCTTTCTTATTCCCGTTACTTCGGATTTCCGGCTTTTGTCACCTATAGGCCAGATTTCTCAACCGAGTCTCGTGAAATTTTGTGAGTAGGTTCGATGAGAGTGAGAGTAAAGTATATAAGAACAGGCCAAGAGCATGTCGGGCCACGCTCAGTG
Organism: Apotomis turbidana; assembly: GCA_905147355.2. NCBI lineage: Eukaryota > Metazoa > Arthropoda > Insecta > Lepidoptera > Tortricidae > Apotomis > Apotomis turbidana. The sequence continues at coordinate 55,150,133 of LR990280.1, read as the reverse complement.
TAGGGTTCCGTAGTTTCCAGCCGCTTGTGCCATATGAGACCTAGTCTGTCATAGAACCATTTGTAAATTTGTCATCCCCGACCCTACGTGGTCTTGGTTAGTCATGGGTTCGTCAGCAGCTTGTCAAATATATTTCGGGTTCAAATCAAAAATAAATCCTTCATGCTGCAAGAATTTGTAACTGTAAAGAAATAAGTACTACTGGCATAATCGCTGGGCTGAGGGGCTAGCCCAGTTCCCACCAAGTCATCTAAGATAATAACATACCTAGGATAACTCGGGGCACCTATACGAAAGTGACGCTGAAATAATGTATTAATTTTAAATGTTCAATTTCGTATGAACTCGTTCATATATTCCACTAGATAATCGATAATTGAAATTTATATCGATATTATCCTTGTATATGGCAACACATTTCGTACACAGACTCAAAATAACGTATAGGGATTTGGTTGGTAACTACAATTTTCCCTACAATTTAAGATATATATCCATGTTAGGCAACAAAAGAATTTAGAGAAAATCATAGACAAAACAAACGTCGAGTATGTTTCATCGATTTTGACTTTGTCATTACGCTATGACATGACGTGATTGTATTGTGGCTCTTCTGTCTTCTGCGTTCATAGTCCTCAGATGCCGAATGGCGTGGCGCCTTACATATAAATAGTAATAAATACTTTTCTCTTTTTGAAGTTTGCAATGTTAATGTTGTGCTGACGTTAACTTTATCGATATATTACGTAAAAAGTACAATTCGGTATCTCCTAGTCTCGATATCGCAGCCGTTAATTTTTAGCGAGACGAAAAGAAACTACCCCATAATACCAAAAATTACTCAACAAACTCAACATGGAACGTAGGAGGAAGCATGGGCGAGGCGAAGAAACTTCAGAAGATTATCCAACATATTCCAGACTATTCGTAGTTTGCGAACGACGACTGAGTGAAAAAGACTTTAGGGAGTCTTTCTCTAAGTTTGGGTCCATCGAGGACATCAGAATCCCCCGTGACCACAACACCGGAGAACCCAAAGGTATCGTGTATATCAAATTCTCTAAAACATCTGAAGCAGCGAAAGCTCTAGAGGAAATGAACTATAAAGTGTTGTCGCCATCGACCCGCCCGCTCAAAGTCATGGTGGCCGCCAACCGGTCAGAGATTCAGTCGGACGACCAAGATCACGAGAAGTACAAGAGACTGTTCTTGAACATAACCAAAACTTCAACGGAGGAGGAATTAAAGGAGTACTTTAGTCAGTATGGTGATGTTGAATCGATAAACATTCAACGTGATTGGAACAGCGGAGAATGTAAAGGCTTTGCTTACGTCAAATTCAGAAGGTTTTCAGAAGCAGCCACCGCTTTTGAACAGTGTGACAAGAAATATAGAGCCATATTTGCATTACCCAAGGGACAAAAAAGACAAGAAACTGCATATGAGTCAAACATCAGTACTCTGGCTCAGTCTTCGTCTAAAGTGAGAACCTCCCTCGTCTCAATGATGAATGTGCGCCCTGAGGGCTACACCTGTGTAAACTTCACATGCTGCCCCTACCTCACACAATTACATATTGAGCAATTTTTCGACATTATCCCAGGAATGGTAAAATGCCAATATTATGTTGATCTAGTTAAGAACTTTGGGAAAGGAACAGTACAATATTCCAACCCTATTTCAGCAGCATATGCAGTTGAAAAGCTTAACAGATTTGAGTACCCGCCGGGCCTGAAGGTATTTGTTAAACCAAATAACATGAAGTTTGAGCCACATGAACAACAGTTTCACGATATACCTAACGTGGTCAAAAGTCTAAATAGTGTTATAGCTGCCACAACTAGCTCAACATCTCCGGATTTAGCGCGACTCGCCGAAGCAGTCGCAGAAGCTTCAAAGTTGATCAAATTGGCTACAGCAGGCGTCTCTGACCAAAGCATCCCTGATAGTACAGACTTGAACTATTGCAGCGTGAAATTACCACCGATAAAAGACTTGGCGGACATCGACAGTACTGTTGCTAAAAGATGCTTTTTAGTATGTAAACCGCAGCCCCCACCGTTGACAGTATTGCGTGACATTTTCTGTCGTTTTGGAGACCTCATTAATGTGTATACTTTGCCGAACAAGACGGTGGGATATGCACGTTATGCATCAGTGTCAGCAGCAGATGATGCAATCAAAACTTTACATGGTGCTGAGGTCTGTGGAGTTCGTATGAAAGTGTTACCAGCGGAAGAGAGACAGGATGACGATGAGAGTTCTAGTAAGAGAGTTCGATATGAATATTGAGTTGTCCAACAAATAGATTAAGAATAATTGTAACTGATTGCAGAGTCTATAAAATCTAGACACTCCATATTTGTACAATGACATTTAAAACAATTTTCAAGGCAATGATGACGATGAATATAATAATTATTCGAACAATTGCAATTTGTTTTAAATAGAAGACTGTTCTACATTCAATAATAATGGGTTTAGATAATAAATGTATTTTAACTATCAGATGACGAACTTATTATTCACCTTCTAAGTCTTAATAAATAGAGTAACTGCAATAAAGCTGGTGTTGACAGAAATGGAGTGGAGAAAGCGCATTTAAATCTGAGGAATGTGATTGCTCCATTTTACACATTTCCACTCTGCGTCTGTGGACCAGCAACCTAACTGTGCCCAATTAATCAAATCGGAATGTTTCCTATTGACAGAGCTAGCAAAGTATGTCTGTTTCAGCTTTGTCAAAATTACTTTCATGTTGTCCTGATGTTTGGACGTTGGGATTATAGGCTGTTCTCGCCAACAAGACCACATTTCTCAACAGATTCTTATGAAATTTTGTGAGTAGGTTTGATATATTTCAATTGTTTTCTTTTTATTCAGTATTTCGAAATTTTTCAAAATGGTGGAGATATGCGGATTAAAACCTTACTTAGCCAGTAGTATTTATTTTAAACAGAACAGAACACGAATCAATTTTAAAAGCTTGTTTCCGTAAGTGATCCTTTCCTTGCCAGAATTGAAATGTGATGAATTGATGAAATCCATCAAAAAAGTACATATGTTGCAGTTGCTCCCAAAATAAATAAATAAATAATAAAATCTTTATTCATGAAATCATAGTAATAACAAATGGCATAAAAGGTCTTAGATCTATACAGAGCATTCTTAATACTGGTGCCTGAACTAGGAGAATCCTGTATCTCAGGCTTTGAGAGTTCAAAATATACTCTAAGTACAAAAATAATAATCATTTACAATTAATACAATATACTACTTATTGAATTCATAATATAATAATACTATAAAACTATATAATATTTTTTTTTGATATTGCTTAATTAAGATATGTTCAACTATGTAGGACATTGCATTGTCACCGTTAGCACAAATTGAAACTAGGACAGGCGGAATTGCATGAATCGTCAGCTTGTTTAATTTGTTTAGGTATATTTCAAATCAGAACAATATTTAATAATAAGAAGTTACGCGGTTATGAAATATAGGAAATAATGAGTCGAGAATGTTTTGAGTAATACTAAAACTGAAAATGGACTTCTTATAATCTAAAAAGGCGCTCTTAGGCGCCTTCGTAGTCTATAGTTTTGGAACCTTTTTTCGGCTAGTTTTCTTGCTGGGCATTCGGCAGTGCCAGTTTCGTGATTACACGGTTTCTTATAGTGCATGCATGTCGCGCACTTTGGTGGTTCGGTCTTCTTTGTGCAGTCCTTTATTGCGTGCCCTACCTCTCCGCAATGCCCACAGATGTTAACTTCCATCTTACATGTCTTCGCCGCATGCCCGTACTGCTGGCATTTATAGCACCTTGTAACCAGAGTAAAATCTCTTACAGGGCACGACCAGTGCCCCCCATCTGTACCGTGGGAACCCAGAACGATACCTACACGTCGCCTGTCGTGGCCGACACGCTTAGCCAGTAGGTTGCCACACGCGCTCACGGCCGGACGCCGCCGGTCGCGCTATAAAATCACCAAAAAAATGGCTTCGTCGCGAATGAGACCAACGCGCTGCAGTGTTGCGGGGTGTAAAAACATAAAAACAACAGACATTTATCCTTTTTAGGGTTCCGTACCTCAAAAGGAAAAAACGGAACCCTTATAGGATCACTTTGTTGTCCGTCTGTCCGTCCGTCTGTCAAGACCCTTTTTCTCAGGAACGCGTGGACGTATGAAGCTGAAATTTATATCAATTACTCAGGTCTACTGTCCCTTGAAGCTGTGAAAAAATCAAACTTCTAAGCCAACGCAATCAAAAGATACAGCCGTTTATGCCGCAAATTTTCGACACTTGCAAGGGAATCAAAACCTACAGGGTGCTTCCCGTGAACTCAGAATCTTGAAATTTGGTACGAAGCAACGTCTTATAGCATAGATAAAGGAATACTTACGAAAACCATAAAAAAAATTTTTAATACCTAACTTTGCACCTAATTTATATGGGGCGCTATACATACCAGGTGCAAACTTAACTTAACCACTTAGGGATGGAAAGTGTTTGTACGGAACCCTCGGTGCGCGAGTCCGACTCGCACTTGGCCGGTTTTTTTTTTCTTTGCCGACAGACGATGAAATGTTACTAAAAAATCTTAGAACTTAATAAGCACCTACCTAGAAACGCATTGCATACACTGTTATAATAGATACATGTAATGTTGAATAAATAAACCTACCTACTTAATATACTTAAATTCATAGAAAACATCCACTACCTATCAACAAGCGACAATAATTTATTCACTAAGATTTACCAAATCAGTACAATGTGCCGGGAGAGTGCATTGCACGGCCTAAAAAGGGCGTAAACGTCGGCGTTGTTCTTGACACTTAAGACCTTTTGCAAGGAATGCATTCGCAAAGATAAAACGCGTGATCAGATTATTATAAAACAACTTGTACCTAGTGACTGTTTCGAAGCTTGTAATGCTAGTATTATACGACAATATGTAACACATTATATATAGGCACCTACCAAACTTTATTTAGTAAGTACCTACTGTCATCGGGATATATTTAGATTACTTAGGTACCTACACAGACCCCCCCGAGGGTGTCCACCTTGTCGTGGTGGGGGGCTCAGTACCTGCGTTGTGCGCGCGGGGAAGCCAAGAGACACCAGGGAGGGGGCCTACGGGCCAAGACGGGTGGGGGAGACAGGTGCTGGTTTGTGGCTTCGGCCTGTGTGGATCCTGGGGGCTCTGACCTTGCGGTTGTTGGAGGACGTCGGAAGGACTCTCGATGTGTCGTAGCTGTGGGTGACTGCCTGGCTAGTGAGCCTCCTGCTCCTCTGATACTGCCTACCTGCCAGGAAGGATTGTGCATTTCGATTTCTGAGAAATCGAAAACGCAAATCCATTCCCCAGGCGGGTCGGCTGTATTAGCGAGGCGGGAGGATCACATATCAGGTGTCATGCATGCCTGTGACACATCTGGGGGGTTTCCGGCTTCTGACGGCATCTGCGGGGGCCGAGTTTCTGGGATTCACTTGGGACGGGACATCAGTCGGCACCTGGGGAGGGAACCCACGGGGTAGGGGCTTTTGTCCTCCCGTGGTTGGGTGAGGGGTAGGGGCATTTGTCCTCCCGTGGCGAGCCGAGGGGTAGGGGCCTTTGTCCTCCCTTGGCGTGGAGAGGGTGTCATGGGGTAGGGGCGTTTGTCCTCCCGTGGCAGGCCGAGGGGTAGGGGCGTTTGTCCTCCCTTGGCGTGGAGAGGGGGTCGTGGGGTAGGGGCGTTTGTCCTCCCGTGGCCGGCTGGGGGGTAGGGGCGTTTGTCCTCCCTCAGCCAGGAGGCTGGGACCGAAGCACCGTGTGTCGGTGGCGGTCCTAGCTTCCAGAGGGTCCCTCAGCGTGGCTCTGCAGCAGCAGAGTCCACGACTGATATGGGACGTGGAGAGGGGGTCGTGGGGTAGGGGCTTTTGTCCTCCCATGGCTGGCTGAGGGGTAGGGGCTTTTGTCCTCCCTCAGCAAGGAGGGTGGGACCGCAGCACCGTGTGTCGGTGGCGGTCCCCGCTTCCTGGGGGCTTGGGGAAGCAGGTGAGGGTTAGGCACACTGCTATGCTACAGTGTGTCTTTCGGTGAGGGTTCGCCTTAGGGCGAAAGTGCCGGTGGTGTCGTGGTGACATGTTCGCGATCCCATGGCACCACCACTACGGCACAGGTTGGCAGCATCCCAGAGTTTTAGTGGGTAGGCTAGTCCTTCGCGGACTAGAGCCCCACATAACCAATGCGTAATGTCTGACTCTCCCCCCGAGGGTCTCATATTACGTAGTGGTATGCAATTCAATGCATTTTTCTGGGGTACCTACACAGAGAGTTGTTTTTGTTTCAGGTTTCTGGTATGTTCAGATAGAATATAGGTAGGTAAGATTCCGATATACCTACTCGGAAATTTAAACGATTTTGATGGTGCGCATGTGAATACCTATTTCTAGTAGGTACCTAATGATAATTAAATTTGGCTAATTTTAAATAAATCGATCGTATTTTCATTAATCTTGACTTTTTATAAAATCGTTTCTAAGCGGTGTCAACCCTAGCCTCGTTTTGCCGGCACGTGTGGCCAACGACCCGCGCGTTCAAGGTCGCTCCATTGTTAAATTGAGTAGGCATGAAAAGCAGTAGGTATTTGCCTTTTTATTCAGACATGGGTATCTGTTCGAAGAACTATTATATTAATCTGTGGCACGACGACCAGTTCACGAAAACTCTGTCATTTGTGACTAGTACCTTGCGAATTAGAGCTGGAACTTCAATAATATAATTGCAGGTCTCGGCTTCCTTCCTTCCCGATTTATGGCTCAATCTTGACGAGGACAAAAACTTTTCTAGGGTCAGGTCTTGTAGTTTGTCGGCTAGGTTTTGTTGAAAGATACACTTGAAGACTTCCGCTTCTTGCATATCCGCGGGCACTCCGACAATTACTACTCTGGGCTTTCGTTTTTGTGTTTCATGCACAGTGAGGCCTGACGTCGTTAGCTGCTGCAACTGCTTCAGTTTCGCGATGTCCTCCTTGGAGTCGGTGCTGATAACAACGCCGCCGTTTTTGATTCTGCGCAATCCTCTCACGTGCAATTTCATTTCATCGGGCCTAATGATTTTTTGAACGAGGGATTTTGTTTCCTCGCTCGACTTCGATTTGTCAGTCGGGTAAATTGCTACCGAGCTGATGTTAGATGTTGATGAAAATAACTTAGTTGAATTAGTTTTTCAAGATTCTATAGCTCAAAAATTATGAAATTTTACAAAAAGCAAGTTCTTGAAGTACCTACAAATTAGGGAAAAGAAATCTGAATAATCCGTTCAAATAAAGTTTGTATACACGAGATGCAAATAACGTAAAGGTGTCGGTTCGTAGCCGACCGCAGACAGCAGCAGGAGACGACGTGTCGCTGCGACATTCCTGGTCTCGGTTTCAATGAAATACCATTCGTAGTTAGCGACATGAAGCCAGAGACGTGTCGGCGAGCGACAGACAGTCGCCCGACCGTAGGTCAGTAGAGCACTCGGAACCAACTGGATACGGACTTGCCGTCAGCAGGCGAGTCAGATAATATAGGGACATGACACCACGACGTGTCGCTGCGACACGTCGCCTGCTGCTTGCGGTCAGCTACGAACCGGTTCACAGGTTGCTGGCTTGCTTATTTCATTCCAAGCTTAAAAGTATGCATTTTCTAGTGACACGACATCGACACCCTTACATCGCGAGTCTTTGTGTAAAACAATATTATCGTCGGGGATAGGGCAATACCGCGTAAGTAACAAGTGTAGATACGAATCAATATTGAAACAAATGCCAAGTATTTTATTGAAATGAGAACTTTATCGACAGCTGTTATTTACGCGGTATTGCACTATCCCCGACGTTATGGGATATTGAGGAGGTGCAATAAGACTCAATGATTAAGTGCCTTTGCGAGTCTCGTAAAAGCTGGATGCCTGTAAAATACCTACGTCGTCGGCTAAAGCAAGACAACAGAATAAACAGTCACAAATGAGAGTCAAAGTTTAATAATTCCTACCAGGCTTGAAAACCTATAAATTGACCGAGGTTTATGACTACCCTGCGAGTTTGTTACATAATGTAAGGTCTTAAAAGACTAACTTAGTGTGATTGTATGTTTTGGTATTATTCATAATAGGATCACACGCGTGTTTTAAAGTCTAATCTATAAATACTATTATATTATAAAATTATACATTTGTATTTTTCTATGTTTATTATTATTTTTCTAGATTTGTATACCGTGATGAAGGATCGTCATTTCTTTTTATGGACCATGCCAGCATGGCGCCATCCTGTTTTCATAATTTGCTTTGTCCTCGCATCACGCCGAAACGGCTGGACAAATTTTAACCAACTTTAGTACAGGAATTACGTGGACATCCAAAGATGATTATATGATACTTTTTACCTGACTACGCTATAAAACAATTATTATAAAATTCTAGATTTGTATTGCAAATCATTTTACTATGGAGAGGGGTAGTAGTAGGGGAATCGGGTAACTACCTACGCGACCTAGGTACTATGGTCTCCGAGGTGAAAAACTAGTTAGAAAGATAAGATACGAGTAACCACATGAACATGAGTGAGGGCCGCGGAGAGTTGGTAATAATTACAGTCTGCTGCGCAGAATAGCACTTTGTGGCGGTCTATAGGGGATGCCTATGTTAATTTTCCATATTATTAGATCTATTGTATTGTTTAATCGAGTTTGTAGTATGGGGCCCCACTTAAATTTTTATTTTATTCTGTTTTTAGTATTTGTTGTTATAGCGGACACAGAAATACATCCTTTGTGAAAATTTTACTGTCTTTAGCTATCAGGCTTCATGAGATGGAGCCACGTAACAGATAGAAGGACAGTGGAGTCTTAATAATCGAATGGGGTCCCGTTTTTACCCATTATGTCCGGTACGGAACCCTATAAATTACAAATTTCAGTAATTTGGAAACAATCTCGCCAGGTCTGTAGCTTACTGAGCCACTAAAATTTTAGATTTTGGTAATATCCTCACAGCAAATAACTTGTACTTTATCTAAACTTTCTCTGGACTCTAGGTAATCTTAAATATCAGTACTGACATCTAGTGACGAATTAAATAACTACAACAATTTACTTGCGTATTGTTAGAGTGGCGTTGATTACAGTGATATCTAGTGGTGAATAGATTTACTACAATGATTTACTTGTAGGTCATTAGATGGCGTTGATTTGATGTTGATTGATTTTTGTTAAATCATTTACAAGAAGCAGAAAATTTAATGTCAACATTTGGTCAACATTAATAAGGATACTGAAAAAAAAAACATAGAAATATCATTTCCATCCTTTTCTAAGTTTTGTAAGCATATTGGTCACGGTGTAACGTGCGTGTGCAAGTGCATAGTTCGTGCGTAAACCATTCGACAAAGAATTTACACTCTGTGGTACCTGTTTAATCTGTGCCTCACGACATAGACAAGATAAACGTACTAAAGTGACAGAAGTACATTCAGCAAATGTATATGTAAAAAGAAGTTGAAACAGAAAACATTCGTACGATAATGGCCGCTTCGGGAGGAAATATCGAGTGGTCAACAACAGTTAAACCAATATTAACCGCTTTGTATGGCCCGTTTTTCGACAAAAACGATGCTGCAGAAATAATTCAATCGATAATTAAAAGGTAAGTGCCCGTGTTTCTATAGTATAAATGTCTTTTCTACCGTCCTAATTTTGAATCATCTTACCATTATTCAGCAAATTTGCGAAGTATTACGATTTTCCGTGAAGTTATGGGCTATTTTTACCTCGGTATGCGTAGCTGATTGAAAATTTTTGATAAATTTGTAATAGTTACCTTTTACCTTTCACGGCACGCCATCTATGCGCTGATACGCCGCTAACTGCGACTCTTGGATGCACAACCAATATTTTATTACTAGAAATATTATTACTCTTATGTCAACACTTGCAATATTATCTTGCAATTTTAATTATTTGCTCACGTTAAATGCCAGTTAGGATCAGTTAGCATTTCTAGAATATTCTAATACAAATCTATTTAAAAAAGTAATGGATTTGGAACTGGGTATTTATAATTTGATTACTTGATTATTGGGAGTATGTAATTAAAACAAAATAGTAGACTTATTTAAGGGAATAATATTAGATTACATGCCTTTATATCAAAATATAGAGGCACTTACAAAAGATATATCAGTCAGTTCAAAGTAAAAATAAATTTATTTCATTGTAGTTTTATTTATTAACTTTGTTTCAATTCTGAACTCTTGCCCTTATATAAATGTGAAAGACATTGGTTTGTTCAGAATAATGATTTTTGCATAGTTATAGCAATACATAGAACTTCTATATGATGGGGAAGGATTACATATAATAGATGACATAGGACAGGAGTCAGAGGAAGACGAAGACAAAAAGGGACCGGTGATTATGAGAGAAGAATTTGACAAAGCAATAAATAGCATAGGAAATAGAAAAGCTGCTGGTAGTGATAATATTTACATCGAACTAATTAAATACTCGAATGACCTATTATTAAATGAAATATATGACATTGTTAAGGATATGCACAAGACTGGAACCATACCAAAGGATTTTCAAATAAGTAAAACTATACCCCTTCCAAAGAAACCCAAGACATTAAAATGTGAAGAGCATCGAACGCTCAGCCTTATTTCGCAAGCATCCAAAATTTTGTTAAAGATCATTCAAAATAGAATTAAAATAGAAACCCTTCTAGAAGAAGACCAATACGGGTTCAGACAGAATAAAGGTACTAGAGAAGCCATTTTAGCACTTCAAATGATTGTAGACAGGCGATTAGACATTGGTCTTAATACACACATAGCATTCATAGACCTAGAAAAAGCTTTTGATAAAGTAAACTGGAAGAAAATGATGAAAGCCTTAAAAGATGCAGGACTTGATTTTCGAGACAGGAGAATAATATACAAACTTTATCATAACCAAGAAACAATCATACAAGTAGGGGACGAGAAGGGAAAGGCTAAGATCCAACAAGGAGTTGGATGGAAAAAAAAAAAAAAAAAATTCAATATTTAGGCAGTATAATAACAGAAGACTCGAGATGCACTACAGATATTAAAACTAGAATAGCAATAGCTAAAAACGCTTTTCACAGTAAAAAACATATTTTTAAGTCAAAAATGGCCAAAGCTATAAGAAAACGTTTTATTAAAACTTATATTTGGAGCATTGCACTTTATGGCTGCGAGACATGGACCATGACACAACGGGACAGAGAAAAGCTTGAGGCGTTCGAAATGTGGTGCTGGCGAAGGATGGAGGGAATAAGCTGGACAGAAAGAGTCACCAATGAGGAAGTATTGGAAAGGGTAAAAGAGAAGAGACATATACTTCATACAATAGAAACTCGAAGAGGGAAAATGATACGTCATTTGATACGACACGAAGATCTAATACAAAATATAATGGAGGGGAAAATTTAAGGAAGGAGAGGAAGAGGAAGGCCGAGGATTAACTATTTGGACCAGATCAAGAAAAAGGCAGACGTCGGGTCGTATCGGGAAGTCAAAGAACTGGCGTTAAGTAGAACGGACTGGAGAGAACTGCACCGACAAGATTGAAACTCTTAAATAATAATAATAATAATATAGCAAATTGGTTGGAAGGTGACTTTTTACAAAATTGTTGGTAAATTGAACAAAGGAGGATGGGCAGATTTGTATGGACTATATATCATTGGAAAGGTCTTTTCATATTCTACAACTTTTTATGATGGGGAATCTCGAATTCCTGTGTAAAAAAAGTTAATAAAAAAGCAATACAGGAACTTAGTATCGAAAAACCCTAAATAATAATTTTTCAACTCCTTTTATGCAGCGATATCTTTATTCACTTCCTGCCATAATAAACTATTAGAACTAAAAATAAGCTATCCAGTGACATATTGCTTGTCCTTATTGGTATATAGGCCAATTAGCCCACCCTTTAAAAGCAAAAATTTAAGTAGATAGTAAGTAGGTTCTTAATCTGAATTTTAGGATTATTCTTTTAACTTCTGATTTCAACACAATGTCATAAAGTTATAAATAATGATGAACATGAATGGCTTCGTATGTGGTAAGCGGTAATTTCAAAATTGTTTGAGACATAAGTGTGATTCTAACCCTTTGAAATAGAATAGAATATGTTTATTTGCAAGAAAGCTAGGCGATGAAGCATATCACCGTTCCCTGATGCCATAGAAAATAAAGAAATGCTTCCTTTAAAAATGTAACCCAACTGTATTGATAATAGCTCTATGAGTCACACATTTGAAATCTATTGTGTAATAAGGTGAAACAGTTTTTGGTCCATTGCTTATATTTTGTTTTATGAGGTTCCGTACCTCAAACAAAAAAAAAAGGAATCCTTATAAGTATGCTCTGTTGTCCATCCATACATCTGTCTGTCAAGACCTTTTATCTCGAGAACGCATGGAGGTTCCGAGTTAAAATTTAAACAATATACTCAGGTCTATAGTCCCTTGAAGCTGTGAAAAAATCAAACTTCAAAGTTAACGTTAGAAAAAGGTACGGCTCTCATGGGAACTCATAGAACATTTCAGGAAAAATCATAACCCAATGCAACAGCGTGGTGCCAGCTGTACAGCCCCAATTCCGGTACAGGCATAGCAGTATAACCAAATATGGTTATAGAATACTTTTCACCCGACTATAGTGAAGAAATACATAGAAGTTGCGGGCAACTTCTACAAATATTACAAAATTGTATAAAAAATATTTTTCTATTAGGGTTGCCAACGGTCTGGGTTTCCCCAGATTTGTTGTAGTTTGGAGGCTGTCCAGCGGGGTCTTCAGTAAGTGTCCCGGACACTTTTTATGTGAATGCAAAATTAAAGCGATTGTTTTTTTAATTATTTTATTTTCGGACATGTCCAGGGAAAAAATGCTGTTTACGCCAAATATCCGGATTTTTTAAAGTCTCTGTCTGGCTTCGGCGAATTTAGAGATGGCACCCCTAGGAGGGCAAGATGTTGGGAAAAAAGATTCAGCCTGATTCGCATTTCTATTTGTTTTGTATGAGCATTGCTTTTGCATTATACAATTGCTGTTGTAGTTATTTTTGTATCCTCTGGCTACCTGATATGAATGCTCCTATTCCGTGCTTATTTATCGCGAATTCTTTGTATATATATATTTAAAACTGCAAGCTTAGCGAAAATCTTGTTTTTTTTTTTGTAGACAAGTTTATTTTTTCATTGCACATAAAAATAAATATATTTTCAAATTATTGTCACAGGCCAGAAATCTCGTAGTTCTTTTGAGGGTATGGGCCGGTCTATCATAGCCACTTATTGTTTTTTGACTTTTGATATACATGTGTATATTGATAAATACTGAATTTAACCTTGTGAGGCCAAAGCTCAAAAACGACAGTTACGAGGGGCGTCTGAAAAGTTCTAAGCCTAAGATAGAAAAAAACAATTTACACAAATGAACTCGTGTTTATTTTTCAATATAGTCTCCTCCTAAATCAATGCATTTTTTACATTTTCTATACAGTGCTTTTAGGCCATTAAAAAAATAATCTTCATTTTGCCCTTCAAAATGCTCCTGTACAGCCGCCTTCATCTCTTCGTCACTTCTAAATCGCTTTCCCCTCAACTCTTTCTTCAAATTATTGAATAGAAAATAATCGCTTGGGGCTAGATCTGGGCTGTAGGGTGGGTGGTCAATTTCGTCAAAACCAACTTCCTTCAGAGCACGCCTCGCAACATTAGCGGTGTGAACGGGTGCGTTGTCTTGCAAAAACAAAATGCCTTTCCTTAGTTTACCCCGCCTTTTCTCAACTATGGCTTGTCGCACCTGTCTTATTAGATTTGCATAATAAGTTCCGTTTATCGTAGAGCCTTTTTCTAAATAATCGATTAAAAGAATGCCATCACAATCCCAAAATACCGTAGCCATTAACTTAGAGGCCGACTTTTGCACTTTAAATTTCTTCGGCGGCCTTTCACCCTTTTCAATCCACTGCATCGACTCAGACTAACACTCCGGATCATACTGTCTGATCCATGTTTCATCAACAGTTACTATTCGGGAACAAACTTCATCTAAATCATCTTCGCACAATTCTAAAAACGCCCGAGAAGTTTCCACACGACGTACTTTATCGAAGGCCGTTAGCATTTTCGGTACCCAACGAGCACTGACTTTACTCATGTACAAATGTTCATGTAAAATTTCTCCGACTCTTTCTTTACTAATACCTAAGACCTCAGCTATTTGCCAAACCTTAATTCTTCTATCTTCTAATACCAGCTTTTTGACTTTTGCTACGTTTTCTTCGGTCACTACCGATATTGGCCGCCCTGAGCGGGGGTCGTCTTCGATCGATTCCCGTCCGAGTTTAAATAAGCGACTCCACTTTTTGACTGTGGCATAAGAAGGCCCAGAATCACCGTAAATAATAGCCATTTCCTCAAAAATACACTGCGGTGATTTGTCACTTTTTGTAAGGAATTTAATTACAGCACGGTGCTCAATTTTCGTAATATTCGTTGGTAATTCACACATGATGTACTTTTCCGTTGAATATCTCGAAACAGAATAATAAAAACGTGACATGTTATTTTTTAATAATTTGTTTTTAAATGGCCTTTCTAGTGGCCAGTATCATATATAACCTCGAAATACCTTAGGCTTAGAACTTTTCAGACGCCCCTCGTAGGCCTAAACGCCCACTGTACCTTGTAAAGTACACCTTCTTTAGAACTACCTAACTGTCTGGGCTTTAGTTACAAGTGTTACTTTGTACTTTGTGAGGTCTATCGGGCCTCACGAGGTTAATATAAGAGTATAAGTAAATTATGTTATGTGTGCCACTTGCTTCAAAATCAGTTTGTTATAATTACAAATGGTATAAGAAGACTAACAAATACTTAATAAAAATTTCAATGGGCCCATTAAATCAATTGAATCTTTATGAACGTATAGCCTACATGTTTAGAAATACACTAATTTTTGTTTCATTTAATTCGAGCGATTAGTTTTGAAGTTACGAAATTTTAAATTTCGTACGGTGAGCCATGCCCGCGTGACGTCATCAGACTAATACTCATAGTATCTTCATACATCGAGCGGAGCCGTCAAGTGACGTCACATCACCAGGCCCCACTTAATATTACGGAAACTATAAGGCGTATCCAAAAACAAAATTCACCCATTTAGTTTTTTATGCAGCGTAATGTCAGGTAAAAATAAAAAAATGGTGACATTATCAATTTTCGTTAAAGCTGTAACGTCTGCTATTAAGACAGCGTAAACTTAATGTTTATATAGAAGCGAAAATTTAAAAAATTGTAGGTTTTGAGCGGCATTTTCAAAAAACGTACATAGTTAAAGGCTTAATAAAAACAAAATTGCGATGGCGTCTTTTGTGTGACGAAAGTTACCCATATAAAAGATATGGGTAACGTAACTATCGTAACACAAAGGAATCAATTAAGTTTTGTTTCAATTAAAGCCTTTTAATGTTTATGTTTATTGAACACGACTTATAAACATTGGATGACCTTAATTTGCCAAGTTGCTTAACTGTTATACAGTAATGTTTTTATTTTGTCAACAGTGAGAATGAGTTCCAGAACCATGCAGAATCTTATGATCTGTTCTACACATGCTTCGCGTGCCTGTCGGCGCACTTCATCACAGTAAACGCGAACAACTGTAAGTATTCTAAAAATGACAGTTGTCTAAAGGCGTTAGTTTGTCGTAATAATTAAATAAATATCAGACAACCTCACACAAATCGATCTAGTCCCAAATTAAGCTCAAGAAGGCTTGTGTTATGGGTACTAGACGTACCTGGGCGGGATTCGAACCCGGGACCGCCGGCTCAGTAGGCAGGTCTCTACAAACTGAGCCAACCGCGTCGTTTAATTGAGTTAAATCACTCACGATTTTGACTGTCCGATACCCTTACGAAGAGTTAACGTGACCGTACTTGATTTGTTTGCATAATAGTGCAGTGCCCCTAGCAGTTGCTTTGTAGAACTACAATTTTCCATACAGATCCCTTGTCTACCGTATTATAAATTATAAATACTATATGGTTAATACCGCCTGGTGACTGGTCACTACTCTTCATAATCTCGTATCTTGTTTGTAGTCGTATAATGAGATACGAGCTTTGTTTGTGTATTGGTTTATATGTATTGGTCTGATTTCAGTGACCGCAGACCAACTCGGCGCGGCGCGCGACGCGTTCCGTGTGATCCTCCGCCAGATCCTCAAGAAGCTCTCGGAGGCTGGCCTTAGCTACGAGGAGGCGACCACCACCACAGCTCCCACAAATGTCTCCGTTAAACAGGTTGGTGCTCAATACAACACGTATCCTCAAGATGCTCTCGGAGACTGGCCTTAGCTACGAGGAGGCGACCACCACCACAGCTCCCACAAATGTCTCCGTTAAACAGGTTGGTGCTCAATACAACACGTATCCTCAAGATGCTCTCGGAGACTGGCCTTAGCTACGAGGAGGCGACCACCACCACAGCTCCCACAAATGTCTCCGTTAAACAGGTTGGTGCTCAATACAACACGTATCCTCAAGATGCTCTCGGAGACTGGCCTTAGCTACGAGGAGGCGACCACCACCACAGCTCCCACAAATGTCTCCGTTAAACAGGTTGGTGCTCAATACAACACGTATCCTCAAGATGCTCTCGGAGACTGGCCTTAGCTACGAGGAGGCGACCACCACCACAGCTCCCACAAATGTCTCCGTTAAACAGGTTGGTGCTCAATACAACACGTGTCCTCAAGAAGCTCTCGGAGGCTGGCCTTAGCTACGAGGATGCGACCACCACTACAGCTCCCAATAAATGTCTCCGTTAAACAGGTTGGTGCTCAATACAACACGTGTCCTCAAGAAGCTCTCGGAGGCTGGCCTTAGCTACGAGGAGGCGACCACCACCACAGCTCCCACAAATGTCTCCGTTAAACAGGTTGGTGCTCAATACAACACGTGTCCTCAAGAAGCTCTCGGAGGCTGGCCTTAGCTACGAGGATGCGACCACCACTACAGCTCCCAATAAATGTCTCCGTTAAACAGGTTGGTGCTCAATACAACACGAATCCTCAAGAAGCTCTCGGAGGCTGGCCCTAGCTACGAGGAGGCGACCACCACAGCTCCCACAAATGTGTCCGTTAAACAGGTTGGTGCTCAATACAACACGTGTCCTCAAGAAGCTCTCGGAGGCTGGCCTTAGCTACGAGGATGCGACCACCACTACAGCTCCCAATAAATGTCTCCGTTAAACAGGTTGGTGCTCAATACAACACGTATCCTCAAGATGCTCTCGGAGACTGGCCTTAGCTACGAGGAGGCGACCACCACCACAGCTCCCACAAATGTCTCCGTTAAACAGGTTGGTGCTCAATACAACACGTATGGTTGCTTGCTCCTCCGTCAGATTCTCAAGATGCTCTCGGAGGCTGGCCTTAGCTACGAGGAGGCGACCACCACCACGGTAGCGTTAAACGTTAAACGTTTAACGCAACCTTGTTGGAAGTCGCATAAGAAGTTTCACTTCAAAAATTGACCTGTTTTCTGTGCAGCTTCTCCTGCCCATCGTGGGTCTGTGCGGCATCGAGGGCGGCGGTTATTCGCAGCTCGACCTGGTCATCCTCACATCGCTGCTCAAGAGCGCGAAGCTGCCCACACATGTCACCATACCGGGTGAGTTGCCTCTTGCTCTAGCACAGGGTGTCAGAGAAGGACGACCATATCTTGGAACCACAAGCACATTTTATGATGTCTGCTCATCTTGGTGGGATTCGACCTCTAGGCAAGCGCCTTCCATTTGGCCCAGTATGAAAGAAAAAACATTTATTGCAGTCAAAAGACGCACCACCATTACAAAGAATCACTTAACATACAATATTATAATCTTAATTTAAACAGGAAATTATATAAATATAAGTAGATGTATATAATGGTGCTGCCATGTCCACCGCGAAAGGACAGCACTCAGCATAATGCTGCGACATCAGGGGAATGAGAATGATATTCCTTTCTATTGTGCCGGTTAGATCGCGTAATATGCCTGTATAACTTGAATATCCTTTCTTGGGCAGATTGTTGAGAGCCGCTTGGTGATGTTTAGTTCTCGCAAGATATTTTTTTTAAATAACCTAGTCTTACTTCAGCAATAACGATATTTATATTCTACGATATTTAACACATTCGCTGCCAAGGATTTCGTAGCGCTACGCGCGTAGCCGATAACATGGGGAAATGCGTATGTAGCGAAAAGCCGCTACGAGCACTGCGCCCGGAAAGCGGGTTCCCGGTGTTCAAAGTGTTAAGGTACTTTCCCTTGATGTCCCATAGTCTTGGGACACCCGGTATAATGGTAACCTTTATATTCAGACACGCCGGCGACCTCAACGATGCAGACCACCGGCACGGAAAAGCAACCGCCGTCCACGCAGCGACGCTCTGACGCTCTCCTAGAACAACTCACGACGCCGCTAAGGAACGCGGGCTCCCATTCTCAGGCGATATCACCCACTCCCGTCAACGACTCCCAGGAGCCGAGCAAGGATCAGCAGCAAACTGGGATTGACATGAAAGTGAGTGCGTTACTGCTTCGTTCCTATAGGTTCTAATGGGGTCATGGTCAGATTTAGGTGCGCGTCTTTCTGGTGGACATTTGCAAAATTAAGGAATCCAGGGCCAAATTTTCTGATTAAATACCTGTGAGAATAAAGAAAGTTCCCTCTTCTATAATCCGATGTAATAGCAACATAACCTAGATTCATACAAGCTCTTAACTTTTGTAAGTAAGTAAAGTAAGTAAGTAAACACTTTATTGTACACAAAAACAGTTAAAAATACATCTATTACAAATAACACATAGGTACAAAGGCGAACTTATCCCTATAAGGGACTTTTGACCACCGGAGGGACAAATTTTTTTTTTTGAACTGACAATGACCCAATGATGTTTTATAAGAAGATACATTATACCGCCTGGTGTCAATCAAAACTCACTAAAATTTCTGTCACTATTCTTCAAAATCTCGTATCTAGTTTGTTGATTGATACTGAGATACGAGCCTTGTTTTAAGTAGGTATTTACTATTTATTACTTAATGAGTTTTGGTTGTCAATAGATGGTACAGTAACATGACAGCTGCAATATTTACTTCCCAGATCGCGGTCAATGACGTAAGCTTATTATGTGCTTTATATATAACAAAGGAGACACTAAAATGTTAATCTTGTCCATACAGAAATGGGTGTCGTCCACGGCCGGTTCACTACTCATGGAGCTCCGAGCAGGCTCCGTGATTCTCAAAGTTTGCTCTTCGCTGCCGTGCCTGCAGCGGTACTTGAACCGCTGGCAAACCGCTAAGGAGACCGCCGTGTCGCCGCAGTTCAACTCCGACGTGTCACTGTGAGTGTTCACTTATGAGTATGAGTATGAATTGTATTTTAATGTTAATACCGGCTCCATAGCTCTCTACAGTCCTATCATGCTATCAGATGCCTAGTTATAGGATACTTTGTACGTACGTTTATGTGAGTTCTAGGGTACATTTTAGTACTGCATAAGTAAAGTGGCATAACAGTATTATTTTCTCGTGCAACGTGCATGAACAGGCTTCGAAGTGTCACGTTTCGGGCGGACAACTGAAGAGAACGGGAAAGGAATTTCATACAAAATTGAAGGCCTAGTAATTTATTTTTAAACATGGCGTTTGTGTTTGTGAACAGGTTAAACAGCTGAATTATATAATTTTTTTAATGGTTTTTTTTTTAATTCATTGCATATGTTTGAGAAAAGCACTATACATCCCTTGGGCGTGAAAAGGCCTTGCCGGCTTCGTATCACTATCCGTCCTATACCTGCTCACCTGGCAAGCCTTTATTTCTCAGCGTCTGCAGTAATATACGATTTTTCCGCAGGCAACATTTCCTCGTGAACGAAGTGCACGTGTGCCGGCTCGCGCTCTCGCTGCCGTGCCTCGAGCCGTTCACGTCCGACCGGATAGCCACCCTGAGCGACGTCAGCACAGCGTGGTTACTCTGCGCCACTGCTCAGGTGAGTCTACTTGTGGGTTGAACTTTTCTGTTGCCCGTTGCCATGGTGATGTCTCCTGGGCCACTTAGTACTGCGGCTGGAATTACGATTTCGGCGGTTATATTGAACAAAAAAAAGCTAATGCAACATTTATAAAATTCTTATGTAGACTATTTCCTGACATCTATCTTTTTTAATTCCTTTAGAGCTCTTAAAGTAAAAATACGAATAAACGCTGAAGCTACTGTTTTGAATTATAGTGTGTTAACCACGGAGTATATGGAGATGGCATTCAGCGCAGTTTGTTCTAGCACCGCTGTAGCCGACTTTTACACGCACACAATTATATTCGTATAAAAATAAGGTTTTACAACAAACAGAAGTGAGTTGACATTGGCTGAGCTAACGTGTGCGTATTACGTGGTCATACACTACTACGATCAATGTATCGAGAATTTTAGTCCTTATATGCATATCAGACAATGTCTTTATTTTTATTATAACTTAAATAGAAATAAAATAAAAGGCAAATGAGACCTTGTGATTCAGTAAGACAAAGCCTCGAATTGACAAGAAATTTATTTCTACTTCCGTCAATTCAGTAGTGTCACTTTTGATAATAACGCTGGCTAAATATCGCAAGGTTTTATGTTACAATTTTAAAACATTTAAAATTGAACCCTATCCTTGTAACTCGGGGTCTAATTTTAACGACCCAGAAAATGTAATGTAAGCTCTGCCAGCGGTATGCATCTAATGATTCTAAAGGTTAAGGGCGTGATCAAATCAAAATAGTCGATATCGATAAAATAATAATATGTATAGGCTTATAATATGTGTAATGCATGTTGAAAATATTTATTTTGTATGGTCGTAAATGTCGTAAATTAAATTATCAGACCTTTTAATTTCTGGCGACGAAATAAAATGGAAGCGTCCATCTCAATCTTTCTATCGTTCAGAATGTTTACTTTACATATAGTGATATTATATGAATAATAAAAGCATCACCTTACAACATTTGGAACAGGTAGTAGGTAAATTATAAACGGAGTAGATTTATAAAATGTAAACAAATAATTAAGGGACAATCGTACATAACTCGACCTGGCCTTATACTAACCAATAGTAGACGACGATATAAACAATATATATAGATAACATCCATGACCCAGGAACAAATATTCGAGTTCATCAAACAAATATTTGCCCTTGCCGAGATTCGAACCCAGGACCGCCGGCTCAGTAGGCATATGCATTAAAACTGCGCCAACCTCGTCGTCAACTGACTAGCACGTATTACATTGTGGATTAGCAAAACAATAATACTGTTTTAATCTAATGATTTAGTCACCCACTGCTATTGATTTCGCTGTAATAAAATTACTTGTCTGAATTAAAAAAAAACCGGCCAGGTGCGATTCTGACTCGCGCACCGAGGGTTCCGTACAAAATTTCACTTATCCCATCTTAATTGGCCTGGTTGAGTTAAGTTTGCATCTGAAATGTATGGCGCCGCATACAAACGAGGTGAAAATACTTATAAAAATAATGTAATAATTAATGTAATTTAATCTGCAAATTCTGAGTTTTAGTAATTATTTTTGACATAAGTAACAAATTGAAATATGTAACAATTAAGTATTTGAATATTGTTTTATTTTGTTTGTATGCCTTTTTGGTAGAACATAAGCAACACTGTATATACCGGTATCACCTAATTTATTACTATGTTCTTGCAATAAACGAATTTGAATTTGAATCAAACTTAACGCAACCAAGTTCTCCAAATATGATTTACCTATTTATTTATTTAATTAATCTTTATTGCACAAAAGAAAACGTATCGTACAAAAGGTAGACTTGATGTTTGAAAAAGGACTATATTTTTTAAGATTTTTATTAGTATTTGTAGTCAAGTATGTGGCGATTTCAGATTTTTATAAGTATTTGTAGTACTTGCCAAATTTCATAGTTCTAGGTCATCGGGAAGTACTCTATCACTTTGATTCCCTTGAGTGACGAAATGTGCGTTTTTGGCGACATAAACGGCCGTATCTTTTTTCACGTTAACGTAGAAGCTTTCTTTTTTTTTTTCACAGCTTTAAGGGACCCTAGACCTGAGTATATATACATATAGTGTTAATTTCAACTCGATACCTCCACGCGTTCTCGAGATAAAGGGTCTTGACAGACAGACAGACAGACGGACGGACGGAAAACAAAGTGATCCCATAAGATTTCCGTTTTTCCGATAGAGGTATGGAACCCTAAAAAACAAGGTGATAAAGTGTAAATTATATTATTAAAATGGACAAGTTAGTATGAAACACGAGCGGCTCACATTAAAACCTCCATACAGAATATCGACAATTTATGGTTTAGACTTGTTCCCGCGCACTAAATTGTCAGACGGACGTATACATTGCGTGCTCCTAAAGATGTTGCGTGAATAGTTGCCATGTCAAGCTAGTAATGTATAATTGTCATAATGCACTGCAATATTTTACGAAATATTACAAAATACCGAATTATATTACTTTCCAGTGAAATTAAACGGTATCAGGTATCTTTTTGAGTATGCAGATTTCGCCTGTGACGATTATAATGGCACAATTCGGCATATTTCTATTTTTTTGGCACATAATTACTCAAGCACGTTCGTACGGTAACTAAGTGACTGTTGACATCACGTTGACATATCTTTGGGTATTTGGGCATATGCTCGGTTACGCGTGCCCCGCCCAATACCCAGTCTATAGTATTCTTATGGTCTGTGGTGTTAACTCACTAAATACACCGCAAACGTCCTCCTAAACATCCTTTATAAATATTTTTATTAATACAATACTGATCAAAGCATAACTTACCAAGATGTTTTTTATTTATATTAAATTTGCTTGAATGTTATACTAGTTTAAAGATTAATAATAATGGAGTATCAAGACTTTGTGACCTATCTTCAGTGTTGTCATATACCGATTTACAGATAGAAAACTAAAATTGCTGGTTCAAAGATATTTTAGCCAGACTATAGTATCTATACTTGTTATATTGTTTGTCTACAGGCGTCGCTGCACCCTAAAGATGAGGAGAGCGAACAGCAGACTGCGACCTTAGTCGAGAGCGCGCTCAGCTTGTACAACACCGTTGGAGAGACCTTTCGGGAGTCTACGAGAGCGGGCGGCTTTGTGAGTCTATATTTATACATATATTAAATCATACATAATATTTTTGACGTGATAACGTGTTATTAATCGATGAACCGGCTATACGCACTAAAAAGCATGACTCATTGTCACGTTCTGCCTGAGCCGAGCGTGCATACAACAGCGCGGAGCAAGCGATAGAGAGGCACGATCGGCCTTTGCGTTCGGCTTGTGACGCATCTATCTCTCTTCCACTATCGGGCGGCATTCAATTCATAAATGTATGCAAATTTTCATCAATGTTTTCTTATGGCGTTATCACGTAAAATTATCGTCCGGAAACCGACTTTACAGACAACCTATACGATAAGCTATGCTATGAAATATTCACATTGTGTTCCATAATAGGCTTGGAAGTCTCACGTTTCGGGTGCGGCGGAGGGGTTGACATGAAGCGAGCATGATATTTCAACCAACATTCCAGTCCTCGCCTAAAATGCAACCTTTTGTTTCAATATACATTTTTGACACAAGCCTTTCTCAGCCATAAAAAAAATCGTATGGCACGCCCATAAAAAAAAACAAGCGATTTTTGTAGTTCAAATTACATAAATATTTATAAAAAAATGCATCCGTACTTTTAATACACAACTTTATTAAGATACATAACTGTTAATACTAATGATCATTGATCAGACTGGACATCGGCGTCGCATTTAAAAAAATATATTCGCATGCTCAAACTGAACATGTAAAAATAACGTATGGACATGTGGTCAAATTGTACTTTAACAATTTCGACACCAACAACCCGGAGGCCGGGCGCTCGTAAACTTTGTTCAGATGCCGGCCAACCCGGTAGCCGGGCTGATGCTTTAAAAGCCGGCTCGGCCGGTTTCTGGGATATGTCTTACTTTTTTGTCTGGTTGCAAAAGTGTTAATGTCAAGTTCTACCATGCTATGACAAGTCTGATGCCTAATAATAATTTACATGTGGTCACAAATTGTACTTTAATGTTACTTACCTAACCTAACCTACCGTGCTATCAGAAGTGTGATGCCTAATATGCCTGCGTGCTAATCAACTTTGTGTCATTTAATATTTCGGCTACTTTCCGAATCTGAACTGTACCATCTATTCCGTTCGTTGATGGGTAAGGCTCAGGAGCGTTTTGAACGCTCCTTGACGTATTATGTTTTCACGAATAAATAAAATCATTTTGCAAAAAAAGTGTTAATTAGTTTGCTCATGACAGAGTGCTTGTTGCGAATGGTAATGAAATCCAAAAATAAGATTATATTCGTGTTAATTCCGTAACACAAGGGAAAGTTAATTTCTTTTTAATAAATGTATCTAGGACCACTGTCTGAAATAAATAATTTGACTTTGACTTTTGAGTAATGAAGTTTGTGCCTGTGTCCCCAGGTGTACCAGAACCACCTGATGCTCGGCGGGTGGGTGCTGCTCTGCGGGCTGCACCACGCGCTCGCGGGCGCGCCGCTGCCCGCCGCCGCGCCCGGCAAGAGCCCGGCCAAGACGCAGTCGCGGCCGTACAACTTGACCAAGATGTGAGTGTTCTATTAACTTACTTTAACACTCACGAACCAGGTAAACATATTGAAACTACCCCTGAAACCGACAGAGACCGCAACCCTATCCCGGACATCGACTGAGCTCGCCAGGTGGGCGCTTGTATAGTACAGCCCGCGAGCTGGGTCGGCAGCTCAGTAAAGGTTACGAACGCCCACCAGGCGGGTTCTAGAGTTTGCAACAGTACACGTACGTAGACTATGTATTACATAATTAAAATTTTTACCTCAGTCTTTTTGTTCAGTAGGTTTTTATTTTTAAATGATTTTCTACTTATACATATATTGTACGGATACTAAATTTTGTAAAGTTTTTTACGTAACGCAATATTTGTACACTTAATGTATGTATGAAAAAATCTGTATATCTTTACAAATTTGTTAAGATTTTTTTTCCATATTTTGGTTCACACTATAAAGCACCAAATATCTCGTTTTTTTAAGGGTCCATACTTAGTGGTTAACGTTTCCAATGTCCACAGGCAACAAGGTCTCGGGGCCGTGTGGGTCGCGCTCGGCGGCCGCTGCCTCGCGTGGCTGGGCGCGCTGCTCTCGGACGCTCGCCTCGAGGCCATCGGTGAGGGCGAGGCGCCCGCGACCGCGCCCGCCGCGCTCGCCGTGCTCGGCCAGCACACGGCGCACCAGCGCGAGCTGCGCGTGGCCAGCGCGGCGCCTCTACACCAGGCGAGTACACTCAGACTAAAGCATGGTATAAATGCGTTGTCTCGACTTGATGTGGCACCGCCTTTTTATGCTACGAAAAAGGTTACTCAATGCTAAGACTGTCTATTTAGCATTCATAGTACACTCATGAGTGTCATGGGTGTTTTGTCAATCTTTTTATTGTGTGAAATTGTAATATATCGTCGGGGATACCGCGTAAATAACAGTTGTCAATAAAGTTGTCATTTCAATAAAATACTTAGCATTTTGTTTGAATATTGATTCGTATCTACACTTGTTACTTACGCGATATTGTACTATCCCCGACGATATATTAGTTTAGTGTTGAAAACGCGTGTTTAATAATTAGTAGAATAATAGTAACTCTATTCCTACAAACTGGTCGCGAGCACACGTCGGTTTGCCGCCCGCGTCAATACATTTGGTAGACTGCAACAGCGATCCAGCTCGAACCTCGAACAGCCGTAGACGACACTTTTCGTTATCCATCTTCTTGAATAATTTCTTTCTTCTACTTATTGCCGCTCCAATCGCGCGCACGGCAATGACTGAAACTCCTTTAATGCGGCTTCAAAAACCGACAGTGAACGGTTCGAGACAATGTTAGGACATTTGTCGCGGGTAATGTGGACGCCTTAAGATATGTTTCCGTCAAAAATGTTGGGGGCGTTCCGACGCTGCGTCTTACACTTAGGTACACGGTCGCTTCTCAAGAACGCTGCCCCAACGACCCGATGGTCGTTCTGGCAGCGAGTTCTGCAAGCAATGTACCCCGCCCACTGCCACTTAAGTTTGTCAACTGCCTGAGCTATATCTACAACCTTGGTTCTCTTGCGTATCTCACATTTTGGATTCGATCACAATGAATTCGATTATAGCCTTTGTTCAGCTTGAATTAGCAGTATAAGGGCTGTATAAGCGCTTCTGAAGCTTGTTTGCTACTTGGAAAACGATCGAATTCAATATATGATTGACATTCATCTAACAAAGCATATTGTCAACAGCTCCTCGTGGCACTCGGCGTAGTCTGCTACCGAAAGGCGACCAACCTGAAGCGCACCGTTGTGCAGAAACAAAACGCCGAAGCGGACCCCGACCGATCCGATTCCACCGTGTACTTTCAGGACATGACCATGTGCTCCGAGGATTCCGAAACTGACGATGGTAAGGAAAATGCCTCGTCATTTCTGTTCACAAGATTTTATTGCCTTGTATAAGGTTGATCTTTATTTATTTTCCATCTTAGGTTAGGTTCTTTACTATTAACTTGCATCAAAAGTAATATAAGATAAAGGAATTACAAAATACTCCACAAAAACCTAACCAAGGGTGCCGGCAGCGGGGCAGCGCCCAGGCCTGAATCTAACCCTTGACCCAGCCATCTAACGAGAGTCTCTTAAGAGACCTTATTCCATATTCCACAAATATATTGATTATTGGTTGAAATCTTCTTGGACTTAATAATACTTTTCACTCACTTGTGGAAAGTAACATAGCTATTTCATGCTATCATTGCGTGCAGTCGAAAATTAGTAAAAAAAAAAAAAACAGTTTTCTGTGTGAATTCTGTCAAATTTGAGTAGTTTTTGAAACAAAAATTATCAATGAAAAACACAAACTGTAGGTTTCAAATATATACAATAAACCGCAATGACCATGTTCTAAGTATTAACATTGATAATATGTTAAGAAACAGGTTTGATCATTGACAAATAATTCTAAAACAATCAGCATTTTTGAACGGATAACGACCCTTAAGAGTATCTTAACACGTTCGCGAACGCGGATGCTATAGCATTCGCGTAGTTTTTTTTGTTTCCTTTAGGCCATGACACATGACGTCTCTTACCGTCCGCGAACGTGTTAAGAGACTCGTTACTTTTGACGACGCGTTTGGCTCGGTTGGTAGACACCTGCCTACTGAGTCGGCGGTCCCGGGTTCGAATCCCGGCCGGGGCAAATATTTGTGCAAATATTTGTTCTTGGGTCATGGATGTTATCTATGTATGTATTTATATATTATTATGTATATCGTCGTCTAGTACCCATAGTACAAGCTTTGCTTAGTTTGGGACTAGGTCGATTTGTGTAAGATTGTCCCTTAATATTTATTTATTTATTTTTTTTACTAATGTAATTTGTATCCAACAGATAGCGAGCTCCTGTTCGGTCTCTGGTTCGAGTCCACGCTGGCGGCGGCCAACGCGACAGAGAGCAGCAGCGCGACGCGCCCCGGCGGCGCGGACGGCACAGACTCCACGGAGACTAGCTCGCGCCCGCACCAGGCGCTGGTGCCGGACAAATCAGAGCCGTATTCGGTGAGTGGTTGATTATATTATATATTGTATTGTACTTCTCTGTACACCTGTAGATGGACGAGGTACACGCAGCGTGCCATTGAACACTATGCGTGTACAGTACAACGACGCGTTTCGGGTGCTGTTGCGGCTGCCGAGGTACTGCAGTGCAGACCGCTCAACACATTAGTATGGGCACTAACATAGTTTTTTAAGTTATTTTTGTCATACTGACAATATATGGATTAATTTGTCTGAAATAAATGCTTTTTAGTTTTATTTATTTAATTTTTTAAATTGTACATTTTGACGATGCGGTTGACGCAGTCTGTAGTGCACCTGCCTAGTGAGCAGGTCCTGGGTTCGAATCACGGCCGGGGCATATTTTTGCGCGATGAACTCGAATATTTGTGCTTGAGTCATGGTTGTTCTATGTATTTAAGTATATATTTATCTATATAAGTACGTATGTCTCGTACCCATAACATGAGCCTTCTTGAGCCTAATTTGGGACTAGATCGATTTGTGTGACGTTGTCTGATATTTATTTACTTCGTTAAAAATGTGTAAGATCGAGTACCGGAAAATAATCTATCATATCGGTGTATATTGTATAAAATAGGCCACTTTTCCCGTTCACTATTTTAAAACGAAAATACTAACCTGCCATTTCACTTTTAGCAAATAAAACTTCTATTTTTCTATCCAAATGGTTATTTTAACCAACGTGGCGATATTTTGCGCCTTTTTGAAAAATACGCGTATTTTTTTTTCATTTCACATTCAGTATTACCTGTTACTTGAAAGTTCACCACCAGTATGGATTGTAACACTATTATTTATGTGTCTTGCGAGTGTTAAATTCTCCACAAGGTAACACCATGTAGTGGGCATATTCTTAAAGGACTAGTACTAGTCGGTATAATCAAATAAAAAATGAACACTATTTGAAAAGGTTCTCAATTCAATTGTTTATTTTATATCCAGTACATTCGGCTAGCGACGGACGTGTTCAACCTACTCACGGCCGAGATCATAAGCGACGGATCTGAGCGACTTGGCCAAAGCTCCCTGCAGCTGCACGACGCGCACCAAGCTCTCCTCGCTGCGCTGGCCAAAGACCTGGACAGGGAGACCGCGCGCACCGATACTGGTAAGTCTACTGAGACACACGTAAACACTGATTATTAATAAGTTTCTGTCAAAAATGACATTTTAGTGGCAAGGTTTTATAGCCGACTGTACTTTTCTTTGGATATCCATCAAATGCTCACTGAGACGATTCTAAAGAGCCCAAGTTCGGTAGGATTGCTTTTTCTATTATAGAGTTCCTATGGCCACCTTCCGGCTCCATCATCAGATCAGCCCCATGGTACCATATTATTGTATAGTCATCAAAGTTAAGTAAGTATGCAAAATTACAGCTCAATCGGTTGACGATATCTGCTTCAAAATTGAGTTGCAAGATTTCACCCGGACAAACATACATTAAACATTTGTATGCAGGTTAAATAAAAGCTTGTAAAAAGGAGCATCTTCCAGAGAGAGATAGAAACACAATACGAATCTAGAATTTTATAATGGTTTTTCTGTCTCTAACGCGAATCTATGCTATTATAACATTCTATGGAGAGGGGTCATGGAAAGTGATGCAGGATCGTCTTTTGTTTTGAATAGGCGCGCTTCGTCATGACAGTCTGGCGCCATCAGTTGGTAATAATTTCCTTTGTCCTCGCATCACATCGAAACGGCCGAACTAATTTTTAATCAATTTCGGTACAGAATACTGACGCTCCAACTGCCAAGGTGACCAAAACTACTGACACTTAGCATAGAAAAGCAGTAATGCCACACATAAATAAAAAATCGACCAAGTGCGAGTCGGACTCGTGCACCGAGGGTTCCGTACAAACACTTCCAATCTTAACTGGCCGGGTTAAGTTAAGTTTGCACCTGATATGTAGCTGGCTATGCAACCATGGTTAAATTGGTTAAAGAATTATTTTTACCCGACCACGTTATAAAAAAATTAACGCCTACGAAGTTGCGGCGCACCTTCTAGCTTTATAATAGTATTTGTCTGTCTCTAACGCAATCTTCGTTTCCAGGAACCATATCGCCCTGCTTCGGCCCCCGAATCTGTGCTCTATACTCGTCCTTCAGTTCAGCGCTAGTCCGGTATTTGCACAACCTAATCAGCGCGCCCAGTTTCGCGGCCCTACAGCCGGCGCTACAACAGCAGCTGACCTGTGGAGGCGCGGAGCGTGGGAATAACACCCCACTACAGGTCAGGATAATATATTGTCTCAAACATGCAATGAAATATCATGACGCGCGTTATCCTCGTGAGGCCCAAGCCCAAATAAATAAGGCGTAAACGCCGAATGTACATTACAATGTACAATTTCTTTACATGTACCATGACCTGCAGAATCGCAAGGCCCATTTATGAATGAATTCATTCATGCATTTGTGCAGTACCTGTGGCCTAATATGCTCTAGGGTCTAGACGAATGGAGTGCATCGAATGAAACTTGTACATCGTAATGTACAGGTACACTGTGCGTTTACGCGTGCGTATAGCACAAACTGTCTGGATCCGAGTTGTAGGTGTTACTTTGTGCATTGAGAGGTGCACTGGGCCTCACGAGGTTAACAGGCTTCGAAGTTTCACGTTTCGGGCGGAACAACTCGAGAGAACTCTAAAGGAATTTCATACAAAATTGATGGCTTAAGCCGGGAAGTAATTTTTCTCAAACATGTAATGAAATGTCGTCATAACGTGCGTTATACGTGCTTCGAAGTATCACGTTTCAGAGGGAACCATTCGAGAGAACTGTGAAGGAATTTCATACAAAATTTATGTCCTAAGCCGGGGAGTAACATTTTTTAAACTTGTTTTCATTTACAGGCTAAACAGCTGAATTATATTTTTTCGAGTGGTGTATTTATTTTATTTTATTGCATATGTTTGAGAAGAGCACTATACATGCCTAACCGTGAAAAGGGCTTGCCGGCTTCGTATCACTATCCAGCGTCCCTACGGTCGGTCTATACCTAGTCACCCGGCAAGCCTTTTCCCGGCGTCTGCAGTAATGTACTATAACTAAAACGTTTTCGGACCAGGTGGGACCGCGCGTCGTGAAACTCCTCGGCGGCATGGTGCTAAGCAAGCCGGCCGCGGAACGAGAAAACACCATACTGGCGATGTGGCACAAGATCGTGAACACGCTTCAGGACTGCGCGCTGCAGGGGCAGCCCTCTCAGGATCACGATTACGAGGGTAAGAATATAGTGCGTACTGGCAATATACCGTCAAGTTGTGAACGATCCACTTAAGCAAAACAATACTATTTTCTGGTTTTGTACCTGATTATCGTCCGTGGTCGTCATAGAAAGAAGATATGACGTTTACAGTTCTGCACCTACCTGACTAGGTAGGTAGGTAAACGACAAAGGTGCAGAACAATCCTATTAAAACAATTTTAACTCTTGGCAAAAACCTTAATACCAATGAGTTGATGATCCACCAAAATGAGAATGCACGAATGGTATCTACTTAGTACGCTTCTGTTTTATGACGATAATGGACGATAATCAGATAGAAATCCACAAAATAATATTGTTTTGCCAAAGTGGATCGTGCATGACGCCAACCGATGGAACAAGTGACAAGATCACAGCCAATATTGAAGCTAACAATTCGAAATTTTCAAGTTATGTTCTGTTTTAAGAGCATTTTCTATATCACTCATTGAATGAGGGTCTCATGATGACCAGCTAGCTGCTTGCGACGGGGGTGTTTTAAATTTATCATCTAAACATTTAGCCGACGGCGGATTACTGCACAAATGAAGACACTGATAACTGTACATTTGTAAACTAATATAAACCTCAGTACAACGTGTTGTTCTATGGATGTATAGTTAACTGTGTCTTCGTTTGTACAACGTATAATGTTTGTATTCGCAGATTTGAACGTGGAACACGCTCAACTACTGGTCTACCTGTTCCACTCACTGACGCTGATGCAGAAGAAATCTGTGCTACTCATGACTTCAAACGCCATCATAAAGGTAATAGCACATTCCAAATGACCTAAAGTTTTGGGACGGCGCGTATACATCCCGCAATAACTTTCATTTACAACCTGTGCCAATTTTATCTTATTAGACGCTAAAACCCTAAAGCTTTGGACGAAGTATGGAGACGGCCGCTATGTGACGGCAACGCTATACTAGGAAACCAGAGCTTAACTTGTCCTTTTTAATCATATAATAGATCACCTTATGAATAGAAGGTTGGTGGCAATCCGGTTAAAAAGTCAAAATTTCCATAGAAAATCTAACTTTTGCTTTGCTCGCGCCATATGTATTTGACGAAGCGGTTGGCGCAGTGGTGAGGCACCTCGATACCACAAGCCATTGATACAAAGATCAAAGCTCAAAGAAAAATGGAAATGCGTAACCCCGTGGAAGAGACCGGGAGTCGAACCCGGTACCTCTGGATTAACGCCCAGATAATCTTTCGAATTTTGCCTTATGCTTTGAGTGTCGATCTTTGCATACTTACTTTACGCTAGAGCATTATGCAAATAGAGCCAGGGCCACAAATTGCAGCAAAACATGGCCCATTTAGAAGACCCTTAACACAAGCCTAGAGCTTACTGAGACTAGTTCGATTTGTATGAGGTTGTCCTATATTTATTTGTATGCTTGTTTAGGTTGTCGAGACACTGGCCATCAGCGATAGGAAGCGGGCCATGAGCCTGGCGCCTCACCAGCTGATCCTCACTACGAGACTTATGCTTCTACTGGAGTATCTGATGAGGCATCTGTACGACGCGCCCCAGACGTTGCTGCAACAGGTAACGACTTCAAAATAGCTATAGACATTATAAGTAAAGATTAATTGTTAATTATTAATCTTGAGCATGATGGTGTCAAATATGCAAAGCAAATTTATGTCTCTTGTTTATGAGGTTGAAATTATAAAATAATGCTTTCAATAATGCTATCGCCTGGTGACTGCCAAAACTCACTAAAATTTCTGTCACTGCTCTTCAAAACTTCTTATCTAGTAAGTAGATATACACAGAGATACGAGCTTTGTTTTAACTGGCTATTTGTTACTTAGTGAGTTGTGGTTGTCAGGAGACTATATATTGTCATTTAGTTGGTTCAGATTTCATAAGATCCGTACTTTGTAGGAAAACATTTATTTGCTTTCTATCTTGAACATTGCCTACGAATTTCTCAAAAAAAAATTAATTATCGGCTATAATTTTAAACTAGGTGCGCCGCGCGGTGTTTTCCACTCATCCTACGGGAACACTATATTTTTTCAGGATAAAAAAATGCCTTTGTGTTAATACAGGGTGTCAGCTACTATCATACCAAATTTTTAAAAATTGGTCCTGTCGTTTGAGCGTGAAGAAGTAACAAACACACACATAAACACCCCACAAACTTTCGCCTTTATAATATGCCTTTAGTGTGATATCCATCAAAATATCTTAACGTTTGTTAAAACTCTAGAAGCTCTTAGATTAGATATACCTTGTTCTGTGTAACTGATGCGAAATTATGTATTCTTCATGACTAAATCCTCATCTTCTGCTCTCAGATCGAATGGAATCTCGTGATCGCCACGGGCCTCGTCCAGTCTCCTTCGGACTCCAGCCACGTCGCCAAGATGACCACCGAGGGCGGTCAAATGAAGACCCGCATATACTGCGAGGTGCCCAATATAGAGGACGCGTACCGCAGACAGTCGCTCAGCGAGACTGCTATGCGGCCCAAATTTTACGCTTTGACTAATTCAGAAATCAATAATCAGGTGAGTGCAACTCAACTCAGCAAATCATGACACTCAAAAGAAGGACGATTGATGTATTTAGCACTCGTGATATTCCTTCATCTGCCGAACTATAAAAAAATGGAACTCTTGGCCGGCTCATGTGTCTCCTCCTTTTTATAACATGGGCCTTCAAACGAAGCGTTAAAAGCATCTCTCGGGCCAGTATGGTCAATTGACATGGCACGTTTGGTTCTTGTCAATTGCCATTGCGACTTGGACTCCCCTTTTTGCTTACCATCAGGCGAAGTGGAGCCACTATGTTCATGCTCCATTATATCAGCATACTCGTTTTATTCAGTTGTTCATTTGAATGATGCGTCGTAAGAAGTGAGTATTAAGAAAGTATGCAAAATTAATGCCATTTGACGTAGCTGTTGGAAATATGTGACTCATCTCAAATAATCGACAAATTATATTATTTAACGTCGTTCATTTATTTAAGCAAAACTTCATCATGTTTTAAAAGACATTCTGTAACCTAACAATCTCTTTACAGGAAAACCCAAAATTCGACGGGCTAGCATGCAACTTCGTGCTAGGCACGCCGCACAAGCTCAAATACCCGTTGCTGCTCGACGCGTTACTCGCGCTTCTCAACTCTGCGTGCGTTTGCGATAATCCCGCGTCGCTGTCGTCCCCTAGCGCGCTCGCCGCGGCGCATTACTGCTTCCAGACTGCGTGGAGGTAAGAAACCGACCAAATCAGAGTCCCAGTTTGGACTACTCAAACGTTACCAATTGGATTACTTTCCCGTTTACACGCTTACTTCTCAATGCTAGCAAACTTTGCCGCGGATTCGCTTGTCGCGATTTAGCGTCAGATGCTTGCACGACAAGTGACGTAGTATTTGTCGCGTGTCTCAGTTATGCTAGATGTGATGTATAGTTTTATGCCTTATGCGATATACATTTACCTAAACAGTTTGAGTAGATGATTATATGATTAATTTCTTCAGTATGAAAAAAAAAACACATTTCAGTTTCTGTTTTCTATTCGTATATGCAATTGGTCCTCACGACCTTTAACCTCGTGAGGCCCAATGTACCTCTCAATGCACAATGTAACACTTATAACTTAGACTCGGACAGTTTGTGCTATACGCACGCGTACATTGCGATGTACATTACGCCAAGTGTACATTAAGATGTACAAGATTCATTCGGTGCATTCTACTCTCTAGCACCCTAGAGCATCTTAAAAAAAAAAAACCTAGTTGAGATCTTTTCAGAAAAACAAAAAGACGAAAACAAGTCTTGGGCGTTTGTGCCTTATGATTTAATTTGGGCTTGGACCTCAGATATGTATTAGTAAAGTGAATAACGTGTAGCCAATCCAAAGTTTGGAAAGTATCCGAAAAAAACTAGCACATACAAAATATGATATCAAAATGTCTTCTCAGGCTTGTAGTGAGCATGCCGCCAGCGACGCCCCACATGGACAAACTGCAGGCGGGCATGCAGGCTGATCTGCCGTCGCCTCTTCCGCTCCACGCCATCATCTGGGCGCCGCGTGCCGACAACAAGAAGGTTTTCAACCCCTGGCTCAAGGATGCGCTCGTCAAGCAGGGGATGTATACTCAGGTATGTGCTAATCCCATTAGCGGGTTATATTCCGACACAAACTTCTACTACTGACAGAGAGGGCTAACAAGCCCTAATACAGTTCAAGTCATGTCTTTAGAAAAAAAGGTGGCCTATCTTCCAGTTCAGAACAACCGTTTGAACCCTTAAATGCATAGTGTAAGATGCAGCTTACTAGCAAAAATTTTTTAATTTATTTAAGAGAGGGCGCCGAGCGTAGCGACTGAACCATAGAGCGCGAGGAATGCGTATTTAGATCGGCGCGCGGCCGCCGTAGTAAAAATGTATGGAGAATTAAAAGCTTTTTTGATAAATCTGGACCTGATGCGGACAAATTGTAATGTTAACATTAATCTTTTTTTTGAACTGAAAATCAGAATAGATTTCCATTGTTAAAGTATAAAAATAAAAACTACACTTACGCCTGCTTACGATTTTACAGTTTTCTGCCAACTTTACTTAGTTCTCTAGGGTAAATATTAATAATCTTATAATTTTC
The DNA here is from genome assembly GCA_905147355.2 of Apotomis turbidana. Taxonomy (NCBI): domain Eukaryota; kingdom Metazoa; phylum Arthropoda; class Insecta; order Lepidoptera; family Tortricidae; genus Apotomis; species Apotomis turbidana. Next base: position 55,114,368 of record LR990280.1, on the reverse strand, counting down.
CCACAGAGAAGTTGTTAACACATTCTTCGAAGTGCTAAATATATAGTTTAGATATGGATTAACAACAAGTGTTGACGTTGTGTACTTAACGGCAACTGCCTATTTTTTCACATTTCGCTTGGCGCAGTCTTTACAGTAATGTCAATGAGAGTGATCTTGTAAGGAAATTTAATCCTATTTAGTCGGGGATAGTGCAATACCGCGTAAATAAAAGTTGTCGATAAAGTTCTCATTTAAAAAAAATGCTTAGCATTTGTTTGAAAATTTATTCGTATCTACACTTGTTACTTACGCGATATTGCACTATCCCCGACGATATGTTGACGGTTGAATGTAAAAAAAGAGTTAGTTGTTTATTGATTTGAAGCCGGAAATTTGAAAAACTTACCGCCACGTTTTTTAAAGCCTTGCAAACTGTGGTTTTTTGATGAGTGCTTTGGCAGTCTTTTTGTTCAGTATGTATAATTTTCCTTACTAAAATGTATTTCTACAAATATTGTACATTTAAGTTTTTGTATCAAAAATTAGCAAATTTTATATTTTTACATGTAAAAAAATATATATATTTTTCATATTTGATTCACCATAAAGCATCAAATATGTCGTAATAAAACTTGATGAATTTAAGGTTAATAAGATCAGTCGACGACTTTCTTAGCATTGCAGAATATTATAGTATTACACCTCGTTGTGCTGGTCTATAACGCTGTGTTTGTTATTCATTAAAGCACTCAATAAACTTCCACTTTATGAACAGTACGCCGAGAACCTGCTCTCCGGCGTAAGCACGTCGTGCGACAACATCAAGTACCACTTGTGGCTCGCCTGTGAGACCATCAAACATCTGAAGGATAACATTACGCGTAAGTTGGCTTTTTATTTCTTTAAGTCACCCTTTCAGTAAGCGAGGACGAGGGGAGAGAGAATGTATGTCTTAATAGCCTGACAATTGTCGGACCGGCCCAGGAATAGTGGCGCTACAAACCGCTTTCATATGGCAATAGTGTGCATACGTCATATATTTGCATTATTAAACGTCAATAGCGATTTGTCAAGGATTTGTCTTTAACCAAATATAAAAAAAAAAAACATTGTTTACCGAACTTAACAATATAGGTGTAGATAGCGTTCTCCCACCTGAAAGGCCGGCAATGCACTTGTGACTCCTCTGGTGTTGCAGTTGTCTATGGGCGACGGTAATCGCGCACCATTAGGCGACCCGTTAGCTCCTTTGCCCCCTATGACATAAAAAAAAATAGTTTGACGTTTATCCTGATTTCTGTTAATGTTGTTCCTCACGTCGCTAGCGAACGGCCTACCGGCGTTACTTGACGTGATATCGTGCGACGCGGCTCTCGTGCGACTCAAGCACAACCTGGCGGACACCGCGTCGGCACTAGACGTGCAAGAGTTCATCCCCGAGCTTCTGCATCTGTTGGAGACCTTGTTCGATTGCTGCCGGTAAGTTGAATTGTCTATGTTAGAATGTGTGTGAAAATAAGATTTGGATATATGAAAATTTACAAGATTATTTCTATCAGATAAAAATTAATATAGAGATCGAGAGATCTTTGCGTCGTGAATACGCTAAAATATTTAATTGAATTTATTTTTCTGTATATGTAAAAAAATATTAAAAAATGGTTGCCTGTAAAGTCGGTTTTACGGGCGAAGGAAGATTTTACGTGAAAACGTCTTTTTCTCGGTAGAATATTTATTTGTATCATATCCATTCACAATTTCCCTAACAACATTTTAAGTGTTACTTTCTGAACGCACCCATCACATGTGTCATTAATGTCATTATAGTGTCATTATTTTACATGTTTTAAGTCTAAATATGCGATAATCAGACTATTATGCATGTATGTTGTCGATTCCAAACCCTTATTTAGTCTAGATCTACATGTAATTATTCTAAAAATACCGAACCGACGGAACAAACATCATATGTTTGACAGGTAAGTACGAACAGTTTGTATTTGTATGGGAATATAAAATTATCGTTTTTATTATTTTCCACTCATTTATTCAATATTTTCTCACCGTTTAAACCTTCCCTTGACTTCCACGAATATTTCAATACTAAAATCAGCCAAATCGGTTCAGCCGTTCTCGAGTTTTAGCGGGACAACCGGCCCTCGTAACGTGAGCGGGCGTTACACTTTTTCATAAGTGACTCCGAGCGCAACCTAATTTAAGACGTTGTCACGTCAAAAATAACTGAAATATACGACACCTATGCCTGCATAGTCTTCGACCTATCCGCAAAAAAAGCTGTCAACGATTAGTCTTTAACGTCATTCGTTTTTTTTTATTATTACACTAGATAGCAACCAATTACATTGTGTCATAGTCATAGTTATGGAGTTACAACTATTCACTTTACAATAAAATAATTAGTAACCTCACGCTAAACATAGAAACAGTGATTAAGTCCTCTTTTTAACCGGTATACATGTAATAAAATTGTAGTATTAAAAATATGAAATGTTGTCAATTGATATTTCCTCAAAGACTCAGCGCCGACCTCGAGTTGGACGGTATGCTGGAGAGTTCCAACAATCCTTCGAAGGCGGCCGTGCGCCGCGCCCGGATGATGGTCTGCGGGACCAACAGCCCGGCCATCATCGCGTCCAACACGCTCGGCTGCTGGCTCAGCATGCAGCTGCCCAGCACCGCGGCCGCCGCGCTCGAGCGGCTCTGCTCGCCGCCGGCCATCGCCACCGCCAGCCTGGTGAGTGTTAACCTTTAGAACGCTTTTCCTCCCATGTCAAGATGTGGCTTAACCATAGGTTCGACAGCTACCTATACATCGGTGTAACTCGGGCGTCGGTGACCTTGTAATGCCGAATCCTTCGACGATGCATTCACGTGAATGCCCTTCACCCCCGCGCGCGTCCCTCGCTCGCCCGCGCTCGCCCCTCGACACGCACACATAGCCGCGCGTTTTGTTACTGCCCACAAGTGTCGCTGTCTTTTCTTTTTACGTTAGTATGTATATTCTTTGGCTTAACGCCAATAGTTGAAAAAAGAAAGAGCGAAAATATACCTTATCTGTCAGCAGGGTAATTGCTTTGACAGCGTCTGCCATTACCTCTTTAGTGTTCGTTGGCGTGGTAGGCACGACAGCACACGACCACTTTAGTGACTCTTAGCGTTCAAAAGGTCAATATGTTTTTCTGTTTCCGCGACTGTCACACATTTAAATAAAACAATTTAAACGGATTATATCGCGCATGTTAATTACTTGAGCCTCCTGGACGTTTCGATAGTTTTACAGTTACCATTGTCAAAGGTAGAGTGCAATACTGCAATATTTGAAACCTACATTTTGAATTTTTCATTGATAATTTAGGTTCCAATAACTCGAATTTGCCAAATTTTACGCAGAAAACAGTTTTTTATTTCTTATTTTGGTCTGCACGCAATGAAAGCATGAAATAACTATGTTAACTGTCAAGTCAGGGAAAAATATTATCGACTTCAAAAAGTAGGTTTAAATTAGAAATATGTTTGTCATAATATGAAAAAAAAAAATAATGAAAAGGAATAAGGCCTCAACTTCCCATGTTAGTTCGTTCGTGTGGGACAAATCTTACAAGGCATATTTGAACTTGTGAATGTCCAATATCGCACGTGTTTGGTCGCATAGATATTCAAACTGGGGCTGTACGAATTACCGCCCGTGGTTTGTCTAAAGGTTTACGGCAGAAAATCCCACTAACGGCCGAGGGTGACGTAAACTCTTTACGGTATTCGGTAACAGATCACCTAAGATACTTTTTTATAATTACAGCCGAATATGTAGGAATAGTTCCACTTTGCACTTGGAATGTACGATATTTAAAATTATTTGTTTAATCGTATGGCATTATAAGCAGAGCAATCAAAGTACGAGTATGGCATTAAGATACTGTTTCAAATAAATAAACAATTCCACAGGACTTGTACGCATCCCACATCATACCCCTGGAGAGCGCTGTCTTAGCCCTAGTCGCCTCCCACTGCGAGCTCATAAGCGCAAACACGAAGTATTCGATCGGCCCGTCTCTGATGGCGCTCACGTACTCCGCCGCGAAGTTGCTGGAAGTCAGCGCGGCGAAGATTGTCGAGAACCCTAGCCTGATGAAGAGGGCGCTGGATCTGGTTGTTCCCGCTTTGGTAAGTGGATATTTTTAGATTTTTACCAGTAGAAGTCTACGAATCTCATATCATATCCCTGGAGCACAGATTAATATAATAGTTCTTCGAACAGATACCCATGTCTGAATAAAAAGGCAAATACCTACCGCTTTTCATGCCTACTCAATTTAACAATGGAGCGACCTTGAACGCGTGGGTCGTTGGCCGCACGTGCCGGCAAAACGAGGCTAGGGTTGACACCGCTTAGAAATGATTTTATAAAAAATCAATATAAATGAAAATACGATAGATTTATTTAAATTTATTAGTCAAATTTAATTATCATTAGGTACCTACTAGAAATAGGTATTCACATGCACTGCGGCACACAATCAAAATCGTTTAAATTTCCGAGTAGGTATATCGGAATCTTACCTACCTATTCTATCTGAACATACCAGAAACCTGAAACAAAAACAACTCTCTGTGTAGGTACCTAAGTAACCTAAATATATCCCGATGACAGTAGGTACTTACTAAATAAAGTTTGGTAGGTGCCTATATATAATGTGTTACATATTGTATAATACTAACATTACAGGCTTCGAAACAGTCACTAGGTACAAGTTGTTTTATAATAATCTGATCACGCGTTTCATCTTTGCGAATGCATTCCTTGCAAAAGGTCTTAAGTGTCAAGAACAACGCCGACTTTTACGCCCTTTTAAGGCCGTGCAATGCACTCTCCCGCCACACGCACTAAACTGATTTGGTAAATCTTAGTGAGTAAATTATTGTCACTTGTTGATATAGGTAGTGGATTTTTTCTATGAATTCAAGTATATTAAGTAGGTAGGTTTATTTATTCAACATTACATGTATCTATTATAACAGTGTATGCAATGCGTTTAGGTATAGGTGCTTATTAAGTTCTAAGAATTTTTAGTAACATTTCATCGTCTGTCGGCAAAGAAAAAAAGGATAAATGTCTGTTGCTTTTATGTTTTTACACCCCGCAACACTGCAGCGCGTTGGTCTCATTCGCGACGAAGCCATTTTTTTGGTGATTTTATAGCGCGACCGGCGGCGTCCGGCCGTGAGCGCGTGTGGCAACCGACTGGCTGAGCGCGTCGACCGCGATGCGCGATGTGTAGGTATCTTTCTCGGTTCCCACGGTACACATGGGGAGCACTGCCTGGAGAGCGGTTCTTAGCCCTAGTCGCCACTCACTGCGATAACCGGAAGTACACGATCGGTTCGTCTCTGAAGACACTCGCATATTCTGCTGCTTAATTACTGGAAGTTAGCGCGGCGAATAATGTTGAGAACCCTAATGTCATGAAGAGGACTCTGGATCTTCTTTTGCCCGCTTTGGTCAGTGAACACTTTTAGATTTTGCAGGGTCATTCTCGGTTGAGATTGATAGTTTTGTAAAGCTTTGGTAGGTGAATTAGCTTTTGCAGAATAAGATTTTGACGCTTCTTGTCAAATAGACCGTGGAAATTAGAGGTTGTTTGATTTCATAAAATTAATTTACTGAGATTTTTAATAGGAGGACAGATGATATGAATACAAGTTATCTGTTTACTGACGATTTGTATTTTTTTATGACTTATTTTTGCAACAGACGGACGGCCGGCTCCAGTTCATGTCACCTGAACCTATGGGCGCCACACTGAACATACTAGTGCCTCAGGAGCAGAAGGCTGTTCAGCTCATACATGAGCACATACTGAGGACCACGTATCCCGTACTGGTCGACCACCTGCAGCGCTCTACCGAAAAAACGCTACGTCACATGGTAAGATATTTTTGAACTACTTTTTGGTGACGCTACGACAGCGGGTTTTTCAATCTACAAGAAGCAAGTCACATTAAAATAACAAAGAAGGGGAACGTTGACAGCTCATTTTAGCCACAACTTCAGTCAGTCTAATCCTGCCACGAGTATCCTGGTCACGGCACCACGCTCAAGAAATGTGTAGAATCGTAGTCAAGTTGATTTTCAAGAGCTATATATGTAATCCTTGCGCATAATTGTACATTCTTATTATTTCTCTTAAAACTTACCCCAACATTTTTTTTTACGTTGGTAATGTAAATTACCGTACTTACCTCCCTATTCATTACAACAATTAAATTACTGACTTTTCACTCAGGTAAACTACTGGGATAAAGCCCTGAACAAGACGGTCGGCCGCCTGGCGTACGAGAATGTTTTTGCCGACGAAACTGAATACGTCCTCGCGAAAATCTTGCTGGCTGCGCCTAACGCGAGGACCGCTTTTGCCGAGAAAGTCATTGAGTGAGTTCTAACTATAACATTTTTTTATACTCGCGTACTGTATTGTAATTTTTCAAACAAAAACACTACAACGCACTTTTTAAACCTGCACTAAATCTTTATACCCTGTGGTACCCGCTTCTGAACTTTAATATTTCATATAAGACAGATCTACTCAACTCAAATTAATTAAAAATACCATCAGCATATTTGATAAATAAACACGCTTCTGTTCCCTGATTGGTTGAAATTACTTTTCAATAAATTTACCAATCACTAGACACTCGCTATGACCATAGCGATCATGTTTTTTTTAATAGGTCAGTTTGAGTTCAGCGAAAAATAAAAAAAATCATAGTGGGGAAGGACGATTAAAGAAAAAATGATATTCTACGTTTATCTCGTATAAAAGTGTATGCTATAGTTACACAATTAGGTCTTAAAATGTCGTACCTTACTTACTTGTACTCGACTTTAAGAAACTTTATTGTGCAACGACTGCATAAAATACTAAAACAAACCTGTATTGTCTGAATAGTCTTTTATAATATAAGCTACATCTGTCTCGTATTTCCAGGTTGTTCATAAAGATCTTCACAGGCTGCGAAAACAGTGAAATCAGCAGTTCGCTTTGCATATCCGTGTGCCGGTACATCGGTATCGCGGATCAGCAGAAACTGTCCACACTGCTGGCCTACGTATGCCACGGTAAGTGTATACCGTCTGTTGATAACCAAAACTCACTAATACCTACTTAAAAGGAAGCTCGTATCTTGGTATCGATCTACAAACTAGATACGAGGTTTTGAATAGTAGTGACAGACATTTTAGTGAGTTCCAACTTCCAACCTCACCAGGCGATATAGCCGATCAAGTGTCGGCCCAGCCCAGGGATAGCTACAGTCGCCATCAGATATATCGCAGCATACAAGGCGTTTATAAATATGTGAACGTGTACTGTAACGCCCAGTCAATAAGGGTCGTGTTCACATATTTATGAACGCCTTATATGCTGCTATATAACTGATGGCGACTGTACAAACAGCTTTCGTATGACAATAATGCGCATGCGTCACATGTTTGCATTATAAAGCTTCAGTAGCGAATTGTCATCAGGCATATTCAAAACATTGTTTACCGGAATGCTGTTCGAGCCTTCGGTCTTTTTCCGTAATAAATACTGAATCTTTTTGAAAAAAACTTTACTTTCATTACTGGATTTATTATACAATAAATGCTTGATGTTTACTCTATTGAGGAGACCTGTGTCTAGCAGGGGACGTTCTATGGCTTTAAAACTGTATTTGATGACAGCTCAGCTACTCTTTATGAAACCTCAAAAACGAGAAGTTTCTATGAAGATACTGGCATGTGACGTTATAAAAATCAGTAGCCAACACGTCTTCTTTTTATTTTTTGTACATTTAAAAATAGTATAATGTCCAAAAGTTAGAGGTCGTTTCAATGACACAGTTTATTTTCATTATATAGTCAAATACCACATTCCGCCGTGCTAAGGTAAAAAGCGACCTGTCGTTATGGAATTCCATACAAAAAGGTCGCCTTTTAGCTTAGCACGACAGTATTATCATGATTTGCATTTTCCGTAATATTAATTTGTTATAAATATTTATATCATAAACGTGTTGTACATTAATCAATTGATATAAGACTTTATTAACTAATTTACAGCAGTTGCAGGCACAAATCGTTCGGCAAACGCGTCCCCTGCCGAGACTGAGTTGCCGACGCCCACTTCCACAGCGCCTGAAGACGCACAGGGCTTCGTACCGTTTGGAAAGGCAGTACGCAAAGTGCTCCGAACGGGGAGCCACGCGCGCACAGCGCCGCGATTCACGATGGCCAAATGCCTAGGGACGTTCTATAGGGACGAGAACGGTTTAATACAACGGGATGAACCCCATTATGAACCCGAGGGACCGGTGCCGTGTCTGGTGTTCGGCAAGTCGCTGTCTGATAACGGCTCGAGGGCTGCGGACGGCGCGGCGTCGTCAAGAGTCTTCGGCAAATCGCTGTACCTCCCGCCTCGCAGCAGGGAGAGCGACGCGTCACGCGCCGGGGCTGAATCGTGAGTATCCACGCACACTATAGACATCTATACTCATACTCATTTATTGATAAAAATTTCAATATTTTACAAGTCAAAATCTTATAGCTATTAAATGATTATTTTAATACATTTAACAATTACATTATTATTATTTATTACAATAGGTATTTATTAAATTTATGATAGTTTTAACTGTCATGCATGTTATAAAATTCGTCCATATTATAAAATTCGTCCATATTATAAAAAGCTTCACCGACTAGCCATTCGTTCAGTCTATACTAGGGTAAATCGCCAATTACTGGCCACCGTTCAATAACTGGCCACCTCATACTAAAAATTTTAAAACTCTTTTCTCTTACAAAATTAATTTTAGTAGGCGACGGTCAGCGGTTTCGGTACCTAATAACTAATTACATGTGCTCAACGCATTCGACAGGCCACCAATAAAATCCTGTAATAATAGAGTCAATAAATGAAATGGAACCGCGCGCTCATAACACCCATATATTCAACCGTCTCCTGTGAAACAATTGAATGCGCATGACATGGTACGAATTTCGAATATTGGACATCGGAGTAACCCTCCACGATTAAGAACTGATATTATCTATTGCTACGGTAAAATATGATCGTGTGTATGGTGAGTTTCATGTATCTTTTTCTTTGGCGCAGGTCCGATACAAGAGCCGCAGATCCGGAAGGTGAATAAAAAGTTTCTCTTTTCAAATTTAGTTTGACTAATCACGTGGATACTCGAATTTCTTAATATCGATACATTAGAGCACAATCGTACTTTTTTTTTCGATAAAGTCGGTGCAACTAGAACGTTAGTGCACAACTTTGTGGTTTAAATTTAATTGGCAAAATAATTGTAATTAGTACGAGTGTGAACTAAGGTATCGATATATCGTTTTATGTTTTAATTTCCATAATAAAGGCGCATAGCGTATGGAACTCCGATAAAATGCAAACTTTAATGCTTACTCTTTGTCGATTAATAAACATCTTTATACGTGTAAGGTAAGACTATAATGCGCAAATATTGCTTTCCCTTTCTCTCATTAGAAAGCTGGGTAGACAGCGACAAGGAGAAGAATATTCTGGCGGCGGAAACTGCAGCGCTCGAGGCTGCTGAAGATACTATACTTCTCACCGACGTTGCGAGCGATAACGCTGCGTTGCTCACGGCCCTATGCAAGCACATTGTGTTACACTGGTGAGTAATAAATTATCCATCCATAGGACACATCTAGATCTACTAATTACGTTCACCCTTCACTCCGAGACGCCCATTACCACGAACGTAGTAAAAAAAAACAGTAAGACCGACAACGTTTTAATGAAAATAACGTTTCATGGTAGGGGGCGTCAACGACCGCTATTGACTTGCTAACTGGCGCAAAGTAAATGCAACGAAATACTCAAGCCCTTCTACACTTACACGTACGACCCAGCTGGTCAACTCTACTGTCACACATGCAAGAGAGTGTATTCAAGTAAATTCGGCCTAGTCAGCCATTTTACAGACCACGTAGAAGTTCATAATTTTGCTTCGGCTCGATGCAAATCTATCTTACGTGGCGCGAATTGAAAGCAGCTGAGCTTTTTGTACCAACTGATAAAGGAGGCTCTCAGTTCATCTATGTTAGATTGACGTTTTTTTTTACCCTTAGATGCACATTATAAGAAAAAAAAACTGGGTTTTAAGTTTGTTTAGGCATTCTTCTCAATAGTAGTCTCCTCTTGGGAAATGCCGTTAAAATTAGATTTATATAAATGCCCTTGTGGCAAGTATGCCGGCGAAGACATTTAGTCTTAAAGAATAACATACTTCATTGTTTCACACGGTCTCAAAATATACTACTGTGGAGCTAGCTTATCTTGCCGTGACTTCGCTTGTAGTGCGACTCTACGTCACTTGTCTTTCTCGCACGGTATTGAACGGAAAGTGACAGGTAGTATTTGTCGCGCGACGATGTCTCGCGTGTTGCAGTTATGATAGACGTACTGAAATAATAATAACACAATGTAAATCAAATTTAACGTTAATTAGAAAAAAAAATAGGGCCTTATCACACTTGCTATTTGCGAGCGATTTTCTGTTCACATAAGCGTCGCGGCGCACTCGCTGCGCGGTCGCCTTCATACAAAATAGGCTGGTTGAATCATGTCAAATTGTAATAAACTAGTGTTTATTTCGTATAGTATTTAGCAAAGGAAACCTAAATATATTTTTCAATTCATAAAAGTGAAAGATGGCTGAAAAAAATGGAATTTGAAAATACGGTTTTAAATCTGTATTTTGAAATGCTTAAAACGCTATCTGCCATTTTCGCTTATGATAGTGACATCATCGGTCCTGTAAAGAAAACTGAAAGTCTACTTTGACGACTTCGAATAGTGCCGTCCCTCTCGATCTCCAGTCAAAGTATATTAGAGAGCGGAATGGCACTATACGACGGTCGAATTTGGAATATTTAAAGGTAATTCTATGTCACGCCACAGATTAGCAAAAGGCAAAAATGGCGGACGGCGTTTTTGACTGTTCATGAAATTTCTAACTTTTCAATTCATAAAATTTAGCTTTATAGCTTTCACAAAAATACAAGTCATTTTTTTTTGAGCTAGTAAGATCATTATTAAGCATTCCAAATATATTCAAATATATAGGGTCTACTAGGCTATTCGCACGCAAATCGCAAGTGTGCTTAGGCCCTTAGAATGAATCACAAAGCGTAAATTTATATGGATCTGATTGCTATAAAGTAATTTCAAAATTAAACACATAATATGATATGCATCGCTGCCGAAAAAAATCGCTGTCTGTGGCTTTCGTAGCTAAAAGAACTATCCGATTTTGATTTAGTGCCGACGGAATTGGCGGTCTAGACCCTTGTGATATTGTTACGTGAGTATATCGGTCTAATATTAAATGTTTAGGCTAGTTTTCCACTAGAGCTAAGGCTGGTAAGTCACGACGAAAGACGCGCTGTCCATCGACAGCTAGCCGAAGAGAAAAGCCCCAAGAGCCTTCCTGTGAGATAAGCAAGACACAGTAATGGCTGTCGTCACTGGACGGCAGCCTGTCAAGTCAAAGATGCAAATTCTTAACCAATTGCTGAAAGTCTTCGGGACAGTATCGCAAATATAAAGAGCCACATCCCATTGGTGTTTTTTTTTCACTTGCCGCTTACCTCTCGTGGAAAAGAAACCTCATAATCGTGGAATAGACATCGTGATACTTTCATGAGACTATGCTGCACGCTGTTGGTTCCCAGATAGTGCATGAATCGAATCACGGCATGGCGAAGTATTTTGGTTATTTATCTACATACATATACGGTACATACCAGCATGAAGCAGTCGTAAAACGATCGTCTTAAACCAATGTATGTTATGGCCTTCGCCCTTGCGATTTCCTTATACATCACTTAAAACAGGCGATGAGCGGGCATTTCAGTAAGATTAACAACCAATTATTATTATAGCGCCCGTCTGTAAGAAGGCAATCATGACATCTGTCATTAGAATACATTTTAGAACGTAAAATGGGCGTAGTTATGCACAAACGTTCCAACCTACAAGTCGCTGAAAATATAATATAAACTTACTACCCATATGTCAATAAGTTCAAAATTCAATTTTAAGTGACATGTGGGTTGGATCGTTTATGCATCTCAATATAAATGTTTGTCACGTGTGAGTCTATGTATCACGTATTTTTTTAGGTTGTACGAAAATATCCCTATTCATATAGTTCACATCAACTTGAGCACTGACGCGCCCGCTCATCGATTTATTCTGCGTTGTATGTTGATGTAATAACATCCCAAGTAGCACACAGCTGTATAACAGCTTATACAGCCCTTACAGAGCTGAACCGGAGCCGGTGGGAACCTGTAATTGGCTTTCCATTAACTATTTCTAAGAGCAATGTATTGTATGTAGCTGTTGGTTCTCCTAATAAATAATAAATAAATAAATGAGCCGAATAAGGGCTACGTGGGATGGCACTTTCGTGGTGGCTCACAATTGGCCTCAAAAGAATGCTCAATATTACTTAATTCAATGGAGCGAGCTATGCTCACAACTTGCTTGTATGATCGTGGATATATAGCTGAAAAGTTTGCTATTCAAAAGCAGTGAGTGGGGCATTGCTCGCCCGATGGTCGTTGGGGCGGAAAGGGCCTAGAGTGGCCACCCCCGTTCCACACGCGCAGCATGTCAGCGTTTCCACCAGTGTGCGAGGATGCGTAGCGAGCGTTTTTGTAAGAACCAATAGAATCACTTGATTTACCTATTCTCGCTCAGCTCAGCTTATTCTATTGGTTTTCCTGCATCGCCGGTGGAAACGCAGCCTAACGGAGATGCCACGACTTAGCGTGACGAGCGGTTGAACAAGACCCAGGCCATACGAGTGAGCGAGACACGTGGGTCATTGTCAGTTTAAAAAACAAAAGTTCTCTTCGGTGACCAATAGTTAACAGCGTATGTGCATAGAAGTTATGTTTTTAACTCGCAAGCCCATACAAAGGGAAACGTCGCTTATGCTAATATAATTTTGATCGGAAAACTAGGCCTAAAGTACTTAACTTTGTACGTGTTCACCGAAAAGACGCGAACCTAAATGACCCACGTAGTGCCGCGCCGTTCGCCGCTAAGACAGAATTCATGGCATCTCCTTAGGATTGCGGAGAGTCGTTGGATGAGGGCGGCGCACAACCGGCTATCGTGAGAAATGCTTCTTCATGCTTCGTTTGTTATCAGAAGGAGGAAACACATGAGCCGGCAAAGAGTTCCTTTTCTTTATAATTCCGCAGATGAAAGAATTGCTAAACTTCTTGGTACGTATCGCAAACCGGCACGTGTTGTTCGTTCTATGACGGAAAGAGGAGGGTGGGATAAGAGAAGATAGCTCTCAAGAGCAATCGCCATGTTATAGGCGATAGAAAACGCTCATCACCCACTGTCCCTACGTAATTGAAGGGGTTCGAGGAACCTGGCTGTATTCACTAGTGGTCCTCTTTCAGTGGACATACTATTGCTTTGTTTTATTAGATTTGTGTAACGTTACATTTTACTTTCAACAGTGACGAGTCGGTCAGCGAGCGAATGTTGGCCACGCTGATATCCGTGTGCGGCGACAACGCGTGCGCGCCGCTTCTGATGCGCGAGATGTGCCGCCTCGCCGACGCGCACTCGGGCGCCGACCACAAGCAGCTGTTCCCCGCCGCTGTCAGCTGGCTGGCCACATGGTGAGTGACGTCACAGCTGGGCTGACTCGAGACCCGTTTTTTTCTCTTTTTGTTATCGCTGTTGCTACGGTTACCTCCTGTTTCCTTCAGTGCGCCGCGTGTGCAGTACTCTTACCACGAGTTAACGTGACCGTACTCGCTAGCGACAGCGTAAACTAGGGAACATCACCATTTCAACGAGCCACAGAAAATTTGACTGAACAATTTATGAAACTGCACCAAAATGGCTAGGCACTGTGTGAAGTCATAACTATTGTTTAGGATTCCGTACCCAAAGGGTAAAATACGGGACCCTATTACTAAGACTCCGCTGTCCGTCGGTCTGCTCTCTGTCCGTCTGTCACCAGGCTGTATCTCATGGACCGTGACAGCTAGACAGTTGAAATTTTTTCAGATGATGCACTTCTGTTGCCGCTATAACAATATATACTAAAAATAGTATAAAATAAATATTTAATTGGGGCTCCCATAAAACAAACGTGATCGGTTGCGTTAACTTGCACCTCATTTGTGTGCGCCGCCATACATACCAGGTGCAAACTTAACTAGTAATAACGAGTAATAGGGTCCCGTTTTTACCTTTTCGGTACGAAACCCGAAAAAGGACACACTGGCTTTGTATGAACTCATATCAATTTTTTTTACGTTTTAGATTGATCTAATTCTTTTTCCACAGTGTCAACAAGCTCAGCGCCCCGGAGGTGTTGGAAAAGTTGGAGGAGGGTCAGGTGGACGATGCGCTCGCTCCACAGATCGAGTCCGCCTGCGTGCTGCTTTCCTACTTGACCGACGCTCTGCATTCCATCAACAACTCCCAACCACCCAGTTAGTATCTTCACATGTTTAACTCGTTAAACTAGCGTGCGCAGGCTGCTACCGCAAGCCTTGAACAGCTATCAAGCTTAGACAGCTATATCTTTAATTTTCACTCGTCTTTTAGTTAAATTTGCTGAAAATTTGCCAAAATTAAAGGACAAGTTTTATCTATCAGGATATGTAGGTTATAGAGCAAAATTTAATTTTATCTATTCTCCCCCCCCCCCCTCTACGGGGCTAGCGTTCCTCGCCCCTCTTGGGGGAGAGAGTAGATACATTTTTACTTTTCTCTATAACCTACATATCCTGATAGATAAAAGTTGTCCTTTAATTTTGCCATTTTTTCCATACATTTGAATCTAATTTTCTTTAACTATTTATAGTGTCTCCGATCTCTAAGATCAAATGAAGTCACTTTGGCACCAGGTACAAACAACCGTATACGTGTAAATTTAAGGTCGTTTTTCACTTGTGCCAGTTTGACATAGTTTGATCTCTGAATTTCGGATAGACTATAAACTATAAGGTAAACGTAGTCATAACGATGGCCGACTCATCAAGCCCGTATTGTTACTTGTTAAGGATCGACCACACTGCTGATCACTTTACTTTATAAGTCTACATATATAGGGGTGACGCGGGCACACTGGGCGCATGGACTAAGTCGTGAATAGACTGAACCGAGTCACTTAGTCAGTCTTGCTAAGGCCCTATCCTATTTTGTGTGTACAGCTTGGCGCTCTGTCAGCCCTACGTGGGAGGCGCCGTTCGATCTCGGCTTCGACCTAGACTACGCGGACGAGCAACAGGACGACGATGATACAAGCGCTGATGATTCTGTAAGTATTCTATTTGCATTATTAAAATGATCGGAATTTCTTTGCGCGATAGATTCAGAAATGAGGATATCCGTAGAAGAACCATGGTAACCGACATAGCTCACGGGATTGCACGGCTGAAGTGGCAATGGGCAGGCCATGTAGCCCGGAGAATGGACGGGGAGGCCTTTGTTCAGCAGTGGACGTATGTGGCTGATAGATAGATAATATTGATCCACCAGTTTTTGTATATATGTATGTAAACACGGTTTATGTATGTATGTCTCATAATTTAACAAAACAATAATTGTATGACAACCATAAACTTAAACGCACTTTTTCACGGTGAAAATTGCAAATGACTTATTGCCTCCATACAAATATTGGTATAAATATATACACAAATGACATCACACGGAATTTTGAACTTTCATGGTCATTTCTGATTTTTAGTACTTAGTTAGTCCCATAAAGACATTTGATCTCAATAAAAAAAAGAATCGATGTCAATCCTTATCGAAAATTATCTACACGCCTATTTTGTTCACAGGACGAAGACGCGATGCTCCAATACAAACTGTGCACGTTCACGGTCACGCAGCGCGAGTTCATGAACCAGCACTGGTACCACTGCCACACGTGCAAGATGGTGGACGGCGTGGGCGTGTGCACCGTGTGCGCGCGCGTGTGCCACCGCGGCCACGACGTGTCCTACGCCAAGTTCGGCAACTTCTTCTGCGACTGCGGCGCCAAGCCCGACTCTAGGTAAGCGTGGAACATGACAACACGCTAATACTACAGCGAGACCATGGTATACAAGATGGCGGATGGCGTCGGTGTGCGCGCGCGTGTGCCACCGGGGCCACGACGCTCCTGATCCGTTCAAAAATGCTTTTTCATTCAACATGTTTCTTAACTTATTATCAATGTTATACTTAGAACCGGACTAATGAGATTTATTGGTATATATTTCAAACCTACAGTTTGAATTTATCATTAATAATTTTGGTTTCAAAAACTACTCGAGACTGTCAAAATTCACGTCGAAAATTAGTTTTTTCAACTTATTTTGACATTTTTTGTGTTGTTATGTTACTTTCTAGAACTCAGGGAAAAGTAATATTCACTTTAAAAGGTTGGTTGAAATTATTAATATATAAAAAAAATTAAAATGTAAAGGAATAAGGCGGCCTTATTAAGGCCTCTTAAGCGTCATATGACTTGTAGAAGAAGGAGACCTATTTTCATTCGAGAGAGATCCCCAGCAGTTCCATTGTAATCCACCGTCATTTCCAGCTGCCAAGCCCTCGTGAAGCGGTCGGTGACGCTCGGCGGCGGGCGCTCCGGCGGCGCGGAGGAGACGCCCCCCGCGCCCTCCATCCGCCGGCGGCCGTCCAGCCCGCTGCCGCCCGCGCTGCTGGCCCCGCCGCGACGGCCTGTGCTCGCCGCCAACATTCAGGGTGAGTAGACCGGCGGCGCGGAGGAGACGCCCCCCGCGCCCTCCATCCGCCGGCGGCCGTCCAGCCCGCTGCCGCCCGCGCTGCTGGCCCCGCCGCGACGGCCTGTGCTCGCCGCCAACATTCAGGGTGAGTAGACCGGCGGCGCGGAGGAGACGCCCCCCGCGCCCTCCATCCGCCGGCGGCCGTCCAGCCCGCTGCCGCCCGCGCTGCTGGCCCCGCCGCGACGGCCTGTGCTCGCCGCCAACATTCAGGGTGAGTAGACCGGCGGCGCGGAGGAGACGCCCCCCGCGCCCTCCATCCGCCGGCGGCCGTCCAGCCCGCTGCCGCCCGCGCTGCTGGCCCCGCCGCGACGGCCTGTGCTCGCCGCCAACATTCAGGGTGAGTAGACCGGCGGCGCGGAGGAGACGCCCCCCGCGCCCTCCATCCGCCGGCGGCCGTCCAGCCCGCTGCCGCCCGCGCTGCTGGCCCCGCCGCGACGGCCTGTGCTCGCCGCCAACATTCAGGGTGAGTAGACCGGCGGCGCGGAGGAGACGCCCCCCGCGCCCTCCATCCGCCGGCGGCCGTCCAGCCCGCTGCCGCCCGCGCTGCTGGCCCCGCCGCGACGGCCTGTGCTCGCCGCCAACATTCAGGGTGAGTAGACCGGCGGCGCGGAGGAGACGCCCCCCGCGCCCTCCATCCGCCGGCGGCCGTCCAGCCCGCTGCCGCCCGCGCTGCTGGCCCCGCCGCGACGGCCTGTGCTCGCCGCCAACATTCAGGGTGAGTAGACCGGCGGCGCGGAGGAGACGCCCCCCGCGCCCTCCATCCGCCGGCGGCCGTCCAGCCCGCTGCCGCCCGCGCTGCTGGCCCCGCCGCGACGGCCTGTGCTCGCCGCCAACATTCAGGGTGAGTAGACCGGCGGCGCGGAGGAGACGCCCCCCGCGCCCTCCATCCGCCGGCGGCCGTCCAGCCCGCTGCCGCCCGCGCTGCTGGCCCCGCCGCGACGGCCTGTGCTCGCCGCCAACATTCAGGGTGAGTAGACCGGCGGCGCGGAGGAGACGCCCCCCGCGCCCTCCATCCGCCGGCGGCCGTCCAGCCCGCTGCCGCCCGCGCTGCTGGCCCCGCCGCGACGGCCTGTGCTCGCCGCCAACATTCAGGGTGAGTAGACCGGCGGCGCGGAGGAGACGCCCCCCGCGCCCTCCATCCGCCGGCGGCCGTCCAGCCCGCTGCCGCCCGCGCTGCTGGCCCCGCCGCGACGGCCTGTGCTCGCCGCCAACATTCAGGGTGAGTAGACCGGCGGCGCGGAGGAGACGCCCCCCGCGCCCTCCATCCGCCGGCGGCCGTCCAGCCCGCTGCCGCCCGCGCTGCTGGCCCCGCCGCGACGGCCTGTGCTCGCCGCCAACATTCAGGGTGAGTAGACCGGCGGCGCGGAGGAGACGCCCCCCGCGCCCTCCATCCGCCGGCGGCCGTCCAGCCCGCTGCCGCCCGCGCTGCTGGCCCCGCCGCGACGGCCTGTGCTCGCCGCCAACATTCAGGGTGAGTAGACCGGCGGCGCGGAGGAGACGCCCCCCGCGCCCTCCATCCGCCGGCGGCCGTCCAGCCCGCTGCCGCCCGCGCTGCTGGCCCCGCCGCGACGGCCTGTGCTCGCCGCCAACATTCAGGGTGAGTAGACCGGCGGCGCGGAGGAGACGCCCCCCGCGCCCTCCATCCGCCGGCGGCCGTCCAGCCCGCTGCCGCCCGCGCTGCTGGCCCCGCCGCGACGGCCTGTGCTCGCCGCCAACATTCAGGGTGAGTAGACCGGCGGCGCGGAGGAGACGCCCCCCGCGCCCTCCATCCGCCGGCGGCCGTCCAGCCCGCTGCCGCCCGCGCTGCTGGCCCCGCCGCGACGGCCTGTGCTCGCCGCCAACATTCAGGGTGAGTAGACCGGCGGCGCGGAGGAGACGCCCCCCGCGCCCTCCATCCGCCGGCGGCCGTCCAGCCCGCTGCCGCCCGCGCTGCTGGCCCCGCCGCGACGGCCTGTGCTCGCCGCCAACATTCAGGGTGAGTAGACCGGCGGCGCGGAGGAGACGCCCCCCGCGCCCTCCATCCGCCGGCGGCCGTCCAGCCCGCTGCCGCCCGCGCTGCTGGCCCCGCCGCGACGGCCTGTGCTCGCCGCCAACATTCAGGGTGAGTAGACCGGCGGCGCGGAGGAGACGCCCCCCGCGCCCTCCATCCGCCGGCGGCCGTCCAGCCCGCTGCCGCCCGCGCTGCTGGCCCCGCCGCGACGGCCTGTGCTCGCCGCCAACATTCAGGGTGAGTAGACCGGCGGCGCGGAGGAGACGCCCCCCGCGCCCTCCATCCGCCGGCGGCCGTCCAGCCCGCTGCCGCCCGCGCTGCTGGCCCCGCCGCGACGGCCTGTGCTCGCCGCCAACATTCAGGGTGAGTAGACCGGCGGCGCGGAGGAGACGCCCCCCGCGCCCTCCATCCGCCGGCGGCCGTCCAGCCCGCTGCCGCCCGCGCTGCTGGCCCCGCCGCGACGGCCTGTGCTCGCCGCCAACATTCAGGGTGAGTAGACCGGCGGCGCGGAGGAGACGCCCCCCGCGCCCTCCATCCGCCGGCGGCCGTCCAGCCCGCTGCCGCCCGCGCTGCTGGCCCCGCCGCGACGGCCTGTGCTCGCCGCCAACATTCAGGGTGAGTAGACCGGCGGCGCGGAGGAGACGCCCCCCGCGCCCTCCATCCGCCGGCGGCCGTCCAGCCCGCTGCCGCCCGCGCTGCTGGCCCCGCCGCGACGGCCTGTGCTCGCCGCCAACATTCAGGGTGAGTAGACCGGCGGCGCGGAGGAGACGCCCCCCGCGCCCTCCATCCGCCGGCGGCCGTCCAGCCCGCTGCCGCCCGCGCTGCTGGCCCCGCCGCGACGGCCTGTGCTCGCCGCCAACATTCAGGGTGAGTAGACCGGCGGCGCGGAGGAGACGCCCCCCGCGCCCTCCATCCGCCGGCGGCCGTCCAGCCCGCTGCCGCCCGCGCTGCTGGCCCCGCCGCGACGGCCTGTGCTCGCCGCCAACATTCAGGGTGAGTAGACCGGCGGCGCGGAGGAGACGCCCCCCGCGCCCTCCATCCGCCGGCGGCCGTCCAGCCCGCTGCCGCCCGCGCTGCTGGCCCCGCCGCGACGGCCTGTGCTCGCCGCCAACATTCAGGGTGAGTAGACCGGCGGCGCGGAGGAGACGCCCCCCGCGCCCTCCATCCGCCGGCGGCCGTCCAGCCCGCTGCCGCCCGCGCTGCTGGCCCCGCCGCGACGGCCTGTGCTCGCCGCCAACATTCAGGGTGAGTAGACCGGCGGCGCGGAGGAGACGCCCCCCGCGCCCTCCATCCGCCGGCGGCCGTCCAGCCCGCTGCCGCCCGCGCTGCTGGCCCCGCCGCGACGGCCTGTGCTCGCCGCCAACATTCAGGGTGAGTAGACCGGCGGCGCGGAGGAGACGCCCCCCGCGCCCTCCATCCGCCGGCGGCCGTCCAGCCCGCTGCCGCCCGCGCTGCTGGCCCCGCCGCGACGGCCTGTGCTCGCCGCCAACATTCAGGGTGAGTAGACCGGCGGCGCGGAGGAGACGCCCCCCGCGCCCTCCATCCGCCGGCGGCCGTCCAGCCCGCTGCCGCCCGCGCTGCTGGCCCCGCCGCGACGGCCTGTGCTCGCCGCCAACATTCAGGGTGAGTAGACCGGCGGCGCGGAGGAGACGCCCCCCGCGCCCTCCATCCGCCGGCGGCCGTCCAGCCCGCTGCCGCCCGCGCTGCTGGCCCCGCCGCGACGGCCTGTGCTCGCCGCCAACATTCAGGGTGAGTAGACCGGCGGCGCGGAGGAGACGCCCCCCGCGCCCTCCATCCGCCGGCGGCCGTCCAGCCCGCTGCCGCCCGCGCTGCTGGCCCCGCCGCGACGGCCTGTGCTCGCCGCCAACATTCAGGGTGAGTAGACCGGCGGCGCGGAGGAGACGCCCCCCGCGCCCTCCATCCGCCGGCGGCCGTCCAGCCCGCTGCCGCCCGCGCTGCTGGCCCCGCCGCGACGGCCTGTGCTCGCCGCCAACATTCAGGGTGAGTAGACCGGCGGCGCGGAGGAGACGCCCCCCGCGCCCTCCATCCGCCGGCGGCCGTCCAGCCCGCTGCCGCCCGCGCTGCTGGCCCCGCCGCGACGGCCTGTGCTCGCCGCCAACATTCAGGGTGAGTAGACCGGCGGCGCGGAGGAGACGCCCCCCGCGCCCTCCATCCGCCGGCGGCCGTCCAGCCCGCTGCCGCCCGCGCTGCTGGCCCCGCCGCGACGGCCTGTGCTCGCCGCCAACATTCAGGGTGAGTAGACCGGCGGCGCGGAGGAGACGCCCCCCGCGCCCTCCATCCGCCGGCGGCCGTCCAGCCCGCTGCCGCCCGCGCTGCTGGCCCCGCCGCGACGGCCTGTGCTCGCCGCCAACATTCAGGGTGAGTAGACCGGCGGCGCGGAGGAGACGCCCCCCGCGCCCTCCATCCGCCGGCGGCCGTCCAGCCCGCTGCCGCCCGCGCTGCTGGCCCCGCCGCGACGGCCTGTGCTCGCCGCCAACATTCAGGGTGAGTAGACCGGCGGCGCGGAGGAGACGCCCCCCGCGCCCTCCATCCGCCGGCGGCCGTCCAGCCCGCTGCCGCCCGCGCTGCTGGCCCCGCCGCGACGGCCTGTGCTCGCCGCCAACATTCAGGGTGAGTAGACCGGCGGCGCGGAGGAGACGCCCCCCGCGCCCTCCATCCGCCGGCGGCCGTCCAGCCCGCTGCCGCCCGCGCTGCTGGCCCCGCCGCGACGGCCTGTGCTCGCCGCCAACATTCAGGGTGAGTAGACCGGCGGCGCGGAGGAGACGCCCCCCGCGCCCTCCATCCGCCGGCGGCCGTCCAGCCCGCTGCCGCCCGCGCTGCTGGCCCCGCCGCGACGGCCTGTGCTCGCCGCCAACATTCAGGGTAAGTAGGCCGGCGGTCCTGGGTTCGAATCCCGTTAACGGTAAATATTTGCATGATGAACTCGAATATTTGTACATGGCTCATGGATGTTTTCTGTGTACTTAAGTACTTATTTATTTAGGTATGTATATCGTCGTGTAGTGTCCATAACACAAGCCTGTTGTACACCCCATTTTTTTTAGATTTGGATATTTTAGGTATTTTCTAATTAGAATCACGAGTTTTTTCAATTTAATTTAGAAATAAATGTGTCCCAATACTATAGTGGTAACGGAATGGAATAATAAAAAATATATAACAGCTACATGTTGAATTGTGAGTTTTCTTTTTCAAAGCTGTAACGATTTGAGTCACGAATTTGACAAATCATTATAACAACATTTCCCTTTTGTCAGGCTGCCGGCCGTACCTGGCCAGCTACCCCGGCTGGGGCGCGTGCACCGACAAGGTGCGCAAGCTGCTGGACGCGCTGTCCGGCCCCGTGCGCGCGGCGTGCGAGCGCGGCGCGGCGGTCGGCGCGCACGGCCGCGCGCAGCGGGCGCTCGCCCAACTGCATCTGGGGGAGAAGAGATTCGTGCACACCGACAACCTCATGCTGCCCACGCTGGGTGAGTCTGTTCGGAAACAATCGATGTTTACAAAAACGTTTAGTACAGTATATTTAGGTGAGGTCAGGTTGGGTAAGAGAAACTCATTCGGGTAAGGGAAACACTTAAAATAAATCAGTTTATGTGGTGAATCCGATTTTTAGAAACAAATCTAGGTAAAATACTTATAAATAAATGTCACTGTAGTTGGTCGTTTTATATCTATTAAAGCTATAATATAGATAATATTCCAAAGTGTTCCACTTCCCCCTTACCTCGCCTGACCTTATAGGTTAACGCAGGCTGATTTTCCGCAACTCGACGTCTTACAATCGGCCTATTTTGCGTGAAGGGTTGCTGGCACTACTCTTGCCAACCCAACTTTACCCGAAAGCCTAGCAGTCCCTTGATGTTGCCGACGACTTCTGGTGACATCGGAGATCTGAAGTGTTGTGCCCGGTATTTGGCCACATCAGGGCATTCCAGAATGATGTGGGCGGCTGTCTCTTCGGCCTCCATGCAGGCTCTTCAAAGTATAGCTACTGTTACACATGCTGATTACTAACTCGAAAGCATGCTACTACTGAGCAGGTGCTACCTACTAGCGTGGGTGTATAGGACATGCTACTATGAAGCATGCCTTTTAGCGCCATACTGGCAGCACTCCCTGCTATCTTTGAGGACGTTAGTTGTTGCGGGGGTGGAAGGGGGAACGGTAATAGCAAGTGTGAACGCGTTTGCTTAATGAGCATGCTAGTGTTCTAGTCAACCAATCACCGACCCAAATGTTCCTATTCCTTTTTTTCCTCTTTCTAGCTGAGGTAAGTTTTTGGATGCATTGCATTACCAGCAAAAGGATAATTTTATTCAGCTCCACGCGGGTAGCTGTTTAATTTTCATGGTGTTCAAACTGGCAACAGCAGCTATCAAATAGGATTGGATTGGAATGTTTGCTTGGAGCATACTTAAAACTAGCATGCCATAAGTATAACTCACAGTTCATAAGTATGCTCATATAAAGCATACTCATATAGCACGCTTTTTAGCATGCTATTCTAGAGCGGTGTCACGGTACCTTAGTTTCTGTGGACAAATGACTAAAATCGTAAATACCTTACAGGTTCGCAAGAAGGTGCGTTCGAGAACGTTCGCATGTCGTACACAGGCGAGAACGGACAGACTATCCGTCAGCTGATGTCTAACCACAAGATACGGCGCGTGGCCATGTGCTGTCTCGCCTCGCCGCAGGGTCGCCGGCAGCACCTTGCCGTCTCACACGAGAAAGGTAAAATTTCATATTAATAATGAACTTTCTGAAATCATAAATTCTCTACCCTCAAAAAACCACAGTGGTGTCACTGGTGTCAGTATGAAACCATAGTTGTCTTTCGTCCAATACGGTATTTGATGACAGCTCCAATCAGCTACTCTATATCATATGTCTAAAACGATTAGTTAGTATGAATTGTGTGACATCATAAAAATTAGTACTCAAAACACGGATTCTATTTTGTCCAATTTAAAATAGTAAAATTTCCAAATGCTGGTAGTAGTTTATTTGGTTCCGTGTATTATTGAATGTATATTTAGTGGTTTCAATGATATAATTAATTTTCACTATGTATTGAGACACGCAACCAGTTTATCCAGGTTTTACCAGTTTACGCAGTCGTTAGATCCTTAGAATCATTGCAGTGGTCGAATATCTCTTTCTTGCATAAACTTGTTTCCATTTCTCGCATTTTCAAAGTTGTTATCTAGAATTTACCTTTCCGGTAAAAATTATCCCGCTGGCCAATTGAACACGTTCTTATTAACCCCAATTTAATCAATAATCTTTTCATCCCAGGAAAAATCACGGTGCTCCAATTATCCGCTCTCCTCAAACAAGCGGACTCGTCCAAGCACAAGTTGACGCTGACGCGCCTTTCCTCGGCCCCAATACCGTTCACCGTGATCACGTTGAGCGGGAATCCGTGGAACGAGGACTTGCTCGCTGTCTGCGGCATCAAGGAGTGCCACGTCCTCACGTTCAACAGCGGAGGTAATTTTCTAACAAGCTCTGTACCTTTAAATATGAGTTAAGGTGACCGTACTCGCTGCAGGGTCCGCTGAAGGCAAATGGTCGATAAGCGGCACTTGATCTTCGATTCGGCCAGGATCGACGCGTCCAAGAGATTCCTAGCATTTTTCGCCAGCACCACATTTCGAATGCGTCAATCCTGTTCAGAATGCGTGCCTTAGGGGTCCAGATATTCTGAAGCGTATTTCTATATACGCTTTATATTTCTATATAGAGAAGATCTGAGTTCTCATCAGCGTTGTTTTCGTTTTTCTGCTAATACCTCTCTGTTCCTTCAGATCTTCTCTAGCCGCTTTACCGCTATCTTTGCTATCTGGGCTCTTCTCACAACCTCTATCTCACACGAAATAATTATTAGTTTAATATAATTTAACATGAGTTAACTAGCCTATTGCAATGATTCTCAAACACTTCCCGACAGGCACAGTGGCGGACCACCTCGTGATCAGCACCGGCCTCGAAGCCAACAACTACATCATCAAGGCGCTGTGGCTGCCCGGCTCGCAGACGCAACTTGCGCTCGTGACCTCGGACTTCGTGAAGATATTCGACCTCAGCAAGGACCTCAACAATCCCATACACCACTTCCTGGTGCCCAGCGGAAAGGTAAGCACACCTTGGCAGTTCGCCGACAATTTTCTCGTGAATGTATGAGCTGGTTAGCCCTCACTACCAGTAGTCGGACTTTGTGTGGGAGTATAACCCGCTAATGGGATTACATCCGCGCCACAGGAGTAATTTTGTGGGGATGTCGCGGGTGCACTGGGTACTTGGACTGCGCCGTGAATAGACTGAACCGAATCAACTTAGGGCAGGAGAGGGAAAATAGAATGTCAGAGAAAAAACACGAACTAAGTAGCGGTATTCCCCCGCTTGCGGGGATTACGCTAAGGCGCCGTTTGGAGAGTTCGCGGCGACCATCGCTTGGATGGTTTCCGTGAATATATGAGTGTCTTTTCAAAAGGACTTATCTATCTATGGAAGCCATACAAAAATAAGCCCTTTTGAAAAGGCACTCTAATAGCCTACCAAGTCAGTCTTGCCCAGGGATAGTGGCGCTACAAACAGCTTTCGTATGTAACTATTGTATTAAGCGGTTTACACTCACGTGGAATAGTCAGGAACGGCCTGGCTCCTGGCTCCTCATCAGGGACTGCTATCCATATACCGGCGCCGCAACTTATGGCAATAATGTGCATACGTCATGTTTGCATTATTGAACGTCGGTATCGATTTGTAAAGTAATAGTAATATTTATTTCCCAGGTCCGAGACGTGACGTTCGTGAACCAGGAAGGAGTGATGCACATGATCTGCATGAGCTCCGCCGGCCACATGTACTGGCAGCCGACCAGCGAGGAGTCGCGCGCGTCGCTCGGCACCTTCTACATCACTAACACGCTGGAGGTGCTGCACCCGGAAATACAGGTACGGAACACGTTCATTTTGCAAATAGACCATGGGTTTAATAAGTCCGAATATACGGGTTTTCTATAATAATTATTAGTACACTAGCTTTTGCCCGCGACTACGTCCGCGTGGAACTTGGAAGTATGGAAGCAACCTCGTACAACACGATAGATATCCATATATCCACCTAATCACCTTAATTTATAAAAGGGATTATTAAAAGCGCCTAAGCAAATATAAGAGCAATTGTGCTTTTGGTCTACTTAATAATTACATTTCCTACAGGGTCATCAATGTCATCATGAATTACTTACCCACTTTTCAATCTTTTTAGGGATAACTTCCAGGATGAAAACTATCCCATGTCCTTCCTCTGATTTTAAACTATCTCCATGCCAAATTTCATCAAAATCGATTCCGCGGTTTAAGCGTGAAGAGGTGACAGACAGACACACTTTCGCATTTTTAATATTAGTATGGATTAGTATGGATAGTATGGATTACATGCCTAGGGCTGTCAATTAGTGAATGTCCTCTATTGTTGTTGTTAGTAGCCTGAACCGAAGATGAGCGATCTGAGACTATACTAATTACCGCCCGTGGTTTGTCTAAAGTTTTACATTTTGCCTATGGGTCAGTAGGGAAGATTTTCTCGTAACGAGCAGATAGTTTCTTACAAACTAAATATCCAACTTTAGTGCGCGAAATGGTCATATATTTTATTATTTGTTGATTTTCGCAATAAGCGCTAAGTCTATTTTGATGAAATTTATATGGGATCACCTCTGAAGTATGATTTATCAAACAAAAAAGAATCATCTAAATGTATTTATAATTCGCTGAATGATCGCGTAACGTACGTACTTTTTTTGGAATCGGGTAAAAGTATTACATCCGTTTCGGTCATTGTGGGGTTTTGCCAATTTTCCAGTAATACATACAAGCTTGCGCAGTCAAACCATTTAATATGCTATGTACTGGTTGACACAGGATGTAGCGGGCATGGTCGGCGGCGGCGGCGTCTCCGTGTACTACTCTCCCACGCTCAAGATGCTGTTCTTCTCGTACGCTCACGGACGGAGCTACCTCGCGCCGCTTAGCACGGTTGAAGACAGCGTTAAAGGTAACCCGTCATTCTTATTTTACCGTCTGGTGAAACTTTTTAATGCTGGTATGCAGCGTGTATATTTGATACAACCGCATATTGTAGCCAGACGGAGATTTTAGTGCTATAATCTAACATTTATAACAATTATTAACTTAGCGTTAACCACCATAGCGTAATTAATTTTTTAAAATTTTCTGAGCAGCAATGAATGGCGTAGTTATTACTAGTGACAGTTGTGACATCACGATGTTATGTGTCAACAAACAAGTACATTGCTTGCTGATTTATTTTATATAAAAAAAATGTTCGATTTTTGTATAATTTATGGATAAATATATTAATAAGTGCCTATACTATTGTAATCAGAGATGGGCATTCATCGATTTATTTTCTAATCGATGAATGTCTGCATAATTTGCCGTCACAAGATAAATCGCGATTAAATTAATCGACACAGAATTCGATTGACGATTAATTAATCGTCATTTTAATCGATTATATTGCACGATTAATTTTCGTCTAAAGGTTGGAACACGCTCATTTGTGCACGTTACAAAATATAATTTATCTTGTCATGTGTACATTTGAAAAAAAAACTATTCTAGTGTGCTGTGTGAAATAAACTTGTTACAATATAGTTTTTATAGTGCAGTACTGTGGGGCGACACATAGACTTACAAAAAAATATCTCATTCCTAATATTAATCGAGCGTAATTAATCAAATTAATTAATCGATTAAAGATTAATTGTTGGATATTAATTTACGATGAATTAAATCGGGATTAAATTAATCGGAGCTAGTACAATTAAGAGTAATTAATCGTCATTTTAAATAATTAATCGCGATGTACGCGTGGGCAAGGGAGCCTGGTCAGTATCCTTCGTGGCAAACCACGCTTAGTCGCAGATGCGGCTAGAAACACACCGCGCTTAAGGATAGATTCCCCGGCTGCTTGGACGACTAGATGCGTGGTAAACACACCGCGCCGGCAACCTGGCCCCGGAGCGTAAGCACTAGGTTCCCGTGTCAGCGACGAAAAGCGTGGTAAACACTCTGCGCTGGGAACAGCCCCCGGTTGTAGCGACAAGAAGCGTGGTAAACACTCCGCGCTAGGGACGGCTCTAGGACTTAGCTTAGGACACCTGGATATCGACCTAACACCTTTACCTAGATTGACGGGGAGACCTACGGCATCTCAAGAAGCGTGGTAAACACTCCGAGCTGCGGGGAGCGATGGTTTACAATGCCTCACAGTTGGAGCCGCTCACACGACCTCACTGCTCGAGAGATGGTAACACACCGCTGCCCGTACTGGGCGCGCGTCGGCTTATATAGCGGCCTAACGGTACACGGCGCGTCGCTTTCCCTGCCGCCCGCGCTCCGGTGCCGCGCGCTGTGACGTCATGGCTCTGGCGGCGTGGTCTGCCCGCTGCTCGTTATACTGCCCTCCTTCTTCTGGAGATTTTTACCTGTAAAAATCCCCGATCAGTGGTGTTCTACTAAAGAGGTAGGGTCAGGTACGGGATGGTTCTACTGGTCTGGTCAACGCGTACGCGTTTTATAACGAGCAGGTTATAATGAATGATTTTTAATGAACTAAATTTATAACGACCTGGTTTACTACCTTTGTTTACTTCTATTTTTATTAATTGTAAGTGTTAAGGACAACTCTTTATGAACTTTATTTATTGAATTAAAAGAGAAGGGAAAAAAACAAAAATATACTAAATTAATACGAAGAAAAAGAAACAACTAACAACCCTGTTGTCTCTTAAAATTTTAAAGGTTTCTGGATGACCTAGTTTTTTCTTCGACGTAGCCCACGTCTTGGAAAACAAATACTGTACTGATGTACTGGTTTATTACCTTGTAAGTGTGTTACGGATATGCTCTTTATGCCCATGAATTCTAATTATTGTCGATTTACCCCGGGATGCATAAAAGAAACAACAATCTATGTCTATATGTATATATCTATTTTTCCAACGTAAACAATAAAAGAGAAAAATAATACAACACTACCCAAAATAGGTTTGACAATCTTGTTGTCGGAAAAAAAAAAACAATGGTACTATTATGTACACAAAAAAAACAACAAAAAAATAATAATAATAATAATAATCAGAGACGGAACGACACTTGTTCTGATTTTAAGGTCGGGTTTTATGGTCCCTGGGCCCCCTGTCTCTTGTGCGGGAGTCGTATCAGGCCCTTCCTTTGGCCTCCGTTTCTCTTACGGCCTCCGCGCCGGCCCCTCTTCTTCCACGTCGGTTCCGTTTTGTCCGTTTTCGGAGGTGGGCTCTCCGTGTTTTCCACGAACGCGGCGTATTCCCTCTCGTCCGCGAGCAGAGCCAGGACCTCGTCGTATACTGCTGGCAACTCCAGCTCCAGGTCTTGGTCATCCTGGTGTGGGGGTTCGGTGACCATCGGCGATGCCCCCGAGTCCCTGGTTCCTGTGGGGGGAGGGGCTTGCTCCTCCCCCGTGGAGACGGTTATGGGGACTGTCGACTCCACCACTCCGTTGGCCCGAATTTTAATTTCGGAGGCGCGCCCGCATATCGCAAGGCGTGGTCGCGTTGGCCTACGTACGCACGGGTCCATGATAGCTTTCCCTTGTATGAGCGAGGTTGCTCGTGACCCCTATATATGGCCATATTTTTTTTGACTCGAGGGTAGACGTGAAGAATATTTTGATTTTCTACCCTTGTTTCTGTGCGATCGTTTTTCCGTCCCTTTCCGAATGTCTCGCTCTTTTCCCAAAACGAAGACCCTGTTTCGGAGCATCCTTATTTCGTGTCCTAGTCGATGTATTACTGTTAGCCAGATGCGGGAGATAGGTACCAAATCCATGGGTTATGGAACAGTTCATGTATCTTCACGGGGGAAAAAAAAAATATAATTTTCCCAAAGTTAAATCATCCCCGGTTGGTGATATTACAAAAACGTGATATGCAAATCATTATACGTGATTTCTGTCACAGCGTACTATTTAAGTTTTAATTTGTTTCTCGACGCTTCTCCGTGTATTTTCATCCTTATGCGTTTCCCCTTATGGTATAATTTCCTGTTGTTTTCCTTACGCTGGATTTGTATTACGGGTGATATGTCTTCGTTTCTTTTTAGTATTATTCGCTTCTAGAACGTGAAGAGACCCCTTATTCCGTGATTTATATATTGTATGAACCTTTTCAACTATTAGTACATACTCGACGTTATTTTGTTGAAAACGGCGGAGTAACATTTCGTATTGTTTCCTTTGTTTACGATACTGGAAATGTTATTCGTATTTGTGGCCTACTATTTACACCGAGTATTTATTCTGTACATTCGGTCCCGTTTATGTATGGTTTATATATTTCCGTGTATTTGATCGGTATTATGGATCTGCTTAGGTGTATTTATGTCGGCCGACTGTGATGGTGGCCCGCTGGTATGTTATTTCCCTACATTTGGTATACTGCATCGGATATTTCTTATTTAGTTCGCATATGGTTTTAAATCCTTTATGTGCGCCGTGACATTTTGCTTACCGTTTTTTTCATTACGTAAGATATATATTACTGGAGATTTCTTCTCCGTTATTCTGAACGGGCCTGTATATTTAGGTGCCAATTTCGCGCAAAAACCCTTATTCGCGTCGGACAGGACGTGATTTTTTTTCCATACTAAACTGCCTATTTCTGGTTTCCAATGTTTCCTTTTTTTGTCGTAGTAGCCTTTTTGTATTTCGGATGCTCTTCCTTGATTTTCTTTGACGATTTTGGAAATATCATTCAAATTCTGTATTTCTTTAAGTTGTGGTGTCGGGAACCGGTTTTTGTCACCTGGCGGGCGTAATTCCTTCCGATATAATAAGAAAGCTGGCGTATACTTTGTTGTCTCATTTACGGATGTATTAAGGGCGAAATTGAATTCTGGTAAATATTGGTCCCATTTCCTATGGTTTTCAGATATGAACGTTGCAATCATTGTTTCCAATGTCCTGTTCACTCTTTCCGTTGGATTGCATTGTGGTGAATAGGGTGCGGTTAGTTTGTGCTCTGTACCGTACCTTTTAAGGGTGTCCGTGAAAATTTTCCCCACATACTGCCTGCCGTTGTCGCTTAGCAATGTTTGTGGAGCTCCATGCCGCAATGCCACGCATTCTTCAAATGCCCTTGAAATTGCATTTGCGGTCGCGGTACGTAACGGCCTTATTTCTGTCCATTTGGTAAATTTATCATGAAAGACTATGATCCATATGTGTCCTTTTGAGGATCTCGGGAGTGGTCCGATCAGGTCTGTATTCACTACTTCCCATGGTCAGGCTATCCCCACGCGTTTCGACCGCGCGAAACATTCCGATCTCTCCTCGCGGCGAGCGGACGGCGCGCACGCATAGCTAACGTTTCCCGCGCAACCTGTGCTGTACGATGTCAAAAAATAAAAGTCGGGCATATTGTTTTTGTGGCAACAAAGACGATTGAAAATGATTTCGTTTGTTCCAGAACACATTAAACTCTCCGGAATATTTTGTTTAAGAATTAACGTTTACTGGGGCACTATTGACGCGTAACTATTAAAGTCTGGGTATTTCTGTAAAATTCTTTATGGGGGCGCCTAGCTTTTTTTCGAAATAATTGTTTTGGTTTGATGCCATGCTGTGTTGTTATTACTGAAGGTTTAGTTATACAATCAATAAGTAAAATATTTAAAGATTCACTCTATAATACGTTATGTTTTAGAAACACGATTACTTGTAGTTTCCTCGATAGTTTTTTTTTAGTTAACCTCAAAAAAGCAACATAAACCCTGCAGTCATAAATACT
This sequence comes from Apotomis turbidana, assembly GCA_905147355.2. Classification (NCBI taxonomy): domain Eukaryota; kingdom Metazoa; phylum Arthropoda; class Insecta; order Lepidoptera; family Tortricidae; genus Apotomis; species Apotomis turbidana. The sequence goes on along the minus strand of LR990280.1, from coordinate 55,082,625 downwards.
GCAGGGAAAGTTATCAGTTTTTTTAATAATAACATAACGAGATGTTATCTATAATGTATAAGTACCTCTCACATTTTCAAAAACTGTATTATTTTAATAATTAAACCGAAAACATGATTTCCGCGCTCCCAGCAGAGATGGGCAAAAGTTAATCGATTAACGATTAAGATTAACTTTTTTAATCTCGATTAACGATTAAAATTGACGATTAGTTAATCTAATCGTACGAGTTCCGATTGATTTAATCTCGATTAAGTTAATTGTCGATTAAATTTATAATCGATTAATTAATTCGATTAACTTTCTCTCGATTAATATTAGGAAAAATAAGATAAGATTTTTTGTAAGTCTAAGTCCCTGCCTAGAACATCTTGGCGTGCGGAGAGCGGAGAGACGCGTGCGGAGAGCGGAGTGCGGAGGGCGGAGAGTGGCGTGCGGAGAGCGTTGAGCAGCGTGCGGAGAGCGGCGTGCGGAAAACGGAGAGCGGCTTGCGGAGAGCGGAGAGCGGCTGCGGCGTGCGGAGAGCGGAGAGCGGCTGCGGCGTGCGGAGAGCGGAGAGCCGCGTGCGGAGAGCGGAGAGACGCGTGCGGAGAGCGGAGAGACGCGTGCGGAGAGCGGAGAGCGGCGTGCGGAGAGCGGAGATACGCGTGCGGAGAGCGGAGAGCGGCTTGCGGAGAGCGGAAAGACGCGTGCGGAGAGCGGAGTGCGGAGGGCGGAGAGTGGCGTGCGGAGAGCGTTGAGCAGCGTGCGGAGAGCGGCGTGCGGAAAACGGAGAGCGGCTTGCGGAGAGCGGCTGCGGCGTGCGGAGAGCGGAGAGCGGCGTGCGGAAGCAATAGAGAATGGTGTTCAATCGTCCTGAAGTGGGCAACCCAGTGGGAATCGGGTTGTATGGACGCCACGCATCTGCTGACTAGACTGGTTGACCAAACGAGCGAAGGCACGAGAAAAAGCTAGCGTTTACATAACGGAGGCAACCCTAGCGCACATTCCAATGACGTTGCGTCACCGGCGGGAGGGGGCATCGATAGCGGTGGCAACGCCTGCCGTCCAAACAAGTGGGGTATCTGTTACGTAGTAACTTGTATATAATCTGTGCCATGGTGCTGTTGCGTTCCTGATCTGCATTAACCCTGGGGGTTTTGTTTGTGACGGTTTGTGTGATTGGCACGATTCGCACTTCTGGACGTATTTTGCCACTGTTTGGTACATGCCTGGCCAATAGTACCTTTGTGCGATGCGCCGAAGCGTCTTATTCGTACCTAAATGGCCTGCGCTCGGTGTGTTATGATTTTGTTGCAATATTTGGTGTCTTTTTTCCTCTGGTACGCACAACTTCCAATCCGATCCGGAATTCACCTGTTTGTTATATGACGGATTTGTTATCTTCTTATATAACTTGTCTTCTTTTATACAGTAGTCGTCAGGGGGTGCTCTGTCGGTTTTTACGTCCTGTAATTTCCGCTCGTACCACCCCTGATCTCGCGTTGTGCACACCGGGTTCCGGGATAACTCGTCGGCTATCTGGTTATGTTTTCCGCTTCGGTAAACGATGTCAAACGAATACTGTTGTAGTTCCAGCGCCCATCGAGCGACTCTCCCCGACGGGTTCTTCATCGTGTTTAGCCATCGCAATGCTTGGTGGTCCGTAATTATCGTGAAGTGATACCCCTCCAAGAATGCTCTCATCTTCCGGATTCCCCACACTATTGCCAGACATTCCTTTTCCGTCGTTGAGTACCTGGACTCGGCTGGGGATAAAGTTCTGCTCGCGTACATTATTACCTTGGGTATCTGCTCTTCCTCCTGTATCAGTACGGCCCCGAGGCCTACGTCACTCGCGTCTGTCTGCAGAGTAAAGCTCTTTGAAAAGTCCGCTCGGGTCAATATTGGGTCTTTTATGAGAATTTGTTTTATTTCTTGGAACGCTTTTTCTTGATCCGGGCCCCAATCCAATTTCTGATTCTTCTTTAATAACTTCACTAATGGTGCGGTGATTGTTGCGTAGTTCGGGATAAAATTCCTGTACCATGACGTCATGCCGATGAACGTCCTGACCTCTTTTACGCTTCCTGGTGCTTTGAGATCACGGATTGCTCTTATCTTTGCTTCATTCATCTTTAATCCTTCTTTTGTCACAGTGTGCCCTAAGTATTCTACTTCTGGTTTAGCGAACTCACACTTCTTTCTATTTATCTGAAGTCCCGCCTCTCGAATTCTTCGGAATATCTCTTTTAAGTGTTCTATATGTTCGTCGAAGCTTGAACTACATACTATTATGTCGTCTAGATAGACATATGCGTGTGGCTCGAGTTCAGGACCTATAACCCTGTCCAAAAGCCTCTGGAATGTGGCGCCACTGGAGTGTAGGCCAAATGGCATGACCTTAAACTGGTACAGGCCCCTTCCTGGGACGGTAAATGCTGTCGCTGGTCGGCTTTCTTCTTCTAGGCTCACATTCCAGTATCCGTTTTTTAAGTCGAATTTTGAAAAGAACTGTGACTTCCTAAGCTTCTCTAGTGTGTCATCTATTTGGGGCAATGGGTATGCATCTTTTTCCGAGATCTCATTTATCTTTCTAAAGTCTATACAAAACCTATAGTCTCCATTCTCCTTCCTTACGAGCACTATTGGTGAGCTGTATGGGCTGTTGGATTTTTCTATAACCCCTTGTTGTAACATGTCTTTGACGTGTTCGTCTATGATCTGCTGTTGTTTTGGGTTCCTCGGATAGTACCTTTGTTTCACTGGTTCTCGATGTTTCAGTTTTATTTTATGTTGCACCCATCTGTTCCCCTTAGGGCTTTTCTCAGAGAGTTCGAACTCTCGTTCAATCAACTCGGTTAGGCGTTCTGCCTGCTGCTTGTCTAGGCCTGAATTCGCCTGCGCTTCTTCAGGAGTGATTATGACGGTGTCCCGGATTTCTAACTCTGGTCCTGGTCCTGCTTCGACTAGACTGGCGTCCTGTTCTGTTCCGTCTTCCTGTTGTACACTTTCCGGATCTTCCTGTGGCCATGCCACTTGCATGCCGACCTTGCGCAAGACATCCATGCCCAATATGGTGCACGTTGCCGTCGGTAGGACTCTTACCCAATGCTGTAGCTTCTTGCCTTTAATGAGTAAGTCGATCAGTATACTTTTATTTATCTGAGCTGTAGTTCCATTCGCCAGAACAATGCCCCTTGGTTCATCTAACGTTGCAGCCGCTTTCGTGATGCAATTACGGTACACTTCATAATTCACGTATGTGTTCGTTGATCCCGTGTCTACCAAACACCGATATTTCCTTCCCATTATCTCCACTTCCAGGTGTATGCGGTTATCCTCCCGTGACCGTTCCTTGGCTGTCTCCAGATACTCCTTTTTCCCCCACTTCTTCTTTTTCCAACAATCTTTACTCATGGTACCCATCTTCCCGCATTGACTACAGAAAATCTTCTGTTTGCCTTTACATTCCTTCAGGTTATGTCCCGGTTTACCGCATGACCAACAGCACGTGTTTGGATTGTAGTTAGGGTGAATCTTCGCGGTCCCATTTTCACTTCTCCTGGGCTCTCTCCCTTTTTCCCGCAGCTCGTTACTAGGTCCTGCCCGCGTCTCCCCGTATTTTCTCCATCTGTCTGGTGCTTCGGTCTCTTCCTGGTAAGTCTTTCTCTGGTATCCCTCTCCATACGCCGAAGGGGAAATGTTCTCGTACTCAGCGGCCAAGCTTAATAGTCCGTGTAAGTTCGTATAGTCTTGTCTTTTTATATATAACTTATACTCCTTAAGCATGTTTTCATGGATCCGGTGCAGTTGCTGTTCTCCTGTCAGGCTTCCATATCGCCTCATCAGCGTCTGCAGGTCCGTGACATAGTTAGTGAACTTTTCTCTGAACCTTTGTTTCCGTGCCCGTGCTCGGGAAATAATACAACTTGAAAAGCTCAATAAATTCGTCCCATGACTTCCATGACTGGGCGTTGTTCCTATGCCATTGTAATGCTTTTCCCTGCAAAATCCTCGGAAGTGCCTGCAGTATGTCGTTCTGCTCGACGTTGCTGGCCTCCATCAATTCTTCTAGCCTCTCTAGGAATTCGACGGCATTGTCTGTTATCTTGAACGATAGATTCCAATCTTTTAACTGCTTTGACAGCTCTCTCCTGTCCTCATCCTTAGGACGATCGTTTTCAGACATGTCTGGTTGTTCTTGTTTTCCTGGTGTTCCGAATTCCTCGGCCTCCTTGATGATTTCTACGAGGTCCTTTCGTATTTGTTCTACGGTTAATCCGTCTACCTGTAAGCCTCTCTCTTCGGCTTCTCTCATTAGTTCTGGTTTCTTTAGTCGGTATATCCAGGCTGTGGGCATCGCCTAGGTATCCTAAACTGTAACCTACCTTTCTCTGTAAGGCCTATAATTATAATAATTTATCTCTGGCGCGGGTATGGACAATATTCTGTATCGGGACGGTTTGTAAATGGACGGATTAAACGGACGGACGGTAAGAGACTAAGATAGATCTAGATTACGGATAGTCCCTGCCTGTAATGAGCTATAAAACTCCTGTATGAGCTATTTCGTTGGGCGCCAAATGTGACGTAGTGTTTAGCCCCGCTAGGTGGATTAGGACGTAACGGGCCTAGACACTAGTACATATCCCTCGATCCAGACGGGATCTTGAGGGTTTTCCGAGCTAGCTTCGTTCGGGAGGCAAGGAGCGGGGAATAAATCAAACTAGGATATCATATACTAACAAACTGAGGGCTTTTATGCCTGTTTATTTATAGTCAACTGTAATCCTACCCTATAACCTAGACTACGTATCCTAACGTCCCTAAATTCCCTAGGGGACCCGGTGTCCCAGCCACGCGTCAGGTTAGCGTCCCGTCGGGGGACCAGTTAGTGGTTAGTACGCGTGGGCAAGGGAGCCTGGTCAGTATCCTTCGTGGCAAACCACCCTTAGTCGCAGATGCGGCTAGAAACACACCGCGCTTAAGGATAGATTCCCCGGCTGCTTGGACGACTAGATGCGTGGTAAACACACCGCGCCGGCAACCTGGCCCCGGAGCGTAAGCACTAGGTTCCCGTGTCAGCGACGAAAAGCGTGGTAAACACTCTGCGCTGGGAACAGCCCCCGGTTGTAGCGACAAGAAGCGTGGTAAACACTCCGCGCTAGGGACGGCTCTAGGACTTAGCTTAGGACACCTGGATATCGACCTAACACCTTTACCTAGATTGACGGGGAGACCTACGGCATCTCAAGAAGCGTGGTAAACACTCCGAGCTGCGGGGAGCGATGGTTTACAATGCCTCACAGTTGGAGCCGCTCACACGACCTCACTGCTCGAGAGATGGTAACACACCGCTGCCCGTACTGGGCGCGCGTCGGCTTATATAGCGGCCTAACGGTACACGGCGCGTCGCTTTCCCTGCCGCCCGCGCTCCGGTGCCGCGCGCTGTGACGTCATGGCTCTGGCGGCGTGGTCTGCCCGCTGCTCGTTATAAAGTAGGTTTATCTTAACCGTTAATCGATTACATTTTGCCCATCTCTGCATCTAATATTAACACGACTTGGTGAACGCGACATTAATAAACAATTTCAAATATGTAACTTCTACAGGAACAGCATTGATACCCCAATCGCTGGCCACGCCCCCCAAAGAAGGCGGTCGCGGGGGTGGGAAACAGGGCGGGGTACAAGCTCTGTGCCAGTGGGCCGAGGTGCCGGGCCATCCCGGCATGGTCACCGCGGTGCTTCAGGCCTCCAACAACCCCGTCGTGCTGATGCTGACGCCCAACAACATACACGTGCAGGAAATCAAGGTAGTAGTAGTATATTAGTCTGTATGGATATACAGTGAGAAGTAATCTTTATTGCACGCCTCATTCATAAGACAAACAGGAAATATACAGTGTAATAAGTTACAATTGGACTTATGTAGTGTCTTAAATATATCTTTTTGTTATTTTTTATCCGGTAATCTCTAATAGATATGTCCGGGGATCGGATTCCGTTATTCGGCTCCATACAAAATACCGTTATACCATTCCCGTTTTGCGCTTATTATTACGCATGTATACATATATTATAGTAGGTTAATTTCGAAGATCTATGTTTATAACGAAAACTGTATTAAATAACACTCTAAAAAACGCGAGAATAGAAAGATATTTCAATTTTAATAAATACCGGTTTCGATCACTGGATATGTCTATTTTGTTTGTGGTATAATTTTAAAAGTCCTTCAATATACGTTGTGGACAATGTCATATTTTTTTAACGTAAATGATCTGAAAATTATTAGAACTATTTGTTTTCGAGTAGTATTAGTTATAGACTGATGTAACTAAAATAATCCTGATCTCTATATCGCCTGGTTCGATCCAAAAGTCACTAAAATTTCTGTCACTTCTCTTCAAAACCTCTAGTTAGTAAATTGATACTGAGATACGAGTTTTGTTTCAAGTAGGTATTTGTTACTTAGTGAGTTTGCTTGTCAACCGACGATATTACCTACCTCAGGTGGTCCCAGCGAAAGCGAAGATCACAGACATGGTGGCCGTCCGCCACTGGTGCGGCGGCGGCGGCGAACAGAAGAGCACCCTCATACTGCTCTGCGAAGATGGCAGCTTGCGGATGTACGCCGCCAGCCCGGAACAGACCGGGTTCTGGCTGTCGCCGACGATCCAGCCGACTCACGCGCCGAGGCGCCGCCCGAGGGCGATCACGCACGGCTCTAAAGGGAAAACGCAACAGGTGCGTTTAGACGCGTTACTACGGTCCTACTTTATACAATTAATTATAGTTACAGCGGCTAATTTAATACGGTATTTGACTCATCATCATAGGGCCCTTCTGTCTATTAGAGACGACTTGTTGCCTTCAGCACTTCCTAGATTAACTGTATTTTTCTCAAATATGCTATGAAATTTAGTTATAACGTGCGTTATAACAGGTTTCGAAGTATCGCGTTTCGGGCGGAACAACTAGAGAAGTGTATAGGAATTTCATACAAAATTAAAGACCAAGGCCGGGAAGTATTCTTTTTTTTAAACGTGGAGTCCGTGTTCATGAACAGGCTAAACAGCTGAATTATATTTTTTTTGAGTGGTGTATTTTTTTATTTCATTGCATATGTTTGAGAAAAGCACTGTACATGCCTTAGCCGTGAAAATGAGTTGCCGGATGCGTATCACTATCGTCTATACCTACAGGCCCTTCTTTCTCGGCGTCTGCAGTAATGCACTATTTATGAACTCGCGACATTTTCAGGCGGCTTCGAAATCGAGCACCAACGGTTCCCCGCAGTTCCCTATCGACTTCTTCGAGCACTGCGTCGCCATGTCGGACGTGGAGTTCGGCGGGAAGGACCTCCTGCAAGTCTACAACACCGCTCAAATCAAACACAGGCTGAACACCACCGGTAAAATATAACTACGTGCTTATTCTTTTTAAAATATGTATTTCTTGATTTTGTTGTACAATAAAGTGTTTACATGTGTTCGTCTGCGTGTCTCAACACTCTTTCTTCCGTAGTCATGTAAAAAGTATCCTATAACCATCTTGGGATGCGTAGGTACCTATACACCAAAATATCTTTTAATCTGTTACGTTTAGGCGTGATATAATGACAAAGATTTCTCGACATAATTTTGTTAATGACATCATTTATTTTGATGGAGGGAGGGGTCATATGAATTATGATAGTTGGGTGATTTGGGGGGGTCTTAAATTGATGACGTAATTTCTGAACAGCTCCTTATAATGCTGACTTCACTTGAACAGTGACGATTTTTCTGTCCAGGATTGTACGTGGTGTCCACTAAGATGACAGGATTCTCGATCGAAGTGATCAACTCTGATCCGAACATGGTCATTTGCGGTATACGGGTGTTGCTCGGTAGCCAGGACGTCGCGAGAACACCTACTTATATTGAGGTAAGTCAGTAGCTCAGCAGCCCCTAACACAACTATGCTCGACTCCTGTTACTTTCACACAGTACTGCACAGAAAGAGATGGATAAATCTCGCGCGAGAGCGTCGCGTTTCACAGTTGTACTAGAGGTGCAGGGCTAGCATATCTTTTTTATAACAAATGATGGAAAACAAAAAGGGGAGCCCAGGTCACAATGGCAACTGACAAGAAACCAACGGTGCCATGTCAATTGACAAAGCCATTCTGGCCCGGGAGATGCTTCTTCACGCTTCATTTGAGGGGTCCCCTGTTATAAGAAGGAGGATACACATGACCCGGCAAAGAGTTCCATTTTTTAACCCTTAAATTGACAATAAAACGAAGGTCGATAGTTCAAGTCTCGTTAAGGTTGCATAGAGCAATCAATTCTCGTTCGAAATAAATAGAAAAAGATGGTCAAAGAGTTTGTGCATCTTGGTGTATACATTGCCAAATTAAGGGTTAATAGTTTGACAGATGAAGGAATTGCCAAGCTTCTTGGTACTTCGCTTCTCGCGCGACTCAGCATCACCGATCCTGCTCGCACGGTATTGAAAGGAATGTGACAGATAGTATTTGTCGCGTGTCACAGTTATGCTAGACATACTGAAGCAATGATGTAAGAGGACTGCTAACACTTTTACAAAGTTGTCTTCTACCGATCACTTGCAGATGGTGTCGATGATGCGATTCCAAGTACTCTATTGTATTCAGATGTCATTTGTTTCAAATATCTCGACCTACTTCGGGCTGACGTCACAAGCTGTTTTTAACCAGTGTATTTGTATATCTGTCTTTGGCATCGTAGCTCCCAAACCGGTTGATCAATTCAAGTTAGATTTTAATTGAAATACATGTTCGTCGAGATGTTTCTTGGCTATGTTTGGTGTTAATAGGTCTAGAAGTTTCTGAGATATTTGGCTTTAATTGGAACAAGTGACAAGATCTCAGCCAATATTGAAGCTGAGAATTCCAAATTTTGTAGATGTGCTCTGATTTAGTAGCATTTTCTCTAACACTCACTGAACGAGGGTCTCATGATGACCAGCTACTTGTATCGGGGTGTTTTAAAATTTCAATTTAGGTTATTGTTAACCTTTCGACCGCACAGTTCTTCGACGGAAAGCTGTCCCCGACGCCAAGCCGATACTGTCAGATTGGCGCAGTAAGACATTGTATAGCGGCAAATAATAGCGTGGCGTCTGGGGCACAGCTTTCCGTCGACGCGATTTGCCGTCAAAAGGTTAAACCGTTTATATTTCCCAGGTGTTAGGCCGCAGCATCCCGTCCGTGGTCGTCCGCAACCGCTGGTTCGACATGCCGCTCACCCGCGAGGAGTCGCTGCAGTCCGACAAGAAGGTGGTCATCAACTTCGGCCCCTCGCAGGACCCCGACGGCATCTCCATGGTGGACTCCGTGAAGGTGTACGGCAAGAACAAGGAGCAGTTCGGGTGGCCAGAGGAAAATGAGGATCCCTCCTCGTGCCCCTCTTCTAGTAAAACTACGCAGGTATGTAGATGTTCATTTGCGTTTGTTGTAGATATCCATTCAGTTGCTTTTGGTATGGTGTTTGACTATAGTGAATATAATTTGTGGCATTGAAACCACTAAACACACGTTAAAAAATACGCGGAACCAAATAAACTATCACTAACTTTTGGACATTATACTATTTTTAATTGTACAATAACTAAAAAGAAGACGTGTTTTGACTACTGCTTTTTATGACGTCACATGCCTGTATCATCATAGAAGCTTCATACTAACAGATCGTTTTTGACATTTCATAAAGAGTAGCTGATTTGAGCTGTCATCAAATACCGTAATACGGCTAGCCGCTCTTATTTTATTATATAAATACAGTCTAACTTAAAATTCGAAGCAGTTGAGTGGGTATTGATGACGGTCCGTGACCTAACAGATTGCCATTCGGGTTTGATTGAAAACTGAGAGGTTTTTTATCGTATAAGAGGTATATCGAGACAGGTATAAAACACGAATCGTATTCTGCCAGCTCACGTACTGTGCCTATGATAGTCGTGTTTGTCAAAGATAGTTATTATAAATACTACAATAGAAAAAAAATTAAATCGTTTATTGATAATACCAATGTTACATGTCAATCGTACTTACCTACTAAGAATATAAATATTTACAATTATTAAATAAGTGAGTAGCAGATTGAAAAGTTTGACACTGTTTAAGATCAATTCTAATAGCCACTTGTGTAGACAAATGAAGCATCTAATACTTTCCGTCACTTTGAGGGCGAGAGACGGATGTTTTGTTACTTGGGTAATTTTTTCTAAGTTGTCCCAAAATATTCATACATTTTTTGTTTTTACATTCCGTTACCGCTGTAGTAGTAGTAGTAGTAGTAGTAGTTATATGGAAATAGTAACGTAATGGAACGAAAAAACATAGGGACACTTTTTCTTCTAATTAGATTGAAAGAGCTCGTGATTCTATGCAGAAAATATCCAAAATATCGACAATAAAAAAAATGTGGGATGTGTAACTTTAGATAAACGGCCCACTTATCTGTATACACCAACCTTCAACAAGCTACATTGTAATTGAATTATCTTGTCATAGGAGAACGAAGGCAACGCGGGCACATGGAAGCCAAGTTCCCTGGAACGCCTGGCATGCGCTGCGCTAGAGGCTCTAGAGCTCGGCGCCGGCGCACCCATATCGTCCATGGCCGCGGCCGGCGCTGAGGGCGGGGCCGAGGCCGCCAGGAAGCTGCTCTGCGCCCCGGCGAGCGCGCATCTCCACGCCAGGGCGCAGTGCCTGCTGAGGGCCGTGCATCACCAGCATTATCACCAGTACAAGGTACACTCTAGTCTGTTCTCTAAATTGCGCTATACATGTTTTACGAAAGATTAAAGAAAGTGAGTTAATTCTACTGTCCATGGGAGTATTTCAAAGACGTAGTAGTATTTTATGCAATCGTTGCACAATGGAGGTTCTTAAAAGTCGAGTACTGCGTTTAGGTAAGGTACGAGATTTTAAGACCTAATTGTGTGACTATTGCATACGATACTTTTTACATGAGCTAAACGCAGAAAAACATTTCGGAGGCCTTTTCCCAGCAGTGGGACATAATAATAGGCTCATAGTAAATTCCCGCTATGAATTTTTATCTGTGATTTAACGTTATCTTCAACTCAAACTCACCTTAAAAAAAAAACATGATATTGATGGTCATGGCGGGTACCGCGTGATTGGTTTATTTTTTTGACAAGTAATTTCAATCGATCGGGGAACAGTAGCGTTTTAGTTTCGTTTCATCATCAATTATGCTGATGTTGTCTCTTTGAAATTTATTTGACTTGTGTACAGAGTTGTCTATTAAAGTCTAGTAGTGGGTAACATAGTGTACAGAATTATGAAACAGATTTAAAAAGTGCGTTGTTTTTTGAAATTATAATTGACAGATGTGACAGAATACGCGAGTATAAAAAGTACATTAGAGTATGGTGCTGTTAGTAGGATGCCGGACATGCTTATTTATCAGTGAATGTCTGACTTTGACCGTTTCTATGTGACAATATCCGACATTGATCCAACACAGGACCAAGCGATCCTGAACTACGTGTGCTCGTCGCTCCGCGAACTGCGCGCGACCCACGACGCCCGGAACATCGACCCGGAAGCGTTCTTCCGGCTGGTGCTGCTCGCGCGGGGCGTCGCGGTCGCTCGCCCCCAGCACCTCGTCAAGTACAGCGCGCCCACGCCGCAGCGGCCCGCTGACGGTGAGAATCAAAGGCCTTTCAGTCTTTTACAGACTATACAGACAGTGACATGTAGGAAAACAACGCTTTTCATGGCTATCTAGGGTGGTCCAAAAGAACTAAATTTTGAATATTATTTCTCCACAGGGTTCTTTTTTGTCCAAACTCACTAAAATGATACTCACCATTTTGCAAATCCATCCGATAACATTTAGAGGTCGCTCAAAATGTAGCAATTTACGTATAGAAAATAGTATGGAACAACTTTCAACGAGCTTTATATGTGGGCAAAAGACTAGAAAAGTTATAAAATTGTCATTATCGTCAACTGTCGCAAGCGATTAAGTGAGACATTCTTATTATCATCTTATATGAACACCAGAAATTTATTGCACGTTTGAGCAACCAGTATAACAAAATTAGCCATGTGAAGCTAAAATTGAATGTCCTTTTTTTCTCCATACAACTGTGGGCCGCGGATTGGATGTAAGAATGGTCTGCGCGCGGTGAGCAAGGACCGAGGTCTTTTGGCACGTTTGGTTGCGAGTGTCCGGAACCATGCCTCATTTAAGGTTTTACGCCCATTCAACATCAGTTTCCGCCATTTGCTCCCAGTTATGGACACGTATGTTAAACGCGTACAGTACTTTTATCTAGTCAATCAGTATCTTATATGTGTGGGTGAGCTCGGGAGCGCTCAGTGCCGGCTCACCCACACAAGAGCCAATGTGCATGTACATCTACTCACACAAACATGGCTCACCCGCGCTCGTGAGATAAAAGTACTATACATGTCTCGCTTGGCGCAGTCTTCGTAACGCAGCATCGGGCGACCGATGCTTCTTTTGGTGTCCGCTACAGCGCCGAGCGTAAGATGTCGCGGCAAACGGGATGGATGCATGCGATACACATGTCCCAACCAACGAAATTGTCTCGGTTTCAGCAGTGCAAAGAGGCTGGGAAGCTGTGCGATCTCAAGCACCCTTTCGTTTGTGACTATGTCGTTCCAGAATACCCAAAATGTTACGGATGCAGCGTTTAAATGTGTCCTGAACATAAAATGTTATTTAGTGTGAAAAATAACAGTACAAACTTACTCATAATTTTGTTCCCAGGCGATTGGTCAGCTCTATGGAAGGGCGATTTCGATGAAAACAGCTCAGTGCACGTGTGCGCTCTACTCACCAGCGTGCTATGGCGTCTGGCGGCGTGTCGCGGCACCGCCGGCGGCCCGCCCGGCATCCTGTCCTACGGGCTGCGCCATGTCGAGCACACGTTGCACGCACTCGCGGACACCGTGCACGCGTTCCAACTGCACGCGGAGCCGGACTGTGTGAGTACTGTGACCGTCACCTTCTGGCCACTAACAGAAGCTTACCTGTGGCCTTAGTGCTGACAATACCAGCGCACGAGTGCGGTCTAGTCACCAGCTTCCTATGGCGTCTAATAACTTGCAGTACTCTGTCGTGGTGTAGACCTCAGTGGTGTATTTTTCAATGAGCTAAAGTATGGCATTGCGTTTCTCACGGTGTCCATTAATGGGTCGAAAACACTTACCATCCTTCCGACCGCTCTCATTTTCCGCCGCTACGGACATGCGACGACTTTCGGGGGTAAGCAGCGCGTCGAGCGTTTGAGCGAGAGAACGCAGCGGCCATACGAGAGAGCGAGACACACGTACCGCTGGTGCGGGCCGGGCCTTTATTGTATAAAAAAAGATAAGACACCAATAAATACTATTGCAGCATTTTGTTCTCTTGACTACAATAGCTTGTGCTTCCAGATCGACTTCGGCAACCAGATCTACCTGTCCCTGCTGCTGGCAGAGGACCAGAGCATCAGCTTCGGTGCCAAGGCGGCCCTGATGAGAGTGCTGCGACCCAGGGTCAAGAGGCGACGCGTGTACATTCCTTCGCCGCCCAACACACCAGGTACAGACTTAGTAGTACATAACATCAGCCAGTTATCCCATCAATGTGTGAATTGACTTCGTTGCACCTCTAGGTGGTGCTAATATATCCTTGTGGCGAATACGGAGACTTAAATCACTTTCGCATATGCGCTATACGATCGGTCCGACTTTTTATCCCAACTCCAAAGTATCCATATTCCATTTACAACATCAATAACCTGCTTAAGTGCTTACCCACTCAATTGCTTCGAATTTTGAGTTGGACTCTATTTATATAATAAAATAAGAGCGCTGACAGGTAGCCGTAGTTACCAAAAGCAATCTAGTGGTTACTATATCGTCGGGGATAGTGAAATACCGCGTAAATAACAGCTGTTGATAAAGTTGTCATTTCAATAAAATACTTCGCAGTTGTGAAGTGTGGTAGGTACGGGGATAATAATACGACGAAGCTCGGTGTTAGAATGAACATTTATTAAATATTTTCCAATGCTTTTATACTGATTTTCCTTAAGGTCATTTCCATATATGGTTCGACATTCCGAAGAGATTACACGTGTCGCACTACAATTCAAGGCTAAAGGAATTTTCTATTGTTTATTACATCACATGTGTGGATCAGCTGGGACCACACACACCGCAGTTGTTTGAATATTGATTCGTATCTACACTTCTTTCTTACGCGGTATTACACTATCCCCGACGATATTTCAATTAGTGTGATGTATACAAAAATCACCATGCTTAAACAAAAAAACATAGAATATTATATATTTAAACGATGTTAGTCACGATGACGATATTAGTCCGCGCATCGATCCGAAGATCCATGTATCCCGTGGATTCAACTTTTGATTCACTGGTCCCCAAGTTGGTGATAATATTGATATAATAAGGATAGGTGCACGGACGTCACGAGTGTTGTGTGTCGTGCCGGTGATAATATACTAGAACTTTGATCTTCCTACCCATCCGTTTTATTACACATTCCGTCGGATAGCGTTACATTTGTCCGACATTTCCAGTAACACGGCACGTGTCCAAACGTCAGGTTAATTAATGTAAATCAAAAATATCGCGTTAGACCCGGTTCAATAAGTTTTAATTATGCCGTACGTATTATTGATATCAGGAGCCTCGACGAGTGCTACAGTGGCGGCGGCCTCGCACGCTTCAAGCGCGGTTGTGGAAGCGATAGTGAACGCTGTCGAGATGTCAAACGCAGACCAGGAGAACCAGCAGTATATGGACGTAGACGACTCCTTGGAGCCTATGGTACTACTGGCACCTGACGGAGGTGAGAACTATCCAAATTGCAGTTTCTTTTATTATATACGGTATTTTATGACAGCTCAAATTTTAAGAAATGACAAAAACGATCGGTTCGTATGAAGTTTGTATGAAGATGCTGGTTTTTTTTTATATTTTTCATTTTCTTATTTTAGAAGTTAGAGGGGGGGAAAAAACATATGATGTACATTACTATAAAAACTACCAACGAAAATTGTTTTGAACGAGATCTAGTAAGTAGTTTTTTTAATACCTAACTTTGCACCTAATTTATATGGGGCGCTATACATACCAGGTGCAAACTTAACTTAACCACTTAGGGATGGAAAGTGTTTGTACGGAACCCTCGGTGCGCGAGTCCGACTCGCACTTGGCCGGTTTTTTTACCCTTTGTGTACGGAACCCTAAAACGTGTTTTAAGTACAAATTTTTATGACATCACAAACCAGCATCTTCATACAAACTTCATACGAACCGATCGTTTTTGACATTTCTTAAAATTTGAGCTGTCATAAAATACCGTATATAATAAAAGATGGATGGATGGGGGGCAACTTTTTTCCACTTTGGAAGCGTCTGTCACGCAAACTATTCGGTTTAGAAAAAAAATATTTTAGAAACCTCGATAGTGATTGGAGACCCACACGTATGTGTTTGATGAAAAAAAAAAAATTGAGTTTCAGTTCTAAGTATGGGGAGCCCCCAATATTTATTATTATTTTTTTATTTTTGCATCAAAATCTTAATGCGGTTCACAGAATACATCTACCTACCAAGTTTCAACAGTATAGCTCTAGCTCTTATAGTTTCGAAAAAAACTGGCTGTGATATACGGACGGACAGACGGACAGACAGACATGACGAATCTATAAGGGTTCCGTTTTTTGCCATTTGGCTACGGAACCCTAAAAACGGGATTCTATTACTGAGACTTCGCTGTCAGAACATCTGAATGATATTTATTTTGAGTGAGTAGTGTAGTGTATTTTTTTATTTCATTACATACGAGTATGTTTGAAAAAAGCACATACATGCCTTAGCCGTGAAAAGGGCTTGCCGGCTTCGCATCACTATCCGCTTCTCACCCGGCTAGCCCTTTTGTCCCGGCGTCTGCAATGTACTATTTATAACATTATATAGTAGTTTTTGATACAAGTGCGGAAAGTATGTCATTTTGAACGAGTCCCGAAGGGGTCTTGGCCCGAGCCGCGAGGCGAGGGTCAAGACCCGGGACGAGTTAAAATGACACTTCCGCACGTATGTCAAACAACGTTTTTTAATACATTTGCGAAAAAAAGTCAATGAAACAAAAACGATAATTAAAAGGGACAATTGTATTTATTTTTTTGTCTGATAAAAATTCAAAGTACAATTAGAGCAATTATTAAGCGTAACATTAAATGCCTTCGGCGGCAAGTTTAAAGTTTGACTCAAACTGTTATTAATCTCGCATGACTGAGTCCATTCTGGCTCTGGTTCTCGTCGTTTAATTGGAGAACCAGAAAGTCGCCGTCCGTCAACAGCAGATGGTCCTGGTTCTGGTTCAGAGACTTGATCGTAAGCATGAGACGGGCCCGGTTGTGGCTCATAATTATCATAAGACGTGGATAAATGTTGCTTAGTTTCATACTGTGGATTTAGTGGCTGTAAATGAATCGACCGTGTTATTTGACTTCCAACTTTCCGTTTGTTTTCAATGGAGTTTTCTATGTATCCTTCAGCGACATGAGCCGATTTCCAACCACCATGCCGTTTTAGGGTAGTCATGTTTGCCCCAGAATCTGCGAGCAACGTAGCAGAGGACCTTCGAAAACTATGCCCTGTATAAAGGTCAGTCTCTGGAAACTGTAAAAAATTGGCTATATCTTTTGGCATGTTCCCAAATTTATTAACACCTATAGATTGAGCAGTACATTTCCCCTTCTGGTAATTTTGAAAGAACCGGTCACTTTTTCCTTTCAATGTACGCTGACAATAATATTTCTTTACAATTTCAAAAAATAGGCCATCCACTGTAAACGATCTAGGAATTTTATTCTTAGTGTTTGGTATTTTTATAATGTACATATTTCCGTGATCTTCAATGTCTTGAATTCTAATGTTCGCAAGTTCTTCACGCCTGCATGCGCCAGAAATCCCAAATATGAGTGCAACCTACCAACAAAAACACAATTAGTCAAATAGTAAATTCTAGGAACTTAGTATTATAAAAAAATATCGGCAAAGTGCGAGTGGGACTCGCGCACGAAGGGTTCCGTACCATTATCTGTAAGTTTGTTGTATGGGAGCCCCCCTTAATTATTTATTTTATTTCATTTTTAGTATTTGCTGTTATAGCGGCAATAGAAATACATCATCTGTGAAAATTTCAACTGTCTAGCTATCACCGTTCTTGAGATACAGCCTGGTGACAGACGGACGGACGGACGGACGGACAGCGAAGTCTCAGTAATAGGGTCCCGTTTTTACCCTTTGGATACGGAACCCTAAAATTTATAATATTAAATAGGTATCTACCTTAGTAGCCAAATACTGATGATCAGGAGCTTCGTTAATAAATTTTTCAATATTATTCGCCGTGAGAACTTTAGATTTTTTCGCTTGATAACCTTCAGACTTCCTCTTCAAAAAAGCAGTCAATTTCGAGTAAGTTTTTATATCTACGTCGTTTTTGGATTTGATCATAGTTTTCAACATAGAGTATTTCGACCACATAGTTGACGCCTGATATTTCTTAGACAACTCGAGAAAGTAAGCCATTAGTACATTTTCTGAGAATGACATAGTTTTATTCTCCCGTTTCCAGTCAATAAAATTCTCATAGACGGCAATATATTTTTCTTTTGACTTTTCTGGTAACATACTGTCACTTGCAATTATTGCCTTAGCTTTTATATCGGGCGGTGTTAAACCTATTCCGAAATCGTCAGAATCGCTCATTTTCACCAAAAATCCAATCTTACGTGTCAATTACACAATTCAATCTCGATTGAAAAAGGCGGGAACGATAAAAAAGTTTTATTTTTAATTGCTATTTGTTTTTCAATATGGCGTCGGTTGTCATCTTTCAGCCAAATCAAAAGAAGTAGTTAAATTATTCCAGAAGAGATATGATATTATTTTAATTGATTATAAACAATAAACATCGTGTATCTTTTTTTAGTTCTTTACATTTCATATAATTGTAAATAAATATATTATTTAATACACAAAAATAGCGATTATTCATACTATGAATTAAAAAATCAGCGCGTCGGTCACGCTTAATACTGTATTATCTAATCTGTGACAATACTTTTCTTTTTAATTTTTTTAGGTCACGCATAATACTCATTTGCTCATGAAAATAAATAATAGTCAATTAAACAAATTATTGAAACCGTTTTTGAGTTTTTTTAATAGATAACCCTTTGATTGATCCAATATGCAATTTAAATATTTTAAGCATAATTATGAGATATACACCTGCAATGCTGCATGACGTAATAAATAAAGTCGAAAAGTGATTGACCTTTGTTTGGATGTACGAGGTATGACGTGTTAGTACAACAGAAAATTAAAAAAATTTGAAAAGTAAAAAGCACTAGTTCGAAATAACCAACTTTTCGCACGATTTGCAGCTACGAAAAGTACCACTTTTTGAGCAACTGTATTAAAAATTTCTTTTTAATACAGTTGCTCAAAAAGTGGTACTTTTCGTAGCTGCAAATCGTGCGAAAAGTTGGATATTTCAAACTAGTGCTTTTTACTTTTCAAATTTTTTTAATTTTCTTTTGTACTAACACGTCATGTCTCATACATCCAAACAAAGGTCAATCACTTTCCGACTTTATTTATTACGTCATACAGCATTGCAAGTGTATATCTTATAATTATGCTTAAAATATTTAAACTGCATATTGGCACATATTGGATCAATCAAAGGGTTATCTATTAAAAAGATTCAAAAACGGTTTTAATAATTTGTCTGAGTGACTATTATTTAATGAGCAAATGAGTATTATGCGTGACCTAAAAAAATTAAAAAGAAAAGTATTGTCACAGATTAGAAAATACAGTATTAAGCGTGACCCACGCGCTGCTTTATAAATTCATAATAATTATGAATGATCGGTATTAATGTGTATTAAATAATATTATATTTATTTATTTACAATTGTATGAAACGTAAAGAACTAAAAGCAGATTCACGATGTTTATTGTTTGGAATCAATTAAATTACTGTGTAACATTATCATATCTCTTCTGAAATATTAAAACTATTTCTTTTGATTTGGCTGAATGATGACAGCCGACGCCGATCTTGAAAAAAATATTACAATTAAAAGTAAAACTTTCTTTTTCATTCAAGATTGTTTTAATTATGTGTAAATGACACGTAAGATTTATAAAATAAAAGTTTTTGATAGAAAATGATGGATTCTGATGTTACCAGAATACATTTAACACCGCCCTATATACCAGCCAAGGCAAAAATTGCAAGTGAGAGTATTTTACCCGCAAAATTACATTGCCGTCTATGAACATTTTATTGGCTGGAAACAAGAAAAAGAGAATTATTAACAACTCGAATAAAACTTTAAACTTATCAGCAAAGGCCTTAATTGCGACCCTTCACAATTGCTCTAAAAATTGTAAGTACTTTTAATTTTTATCAGACAGAAATAAATATAATTGCCCCTTTCAATTACTGTTTTAAATTTGTATTATTGCAATTTTTCGCAAATGTATTAAAAAACGTTGTTTGGTACACGTGTGGAAGTGTCATTTTAACTCGTCCCGAGTCTTGACCCTCGCCTTGCGGCTCAGGCCAAGACTCCTCGGGACTCGTTCAAAATGACATACTTTCCACACTTGCATCAAAAACTACTATTTCCTATCAGGATTGGACGCATTACTAGACATACCGCCGGACGCAGACGACGAGACAATGGTCGAGCTTGCCATCGCCTTGTCGCTGCAGGAACAGCCTCGGCGCGCTCCCCCCGCGCCCTCCGCGCCGCCCCCGCCCGCGCCCGGCTTCAGCGATGCCACTGGCTCACCTCCAGGGTATGTACTAGAAACTAGTAACTAGATAATCAATCTCTCTTCAATCGGTCCCTCGTTATTGAGGATCGTGATCAGATGATCACTAGCTGGTTTAAAAAAATATATATTTATCCAGTTGTCGATAGCAAAATTTCCTAAAACTAACTTAATTAACAAAAATTGGGCAAGTGCGAGTCCGACTCGCGCATGAAGGGTTCCGTACCATAATCTATAACAAGTTTGTTGTATCGGAGCCCCCCTTAAATATTTATTTTATTTTATTTTAGTATTTGTTGTTATAGCGGCAATAGAAGTACATCATCTGTGAAAATTTCAACTGTATCACCGTTCTTGGGATACAGCCTGGTGACAGACGGACGGACAACGGACGGACGGACACCGAAGTCTCAGTAATAGGGTCCCGTTTTTACCCTTTGGGTATATGGGTAACCCTAAAAAATCACACCACTTAAATGACCCGGTCGTCATCTTTCGCCTTACAGATGGGATATTACTGTTGAAGATGTCGATATCCAGCTTTTTCGTGATCCCAATCAATAGAAACATGATTTCCAGTACAAATCTAGAATTTTATAACAGTATAGATTTGTTGACAGTTCCGACGACGAGGGCAGCACGGCGGCCACCGATGGCAGCACGCTCCGCACGTCGCCCGCCGAGCCGCCCGGCTCCGCCGGATCCGAGAGCGGTGGCTCCGGCGCCGACAGCATTGGCGGCGTGTCCGGTCGCAGCAGCGCCTACGGTAAGCTATTATCAAACCAAGACGTTTGTGGGTTTAAACTCTCGCACAAAGTCTGACTAACTGTACCCTTACCATGTGTTTACAGTGACGGTATTCGCTAGCGACTGAGATTTCTTTTTGTTTGGAGGATTGTAGTTCTAAAAAGTAATCGCAAGCGGCGCTGTACTATTCTCCATACAAATCGCTTACGCTCTCGCTAGTGACTACGGTCACGTTAACTCATGGTACGTGTAAGGTGAAGCGGGTTAGCCTAGCCTTTGTACAAGTAGCCATTAACGAAAAGGTGTCGGCAGACATCAGTGCGCGTGCGCAACATAAAGTACATTAGAGTATGGCGCAGTTAGTAGGATGCCGGTCGTAGTAGTACGAGATCGATCCGCATTTACCAATTCGATAGACATACGCTTTGCCCCGTTTCTTTCTTGAGCTGATTTGCCCCTTATGCATTAGCAACCTCTTAGTCAAACTACATCTGTGCCGTTTCTTCCCAGTTAACGCATTCACTGCCGGGGGGCGTGGCCTAGGAACAAACTTGTATGACGGTGATCGCATATAGGCCTTGCTGGCAGTGAATGAGTTAAAATCCAGCACATGGGAATCATAAATTCCAAAAGACATTCCCGCCCGTCTAGCACAACTACGCTTCGCGACTCTTGTCGGATGGCATAGCATGTCACCCGTCACTCTCTCCCAGGACTGCACAGAAAGAGATAGTTAGATATCTCGCGCGAGAAAGAGTCGCATATAATAATTGTGCTAGAGGCGTGTAGCAGATACAGCAAACTGACATGAAACATTGTCTTTGTTCCTGAGCCGGCCAACGCAACAACCCGTGTAAACATGTAAAATGTTCTAGGGGACATAGTATCCACGCCTTCGGCGGGCGCGGTGCCGCAGTCCGCTGTCGCCGTGGCCACTATCCATACAGGCTAGTACCGTCGCCTCAGGTCTAACCCCATTAGCTTCTCATCGCCATCTAGGTTCAAGCCTAATCAACTCATCTGAGTTACATGTTGCGAATCGTTTCATTGTTTGTTTCATCCCCAAAGTAGGCAATGATTTGAGATAGTGTAACTGTTGAAGAAAATAAGTGTAAAGGTTATAGCATTAAGACACAGATTGGACAATATAACCAGATTCACTACGTGGTCTGATACAAGCGGCAGTAAATTGATTTTGTGGCAAGTAAATGTAAATGCCAAGTGCAATTAATGTTAACTCTACCGACGAAAGTTAGTAGAAACCTACTGAAAACTGGCCGCCAATAGAAAGGCTTGTTATTTTCATAGTGTGCCATATTGATTGGACTAACACAAATTCAATGTTGCACGTTCACCCGTAACCTGTCGTAAGCTCATTCAAATATAATATGTCTAATTTGATTACGTTCATTCAACATTTAGTGATCACAATCAGCATGTTTGTAACTTGACAAAAAAATATTAAAGCTTATCCATAAGTAAACCATACCTCACGTAGTGATTGTTATGACAACGTAGAAAATACTATCATTAGTAGATACATAATAGAACCCATGTATTGCCATCACAGTTAAACTATAGTTGTTAGCGAACATTGATATAGTGTACTTGAGATTTTCTATTTTTAAAGGCGGATGTTAAATGGGAAATATCGAACGATACATGAATTGTGTTAAGAACTTAAATATGATTCCTTATAACATAATATACGTGTACAAAGAGCTTGGAGAGCACGGTCGAGCTCGTATCCCTGTATCAATCTACAAACTGGGTACGAGGTTTTGTAGAATAGTGACAGAAATTAAGTTTTGGTTGTCACTAGAGGATATATGAAGTTCGTAATAGTACAGCGGTTTCAGTCAAGGCCGCGTTGTTTTGTAATGATTTTTACAGACGCACGATTTAGGAATATACTTGTAGTTAAGTGGCTAATGGGCTATTCTCTAGTTCTTCAGGACGTATCTCTGTCGATGGAATGAAAATCAAGTCCATTCAGTCTCGATTGAGTCCAAGAATTGGACCGGTACTGGTCAAAACTGATCCTAATGATGTAGATAGGATGTCTTTGCGGTGGCGTGCCAGTTTCATTGTTGAATGAAATTACTCTCGCCAGTTACGAGTAACAACAATACATAAAAACCATTTATCTTGTAATTTTCAGGTAATTTCGAAGTTTAATAAATAAGTAGCTGATATGACCTGTCGATTAAGCCTAACATAACATCAGAACGGCATTTCTAACTGGAATCATTTCTGTTTAGCTACAACATCGGCGCTGATGTCCCAGCCGGGGACCTCCACCACCAGGACGGCGGAGGCCGAGAGCGAAACCCGCAAGCTGCACGCGCTGAGGCTCTCCCTACTGTCGGCAGCGCTGGACGCGCTGCCCACGCTCCGCACCCTGCCCGGCGTGCGCGCCATCCCGTTCGTGCAGGTGCCTAAATTATTATTCATTTAAAAATCATTTTTTCATACTATGACAAATATATTGATAATTTCAACCAAGTTTTTAACTTATCCCTGAGGCTAGAAAGTAACATATATAGTTCAATAAAATTTGCAAAAAATTTGGCAAAATTATAGGACAAGTTTTATCTATCAGGATATGTAGGTTATAGAGCAAAATTAAATTTTATCTACTTTCCCCCTCCCTCTCCGCGGCGAGCCGCACCCCCCCGCGCCCTCGAGTGTGTATATTTTCTGTCTAAAACAATCAGCATTTTCTGTCTATATTCTGAACTACACTAGGGTGCAAAGAAAGACCACCTCGGCATAATGAACATTTTATAAATTTCTGTAAAAACTATTGGGCGGATTGTAAAAATTTAAATACCATATGAAAGATAAGTTTTCCATCTTTAAAATGATGTAATTTTTAGTGATTTGCTACGTTACAGTTCAGTTTTTCAAGGCTTAGAACTTTACTCACCCAAAAATTCGTATTGAAATCAAACTTATGACTACTGGGGAAATTGTGGTTGTAAGGAAAAATATGGAAATTCAATAAAATTTTCAGTGTTTCAATAACGTGTATTGCCTCCTACGTACCCCGTACGAGAAAGTCATCTATTAAATAAACTTATCACGAACTTTTTTAGGTGGTCCTAATGCTGGCCGGCGACCTGGACTCCACCGTGGAAGCGGACCGCGCGGTGCTGGAGCGCCTGCTGGAGCTGCTGGTCACCGAGCTGGACATGACGACGGACGAGAACGCGCCGCCGATGTCCCCGCCCGTCCACGAGCGGACCAACCGCCGCGAGCTGCAGCTGGTCGTGATGCGGCTACTGAGTAAGTCCTCATCATCATCGTTTCAGCTATAAGACGTCCACTGCTGGACACAGGCCTCCTGAATAGACTTTCACATGGGCCGAATAGCAGCTACCCGCATCCAGCAAATCCCCGCAACTTTAACCAGGTCGTCCGACCACTTTGCGCGTGGCCGTCCTACACTGCGCTTGCCTGTACGTGGTCTCCACTAGAGAACCTTTCTGCCCCAACGGCCATCGGTTCTTCGAGCTACGTGCCCCGCTCATCGCCACTTCAGCTTGCTTACCCGGTTTATGTCGATGACCTTGGATCGTCTACGAATCTCATTTCTGATTCTGTGAGTAAGTCCTAAACGACTAATACTATCTGTCACTTTTCTTTTAATACCGTGCGAGCATGGCAGGTGACGCTGAGTCGCGCGACAAGGGAAGCCGTGGCGTGGTATTTTTAATAAGATTAATTTACTTAGACAAGACAGTAACAAAAAAAAAGAAAGATATGCTAGCCCCAGGTAGCAAACAGGCTGTAGAAGAACTTAAGCTCTCTATAAGTATACAGCTATAATAACTCCAATTTACGCTGTATAAAGTCTGCATAAGTGCTTTGCAGTCTTTGTGCTACTTGGGTATACGCAGTATTATAGTAGGACCCGTCTGTCTGTGGCATAATGCCCAATCCCAAATGGAGCCATTCGATTGCCGTTTTTTTAAATCGAAAGTCTTGTCACAAACTGTTGGTGGAAATAGTACCAGTAGTTTCCAATATGTTTTAGCTTTAATTGAAACAAGTGACAAGATATCGGGCAATATTGAAAATAGAACTGTTTTTTTTTAGCAATGTATAGTTTTAGTACTTAGCGGTTTCTATATCGCTCAATTAATGAAAATTTCATAATGACCAGCCAAAAATTTCGGGGGTGTTTTATAGTAGTTTATGTGACTGTACATAATGAAGGGTATTAAACACGAGTGTGGGTTTATGAAACGCGCCGAAGGCAAGTTTCATAATAACATCACACGAGTGTTTTAATGCCTAATTATGTACGGTTACATACACTACTTTATCTAGCCACATATCATAGGCCTCCATGATGCATTCAGGAGTCGCACATTACGACAAATATTACCCGGTAATGGCGGCAATGAAGTTTTCTGGCAGCTGTCATAGTTTTTTTTAATTCAGAGACAAACTAGAGTTGGCCCCAACTATCATATCGTTCGATATCTTACTACGTGCGACATTTGTCAAATTTGATGCAAATTGACAATTCATTTCGAATTAAACGTCATCTCGACTGATATTAGAATAGAGGTCAAATCAAATTTCTTTGTTTTTCAAAGATGCTCGAAATTTGAATAAATAATATCATCGAAATCGATGTTATTATTTAGCAATAATGTCATTTTCACAGATAAGAAATTTGTTCTAATAAAACAGTCTATTTATTCGGTTCTTGAACGCATCATGGAAAGTTTATGATATTTGGATAGATAAAATGTTTAATGTAGGTTATTTATTTATGTGTATTTAATAATACAACCGTCAACTGTCAACCAGGTGTCCTGATGGCCCGTTGGAAGTCGACGTCGTCGAGCGGCGCCGCGGCCCGCGAGGGCTCGGGCGCGGCGTGCGCGGCGCACGTGTCCCGCCTCGCCGCCGCCGCCCTCATCCGCGCGGGCGCGCCGCTACACTGCTACCGAGTCCTGTCCTCGCTCCTGCCCTACTGGAAGGAGAAGACTGCCAGTGAGTAACATTACTATAATTAACATTACATTAACGCAGTAACGTCTGCTGACGTAACCCAAATATTTACAATGAAGAGAAAAATTTAACAGTTCAGGCAGGCTTCGAACCTGCGTCTCCAACGGGTTTGCTGCGGGCCAACACGGGCGTCCTACCAACTGGACCACCGAACCCGATGCCAGAACCATTGAATTTTTCAACCACTTGTTTCTACATGCCTTAGGGTGGTAGATGGCCGGTACGAATTTTTCGCTTCATTGTAAATCTTACTATTGTATTGGAACAAGAGTTAGAGCAAAATATATAGGGACGATCGTAGCAAAACATGATATATTTATATCAGCTGGTATATTTATTTTCTCAAACATACAATGAAATGTCGTCATAACGTGCGTTATAACTAGGGCTCGCAGTGTGTCCGTGTTTCGTGTACCCGTAGCCGGAACTCCGTTGTAGCCAGAACTATCTTTGACGTGTCCGTGTAGAACGGGATCTTAGGACTGCCGGTGCTAAGAACACGGAGTTACGGTTCCGCGTGTAACACGTATATCAGAAGCCCTAGTTATAACAGGCTTTGAAGTATCACGTTTCGGGCAAAACAACTCGAAAGAACCGTAAAGGAATTTCATATAAAATTGAAGGCCGGGAAGTAATTTTTATTAAACATGGCGTCTGTTCATGAACATACTAAACAGCTGAATTATATATTTTTTTGAGTGGTGTTATTTTTTCTTTCATTGCGTATGTTTGAGATAAGCATTATACATGCCTAGCCGTGAAAAGGGCTTAAGGGCTTACTTTAGCTTAACCTTTTGAGCGCCAAAGTCAGCGAATCACGTCGACGGAAAACTGAGCCCCAGATGCCACAACATCATACTATCCGAGCATTTTCCAGAGAAATCCCGAATCCGTGTTTCTTCCAGAACTTATTCTTCACATTGAGAATGCTATCGATTCTGGGTTAGAGAGTCAAGTCATGGAAGAAACACGGATGCGGGGTTATTTCTCTTGGCTATTTTTTACTGTGGCTCTGAAGCCAAGCTGATAGTAGAGCTTGGCGCCAGAGCCACAGTTTTACGTCACGAGCTGAGCGGTCGAAAGTTTAATAATAAGTTGCAGGTTGGTTATATTAAGATTATTTCACAAACGCTTGGTAATTGACTGAGTTGAATTCACCAATCACAGCCAAGACGCACTGTGAGCTGCCACGGCACCTTTATATTTAAGACACGTACTAATACTTTTTTTTATTTCGCCGCTCAACGCCGCGAGATAAGTAACATAGTATTTAATCCCGTAGATCGCCTTCCGCTTGTCTAATTCTCGGTCTTGGATGGCCGTATCCCGGGCATTTCGGTGTACGTCATGTTTGAAAGAACTGAGCTATTGCAATTTCGACCTTGTCACTCAGAAACGATGATATGAATTTGTTTACGTTTTTATGTTACTTACTTTCATTTGGTCTAAAGTGATTAAGACAAATATTTTGTCCGGAAATGTTTTTGGGCAATATAAGACAAGGCTTGTAAAGTATATCTTTATAGGAACACTCATATGTATGAATAAGACTTGAAGCGAGCGTCACATGTCCATTGTTTTTGATTGTTGGCGCGCCGTTTTTTGAGCAGTGGTGTGGAGAGCATGCGTTAAAACATGACACAAACGTCACCGTTTTCTGAGCAGCGTCGAGCTTTTAATCTTGAATAGACGACTCAATCGAACCCGAAAATTGGACCAATACTCCTCCTATAGCGCTCATTTTCATTGGCCCCGATGTATAGCCTAACTAGTGGCGGTTCTGCCTTAGTATAGTGGCGCTATAAACAGCGCTATTTTGTATGGCAATAATGTGCATACGTTATATACATGCATTATAAAATATAAATACCGGTATGTGGTTGATGACATTGTTTACGGGAATGCAGTACTGGAACCGGGAGTGAAGCTGTGCACTGATGTTGAATTATACAACATAATGTAGTTATATTAATAAAATTAGCTCAATATGTCATGAAGCAAGGAAAAACAAATATATATTTTTTATATGTGACTTCAATTCAAAGGTACATGTACAAATTATATGATATTATTTTTTTATCCAAATGAATTTTTGAAATTGTTATCCAGAATCCTTATAATTTAACAACACAATAATTGTATGACAACTATGAAATAAAACGCATTTTCCATGGTGAAAATGGCAAATTATTTAATGACTTTTAGAGCAGTCTAAGTGTAGTTAGTCCCATATAGACATTTGATCCCAATAAAAAATAGAATAGATTGACCCCCTCAAAATAAAGTGTCTACACGCCTATTCCCGGTTCTCGCCATACAAAATCACAACCGGGCGTTCTCTTTTTGTAATCAATCACGAGTGACTATTGTGCTACGCAACAAATAACCAATAAAAATGAGCCCACCTTTCATGTTCCGTATTATAAGTAAGTGTGTAATGACTGTAACGAGAGCTTACATCGGCAGATCGTCGGCCAACCGTCGAAGTATTGGAACGCCAACATTTCCCGGGGCCCATGCAAGCAATAGGTGATAACAAACATAGAGATTAAGAACTAGATGTCCGCTTTATTTTCTTTGTGCATTTATTATAGCTCGTGGGCGGCAGTTCATTTTATCACATTCACAATAATTCTTCCATTGCAGAAGGTTAAATGAAAATGGGTATATATTACAGACATAACGTCTGTTGACATCCAAAACTCACTAAGTAACAAATACCTATTTTAAACAAAGCTCGTATCTCAGTATCAAATACGAGGTTTTGAAGAGTAGTGACATAAATTTTTGTGAGTTTTGGCTGTCACCAGGCTGAGAATAATTTCGGTCTTAAAGTACTCATTCGCTCGCGGCGTTGGGCTAATGTAACGAAAAACAAATAAGATATTCTTATAATTTTTTGATAAATTTAGGCTGCGTTTCCACCAGAGATGTGCGAGGGTGCGTAGCGAATGAAATAACTTCATTTACTTATCCTCGCTCAGCGCAACTGATTCTATTGGTTAACAAAAACACATCCCCCGCTCTCACTACGCATCCTTGCACTGGTGGAAACGCAGCCTTTCACTCTTAAATAGCTCAAATACGTTGCCCTAATTGTCGTGTGCTTCTCAGATATTCTTTCGAACAGTGAGCGTAAGGCTGCCTTGCTGCCATAGAAGCGGGAGTAGAAAACAAGTGCATTTAAATCTGAGGAGTGTGATTGCTCCGTTTTACAGATCTCCGGTCCGCTCTGCTTCTAATCTGTGGACAGGCAATAGGCAGCGTATGGCAAAATCCCAATGCGATATTAGACTTAACACTATAGATATCGCTATTAATATTACATTTGTCTGTGCTCACTGCTCATCGTTATTCGGTCCGTAAAATTTTAGAGCTGCAATTGACAACATTTCAGATTTCTAACTGGTGGAAATGAATAATGAATATATTTTTCTATATTTAAAGAAATATAAGCAAATACATAAAATCGGCAACTATACCTATCCGCGAAAACAGAAAAATAAACTGTCAACAATGTGAAGCTCAACGTCATTCGTTTTTCTTATTAGAAAACAGACTAAAGTAACCTTTCTTAAGTTTTGAAGTTACTACATTTTAGTATGTAAATTTTAAGAAATAATTAAATAATTAGTAATCTCAGGAAAAATCATAAAAACAGTGATTAAGTCCTCTTTTAAGCGGATTAGAGAAAGGTAGTAAAATTGTAGTTTTAAAAATATGAAATGTTGTCATTTTTTTGCACCAAATATCTTATCTTCAATCAATTATGTATTGTAGCAGTCTACGTAACAAAACACTTATTTCGCTTTTCAGTGCTAATAGTTGAACACGCCAATTAGAACAATGTATTTGAACCCTAACCCTCGTTGGAAGAATTACTGTACCTCATCTTGGGCCACTAGTTGTTTCTGCGTTAGTTCTACAGCAGGGCTAGCATATGTTCCCGCAACTCATGTCGCGTGACTAAGCATCACCTGTCTTGCTCGCACGGTATTGAAAGGAAAGTGACAGATCTGGTAGTATGTGTCACGCCCCAAAGAGTCGCGGTGCTGCCTGTCTAGCACAGCGATGCTTCGCGACTTTTTCGCGTAGCATAGCATCGCCCGTCACTCTCTCAGTACAGCGAAGAAAGAGATAGGTAATATTTCTCGTGCGATAAAGAGTCGCGTGTCACAGTCATGCTAGTCGAGCTGCCCGTCTAGCACGACTGTGATTCGCGACTCTTGTAGCGTGCCATATCATCGCCCGTCACTCTCTCACAGTACTACCAAGAAAGGAATAGGTAATATTTCTCGTGCGAGCTGGTGCTATTCTTGTCCTATTGTTCCGTAGACACGGGCACGACGGCGCCGACGCCCCCGCTGTTGAAGCCCCAGGCGCCGCATCCTCTGCCCGACATGCAACCGTTCTTCGTCAAGGAATACGTTAAGAGTGAGTACAACTGTTTTAGAAAGAAAGAGAAAGAAAGATAGAAATTCATTTATAATTAGCGCTGCGCTGATCTTCCGGTGGGACCATTTTACACGTTTTTGGGTTCAGTTGTAGCTAAGTTTATTTGTTTGTAATTAACAATGTAATTAAATCTTGTAAGTAAATCAATGTTAAACCTACTTCTAATTGTCATATTTCATTGAAACTTTGCATGTAAATGAAATATTCTATCTTGCCATTTCATTAGTATTGTATTTGACACTGTTCGTATTTATTTATTTATTTATTGTAATGGGAAACAAACAGCATACAATCACACTTAGAGTTAACAAAAATAGATAACACAGAAGCCAAAACAGTTTCCACTTATGGTTCAAACATTATTGCTCTGAGAGTACAGAAAACATGCATTAAACATATTTAAGTTAAGTAACTGGTTATGTGCATGTCTAATTATTAAATTTTTTAAATTTTGAGTCTATGATTTGAACAAAAGAAACAAGTTAAAGTTGAATACAATAGTAAAATCTTGATTTTTATGAAATAATTAATAATAGATCTAAGTATTACAAATTATAGAAAGTAGACTTTTACGGTTTAGGCTTTCAGTGCAGAAACAAATTTGCGTTGATTTAACTGAAACATGTCTATATGTGAATATTTCTTGTTGTAAATTTTGCATGTTCTTACTAAATACTTATTATTTACATATTTTTTACGACTAAACGGAGTTGAAAATAGATCCGTGGACCGCGTTCGAAAGCTTTGACATCGAAACGATACTTTACTTAGAAGATATTGAGAGTCAACAATGTTATTCAACAATTTAAATAAAAATGTAACGTCCCTTTTTTCTCTTCGCATCTGAAGGCTTTCAATATTCTCACGGGCAAAGGAACTGAATTTATATTTAAGATAACTAAGGAACTTTTTTGTATACGCTCTATTGTGTTAATATGAACTGAAAAGAAAGGGGTCCAAACAATGGATGCATATTCTAAATATGACCTAACAAATGCGTTATAAAGAAGGACCAGTGTGTTGGGGTTCTTAAAATCTTTGCTTTGGCGCAAAATAAACCCAAGCATTCTGTAGGCGTATGTTCGCAGGGTTAACAAGCCAGTAAAAGGTAACACTAGTTGCCAAATGTTTTCCGATGCCAAAAATATGAGCGGGCAAACCCAAGACGATACGCTTGAGTACTAGTTAGAATACTTTACATTAGAACTGAAGGCCCTGGTGAAGGTCGCTGGAGTCCGCTGGATCCTGGCGGCGCAGGACCGGTCATGGTGGCGTTCTCTGGAGCAGGCCTATGTCCAGCAGTGGACGTCTTGGCTGATGATGATGATGACATTACATTACAATTACAGGCCACGCACTGGACGTGTTCGACAACTATCCGCAGCTTCTCATGGAAATGGCCCTGCGTCTGCCGTGCCAGATATACAAGCACTGCGAGCCGTCGCACTTCGATTCCCGCTGGCGTACGCTGCTCTGCGAGTACATGATGAACCAGCAGACGCCGCTCAGGTGCGTGTCTTATCCCCTGCATGCCCAGTTCTAGGATTAGACGTCGCTTTTACGGGCTAGTAACGACATGGTATAAGGAAATAAGGTATGGCACTGGAATGACGGGTGAGCGCTTTTACGGGCTAGTAACGACATGGCCGCCGCTCAGGTGCATGTCTCATCCCCTGCATCCCCAGTTCTAGGATTAGACGTCGCTTTTACCCGACAACGACAACGACTAGGCGACGACCATGGTATAAGAAAATAGGCACTAATGACTGATTGTTGAGTTTCTTTCGGCGTCTCGTGTCCACATTGGTCTCCTCATGTGAAATGCCGGTAGACTCAGACAATATGTAAAAGTGCCCTTGTGGGCTACTTGCAGAATAAAGTTCATTATTTCATAAGGTATGGCACTCTGGAATGACAGGTGTGACTTTTGGCGTTATCACGCTATGATTGGTCGGTTCTGTCAATACATTTCTTTGTTGCCGGTGGTGTGACATAATACTCCCCGATTCCCTTTCTATCTCATAAAACCACGTGTGTTTTAAATCCAAAGATGGTAATAGGATACTTTTTACCCGTCTACGGTAAAAAAAAATAGGGGACGAAGTTGCGGGCGTCTTCCAGTAATAGACATGTTGACTGATGTTGAATTCTACAGCGTGCTGTAGTTATATGAATAAAATTAGCTATATCACGAAACAAAGAAAACAAATAACAGAAAAATAAGTCTTTTTGGAAATATGTGACTTCAAAGGTACGCAAATTTTATGATATATTTTTTTAATCCAAAATAAATTTCGAAAATGTTTTCAAATGCTCATAATTTTACAAAACAATAATTGTATGACAACCATGAACTTAAACGAACTTTTTCACGGTGAAAATGGCAAATTTCTTAACTTCTCCGTACAATTATTGGTACCTATACCGGCCTGTGACGTCACTAGCCTGGACGCCAATTGTATGGAGCGTTTTTAGCGCTACGTAGGAATGTTGAACTTTGACGGTCATTTCTGACTTTTAGGGCAGTTTAAGTGTAGTCAGTCCCATATAGACATATTGACATCTTCAAAAAAAATGAGTCAACATGTCTATTGTATAAATGTGTCCTCTCCCTACAGGAAGCAAGTCCGCAAGCTGCTTCTCCTGTTGTGCGGCACCCGCGACCGCTACCGCCACACGCGCGACGTGCACGCGCTCGACACACACCTGAACGCCGCACGCGCACTGCTGCAGACCGACCCGGCGTACGACAAGCTCGTGCAGCTCATGGATCATCTCAAGGTACGCGTACCGTATGATTATATCCACTTTGACACTCGGGATGTCTCGGTTTAAATCTTAAAGGTTCGTGTTTTCACATAGAATATATAAAATCCTAGAGTTTACTCATATAATATATTTAAATTTATGTAATATAATATTTTATTTGTAGTTTGTAATAATTCAATCATGCCACATCTGTGTTATTCATACATAGGTCTACTGTTAAAAAAATACATTTTGGCAGGTGATTTGCATTAGTGTTTTATGCTGTAATATCCTAGGAGGATGTTATGAATATGCGGCAATGTATCTTGTTCTAAGTTCCGATGTCCCGATAATTATCGAGAATTGCCGAGTGTCAAAGTGGAGATAATCGGACTGCACAAGCTTATCCTTTAGAGCGCACGTTGAACCAGCTCAAACCGAAAGGCAGATTTCGCTGCACAATTGTTCATACACTCTGTATGTGTCATAATCATAACTGTCTTAAGCATTTGCATCCCCAGTCGCAGGCTTGCCTGGGTCAGCAGTGACCGCAGCCTAAGATTGTTTGTGAGGCTTGATGAACTTCGTACTGTAGGTTTCCAAATTTTCGCTTCTATATAAAAATTATGTGGAGAATTTTATAGTTTTTTTAGCCGCTTCACTCGAAAATTGTGGTTTTAATGTGTTCAGTGCCGTGGGAAGCCAGATTGAGAAAAAATCTTTCAACATATTTTCTTATTAGTTGCTAATTCTGTATGTTTACTATTAAAACGAAAAATCGATTTAACGCTTTGAGCGTTATTTAAACCCACGTCTCCACGGCTCTTCGGGCCATGTCGCATGAAATGTCAGTTATTATATGAAAGCCAATAGCTTAACTATCGAATTCAGCCAGCTACTTCTTATCTTATATGTCTTAAGGTGGTATTTCAGCGCCCTCCCGCTCAAAACATATATATATTTTAATTTTTTTTTATTATAAATATTTGGTTTACGCCAGCAGACGTTACAACTTAGTTATAGTCTGTCCAATCTCTAAGATCGAATGAAGTCACTTTGGCACAGGGTACGCACGTAAAAAGGTAGTTTTCACTTGTGCCGGTTTGACATAAGTTAATCTTAGAACATCCGAATACCGAGACCTTAGAATACCGAGTTATTCCCCAGGCGTGCGCGGAGATAGTGAACGCGCGCACCGGCAACTGGCAGCACACGTGCTGCACGGAGCGGCGCGAGGCGCTCGCGTGGCTGGTGCGGTGCGCGCGCCGCGTGCACCCGCACGTCGCGCCCACCGTGCTGCAGCTGCTGCAGTGCGCGCTGTGCGACATGCAGCAGGACAAGGTTCGTTGTTAATGGGTCAATCGACTGGCAGCACACGTGCTGCACGGAGCGGCGCGAGGCGCTCGCGTGGCTGGTGCGGTGCGCGCGCCGCGTGCACCCGCACGTCGCGCCCACCGTGCTGCAGCTGCTGCAGTGCGCGCTGTGCGACATGCAGCAGGACAAGGTTCGTTGTTAATGGGTCAATCGACTGGCAGCACACGTGCTGCACGGAGCGGCGCGAGGCGCTCGCGTGGCTGGTGCGGTGCGCGCGCCGCGTGCACCCGCACGTCGCGCCCACCGTGCTGCAGCTGCTGCAGTGCGCGCTGTGCGACATGCAGCAGGACAAGGTTCGTTGTTAATGGGTCAATCGACTGGCAGCACACGTGCTGCACGGAGCGGCGCGAGGCGCTCGCGTGGCTGGTGCGGTGCGCGCGCCGCGTGCACCCGCACGTCGCGCCCACCGTGCTGCAGCTGCTGCAGTGCGCGCTGTGCGACATGCAGCAGGACAAGGTTCGTTGTTAATGGGTCAATCGACTGGCAGCACACGTGCTGCACGGAGCGGCGCGAGGCGCTCGCGTGGCTGGTGCGGTGCGCGCGCCGCGTGCACCCGCACGTCGCGCCCACCGTGCTGCAGCTGCTGCAGTGCGCGCTGTGCGACATGCAGCAGGACAAGGTTCGTTGTTAATGGGTCAATCGACTGGCAGCACACGTGCTGCACGGAGCGGCGCGAGGCGCTCGCGTGGCTGGTGCGGTGCGCGCTGTGCGACATGCGACAAGGTTCGTTGTTAATAAATAATTATTTATCTATACAAATATCATAAACCATAATTTGTTCTAACAAAACAGTCTACATATTTTTATGGTGGTCATAATGTGCGGCTCCTGAATGCATCATGGAGGCTTGTGATATGTGGGTAGATAAAGTAGTGTATGTTACTGAACATAATTAGGCATTAAAACACTGGTGTGATGTTATTATGAAACTCGCCCTCGGCTCGTTCGACGCAAAGAATCTACGCCGTTGTGTCGCCTAAATAGAATTAGTTTTAGGACTTGTCTGTATTGTACTTCACATTGCCTTGATTTTTTGCTGCTTTTTACTGCTATGCTGTAATAATAAATAAATTTCTCCTGTAACAGACACCATCTGCATCGGCGTCCACGTCTGACTGGCCCGAACGAGAGCGCAGCGCCGACAGCGACGCGTTCGTCTCCGACGGCTCCAAGTTCCAGGAGCACCGTGTGCCCATACTTGTGTCGCAGATCCTCAAACAGGTAACGTAACACAGATAAAGTTATTAGACTAAATCATCACGATGACTGGTTGTCTAAGGCTAGCTTTGAAAAAATCTACAGAGTTCACACCATGCGCAACTATCAAAGGCATTGAACATTAATAATTTAGAAATAAATCACATAATAATATTAGACTAATTTATTTTCTGTCCTTTCACGTAACGAACCCGCTACCGCCTACATTTTTTGGCCGCCCGTCTCCTAAGATGGCTCAAACTGTAGCTTAATTCAATCACGAGATCTAGTTTTTCCGTTACTTGAATAGCGAGCTTAAATAAAAAAAATCTCGAACCAAGTCCGCGAAATGTTTTTGATAATTTGTCAAAATTTTGAAAATCTCACCGTACCTATCGGGCTGCGTCATTGAAACCCATAAGAAGTATATTGAACAGAAATATGCTTGGTCCATTTAACACATCTCTCCGCTGCGCTCCTGTGGACAGGCAGCCTAAAATACTCGACAACTTGTGTTTCTAACATGATGTTCGATTATGCAGGTGTCTCAAGATGAACTGAAGATGTTCGTCAAAGCTTTCCTGCTTGAGACGAACTCAACGGCGGTGCGTTGGCAGGCGCACGCTCTTCTACTGGCCATCTACAAGTATATATCCACTTTTATAAAACAAATAATTGAGACATGGGTTTAATACATTTTTAATGTTGCTTTAACCGAATCTGCTGTCTGGTGCATTGATTACATTAGTTGTTTTATTTAAATTAGTTCTATTACACTTAGTTTGTAGTTGCGATGTTGTGCATTGTGCGGGCACTTTATTTTTGTATACTTTATTTATGTATGTCACTACCGGTGGGAACCTGTAATTGGCTTTCCATTAACTATTTCTAAGTGCAATGTATTGTATGTAGCTGTTGGTTCTCCTAATAAATAATAAATAAATAAATGAATAAATATAAAAAACGTGATCGATCGCGTTAACTTTGCACCACATTTGTAACCGGCGCCATATTATATACCAGATTCAAAATTAATTTAACCCGGCTACTTAAGACGGGATAAGTATTTGTACGGCCTTGGTGCGCGAGTCAGACTTGCATTTGGCCGGATAATCTTATTATAATTGTATTATTCAGCAACTCGCCGCCGGTAGAGCAGGCGTCGTTGGTGTCCCTGCTGTGGGGCATCTGGCCCGCCCTGCCGCAGTACGGTCGCAAGGCCGCACAGTTCGTGGACCTACTCGGATACTTCACACTGAAGACTACGGACATCGATACAGAGGTGAGTAAAAGACCACATCTCCCCGTCTGAAACAACAGGTAGATGGTAAGAATCTATTAGAATTTAGGCTAATGGCCTGAGTTTGTAATCCCCTAACTGCCCGTCATACACACAATGTTTTTCATCACATTTGGGAGCAAATAAAAATACATAAGACAAAAATAAACATTAAACGATTGTCCACCAACTTCTTCCGTCTGTGATCGCCATCCTCACGAGCGCGTTCATATTATTCAATCATCGAAGACACCAGATGCACGCAAAGCAACGTGACAAGAACTAAGTTAAGCTGTGTTTTCAGTCGTACAGCATCAATTGTTGATTTCTAGGTGTATTTTCCTAGTTGGGTTAGGACCAAAAAGTTGGATGAAATTAAGGCGTAGTTAGCGAGCAAATAAAAGCGATTAGAATAAGTTCCGTTGTGCGACAAAAATTAACGATACAATAAGGAACCTTAAAATAGAACCTTAAGGTACGGTAATGGAAGGTTAACTGTCGTCGCACAACGGAGACTTTGATACAAATATTAATTGAGTGAGTTAAGGTTGTAAACTTTTTTTAACCAGTTATCGATTAAATATATTGTACCTATCACTGTAGGAGGGATAAAAACTTTCGAAAATATGTATTGTATTAATTATAACTTACAATTAAATGTATAATGGTGGAGGGCACTATGTTTTTTTGATAACGCTGTGCGGTTTGGGAGATACTCAGAAAGTTTATTGTTAAACAACAAAAAGATATATAAAACTTGTTAATCCTGTGCAGAAATACGTGGGCAGCGCAGTAGAGCTCCTCCGAAGCCAGAACCAGCTGCTCTCGTCGCATGGCAACGCGTCCCTCTACGCGGCCCTCGGCGCCTTCGTCGAGCTCGACGGGTACTACCTGGAGTCGGAGCCGTGCCTGGTCTGCAACAACCCCGAGGTCGCCATGGCCACCATCAAGCTGCCTACCATAAAGGTGAATCAAACAGAAGTTAGTCCACTTAGCACCAGTTGCTTTATAACAATTTATAGGGTAAATCGCCGATAGGGTGCGACTGATGTTGAATTATACAACATAGTATAGTTATATGAATAAAATTAGCTCGATAGACATCCTCAAAAAAAAAAAAAAATGTCCGCAAGCCTATTTTTGGCCACCGATCAATAATTGGCCTCCTCATACTAAAAATTTACTCTGTTCACCTACAAACTCAATTAATTTTAGTATAACGTGGCTAATTATTGAAGGGTGGCCAGTAATTAACACCTTATACTAAAATGAATTATGTTTGTAAGTGAACAGAGTTAATTTTTATTATAGTACTGACAACCGTATGTTTGTAAATTTTGTGCCAGTTTGACATAATTTGATTTTAGAATTCCGGATAGACTAGGTATTGTGAGGTGGTCAGTTATTGAACGGCGGCCAGTAATTGGCGATTTACCCTACCCTCGCGGTTTGTACGCATAAGCTAAGGTGGGATAACACTAACATATTTTAATGACTAACTATTTTAACTACTTGAGTAATAGCCAAATTATGTCTTGGGAGTAACCAAAGTTATGGATATTTTACATAACTTATTTTGGTTACTGGTAGCCCTCAGTTTGTCAGTCCTCCGATTTATGTTACTAGCAGCTAATTGTGAGTGAAAAAGTGAGTGCGGTGATAGTTTTATCTCACTTTACTTTAATTAAAACTAAAAACCGGGTCTATAAGGCATTTAAGGTAAATAACAAACATCGCTGTAGACCCGGTGTATAAAGTTTGAATAAGTAGTTACCTATATCTCGCCCATTAATGTAGTGTTGTTTTTAATGTCTGAGAACTCCAAACGAAGGGCAAATATTGCATTGCATTGGCAGCGAACGAGTAAAACATAGAAGCCTAACTAGCGTCGGTAAATAGTTGTGACACGCGACTTTTTCTCGCACGAGAAATATTACCTATCTCTTTCTTCGGTACTGTGAGAGAGTGACGGGCTAAGCTACGTCGTGCAATAAGAATCGCGAAACGTAGTTATAATACTAGACGCCGGCGGGGTACTACCGCTACTTAGTTGCGTTTTTTCTCTGTTTTAGCCCGAATCTCTTTTCCTTCTCCTCCCGCCCTAAGTAAGGCTGACCCGTTTCAGTCTATTTACGACGCAGTCCATGCGCCCAGTTCGCCCTCGCCACCCGCCTCCAAAATTACTCCTGTGGCGCGGAGATAATCCCATTAGCGGGTTATACTCCCACACAAAGTCCGACTACTGGTAGTCAGGGCTAACCAGCCCTGACACAGCTCATGTCTTAAAAAAGAAAGAAATTGTGCTAGACTGGCAGATATTTGAAACCGTCCATTCACCCGCAGATCGATTCGAAGTTCACGACGACCACCCAGATCGTGAAGCTGGTGAACAGCCACATGATCAGCCGCATCAGCCTGCGCATCGGCGACATCAAGCGCAGCAAGATGGTGCGCAGCATCAACTTCTACTACAATAACCGCACCGTGCAGGCTGTGCAGGAGCTCAAGAACAAACCTGGTGAGTTCTTAATATGTTCTTCTGTTTCCCGCTCATCCCGCGGGAACACTAAATTTATTCGGGATGAAAAGTATCCTTTGTTGTTTCCTAGGTCTCAAACTATCTCCATACCAAATATTATCTAAGTCGGTTCAGCGGCTTAAGCGTGAAGAGGTAACAGACAGACAGACACACTTTCGCATTTATACTATTAGTATGGATTTGCCCCTTTCCTGGACTTTTTGGTAACTTTCAAAGGTTGACAATGGTACTGGTGAGTTTTAAAGCATTGAACTTTCGTGGTCCACATTGTAAAGAACCCTATTAATTAATTTTCTCAAACATGCAATGAATTATAACAGGCCTCGAAATATCACGTTTTTGACGGGACAACTCTAGAGAACTGTAAAGGAATTTGATACAAAATTGTAGGTCTAGGCAGAAGTAAATTTTTTTAAACATGGCGTGTTTGTTCGTAAACTGGCTAAACAGATGAATTTATTGAGTGGTATTTTTATTATTGCATATGTTTCAGAAAAGCACTATACATGCCTTAGCCGTGAAAAGGGCTTGCCGGCTTCGTATCATTAACCTATAACTACTCACCCGGGAAGCCCTTATTTCCCGGCGTCTGCAGTAATGTACTATTATTATTTTATTTTATTTATTTGTTCCATAAAATTAACACATTACAGTCAAGCTACACGTGTTAACAGGAGAGACATAATAGCGATTAATTTGTAACATTAAACACAAGATTAATATCGTTACAATTGTAAAACAATGGATTGCTACAGTAGCCCTATGTTACATGATGGAGCTCGGTGTGGAAATAGACTCAAGGTACCGACTGGCAACTGAAAGAAATCCAGGTTCAGAACTGTAGAAAATATCAAGTTCGCTATCACTGTCTAGTATCTTGTTGAGAAGTGTTAGTGCTCTACTAATTATAAAAACGGTATAAACTCACGTAAAAATTGTCAGGAACGGCCCGACATGTTTCACGATATTTTAGTAAAGATGTCTCACGATAGTTTTAATAACATTATTGTTAGTGCTCTGTATAGAGGTGTATGGGTAAGCGCCTGGGTGCGCGCCGCTGGGACAACGAAGAGCGCAGGCCGGCGCCGGAGCTGGACGGACGTGAGAGACTGTGCCCGCAGTGGAATGAGGGCGAGCAACGATGGGTTACTGATTTGTCCCCGTATTAAACGGAAGAAGTACTTTACGAGAGATATGTTTCTTCTACTCTCGAGAGTAGTATAATTAACCATGCCCAGAACATATGGAGTGGGGTACATACGTGGGTAATACCCGTAGATTTTGAGAAAAAGGAAGCGTACAAAGGACTTTTGAACTCGCTCTAAGACAAGCGTGTGCCGTTTTTCATGGGGGTTCCATATAATGGAATTCATTTCAAGACGGCTCCGAACATATGCATTATATAATATCCTAAGAGCGGTTTGTGAATTAAAGGATTTAGATTGGCGGATCACAAAGCCCAAACATTTCCTTGCACTACTGCAAGTGGCTACAATATGCTCATTAAAAGTGAGGTGTGGATCAAAACGCGTGCCAAGATCTCGAGCTGATAAAATATGTTCAAGAGGGGTGTCCTGTATCTTATAATTAAAGTGTAACTTGCTTCTAGCACGGGTGTATGACATGATTGAGCACTTTTCTTCATTAAGAGTCAGTTTATTTTTTATACTCCATTCGCAGACACTATCTATGTCCTGTTGTAGCTTGGCACAATCAATATGGTCACTTACGGGTTTTATCAACTTTAAATCATCAGCAAACATTAA
Organism: Apotomis turbidana; assembly: GCA_905147355.2. Lineage (NCBI taxonomy): Eukaryota > Metazoa > Arthropoda > Insecta > Lepidoptera > Tortricidae > Apotomis > Apotomis turbidana. The sequence continues at coordinate 55,041,599 of LR990280.1, read as the reverse complement.
GCATGTGGAATATTTTACGGATGTTGGCAAATCATTAATTAAAATAAGAAATAGGAAAGGACCAAGGTTACTACCTTGTTCTATTCCTGATAGCACAGGATATAGGTTAGACCTACTTTGACCGTATTGGACGTATTGGTATTATTGAAATATACAACGTATGTTTTTTTATCAGGCATGTGGCACAAGGCGAAACGCGTGCAGCTCCAATCAGGGCAGTCTGAGGTCCGCGTGGACTTCCCGTTGCCGATCGTCGCGTGCAACCTGATGATGGAGTACGCAGACTTCTACGAGAACCAGCAGGCGACAGGTAACTGCTATCACGGAGTCATTGTTCTGGGGATTAAGTTTCTTCTGCGTCGAAGTGAATTAACGCTTGAAATGTAATTATCATTGTAGGTTAGTTTAGCCCGAACTCTGATAATTGGTCTTGTGGAAAAGAGTTCAAACCGTCGAGAATTGATCATGTTTTGATCCACATGATTCGGGCACTGGTCCCACCGCCGCCGATGAACGAGAAGCGATAAACGAGTTGGCGAGCAGCGAAAAGAGTGTGTATATAGTTCCGATAGTTTTGTCGCTCGGCTATAAGCGATTCGAGTACGACGGGCGATAGTAGTATATATATGGGAATTTCAAACCACCATTCATTGTCAAAATTAGCGACCCAGGTCATCTTCACTGCTACACTTCGTTCCGCTTCGCTTCACTACGTTTCGCGACGTTCCGATCTGACCTGGGTCGTTAATTTTGTCAATGAATGGTGATCTGAACTTCCCATCTATATATTCTCCGCTGATTTAAAATGCTCATTGGGTTTGTGAATTGATATTTCTAGCTGTATTCTTAACTCCCAATCGCTTTTAAAGAACAGAACTTGAATATCGATTTCCGTTTGCGTTTGCGTTCTCGTTCCATTCGCGTTTCCCTTAGCGTTTCCGTTCGATCTCCGCTGGTATCGAGCTAGTCAAGATCAACGTTGTATGAAATGAATGTTGGTGTTACTGACCTAAACTAGAGATGGAATTATTCAATATATACTCTAAAGCTAATAAAATAAAATTATTTACAAAAAACCTTTCAAGTTTGGTGCACGTGCCTATTTATATCATGAAGTTTGTAAAACAGCCTCAGAGATTGCATTTGGATGTCGTTTTTTCTTCGCACAATAAACGCGTTTTTCGACATGGTTTACTTTTACCTGATACTATTCGCTGTATAATATGTGGACCGTCTAACTGTGGAAAAACAAATTTAATTGTTGGGTTGCTGCTACATGAACACGGTTTACGCTTCGAAAATGTTTATGTATACTCTAAAACGTTATTTCAACCTATGTACCAATTTCTAGAACAAGTTTTGAACTCGGTTCCTACGGTTTCATTTCAAAAATATAGTGAAAATGAAGAAATACTAAGTCCTCACACCGCTAACATTAACTCAATCATAATATTTGATGATGTTGCATGTGAAAATCAAAATAATATACGGGATTACTTTGCCATGGGAAGACATAAAAATATAGATAGCTTCTATCTGAATCAGACATATAGTAAAATACCTAAACAATTGATAAGGGATAATGCCAATTTGATAATTCTTTTTAAACAAGATGATGTTAATTTACGGCATGTCTATGATGAACATGTAGGAAGCGATATGTCGTGGTCTCAGTTTCGTGAAATGTGCGACCAAGTGTGGAACACGCCTTTCAATTACATAGTTATAAATAAAGATTGTAAAAAAAATTCTGGATGTTATAGAAAATGTTTTGATACATTTATCGAACTTGATTAACTGAATACATAAGGATTAGTATTTTCGCTTCAAACTTAATACTTAGAAGGGAATCGTCGGGATCGGACATGGACCTTGCTAAAATAAACGAGGAGAAATTGTTTAAAGAAAAAGTACACCAATCTGCAGAAGCTGTAAAAAAAAAAGTAAAGCTTATTCGAGATGCTAAATCTAGCAACAATATGATATTAGAAACAATGTTAAAACCAATCACAGATCCTCTTAATGAAATGGTAAAAAATAATAATAATGTAAACAATCTGAATATTAATAACTCAGATTTTGATAACGATAAATTCAATTGGAATAAGTCGGTAAAAACATTAAAATATAGTCCTTCTGAAGATGAAAAGAGGGAAAGCTTTATTAACAAAACATTAGTAAAAAAAGTTAGCCCTGAAGATGAAAAGAATGAAAGTTTTAACAGAAAATCACCTGAATCCAATTCAAGTAATAGTGGAGACGAATTAAATGACAACAGTTCAAGTCAAGATGAATTGGTATCAGATGGAAGTGATAATCTAAATGATTCTATTACTACAAATAATGCATCATTCAGAACTTCAGAATCGTATGCTTCTCCTCGCGAAGACCCCGCTTGGCAAAAACAATATGATAACATGAACATTCCTTTTGGTGTACGAATGGAACATGGTAAACTAATGCTGGGATCTTATCCAATTTCTGTGAATAATGAAGAACTTAAAATAGGTGGAGTAAGGTATTGTTTAACGCCAGGTTTAAACGATTTATTGTTTAAGAAAGCACCTGATTTAGATGTGGTAACTGAAAACGATAGACGATTATATAAAACCTTATTATTAAAAACAAATGCACATAGACGTGACTTTGAATCAAATAAGCCAATAAAAAGCAACAAGGGCATGAAATATTTGTATGTCATAAAACCTCTTTTCAAATTATCCAAACAACGATCAGTAAGTGAAGAAATATTCGCGTCCGGAGATGGTTTACCATCAATGAAAAAAGTAAAAAGAGACGTTTCTTATGTGTATTGGGATGATCCAAACGAATTAGTAGAGAGATTAAAACTGCTTATAGCAGCGCGTGACGCTGGTAATACGGGGCTAGATAATGAAATCATATCCATCATTGAAGAGTTACGTGAAGCAGATTTAATTAATAATATATAAAGGACCTCACTATTTTTTTCTAACAGTTAAGGTTTGACTATCAAGAACAAAAAATGAATATAGACAAATTCGGACACCATGTCCATAAACGTTTGCGTGCTAGTGACATTTCTGAGCTCAAGTACAAGGCTCTACTTCGAACAGAAGCTGGACATTTCGATTTACAATCTTCTCAATTAAAAGGAGTTGCAAAACCTTTATCACCAGACGATGCAGTAAATAAACAGTACGTCGACAATTATATAAAAAATATGTACGAGAAGAAGTATTTGGACTCTTTGATCAAAAGTATAAATGATCAGATTCAACAAGTAGTATTTCAGTTAAATGAAAACTTTTATACAAAGAAGGAGATAGAACTTATTTAAAAAAAAAAAAAAAACATGACTAAAGAACAAGTAGTAAATGAGATCCATCGATCAGCGCGAAGGAACTTTAAACGACGTTCTGTTTTACTTAAAGGAATCGATGATTTATGGCAAGCTGATTTGATCGATTTACAAAAATTACATACTATGAACAGAGGATATAAATATGTATTAACGGTTATTGATACCTTTTCAAAGTATGCTTGGTGTACACCTATAAAATCTAAAACTAAAACAGAAGTAAGAAATGCATTCAACCAAATTATAAAATCAAGCAATCGAAGACCTAGAAACTTACAAACAGACTTCGGAAAAGAATTCTACAATAATGAATTGGATTGTTACTTAAAATCAAAGAAGGTAAATCATTACTCAACCTACTCAACTAAGAAGGCATCTATTGTTGAAAGGCTGATAAAGACACTTAAGCTCAAACTCTACAAGTACTTTAGCTTCGTAGGCAACTATAAATGGATTGGTAAACCGTTAGACGACATAGTCACATCCTATAACCAAACCGTACATCGCACAACGAAATTTAAACCTAATGATGTAACTTTTGCTAATGAAATCGAGGTTAAAAAAAACATTGCAAAATCGCAATCTGATGTAAATTGTAAATTAAATAAATTCAAAATTGGAGATTGCGTACGTATAAGCAAGTATAAAAGTGTGTTTCGTAAGGGTTATACACCTAATTGGTCTACAGAACTTTTTACAATTAAAAGAGTGAATAATACTATACCTGTAACGTATAACATCGAAGATCAACGGAAAAACACTATACTTGGTACGTTTTATAAAGAAGAACTTCAAAAGACTAAGTATCCTGATGTTTATCTCATAGAGAAGGTGATCAGAAAAAAGGGTAGAAAGCTGTATGTTAAATGGTTAGGGCTTAGTGATAGCGAAAACAGTTGGATTGATAGAAACGCAGTTATATAATTATAAAATAATATATTTGCTTTCTCTAAATAAAATATCTCATTATCATATGAGATATGAAAGGAAGAGGACTTTTAAACAGTGCAATTAATAATTTACCATTTGAATTACACTTACCTGGTTACAACTATTGCGGACCAGGTACAAATTTGCACAAAAGGTTACAAAGAGGCGATAAAGGAATTAACGCGTTAGATAATGCGTGTATGAAACACGACATAGCTTATGATAGATATTCTGATTTGAACAATAGACACCGTGCTGATTTAGAACTTTATAAAATGGCTAAACAGAGAACAAAGTCAAGAGATGCTGGGAGAGGAGAAAAAATTGCTTCATGGTTAGTTAGTAAGGTGATGAAATCTAAAATAAAGGCTGGTGCAGGTATAAAATCATTCAAACGCTTTGTTTCTAAGATACGCAGTGAAATAAAAAAGTGTCCTAAAATAAAAGGTTGTGATTTAGTGAATCGTGCACTTGTTGCCGCAAAAAAAGTTTTTACTGTTAACAAAAAGATACAGATACCGCGTTTGATACCGATTCCAAAAACCGGAGGCATATTACCGCTGATACCTATTTTTGCTGGTCTTTCTGCGTTAGGATCATTAGCAGGAGGAGCTGCTGGAATTGCAAAGGCTGTAGGTGATTACAAAGCAGCAAGAAAGAACTTAGCTGAATCAGAACGTCATAACAAGATGATGGAATCTATTGCATTAGGAAAAGGGTTACATATTAAACCTTATAAAAATGGAAAAGGATTATGTATAAAAAAATCAAAAAACTAAATAAAAGGTTACCCAGGCGCGCTCTTTCAAACATTGACATTTTAAAACACTCATCAGATATCCCACATTTTCGTGGAGTTTATATGAGAGACAGTTTACCGAAGCGACCTAAAAAAGTAGAATGTGGAATTTTGAACTTAGACAGTTCTGAAAACAATGGAAGCCACTGGGTAGCCTATTGTAAAGATAACAATTATTGTGAATATTTTAATAGTTATGGTGATCTTCAACCTCCGCTGGAATTAATGAAGTATTTAAATAATAACGATATTTACTATAATTATAACACGTACCAAAAATTTAATACCGTAAACTGTGGTCATTTGTGTCTCAAATACTTGAAAAATTTTTGGTGTAATCGATAAATACCTTTGTACAATAAACTGCTCATCATTTACACGATGTCTTTCACTTTGTCTATAACTGGAACATCGGCAACTCTAATAACAAACCATTCACCAGCTCTCCATCTGGATGGTGAATATGAATGTGGACTGTTGTATATATCGACTTTTAATTCGATACCCAATATAGACTACAGAAATAATAAATTTTACTATGGTAAAAACGAAGTAATTGAAATTCCTGAAGGTTCATATGAACTTCAAGATATTGAAGATTACCTTAAAGACCACCTTCAAGGATGTACACTTTCTTTGACTTGCAATAATAATACCTTAAAAACTTCGATTCTGTGCACTAAAAACATTTATTTTAATAAAGAAAATTCTATAGGTAGTTTACTTGGTTTCGGAGCGGAATCTATTCATGCAAATATATTAAGCGAGTCGCCTTACCCTGTCTCCATTCTGTCTACAACTTTAGTCCGCATTGAATGTGACATAGTGAGCGGATCATTTGTTAACGGAAAACCTAGCCATATTATTCACGAGTTTGTGCCTAATGTGCCTCCTGGTTATCGGATTATAGAAACACCGAAAAACGTAATTTATTTCCCTGTAACTCAAAACAGTTTGAATTCAATTACAATAAGAATATTAGACGTTAACAATAATTTAGTAAATTTACGGGGTGAAGAGATTCAGATATATTTACACCTTAGGAAAAAATGATAGACTTCAATAAAACTTCAGTCTCACTTAAAATAAACACTAGTACTCATCAAGCGATCAAGAAAAGAAGACCTAAAGTTCAACTTACAAAACAAAATAAACAATTTCTCCAAAGCCTAGGTCTATCAAAATGAGTATATTGAACTTAACTGAATCTTTTACCTTTGACAACTCGATCGAGAGTTTTGAATATCATTCGTATAAGCCATACGTAACAAGTTTTAATTTCAACGATGAAATACGTATACCTATTAACCAGCAAGATCTTTACGTACTACCATCAGCAAGCACTTTATACATAGAGGGTACTATAACTGCATTCAATAGAGAATCGAAAGCACAGGTAAAAAGTGTTCTTTTTACAAATAACCCCATACTTCATCTATTTCAAGATATTCGGTACGAACTTAATGGAATCGAAATTGATAAAATAAAAAACGCAGGGATTACAACCACAATGAAATCTCTTGTATCTATGAATGAGTTCGAAGCATCGATGTCTAAGTTATGGGGCTGGGATGTTGACGGTACAAAAAACACACATGGAACATTTTCTGTGTCTGTGCCTTTGAACAAAATTCTTGGGTTTGCTGAGGATTACACCAAAATTATTATTAATTGCAAGCATGAACTGATTCTGTTAAGATCCAATACAAATTTAAATAGCGTTAAACTAAATGCGAACGAATACATAGACAATATTACGATATCTAAAATAGTATGGCGTATGCCTCATATTAAGGTATCTGATCGAGAAAGATTGAGCTTACTCAAATATTTGGAAAGAGATCGTGCTATTCAGTTAGCATTTAGGAACTGGGATTTGTACGAATATCCGCTCTTGCCTGAAACATCGAAACATTCTTGGGCTATCAAAACTTCATCTCAAATTGAAAAGCCGCGGTACATGATAATTGGGTTCAAAACAGGACGAAAAAATGTAGCCGATAAAGACATAACACGTTTTGATCACTGTAATTTGCGAGATGTTAAGGTTTTCTTAAATTCGAGCTACTTTCCGTATGAAAGTTTTGATGTTAGTTTTTCAGCTGAGAGGTATGCTATATTATATGAACAGTATGCTAAATTTCAACAGTCTTATTATAACCGTGTTCAAGCACCCTTGTTAAGCCCGCTAGATTTTAGAAATGAGGCACCTCTATTTGTCATCGATTGTTCTCGTCAAAACGAAACCTTGAAAACCGGTTCGGTGGATGTGCGTGTGGAGTTCGAATGCGAATCGGATTTTCCAAAGCAAACCAGCGCTTACTGTTTAATTTTAAATGACTGCATTTTCGAATATAAGCCATTAAGTAATATTACAACAAAGATATCATAATGGGTGACTTCATATTTGTAGATCTTCAAGGATTTAAAACAGACAAAAACGAATTTATTGTTAAAGAATTTGCATATGGCACTTTAAACTACACCCAACTTTTTTTAATTAAACCCCCCTTTCCATTTTCTATATTAACAGTAAGTGAAAAGAGACAGATAAGGTGGTTAGAAAAACATTTTGGTATTATGTGGCATGAGGGTTATGTTGATTACATAGAATTTAAAAGACTTATCGGTAACCACTTAAAATATAAGACGATCTATGTGAAGGGTACGGAAAAAATTCAATGGGTTAAAAGTTTTTGCTCAAACTGTACTGTTTTAGATTTAGGTGAAAAAGATGTACCTAATTTACAAGAGCTGAATAAAAACTATTGTTTTCCTGAGTGTAATTTTAATTGTGTATATCATAAAAAAAATTGTGCTTTAAAAAATGTTATTTGTATTAAAAAATGGTATATAGAAAACATGGGCGTGGACGTCTGTGGCCGATAGATATATAGGTTTAGAAAAAATTTAAAGGGTGAAAGATTTATGTTTTGATTGTGTAATTATTGATTTAAGTGAAAAATGTGTACCTAATTTACTAGAGCTATCTAAAAAATATTGTATGTTAGAGTGTATTTATAATTGTGTATATCATAAAAAATGAGCTCTAAAAAAGTTTTATGTATAAAAAATGGCATTTAGATAATAACAACATTAAATTCTGAATTATTATAAGTATTCCTTGTCTAAATAAATGAAGTAAATCAAAAAACCTTTGTTTTTCATTAATATACCCAAATGAATAACATAAGCGAAAAGTAAACAATTGAATACGCTATATCCTCTTCACACTTCGGGAATATAATACGAATCAAAAATTAACAGAAAATGCACAGTTGAACACATGCTGAGAAGCATAATACTTTCATGACTCGAACATACAACGCGGTAAGTGTATATACTTAACATAGCACTTCCAACATTTTGTTTCTCAGATATGGAACGACTTACAATGTTTCGTCGATAAAGAATAGACATGATGGTACAACACAGAATACATATAAAACAGAGTAGTTACTGCATAGTTATATATTATTAAAAGTATATTGGAGTAACCTCCGAGATATTTCTTTAATTTTATATATGTTTTCTTGTTTAATACAATATAAGATATAATGTATAAATAATATCATAAAACAAGTATGTATTCATATATTAGATACGCGTTAGAATTTTGATCAAAAGCTTCATTAATATATTTGATAATTATCTTCAAAAACTCTCTAGACAACACGGAGCATATTTTTGCCTACTTTTTAACACGCTTTTTTCATAGTAACAATACAAAATGGTACCCAACCATTCAGAACTGGACAAGCCTGTCGGAATCGGGTTATATTAACGCCACGCCACTGATAGACAATAGCTGTGATTTAAAAAACGCTAATTAAAATTTCATTATATTGCCATAAATATTGGAATATAAATATTTTATGTGTCGCATCTGTTTGTGTTAGTCTGTACAAAGTATCTCAGATCGGATTAAATTACATGTTTATTAAACAGAACAGTGAGAAATGGACGCAACCAAATTTTCAGTAAAAACTGATGCACTATGGAAGTTGCGGTTTGAAATCAAACTCTCGGCTGTAGTTTTATTTTTTGTTTTGTTATCATTATCAGGTATTTTCTAAAGTTTCTCAAATATACTATTATTCATCAATTTGCAAAAGTCTTGTTCAAAAACAGACGTTACCTCTTGACGTAACCTTGTATTCATATCAATATATTGTTTTAAGTAAGAGGATTGTTTGAATGTAATTACAAACATATAATAGTTAATCATTTTAACATAGGGGGCTTGTTGCCATAACTTTTATTGTAGGCACTTAACATTTGTTCAATTATCATTAAATTTCAACTATATAATTTAGCTAAACCCAGTCTTTAAAATAATCCTTAATTTAGAAAAAAGAAGCATGTCCCTAAGAAAGCGTATGAATATTGTCTTTTATTATAACTCGTTTGTCATCATCCAAAGATAGGGCTACTTTATTATCAGCTTGTGTAAAAATTGTATGTTTTATAGACTTAAATATCGAGTTCTTTTTTCGTATCAATTCTTTATTAAACAGTAAATTTTCATAATCACTAAATCGAATATCCCTGACCGCATGTTTTATTTTTTGTGCCTTTTGCTTTCTTTATCTGATTTTCTTATGTTTTGAAACAGTATAATTTCAGCCGAAGTCAACAAACTGAACGGTAAGTTCGCCTCCTAATTCATCTTTAAATAGCCCGGACACCTTTCAACTTACTTGAAAAACAAAAGCATTATATTTACCTATATCAGAAACAAGATACAACCCAGCCGACGCTTATCAAACGATGCCGCCACCAGCCTAAGGCTGAACTCAGAGTACAAGCTATAATAATATTATAGCTGTTCTATACTTTTTTGTAACTAGAAATAATCAATTTTAATAATTTTAATAACGAAATATATTAAATTTGAAAGTTATTTATCAATATTTAGTTTTACATTTCCTTAAACTTATTTAATTATGTCATAGATACCTATATGATGCAATAAATAAAAGAATCTAACACGTTCAAACCTGAACTAATATAAGTTTGTTTACAAGTATTGATGAAACAGCACAAAATGAGTATGTACTTACCTATAAAAAGATGCATTTATTAAAATAAAACTATATATCTGTTTGAGATTTCAAACAGGACGTATCTATTCAGTTTCAATAAATTTCTTGTTCAATTTGAAATCGGAATGGTGAGTACTTTAATCATTTTTACCCCCCGTCGTATATCTGTGTATATGGCAGTAGGATCGTAGGTACTTGGCTTTGTTTAGTGAAAATCGGAACACTCTACTGACTCCAAGATATTTAGCTTTTAGTGGAACAAGTGACAGCATCTCGGTTAATATTAAAGCTCGGAATTCCAAACCTGTTGTTATGTTTAGTAACATTTGACTTATTAAATGAGGATCTGATGATGACCAGCTACTTGTGTTTTAAATTTAGGTTACCGTAGGTATCTTATTATCGTTTTTAAGTGAAATGTAAATAACTGGAAATTATTTTACAGAGCTCACAACCCGTTAACTCCGTTGCTGAAATTAATGAAACCACTCCGTTTTATTCTCAACTTGGTGAAAAAATGAATGATCCGTTCAATTACTCGCAAGACATGAATTCTTATTTAAAATACCAGGAAGTGCTCCTAAATCCATCACAAGAGATTCCACTATCAGGAATACAGGCAATAAGTGAAAGGAAAATCGCTAAGAAAGGAAAGAGGAAGGCAAAGGAAATGGGTCTTAGTTCACATGTCATCAGAAAAGTAACAAAAGGAAAGCGTCTCATAAAAATCAGTATTTCGGATATAGAACATTCAAACATCGGAGCGAACAGTGTCACGGTGCAATATGTGGTACAAGATGAATATGACGAGTTGTTAAATGCAACCGATTGTCTAGTGGAAAAAATTGTAAAAAAGTTGAGTGATTCGAGTAGTTATTAAGATCTAAATTTACGTATGTATTAATAATTAAAACGAATAAATTAGTTCAATGATAAATTCGTTGTTTTTTTTTTATTTTTATTTTTTTAATATGTCTAATAATATACTTTTTGTAACTAGAAATATACCTCTCATCTAATCATGCAAGGGTGTTGCTATTTTACCACTTGCCGTTTTGGTTTTGGAATGAACATAGTCTTCATTACAAATTATTCATACTGAGCTCTCTGTAGTCGAAAACCGAGTTTAATGCATGTGACGAAATAGTTATTTGTTGATCAGTATATTTTAAATGGAGACACATACGCGCCCGAAGAACAGGTAAAGTGAATCAAATTTCAATAAACAATTATGCCGTGCAGTGTAAGCCGCGTTTTAAAATGCAATATGATTCAAATATTCTATTGTAATGTAAACCTTACATCTTTATCTTAGTTTCCGATTTTCAAAAACTAATCTGAAACAGTTAGCTTTATCGCGTATTTATAGTGAACAAAAAGCGAAATGATTTGTGGGATTATACTTTAATATGCATCTTATGTTATTAATCATAAGTTCGTATTTGGTAATTGCCGATTTTAGACTTTTCGTGTTTTTGTGAATAGTTGGTTCACAGATGATGTATGAGCACGTCATTCGCATTAGCCAATAAAATACCTAAGGCTACATCGCGCTTGCGAAGTTTTTAGTTCGCTTCATATAAATACATTTTATTGTGATAGAGTGGACGGAGAAGTTGTGGCTATAACAACCACTAGTTCACAACGACTCCTACCACTTCATCATCTAAGAGCTTGGGCCCGGCTTTGCGATGGTGGCTTTGGTAACGCGGTAGCGTGTACTGGTGAAGAGTAGCTTAAATTGCAACCTCCCAGTATGATACACATGTGGCGACGTATTACCGTTTAGTAGCATAAATTGCGAACTCCGGTATGACGCACACTACAGTGGTTGGTAGTACCCCCTCATCATGTCAAAGGGTTGGGCCCGCTCTGCGACTTTGATGAGCATGAAATATCGAATGCTGCGAAAATTGAATATGAATATCGAATGTTGAATATCGAATGTTTGAATATCGAATGTTGAAAATGACCTTTTAGTCTAGTCAAACCGACTGTCTAGTACAGAACTGGCCATTCTGGAAAAATAGTTAGAATGATGGGACATTGGTCGACAAGTTGAATACGGGTCTGGCCAGCTCGGAACATCTTGTTTGCTCACTTTAGATGCATACGGGTGCCAGGATGTGGAAAAAATTATTAGAAATAAAACCTGGCACCCGTAGGTCTTTTGCTGTTTTTTATCATCATTTCCTTCGATCGAGACCGACTGCAAAACAAGTTAGACAGCTTAGAGAGCGTTGACAGCAGTGAGAGCGTTAACGCATTCATAAACGGAGAATATATAGATGAGAAGTTCAGACCACCATTCATTGATAAAATTAACGACCCAGGTTGGATCGGAACGCGCGAATGGAACGAGAACGCAAACGCAAACGGAAATCGATATTCAAGTTCTGTTCCCAAAAAGCGATTGGGAGTTAAGAATACAGCTAGATCAATTCACAAACCCAATGAGCGTTTTAAATCAGCGGAGAATATATAGATGAGAATTCTAGACCACCATTCATTGACAAAATTAACGAGCCAGGTCGGATCGGAACGTCGTGAAACGTAGTGAAGCGAAGCGGAACGAAGTGTAGCAGTGAAGATGACCTGGATCGCTAATTTTGTCAATGAAAAGTGGTCTAGAAGTCTCATATATATACTACTGGCGATTACTCGCACCACTCGCTCGGGCGGGGCGGCCGAGCATGCAGTCCTGTACGCGAGACGCACGTATTCAACTGTATTAGAAGTCTGTTTCAAGTAACTGGATGACAACTACAGTAAAATGTCTGCTGGATTGTTTCTGACCGCTGAGCGCGTTTTACCTTTTATCGCTGGCATCAACTAGTGAAGAGTGAGTAGTCGACGGCTGTGTGAACAGCCAGCGATAAACTATTAATATATTTGTCTCTTTTAACGACACGGGGGCTATATCTTTTGTTCGTTTCTTAATCGAGAAAATGGTCGACAGTTAATCGCTTCCTCGCCCTTGCCGGAAGCACTGGATCAGTGCCTAAGATCCTTAGATCGAGTTATTTCTTAAAGTTTTGGTTCATAAGCGGGTCTGTTTGCAGGTGAATCACTGCAGTGCCCTCGCTGCTCGCAGTCAGTGCCGGCCAACCCGGGCGTTTGCGCCAACTGCGGCGAAAATGTGTTCCAGTGTCACAAATGCCGGTAAGTTCTTGTTTTTTAAACACCATCTATAATATTTAATAGGTATGTTACAATTTTTCGAAGACCATTAATTTTTTTTTTCGATATTTGTTGACATGTATCTTTGAGGAGGCTTTCATAGTCGCGGTCAGGATAACAAAACAAAAAACCCGTGACATTTTGTCAATGAACGCTCTTATATATTTTTCCTATTTACCAATTTTCTTTGTGATTTTCAATACATTGATTTCAGATTATATATAATTAAAAAAGTATAAGCATAACTAACTAACTATTGTGGCGCAGTGACCCAAAGAGGATCTTGGCCTCCGAAACAAGAGAACGCCACCGGTCCCGATCCTGTGCTACTTCTTGCCAGTCATCGGCTTGAAACTGACACAGATCCGCCTCCACACTGTCACCAGCGATATCTGGGTCGGCCCACTGGACGACGACCAGTCGGTCGTCCCAAATATGCCCTCTTGACCGCCCGATCCTCATCCATCCTCAGAACGTGACCAAACCAGCGAAGTCTGTGGGATTTAATCTCGCCGATGATATTTGGTTCGGCCACCAACTCCTCGATCTCAGCGTTCTTCCGAATCCTCCAAGTGCCGTCATCACTTTTGATAGGCCCCAAGATCGTCCGCAAAACCTTTCTCTCCGCTACCAGGAGCTGACTTTCTTCTTTTAGTGTTAGTGTCCAAGCTTCACAGCCATACATAAGGATTGGTCTACGAGGGGAGGTCCAAAAGTTCGCGGAATGGAGGGGATGGGAGTGGGGATGACCATCATTTTTAATACAGCACTAATTGCAAACTCATTAAGAGTAAATATACCATATTTCAGACTAATTAGGTCATTACTTTAAAAGATCATCGAGCAAGCAAGTCAATCCGGAAGAATTCTGCAAGTATGGAGCAAAATGAGTATCGAGCCGTCAAGTTCCTGACCAAGCAAGGAAAATCTCCTCAGACCACCCTGATTGAGATGTCAGCAGCTTGCGGTGATCATTGGCCTGGAAAAACAATGGTTTACAAATGGCATAGTCTCTTTAAATTTAGTAGAGAGTCAATTGAAGACGACCCTTGCTCGGGGCGGCCCGCTGAGGCCACCACATTAAACATTATCGAAAAGGTTGAGAAATTACTATCGGAAGATGCCCGGCTGAAGAAGAAACAGCTTTCTACATTAGTTGGAGTATCAGAAACCACCATTTTGAGGATCCTACATGAACATCTCGGCATGACTAAAGTTAGTGCAAGATGGGTGCCGCGAATGCTTACGCCGCATCAGCGACAACAACGAATCGACGCGTCAAGCAGCTTTTTGGAACGGTGTGGCGAAGAAATTGCGTCGGTTTTGAAGCGGATTGTTACTGGAAATGAGACTTGGGTTCATCATTTTGAACCTGAGTCTAAACAGGAGTCACTGCAATGGCACAAGAAGGTTACCCCACCACCTAAGAAATTCAAGGTGTCAGAATCGGCTGGAAAGATAATGGCTACGATATTCTGGGATTGTCAAGGTGTATTAATGATTGACTACAAAAGCAAGGGCGTCACTATAACAGAAACGTACTACGCAACATTATTGGAGCAATTACGGCAATGTATTAAAGAAAAAAGGTGGGGAAAGTTAACCAAGGGTGTGCTGTTGCTTCATGACAATTCTCCAGTTCACAAGAGCTGTATTGCGACAGCTGCCCTGGGCAAATGTGGCTTCTAAGAATTAGACCCTCCCCCCTACAGCCCGGTCCTGGCCCCCAGTGATTATATTTATTCCCAAATTTGAAGACAGAGTTGCGGGGAAAGAAATTTCACACCGATAATGAAGTAAAGGACGCAAAATTGGCTCATTTCGACATCTAAAACAAAAAATATTATTTTGTAGGTTTAGAAAAGTTACTTTCTCGATCGAACAAATGTGGACAAAGGGGGACTATATCGAAAAAGAAAAATAGTAACGTCTTTGTATTCGATTAATAAGTCCGCCATTCCGCGAACTTTTGGAGCTCCCCTCGTAATTACCGTTTTATAAATCCGTAACTTTATACTTTTGCTGAGAAGCTTGGACACCAACACCTTATGGAGGGCAGCACTGCACCGCAGGGCATTTTGGACGCGTATGTGGATTTCCTCCTCAAGCATAACAGAACTTAATTATTGAACATATCCATAACATAACATTACTAAAATAATTGGTAACAAAATAGGAAAATTAAATTGAACCTAATTTTAAGTTTTAATTTTGTACAAACTTTTTGAGCAATGCTCATATTTTCTTGGAAAAACATGATATCAATGGGGATGCGTATTTGTTGAGACATATACTTCTCTAGTTCCCACGTTGTCGCGTAGTGGGCTGTCATAAGGCAGATTTATGATTTTATACGAATCCTTTTCTTTTCCAAGTATTAACTGCTGTTACACTAACTAATTACGTTCCAACAGCGCCATAAACTACGACGAGAAGGACCCGTTCCTATGTCACGCGTGCGGCTTCTGCAAGTACGCCAAGTTCGACTACACGCTGACCGCGCGGCCGTGCTGCGCCGTCGACACCATCGAGAACGACGAGGAGCGCAAGAAGATGGTGCAGACCATCGGGGCGTTGCTCGACAAGGCCGACCGCGTGTACCGGCAGCTGGTGGCCAACAAGCCTGTACTCGAGGTGAGCGCTTTGATTCAAACAACCATCATTTCTTAGGGTTCCGTACCCAAAGGATAAAAACGGGACCCTATTAATGAGACTTCGTTGTCCGTCCGTCCGTCCGTCCGTCTGTCACCAGGCTGTATCTCAAGAACGGTGATAGCTAGACAGTTGAAATTTTCACAGATGATGTATTTCTATTGCCGCTATAACAACAAATAAAATAAAATAAATATTTAAGGGGGGCTCCCATACAACAAACGGGATTGCTTGCGTTAACTTTGCACCTCATTTGTATCGAGCGCTAGGTGCAAACTTAACTTAACCACTTAAGGATGGAAAGTGTTTGTACGGAACCCTCGGTGCGCGAATCCGACTCGCACTTGACCGGTTTTTTCTTGTCATGCGAGCAAACGGATCGCTTGATGGAAAGCGATTACCGTCGCCCTTCATCTTCATCAATAGGGATGATGACTGAAGTTTAATTCTACAGCGATATATTTATATATCCCTGCTAATATTATAAATGTGAAAGTGTGTCTGTCTGTTACCTTTTCATACTTAAACCGCTGAACAGATTTAGATGAAATTTGGTATGGAGAAAGATTGAGTCCTTGGGAAGGACATAGGATACTTTTCATCCCCGAAATCGTCTTTTAAAATGGTGAAACGGTCACTATAAACTGCTGAACCAGTCAAACAATGCCCGTGTGGGTACTTATGTACTGCATAGATGGTGATCAAATTACTCGCCAGGTCGCGGGCATAACCTAGCGGGCATAATATACATATGTCATGAAATTAAATAAAGAAAAAATAAAAGATAATTAAAGTTGCTTTAAAATATGTTACCTATTTGTTACGCAAATTTGAATATATTGAAAATTGTTTTCATTCTACAGTACACTAATTATAAAATGACCATGTTCGAGCTGACTGCGCCGTCGTGGTGCGTCGTCGACACCATCTTGTCATAGAAGTTCTCTTGGACAAGTCGAGACATGTCTACAGACGCGTTACATGATACTAATGAGTCTGTGTTCACAGTCCCTCGTCCACAAGATAAGCGAGCACCGCCTCGAAGGCCGCCCCGGCGACGAGAATAGCAACGCGTCGACCACGTCCTTCGGCGGCGCGCAGATCAACCGCGTCATACAAACGCTGGCGCACAAGTACTGCGTCGACAGCAAGGGACACTTCGAGGACTTGTCCAAGATCATACAGAAGGTGCTGGCTTGCAGGTGAGTGAAGACCGATGCCACGAAGACAATGTCTGGGTGAAAGTCAGGAGCGTTGCAACTAGAGATGGGCGCTCATGGGTAAATACCCGATAAATACCGGGTAAATACCCAATGGTAAGTTGTAGTAGTAGATTGGGTATTTACCCGATATTTAGCGGGAATTTAATTTACCCATGAGCGCCCATCTCTAGTTGCAACCGTACAGATTTCGCAACGAAACTGAGGTAGCGCCTGTCACTTTAGTGATTTCAACCGTCTACATGCAGTCTTTAAAAACACAGTTTATGTCTCATGTCTTTTATTTTTTCAAAATTAGGATACCTACATTATTTACCATTATTACGAATATAAAACTAAAACTCCGGCATCGACATATAGTTTATTTATTTTTAATTCCTCCAGTTTGCTTATACGAGTACCTGGGTCGTTAATATGGAATAACAAAATTGAAACAGAAACAACTATATTATTTTCGAAAGTAATTACGGTAAATGTACGAAAAAAATGCATACGGTAGGGTACGCAGTTTCACGAGGAGGTTTTTCGTTACAGAAAGGAGCTAGTTGCCTATGACAAATCTCAGAGCGAGCAACAGAAGGGCGATACGTTGCCTGTGTACGCTGGTCTGGTGCAAAACTATGATGGAGACCTCTCCAAAGGTATTTAATATCTCACTTTTTTTGACTGTACTGCGCTGTATTTGACTCTGAATGGGCAATTATATAAGCGTTTTAACCCTCTCGTTAATATGTCCACAATATTGGCCAATTTATAAAAGCAATCAACATAATTTTACTAAGGTAAGACAATTAGATTACTTCACACTAACTATGTATAAGGACAGGAACTTGTTTTCTACGAGGTGCACCCCAGAGAATCGTTGTGACAATTCAAAGAGTAACTAATACTACTAATAATATTAATAAAAACTCCATATTCACGACACGCACACTTTTATATTCTCATAGTTTCAAGTTGCAAAAAATTACAATAATCACTCTCATCACTGCACTTAGAACTTTCCGGACGAACGCTCGACGAAGCATCGGCCTCGTCCGTCCTGGCACTTGGTTTTTGTCGCCCATCCCCACTCCAAAAGAGAAAGATTGTCGCCCAATACAAGTGTTGCTATTACAATATTTAAAATATTCTAAAGGAGACCAACCAATAAACACCATAATCTACCCTAAATTGAAAAAAAAAGCATCACATTATACTATTCCGCAGAATCAGGCGGCGGCTGCTACGGGTGTTCTCTCGCGTGCGCTGAACACTGCCTCACGCTGTTGCGCGCGCTCGCCTCTCAGACCGAGCACCGCTCGCGTCTCTGCCGCTTCGGGCTCGTGCAGGAGTTGGTACAGCACAACCTGCACCGAGGCACCCCTCAGGTACAACTCTTCTTCTTAAAGCTCTGCCTCACCGGGATACCATGTCGACGTCGCCGGCGACGAGGCAATGCCTACCTCAGGCATCCAAAGGTCGCCAATAATAAGTGAAATAAATGAAAACTGTGATTCGTTGAAGATTATAGAAATCTGAGTAAATTTTGGTATTTGAATCTTCTGCTTTAGTATCTTCCAATTTAAGAATAGTTATTTTGCTTACATGGATATTAATTCCCTTACTCTTTCCTCTAGTGCCAGGAAGAGGTGCGAGCGTTGATATGCCTGGTGACCCGCGACAACCTCCCGGCCACCGAAACTCTATGCAGTCTGCTGTCTCAGAGGATCACGCTCTCGCTCATGGGACACGCCGCTTCTCAAGACTTGAATAATTCGGTGAGTTGCGATTTTATACAGCCGTTTAGGCCGTTTGGCTATAAATGTAATAATGTTATTGCTCAATCTAGGCGCTATTGATGTAACAGGGTTGTAATGTTGAATTATACAACATACTGTAGTTATGTGAATAAATCTGCTCCATATGTCATCAAACAAAGAAAAATAAAAATAGTTTTTGAAATATGTGACATCAAAGGTACGCAAATTCTATGTTTTATTTATCAGAATCTAAAAAAAACAATGGACAAACCATGAACTTAAACTCACATTTTCACGGTGAAAATGGCAAATTATATTGCAATAATATTGGTACCCAACCCACAGAATGACGTCACAATGTTGGTGGCCATTTGTGTGGAGCGTTTTTAGCGCTCTGTAGGAATGTTGAACTTTGACGGTCATTTCTCACTTAGGCAGTCTAAGTGTATTTAGTCCCATATAGACTTTTGATCCCAATAAAAATCGAATCAACTGAAATCCTCAAAAAAATTGTCTACACGCCTTTTGGCGCCCAACGTGGGGCCAAAGGTAGGTTAGGTTAAGGAGCACTCACGTGTTCACGACGTAGAGCGCCATGTGGAGCAGCGCGGGCACGTGCTGCATGTTAGAGGGCGGCTACACGCCTATTAGTGGCTCCGCACACAATGGCTTTTTGTGGCCGCGACAGTACATATGTCTCTTGCACGCTCAAAGTGAGAAAAAGAGAGATGTAGTGTGCGCTAGCTCTTATTGTATTGATTGTCCAGGTTCGTCCGCTGGTCCTGCTCCTCGGGTCGCTAGTGAAGGTGCAGGACGGCGTCGACTGCTGGGAGGCGCGGCTGCGCTGCGTGGTGCGCCTGTGGGTGTGGTGCTGTCCGCAACTCACCGAGGTGGCGGGGCTGCCGTCCGCCGCCAGCGTCGTGCTCAAGGAGGAGGCTCTCGCCGGGATACCCGGGATCAACACCTCGTCGCCAAACTGTGAGTGCCATTTTGTTCTATGTGTTGATCCTGCCGGCTGCGCCTGTTAATATGTAATAATAACAAATCTTCAAGAAACGCAACAGAAACGTGTCAAGGACGGTTCGCGTGGTTTGACCAATCACAGCCCTACTACAGCTCTATGATGTGGCCCCCATAATATTTTCACTTGTTCAGTACTATGCGCCCGCGTTGAATGTAACATCGCTCGGTAACTTATTAAATAAATGCGGTGTTTTGGTGAGGTAAATGTGAGTTTTATCTATTAGTAACTTGAGTTTAGCTAACAATAAGGTTGCGGTTGGTATGCGACTAAATTACGTGGTTGTTTCAGCGCACCAATTCGCGTTGCAACAAGTCGCACTGCCGTGTCTGCGCTACATGCAGCAGCTGATGGCGCCCAACAATCCGCCTGTCGTGTCCGCAACAGGGTCTGACGCCGATCAGTCTAAGGAGGCCAAGGTAACCTATCTTATCGTTTGTATTTGTTAGTCTTGCACGAATGGATGGAGAATTAAATTTTGTTATTTTGACACATTCAAGGCCAATGAAGACACAATATGCGTTATGGATATGGACCATAACTTATGGTTATGGGTCTATGTAGTTATTTCCCTGCATAGCGAGAAATAATATCGTGAACTACAACATAACACGTTCCGTAAATGCATTAAAACTATGAGGGGTGTTTTAACAGAAGGTCTACTTTTTCGGGAATGCGACTGCTATGACAGTACTTTAAAAACAAAGAAATTCCAAGAATTCGTAGTGAATTACAAAAGCCAAGTTATAAAATAGCATCACATAGAAAAGATTGGCATCACGTGCCTCAAGTTCTGATGAAGTGCCCATTTCTGATGAAGTATCAGAAAACCTTAAAGTATATAAACGTGTACACTACTATTCTCACCAAACAGCAGGACGTTGCGACGGTATCAGCCTCAACGTCCACCGGCGCCCTGGCCGCGTCGTCGGGCAACGTGGTGGTGGACCTGGCCGGCTGGCTGGCGGGCGACGTGTCGCACCACGAGTGGCGGCGGCTCGTGGCCCCGGCGGCCGCCAGCAGCGCGAGTCCGCCGCGCGACGCCTTCCTCGCGCACAAGTACGTGGCGAGGTGGCGGGAGAGGGTGAGTTACAATACAACGTGGTGGTGGACCTGGCCGGCTGGCTGGCGGGCGACGTGTCGCACCACGAGTGGCGGCGGCTCGTGGCCCCGGCGGCCGCCAGCAGCGCGAGTCCGCCGCGCGACGCCTTCCTCGCGCACAAGTACGTGGCGAGGTGGCGGGAGAGGGTGAGTTACAATACAACGTGGTGGTGGACCTGGCCGGCTGGCTGGCGGGCGACGTGTCGCACCACGAGTGGCGGCGGCTCGTGGCCCCGGCGGCCGCCAGCAGCGCGAGTCCGCCGCGCGACGCCTTCCTCGCGCACAAGTACGTGGCGAGGTGGCGGGAGAGGGTGAGTTACAATACAACGTGGTGGTGGACCTGGCCGGCTGGCTGGCGGGCGACGTGTCGCACCACGAGTGGCGGCGGCTCGTGGCCCCGGCGGCCGCCAGCAGCGCGAGTCCGCCGCGCGACGCCTTCCTCGCGCACAAGTACGTGGCGAGGTGGCGGGAGAGGGTGAGTTACAATACAACGTGGTGGTGGACCTGGCCGGCTGGCTGGCGGGCGACGTGTCGCACCACGAGTGGCGGCGGCTCGTGGCCCCGGCGGCCGCCAGCAGCGCGAGTCCGCCGCGCGACGCCTTCCTCGCGCACAAGTACGTGGCGAGGTGGCGGGAGAGGGTGAGTTACAATACAACGTGGTGGTGGACCTGGCCGGCTGGCTGGCGGGCGACGTGTCGCACCACGAGTGGCGGCGGCTCGTGGCCCCGGCGGCCGCCAGCAGCGCGAGTCCGCCGCGCGACGCCTTCCTCGCGCACAAGTACGTGGCGAGGTGGCGGGAGAGGGTGAGTTACAATACAACGTGGTGGTGGACCTGGCCGGCTGGCTGGCGGGCGACGTGTCGCACCACGAGTGGCGGCGGCTCGTGGCCCCGGCGGCCGCCAGCAGCGCGAGTCCGCCGCGCGACGCCTTCCTCGCGCACAAGTACGTGGCGAGGTGGCGGGAGAGGGTGAGTTACAATACAACGTGGTGGTGGACCTGGCCGGCTGGCTGGCGGGCGACGTGTCGCACCACGAGTGGCGGCGGCTCGTGGCCCCGGCGGCCGCCAGCAGCGCGAGTCCGCCGCGCGACGCCTTCCTCGCGCACAAGTACGTGGCGAGGTGGCGGGAGAGGGTGAGTTACAATACAACGTGGTGGTGGACCTGGCCGGCTGGCTGGCGGGCGACGTGTCGCACCACGAGTGGCGGCGGCTCGTGGCCCCGGCGGCCGCCAGCAGCGCGAGTCCGCCGCGCGACGCCTTCCTCGCGCACAAGTACGTGGCGAGGTGGCGGGAGAGGGTGAGTTACAATACAACGTGGTGGTGGACCTGGCCGGCTGGCTGGCGGGCGACGTGTCGCACCACGAGTGGCGGCGGCTCGTGGCCCCGGCGGCCGCCAGCAGCGCGAGTCCGCCGCGCGACGCCTTCCTCGCGCACAAGTACGTGGCGAGGTGGCGGGAGAGGGTGAGTTACAATACAACGTGGTGGTGGACCTGGCCGGCTGGCTGGCGGGCGACGTGTCGCACCACGAGTGGCGGCGGCTCGTGGCCCCGGCGGCCGCCAGCAGCGCGAGTCCGCCGCGCGACGCCTTCCTCGCGCACAAGTACGTGGCGAGGTGGCGGGAGAGGGTGAGTTACAATACAACGTGGTGGTGGACCTGGCCGGCTGGCTGGCGGGCGACGTGTCGCACCACGAGTGGCGGCGGCTCGTGGCCCCGGCGGCCGCCAGCAGCGCGAGTCCGCCGCGCGACGCCTTCCTCGCGCACAAGTACGTGGCGAGGTGGCGGGAGAGGGTGAGTTACAATACAACGTGGTGGTGGACCTGGCCGGCTGGCTGGCGGGCGACGTGTCGCACCACGAGTGGCGGCGGCTCGTGGCCCCGGCGGCCGCCAGCAGCGCGAGTCCGCCGCGCGACGCCTTCCTCGCGCACAAGTACGTGGCGAGGTGGCGGGAGAGGGTGAGTTACAATACAACGTGGTGGTGGACCTGGCCGGCTGGCTGGCGGGCGACGTGTCGCACCACGAGTGGCGGCGGCTCGTGGCCCCGGCGGCCGCCAGCAGCGCGAGTCCGCCGCGCGACGCCTTCCTCGCGCACAAGTACGTGGCGAGGTGGCGGGAGAGGGTGAGTTACAATACAACGTGGTGGTGGACCTGGCCGGCTGGCTGGCGGGCGACGTGTCGCACCACGAGTGGCGGCGGCTCGTGGCCCCGGCGGCCGCCAGCAGCGCGAGTCCGCCGCGCGACGCCTTCCTCGCGCACAAGTACGTGGCGAGGTGGCGGGAGAGGGTGAGTTACAATACAACGTGGTGGTGGACCTGGCCGGCTGGCTGGCGGGCGACGTGTCGCACCACGAGTGGCGGCGGCTCGTGGCCCCGGCGGCCGCCAGCAGCGCGAGTCCGCCGCGCGACGCCTTCCTCGCGCACAAGTACGTGGCGAGGTGGCGGGAGAGGGTGAGTTACAATACAACGTGGTGGTGGACCTGGCCGGCTGGCTGGCGGGCGACGTGTCGCACCACGAGTGGCGGCGGCTCGTGGCCCCGGCGGCCGCCAGCAGCGCGAGTCCGCCGCGCGACGCCTTCCTCGCGCACAAGTACGTGGCGAGGTGGCGGGAGAGGGTGAGTTACAATACAACGTGGTGGTGGACCTGGCCGGCTGGCTGGCGGGCGACGTGTCGCACCACGAGTGGCGGCGGCTCGTGGCCCCGGCGGCCGCCAGCAGCGCGAGTCCGCCGCGCGACGCCTTCCTCGCGCACAAGTACGTGGCGAGGTGGCGGGAGAGGGTGAGTTACAATACAACGTGGTGGTGGACCTGGCCGGCTGGCTGGCGGGCGACGTGTCGCACCACGAGTGGCGGCGGCTCGTGGCCCCGGCGGCCGCCAGCAGCGCGAGTCCGCCGCGCGACGCCTTCCTCGCGCACAAGTACGTGGCGAGGTGGCGGGAGAGGGTGAGTTACAATACAACGTGGTGGTGGACCTGGCCGGCTGGCTGGCGGGCGACGTGTCGCACCACGAGTGGCGGCGGCTCGTGGCCCCGGCGGCCGCCAGCAGCGCGAGTCCGCCGCGCGACGCCTTCCTCGCGCACAAGTACGTGGCGAGGTGGCGGGAGAGGGTGAGTTACAATACAACGTGGTGGTGGACCTGGCCGGCTGGCTGGCGGGCGACGTGTCGCACCACGAGTGGCGGCGGCTCGTGGCCCCGGCGGCCGCCAGCAGCGCGAGTCCGCCGCGCGACGCCTTCCTCGCGCACAAGTACGTGGCGAGGTGGCGGGAGAGGGTGAGTTACAATACAACGTGGTGGTGGACCTGGCCGGCTGGCTGGCGGGCGACGTGTCGCACCACGAGTGGCGGCGGCTCGTGGCCCCGGCGGCCGCCAGCAGCGCGAGTCCGCCGCGCGACGCCTTCCTCGCGCACAAGTACGTGGCGAGGTGGCGGGAGAGGGTGAGTTACAATACAACGTGGTGGTGGACCTGGCCGGCTGGCTGGCGGGCGACGTGTCGCACCACGAGTGGCGGCGGCTCGTGGCCCCGGCGGCCGCCAGCAGCGCGAGTCCGCCGCGCGACGCCTTCCTCGCGCACAAGTACGTGGCGAGGTGGCGGGAGAGGGTGAGTTACAATACAACGTGGTGGTGGACCTGGCCGGCTGGCTGGCGGGCGACGTGTCGCACCACGAGTGGCGGCGGCTCGTGGCCCCGGCGGCCGCCAGCAGCGCGAGTCCGCCGCGCGACGCCTTCCTCGCGCACAAGTACGTGGCGAGGTGGCGGGAGAGGGTGAGTTACAATACAACGTGGTGGTGGACCTGGCCGGCTGGCTGGCGGGCGACGTGTCGCACCACGAGTGGCGGCGGCTCGTGGCCCCGGCGGCCGCCAGCAGCGCGAGTCCGCCGCGCGACGCCTTCCTCGCGCACAAGTACGTGGCGAGGTGGCGGGAGAGGGTGAGTTACAATACAACGTGGTGGTGGACCTGGCCGGCTGGCTGGCGGGCGACGTGTCGCACCACGAGTGGCGGCGGCTCGTGGCCCCGGCGGCCGCCAGCAGCGCGAGTCCGCCGCGCGACGCCTTCCTCGCGCACAAGTACGTGGCGAGGTGGCGGGAGAGGGTGAGTTACAATACAACGTGGTGGTGGACCTGGCCGGCTGGCTGGCGGGCGACGTGTCGCACCACGAGTGGCGGCGGCTCGTGGCCCCGGCGGCCGCCAGCAGCGCGAGTCCGCCGCGCGACGCCTTCCTCGCGCACAAGTACGTGGCGAGGTGGCGGGAGAGGGTGAGTTACAATACAACGTGGTGGTGGACCTGGCCGGCTGGCTGGCGGGCGACGTGTCGCACCACGAGTGGCGGCGGCTCGTGGCCCCGGCGGCCGCCAGCAGCGCGAGTCCGCCGCGCGACGCCTTCCTCGCGCACAAGTACGTGGCGAGGTGGCGGGAGAGGGTGAGTTACAATACAACGTGGTGGTGGACCTGGCCGGCTGGCTGGCGGGCGACGTGTCGCACCACGAGTGGCGGCGGCTCGTGGCCCCGGCGGCCGCCAGCAGCGCGAGTCCGCCGCGCGACGCCTTCCTCGCGCACAAGTACGTGGCGAGGTGGCGGGAGAGGGTGAGTTACAATACAACGTGGTGGTGGACCTGGCCGGCTGGCTGGCGGGCGACGTGTCGCACCACGAGTGGCGGCGGCTCGTGGCCCCGGCGGCCGCCAGCAGCGCGAGTCCGCCGCGCGACGCCTTCCTCGCGCACAAGTACGTGGCGAGGTGGCGGGAGAGGGTGAGTTACAATACAACGTGGTGGTGGACCTGGCCGGCTGGCTGGCGGGCGACGTGTCGCACCACGAGTGGCGGCGGCTCGTGGCCCCGGCGGCCGCCAGCAGCGCGAGTCCGCCGCGCGACGCCTTCCTCGCGCACAAGTACGTGGCGAGGTGGCGGGAGAGGGTGAGTTACAATACAACGTGGTGGTGGACCTGGCCGGCTGGCTGGCGGGCGACGTGTCGCACCACGAGTGGCGGCGGCTCGTGGCCCCGGCGGCCGCCAGCAGCGCGAGTCCGCCGCGCGACGCCTTCCTCGCGCACAAGTACGTGGCGAGGTGGCGGGAGAGGGTGAGTTACAATACAACGTGGTGGTGGACCTGGCCGGCTGGCTGGCGGGCGACGTGTCGCACCACGAGTGGCGGCGGCTCGTGGCCCCGGCGGCCGCCAGCAGCGCGAGTCCGCCGCGCGACGCCTTCCTCGCGCACAAGTACGTGGCGAGGTGGCGGGAGAGGGTGAGTTACAATACAACGTGGTGGTGGACCTGGCCGGCTGGCTGGCGGGCGACGTGTCGCACCACGAGTGGCGGCGGCTCGTGGCCCCGGCGGCCGCCAGCAGCGCGAGTCCGCCGCGCGACGCCTTCCTCGCGCACAAGTACGTGGCGAGGTGGCGGGAGAGGGTGAGTTACAATACAACGTGGTGGTGGACCTGGCCGGCTGGCTGGCGGGCGACGTGTCGCACCACGAGTGGCGGCGGCTCGTGGCCCCGGCGGCCGCCAGCAGCGCGAGTCCGCCGCGCGACGCCTTCCTCGCGCACAAGTACGTGGCGAGGTGGCGGGAGAGGGTGAGTTACAATACAACGTGGTGGTGGACCTGGCCGGCTGGCTGGCGGGCGACGTGTCGCACCACGAGTGGCGGCGGCTCGTGGCCCCGGCGGCCGCCAGCAGCGCGAGTCCGCCGCGCGACGCCTTCCTCGCGCACAAGTACGTGGCGAGGTGGCGGGAGAGGGTGAGTTACAATACAACGTGGTGGTGGACCTGGCCGGCTGGCTGGCGGGCGACGTGTCGCACCACGAGTGGCGGCGGCTCGTGGCCCCGGCGGCCGCCAGCAGCGCGAGTCCGCCGCGCGACGCCTTCCTCGCGCACAAGTACGTGGCGAGGTGGCGGGAGAGGGTGAGTTACCATACAACGTGGTGGTGGACCTGGCCGGCTGGCTGGCGGGCGACGTGTCGCACCACGAGTGGCGGCGGCTCGTGGCCCCGGCGGCCGCCAGCAGCGCGAGTCCGCCGCGCGACGCCTTCCTCGCGCACAAGTACGTGGCGAGGTGGCGGGAGAGGGTGAGTTACAATACAACGTGGTGGTGGACCTGGCCGGCTGGCTGGCGGGCGACGTGTCGCACCACGAGTGGCGGCGGCTCGTGGCCCCGGCGGCCGCCAGCAGCGCGAGTCCGCCGCGCGACGCCTTCCTCGCGCACAAGTACGTGGCGAGGTGGCGGGAGAGGGTGAGTTACAATACAACGTGGTGGTGGACCTGGCCGGCTGGCTGGCGGGCGACGTGTCGCACCACGAGTGGCGGCGGCTCGTGGCCCCGGCGGCCGCCAGCAGCGCGAGTCCGCCGCGCGACGCCTTCCTCGCGCACAAGTACGTGGCGAGGTGGCGGGAGAGGGTGAGTTACAATACAACGTGGTGGTGGACCTGGCCGGCTGGCTGGCGGGCGACGTGTCGCACCACGAGTGGCGGCGGCTCGTGGCCCCGGCGGCCGCCAGCAGCGCGAGTCCGCCGCGCGACGCCTTCCTCGCGCACAAGTACGTGGCGAGGTGGCGGGAGAGGGTGAGTTTACCTTATGCCTCTTCTATTTAATGGCCCATGATGGGCGAGTATAGGCACGATTGTGTGGCCATCATCGCCTGTAATCGTGAGTAATCGGTAAATTACCGGTACATCACAGAAGTGAAACATTGAAAGATTCAATGGTTTAGGCAGGATTCGAAACTGCGTCGCCAACGGATTTCCGGGACAACACGGGCGTCCTACCTATTGGACCACTAAACCTGATGGCTCTCGCATCAGGTTCAGTGGACAAATAGGTAGGACGCCGTTGGAGACGCAGGTTCGAACCCTGCCTGAACCATTGAATTTCAGGTAATGCTGACTCGCGCGACAAACGGAGTTGCGGCAAGTTATGCTAGTCATGCCGGTCTCGCTGTCAAACTTTGAGCATAGCTCGCTTCGCTTTCAGTAAAACGAGTCATGGTACTAGGTTCGATATCGACTCCTAATATAATCTCTTTTTCAGCTTCAGTGATTAAAATACTATCTAAATACGTCGTCAATATGCGTCGACTCTTAAAAAAAATGTCGATGCGCCTCAAGGAGGCAACCCGTCACCACAGGGCTGGCCACTATTTTGCCCAGCGTATAAGCATTGCCATCCAGCGTGGCAATGGGGCCAGCCTTTTGGGCACGCTTTCGAGCGACAGTGATGTCACATATTTTTTTTGTAATTTGTTTAGGTTTTTAGTATACATATGCTTAGTTTTAGTTTTTGGTTTATTGATTATTGTTTTTATTAATATCTTAATATGCTTATAGGATTAGGTTGTTTGTAAAATATGTGTTCTTAGAGCTAATTTTGTTTCCGTTCGCAGCTCCTGTTATCTCACGGCATGCGTCCGCTGTCGCTCGAAGACGGCGGCTGGCTGAGGCCGGTCATGTTCGAGCCGAGCTCGCGGATCGCGCGCGACACCGCGTGCCAGATGGTCAAGTCGCTGTGCGACTCCTACGAGAGGAGCAAGGCTGTGAGTAGTACCAATGGATCATCTCATTTCAATTGACAACATTTCATGTTCCTAACCGGTGGGAATTCAGAGATCGAGAGCTTTGTGTCGTGTACACGTGTACAGAAAATACATTAAGTAGCCGAAATCTACGACAACTATGCCGGCAAAAATTTGTGGTCTTTGACCTATTCGCGAAGAAAATAAGCTGTCAAAAAATGTTTACTTTTTAATACACACCATACTTAAGAAGTAACCTTTGTTATAGTTTTGGAGTAGGTAACTACAATTTAGGATGAATAATTTTAATAAATTAATAAAAGCAGTTATTACGTCCTGTTTCTAAAGCTCTGGTTTCCTAGGATAGCGGTGTCGTCATATAGCGGCTGTCTCCATACTACGTACTAGTACGGCATTCGTCCTGGCACCGCTATCCTAAGAAACCCGTGCTTAAGCGGAATACAGAAAAGTAATAAAGTTGTAGTTTTGAAAATATGATTCGTTTCACGGTACGATATCGATATTTCTGTCCTGATCTTTCGTGTCCTGATGTAGTATGTCGTTGGCCCCAGGTCCTAATCTTGTTGACAAGCTTCCTGCCTGAGGTCGGCGCCGCCGGCGAGGCGAGCGAGCAGTTCCTACAGCTATACCAAAGTAAGTAACTCTCCCGTCAAATTTAACCATTAGAAGGTGCCCGCAATTTCGTTCGCGTATTTTTTTAATACCATTAGTCGGGTAAAAAGTATTATTTAACCATTGGATGTCCAGCTATACCTGTACCAAAATTGGTTAAAATTTGTCCAACCATTTCGGCGTGATGAGAGGACTATGTCCTACAGATGGCGCCAGACTGGTATGAAGCCGCACGCCCATACAAAACAAAAGACGATCCTGCATCATGATATTAAGATTTTACCTGAAATCATGACCCCTCCATAGAAAACTGATTTTCAACACAAATAACGAATGATTGGATAAATAACGAATCACCAGTCCGTCCTGCTTGTTCATCTCTTATTCTATTCATCATTCATCAATTGTTTGACCAGTTTTACTTTAGGTATAGAATACAAAGCTATGTTCACGATTTAATTCCGCCATCCCCGTTTCACCATCGGACAATCAGGAGGGGAGCGATTTCACCGTTATTTTGTAATTTTACCACTTAATTGCACCAAGCGATTTGCTATCTCATGTTTATGCTAACCGCTAAGGAATGGAACTCGCTCCCATCTCGTTTATTTCCAAAAAAATATAACTTAGGTATCTTAAAGTTAAAAGTGAATAGGCTATTACTGAACCGGCGAGCTACATCCTCGACCCCGTAGTCACTTTCCATCAGGTGATTGACCTCAGCAATCGCCTGTCAGTTTGTGAATAAAAAAGAATGTTGCAATTATTTCATTGGAATGAGAGGTAATAACATTGTATATTATGTCTAGGTTTGGCGTCTGAGGCGCCGTGGAAACAGTTCCTGGCGCTGAGAGGTGTCCTGCAACAGATAGCGGACCTCATGACGAAGGAGATAGACCAATTGCATCGGTTGGAGGAGACCACGCTCACCTCGGACTTGGCGCAAGGTTAGTATTCTCCAGACCTCGATTATGCTGTTTTTTTTTTTTACATTTGTGTACTTTCAATATCTTTTTAATTTTTTCAATAAAACTTGAAGCTATTACTAGTATATGAGAAAAGCATTGTTAATACGGTATTTGACTATAGTGAAAATTAATTGTGTCATTGAAAACACTAAACATACTTTCAAAAATACACGGAACCAAATAAACTACCACTAAATTTTGGTTGATGTACTATTTTCAATTGGACAAAAACTAAAAGGAAGACGTGTTTTAACTACAGATTTTAATGACGTCACAAGCCAGTGTCTTTATAGAAACTTTATACTAACAAATTGTTTTAGACATTTCATAAAGAGTAGAGATATATGCTGTCATCAATACCGTATTGGGTTCATCTATCTGCTACTTCTGCTTACTTCATTAGCTGCTAGCAGCTGTCATTAAATTTTGCCCTTTATATGCCGAGGTCTGGTAATGTCCATATTACTACAGATAGTACTTAATCTTTGTCGATTTTATAAAATAAGCAACTCGCATCGCTTACCGCGTTTTTCTGAAGGCGTACTTACTTCTACATGCCTTTTTTTTGCGTCTAATAATTAATACGACGTAATTCAGTCTGTCTTTACTCTAGCTCTTTTGAATTTACCATTATACCAATACATTATGCAGGTTACGCGTTGAAGCGGCTTACCGAGCTACTGGCGATGTTCCTCGAAGAGCCGGGCGCCCGGCGCACTTACAAAGGGCGGCTGGTGGGCGCCGTGCTCGGCGGGTACCTCTCGCTGCGGCGCCTCGTGGTGCAGCGCACGCGGCTCACCGACGACACGCAGGAGAAGCTGCTGGAGCTGCTGGAGGAGATGACCACAGGTACTGGGTTGGGGCGGCTGGTGGGCGCCGTGCTCGGCGGGTACCTCTCGCTGCGGCGCCTCGTGGTGCAGCGCACGCGGCTCACCGACGACACGCAGGAGAAG
The DNA here is from genome assembly GCA_905147355.2 of Apotomis turbidana. NCBI lineage: Eukaryota > Metazoa > Arthropoda > Insecta > Lepidoptera > Tortricidae > Apotomis > Apotomis turbidana. Next base: position 55,010,525 of record LR990280.1, on the reverse strand, counting down.
CTGCTGGAGCTGCTGGAGGAGATGACCACAGGTACTGGGTTGGGGCGGCTGGTGGGCGCCGTGCTCGGCGGGTACCTCTCGCTGCGGCGCCTCGTGGTGCAGCGCACGCGGCTCACCGACGACACGCAGGAGAAGCTGCTGGAGCTGCTGGAGGAGATGACCACAGGTACTGGGTTGGGGCGGCTGGTGGGCGCCGTGCTCGGCGGGTACCTCTCGCTGCGGCGCCTCGTGGTGCAGCGCACGCGGCTCACCGACGACACGCAGGAGAAGCTGCTGGAGCTGCTGGAGGAGATGACCACAGGTACTGGGTTGGGGCGGCTGGTGGGCGCCGTGCTCGGCGGGTACCTCTCGCTGCGGCGCCTCGTGGTGCAGCGCACGCGGCTCACCGACGACACGCAGGAGAAGCTGCTGGAGCTGCTGGAGGAGATGACCACAGGTACTGGGTTGGGGCGGCTGGTGGGCGCCGTGCTCGGCGGGTACCTCTCGCTGCGGCGCCTCGTGGTGCAGCGCACGCGGCTCACCGACGACACGCAGGAGAAGCTGCTGGAGCTGCTGGAGGAGATGACCACAGGTACTGGGTTGGGGCGGCTGGTGGGCGCCGTGCTCGGCGGGTACCTCTCGCTGCGGCGCCTCGTGGTGCAGCGCACGCGGCTCACCGACGACACGCAGGAGAAGCTGCTGGAGCTGCTGGAGGAGATGACCACAGGTACTGGGTTGGGGCGGCTGGTGGGCGCCGTGCTCGGCGGGTACCTCTCGCTGCGGCGCCTCGTGGTGCAGCGCACGCGGCTCACCGACGACACGCAGGAGAAGCTGCTGGAGCTGCTGGAGGAGATGACCACAGGTACTGGGTTGGGGCGGCTGGTGGGCGCCGTGCTCGGCGGGTACCTCTCGCTGCGGCGCCTCGTGGTGCAGCGCACGCGGCTCACCGACGACACGCAGGAGAAGCTGCTGGAGCTGCTGGAGGAGATGACCACAGGTACTGGGTTGGGGCGGCTGGTGGGCGCCGTGCTCGGCGGGTACCTCTCGCTGCGGCGCCTCGTGGTGCAGCGCACGCGGCTCACCGACGACACGCAGGAGAAGCTGCTGGAGCTGCTGGAGGAGATGACCACAGGTACTGGGTTGGGGCGGCTGGTGGGCGCCGTGCTCGGCGGGTACCTCTCGCTGCGGCGCCTCGTGGTGCAGCGCACGCGGCTCACCGACGACACGCAGGAGAAGCTGCTGGAGCTGCTGGAGGAGATGACCACAGGTACTGGGTTGACTTAGGTTATTGTATTAAATCTATATAGTCCTCCTCGACAGCGGCGAATTTTACAATCACCGTTCACGTGCGCGGATGTGACTTGCAAAGCCAAACTTGGTTTATAATGTCCGGTCACAATTGTGCGCAATCAATTTACCCTTTGGTGTTACAATTGTAAGCGTAGGCAAGTTTGGGTCGAGTCTCCCGTAGGCGGCACTTTAGGTTCAGGTGCTCGACTCGAGCTTCTTCAAATGAAGCTACACCCCGTAAAATTAAAACTCTAGTTAGGGCTAAATCTATTTAGTAAATCGCGTAACCTGTATAACGTTTACCAGGAACAGAGACAGAGACGGCCGAGTTCATGGCCGTCTGTATCGAGACGGTGCAGAAGTACCCGCTGCACGACTACCGCACGCCCGTCTTCATATTCGAGCGACTCTGCTCCATCATCTACCCGGAGGAGAACGATGTGGGCGAGTTCTTCCTCACGCTGGAGAAGGACCCGCAGCAGGAGGACTTCTTGCAGGTATGGAGAATCTAAACTTCGTTCTTATAATTCATAATATTGCAATAGCATTTAGTGTAGCTTAACCTTTATACATATTCGTTGACATGCGTAATCTACATTATAGTAGCGCAATAAAGACCATCGTCAACATCACTTCTGACATCCCATAATCTATCCTGCATCTGACATACATTCTGACAGACGGGTGCGTGACCCGTTCACTTAGAATCTGCTTTCTTATTGGGTTGACTAGTAAGTAGTAGTATAAGTCATCTTATGAGTGATAGAAACCAATGTAAGATAAACAAGAATGCTAACCACGGTATCTTGTAACTAGGGCTCAGGAATTAGGATATGGTTATAATTTTAATGTCGGACTCGTTAAAAATGCATCCGAACTTCCTAATCCTACGCATGACAACTTATCATTGCTGGGCATATAATCGAAAGGTATGTCCATCGACATGTCTTATTTCCTTGAAAAAGAAACTCTTGTAGATTGTATTTTTTTATATCATAGAATCCTGAGCCAATCTATTTGAGATCTGACCACTGGTTGAAGTGGCATAATCAAAACATACATAGAGACAGCTAGAGATGGGCGCTCATGGGTCATGGTCATGGATGGTCACCCGATAAATACCGGATAAATATCCAATCTACCCGGCAGTAGTAGTAGTAGTAGATTGGGTATTTACCCGGTATCTATCGGGTATTTACCCATGAGCGCCCATCTCTAGGACAGACAGACGGAAAGTGACTTTGTTTTATACTATGTAGCGCTAGCGATAAACGCCACGTTGTCCCCAGGGCCGCATGTTAGGCAACCCGTACTCCTGCCTGGAGCCGGGCATGGGCCCGCTGATGCGCGACGTGAAGAACAAGATCTGCACCGACTGCGAGCTGGTCGCGCTGCTCGAGGACGACAACGGCATGGAGCTGCTCGTGTGCAACAAGATCATGTCGCTCGACCTGCCCGTCAAGGAGGTCTACAAGAAGGTGAGATTAAAGAACAAGATCTGCACCGACTGCGAGCTGGTCGCGCTGCTCGAGGACGACAACGGCATGGAGCTGCTCATGTGCAACAAGATCATGTCGCTCGACCTGCCCGTCAAGGAGGTCTACAAGAAGGTGAGATTAAAAATAATTCGGGGTAGTCGCGTTTACCTGACTACCTCAGGTTCTCTTCCTGAGGACCTCTATTAAAGTAATTTTAACTCTAGGGCAAAGGCCTTGGAGTTGATAATCCACCAAAATTACACCTTATCTATTAAACATGCTTTTCTTTTATGACAGACGGTAATGAGATACAAAACCACACTATAGTACTATTTTATTTAATGACATTGTGCACAACGCCAAGCGAAGGACTATACTCTAGTTGTTTCCATTAAAGTTAGGTTAAGATTGAAACTATGAAAAATTTTAAGCTCACGTTCTTTGATCTGTTCAAATATTATCGTCCGATCTGTCTGACGATCGATCTGTGTGACGTGATGTACGGTTTACGTTAGAGTAGGACTGATTGGATGTAAGAATTTAGGCTCGCATGAATAAACTACACTCAAGTCTAAGGCTGCGTTTCCACCAGAGATGTGCGAGGGTGCGTTGCGAGGGATGTGTTTTTGTTAACCAATGAAATAACTTCATTTTCTCCAACTTGCTTGGAAATGTTCCCATTAAGGCCGTTCCCTGAGCCAGAAATGCAAAAATACCCCAAAAATTATCCTATTTTTCTACGAAACGTTGATATTAGTAAACGAGGGAAAAATATATATCATTCTTGATTATATTATCTTTAATAACACAGCATTCGATACACGATTCATAACACTTCGCTCGATACAATTAATTCCCAAAGTAACCTCCAATTCGAATGTTTACTCCAACTTTACTTGTTTTTTCACTACGTGACACTATGAAACAAAAAAGGAGAAAAATCAATCATAACTAAAATAGTAATTTGACAGCTTCCGAATTTCAATAATTTGAGGCAATATTTTTAAAATAAATAATTATCGACAAATTCTATCGTAAAAAGATATCGCCTTACGGCCCGCAAGCTCTATCTCCGTCACTCTTTTGAAATGTGACTGTTATGTGACAGGGACGGGTGGCCTGAGGAGGGGCTCGGGGCTCTGGCTCAGGGAACGGCCTTAATGTAGTAAAACTAGACCGCGAAATCGTTCGTTATATTTAGAAGGCGTTAATAAAAATTAAAAAATATATATATTATTGGCCTTAGCCGGGAAATCAATATTATTTAAATAAGACGATTAAGTAAAAAACACACCTTCCGTTTATAACGTCTCATACAAATGAAACGTAGTATCTCTTAGTAGTCTGTGAAATGAGGGTAATCTTAATTTGGCCGGTTACTGCATCTTACTTTTAATTTTTTCAAAGACTTTGATAATTCACCATACAGCCAATTGTCCACTAAATTTAAAAAATAAAAACTATTATAAACTTTTTAATTGTTCTCTGCGTTTAGTTCTTGCACTGAATATTTTTTTGCTCTGCTACTGTCAATGTATTTGAAATGTCGACAAATTTCGAATAACGGACAAACAATTTAAATAATAATCTTATATGCGGTTAATTTATTTTCATGATTCTTAGTTATTTATTAGAGATTTCTCACGAAAGTTTTAATTTTAATAATATGATGATATTTAATGAGTGAGTTGAAAATTAATAAGTGTACCAAACGTAAACAAATAAAAAATAAAACAGAAATGATTGTGTCCAAATCAATATAAAAGTTTCTTGAACTTATGATCTACTCCGAATGATAAATATGGTATGGTTTCTAAAAAAAACAGTGTGTTTAGAAGTTGTTAATTTAACTAAAATGTATAATTACCTATGTGCATATTTTTTGTTATTGTGTTTTCATATATATTTAATTCTTATTCATATATTTTGTTTTAAATCAAACATATGATTCGGACCCGAAATTTTATTCCTATTCCTAAAAAAAATAAGTACCAAATGAACTTCATGGTACTGATATATTAAATTAAAATGTAGATTGGTGATTATTTCCAAGCATATTTAGAGAAAAGCACTATACAAGCCTCGGCGGGAATGTCAGTTCGCAGATTCGTATTATTGAAGGACTCGGCTACGCCTCGTCCTTCAAAATCATACTCATCCACGAACTGACTTTTCCCGGCCTCGGCAGTAATATACTATTACTTATCCTCGCTCAGCGCAGCTGATTCTATTGGTTAACAAAAACACATCCCTCGTTCTCGCTATGCATCCTCGCACTGGCGGAAACGCAGCCTAATACCGCTCTCAAGTGGTCGTTTGACTATACTTAAGACCTCGCTTGAGTTCGGTATCATATTGTACAGTTTATTAATACGGGTCTAAGATACTTACTTATAGTCTCAAAGCTAAACGGTTACGAGATTACAAAAAACCTATATTTTCTAGGTGTGGTGCACTTCGGGCGAGGGCGTGGACGCGATGCGCGTGGTGTACAGAATGCGAGGCCTGCTCGGCGACGCCACGGAGGAGTTCGTGGAGACGCTCTCGCAGACCAACGCCGAGGCGGTCGACGACGAACAGGTCTACCGGATGGCGAACGTACTCGCCGACTGCGGTACGTGCTGTGGCCTAAGAAAATTTTAGAGTTCGGTGTCCGAACGAAAGCTCTATATTTTTCTTTTCTCAATATCGTCCGCCCTCGGGACATCACTGCGATGCCATGGCAAAGAGTTTAAACTTAATAGAATCAGACACAGTCAAAATGTCCGTTCCATACAGATGTTCGACATCTATACTATTATAAAATTATAGATTTGTATTGAACATATGCTTTCTATAGAGGGGTCTTGATTTCAGAAATAATCTTAATAGCGTGATGCAGGATCGTCATTAGTTTGTATAGGAGCGCGGCGGCATGCCAGTCTGGCATAATTTCCGGCGCCTTCTGTTGGGCATAATTTCCTTTGTCCTCGCATTACGCCGAAACGGCTGGATACATTTTAGCCAATTTTGGCATAGGGATAGCTTAACGGTTATGGGATACTTCTCATCCGTCTGCGGTACCTAAATGAAAAATACGCGGACGCAGTTGCGGGTGCCCCCTAGTTGTTAATACATGTGTTAGATTGTCCCTTATATAAAAAAAATACGCTTTTCCACCAGGCGGCCTCGAAGTGATGCTCCAACGTCTCGCCGCGATCCAACGCGTGGGCGCCGCACGATCGCTCTGCTCCACACTCCTCCGCCTGCTGGGCCTGTGCGCGCGCGTGCGCCGCTGCGTGCGCGTGCTGACGCGCGCCAGCACCAGGGCGCTGCCCGTGCTGTTGCACGCGCTACAGCTGGCCGCTGATGAAGAGAAGGATATGCCGCGCGCGCACCTCGTCTACCAGCTTCTCGAGGTATGTCCTACGACTTTTACCGTCATTTAAAACCAGTACGCAACATTATGGTATTTTTACTGTGGTGAAAATAAATTACATATATCATTGAAACCACTAAACACATTGTCAAAAAGACGCGGAACCAAATAGACTGCCACAAACTTTTTGACATTATACTATTTTTAATTGGACAAAAATTTAAAATAAAATTTGGTTTGAGTACAGTAAACGGCGATAAAGTTTGCACATCGATCTTTGGAAAGAGGCAATCGGCTAATTTCGACTTCGTATAGCGATATCTGTGTCGCACGCACCATGACGTTTGTTTTGTCAGTCGTGGTTCAAATGCGAGAGAGTGCAGTCGCATATCCAAGTCAATATATATATATATAGAGTTGCTAAAACTTACACAAAATTAAATTTGTACTATGGCATTTATAGGGAAAAAAAATGGTTGCCTGTAAAGTCGGTTTTACGGGCGAAGGAAGATTTTACGTGACAACGTCTTTTTCTCGGTAGTATATTTATTTGTATCATATCCATTCACAATTTCCCTAACAACATTTTAACTGTTACTTTCTGAACGCACATGTAATTATTCTAAAAATACCGAACCGACGGAACAAACATCATAATTATGTTTGACAGGTAAGTACGAACAGTTTGTATTTGTATGTGTATGGGCTGGGCCTCATACACTTGATTTGTAGGTTGTAGTTAGATGTTTGTTGAATGGAGAAAGATAGTTAAAGTTAAAGTTATTTATTATAGTAACACAACAAAGTAAATTAATAATTCTTTCTCTTGATGCTTAGTGCTCGGATGTTAATAGCAATCTCATCTATATTATAATTGAAACTTATTATAAATACGTTGTTGCCGTGTGGCCTAAAGTAGGCCGCAAGTAAGCATAAATAAATGTACGGTAATGAAACCGTACATATTGGCAACCCCAAAGAAAAAAGGAAAATTAACCGACAAGAGAAGGAACCATTACAAATAAAATTAAATAATTAATCAAATTGGAATGCAATGTTGTCTTCTGCGTGGTGTCCTCGAGGGCGTCCAGCTCGGCTCGCGGATGACTTCGATTCCATCTCTCGTTGCGGGTTAGTCGGCGGAATGGGTTGCATCTCGATTTCTTCATGATGTGGTTTTACTGACTCGTGCGAACGTTGTCTTCGTGGCACGTTACGTTTCGTACAAAGTGTGGGGAAACGTCGCTTCACAACCCACAGGAGAAAAAAGGCGATGGCCAATGCCAGCAACAGATAGCTGATAGTATACTGATGAATGTCATGGCCGGATATTGATGATAGTAGAGTTTGTTCGTTTCTGCGTTGCTCTGCCAGTTTATTATCAATATCTGCTTCTTCTATGTAATCCGGAGTTGATGAAGATATTTTGTAAGATGTCAAGTTTAAAATTCGGTTTACCGACGTGTTTATGGTGGGCACGTTGACGTTGTAGTTTATTCCAATTTTGGTGTTGTACTGGTTATGAGAATGGATTGCACGGGGCATTGTTATTGTTTAAGTTGAATATAGGTAGATTTTTGTTGCATACATAACTATCTGGCGTTTGTTGTATGCAATGTTTTAGAAGCTCTTCAGTCAAAGGTATATAAATGTTTTTTCTGAAGTTCAATGCGATGTATTCGGATGTTGTCTTCATTATTACCGCCCCCGAGTTGGACTTGACGGGTAATGGTATGGCACGGTAGAATGTGAAGTCTTCGTCAGAAATGAGTGGTATATGGATTTCGAACAGAAAGTAGTGATCTGTTACTCGTGCTTTCACGTACAGTAGTTTGTAGAGATCTTTGATGTCTTCTCTTATGTTTTCTATAGGAAAAGAAAGCGTCCGAGGCAGTTTTCCGGAGATCACGGTTAGTTGTTTGATTAAGTTGACGGGCGTGACGAGATGTACGTCGATGTGTCCTTTATAAATGTCGGTGAGAGTGTTGAACATCATTTCTTGAATGCTTCTCAGGTTATTTATTAGTAGATATGCTGCTAGCGATGCGGAGTTAAAGTAGCTAGTTGCCATTGCTATTTCTAATTCCGATTCGACTTTTGCGAAGTTGTAGTTGGATTGATTCATGAAGTCCTCGATTACATTAAATTGTCTATTTATATTTTCTTCGGATTTCTTCAAAGCAGTATTTTCAAGTTCCACGATTGACGTTTGGTTTTGAATAAGTCCAAGTAGGTAGTTTTCATTATTTTGCACGGCCTTTATGTCGTTATGGTATTTTTCTGCAAATCTCTGATCTAAGATGCCAAATAGACTGTTTGTTACGTAGCCTACTCCGTCGATAAGGCCACGCTTCTTCCGATTGGATAAGTGCTTATGGGGAGCCAGTAGCAGGGAGTTGTAATAGTTTAAGAGGTCCATTTCGTGGTAAAGTTGCTCCAGTGTGGTTTTGCAGTATCGAGGGTCAGTTTTTTGACATAGCTCGTCGACTCCGTGGAGATAAGTTTCGATTCGACGAGCGCCATTCCAGTAGCTGGTTAAGTTGTAGTACATCAGTAGAGTCCATTCATCATGGATCACTTGTAGTTTTCCCATCGCGTCATAATACACCGGGCGCTCTGGTTCGAACGTAGAAATCTGAGCCGCTGTAGTAGCGCGGCTCGCGTGTGATCCAGATATCAATCCACACAATATTATGACTGACGTAAATAACGTCAGGAGAGCTTTGCTTCCGAGTTTGCTTGATTGCGTGGTGTGTGCATTTTTTTTCACCTTGGTTTCCAAGTTAAGTTTTGATTCTTGGACTTCCTCTGCGTCGCAGTTTATTTCAATGGGGAGCGGTGACAGTTTTACGACGGGACGCTTCAAAATTCCCGATTGTGTTTTTATAGTTGTCACTCGAACGAATCCATCGGCGCCTGGATGCGTTTCCAATACACGCCCCATAGCCCATTTTCCGGGCGGCAAGTTGTTATCCTTTACAAGTACGACGTCGCCTTCTTTGATATTTTTTGTTGGCTTGTTCCATTTGCTTCTAGTTTGAAGCTGAGTTAGGTATTCGTTGGACCAGTTCTTCCAAAATTGTTGGTGCATATGCTCGATGAGTTGCCATCGACGCCGCAGATCTATTGTATTGACGTCACTATAGTCGGAGAGCGGTAGTGACAGCGTAGGTCTTCCGTTTAAAAAATGACCCGGGGTCAGCGTGTTGTAGAATTCTTCAGGATCTTCGGTGAGGGGGCAAAGCGGTCGTGAGTTCATACAAGCTTCAATTTTTGCCAGCAACGTTGTAAACTCTTCGAACGTTAGCTTCTGATCCCCTAGCACACGTCGGAGATGATGCTTCATCCCTCGTACGGCTTGTTCCCAGAGTCCTCCCGCGCTGGGCCATGCGGGAGCATTAAAATGCCACTGAACTTCCAGTTTCCCCATCTCATTGAAGAATTCTGGTGGTAGCAGGAGCTGGAACCCTTCGTACTCCTTCTGCAGAGCTTTTGCTGATCCAATGAAGTTAGTTCCTTGGTCTGAGTACATGTGTTTAGGAACCCCACGACGTGCGCATAGTCTTTGGAAGGCAGCGAGAAAAGTCTCGGTACTCAAATCCGAAACAAGTTCAATATGTACGGCCTTTGTAACCATACATATGAAAATTGCCACGTAGCCCTTGGAAGTTTTCACCCCTCTGCCCTTGTTCAATTTGATTTCTACGTGTCCCGTGAAATCAACCCCAGTGTGGGTAAAGGGTTTTGACGGGGTTATCCTTTGTTTCGGTAAATCTCCCATGAATTGGTAGTTCTCAGCAGGCTTGAACCGATGACATGGCACACAATGACGTAGTCGAGCTTTTACGGTCCTGTTGCCAGAGATTATCCAATACCGCTGCCTGATATAGGATAAAGTTAGCCGGGCTCCCCCATGAAGAGTCAGTGCGTGAGCTTGATCTATTGTCAGTTGAGTTAATCGGCCGTTTTTTGATAAAATAATTGGGTTCTTCATTCCGGCGGGTAAGTTGGATTTGTTCAAACGGCCGCCGAGCCTTATTATTCCCTTGTTGTCCAAAAACGGGTGCAGTTTGTAGAGACTTGATTGTTTATTGACAATTTCTTTTTTCGTAAGTTGTTTATATTCACGCTCAAAGTCAGTTTGCTGAGCATATTTTATAATTAGTTCACTTGCGTTAGCTAGCTCGGCAGTAGTTAAATATGCAGAGTCAGGTTTGTTATTGCGGGCCGTTGCACTGAAGCGTAGTATCCATGCGATGATTCGTATTACGCGTGTCAAAGAACTGTATTTGAGCAATAGTTCATTTGTCACGTGTTCATTTTGTTTTGATATTTGAGTTAGTTTTGTTTTATTTACAACACATATGTTAGTTGTAAATATAGTTGGAGTTTTTTCGTCGTTATGGTTGTCGAATGATTTTAAAAATTCCGGACCCTGCCACCAAAGCTTGAAGTTAATGAGCTTGCTCGGATAGAGCTCTCTCGTGGCACAGTCGGCTGCATTAAACTCGGACTTGACGTAATGCCATTGCTTCGCCGGGATGATGTCGATAATTTTGATAACACGATTCGCGACGTATTTTTCCCATCTAGAGACGTCACCTTGGAGCCATGCTAAGACTACTTGTGAGTCGCACCATGCATGCGTAGTTATGACGTAGCCAGGTAGCGCCAGCTTGATTTTCTTGATAAGCTGCGATAAAAGTAGTGCACCGGCCAGTTCCAGCTTTGGAAGAGATTGTTTGTTCGCCAGGGGTGCCAGTCTAGTTTTGGCTGCGACTATGTTGGTGGTGATGTTTCCTTGTTCGTCTGAGGTCCTGTTGTATACGACACAGGAATAGGCCTTTTCGCTTGCGTCGCAAAAGGCAAAGAGCTCAATTTTGTTTTCTGTTGTTCCAACCCATCGCTCGATTTTAATAGTTTTTACTTCGGGTAGTTCCATTTTTAGTTTTTTCCAGCTATCTTGAATGTCGCTGGGTAATACGTCATCCCATGCTAGTTGACTCATCCAGACCTTTTGAAAAAGTAGTTTTGCTGTGAGGATTATTGGAGCCCAGAATCCCACGGGATCGTAAAGTTTCGAGATCTCCGAGAGTAGGATTCGTTTAGTTATTGCCTTTTCTGTTTTTGGAGTTAAGTCCCAATTGAACGTGAACGTGTCGTTGCTGGGATTCCAAGAAATTCCGAGTGTTTTTGAAGATTCTTCTTGTTTGAAATCAAATGTCGCATTATTTGAAATTTGATCTTCTTTCAGGTTTTCTAATAGTGCGGGGTGGTTAGCCGACCATTTCCTTAAGTTCATTCCGGCTCCTTTTAATAGCTCGATAAGTGATAGCTGTAGATCCTTTGCTGCCTCAAGTGAGTGATGACCGCTAACTAAGTCATCAACATAAAAATCGTTAATTAATGCGTTCGCTGCTGCAGGATACTTATGGCCGTCGTCCATAGCAAGCTGCTTTAGTGTTCTGATAGCGAGCCATGCAGCACTCTTAGTTCCGTAGGTAAGAGTGCATAGTTCATATTCTTCTAGTTTTTCGTTTGGTGAATCGCGCCATACAATTTTTTGCAGTGGATGCTGGTCTTCAGCTATCCATATACAGCGATACATCTTCTCCACATCGGCGGTATAAGAGTACTTGTAGGTTCTCCATTTCAGGATTAAGTTCTGAATATCTTTCTGTAGGTTGGGGCCTTTGTGCTGCAGGCTGTTCAAGCTGTGCTTACTGCTCGTTGTTTGAGAGCCGTTGAAAACGACCCTCAATTTTGTTGTTTCTGAACTGTCTCTGATTACCCCGTGGTGTGGTAAAAAATATTCAGGAGATGAAGCTCGAACTGAAAGTTTCATGTGTCCGAGGTCAGCATACTCCTTGATGAAATCTTGATACATTTTTGCCAGTTTCGTTTGCCTTTGAAATCTTTTTTCAAGTTGTAAAAATTGTGAGACTGCTATAGATTTCGAGTTTCCGAGCTTGTTTTCGTAGTCGGGATGAAAAGGCATTTTCACGATGTATTTCCCATCTACGGCTCGTTGGACAGTTTGACGGTAGTAGTTTTCGCACTGATCTTCCCTAGGGACGTCTTCGCTGCTTTGCGCTATATCTTCGGTTTCCCAGAATTTTGTAATCTCTTCCAGGTTAACAATAGTTATGTGACAGTTGAGCGTTTCGAGCTTTCCGCAGAGGATCCATCCTAGGTGACTCTGTTGAGCGACAGGGGATCCTTGGCTGCCCCTGAGCACTCCATCCAGGATAATTTTTGCATATACATCTGCTCCGAGTAATAAGTCAACGGAGCGGGACACGTTGTACTCGGGATCAGCGAGTTTTAAGTTTTCTAGATGAGGCCAGTTATTCTTTTTAAATGATGAGTTAGGTAAGTTGTTAGTTAATTTGTTCATGACCAATGCTTGAGTTTCAAAGGTGTAATCCGAGTAAATGGATTTGCAGTTCAGCTGTACGCGTCCTTTACAATCTTCAGATGACGCTCCGATGCCGGAGACAATGGCGTTAAGCTTCGTTCTTGGCAATCTTAACTGTTGGGCGGCGTTCTCATTGATGAGATTTACTTGAGACCCTTGGTCAAGAAGAGCTCGTAGGGTGACGTACGTTCCGTCGACTGACTGGACTCTCAGTTGAACTGTGGTGAGAAGAATCTCTGTATCATGCGTAGATAAATGACTCGAAGTTGGAGTCGTAGTCGAAGTTGTCGGCCGTCGCCCCGCTTCGTTATGTTTGTTATATTTGTTGACGTTCGCTGAGTTGTGCAATAAAGTATGATGTCGCATGTCACATTCTTTGCACGTTTTTGTCGACTTGCATTCGCTGTTGCCGTGACTATACAAACAGTTTTTGCAAACGCGCAGTTTAGCAATAGTTATGTTTCGCTGACCCGGATCCAGGTCAAGAAACTTCTGGCATTGCATCAACACGTGACTTCCATTCCAGAAAATACAATTTCCATACAACGTGTGATAGGTTTTTGGCAATGATGATTTATAGTTGGAGTACGCTTTCTTCGCTGGATATTGTTTGTTGGAAGTTTTATTGAAAGTTGATGGCTTTTGATAGTTGAACGTAGGCGTTTCTCTCTTCAGCTGCTTCATCGTTTCATACGCCATGAATCTGGCCTCCAAAAACGACAAAAAATCATTCAAAGCCGGCAGCTCCCTTGGGTTTTCAAGCTCCTTTTGATAATCGTTGTAAGAAGATGAGTCGAGTTTTTGTAACATAATGTGCACGATTATCGGATCCCACGAAGTTGTGCTGACGCCAATGTTTGACAATCCGTTAAGGCTTTCAAGTATGACGTCATGCATCCTTTTGAAGCTCTGCGCATCAGGATGCTGGAAGTTTGGCAGATTAAGCATGGTGTTCAAGTAAGAAGTAAATTGAAGACGCTTGTTGTCATAACGTTGGTTTAGCAATTCCCAACAGGATGCGTAGTTGTCGGTGCTAATTGTGAGATGCTGTACTAATCTTTCAGCTTCTCCACGTAGCTTAGTTTTCAGGTGTTGCATTTTCTGAGCGTTATTAATCGACGGATTGTTGTGGATAGTTTCTTTGAATAGATCTTTAAAAGATATCCATTGACTGTAGTTCCCCGAGAATTCAGGAACCTCGACCCTCGGTGCTGAATGTTGATAATGCGCAGCAGACCAAATCTGACTGTTCAGCCTTCGCTTTAGTTCGTCGTATTTGTGCTCGATGCTGATGAACAGGCTGTAATAGCCTTCATTGGAGCCTTTAAGTATGGCATCCAACTCCCAGTGAAGTTTGTCGATGGGTTCCCATTTCGACTTCAAGATGCTGAGATGATCCTCAAGTTCCCATCTTTGAGTAATGTTCTTAATTTCGACTTTAGACATCGCTCGATCAATAGCCTTAAAGTTGCATTCTTGCCTGTTTAGCAACAGTCGTAATTGGCTAGTTTCATTTCCGCTTTCTTCCTCGATGTCAGTTAAGCTAAATTCGATTTTATCCTCTTGACCCAGGTGCTGACGTAACAACGTCAAAATATCTTTCTTCGTTGATTCGCACATAAGTTTTGTTTTGCTGTAAATATCTTCTTTAAAATATTCGATAGTCTTGTCTTCGAATTCCTGCTCAAGGACTTGGTGTCGGTTTTCGAAGTCCTCCCACTGCTCAATAAGTGAAGTAAGCCGTTTGTTCAAGTAGTCTTGGTTCTTTCTGGATATACTATCCTTTTTGTAGTTAGCGCACAAGGTCTTGATGTTTTCAAAACTGACCTTTTGTTGCTCCAGGGTGCTCATGATGATTTCCTAGTCTTGACTATTTAGTTAAAGCCAAAACTGTAGTTAGTTGAATCGTAGTTGATCGGAGCCGTTGATTGTGTAGTTGCAGGTAATTGATATCACCTCGTAGTTCAGTGAGTTTCAAGTTGAAGTTCTTGATATCAGCCTCGTAGTTGTGAGTTTCAAGTTGAAGTTCTTGATATCAGCCTCGTAGTTGTGAGTTGATACCAGCTGAAGTTAATTTCTGGAACGTTAGTTACCCAGTAGTTGAAGTTAAAGTTGAATGTAGATGAAGCGGAGGGGCATAGACAACACTGGAAAGCTCCTCAGTGCTGCAGAGCCAACGATAGTTCTTGAGTTTCACTAGTTCACGACCCGAAGCCCAAATGCTGGTCCGCACGTAGTTGACGGTGCAGGAGCTCCTCACCGGGTTGGTCGCTGGAGATAACCAGTGTAATTGCACTCGTATTACGATATTGCGCGCCTTCTCAATTCACTGGTGAGACCCGCTTGTGGGAGGCCAGCAAACCGATTCGCTACCGTAATTTAAGTACAAAAAACACTAAATTACCTCAAAGGTTCGAAGGACCATTAAATGTATGGGCTGGGCCTCATACACTTGATTTGTAGGTTGTAGTTAGATGTTTGTTGAATGGAGAAAGATAGTTAAAGTTAAAGTTATTTATTATAGTAACACAACAAAGTAAATTAATAATTCTTTCTCTTGATGCTTAGTGCTCGGATGTTAATAGCAATCTCATCTATATTATAATTGAAACTTATTATAAATACGTTGTTGCCGTGTGGCCTAAAGTAGGCCGCAAGTAAGCATAAATAAATGTACGGTAATGAAACCGTACAGTATGGGAATATAAAATTATCCTTTTTATTATTTTCCACTCATTTATTCAATATTTTCTCACCGTTTAAACCTTCCCTTGACTTCCACGAATATTTCAATACTAAAATTAGCCAAATCGGTTCAGTCGTTCTCGAGTTTTAGCGGGACAACCGGCCCTCGTGACAGACGTGAGCGGGCGTTACACTTTTTCATGAGTGACTCCGAGCGCAACCTAATTTAAGACGTTGTCACGTCAAAAGGTAAGCCGTTACTTTGCCAGTCACGCGAAATTATCTACAATGTTTATAAACATTTTGTAACTGAAGCCGACCAATTTAAAAAAAACATGAGAATGTTAATTAAATGTAATTAATTACACTTTTTGTCGATCTTTAAACCCACATTTAAGTATCCTAGTAGTATAACATCAGTTGCTAATGCTCATTCAACCCCTTTTAGGAATGTGGGCCTGAATATATATATATATGTATAATTATTATTTTTCCCCAACAAGAACATTATAGCAATAACTATATATATTTACATCGAGTTTTACAGCTCTATATATTCCACGTGAAATCAAAACAAAACAACAATAAAGTACTTAGTTCTAAATTCAAATTCTGATGAACGATTAATCTAATAATTGATGTACATGGAAATTAGCATTCGTTTGTATTCGGAAATGCGATGATTGCCGATGTGCATTCTTTATCGCCGTTTACTGTACTGATATTTATGACGCTATAAGCCATTATATCATAGATTTTTTTCATAAAGAGTAGCTGATTTGGGGTGCGTAACGATGGCTATAACAACTTTTGATATAATTTCAGTCGGTATAACGCTCATTTGATATAATTATTGAATGTATATCATTCAATTAACACTTAATATATCAACATTTGATATAATTATTGTTTCATATACTGATCATTTTATCGAATAACATTTAATATAACATTCTTTAAGTATAATGCATATTTCGTCTAATGAATTTATGGTATAACGTTTATTTTATCTAACATTCAAATGGCATAACGTATAGGGTATAGAGAAATAGGGGGGCGGGGGGCGGTTCGCAAAAAAAAAACTTAAACCAAAAGTTCACTTAGAAACGTAGGTTAGGTTAGGTTAGGATAGAAAAAAAAGGAAAAAAAGAGGAAAAAGAGGCAAAAAAAAAAGTTTGAACTGCATCCCCTAGAAAAAATGGACTGCTACCAGAAAAATAGGTTAGGTACGAGCACTACACAAATGTTGTTATACCAAATGAACATTATACCATATGAAATTATACCAAATGTTGTTATACCAAATGTTGTTATACCAAATGAACATTATACCATATGAAATTATACCATATGAAAGTATACCAAATGTTGTTATACCAAATGAACATTATACCATATGATGGTTATAGGAAATAAGTGTTATACCAAATGATAAGTATACGAAATAAAAATAGATATTTTGAAATTATACCAAACGTTTATTATATCATATGAGTCATTATACCATATGAAATTATATCAAATGTTGTTATATCAAACATACTTATACCATTTATTTTTATATCGACCATTACACACCCGCTTATTTGAGCTGACATCAAATACCATATTGTAGCTCTTTTGTCAACAAAAAGACGGGAAACTGAGGACGTCGGCTAACCTTCGACGAAAAAAGAGGGGTGTTATCAGTTTAACATGTATACAACTTGGCAGTAATGTTACTAATCAATTGTATCGATGGTTTAAATTACTACACTACAACTAATTATTAAATCAAGATGTTACATAAAAATATCACGATAGACAGTGATCTTAGGCAGTGTCACAACATACCTCTGTACCAAAATATACGAAATGTTTTCAATGCTTAGATAATGGAGCGCATCCTGTCGGTGGCGGCGAGCGAGAGCCTAGAGTCGTTCTTGCAGTTCTCGCTCACCTTCGGCGGGCCGGAATACGTTCAGGCCCTACTCAACTGCACCGATAACCCTGGTAAGCGATATACCCATTACTAATCGGACGTATTTATGCAAACTGGAACCAAGCCACAACAAGTATTTTGTACTTTATGATAGTGAGAGGGTTAAATATAATAAAAACTTTGTGTCGGTTGGTTCCCTTATGCATAAATACATCCAATTGTACTTTTCCCTTTTGTCTGACTGTTCTAAGGGTCGTGCCAGACGAGCGTAATTTTTTCAGTCGTGTATTTTCGCGTCATCCATCGCGGGACGTGATTTTCAATACAATGTCAGAGGCAGTTTAGGTAATTACTTGCACGCTTGTATAATGTGTAGTTTATGGCCTTATTACACTTGCGAGTGGCGAGCGTGTTTTCTACACAATGTCGCGGCGAACTCGCTGCGTGATCGCTTTCATACAAAATTCGCTCGCAACGCGTAATTGTAATGAGGCCCCTTTTTTATACTACGACGGTAGTAAACAAGCCCGCGTCCCGCCTGATGTTAAGCGGTTATCACCGCTTACGGACGCTTGCGACGCCAGGAGCATCACAGGCGCGTTGTCGACCCTTTAAGAACGTATTTGCTCCTCTCTTGAAGCACCGCATACTGCAGCCCCGGGGGAAAACCTCTACTCATTCCGCATGCGGAGCGCTCGCGGTAGGAAACTCCTCTGGAACCGCACAGTTCTCGACCATTTAGGCTCCAGTGTCTGCCGATGACGAGCACATTTTCTCTTTCCAGGAATCCGAAGCAACTCCGTCGCCCTGGGCCACCTGACGCGTGTCCTCGCGTCACTAGTCTACGGCAACGACCTCAAGATGGCCATGCTGGTGGAACACTTCAAGCCAGTACTCTCGTTCGACAAACTAGACTCCGAGCAGTTTACCGAGGAAGAATTCCGCATGGAACTGTTTTGTGTACTCTGCAATAATATTGAGAGGAACTCCATTGGCGGCACGCTCAAAGATTACCTGATATCGCTTGGTGTAGTGCGGGATGCCTTGGAATATATTGTGGTGAGTGATTTGTTTTTAAATCAGTTGTAAACTGCGAGTTTAGGTTGACACGATGCCACTTGATAATTTCTTGTCAAGTCTATACTATACTTTTATGCTATCTAAATTTTTTGATTCTGAAATGATAGCGCCCATCTGTATTGATTTTTGCTTAGCTGAAACATATATAGTCGTGTATAAAAATACTGAAGCTTTTGATCGCCAAGAACACCTAAAGGTGTCGTGTGCTGTCGTGCCTACCACAGCACATAAGCATTAACATAAAATCAAACTATTTCCTTTTAAATAAGGTTTAGTTTCACTCTCTTGTGACATACACTGACTGTCCCCGTATAAAATAGTCTCTCAATTTCACAAGTCCGAGTGACAGTTGTAGTTCGTATCGTGTTTGTAGCCGTAAACCCATAGTTTTAGCACGGACTCCTGAAAAAAAGATGCATGACCCACCGTCCAAAAGGTTTCGTATGCCTACTTGGGCACGGATCCGTGCGGGGCAATTAAACATTACGTTGAAATATCATTTAATTTCAATCAAATGAGCACATTTTTGACATCGCATGCGACATTAAACAAAGCCTTATTTCAGAAAAACGCCCCATGTGTGAAGCCGACGCTTGTGTGCAACGACTCGGACGAGCTGAAAGAGTTCATCAGCCGGCCCGCGTTGCGATACATCCTGCGGTTCCTGACCGGCCTCGCCAACGACCACGAGCCCACACAGGTAAAACAAAACAGTAAAATAGTAACCTGTGGTAAATAATCCCATTAGCGGGTTATACTCCGATACAAAGTCCGACAACTGGTAGTGAGGGCTGCCCAGCCCTGATATAGTTCCAGCCATGTCTGTCAAGATAAAATAGTAAAACGAATCCCTGTTTCTTCCAGAACTTCACCGTTTTGGGTTCATCGTACTCAGAATCGGTAGCATTTACAAAGTAAGAATAAAAAAAAGTATCCTAAAAAAACGCCCAAAAGTAACCTTCAAAACTGTATATTACTTGATATTTCTGCCTTTTCTTTAGATATTTCAAATTTTTACTGTTTCTTATGGGAGCCCTTTTTGACTTCTAGAAAGTTATATCGTCGAATGTTTTATTTCGCCTAAAAATCATTTTGAAATATCGTAGTCATATATTTATCATCCTATAAGTTATAAAACAAACCTAACTTAATCAAGGTTAGGTTTATTTATAACAATCTTAAATAGTTTAAGGTTGTAAAGAAAAATTCTCGATGTTTGAATGAAACATTCGACGAAAAATAAACCTACCTAGTTGGTTACTAAGTTCTGTTACTCGAATTGCAACTTCTTTTTTTGCGTTAAAACCAAAGACTATATACCCCCCTAGACCGCTATTCTCATACAAGAAAACGTAACTCTGAAAAAGCTCAAAATTCGGTATAAAAACTAGATGGCGCTGCTTCGTAGCCTGGAAGTGACAAAAATTGTATTTTTCACCAATATTTTAAAGTGATTTTTGATTTTTGAAGATCAAACGCGTTACTGCTTCATTTTAATACGATAATATAACTTAAATACACAATTTTTAAGGATTATATTTTTTAGTCTTCAACAACGTGGTTTGATCGTATTAAAATAGATGGCACTACCTCTGGATAGCTCAAGGTTGCTTGCGGGCTCGCCAATTTTTGCTACACAAAATAGCTAGATGGCGTTGGTGAACTGGTGTAATGTGGACAAAATAAATTACGCCCGAATTGACAAGCGACATTTCCCACTAACAAACAGTAACGTAATATTTGTTAGATAAGTTTTGTACAGTCAAGGAATTTCATTTCCTACCCATTTCGTTAAAATGTCGTTAGACATTCGCAATGCATTAAGGCCGAAAATTATATTTCAATAATAGTATTGAAATGTCAATACTATTATTTGTCACTTAATTTTACAAAAAACCTCCTCGCGAAAGGTTATCATTTGCTTTTAATTTCTAATTAGGAACATATGTCAGTGTCAATCGAGAAAATCGTAAAATAATTTTCAGCAACGTTATTAATTTGAAAAATAAAATGTTTGCCGCTAACCGTGAACTATTAAAAGATAATGATAATGACTGAAAACAATGAAGAGCTCAAAGAGTGGAGTTACACCAGGAAGGAATACGGATTTATGAGATCACACGTCGGTTAAATGCTAGCAGGTACACAGGGAGACAGTTTGACGTTGGGTACGGCGATATAATGCTGAAGGAAACCTTATTGATCTACTGCAAAGCAAAGTAACCATTGCATCGTCCGCTTGCCATGGCCCAAGACCAACGCCGACGACAAAATGGCTTTACGCCAACGGGACGATTTGCGGAAATGTTTGACATTTACCCTAGAACAATTAGGAATTGCCTACATGCAGGCGGCCTGCGAAAATATATTCGTTCGTTTTGTTTTTGTTAAAAGTAATATAAAGAAAACGTTTATAAAATTGTGGTTTTATTGAATGATCACTGTCGTTAGTTCTGTTAGTTTTTGTATAGATAAATTTCGGGTGCCTGTCGTATCGCATAACGTTTTTTGTCCTAAAAATGTTTGGCATACTGTTGAATGGCATACTACTCGTTTGTCCTAATAATTTCTGCGCATACTCTCTTAAAGTCCTAAATCAAGTTTGTCCTAATATTGATAACACTAAAATCTAATTACCTAAAGCATAATATTCCTAACTTGAATTGCCCTAAGAATTATTTTGCCTATTATCAAATTGGCTAAAATTACAGCACCTAAAATAAACTATGGTAGGCGTGAAGTCAGAAACGTTACGTATTCTACCTTCAGGCAGGTCAGATTTTGGTTAGGATAGGTACGACGACGAGCGAAGCGAGGAGGAGTGTTAGGTAGAACTGTGACCCTTTGAAAACTCTGCTTGCTAAAAATCATCAAGATGTTTGCTTAATGACATGTAGTCAAAACACATAACAGACTATCCTAATATTGTAAGACCGAAAACTGTAGGTTAGGTTAGGTTTGTTTTATGACCATTGATAGCGGAGCGCGCGAAGCGAGCGGAACGTCAGAATGCTTGCTTAAAAATCTTCTAGATTTAGGTAGGTATAATGAAATGTAGTCAAAAGATTTTTAGCACATTAAATAAATAAATAAAATAAATTCCTTGACTGTACCTTAGATAATCCTTCACATTTATTTGTGAACTTTGTAAGGGTACCTAAAGAGGGAAGAAATAAAACTCATTGATTTCATTTTACTTTTTACTTAAAAATAATAATTAAAATCAATCTACGAAAACACAACTTCCATTATTCGGTATAATTGGAATACGTGGTGTAAGTACACTTTGTTCCTGGGCTTCTCCCGTTAAAATGGTTAAAATCGTGCCCTTTACGATGTGCCTATTTCCCGAATTAGGTGCATAATTGACAGACAATTCGGGCATTGTCGTGTATCCGAGTCTAAGATCCGAGTAATACAAAAACTTTATGCTCTAATACTGTACTCGGCGGTAAATAATTATTGCCCATCGGTCTTTAGAAAGAGACAATTCAACAATTGGCTGTTTACGACGATTTCCTAACACTGGTGACCGTCCATCAATCATCGTTTAAAATTAAGAGGAACGAACGTATTTCACGTTTATAATATTATTAGGATTATTTATATAATGTTGATTATACTATCTTTGCATACTCAGTTATTACTTTATTTTTATTCACTTACCAAGCGGGGGTACATAGTCCAAGCTCGTACTATTTTCAGATGATGTGCGTATCGAAACGTGATACCTACCTGAAGGGCTACTCCGATGTTGGAAATTTTACTGTCGTATAGTGCTATTCCATTCACTAAAATATTCTTTGACAGATGATCGAGAAGGATGGCGCTATTCGACAGTCAAATTTTGAACATCGGGGTAGCCCTTCTGGCATCACTGGTTTGACATGTCTTGCCAGATGGGTGTGTGATGTCGTCAAATCAAATGTCATTGTTTCAAATTTGTAAAATTGTATGTATTTTATTCTTGAAATTACGCGATTAATCGAATTTTGCGGTTACGTGTCTCCATATCAGAATTTATTGTTTTTTTACAAAGAATAGTTTGGTATGCGTTTCGTGAAGGTCTATCGTAGGCCCAGACAAAAATATTATTATATTGATTAGTTTACGTCAAAACGACACATGACATGTAGGGAATTGTTGCAACTACAATGATTTGCTCTCCATACAAATTTTAATCCCGTTTTTCGTCCCTAAAAGGGATAAAACTTGATATAAATGATAGCCTATGTCCTATTCTGATATATAAGGTACATAACTGGAAAGTTTCATCATAATACGTCCAGTAGTTTTTGAGATTAAGTGAAACGTACATACATTACATCCATCCAAACTTTCACGTTTATAATATTATTAGGATTAGGATGTAAGTAATTTTTATGTTTAAATAAAACATACACAAATAGTGAAATGAGACGAAACGGAACGTAGTAAACAAACATCGCACCTAACGTCATCTATTCCCTTTTTACTGTGTCACTTAGAAGTTGGAATGTCGTTGAACGCTTGACGACTGTGTTACTTCACGCTTGCGCGTACCGTACGGTAGGGATTGAAAAATGACGACTTTTGAATGAATTGAGACCCTTAGCGGCATCTAGCGACGTAGAACGATAGTAACTAACGGAGTACGGTGCGTAGTATGAAGAATAGCGGTCTAGGGGTATATAGTCGTTGGTTAAAACAAATGCTACCGAAAAAATAAAACATGGCACAATATGGTGGATTTGTGAGCTATAATTTTATACCACACATAACACTTATCACGTTCGTAATTATAATGGATTGGGGTCTAAAAGAGAATCGTGTCGCTATAATTGCATTGCACAAATGTGGGCACCCGCCAGACATGACTTGAAAGTTGCTTCAAAATCTCAAAACCAACAAACAATTCGTTTATCGCGCAATTAATAGGTACAATAGTACCCTGAGCTTCGATGACCGCAAGAGGTCTGGAAGACCACGCACCGTTCGGACCTCAGCACTAATTAAGGCAGTGAAGGCGAGAGTCGCAAGAAATCCCGTCTGGAAGCAAAAGTTGTTGGCACTTCAGATGTCTGTGAAGAGAAACCCCCTACAAAAAGTTATCAACGAAGACCTTGGACTACACGCTTACCGCAGACGAAAAGGTCATTTGCTTAATGGACGATTGAAGACTATGAGGCTGAAGAGAAGTCGCGTCATACTGAAGCGGTACGCACAAAATGGCCATCGAAAAATACTTTTTACAGATGAATTTTTTTTTACCATTGAAGAATGTTGTAACCGCCAGAATGACAGAGTATATGCAAAAAACAGTCAAGAGGCGAGTAAGGCTGTTCGAGTGCAACGAGGCTATCATCCCTCTTATGTGATGATTTGGCTGGGTGAGTCATACTCAGGGCTAACACAGGTACGTTTCTGTGAAAAAGGTGTGAAAACTGGGGCTAAAGTTTACCAGGAAACCGTTCTCGAACCAATAGTGAAGCCTTTAAGCCATGCCCTATTTCAAAACCAGCCAAGGATCTTTCAACAGGACTCAGCTCCTGCACATAAGGCAATAACAATCAAGCCTGGTTTCGAAGGAACAAAATTGGCTTTATTGCCCACGAAGACTGGCCGTTCTCCAGCCCGGACCTTAAATGGATTATGCCATATGGCAGGTTATTGAGGAGAAAGCCTGTGCTAAACCCCACACAAATCTTGACTCCCTCAAGCAGGCCATAGTTAAGGCAGTGACGGAATTAGATATGAAAACCGTGCGTGCCGCTATTGATGACTGGCCTCGTCGTTTGAAGGCCTGTGTTCAGGCCCAAGGAGGCCATTTTGAATGATATTGACAAATGTAAATCCTGATTGTGTGTACTTCATTTTAATATATAGTTTATTCAACTTTCGTTGGTATATTTTATGTAGATAAAGATTAATACAGTAACATAACTTAGTAACCAACTAGGTAGGAGTCGATATAGACTCGTTTCTTATATGTGACATTTTGTATCAACAATTCGCGTTATTAATCGATTCACGTAAAAAGCCTCTTCCTAGATTGGAGCCCGCCGGATAACGCATCATATAAAATTTTGAGTCCTAATATTTTTTCCAATGTTTTCATACGTATAATGTTTTGTAGATGCTGGTGTGCGAGAAAGTGATCCCGATAGTGCACAGACTCGAGCAAGTGTCGTCCGGCGAGCACGTCGGCTCGCTCGCCGAGAACCTACTGGAAGCGCTCAAGTCGCAACCGCAGTGCGCTGCCAAGGTGCAGGAGGCGAGAGAATTCACTCGCCAGGTACGTTCCGGACACTATTAGAGTAAAGCTTTATTCAAGATAACACATTATTGCAATTTAAAATATTAGTTAAGTATTACTTCACGCAAAATAGGCGCATTGTAATACATCGAGTTGCGGAAAACTGGTCCGCGATAACCTATATACGAGTAGGTAAGTATTAAAGACAGTGTATAAGAGTTGTGCGTCCGAAATGGTTTCAACTCAGCAATGCTGTTGGCTTTGCTAGGTGTAGCAATGCCCACGGCGCTGGTTTTCTGTGGAGCCAGAGGGACGGTTTCGCGTTTGTAGCGCTCTCTAGGAATGTTGAAATTTGTCATTTATGGGACTACTCCCATATAGACATTTGATCCTAATACAAAATAGAATCGATTGACATCCTCAAATAATGTATATACGCCTATTGTTATTGTGTGATTGTAACATTTGATAACTGGTACAGGAGAAGAAGCGCCTCGCGATGGCGGTGCGCGAGCGGCAGCTGGGCGCGCTGGGCATGCGCAGCAACGAGCGCGGCCAGGTCACCGCGCAGTGCTCGCTCACGCAGCAGGTCGCCGACCTGGCCGAGGAGGCCGGCGCCGTCTGCTGCATCTGCCGCGAGGGCTACAAGTACCAGCCCACCAAGGTAGGGTTAACGCGTGATGATTTTGGTGTAGGGACGCTCGGGGCTTTCGATCGCCTGACTGTTCGTTCAGCCCAATTGGTGCCCACGGTTATTTACTTATTTATTTACAAACTGACCGGCCGTTGACCTCAGTATCACCTGATGGTGAGTGACTACGGGGTGGAGGATGTAGCTTGCCGGTTCAGTAATAGCCTTACCTTACCTTGAAGAGATAAATACACACGGTGGGATGGGTTACTGTTCCGGCTCCCATACAGCCTTCTTCCTCGCATGTTCTTATTCTCCTGCAGAAGGAAAAGACATCTTTAAGGTTAATGTCCTTCAGCTCCTCCTCTCATACATGCAACACTGTATGCTTACTTATCTCCTCCTGGCCACAGTGCGAGCAGTATGGATTACTTACAAAACCCATAATGTTAAGGTGCTTGTTAAGGCTATTATGTCCCGGGTTTATTAACCCGGGACATAATGTGACATGGTCAAAATGTGGCATACTTATGGTATTCCATAAGTATGCCACATTTTGACCAATTGGCCACGAAGTGTACACCTTTTCGGTTTAATTTACTTGTACTCGGGAAAAATAGCAGGATGTAATATAAGGAAAGTATCCATTTGTATTCTTTTTAATATACCGCTTTCTCCAATTTAAATGAGTTACCTGGTGGAAGAGACTGGGAGTCGAACCCGGTACCTCTGGATTGCCGGTCCGTTAACCTTTCCGCCCTCCTAACTCCCAGGCAACCTACTGAATTTATCTTTATGCTTTGTGTGTCGATCTCTGTATTGATTATTTGAAAGAATTTAGATTAATATAAATAATTGTGGTGTGGGTACACATAAAAAAAATTAGACATTAGATGTTTCATTCATGTTTTCGCTTATCGTGTTTATCGACAGGTCCTAGGCATCTACACGTTCACGAAGCGCTGCCCGGTGGAGGAGTACGAGGTGCGCGCGCGCAAGACGCTCGGCTACACGACCGTGTCGCACTACAACATCGTGCACGTCGAGTGTCACATGGCGGCCGTCAGGCTCGCACGCGCAAGGTACTGTACTCGTACACACATACCGATACACTACACTACAATACAATTGTATCATAGTTATGTAAGTTGATTTTGGAACGTACTTTTCTACTCTGTACCACAAAACAGATAAGTACACAAATCAATCTACATACAAGCGGGGTCGAGCAAACGCACGACAAGTGCAACTAAACACGAACACATTTTATAACTAATCGTTTCATTAATCTCACGATACAACAACAATACTTTATTGCACACCAACAAGAAAAATTTTACGTGTGAAAGCATCAAACAACGGTAGACAATAGGCCTTTTCCAGACAACCTTTGGATAGCGGAGAAAACAAAATTAAACAGAACAAAATTAAAGAAAACATGGTGAGCACGAACATCGAACACAGAATACTAGCAGACTTTTATGTTCGTTTGTGGTACGCACGTACGAACAGTGTTTACCGTGTTTTTGTTCGTTCGTGCCTACGTGGGTCGTAATCGGTTCAAAAAACAAAAGTCGTTCATCCGGTGGTCAAAAGTTAAGAGCTTGTAATGTATCCAGGTTATATTGCCATTACATCGGATTATATAAGAAGGAACTTTTCGCATATGTCCACAGCCCGTCTAGCACAACCTATGCTTCGCGACTTTGTCGCGTGGCATGGCGTCACCTGTCACTCTCACACACAGTGATAGATTAATATCTCGCGCGAGAAAGAGTCGCGTGTCAAAGTTAAGCCAGAAGTGCAGGAAAGACTGGAACCTAAATCTGACTATGACCCACATGGCTTAAAAGCAGGTTACAAATATAATATAATATAACATTCAAACGTAACAAATCAATTTCAATTATCCTTAATTTCTGATACAATTACATAATTTTATACATACTGTACAAATTTTTTTTTTGACGTGGTAGATAATTGTTTAAATAACTTTTTCATTAGTGTATAGTTTATAATTTATCTTACGCTTTAAATAGACATACAATTTAAATTTATTTATTTTACTAACATTTATATTATTTATTTAAATAATTAAGTTATTAGATTTGAATAATTGATTAGTAATTAGATTTGTTATTTATTATTTATATTTATGTTTATTTTTCTTCATTCAGCGACATCAGTATCTTCAGTATCAGCTTGCTTTTTGGCATATGCCTCTCCTAGCGCTTACCATAGCTTTCTGCTTGTGGTCTTCCTCCTCCATGTTTTGCAACTTGCAGTTATTTTCATGATCTCATCTCTTCTTCTGTCTCCCTCTCCTTCTTTCCCACCTTTTGGGTACAACATATATCCTTGGAACATTTGTTTTTCTGGTTTCTTAAAACGTGACCAAACCAGTTCCATTTCAGCTTCTGTATATGTTTCAACTGCTACTTTAGTATTATTTCTTATATTCTATAGCCTGACTTTGTCCCTTACATGCTTCTTTCCATTTTATTTTGACACACTTCCAATACTCTTTTGTGCTGTTGAGAACCCAAGTTTGTGATCTGCATGTCAGACGTAACAAATAGGTGCCTTTCATTACGATAAATAGATGGGAATTTCAATTATTGGTGGGTAAATTTCAATATAGCGATTAGAAGATGATAATATATTGTAAGTTTTTATTCGATCCATAAATATAAGTAAGATCACTCAAAAATTCCGAAGTTTCGAAAATTCCGAAAGTGAAATAACGTGAAATGGCAATTTCGCCATGGATCGTAGGTTAGGTTAGGGTTATATGATATCCCAAAAAAAAAAAAAAAATATCAGAACACGGTTTTCGGAATTATGAAAATTCGATATGACGAAGCATTCGGACAAATTAAACTTCGGAGTATTGTAGTGTACCCTATAATTACTATGTTGTTTAGCAAAAATATTGAACAACATGTGGATGCGTATTTGTGTATATAGTTTACCTCCAGTTGTTATTGAACAACTATTGTCCTTAGGTATATGCCAATGAAAACGTCCACGTACATTCAAGTTTATATTTACACATACACGACACAGATTTCACATACAAAGTTCAGAAGAAAAATAGTAAAGAAAGTTCACAATAAAACACACGATGTAAACACCGAATGCGAATAAGCGCATAAATTAGGCAGATGCATCAAGCGACATGAGGTAGACGTGCAAAAGCCAAAATCACGACTGACCGCATCTATGCAGCGCGGAAGCGCCTAGCAACGATAAGCAACCCGTTCAGCCGGCGAGTGTCCACAGCACGGCCGGCGTGCGTGACGTCATACGATACGGCGAAATACTATGTTGTTGTTATTTAAATATTGGTTGGTTATTATTTGGATTATATTTAAATACGTTTATACTATTATTATTATTGTATGGTATTGTTATTTGTAAATATATAAGATATATTACTATCGATGTTTTGTGTATTATATAATTATAATAAAACGTAGGTTCTATAATTATATAAATATTATATTTGATATAATCACATGTGTGTTACCCACAAACATACCACATTCTTTGACAAATCAAGGCTATATCGAAATTTACCTATTAATATTTGCGAGTTTTGCCCACGACAAAATATGAATAATTTGTTTTTAACACGCATGCTTTACCAATATTGTATAACAAGAGTGTGTAACAAACATCCGAACACTTTCATATTTAACCCTAAACGTCGCAAAATAAAAACCCTGGTTCAAACCTCGGTGCCGTTAATAGTCTTATAATATACTGTTTAAATAACATAATACCATTTTTTTATTAAAAAATATGTATATCTCGGTCGATTGCAAAAAAATTGTACATAGTTAAAAGCTTAGTTAACATAAAATACGATCGCTTCCTTTGTGTGACGAAAGTTAGTCATACAAAATGTATGGGTAACTTTCGTCACACAAAGGAATCAATTAACATTGTTTTAATTAAAGCCCTTAACTATGTACAATTTTTTTGCAATCGACCCATCTGGCTATGCATTGTGAAATTAAGGGTTTAAACGTACTTTTTTCCCCGTTTACACGCTAACAAAAACCAAAATGCGAAGAGGCGAGCTACGGGCCTATGATGGTTGTTTTTATCGCGATAGATAAGTGACAAAGCATCTGTCACTCACACTCGCATTTTGTCGAAACGCGACGGATGCTTTGTCACTTATTTATCGCGTGATAAAAGCAGCCATCATAGGCCCCGCTCGACGCTTTGAATAAATATCGAAGTAGCATTAATTAATAATTAGACATGTAAACATTTAAGTATAAATTTTGCGGCACGATAACTTATAACCATTTTTATAAATCTTTCCACATCATTTGCTTCGTGTACATCAGATTTGCGCAAATTTCATTTTGAATGAACGGCCGGACGTCATTCACATTAAAAAAATAAACAAAATATGATTTATTCTAGAGCGCGTCATTCTGAATAGCGTGAAATATTATAAATCAAGAATACATCATGCTGATTACCGCTAACGTGTTGATTGAGTTAGTTTGTTAGAGGTCCATTTAAAATAACGTTTTATTTGAATGGCGATTATCTTGATTAAGAGTGATTGTATAGTATAAGTATTTTTTTGTGCATTCTACTTTAGTTATTGAATAGTCGACGCCATGGAAAGGTGGTCCTAGAAACGCGCTCTGAAGATAGTAAGGATCGCTTTTCGCACGAAAAACTCGATCCTCAAAGATAAATCGACTATAAATTTGTGCCTATGATATAAGAACAGTTTATTCGATTCCTCATATATCTCGTATTTAGTCAATTTTTCACCAAAATGATATGGGACCATCCTGGTAAGTTTCCATATCGGTTTATAAAAGAAGATGTAAAAATCGCACAGTCCAATTGAGAACTTCCTCTTTTTTAAGAAGCATAAAAATATAATATAATCAAACAATTTTGTTTCAAATATCAATCACAGATTGATTTTATTGAATAATAATAATAAATAAATAAATATTAAGGGACAATCATACACAAATCGACCTAGTCCCAAACTAAGCAAAGCTTGTACTATGGGTACTAGACGACGATATACATAATATATAAATACATATATAGATAACATCCATGACCCAAGAACAAATATTTTGCACAAATATTTGCCCCGGCCGGGATTCGAACCCGGGACCGCCGACTCAGTAGGCAGGTGTCTACCAACCGAGCCAAACGCGTCGTCAATGACGACTAAATTAGTTTCACTCAATTTCTTCTGGTTTGATTTGTAAAAGTCGCCATTCAAAATAATCTATTCTTGAATGGCGGTCACTTGATTCATTTTTGAGGTGCGTCATTTAAAATGATGACTTGTTATTGAATGCCCAATTCTGGTGTACATGCAATTTTCGTACTTATCATTTGATTAAACACATTTTTTTGTTTTTTTCTCCCAATCGTTGCGACTAAACATTGGTACAGGTGTAACTGGTATGTATTTATACTGATATACGTTCTGAATGGAGCACCGTCACTCACTGTAATGCATTATGGCGTAGATAAGTCGCCTGTATCCGTTGATAATTTGTGAGTGCAGCCACGGTGGCAGTTTCGGTAGATCAATACAATACCCAGTTGCACATTTGTAAAATGCCACTACCATTGGGCAATAAAAAATAATTCATATCTGTGCAACTGAGAGTAACCTAACCAACTATGTTATGTTATGAGTAGACCTAGAGATTTTCCTGGCACTAACGATGCAACGCTAGTGGCTTCCTTCTAATAGTTTATCGATATCTTATAAGTGGGATTATATCAATGTGACACGTTTGAAAATATATGAACGATAATAGGTACCAAACCAAAATAATGAAAAAAAAAAATACACTAATTTTCTTTCTTCCCGCCACTGAATTAAATCTGAAAGAGAATGTGAAAGAAGTGACAGTGACTTATGTCAATTTATTTTCTTCTTCGATGAATAAGGACATCAATGTCATAAGTTTTGATTACTTATCGTTGGTATTCATCAGAGCAATGAAATGAAACGCGTGTTACTATTTTGCCACCTTATTGCAGCGATTTGTGTAAACTTCCGAATAGTCACTACATATATGTCTCTATGACGATGAAGTGGTACTTATCGATAACAGGATCGTCGATGTTATTATTGTGTCAAACACTATTCACAGTGCAGTCATCGTGCCAGGAATATCTCTAGTCATGAGCTATTTCAAGTTTGTATTATAAATTCGACCGCCACCTACGGTGCACTCTTAGTAAATGTCACTATTGTCGAAGTGTACAACAAATATTAGAAATATATCGAAGAACGTGGCTTTATACTGTCATAAAGCGTTTTGACCTATTCATGTTGCTAATGCGATGGAAACGCTGTCCGATATATTTCAATTAGAACGGGCTAGTACATGTTCCTTCAAAAACAACGAAAATCTTTCTGAATCAAACAATAATAATAAATGGAGATTTAATTTGATTTTTGTTTGTAAGTCGGCTTGTATGTGTGTCGCATGTCATCCCTGTTACTGTCATCCAGCCCGAATCGTGCATCACCCAGAGCACAGTAGTAGTCCCTTACTACGTTTGTATCACTTTCCTTCTCCTTCCACATGTATGTGAGAGCGATGGATTGATCGTGGTACCCTTTGCGTGAAACGTCATTGACTCATTGTCGTTAGCATGGTATAGACAAATTCGTTCGGATCCCGAGATTTTGTGCTGTTAACGTATAACAGCCAAGCCACATAGTTGGCGGAAACTTCCACACTCGTACAGAAATTTAAAGAAGTTATCAAATAGGTAATTCGTTAGTTTTCGTTATCAAATGACGCATTTGACTCTGTGCCTTTTACTAGGAACATATTTTTTAGTTTTTTAGGTGTTGGATTTTTTAAAGTTTTAATACAAAGATCAGCTGAAGATGCCTAATGGCTACCCGAATTTTCATGATATTAGGTTTAGGTGCCAGGTTAAGGTGAATTCGTCATAGATACGTTCGGTTAGATAGTTCTTTCAAAATGAATGTGCATGATTGTGGGTCCATGATTAGTTTAGTTAATGGGCTTGTAATATCAATATTTCTGTTCTTATCGCACGGAATATGCAATTGATACCGCGTGATAAGTCGTTACCGCATTCTGTGTCCAAAGGACAGAATTTGAGTGTTATAAGACTATGCATGACGTGGCTAAATCTGGGAAGGCTATTGCATTTAATTTAGAACTTTTTACTAGTGATTTTATTAAGCGTGTTGAGTAATAATCCGTGCCGTTCCAAATTTATCCATGCACTAATGGCAACGCGAAAACCGACTAAGGCCGCACTAAGTTACTGGTTCAACGTCTATTATCGTCTAGACAAAAACAGAAGACGTTTGAACACGCTGTAGTAACAGTGCAACTGTAGTGTGGTTTTTAGAATGCTCTATTCCTTAACTAAATAGCGATGTGACTCGTTGAGGTCCAAACAAGATACAGTGCGGTCTTTGCCACATTTTTAATATTGATATTTGTAGAAAGCAAAAAATGTTTAGTTACTTTTAGTATCATTTTGGTCTCACTGGGAACTATTGAACCAGAAGACGAATAGTGTGTATTTCATACAACTTACAAAAAACAGAATGGTTCACAATGGGCTCAAAAAAGCGTGGGGACTAATTTGTGTTGGCGCAGCGTGTAGGATCGGAGTGTATGGAGTTAATAGACTGATTCTAAATAATTTTAAGTGTGTTATGGAGAAAGCTATATCAACCCAGGTCGCAAACAGCCTGTATAAAGCTTATGCTTTGTTCTTCCATGAATATCGTCGTCTAGTACCCATGGTATAAGCTTTGCTTAATTTGGGACTAGGTAGATTTGTGTAAGATTGCCCCTTAATATTTATTTATAATTTAGGCTGTATAAAGAGTACTTATGCAGCCTGTGTGCTTCTTGGAAACACCATAACTTCATGCGGGCAGCGTGATAGAGAACCTATAAACTCCACATACTCTGGCTCGAGCTTGGACGGTTTGACTATATCTCCTTTCTATACGTATATGTATATCAAAGCAGGGACGAGTGGGAGAGCGCGGCCCTGCAGAACGCGTCGACCCTCTGCAACGGGCTGCTGCCGCTGTGGGGGCCGCACGTCCCGGAGTCGGCCTTCGCCAGCTGTCTCGCCAGGCACACCACTTACCTCCAGGTGAGTCTTAGTGACATGAATTTTAATTTATACACTAGAAAATGGAACCTTGATGACCGTAACCCGGGTTTTTAGGTGCACGAGTGATTTGTTGCCTAGTGTCAGTTGTTTATGCGCCGAAAGCCCCGGAGTATGTTGATGACGGAGTATTCACAGTAGAATCTTGTCACATTGTAAGACAGAAGATACAATACAACAATACTTTACTGTTTACTACAATATGTTCACAAAACACGTTCAAAAGAATATGTTCAAAAATTTACGTAAAAGATAAGTTACTATTGTCATATTCGTATACTTTGATTAGCTAAGTATACACCAAAATATAGATTGTATAATTTTTGAAGCTCTGTTCGAATTTAAAAACATTCAAAAGAGCTAGTATACAATACGGTAAAACCACTAAACATTCATTCAAATAAACTACCACTAACTTTTGAACATTTTACTATTTTTAATGGACAAAAACTAAAAAGAAGACATAATTGACTACTGATTTTTATGACATCACAAGCCAGTATCCTCATAGAAACTTCATACCAACAGACATTGACATTTTTTATAGAGTAGCTGATTTGAGCTGTCATCAAATATCGTATTTTCATTTTGATTTGTTGTAACCCAGGAATGCACCGGACACCGCGACATCAGCCACACGTGCACTATCCACGACTTGAAGCTCTTGCTGTGGCGATTCGCGCGCGGGCGCACCTTCCACGACGACACCGGCGGCGGCGGGCCGCTCTCCAACATGCAGCTCGTGCCCGCGCTGCTCCACATGGCGCTCTACGTCGTGAACACGTGAGTGCTACTTAACCTAACCTACCTTTGGCCCCACGTTGGGCGCCAAAAGGCGTGTAGACGATTCTATTTTTTATACGACTAACTACACTTAAACTGCTCTAAAAGTCAGAAATTACGGTCAAAGTTGAATATTCTTATAGAGCGCTAAAATAATCCGTAAAAATGGCCATTGGCATTGTCACGTAATTCTGTGGGTTGGGTACCAGTAATTTGGCATTTTCACCGTGAAAAAGTGCGTTTAAGTTCATGGCTGTCATAAAATTATTGTTTTGTTAAATTATGAGATTTATGAGGGTTCTGAAAACAATTTCAAAAAATTAATTTAATTTGCGTACCTTTGAAGTCACATTAAAAAAAAGGATTATCATTTATTTGTGGCGCGAAAGAGTGAGACCTTCGCAATGCACGCATGAGCATCGATTAAGGCATATGGATATTGCTTATTATTGTGCCGGATTGTTGAATTCTTTTTAATATGCACAACACGTTTTATCTTACAATTTTATACAGATCCCGGCTGGTGGCGCGTGAGATCGCCGCGCTAGAGACTTCGCTGGGCTGGGCGCCGGCGCGGCTGCTGTCGTCCGCGCACGACGCCGACGGACCGCTCTACTACGCCACCCAGATGATGCTGGTCTACCCGCTCGCCAAGTGAGTGTCAAGAACACAGTCAACACTTTAACGTCGCGGTTGGCGCAGTACACCTGCGTACTGCGGCGGTCCTGGGCTCGAATCTCGGCCAGGGCAAATATTTGTGTGCTGAACTTGAGTATATGTGCTTGGTTCATGGTTGTTATATGAATGAATGAATGAAATCGTTTATTTCGAGTAACATTGGTGAC
Organism: Apotomis turbidana; assembly: GCA_905147355.2. Taxonomy (NCBI): domain Eukaryota; kingdom Metazoa; phylum Arthropoda; class Insecta; order Lepidoptera; family Tortricidae; genus Apotomis; species Apotomis turbidana. The sequence goes on along the minus strand of LR990280.1, from coordinate 54,975,629 downwards.
TCATATTATTTGTTAGTATAAATCTATATCTAAAGTGCTAGTAAAAACATTACAAAAACTTACACAACATACAAGCTTTTTGACACATGCTGTTCACAGCAGTGTCTTGTGTAAGGACAGTCAAGCCTGTCCCCAATCGAGCGTAGGATGGGGTTGGGGCTGGCCCGCACCCGGCGCACCAGGGATGTGCAGCGTTTGCGCATGGTCGCATAGAAACAGTCGATGCCTGCTTCCGCAAACATCCCTGATGCGCTACAGAAGCGGGGCAGCCCCACCAGCACCCGGAACGCGTTGTTAAATTGGACCCGAAGGGCCCAAATAGGCCCGTTGCGTATAATATGCCCATAAGCTGCACGTATACAGGGAAGTGCAATAAGCACTAAAAAGTGTTAATTTCACCTCCCTGGTACAGCGCGCAAACTTACGCGCAATCATGTTTGCCCTCACCGACAAGGCCCTCCGTTCGCGCTCGATATCCATGTTCTCTTTTAAGTCTGAGGTGACAACATGGCCTAAATATTTAAAACACCTCACCCTTTCCAAAGGACTACCGTACAAATTAATAGAAGGTACCTTGGGTATCTGATAACCAGAAGGCTCAAATACCATGTACTGAGTTTTACCTACATTATATTTTAGCCCATGTATGAATATCGTCGTTTAGTACCCATAACACAAGCATTCTTAGCTTAATTTGGACGGTCGAGGTCGATTTGTGTAAGCTGGTCTCTAATAAAAATAAAAACAAAATTATCAGTATGTAAAATCAGGGTACTGATTTTACTCATTTTAACTATGGGAGACAACCCGGGACTGCCGTCAATAGGCAGGTCTCTACAAACTGCGCCAACCGCGTCAATATATACATATTGCATTATAGCCATTTATACATCAATTATTTATATGTGTGCATATCTGTCAGTGCCTTGTTTGTGCATTTTTACAATCGCTGCACCCTCTTGTCCTCTGCTGAGTTGCAGTCCAAGTTTACGACACGCAAACACAAAATAATCAATATTCTTTTGTTATAGATGGAAGGCTCACAAGATCGACACCCTGAAACGCCTCCTAGTGATCGGGCACGTGCGCGCGATCGCGCCGGGCGGGCCGGCCGTGCGCGCGATCGCGTTCAAGAACCGCGCGCCGCGCGCCTGGGCCGACTACAAGCCGTACGCGCTCTTCGTGGCGCTCGTCGACCAGCTCTACACCGTCATGTTCAAGGTGGGTGTAAATTAATACTAGTTATAACGGGTCTGTCGCGATATTCCTTATTTACCTTCATAATCTAACTAGTAACGTTGTGTATCGTACCGGTGACATTAATTAGTAAACAAATGGGTGGTAGTTGTTGGATGAAATTAAGGCGTAGTTAGCGAGGAAATAAAAGCCTTTGGAATAAGTTCCGTTGTGCGACATAAATTAACGATGCTTAAAATAGGACCTTTAAGGTACGTTATTGGAAGGTTAACTATCGTCGCACAACGGAGACTTTGAAACAAATATTAATTGAGTGAGTTAAGGGTGAGTTAAGGTGGTGAACTAAGGTCTTCACCCACCTATCCATTTTATTCGCGGCAAGCGATCTAGCTCGAACCTCGAACAGTCGTAGACCGGCACTTCTTGAATACTTTCTTTCTCGTTACCGTCCTAATTGTTTGCGCAGCAGCGACTAAAACTCCTTTGATACGGCTTCATAAACCGACGGTGAACGTTTCGGCCCGCGGCACGTTCGACCGACGACATAAAACGACGTGAAACCCCGTCCACAGTGTTCGCGCATTTGCCCCGCTTAAGAGGCCTTATTCCTTTTAAAATCTATTTTAATATTATGACACATATATTGATAATTTCAACTATCTTTTTGAAGTGAATAATACTGTAGTATAATAATACTTCGAGAAGTTGCTGAAAAAATAAAATATCTGAAAAAATCAAACTGTAGGTATCAAATATATACCTAAAATCCCAATAGCCCTGTTCTAGGTATAGTTCAATAAAATTAGCTGAAAATTTGGCAAAATTAAAGGACAACTTTTATCTATCAAGATATGTGTTGGTTATAGAGCCAAATTTAATTTTATCTACTCTCCCCCCTTCCCAGGGGTGAGCGTCACCCCCCCGCGCCCTCGAATGTGTCCCGGAGCGCGGTATTTTCCACTTTAAAAGAAAACCGTGTACGATACATACAAAGTGTATCTTAGGAAAGAAATAATGCTGAATAAAGTTACTATAAACCTGTCATACAAACAAAAGCGATATCTTACTACTCGATACTTATAGAATCAGCGCAATCTGTTATCAAATACTAACGTTTTTAATTATTGATCTTTTTTTTCTGCTAAATGGTTAGTTATCTCAAAAACTTCACACTTTTCGGCCAAAATATGTATGACAAAAGTAAAGAATAGAAAATGTTCTTTCTAAAACTATGTAATTTATTTCTGTTACTCTCATTTACCGTTGCAATGCTATTTTTAAAATTTAAGTAATTTGACCATTATGCGAAATATAAATATTCGTACTAGTTAAACGGTGTTATTTTCAATACCATAGACTTCTTATATGTTTTTCTGTAGTCTATAAGTATTGAACTATATATTCCGTATTTTTTTAGACTCACTATTTTAGGAAATAAGAGGTGTGTGGGGAAATCGTCAAGTTTTGCTCATTTTCGTAAATAACTTCAAAACCGTTTAATTTAGAATTATAAAACACATAAAGTTGAGATGTTCATAATGTGCCCTTTCATTTGATATGTCACACGATATACTTTGCCATTTTTTTGTAATTTTCCCCCTCATGTCAAAATTTATTTATTTGCGTTACGTTACACGTCCATGTTGGGGTCATCAGTTTACATATGTGTACCAAATTTCAACTCAATCGGTCCAGTAGTTTCGGAGCAAATTGGCTATGACACACGGACGGACTGACACAGACACAGGAGTGATCCTTCTATAATCATAGCGAATTTTCACCGAAACTACTGGACCGATTGAGTTTAAATTTGGTACACGTATGCAAATTGATGATCCAAACATGGTAGTGTAACGTAACGTTAAGTAATTCAAGTAATTTGAAACATGGGGGCCAGATTTGGGGGGGTAAATTAGAAAAAAAAAATGGCAAAGTATATCGTGTGACATATCAAATGAAAGGGTACATTATGAACATCTCAAATATATATATTTCATAATTCTAGATTAAACGCTTTTGAAGTTATTTACGAAAATGAGCAAAACTTGATGATTTCCCCACACACCCCTTATTTCCTAAAATAGTGAGTCTAAAAAAAAATACGGAATATATAGTTCAATACTTACAGATTACAGAAAAACATATAAGAAGTCTATGGTATTGCTCTATAACCTACATATCCTGATAGATAAAAGTTGTCCTTTAATTTTGCCAAATTTTCCATACATTTCAATCAAATTTTCTTTAACATCAACAATATGTTAAGAAACATGTTAGATCATGGAGAAAAAAATCTAAAACAATCAGCATTTTAAAAGGAATAAGGCCTCTTAATGTGAACGCGCCTTTACGAAACACACTGAAGCCCCGATCGAGACCAAGGTCATTCAACGGTATGGCCGAAGCTCGCCATCCACACCCTCGGACTTATGACCTGTCGAACGAAGTCACTGCTTTGTCCCACTGCTGGGTCAAGGCATCTCCCCACTTTATCCAGTGTTCCTTGTTTTTGTCTATTTTTGACGAGTTTATAGCTTATCCAGATGTCGCCAATGATGTGTGCCGCGTGTCCGTTCGAACAGTTGGGTTTTTACAATAGGTGGTTTTAACGAATACGTAAACTTTTAATTTGTGAGTTACAATCGTACGACTGCAACTTTTGACACTCGTCTTGTACAAGAAATCAACGTAATGCCAACGTAATGACCCGTGAACCTCTCACGCCTGAATTGACAGCTCTAAACGACCTGGCCCTTATTTCACTAAGTTGACAGACAGGTGACAACTGACAATTTTGATATTTAGTATATAGTCTGGCTATACTCTGTCCGGATAGGGCTTTAACTAAATGTAAACAAACCATAAATTAGGTGCTTTATCAGGCCGACATTGGTTGGCCAATTTCGTATTTAATAATATTACTTTAATAAAAAGTATAATATTTATTTTGCCTTAATATATCAAGTTACAGAATAATCCATATGATACCCAATCAAGACTATGAAATTATTCCCTAAGTACATTAACTTAATAATAATTTCAATATGCCAACAAATATTTTACAAATTGTGCAGAATAAAGAACCTAAAAACCTAGGAATCCGCAACCTTTTTTCAAATAACTTGACACTTCTCGTGTATTCGTTTTCGCATACTATGCTAGTCGGGATTTTCGCTTGCGTTAGTTTTCTTGTTAATTTGTTTTGTTATTGATCATATTATTATTTCATTCGTTCTATTCATTATTAGTGTTATAAATTAGTGGTTATTATTGTGTTAGTTATTGTTTTTCTGCTGAAAAGGAACGGTTCATTATTAATGTTGGTGATGCTTCCTCATTATCTTCGGTATCATCAAAATTAGACAACAATAGTGACAGTTCAAATTAAACTATGATTATTACAGTTTCTAAACTCTTTTATTTAATAATAGTTTGCCCCACAGGTAAGAAAAATTGACTCTTTTTAACATACTATTTTTAGAAATAACATAACGTGTATTTTGCATACCTACCTGCGTTAGTGTTTGTGAGCAGTACAGAAAAAATACATTTAAAATATTGAATTAACATCTGTGTATTCATTTATTTTACGTCTTTGCAAAGGCCATTTAATATTTTTTCTGCTTTGCCGAACCTTGATCAGAGTCTGACTACCAAAAGAATAATCGAAAGCAAGAATTATAATTTAACAATTGATAAATGTTGAGTACACCTGAATATGTCAACTTTGACAGCCAAGGTTTGTTTACATTTAGTTAAAGCCCTATCCGGATGGAGTATAGATCTTTGTTCATGTTTATTTCATGTCATGTTTTATTTTTAATTTTTTTGATAAGTCTTATTTAACACGAAAGTCATGCAATGGTTATAAACCAAAAAAACGGATACTGGCACAAGCTTCGAGCCGCCATAAATGGATTAATAATAATAACAGTCTGGCAAATGAAATATTACTCAGTTATGGCGGGAAATTTAAAAAAAAATTGCGGCTGGTCACACTGTACACTAGTTATTATGGTTTTGATACTAGAAAATATTTTTGATTTTCTATACACACGTAAGGTACCTAAGGAAATTTTTGATGATTTATTTAATGAAGTTTTCGTATTATTTATAAATGCCTGTTTCACATTTTCTTGACAGTTTTCGTACCTGTCAACTTGGTGAAATAGGGACCTGAACCAAAACTCTACTTATACAATTCAAAAAAGCTCATTTTCTTTCACTTTGTTCTCAAAATGTGAACTATCTTCACGTAAGCATAAAATTTAATTTAGACGTTTCGTTACACGATCCATAATCTCTTGAGATGACAGTTAAATTGTGCAATGTTGCTCGTATCAGACAGGTTGCAGTCCCACTGTAACCTCCGCCAGTCGCAGATGATTTATGAGTTCGGAATATCGACTTATCCCCAAACACCATATCTCCAGTGTAAGCTGCATTGAGATATGAACTTTATTCTCTGTTATACAGACAGTTACGCAATCGAATAAAGCGAGGCGAGTAATCGGCCGATATTTTTGTGTTGAACCTGTCTCACGATCGCTTCGACACGACTTTGGAACTTTCGTTATGCAACAGATTCAACCTTGACCGTCAAATCGTCTCACGACGTTCGGCAAGATTCGACGCCGGTACGCCTAAAGACCAGCTGTACATTTATGTTATGTACCGATGCATAGAAAAGTTTACCGTTACTTTTGAGAATAGCTATACAAAGGTGGAAAGTCTTTTATTATTGTTGAGATTATTTGGAAAGGTTTGGGCAAATATAAATGTTTTTATATAAAGGATTACTTTTAGTTTGATATGAGACTCTCCCCGTAAAGGTTATAGTTAATAGTATCTATAATCAATTGATTAAATTTTCTTGTCTGATTAAATAACTTGATACTATTTCCTGCGCCTGCGTGTCTGCCTGCTATATATATTCATCTAAAATATTGTAAATCCCTTGGTTAACACTATTTGCAAGTTCCAGACCGTTGACCCATTTTTGAAATGTATGATAATGATGTCACTAGCTCTAAAAAAAAATTATTGTATTTTTGTGAGAGCTAGGGCTAAATTAAATAAATTGAAAATGGAAAACTCATGAACAGACAATAATGTCGTCCGCCATTTCTGCCTTTAGCTTATCTGTGGCGTGGTGTAGAATACCGAGTAAATAAACAGAAGGGCTACTCCGATGTTCGAAATTCGACCGTCGTAGAGTACCGTCCCGGTCACTCCAATATACTTTGACAGGAGATCGAGAGGGACGGCACTATTCGGAGTCGTCGAAGTAGCCCTGCAGTTCTCTTTACGGGACCGGTGCCGTCACTATCATGAGCGAAAACGTCGGACAGCGTTTTAAGCAACAATATTTTGAAATTTAATTTTTTGAGGCATCTTCTACTTGTATGAACTGAGAAATATATACTGAGGTTTCCTATGCTAAATACTATACGAAATAAATATTAGTTTAATACAATTTAACATGAGTCATCTAGCCTATTTAACATTAACATTTCGATACCCGCAGGGCGTTACGGCGACGACGATCGACCAATGGTCGATAAAACTGGCCGAGTACATCCGCAACAACGACGAAGCGAACGCGAAGGCGGCCGAGCGCATCGTCACCACGTTCACGGACGAGCTGCTCCCCTGCGCCTCCTTCGCGGAGTTCTGCGACGCCGCCGGCCTGCTCGCCGACATCCCCGACCCCGACGCGTTCCTCGCTGCGCTCATCAACGAGCAACCCTGATTCAGGACACTACTACTGGATTGCGTGTGAATATCGTGACTACTTTGATAAAACCCTCGTAACTCATTTTCAGACATAGAAGTGTTCGTGGCAATAAAAATATATAAAAAAATCTCGATAACTGAATAATAATTTCGAAATGACATTTCAAAGTAGCTAAGTTCACCGGATAAATAGAAATTGAGTTCTTCCCATCAATGTTTCTAATATACTTTATAGGTATATTCAAATTCACAATAAAATCAACTTTAACAACCTTATATTATTTTAATATTCAATCGAATAATATACGGTAATTATATACGGCATGTAACTATATTATTCATAATATACGTTATCTCATAGTCATAACATAACTACTGTCATAAGAAAGTACAACTTATCGATAAAATAATATCATGTAGCTCTCCCTCCCTAGCCACAACACTTCTATGTCTACTCATTTTACTCCGATAAAAACCCGTAGTATAGCTGTATGATGCTAGGTATGCACTTACTGCCTTTTTCCCTGATTTTGGTTTCAGATATGTGTTTTTTTTAAAGTAGCGACGATATAGCATACAATGAAAGGTGCGGCGGTTAGATTTTTTTTAATTTATTCATGTCTTTCCATATACTCCGTGGTAAATGTTTTAATGATTGTTACTTAATAATAATAAATGATATTTAACTTATATCTCATCGCATGAAATTATTGTAATTGTATTAATGTATTTGCGGTTGTAGACCATTTTATTCTGCTTAATAAAGAATTTGCTTTTATTTGTTAGTTTTAACTTGAATTACCTTGATAGATTGTGAGTTACGCCCTTGCTGAGGATTATCGTTCTTGAGAACATTCTCGTTCCATGCTAAAGAGAGAACTTTTGAGAACGGCTGTTCTCTTGTGAGAAACTTTAGAAGCTTGAAAGGGCACAGTTGACCCTCTATCTAACTATAACTTCAATATTGATGAATTTAGAAATCTGAAATTGCAGTAATCAAGGGGGAATATAATGTGGTAGAAATAAGAGTCATTTTCAAAAAGCATGCACTTACATAGTTAAGGGCTTTAATTAAAACAAAACTTAATTGATTCCTTTGTGTAACGATAGTTACCCATATCTTTTGTATGATTTACTTTCGTATTATTTAACCTTTAACTTTTTTTTGAAAATGACTCGTATACCTATTATATTAAACTTTAAACAGTTGCAGCCGTTTAAGAAGTATGACAAGTATTTTTTTTGAAGTGAAACTTCTAATGCGTCTTCCAACAAGGTTGCGTTAAACATTTAACGCTACCGTGGAGGGGGTAGGAATGTTGAACGTGCACTTTTGGGTTAAACGTTCAACGCTCCTGGGGAGGGGGAATAGAAAGAGACAGAGCGAGAGTGAAGAAGTTTGTCTTAAAGTAACAATATGAGTTCACTAAAAATCAATTTCTACCCCTTCCTATTTACATTTCCACTATACGAAGTTTCACTTCTTCCGCGCGGAGGGATTCCACGCACTATTTAGATTTTTTTGTAAATTACTGATCTATGTTATAGGTTATCGCTTATCGCGGTTTAGTTTTTTGACTCGACATCCTACAATGCTCCTATTTTTAACTCCCAACGAAAAAAAGGGGTGTTGCAAGTGTAACATGTGTGTCTGTGTGCCTGTCTGTCGCATCGTGGCTCCCTAAAGGATGGACCACTTAAAGCATTTATTTTAAAGACTTGTCCGCCGAGATGGTTCTTAGCTATGTTTGGTGGAATTAGGACTAGTAGTTTCCGAGATATCCAGCTTTAATTGGACAAGTGATAAGATTTTAGCCAATATTGAAGCTAAGAATTCCATGTAGTTGGGCGTTTTCCAAAAAAAGAAATTCTTCCAGAATTGGGTTCATCCTACTGAGAATCGAGAGAATTTTCAATGTGAAGAAAAGAAAAAGGTAAAAAAACATTACCGTATTCAATGAGCGCACTGGGTACCTACCTATATGTATATATTTTGGTTTATTGTTGATTTTCTTAAAAACGCTAAATGATAAGGACAAAATTTATATGGGACCATCCCTGAAGTATGATCTACGAAACAAAAAATAATCATCAAAATCTATTCGTAATTGGCGGAATGATGGCGTAACAACATACATAAAAAAAAAACATACAGTCGAATTGAGAACCTTCTCTTTTTTTCAAGTCGTTTGATAATACTTTACATATCTACTGATAATGATACTCGTTTATTTACAGCTACGGAACCCTACAAATTATACATTAATCTCCACAGTCGGATAAAAGCGTGTTGGAGGTATCAGAGCCGATGCTATCTCCATCACGGCACATGTGGCAATACACGACATATCACAGCACCGCAGCCGTTCATCGACTAAAGGTCCCACGCGACGTGTGCCCGGGAGTACTTAGGTTGTTCTGGTTGCAAAGGCGCCAAGGTCGCATCACAAGGACCGAGTGGCCTAGTTAGTAAGTTCAGCGAGTATTTTCCAGAACTTCCCATTTCCATTATTTACTGAAGAGAGTCTACGAGCATATCCTATTGGCTATTAGGTACTGATACTGGCAAGAAAGACTCACGTCGTAGTTCTTCCTGGCGACCCGCCCCGGCTTCACACGGACGCAATGCTATATTATGCATGTATTATACATTATAACCTTCCTCCAGAATCACTCTATCTATTTAAAAATACCGCTTTAAAATCCTTTGCGTAATGGTTACACAAAGGAATCAATAAAGTTTTGTTTTAATTAAAGCCCTTAACTTAGTACCTAAATGTTTTTTTGAAAACGACTCACATTGGGATAGACAGACGTGACTTTGTTCTATACTATGTAGAACATTGATACATTCACTAAATTTACTAGCCTACGCATCAGGTCGAGCTTCCGCCTTTGTGCGGACGAAATAGGCGCGCATTCGTTCGCCAGAAACGTTCTCAGAAGATTATGCACAGGTCAAAAGATAGAAACTTCTGTAGTTTTCCATTACTAGAAGGTCCCGGCAAATTCATACGCGTATTTATTTCTTAGTAGGGAAATAAAACTCCTGTTACCATCATCGGAAGTCCAGCTATCACTGTACCAATATTAGTAAATATTATATATTATACAATACCTCTGTATCCTGTACCAATTTCATTCAGCCGTTTAGGCGTGATGAAAGGACCAACAGATGGCGCCGCAGGCTGATACAAAACAACAGGCTATTCTGCATCGCGCTGTTAAGATTTTCAATTCAAATCTAGAATTTTATAATAGTATACATGTGATATAATCCTCATGTATATTATGCATTCGAAAATCTATGTGCCATTCTCCCTAGTGTGCCTCGACAAAATTATGCAAATAGCAATGTAATTATGGCATTAACGGGTACTCTAATTTAAATAGTTTGACACGCCGAGCCCTTAACTATGTCGACACACATGCAAATAAGCAAGCGATTGAGGGCACGCGGTGCAACAAAGCTTCGCCGGCTTGTAACTGCATGTTCAAATCAATCAATCATAGATTTTGGCAGTCTTTGACGTTGATAAGGACAAGACTTTCATGACTACAATAACGGCTTTGTTGCGTTGCCTAGGCTGAGTGCCCTTTTTAGAGTTCCGTACGTAAAGGGTAAAAAACGGGACCCTATTACGAAGACTCTGCTGTCCGTCCGTCTGTCTGTCCGTCTGTCACCAGGCTGTATCTAATGAACTGTGATAGACAGTTGAAACTTCCACAGATGATGTACTTCTGTTGCCGCTATAACAACAAATACTAAAACACAGAACGAAAAAAATATTTAACGCATTCACTACCGCGTAGCGCTACGCCCGTAGCCGATAACATGGAAAAAACCGTATGTAGCGAAAACTTACTACGAGCAGAGCGGCTGGCTACCGGGTTGCTGGTGTCGAAAGTGTAAAGGGGCTCCCATACAACAAACGTGATCGGCTCCGATATCCTTGCACCTCATTTGTAACGGGCGCCATATATACCAGGTGCAAACTTAACTTTACCCGACCAGTTAAGATGGGAAAAGTGTTTTTACAGGACCCTCGGTGCGCGAGTCCGACTCGCACATGGCCGGTTTTTTGACTGTAATAATATATGATCAAACGAACTTCTGGAAGTGAAGTTCGATCGATATTATAGGAGTCGCTTCATTTGAAGATATAATTATATGTGTTTACAACGTAGTACCTTAAGTCTACAAGGTAGCATTCGCACAATTTCATTAAAAGTTACTTTTTGACTTTTTTAACTGTCAAACATACTTCCGGCCACCGCTTCCACAGGCGCGTAGCCATTCTGTTCCTCATTTTCTTTAGAGTTATAGTATAATAACCAAAACTGCTTCCCGGGTCCTTGGGTGGGAGGGAACTTATATCTTCAAATGAAGCGACTCCTATAATATCGATCGAACTTCACTTCCAGAAGTTCGTTTGATCATATATTATATTACGTCGCTTCATTTTTCAGATATAATTATATGTGTTTACAACGTAGATGTTTAGAGTGAGTAGTTTTGGTCATACAAATAAAACGATACAACGTTACGGAATATCGTTGTTTATTCATTGCTAATCATAATCAACAATCGCCACTTATTTAACTAAATATGCTATGTTGCCTTATTTGCTAAACAAACAGATCGAGCAAATTCAGATTGGTCTATAACGGGTCTGTTATAGAACTTGGCGAACGTGAGTGAGGATTCAGACCAGCCCGCGGTCTTTCGAATTACGTCGATGCTTACGCCGGCTGTCTTTGCAGCGGACGTGGAGGCGTGTCGCGAGCTGTGTGCGCTGAACACCGTCACGTCCACTCCGCTCGCTGATAACACTTTTTTAATCCATTTACTAATGGTTTGAGCTGTAGCAGCTTTATAAGGTTTCTTACAAGTCAGGAGAAGATTTTTGGAGGATTCATCTCTCAGACTGAATGTAACGCGTAGATAATCTTCTAATACCGTTGCAGGACATATTTTAATATTTTCCTTGAAGTATGGCAAAAACAAGACTGGTTGCTCTCGATTAGGGGCTGAAGTTTTTATAAGCTCAGTGATAACTATTTGGGTCCCATTGCATGTGAATTGGATATTATTTGTCTTTATTAATGAAAGCGTCTGTACGCGATGTCCCGTACACAGAGCTAATAACATTGCTAATTTTTTAGTTAAGGTTTCATGTGGGATTTCTTCATGAGGAAACCAATTTGAGATATGATTCAAAACAACTTTTGGGTCCCATGTCTGGTTATACTTAGGCATAGTCGGCTTGAGTTTATATACGCCCTTCAGCAGCCGTTTAATCGACGGATCGGATCCAATATTGTTAGACCCTAACAAAATAGACAAAGCTGATCGATGGCAGTTAATTGTACCATAAGACGCTCCCTTATAAAACTGCTCAGATAGGAATGATATTACCGATTCATTAGAACAAGTAAATAAATCAATTTGATTAATAATACAATAGTCCCACCAAAGCTTGAGTGAGCAACTATATTGTTTTATGGTGTTGTCAGCGAGCGAGGCTATCATAAGCTCTACAGCGGTCGCAGTATACCCCTGTTGAGCGTAGGCTTTCCGCAAAGCCTGGCGGCACCCAGGGTAAGCCGCCTGAATAGAGGATGATGCCTCCTGAAAGGAGAATGCAATAGGTTTTTATCCGGACCAAAATAAATTATTTCCGAGCTTAGCACGCTTTTTAAAAGTGGGTACCAAGGCTTTGATGGCCTGTATGGAAATACCACAATGCCTGTTGCCTTGTCTTCAATAATTTTTTGAACACATTTTAACATTAGGGAGAAAGGCGGAAATGCATAAAAATAATATTTGTGCCAGTTTTCTGTGAAGGCGTCAATTGACTGCGCTTCTGGATCTTTTTTCCAGGATATATAATTCACGCATTTGGCATTGGTGCGAGAAGCGAACAAATCTATATCTGGTTGTCCTAATTTAGTTACAATTTTCTCATAAACTGACTGCGAAAGTTCCCACTCAATGTCTGGGTTTATCCTTCTAGATTCTTCGTCAGCTTCAACATTGTCTCTTGTATTTATGTATGAGGCAACCAACCAGATATTTCGTATCTCGCACCACTGCCAAATTTGCCTCGTGAGGTTATTTAGGTGTGGGTATTGGATACCACCCATTCTGTTAACGTAACTCAACGCTGTTGTGTTATCGACTCTCAATAGGATTGTACAGTTAGTGCAATTCTGAGCTAAACTTTTTAAGCCCAGAAATATAGCTAATAATAATAGTTGATGTGGTGGTTTCGCTCGCTGTCTCTCCAATAACCATTGACACGGTCATTTTCACAGACCGCTCCCCAGCCTGTTGTGGATGCGTCTGTGTATATAACCTTGTCATAATTTGAGATTCTCATAGGGCAAGATGCATTGAATATGTTTTGAGCCCACCAAACCAAATCGCCTATGATTGTTTTTGGAGGTATAATACTCGTTTCATAATCGTGTCTTTTTTGTAACAATAAGAACTTTTCTCGCTCCAAAATTTTTGTATATAACCACCCGTAGCGAACAGCTGGACAGGCAGCGACCAAAACTCCAATCAGCTGTGCATATTCTCGAATTGTGCACCTGGGCAAGGACATGAATTTATTGACTAATTGTGCAATCCTATGTTGTTTGTCTGTGGGTAACGACAATGCCAAGTTTAAAGTATTGAAAATAAATCCAAGAAATTTGCAACTTTGTTTTGGTTGTAGGCAACTCTTGTCGTAATTTATGATAAAACCCAAGCAATTCAGTACACTCAGGGTATGATTAACATTTTCAGTACACTCTGCGTAAGTATTGCCGATGCATAGAATGTCATCTAAATACACAACGGATTTAAAGCCACGTGACCTGAGGAATGTTATTACTTCTCTCATTATTTTACTAAATACTCTTGGCGCTACTGAAAGGCCGTATGGTAAAGCAGTAAATTCATAAGTCGATACGCGAGATTCGCTGTTTTGGAATTGAAAGCGTAAATATTTTCTCTGTGACTTATGAATAGGTATTAAAAGATATGCTTCTTTTAGATCGATCGTGGCTAAAAATCCATCTTGTGGTATAAGCTTTGAGGCAGTTCTGTGGTCTTCCATCTTAAAATGACTAGTGCATATAAACTTATTGAGCAATTTCAGGTTCAGGATAAATCTTTTACTGCCATTTGGCTTAGGTGCCAGGAATATTTTTGATAAAAATTGATCCGGTAATGGAATACACTCAGATACTGCCCCCAAGTTTATCAGGTTTTTAATGGCATCCGAAATTTCACGGTGTTCATGACGTGGCCAGAGCGCCTTAGGTACCGCGTGCTGTATCACTTCAGTAATAAAGGGAATAGTATATCCTTCAAATATCCATTTTAATACTGAAGAATTACTGGTAACGTTTAACCAACATTCGTAGAAGTAATGAATTCTACTTGCATGTGGTACCTGGTCTATTGCTGTGCTTGCTGGGCACGCGTTTGCGGCTTGCTGGCTGCTGGCTTCGTTTGCGTAACCGGGGTCGTGTTCGGCTTGCGATAAGATGACGTTGTCTTCTTGGGTCCTCCTCGCGTCATCTTGGTTGACGAGTAACGGGGAGGCCCAGTCCAGTTTCCCCGCTGTTGGGGTGCAGCACGAGCAGCTGATGTAGAAGGAGTCGGGTATGCGACGCTCTTCTTGATTTGAAGGCCTTGCTTTTCAATCGTTTTGGAAGCCTTGATTTTATCGGATAAATTGTTGCCGAATAGCGTTTCATCCCGGCATGCGTCTTGAATTACATTAAGAAAATGTTTGTCTAAACCAGGAGTTATTAGCTTGATCCTTGCTTGCGTCTCCACATGATGCAGATCGGTAAGTATACGACAAGCATCGCTTAAAAATTTAATAGCCTTTAATTTATCATCAACGGGCCCGATCAGCACGTCCATGGCCCTGTTAACAGCTGTGATGCCAGAACCTAGCTGTTGCTGGATATTAAGCATTTTCTTGTCCCGGTTTCGGGCACTTTCTGTAATGGCGGCAGAAATTTCAGGGTTCAATTTCGGGGCCTGCAATAGAGTGCAATTTTGGGGAACTAAGTAAACTTTAAGGATCTTGTCCTTATCTTCCTTTGGCATGCCCTTCTTGAGCAAAGGGACCCATAGCTGGGCCAAGTTTTCGTGTATCTTTTCCCCGTATTCGGGATCATCACCGGTTTTGGTACCGAGCGCCACCAAAATCTCCGGATTCAGTTCCGGCACAGTTTCTTGAGTTGCCTCAGCGGTAGAACTGTTTACGGATATATCCGGGAGAACAGGACTTGGGTCTGCCTCAGCACATGGCTGTGGTGTGTCACTCTCTTGGGAATTGCGATTTTCTGTATCTGTAAAATACGTAAAAACCCATTATAGCCCGCATGTATGAAACCATAAGGCTACCCCAATTATCCCAATGTTCAGAGACTAATTTAAAACCAATTTATAATTATATTAAAAAAAAGTGGGTAGATCATAAACATACGCCCTTGCGTTCATTCTCGATTAACTCGCGGGCAACTTGTTTCGTTTTATGCAGCATTCAATCCTTGCCTTCGTGTTGATTCTCGACCAACCCCCAGGCATAATAGGATATTTGAATATATTTTCCATTGTGTTGATTCTCGATCAACCCCCAGGATTATATTTGTATATACTTATAGTTGATTGCATGAACACTAAAATGTTAACTCTCGGCTAACACAATAGTACGAAACAAGGACAATATTTTTTAAAATCATTTTAAACTTTAAGTTATTACTTTTTATAAATCCGGTACTCACCAGATTTATCTTCTATATCGGAGGAATCCGATGAGGAATAGATGATTCGTCGTCGACGAGGTTTATTTTCACTTTCTATTCTTCTTATTTTATTTTTATAAAACTCGATGCGGTCTTCTGCACTACGTTTAGGCATTGTGACACGACGTGTGCATGCTACCTCGCACAAAAAAGGAATGAGGAACAGAATGGCTACGCGCCTGTGGAAGCGGTGGCCGGAAGTATGTTTGACAGTTAAAAAAGTCAAAAAGTAACTTTTAATGAAATTGTGCGAATGCTACCTTGTAGACTTAAGGTACTACGTTGTAAACACATATAATTATATCTGAAAAATGAAGCGACGTAATATAATTACATATAAGACTTATAATGACTGCGCGCTTCCACTGAGCGCGTCGAAGCAAATTTTACTAGTTGCCAAAGGAATTTGAGACAGTTTGCACTGTAGTAACATCTCATATTTGAATGGAATTTATCCCACTTCACGCCTGCCGTCTCTTCGCGTACTCGGATGGCGGAACTCAGCTGCCGTAGCGCCGAGCCGGCTCCGGTCGGATACCGCCACGTGCTGTCGGATGCCGTCACGTCCGATCGCGTCCTGTCGGATTCGTACGGTCACCGTCGCGGAGTGAAACCACAGTGTGTTGTCGTATCAAGTACCCGGCGGACGCGTTCGGCTGTTGCCAGGTGTTCTGGCATCCGCTGCGACGTTGTGGCAGCCGATTCCGCCCGGCCTGGTCGATGACCGCAGTCGGTTACCGACGGGTCGGCGAGCGTCCTAGCTGAGCATTTCTCAAAAAAGTTTCTACAAAATTAAGTCGTCAATTAAAGTTTGTGTGGTCAAAATCGGAGCTCTCGTCTCCAAGATATCCGGCTTTTAGTAGAACAATCGACTGGCTCTCAGCCAATATTGAAAGCTAGGAAAACCAAATTTTGTTTTTATGTTTAATTTTAGTAGCATTTTCTATTAAAATCGGGTCTCATGATGACCGGCTACTTATGTCAGGTGTGTTTTAAATTTTTAATTTAGGTTATACCATCCATACTAATATTATAAATGCGAAAGTGTGTCTGTCTGTCTGTCTGTCTGTCTGTCTGTCTGTCTGTCTGTCTGTCTGTCTGTCTGTCTGTCTGTCTGTTACCTCTTCACGCTTAAACCGCTGAACCGATTTAACTGAAATTTGGTATATAGATAGTTTCAGTCCCGGGGAAGGACATAGGATACTTTTCATCCCGAATAAATGTAGTGTTCCCGTGAAAAACGGGATTAAACTTTGTATGGAGAGCAAATCATTGTAGTTGCAACAACTCCCTACATGTCATCGTTTTGACGTAAACTAATCTACCTACGATAGACCTTCACCAAACGCATACCAAACTATTCTTTGTAAAAAAACAATAAATTCTGGTATGGGAACATGTATCCGCAAAATTCGATTAATAGCGTAATTTCAAGAATCAAATACATAAAATTTTACAAATTTGAATCAATCACATTTGATTTGACAAACGTCACACACCTATCTGGCAAGACATGTCAAACCAGTGATTGCAGAAGGGCTACTCCGATGTTCAAAATTTGACTGTCGAATAGTGCCATCCCTCTCGATCTCCTGTCAAGGTATATTTGAGTGAATGGAATAGCACTATACGAAAGTAAAATTTCGAACATCGGAGTAGCCCTTCAGGTAGGTATCACGTTCCGATACGCACATCATCTGAAAATAGTGCCTACGAGCTTTGATTATGTACCTCCGCTTGGTAACTGAGTATAAATAAAGTAGTAAATAACTCAGTATGCAAAGATACGATACTTAACATATATAAATAATCCTAATAATATTATAAACGAGAAAGTATTTACGTTCATTCCCATTTCATTCATCTTAATTTTAAACAATGATTGATGGAAGGTCGCCAGTGTTCGGAAATCGTCGTAAATAAACAGCCAATTACTGAATTGCCTCTTTCTAACCCATAATTTGGCGTGTATGGCAGGGTGAACAAATTCTTTGACCATCTTTTTCCATATATTATTTTCGAACCAGAATATTTTGCTCTATTTTACCATAACGAGGCTTGAACCAGCGACCTTCGTCATCTTTTGGCAATTTAAGGGCTAAAGACCGATGTGCAATATTTATCGCCGAGTACAGTATTAGTGCATAAAGTTTTTGTATTTTTCGGATCTTAGACTCGGATACTCGACAAGACCCGAATTGTCAATCAATTATTATGCTACATAATCGACGTGCTTAAGTCAAGGGCCTGACACGCTTTGATGGAGAAGGATAACCTTATTATGATACTTATAAGAGGAAATAGAAAAAGTGCAATTTTTTGGCTCTATCACCGACCGAGCATTTTTTCATGGTCGGTTTATTGGCACGCTTATATTCATGAGAACTGGCTATGTGAAAGAACCATATTGGCATCAAAAATGATATTGTTTTCAAAATCAACAAAAAAAGTCCCAGTTTTGTTAATGCGCAACTTAGACGCACCCAAATTTGGCAACGGCGCTAGATTGAGAATCACCTAATTAGGGAAATACATTGTGAAGGGCACGATTTTAACAGGAGAAGCCAAGGGACAAAGTGTACTTATACCACGTGTTCCAATTATACCGAATAATTTACCATTTAATTTTAAACGTCTACAGTTTCCATTAAAAGTTTTTAACATTTTCTATGACTATTAATAAATCACAGGGGCGAACATGAAAAGTAGCAGGAATACATTTGGGCACGAAATGTTTTTCTCATGAACAGTATGTAGCTTACTCATGTCTCCAAATCAAAAAAATTACATGTTTTTACTGACCTAAATAAATCATTTAGGATAATTTATTGAACTATACTTCATTAAACTAAGTTGTAAAAACCAAGTTAGAAAAATAATAGTAGCTACCTAATAATTATTTTGTCCCAATTTCATAATGTGACAAAATTCTTTGGTGAATAGAACTTATACCTTCTTCGTCGGTTGATTATGGACCGTCACCATCTCGAGCCATCAAGAAGAATCGAATAGGACTTAGCCTCGGATAACTTATTGAATCGAATGGGACTTAGTCTTGCAACTCCAAAAATATTAAAGTTTTGCATTTTGTCCATGGCTTTCACCCAATAGCCCAGAACTAAAATACTAACTAGATTCCATTCGAGTATTGAATACCTGAAAGGGTTGAAAGTCTAATTTTTTTTTATTGTCAATATCAATTAACGAGTTCTACGCGTACGAAGTCGTGGGCAAAAGCTAGTATATATATATGTAATGCTCATTTTGACTGTTACCTTCACGTGGATTTATGTCATATTTATTTAGTTACTAAACAAATACGGTACAGAGTTGCGTTCTTCATTATCTTAACTGTATTGTGTTGTAGTATCCGTCCGTCTAAAACTTGCATTGTTACAGTGTCTGTTAATTTATAAATCTAATCTGAATAACATCTCTGGCCATTGAACCACGCTTTTTATGTATCGTCATTGTTTGTAGCTCTTTATTTGCTTAGTCAGCCATCCAGTATTTTTTGTCTGACATTCACTTGTAGGTACATACACACATTGATGATACTCTTAAGATGACTGCGTACCTTTAGAATAATTTGGTAACACCATATCGTGTTTTTTGCGAGTATTTAGCTTCTTCAGACTCCAATCAGAATAAAATTCCTATGCCGAACGCCAAATTTATAGATAACTTTTTCCTCGAAAGTCATACATTTTTCAGACATCATGAAAATGTCAACCCAACGTTGTTACTCAGATTAGGTTAAGTTAGGTTTGTGTTATAACAGACCAAAATATTTGAGTTTCTGAAAAAAAAATGCTTTCGATGAAATAAGATTTCTATGAAATCAAAATTCGATGAAACGTTTTTCTATAAAACAAGGGTAAATCGTACATAATTTCATGCAAAAACTACCTTCCTTAAGAGGCCTTATTCAATTTAGACAATTTTCTCTATGATCACACATGTTTCTTAACATATTATTGATGTTACTACCTAGAACAGGGCTATTGGGATTTATTGGTAAATATTTATTTAATTTATTTAAATTCAGTTTGAATTTTTCATTCATAGTTTTTGTTTCAAAAACTACTCGGAATTGACAAAAAAAATTCAACTTATTTTCGACTGAACGCAATGAAAGCATGAAATAGCTATGTTACTACGTAGAACTCGGGGAAAATTATTATTCACTTCAAAAACTTCGTTCAAATTATCAATATAGGTATTTGTCATAATATGAAAAAAAAAACATTTTTAAAAGGAATAAGGACTCTTAACAGCCATTACCACTAAATACTCGAAATAGCGTAAGTATACCTACATAGTTAAGTTTTTGGAAAATAAAATACCGTAGCGTCTGGCGGCATCCCACTGTACTATAAGTAGGTACAGTATCGGACCCCTGACTTAGGCGAGAGACACAAAGCAAATACATTCTTTAAAAAGGAGTGGTGTATTCGACTGTACCTTGATTTGTCAAAGTGCAACGTACCCGGTGAACTATTACAGAATACAGATGCGTAGGCGTATTATTCTTTGCTTAACGAATTTGGAGTATTACTATTATTCTTTGAGGCAACGAGCAAAGTTTTATCAGTCCTTTGTTTAGGCCACCCGACTGCCTCTCGCACTTGATGGGGTGCCCCATAAAACCTAGCTACCAAAGTAGGTACATCAATTTTGACAGGAACAGCTGAAGTTATACTCAATTAAAGTTTTATTATAATTTCACTCATTTATTTATTTTCTTAGGATAGGTTTTTCACAATATATCTACAAAAATGTAAAATAAAAATAGAATTTACAAAATAAAAGAACTTTATAAAAAACCGGCCAAGAGCATGTCAGGCCACGCTCAGTGTAGGGTTCCATAGTTGCCCATCCTCCATAATAAAACAGCGGTTAAGCCCGAGGTTTAAATTACCTACGAGAAAGATTTCAAGCTCTATAAAAAGGTCATAAACGCCAAAGTAAGTGTAATTACCTTCTGGAAGTTATCGATTACACGCGCAAGATTGAAGGAAATGTTTTAATACAGTATGGCACTTAACTAATACCTATGTGTAACGCTCGAAGTATAAGGACACCGCGCGGCACTTACGTCATTTTAAAGAAAGTTATGACTTTTGCGATAACTCAAAAACGGCTCGACCTATTTTATTCAATATAGTTTTCATTGAAAGTGCTTATAAGGCCTCATTTTTATGATTTTTTTCATAATTTTTTGACCCATGGTTGAAAAGTTAGAGGGGGGGACGTTTTTTTTTTAGATTTCTGCAGCGTATATTTACAAAACTGCAGACTATCAAAAAATATGTTTTAAGACCCCTATTATTTTTAAAAGACCTATTCAACGACACCCCACACATTAGTGTTGGAACGAAAAAAAACATTCCCCCCACTTTAGGTGTACGGGAGGTACGCGAAAATATAGTTTATTTTTTAGTTTTTATTTTACCGTTCTGTCGGCATGATACATACACATACTCATACCAAATTTCAGCTTTCTAATGATGACGGAGCTAAGCCGCGGACGGACAGACAGACAGACAGACAGACAGACGGACATGGCGAAACTATAAGGGTTCCTAGTTGACTACGGAACCCTTAAAACCTAACCTAGGGTGCCGCCGGCAGCGGGGCAGGGCCCAGGCTACCGGTGGTGGTTATTAGGGAGTGCAGAGAGGATCCTCCTGAAGATGCGCGCCGTGTCCGGAAGTACCGCCTTCTGAAAATGACCGTTGATCCAGCCATCTAGCGAGTCTTATTATAATTATTTTTATTTTTTGTAATTTGTTTGTATATTTTCTGCTCACTCGGGTAGAAAATCTCACTTCCTGGCCAAGGCAAGACATAAAACTTTAGACAAACCACGGTCGGTAATTCGTAAAGCACCAGATTGCATATAACATCTGCGATCTGGGATATTCATGAACTCACCGCCCTTAGGTATGTAATGCACTATTACATTACGAATCGGTGGTGATTCAGGCTTAGGTACTCGTATTTGCGCCGACTAAGTTTGCAATAAACCAATTACCTCTGTCGCAGTGAGCGAGCACCTTTAGATAAATAAAACAGACAATTAGATACATATGTATAATTTATTGTAAACAAATTTTATGATATGAGACAATGTTTGACAACAATTACGATATGCCAACGTTTCATTGCAGTATTATGATTCACAATACCACAGATCGAGTATAAATTTAATTTTGTACCTTACATACTATTCATGTAATATAAATAGACACTTAAATAACTTAGTTCTTATCTTATGTGCGTTGGAGATGAAGCACCGATTGCGCCATGCCAGCACTTGATAGGTATACGGCCTCAGACGGGCGTGATAAAGGTGTGTCGTCATTTGAGCGATCTCCGAGGTGTCAAGAGCGTACGTGGGATCTCCGTGAGAAATTAATGATCCCTTTACGCGTGATACTGTGTGCATCGGCAGACACTCAAATGGGGACGCATTGTGATAGTTATGTTATTGCAAGTTGATTGTAGACTGAAGGGTAGCATACTATTATACAGCGATATACCTATAAAATAAAGGCGGTTGACAATTCACAACATCCAAGAAATGCGGAGATATATTAGTACCGGAATGAGAACATAAATAAAACTAAACTCAGATTGATAAATCACTAAAATTAAAGTAGCAATGAAAGCTAAACAAATGATTATGACAACTATCTATTTGGTTTCCGTAGCCTTTACAACGAACGGGTGCGATTCTTACAAATACGAGTAGATTGAGAGAAGCACAGAACTTTCCAAATAAACTTAACTTTGGAATAACGAGTGACAGCCACTACCGGTATAAACCCATTGATAAATTAAATAAAATAGACTTTGGAATAACGAAACAAAATGGCAATAGTTTTCATCCAATGAGCTTACACTAAAGACCGTGCGTAGACGTGAGACAAACAAATCTAAGGATGCCCTCACCGCGAGCATTGGCCTTACAAGAAATGATACAATAATCTCATTTGCTTTTTGTTACATTAATGGCGAATGCTCGCGGAGATAAGCACCCTAAAAATCTTAGCGCGGAATAAGACGCTATTTTTTGAACATTTCATTACAAGGAACACCCAAAAATTCCGAAGCTTCATATGCCCGACAGCATCCTTATTCCGAATTTTCATCATTCAACACGTTTTTCTGCTAAACCTACATTCTTGATGTAGCTGGAATTAAATATATTCAGCTTAATTTAATAGATTATTTTTATTGTTTCCGTCATATGTTTAAATACCACAATTTTAAATTGAAATATTGACACAAAAAAATACTTTGTACCATTATCATTATAAAAGTAACCAGGGTTGTTTGATATCGAAAAAATCAAAATCTTACATAAAAACGTAAAATTAGGAATAATTAAACTTTGGAATTATACAGTATGCCCCTAAAAACGAGTTCATTTAGCATAGTGTCACGTCCGCGCGCGGTTTATGAAAGGCTTAGGCTACAAGGGCTGTACACTTGGCCCTATATGTTGAGGATATGTTTAGAAATCGTAGGAGCCACTCTCGCCCTGCTTGCCGATGCGGAAGATGTATCTGTAGACCAGGCCGGCGATGACTCCGCCAGTGATGGGGCCCACCCAGTACACCTGCAATAAACAACACAGTTGAGAATATGGTCGATCTACTTTTTTCTGCCACTCGTTGCCACGGTGTCCCCTGGACAGGTATAAGCCCATTTCAATCTAGACTATATTCTGACAATACCAGTAATATAAAATATAAACATTATGCAATAAATTTGGATTGTCCCCTGGGTCACAGGACAGAATAACAACAAGAAAAAGTTGATCCACCCATGCTTGATTACAACAGTATATTTCATATAATCAAGGATTGTTTTATCGACACATTTTCCAGCTGATGCCATAATTTTTCTTGTCTAAATTGTTTTCACTGTTTCTATCTTTGTATTTGTAATAAAATAAAATAACAGTCTGTCCGAATAACATGTCCATCATAATGCTTTCCCGCCAACACAATATGCGGAACAATAGACTCAGGTCTACGGTAACATACCTAACCCTTATCCTGTGGTGATAGGGGGTACTTTTAGCTGACATTATGGAACAAAGACGAGGACAATACTGTAGTTGTCAGGGGAAAGTGAAATCATAAGTGATGTAAGAACATTATGGGGCACTTTAGCCATGGGAACGGTAGCGAATCGGAATTGGTACTTTAATAGTATCTTATATTGTGTTCTTACAACTCGTACCTACAGTCCGACCAAAAAGAGTAGAAATTAAAAAGTGGCAATACTGTAGTGTAGTCCCGTTTTCTTATATCGATTAGAAAGGGAGGACACTACAGTATTGCCACTTTTTTATTTCTACTCTTTTTGGTCAGACTGTACGTGAAGCTTATGTCAAAATAATGTGTTTCTTTGACACACGGTTTTATTGCCGACTGTACTTTCCTACACAAACGTTAATCACTCATAATTTTAGATTTATTTTGTGCTGTTTAGGAATTCCTACGGCCAATTTCTGTCTCCATCCCCAGAATACCTCCAAGTTTCATTTCGATACGACAGTTAATAAACAGGTTAAAGTATATTTCCAAGATTGGTCATTGTTTGTTACAAACGAACTTGAGTGCAGTTACTTTTAATCGAAATACTTGTCCGTCGAGATGGTTCTTAGCTATGTTTGGTGGAAATAGGACCAGTCGTTTCCAAGATATTCCGCTTTAATTGCAGCAAGTTACGAAATCTCAGCCAATATTGAAGCTAAAAGAATTTCACATGTTGTAGTTATGATCAGTTCTAGTAGCATTTTCTATATTGCTCATTGAACAATGGTCTCATGATAACCAGCTACCTGTGTCGGGGTGTTTTAAATTTTAAATGTAGGTTATATTACATTCCTAAGGTGTATTCGTGGTTACAGTGCGAGTATACGCGGTGAAAGCGATGCCGCGGCCGCTACCAAGAAACCATCACAACCGCGGGAATACCATTATGAGATCTGAATCAATCCGAATTAGCTATTAGAGGAATAATCTAATACGGAATGATATATGCTTTCTTTTTTTAACTGCCGCAATTTGAAACGTGCACCGGTTTAGTTGTGCTGTTAGCATTTGTTTGTATCATTCTTACATTTTGTTCATATTGAAGTCGAGCATCCGGATATACAGTCTGCCTCTGGCTATGGGGCTTTAAATGTAAAATTCGATTTTACTCACAACTGTTTTAATTTTGTTTAGTGACATTAAAAAAATATAAAATTAGATAATTTACCAATTTCCTCCAATTTTAATCGTCAAATCGACATTTGACGTCTCTGAAAGCTAAACATTTATATCGGTATGCTGTCAATTTAGCATTGGAAAAGTTGTAGAAGAAAAGATGCTCAGTTTGGAGAGCATAATTTATTGCATTTAAAGCCCTGCATCAGAAACATCCTGTATAATTCCTAATTTTCTTCCTTGAAATTTATGTACTTGATACGACTATTGAGCAAAGGACAGTGGTTAAAAAAAAATTAAGTTTCTTGCCATCTGAAGGCCTAAACCTAACCTATTGAAAGCCTCTCGGGTCTAAGAAATGTGAAGTACTTAGAAGTGTGATTGATTAATGATTACTTACCCAGTGGCTAGCCCAGATGCCCATGACCAGGGCGGGTCCGAAGGAGCGCGCGGGGTTCATGCTCGAGCCGGTGAACGGGATCTGTGGGGGACATTCGTAAGTTAATGTCTGGATTATCACTTTAATCATACAAAGGGTATGCTTAGGCACAATGCAGACCTGTGCGGGACATTTGAACTTTACGTTAAAATATCAGTTAATTTCAATTTTGACTAGCATAAATACCGGCCAAGTGGCGAGTATGACTCGTGCACCGAGGGTTCCATATTCTTATCCCATCTTAACTGGCCGTGTTAAGTTTGCACCTGATATGTATGGCGCCGGTTACAAATGAGGTGCAAAGTTAACGCAATCACGTTTGTTGTATGGGAGCTTCCTTAAATATTTATTTTATTCTGAATTTGTTGTTATAGCGGCAACAGAAATACATCGGCTGTGAAAATTTCATCTGTCGCGGTTCATGAGATACAGCCTCGTGACAACGGACAGTCAGATATACAGACAGACAAACAGCGCAGTCTTAGTAATAGGGTCCCGTTTTTTACCCTTTCGATACGGAACCCTAGAAACGAGGGGTTAATTATATGTATTTCAATCGGATATTTTTAACTACTAGCAGTATCAATGTATTCAGATCAATGCTATCAAAGCCAAGCCTTCTCTTGATGGCTCTAGTGTCCTTAGATTTTATTTTACTGAATCCATACAGTGAAAAATAGAACCTCCTTTTTTTGAAGTCGGTAAAAATAGGTTGTGGACTTACGCAAGCGGCGTGGCAGGCGGTGATGCACAGCCCGATGGCGAGAGGGGCGGATCCCTTGACATCGTTGCGTCGCCCGTCGCACACCCCCTGGACCACCAGGACAAGCACGAACGTGATCAGGGCCTCGACGAGAACCGCCTGTGCAGATTCAATTGGGTGTTATTTTATGTCATAGGGGCTGTAGGGTTTGTGGTAGTATCTATACATAAATAGATATTCATCTGTCTCGAGCGCACGTCACCTGTGACGCTGCGTTTAGTTACACGCGAGCTGAGGGCGAGAGGGCCGGTGACATTGTGCGTGCGGCGAGCGAGTCAGTATTACAAATATATATCTTTTATAGGCAGTTTCTACAGGGACAAACTAGCAAATGGATCGCCTGATGGAAAGTAATTACTGTCGCCCATAGACACCTGCAACACTAGAAGAGTCACAAGGCGATTTTAGGTGGGAGTACGCTCTTTCCTTGAAGGTTTATTTTAGCCTCAATAGTTTTGAAGTCACAAACATAAAAAAATACAGACGAACTGAGAACTCCTTGGAAGTAGGCTAAAAATTTAATGTTAGGCAACTTTTTAACCATAGGCTTTCAACCACCTATCTCAGGTACCAACTTAATTTGGAATATTTCAACGATTTTAAACGGCTTAAAATCGACATTGGTTTCCAAGAGAGAAAATGCACATGAGCGGAGTCGCGGGCACTAACTAGTATCGAATATTAAGAGATAACATTCACATAACTGTTATGTTAATTATTGTCAAACCGCACTCGTAGACGGCCATGATACAGGCTCAGTTTGGTGTCTTGACGGATAGATTCATTTATGTAAAGTATTGTAGTTTGTCAAATAAATTATTTTGGTATTTTTCGTATTGTATTGAGACATCACCTTATAGCTCAGTTTCATTGGTCGATAACTCGGTCGATTTACGGCATGCGGGGACTCCCCGCAGAAGTATAACGACCCTTGAAACTCATATGGGCATGCGTTATGGAAATCTACCGCACCCCGCATGCGGACCCCATCGACCAATGAAAACAATTCCCCGCAAGCGGGTCCTATGGCATGCGTTCTGGAAATCTACCGCACCCCGCATGCGGGCGCTATCAACCAATGAAACTGAGCCATTTTTGATATGATGTGTTAGCTTACCTGTCCATCAGTAACACCGGCAGCCGGGCTCGTCATACCGAACGACTTCACATAATCGTCAGGTACCGCCAACTGTTGACAAAAACTAAAATCACTAAGGTGTAAAACAAAGAGCATATAATCACTACGTTTTAGTGTAAAAATTCAAATAAACAATGCAAAGATCATAAGGAACAACAGAAACATAAGGGAAAATTCGATAGGTTATTTGGGAGTTAGGGTGGCGGAAAGGTTAACGTGCTGGACCGGCAATCCAGAGGTATCGGGTTCGATTCCCGGTCTCTTCATTGAAATTTTCCTTTAAGCTTTGATCTTTGTTTTAATGGTTTAATATAAAATCACTGATAATTAAAATAGTTAAAAAAATCAAATTCTTTCCATCAAAATACACATCAGGTGGAGGAGACTATTTATTTATTTTGATTGTGATCGCAATACTCAAGGAAATCTTGAAGCATGCCGGGGCCCTGGGAACTCCATAATTGGACAAAAAAAGGGACTAAAAAAAGGGAGCCATTTCTTTCCTAGAAACTTATTCCGTCCAATGTTTAATTTCACCGAAAAATCATTTCGCATATTTATTCCTCTGTGGTCATAAATTTTTCATAATTCTTGCAGCTATCATCCTATTGGTTAGGTTAGGTTTGTTTCCTAACAATCTTAAATCTGAGAAAACAATCTGAAACATTAGACGAAAAATAATTCTTGGAGTCAATATAGACCCCTCAAAAAACGTCATCTAGGTATGTTTTTCGGGAGTTGTTGGGAGCTCCCACCTGACATTGGGGGCCTTATTGATACCCGGGGCCTTTTTTAAACTGGGGACCCTGATGGGCACGTGCTCAAAGTGCCTAGTGCGAAAAGGGCCTGTAAATACTCAGATATTCCATTGCCCTATCGTATTGCTCCGGTTCAGTTCAGGAGTCTAGTGTACAAAGGTCACGCGAATATTATTGATTGCCGCTAATTGACTGATGATCGTGTTCGTGGATAATGTGAAGGCAAACAAGCTCTACTTGCGCCGTTAGTAGTGCGAGGGTTCCGTGCTAAGCTCCAAAGTTACAGCTGCAGATTTAAACATTTAGTGCATAAACAATTAAACACCTTGAATCCAAGTGACATTAAAATGCAGTTGAAGCAGGGCTAGCATATATTGCCGCGACTTCGAATGTCGCGCGACTCAGCGTCACCTGTACAGCACTTCTAGCATTACTGTCATACACGACTATTTCTCGCACGAGAGAATTACCTGTCTCTTTCTGTGCGGTAAAGTGAGAGAGGGACGGGTAGCGCTATATCGCGCGACAAGAGTCGCGAAGCATAGTTGTGCTAGACGGGCTGCACCTCTAGCACAGCTGTGACTCGCGACTCTTTCTCGCGCGAACTGTTCGAGCTCAAAGTTGCACTAACATTGAGAAAATATCTTTGTTTTTATTCGTAGGTATGTTTTGAGGCCATTTAATGCTTGCTTGACTGGATCAACCAGCATAGCAAAAATAATAATAGCATTTTTGTACACATTCTAAATTTAAATAAGCCTCGATTTTACATATGGTAATTGCCGATCGAATTCGTGTGTGCAATTTTCATCCAAATAATTCCTGCCTTATTTTCAATATAAATAACTAATCGATAATTTCAACTCAAAAGTAGCGATTTATCTGTGAGCGCTCTAAATGTGCGATCTCAATACTCAGCCCGATCACTTAATAACGTCTTTGAGCTGTCACGTCGCTAACAAGGCGCATCGCACACATCATCCGAAGGCCGCTACAATTCAGGCCTTTATGCCACCATCAGTGTCACGGCGAGCGACACATGTCTCCATAAGAACGTGAAAGGGATTTGGTCGAGAGGCACAAGCTACAAGATGTCGCGGGCGTTTTTTTATTTATTTGAGACATGACGAACTGTTTGAGGGCTGGCTAGCCCTCACTACCGGTAGTCGGACTTTGTGTGGGATAACCCGCTAATGGGATTACTCCGCGCCACAGGAGTAATTTTGGGGGAGGGTGACGCGGGCGCACTGGGCGCATGGACTGCGTCGTGAATAGGCTGAGTCAAATCAGTCTGACTTAGGCCGGGAGGAGAGGAGAAAGGGAATCGGGCTATGACAGAGAAAAAACGTGAACTAAGTAGCGGTAGTATCCGGGAATTACGCTGAGGCGCCGTTCGACGAGTTCGCGGCGACCATCGCTTGGATTGGTTTCCGTGATCTCATCGTCCGCGTCAGATAGCACATGATTCGGACGTCGGGCAAACAATCTGTGAGGTGGATCCACAGAGGGATCGGGAGCTCGAGGAAGGTAGTCGGCTGCCTTCCTTATAAGTAGGTTCCCGTGGTTAGGAGCTATGTCGAAGAAATAAGCTTAGACACTGTTTTGTCGCTGGCGATGGCTGAATGAATAGGGTACGCTGCTTCTTTACTTAACATATAAATTAATTGAAAACTCAAGTGTGTTTTTGAGTGAATGCAAAAGACTTTTTTAAAGAATTCTCCGTGGAAACGCCATGGTGGTGTCGCCTGCTACGTGTCTAATACAAAAATGTGATAGCCAGGCGTCACCATTTGAGTGGCGTCTTTTGCATCCCGGTGAGGCAGGGAATTTACCCTAATGAAGGCAGCGCGGGCCACGGCTCCAAGGGTTTCCACCACGATGTAAAACAACGCCTTCAGCAGCTTGACATCTCCCGAAGCCAGCACGCTGCAAGTCACCGTCGAATTGTGGTCGCCCAGGGGATATCCTGCGACTT
This sequence comes from Apotomis turbidana, assembly GCA_905147355.2. NCBI lineage: Eukaryota > Metazoa > Arthropoda > Insecta > Lepidoptera > Tortricidae > Apotomis > Apotomis turbidana. The sequence continues at coordinate 54,945,576 of LR990280.1, read as the reverse complement.
ACCCTGAAGAAGGCAGCGCCGGCCACGGCTCCCAGGGTCTGCACCACGATGTAGAACAGCGCCTTCAGCAGTTTTATGTCACCGGAGGCCAGCAGTCCACAGGTCACCGCTGGGTTGATGTGCCCGCCGGACACATGCCCGATCGTCTGAGGACAAAGAGATAGTACGTTAACATTCATTGTTGTAGAGTATAGAAAATTATAGTCGTCCATGGCAACTTGCGTTTTTGAATTTAGAATCAGCTTTGATTTGACGAGGGTAAATTCGATTTGAATTTGTACTATGTGAAGTACGAGTTTATATTACGGGACAATAAAATGTACCATCACTCTGGCCGTTAGCGATCATAGCTCATTTCGTAAGAAATGTAAGTTAGGAGTAGTCAAATACAGTTTAATTCGAGAGCAACTGGAATGGCATGACTTGAACTTTTAATCACGAACTTCAGAAAACAGTTTAAATTGGTGGTCATTGTCTAAATTACTTTGTTATCATATTATTCAAAACACGACCACTGCTGGACTTCACCTTACAATGCTATACTCTTATCATGAGTTTACAGTTACCGTACTCGCTATAATTGTAGTTCTTGTTATAATTGTAGTTAGTTCTTCAAAGTACCCGCGGGGGGCGCTGTACTATTCTCCATACGAATCGTTTACGCTGTCCCTAGCGAGTACGGTCACGTTAACTCATAGTAAGGGTACTGGCATTGTCATTATGTGACAATCCCCTGCGCATAGCCAGTAGCGCAAATCTTTTGTGACATGGGCCGTCGATCCCCGCTTGCGCTTTGACGTTGCTCAGACAAAGTACAAGAAACCGCTTACACTCACACGGTAAAACAATAATTATCGGCCAGTAGCGCAAATCTTTTGTGACATGGGCCGTCGATCCCCGCTTGCGCTTTGACGTTGCTCAGACAAAGTACAAGAAACCGCTTACACTCACACGGTAAAACAATAATTATCGCGCTATGTATTTACAACGGATATTCAGTAATTAAGTAACAAAGTTAATATTTCTCAAGGGTCAGAGGACTTCTCTGGATAAGCAGAGGACATAGGTTCGAACCTCATGCACCTGTAATGTACCTTTAGAGAATGGCGTAAAATTTTGTATTTATATTAAGCCACTGTATCAATAAAATGTATTGTATTCGTACCTAAAATAAAATTATGCCAAAATTATCTTACACACATTGGGGACATGTTGCTTTTCAGATCACTTTAACTTCTAATGCAAATCATTCGACACTTAGAAAATGTTGTGACCCTTAAATTGCAAAAACATAGACGTAACGTAATAATCCAAGATTAACATTGATAAACCTGCAATTTATGGGCCATATGAGATACTTATCAATTTACATGACGGTTCTGCTTATAAATCTCAATTAATTCGTTTATAGGTTTAATTGTAATTGAACGTTGAGCTCGAGCGCACCAGGTCAAGAATGGTGTATGAAACGACGGAATTAAATGGCGCATACGCAATTTATTAAACTATTTCGCACGGGAGGGTTATTAATTTTGCGAATCCTTCGATGGAACGGCGTACGCGTGACTTTATAAATGCCAAATTAAAATTCATGATCATGATCATTAGGAGCATGTAAAAATAGGCTAATTGGCCTTTGCACCACATTGACCGACTTATTACTGGCGAATTATTTGCCGTTAATTATTTCCCGATTGACTCTTATAGCTAAGTTTTTTCTGAGACCTTTAATGAAACAATACTAGCATAACCTTTTCAGTTTGTTTCGGTAAGAAAAAAAGATTTCGCGGAAAAGCATGATTTGATAAATGAAACATCGTCGGCAATATTAGATACGTAGTAAATTAAGTGCACTGCAAAAAATAATAGCTCAACTTGTTTAACTACTTTGAGAGATAGCCAAATTGTGCTCAGTAGGAACCAACATTATGCTCATTTTACATAACTTACGAGTACTTCAGTTTGTCAGTCCTCCGATTTATGTACCTAACTAGCGATTCCGATTTATGCAGCTTACGGCGTTGGCGCTACTGTTAACAAATCTTTTTTTAAGTGTAGTAATATGACTTCCTTTGTTATTTACTACACGTTTCCTGAATTGTTCGAAATATCTCGATCGCCGACATCGACACCCCAAGAGTTTTACCTAGTACAGTAAATGCGAGTCTCGGAGCCTACCCATAGGTAAGCAGGTCCCTAGGTAGGCCGAGGGCCCCTCGGAGGTGTTAGGATTAGGACTACAGGCAGTTCCACTTCACCTTATATTAGGAATACGCTCCTGGGCGAATCGATGATGTCAATGATATTCAATGACACCGTAAGGCAGGGAAGGTAAAATACATGTAAACTATTATAAAATTCTAGGTTTGTTTTCTACGGAGAGGTGCCAAGATTTCAGGAAAAATCTTAATAGCGTGATGCAGGATCGTCATTTGTTTTGTATGGGCGCGTGGCGCCGTGCCAACCTGCCGCCATCTGTTTTAATAATTTCCTTTGTCCTCGCATCACACCGGAACGGCCGGATACATTTTAACCAATTTTGGCACAGAAATAGCTGGACATCCAAAGGTGGTTATAGGATACATTTTATCCGTCTACAGCAAAAAAAAACAATACGGGGACGAAGTTGCGGGCATCTCGTAGTATAAAATATATCTATTTTCTATCTACACCTTCTAAACATTACAGACATCACGTCTCCAGGTATACGTATATACTTCGGAGATGACATATCGACCTAAACCCTGACTCATCGCCGCTAACGCTTACCATAGGTCAAGTTGAACGGTACGTCTCACGCTGCCTCCACACTGACCTGCACCTTGCCTCGTTCGATGGCTGTGTGAAACGTACTTTACTATCGATTCTTAGAGATACTCGAGTACTTACCATGAGTTTAGTGAGCGTACTCGCTAGTGACTAAAGGATTTGTATGGAGAATTGTAGTTCTATAAAGTGACCACTAGGGGCGCTGTATTATTCTCCATCTCCATACGAATTGTTTACGGTATCGCTAGCGAATACGGTCACGTTAACTTATGGTAAGGGTAGGTACAGATGTACAAGAGCGTTGGAGATTTATTTTATTTATTTATTTAATTCCTTATAGGTATTTCACAGCATAACAGTAGAACCAAATCACTGTGAAATTAAGACTAAACTCACACAGATTTTATACAAACATAACAACAGTAAACAATTACAAATATACTGACGAAGGCCGTTCATCCATCATCTCACAGAACCTCAAACATTCATCGCACACGTCCAACCATCCACCTGCAAACACATCACAGTGTGGTGCCGATTCTAAGAGCGAGTTTATAAGGTGCAAGGCTCGCACAAGAGGGGATTTCCTGCGGGACACAGTTCTTGAAGCTGGCGCAGCAAGTAAATGGCGACAACGTGGTCGGAAAAGAATCCTATAGGAGATGACATATCGACCTAAGCCCTGACTCATCGGCCGCTTACGGTTGCATAGGTCAACTTGAACGGTACATCTAACGATTACGATGCGTTCATACTTACTTTTTAAACCTTGACTGGTGTGTGGAACAGACTTTAGATAAAAAAATGAAACATTTACGAAAAGAAAATATACCTGTTGTAACATTAGGCATTGCCTGTATTTTGGTGACATAAGACTTCGCTATGAAGTTCGAAAAATTTGTAATTTTGCCACTGGAGTTTAGTATAGTTATTCTAAGGTGGACGAAGAGATCTCTTTTCGTATGCAACACGTTATGATCACATCCCGGGGTTATAAGCGCACTAATGATTTGACGCCGTGTTAAATCATTCGTGCATTGAAAACCCAGGGTTAAGGTTATGAGAAAAATTTGGGTCCACGGGCAGTTGAAATCATTTCTGTCAAATATTTTACCGACATATTCATCGACAAAAGCGTACGTAAGTGTGTCGAAAACCACACACATCAATTCAAAGTGAGAGATTGAATCCTCCAGCATTAACCCGGCCCGACCCCAAGCCAGGCGATCTGTATCGGGCTTCGCATTATGTCCCATTCATGTAGCTAACGGAAAACTTAACAGTAACTTACAATCATTATTCATCGTCATATGGTTACATCATTGGTTAGGCAAAAAATAATAATTTAAGGCATTTAACACCGCTTAAGTGTATATGTTATCTACTTTTAATCAACTGTTTAGCTTATTGTTATTGTGTTGTAATAACATGTAAGAGGTTTAGTTTAAATTGATAATGGATCTTCCCAAGTAGAAATAATCCTAACCTAATCAATAAATACACTTTTTCATTTACTTTACTAAATTTATTAACGATCTGGTTCTTACTGCAATTCTAGGACACGAACGAGTTCATTTAATATTAATAATAACAGTTATTAATAATTAATAGGCCCAAATATAGGAAATTGGCGACATTGGTGCCGACATAATTATCGACCCGCCTCTGTTCCCACGGTGTTAGATTTACGAGGTGCAAATTCAAACCTACACAATGTTACATTAAAACAAAATTTATGACTCCATGTTACCAGTTTAGCGTACTAACAGTGTAACAGTACATCGGCCGTGGCATTGACAACGTTGGATTTGGAGCATAAATTAGCAATTAAAATTAAATGTTGATTTTATAACAGTTATGAATCAGAAGTGGGCCTTGGCGGGTCGGCCGGGGTCGCGTAAGTGAACCGCGGGCGAAAACTGGAAATATCGTTGCGTGTTAAGTACGGTGCACACTCGACGGAACGGGCTCGAACGCTAAGGGTCTATGTGCGTGGGCATGCTTACAATAGGAATAAATAGAATTGGAACTAGCACTTTGAATAGTTTGTATAGAAATCTCCAGTGAGTCTCAGAGTTAAAATACATACAAAACGGGTAATCGGTACGCAATTCATCATCAGGAGTTACGATCAGTTGCGTATGGAAAAAGCCAATGAATCGCGTACCGATTAGAAACATGTCGAGCGATATTCGATTTCTATGACGTGAGTAAACCCGTTTCGTGTATTTTAATATACTGTGAACATATTAATTTATCTATTATGCCTATGAAATTGTCTAAATTATGTTACACAGATACCAAGTGGTTCATATTAACAAAACTTGGAAGATTCATACGTTTTAACCAATGAAACGAAAATGGTCGGTTACGAGTATATAAATCTGTAAGTTCGTACTTACCTAGACTTTAAGTGTATGTACAATCGTGAAACACGGTTTAGTTTGTGTCGGTTGTTTTCTTAATAACAGTTTCCGATAGAAGAAAGTATACCACAGTAAGTCCTCGTTCTCGGGATAATTCAGAAGCGAATTGAGTGCACAGGTCATTGCCTAAATTGCTATTACTGTAAATCCGACCCTGCGCTCAGTGTAAAGCCGACTTAAATGTACTTTACCAATGATGACAGCATAATCTTTGTACCGGATCGACCAACCAGGTGCCATTCGTGTGTTAATCTTTATAATACATATTTCACAGCGATTACCTCAGCTATCACTAATTTAAGGGCCGCTTCCTGATAATTAGGCATCTGTTATTTATTACACATATACGGAAGAGGAAAATCCATTAGGCAGTTATTAAAATCTATTATATCTGCCATCGTAAATAAACAATAATAACAGCAGAATGTTTCATGAATTCACGCCTGTAGGCGAATTATGTTCACTTTTATTAGTCAAGTCAATTCCAATATAAAGCTCTAGGTACCTACTTAGTACGCTGCAATGGATTTAATAAAGTCAATAAAGTAGGTTAGTTTTTCACGACGGTGTCGACGCATAGTGAACGTGCAGTGATAATATTTTCTTACATTTCGACACCATTTGTAAGAATGTCAATCAGAAACGATTAAATGTAGTAGGTAGGTACTATACCTATGTACTGTACACATACATATAAAACACTTCGAATTAATCAAAACACCCGCTGTGGGTAAAATTGAATTATATAAATATAAATATCGGACAACCTCACACAAATCGATCTAGTCCCAAATTAAGCTCAAGAAGGCTTGTGTTATGGGTACTAGACAACGATATACGTACTTATATAGATAAATATATACTTGAATACATAGAACAACCATGACCCAAGCGCAAATATTCGAGTTCATCACACAAATATTTGCCCTGGCCAGGATTCGAACCCGGGACCGCCGGCTCAGTAGGCCGGTGTCTATAAACCGAGCCAAACGCGTCGTCAAAATTATTTGAAGGAAGCTGCTAGTTTTCATCTCTATCATTAATAAAACAATTTGGAGACTAGAAAAAATCAATCTTATAAATAATTAATTAAAATTTTATTTTTAGGGTTCCGTACCCAAAGGGTAGAAACGGGTGACTAAGCCTCCGCTGTCCGTCTGTCACCAGGCTGTACCTCATCAACCGTGATAAGACGGTTAAAATTTTCACAGATGACGTATTTAAGCCACTAGCGCGTTCATAAAACTACTTAAGCGAGTTCAAGCGCCATCTGTGGGCAAATAGAAAAGGTCTCGAACAGTAACAGTATCCTTACCATGAGTTAACGTGACCGAATCGCTAGCGACAGCGTAAACGATTTACATGTAGAATAGTAGAGCGCCCCTAACGGTTTCGATGTAGAACTACACAAGTCCCCATACACATCGTTTATGCAATCGCAAACGCATGGCACTCATGGTAAGGGCATAGTTGTAAGTGCCCAACTGTCCAGCGCACGGTCACCGTAGCATTTCTCGACGCACGCCGCTCCCGGTTCGTCGAACCGAACATATATCACGTAATACTAATGGCTGAGTCGCGATCAAGGGCGCCTACAATCCCTAGTGCAACGACGCGAGTCACGGGAGGCAGCGATTTAGTGCCGCTTTTGCTTTAACTCAACCGTCAAAACCGTGAATGTAAGAGTGAATACCTCCTAATACAAGTGTTAAGCTTAAAAGGAAGAAGGAATTTTGTATTATTAATTTTGAATAAGTAAATGAGGTGTCATACGAACACGCGTGTCATTAAACGTAAGGCAAAAAGTTTGTACTACATATTACGTGGAATAAGCAAATTATAGCAAAAAAAGGCATATTTTACAAGGATATTGATTCAGCCTAGCCTTTAAAAGCCATTACGGTACCCGTAAGAAAGTACCAACGAACGAGAAACAAGCAGCGACTTTTGAATGGGGTAATTGTAACGTTCTGTTAGAGTCACTTGGACTGCACTTACTTATGAACTTTTTTTTTAAATAAATATCAGTAACCTCACACGGCTCGATCTAATTCCACAGTAAGTTCTAGTTGTCTGTAAATATGAAATATTTGACGCTGATGAAAAAATTCAAATCTTTATTTAATTACAAAGTCTTCACTTTTGTTTACAACCATAGAATTAAGTAATCATCAGTAACGCTGTAAGTGGTATTTTCTGCCCGCTCATGTCGAGAACATCTCACTTCCTGGCCAAGGCAAGACGTAAAAGTTTAGACAAACAACGGGTGGTAATTCGTTAAGCCCCAGAAACCTTGCGAGCTGGGACATTTACGAATTCACCGCCCTAGGTATATAATGTACTATGAATTGACGACGCGTTTGGCTCGGGTTGTAGACCTGCCTACTGAGCCGGCGGCCCCGGGTTCGAATCCCGGCCAGGGCAAATATTTGTGTGATGTACTCGAATATTTGTGCTTGGGTCATGGTTGTTCTATACGTATTTAAGTATATATGTATCTATATAAGTATGTATATCGTCGTCTAGTACCCATAACACAAGCCTTCTTGAGCTTAATTTGGATTTATTTATTTATTAATTTATGATCTGCTCGCTCGCCTCTCATGCCTCGCACCAACGTAACCGTATCACACATGCGTACGCTATGGAAATGCCTCCTCCACCGGATATATTAATCTATTTAATCTATTCGTGAAGTTTCATTCACGAACCTATTTGGCCAGTAACCGGCGTTTACGCATACGATGCTCATTTATTAATGTTACACAATCTGCGATTAGTTCGAGTCGATGTGTTTAATGTTTCTCGATAGTGAAATAAAAATAAAATATATATGTCTATTTATCAAGGTGCTCTCAAATGTCAGTTCGGATCTGATTAAAATAAAATGATTTAGTAGCGAGTCTTGAACACTACGTGATATCGTTGCATATTTTTTAATTTAAACCATTGAATACAAAGATCAAAGCTTAAAGATAAAATTAAAAAGGAGTTACCTGGTGGACTGGATTGCCGGTCCAGCGCGTTAACCACTTCCCTACCCTAACTCCAAGTAACCTGTCGAATTTTTCCTTATGCTTTGTGTGTCGATCTTTGCATTGTTTATTTGCAAGGTTTTACACCTTAGCGACCTCTATGTGAATACTTTAATATTCACATCTTACCGCACCACTTTACAGCAGTGAACGAGCAAGCGAGAGAGGGCGCTGTTATTTTATAAAAATAATAAATCTTTGATCTTTGTATCAATGGTTTATTATAAATTGTGGTGTGTACCCACAATTACGTTTCATAAATTTATAGATTTTTTAATTGGGTTTCTATAGTATAATTAAAAAAAAAAACACCGTAATCTGGGATTTATGTCTTTTAAACCACTTTTAAAAGTATATTATAGAAAACGAATCGTTTATACTTATTGTTACGCGTACGTTATTTGGGATCCTATCGGCTGGCATAAAATTGATTGGCATAACGGTCATAACTTACTGTTTGTCAAAAGACGGGGGGCGGGCGTTACTACTCGGCCCCGAAAGGACTTTCCGCAGCTGTTACGGCGGTTATATTTCGTACATAATGTCATTAGCATACCAGGGGTTTTCGGTGCGCTAATGATTTTACGCCTACTTTGTGTCAAATGCACCGCAAATCCCGGGATATACTCATTAGCAGGGTTTGTAATATGCGAGCAAAATTCATTGAAGTCGCTAGTTGTTTGTGCACCGAAAATTCCGGGGTAAACTCATTAGCAGGTTTCGTAAAATGCGAGCAAAATTAATTGAAGTGCATAGCCATAGCACAGAAGTGTATAGCCTTCGCTAGTCATACGTCATTTAAATCGATTCAGCTCGCATTTTCCTGGGGCCTACTAACAGGAATGATGGTACGTGGCGGATCCGAACTAACGCCGAGATTGAGGAGCTGGTGGCCGAGCCGAACATTATCGGAGAGACAAAGTCCCATAGACTTCGTTGGCTCTGTCACCTACAAAGGAATGGAAGAGGATCGCGCGGCAAAAAGAGCATACTTGAGGCAACCAACAGGTCGACGACCGGTTGGTCGTCCCAGGTACCGCTGGGGAGACGTGGTGGTGGATCTGCGTAGGCTTCAAGCCGAAAACTGGCAAGAAACTGCGCAGGATCGGGACAAGTGGCGTACTCTCGTTTCGGAGGCTAAGATCCTGTTTGGGCCACTGAGCCCAAATAGTTAGTTAGTTAGTTGCTCGCATTTTATGATCCCTCTGCACCTCTGATAGTCATCTCTTTTTCGCGTGAGATATTAATCTCTTTCTGTACAGTACTGTGAGAGAGTGACAGGTGACGCTATGCCGCGCGACAAGACGCGCGATGCATAGTTATGCTAGACGGACTGTACCTTTACCATGAGTTTACAGTGACCGTACTCCCTAGCGATAGCGTAAAAGATTTGTATGGAGAATTGTAGTTGTACAAAGTAACCGCTAGCGGCGCTGTACTACTCTCCATACTAATCGTGTACGCTGTCGCTAGCGAGTACGGTCACGTTAAAGGCCTTATTCCTTTAAAAAAAAAAACATATAATTTCAACCAATTTTAGAAGTGAATACTTTTCCTGGAGTTCTAACTTCTAGGTAGTAACATGCTTTCATTGCGTTATTTCATGCTTTCATTGCGTGCAGTTGAAAATACGTTGAAAAAACAAATTCTCCGCGTGAATTTTGTCAATTTCGAGTATTTTTTGAAACAATAATCATCAATGAAAAATTCGAACTATAGGATTCAAACATATAGGTACCTACCAATACATCCCAATAGCTCTGTTCTAGGTAGTAACAACAATAATATTTTAAAAAACATCATAGAGAAAAAAATCTGAAATAATCAGCATTTTAAAAGGAATAAGGCCTCTTAACTCATGGTAAAGGTAGTCATTTGAATCGCTATTGCTACTACTACGATCAACTGTTATGCGACTTTTCACGCTGACCATGCACCGTCCCTCACGTTCCCCGGTGTTAATTGATGCGTCTAATTACGTCTGACATTCTATTGTCCCCTGACGAGATAATACGTCTAATGGGCCGTTGAGGCTGGTATGGTTGACGTTAATCAAATAATTAAGCCGTGATTGCTTCACTTATACTTGGATTTGTGTATTTCCCATTTGTTGTATCTTTACCATTATATTATGTAATAGCACGCGAATTGAACGGGCGGTGAATTCGTGAATGTGAGTTAAGGGGCACTTACATGGTATCTGGGGCTTTACGAATTACCGCCCGTGGTTTGTCTACAGTTTTACGGCTTATCCTTGGTATGGAAGTGAGATTGTCTCTACGCGTAACGGGCAGAAAATCCTACTTTTGGTTTTGGGTGACGTAATAATTTTATCAGTCAATACTACTGATGACAGATAACGCACAGAAATCTGTCACTTTGGGTGTTACACATATAAGGATAGACATGGTGCACACGCTTTATTCATTGGGTTGGGGACGTCGCATCGTGGTACGATGTTGCGTCGTATCACGATACAACGTCGCATCTTGTAATTGTGTTTTGGCCCCTTATTCCTTTTTTTTTTCATATCATGACAAATAAGTATACTTTTCCCTGAATTCTAGAAATTAAAATAGGCTATGTTACATAGCTATTTAATGCTTTTATTGCGTGCAGTCAAAAATAAGTAAAAAAAAAAAAACAGTTTCGCCGTGATTTTATTCAAATCCGAGTAGTTTTTGAAACAAAAATTATGAATGAATAATTCAAGCTGTAAGTTTCAATTATAAATAGCAATGGGTCTGTTATAAGTAGTAATATTGATAATATGTGTGTAGGTATAATTGTCTAAAACAATCAGCATATTGGAACGGATAAGGAGCCTTCATTTTTGGATGTCCACAGGGAAGAAATAAAAACCCTACATATCTCAAAGTGATGAAATCTGTATGACTCTTTAACGAAAACAATTGGGTTAAAAAACGTAAGTTGTTACATATGCATATACCTAATCGTGCCGATTAGGTGCGCGCACGCAGCTGCGCATATCGCGGCCGGATCCGGCCAATCGCAGGCGCTACGCTTATCTAAACGATACAGCCTCTGCATTGATCTACTTAGTTATCTAAGGCACATACTAGGAGGTTCACGAAACTTCGTCCATAGAGTAAATTAGGTTTGTGCTCACCTACTGAGCCGGCGGTCCTGGGTTCGAATCCCGGCCGGGGCAAATATTTGTTTGATGAACTCCGATATACGTTCTTGAGTCATGGGTGTTATCTATATGTATAATTATATATGTATATATATATATTATGTATATCGTCGCCTAGTACCCATAGTACAAGCTTTGCTTAATTTGGGACTAGGGCAATTAGTGTAAGATTGCCTCTTAATCTTTATTTATTGAGTTATTATTATTATTTACGCTAGAGTCACAGATCACAAACAGTTACAAAAAATGGCTCTATTCTTATAATTTACATCGACATAATTATTTATTAATACAAAAAAAACGTATTTTTCCAATATTTCGGTGTCAAATTTACAACACGAAGATTGATATAATTTGAACCAATCACAGGCAGTCTTTGTGAAGCCTAAAAGAAGTACATTTAAATCTGAAGAATGTGATTGGTCGATTTTATGTAACTTTTTATGACAACTATCTACAAGTTTGACGAAATTCAGCGTCATTCAAAATCAACAATATTATAATAGGCTTTTTGAATAGCGCCTCTAATACGAAAAGTGTGAAATATGACCATTTCATTTAACTGGGTACTTTTAAGAGAAAATTATGTTAAATTAAGATGATTGTTATGTTAAATCAACCCATAATATGCACAAAATCCCATGATTTTGTAACATCACGCTATAAAATTGTACGACATCGAAATTCAAATTGGTTATTTTACATTTGGTCTCGTATTGGTTTTATAGCGGTTCCCGTTAGCACCACAGTGCAGCCTGCATTCCGGTTGCATATAACTGTTTGTAAAGCTTAGTTAAGACAGGTTTAATATGGGTCGGCGGTTAATTCTTTTGTGCCACCACAGGTGACAAGGGTTTTATTTATGGCTGTGATAAAAATAGTTTCAAGTTAAGACGATTAAAATAGTCGAAGTATTTAGTCGACCGAGCGAGTGAAGTGTCCGTTTCAGCATGGGCTAAAATTCTTTACCTTCGTTAATTATCTAAATTAGTATAAAATCGGTTTTCTATGGAGAAAGGGTCATGATTTCAGGAAAAATCTTAAAGGCGTGATGCAGGATCGTCTTTTGTTTTGTATCGGCGCGCGGCGCCATGCCAGCCTGGCGCTATCTTTTTCATAGTTTCCTTTGTCCTCGCTTCACGCCGAAATGGCTGGACGGATTTTAGCCAAATTTGGTACAGATATAGCTGGACATCCAAAGATGGTTCTAGGATACTTTTATCCGACTACGATATAAAAAAATACGCGTACTAAGGGCACCCTTTTCAATAGAACATATTTGTCGATTTAGTTTTCAGACAATTCTGAAGGAGATCTGGGTCTTGTAGACGTAGAAATGTATATACATTTCAGAAATTTGGAAACAAACTCACACTTTACAGCTCATAGAACCACCAGTAGATACGGCAGGATTGTTAAATACATTCAAACCATAACTCAAATGGATTTAAGTTTAATTATTCATGTAATGTATGTAAACGTATGCAAGCCGAACCAGCCGGCTTGACGCCGCCCTACGGCTCCATCCTTGTGCGAGTCTATGGTAATTAATTTATTATATTCATAACATATAAAGCCTGACCAGAAATATATGAGGATGCGCCATATTGTGGAATTACACTGGAACTAATTTCTTACACTGGCAATGATTTTATGATGCTTTGTCAACAATGTCAATGTTATTCGTGGTGGTTCCTTTAAAAGACAAATATAAAATTATCCAAAGAAAATGCCGAAAACCATTCACAGTCGTGAACGTAGGTAATAAATAAATAAGGTGTATACGTGTTTACTACACAAAAAACAGTCAGGAAAATAATGCATTTCATTAAATGATATTATGAGGTTAACATAGTGGAACTGACAGGTGACATTAGTTTAAATTAATGTCATTATGGTGGGTTGTGATTGATTGCAAAATTGTTGCCATATACATCTTATAAATATCACCCTCTTGACAATCCTCATAAGTATATTTCTGGTCAGCTTTTACAGAGTCGCAATGAGTTATATTTTTGGGTGTTGAGGTTATTTAAATATTTTTTAATGGCATACTTAAGAATGTACAAGTTTCAAGTTAAGTTTTAGGGTTTCGTAGTCAACAAGAGATATCCTGAGCGTCTGGCATAACTTTGACAGCGACTCTTTGTCGCGCGACTCATACTACCTGTCACTTTTCTTTTGATACCGTGCGAGACAGGTGACGCTGTGTCAAACTCATAATCATCAGAGGCCTATGATGTTTGCGTTTTTCACGTGATAAAACATAAGTGACAAAGCATCTGTCACTCACACTCGCATTTTGTCAATACGTTATTTATCGCGTGAGCAAATTCGGAATAATGATGAATATCAACAAATGAAAAAAAAATCGAAGATATGTACCCACAAGCTAACTGTATTAGTGACCACTGGACAAGTGCGCGTGCGCGGCTCTGAGGAGCGCGCAAATAAATCTGCCGAGTGACAGCGGCAACTTATCGCTTGTGAACGTCGGTGAAATACTTAATTAAGGTTTAAATGCTAACGCTACTTTACAAGCCTATTATGCGGCATTTATAGGACAAGGAATACTCATGGTATAAGAAAATAAGATATTTAGGGTCAATTGCAAAAATATGTACATAGTTAAGGGCTTTAATTAAAACAATGTTAATTGATTCCTTTGTGTGACGAAAGTTACCCATACATTTTGTATGACTAACTTTCGTCACCCAAAGGAAGCGATCGTATTTAATGTTAACTAAGCCTTTAACTATGTACAATTTTTTTGCAATCGACCCATAATCCGGAACGACAGACGTGAGACTTTTGACATTATCAGGCTATGATACCAACCGGTAGGTTTTTTGTCAATTCGTTTCTGTGTTGCCAGTGGTGTGTCATAATACTCCCCGATTCCCTTGTTACATGTAGGTATGAATCTTATTTAATCGTGAGACTTTTAAATCAGTTATTCCTATATTTTTAGTTCAAGCAACTTTTAGAGATATCGAGGTTTTCGCATTCAATCCGTTTGTGCACATCGTCCGTCAACAACCGAAGTGTTTGTGTTCTCGTGTGTGGACGTCTACACTTGAGTTTTCTCTACAATGTTTTCTCAATTTCAATTTATTGGCGGTGAGTGCCGTCTGCCCATTTGTAGGCGTTGAATGAAGGAGCTCTGACCGAAGGGCGTATTCCACCGTTTTCGGGGACAGTTAATTGACACCAAGAAGTTGCGCCACACGTCGCCTATTCAACGGTTTTGAGCGTATTGCACTATAAATTGTTTGCTTTATACAGCTTTGCAGTTACAAAACCATTGCACTGAGAATTTCAAAAGTACATATACCTAAACGAGACATAAAACTAACAGCGTGGGTCCGTTGTGTGTCTGATGGTGTAGAATTGGGCAGATTGCCCCGGAACTGCCGAAACATGACACTCTTCGGCCAGAAGTCTACACTTGGTGTCCAGCAGCGGCCGTGGCAGTTAATATGTATATGCTATTTTTAAGGTATATATACGGACCACAGTAGCTCGAAAATACATAAATGTTTTGATGTACTCTACGTCTTGGAGTTTATTTTCCTTCGTGACCTAGTAAGTTAGTCTTGCGAGCGCGCCAGTGGAGAAATTATTCTGAATCGTTCGGATCTGATTGTTCTGCATGATTGTTTTTACTGCATGTATAAACTTTATCATTTCAATCTCCAATGTAATACCTCAGCATCAGCTAATGCATTGGAATATATTTGAAACCTACAGTTTGAATTCTTCATTGTCAATTTTTGTTTCAAACACTGTTCGGAATTGACAAAATTCACGCGGAAAGTTAGTTTTTACACCTTATTTTCGACTGCACCCAATGAAAGCATGAAATAGCTATGTTACTACCTAGAATGCGGGGACTAGTATTATTCACTTCAAAAAGTTGGTTGAAGTTATCAATATATTTGTCATATATAATATGAATAAAATAAATTTTAAAAGGAATAAGGCCTCTTAAATGGTTATTTACATTAATATTATTATAAACTATCGTGACACATTAATAGTTATAAAAACTGTTTAAACTCACGAAAAATTTGACAGGAGCGGCCTGACATGTTTTGAACTCATATGGAGCTCTTCAGCATGAAACATGAACAATGTCGGGCAGCGGGGATAAAAACGATGAAAAACCAAATATTTGCGTTACGACTATACCTGTAGGTATTTGTCAGTGCGTAATTTACGAATCAGAGTGTAAACGCATATAACACGTTATAGTATCGCACGCTACGCGCTGTAATATGTATATGTAACACCGAGTGACCGATTTTAATCGCAATTATCATACCCATATGCATTGATGCATTATTCATCGAGTATTAAGGTTACTGAGTACCCACATAGGCGAATGATTGTGCTGTTTTTGGTCAATGTTTACTTGAGCTATTCGACACAGATTTGCGATATATTTATAGCCCAACAGGTTGCTTTTGCGGATTTTTAGTGAAAATCCATCGCCATTAAACGTCACAGTTTGGCGAGTAATATTACATTGTTAAATGTTATTTTTATAAGTTAAATAAATAAAAATAGAACTAATTTATTTTACTGGTACCGACATTTTTTTGGTAAATAGCTCACGGGAAGCTGGATTCGTTGACCATTTTTCGAATTTTGATGGCTTTAGTGTCAAAGTATCTTATTCCAATGAGTAAAGATATTACAATTTCAACCTTGTGACTCAGAAAAGACATTTGAAACAAGAAGAGATTTGTTGTTACTTCCATTTGTTGCAAAGTGAGCTTTAATACAGGAATAAAACAATGGATTTGTGGGGTAAGGTCAAGAAAAACTCTCAACTGGAATTCGGACAGCTTAAAAAATTTCAACTATACTTGACCATTTCATCCACGCGCTTAGTCCCAAAAGCCGTCAGTGCCAGAGCGGTCACGATTCAATCGTTATCCCACACACAAGTCGCGGTATTCGAAGTGAAACAATCGCATATCAATCGATTATCAGTCGATCTATTGTCCTGACAAACGATCAGTGCGAAAACAATTGCAGCCATAATAAAACAACCATTGGAAAATAGTTTTTAACCAATAATGATAAGAGTTTCTATCTGTAAGCGCTGATAGAACTTAAAATGAGTTTTACTCCCAAAATGAGGAACAACTCTGTTTATCTTTGGTTTATGTGACCTTTTAGAGTTTTACGGTGACGTGGGCAGAGACAATCGACCGATTAAGATGCAAATTAATATTTATAGAAGGCTTTGTACGACTCTTATTGTTTTTGATATGATAAATGACGTACATCAATTTTCTATTTGTTAGGTCACTCGATTCACGTTTGTTTGAATGCGAAGGACGTAGGGCGAGTTTCGTCATGATGATATTGTTTAGGTTGGGTTTAGATGTCAATTATTTTAACACAAGCTGTTGCTCTTTTCATGTTGTAGGCATATACATATATTATTATATTATTTATTTATTTATTATTATTATTTATTAGTAATTGTTTGCATGTATTAGCTAATCATAATTATGTGAATTAACTGCACAATTAAATTTCTTAAATCCGCGAATTCAATGTAGTGGGTGTACAGCGTAATTCTCGTTACTCATATCACGCTGTCATTTAACACTCACTTGTCAATTTATTTACTGTACATTACTGGCAATTAAAATTTTGTTAGAAAGTTAATAAAGCCTGAATTTAAGTTAATTAATTAAATTAAGGTCATGGATACGTTAAAGATCTATGTTACTTTATTTATTTATTTATTTATTATTATTCGACACACCAACAAAGTACAAGGCTTTACATGTAAAAATTATCACTCAACACTAGAAGCACTTCTAGCCCGCACCTCAATGACAGATGTGCAACAGCATTTTTACAAATATTGGACAGGTTGGCAAAAAGGTACATAAATACTTAACTAAATCTAAAGTAACTAATTACAGAGAGGATAAAAATAAAAATAAACAAATCTTGCGACTATTTACAATCAAATAAAAATAAAAAATGGAAAAGGAACTATTGCGTGGGACTAGCTTGCGAAAGCAGTCTACGCCTCCAGCAACCGATACTGTCAGAGTAGATATCCAGATCATGCACAATTTGCAGCGTATTGTATCGTTTCTGTATTCTGTTTAGGACGGAAAATTTACCTAAATTTGTTTTCGCTAGCTTTGGTCGGAAAGTGGTGATGCGTGAGGGTCTAACATTAGCACTAGGTACAATAAAGTTAAAACTCTCTAGGACGCGACCTTCATTAATTTCCCCATTTATCACTTTGTGTAGCCAAACAAGATCTAAATAATCTCGTCTCTGTTGAAGAGTGCACATATTGAAATGTTCAAGTCTTTTCTCGTAACTGGTGCGTTTTGTGACGTTTTTAGAACGGTCTTTATATGCTATATACCGAGTAAAAGAGCGCTGGATCCTCTCCAACCGCTCGATATGAACTTGGTATGATGGATTCCAGACTTGACTACCATACTCAATTCGCGATCTCACGAAGGTGTTATAGAGCGCAGTGAAGGTCTTACAGTGTTTGAAATTTTTTGAAACTCTCTTGATGAAACCTAGCATTTTCAAACTCCCCTGTATCACGTTATCAATGTGGCTGATGAAATTTAGTTTACTGTCGAGTATAATTCCCAAATCCCTAATATTATTGACCTCCTCTAATATAGTATCTTTAATTACATAATTACTCTTAATGGTGTTCTTTTTACGGGTAAACTTAATATGTTGACATTTAGAGGCATTAAGGACCATATTATTGTCGTCACACCAACGTTGGATATTGTGTAAGTCACTCTGCAGAAGGTGAGCATCGTCAGGACACTTTACTTCTCGATAAAGTTTGAGATCATCAGCGTATAGTAAGCATTTGCTGTGTTTTACTACATTAACTATGTCATTTACAAACAGTACGAAAAGCAAAGGTCCCAGATGCGAACCTTGAGGCACTCCCGAAGGCGCAACATAATATTCTGATTGAAACCCGTCCTTTACGACTCTTTGTCTTCTACCAGTAAGATATGATCTAAGCCACGCTAACAATTCACCAGAAATACTAAAATTGCGAAGAAGTTTTTCCACCAGTATGTTGTGATCGACTTTGTCAAATGCGCTACTAAAGTCCGTGTAGATAGCATCCACCTGTAACCTAGAGTCAACCAGAACAGAAATGTCACTGACATAGGTAATTAAATTAGTCACTGTAGATTTACGAGCCACGAAACCATGCTGTAAAGGGGAAATTTGTTCTTTAACGTGCCAGGCTAGTCTTGGATAGATCAGACTCTCAAATAATTTCGAGAAGGTACTGAGTATAGATATTGGTCGGTAGTTATTTACTTGTGTCTTGTCACCCTTTTTATATACCGGGACGATGTTAGCCTCTTTCCACACTGCGGGAAATACCGACGTTTCTAATGATTTGTTAAATATGAGTGACAGCGGGAGTGACAACATGCGCGCACACTTTTTGATAAAAAAAGGTGGGATACCATCCGGACCAGCACCTTTGCTAACATCAAGAGATTTAACAGATTTTATAATTTCACTCTCAGTTACGCGAATACGTGACAGAGGCCCAAAACAATGTATACTCGCGTTACCACGATCCGAATATGGAAGATAATCAGTGGGTTGAGAAATGGAGGAGATATTAGAGAACGTGGAGGAAAAATGTGACGCAAAGAGATCACAAACTTTACTCTACTTTAAGAAAAGCCTACTTGGCGGCAACCCATTGTATACTGAAATGCCAGGGGGCGTGGCCTAGAAACACGGTGAATGCGTAAATCGTCGGTTACAACCAAAACTTACTAAGTAAGAAATACCTACTTCAGACAAAACTCGTATCTCAGTATCAGTTTACTAACTAGATACGAGGTCTTGAAGAGCAGTAACAAATATTTTAGTGACTTGGCTGTCACCTGGCGATATATGCGTTGCTGGCAGTGAATGCGTTAGTACCTACATTATTTTCATAATCACAAGTTCTGTAGGTACTTTCATATATTCTTTAAAGTTGTTACGTTATATATAATAAGTAGTAAGTACACAAAAATTTTCGCTATATTGACTCTTCACATGTCTAGATATTTGGCTTTTAGGTTAAGCTAAAGAGATGGTCAAATAGAATAAAGTGCCAGCCAGAAGATATGGTACACTGTACAGTCTACCAAAAAATTGGTCTACCACTTTCCGACTCTATTTCATGATAGTATTAAGGTCCAAAATTAGTGGACTACTTTCTTGGCCACCTGTACCAGTTGTACTGGTTGTTCAGAGCGCTAATAAAAACACGAATCCATCAAACGAAATCGATTCACGAGGTCCTGCAACGTCCGATGTATAAATAATCGTTTAATTGCTGCAAATTGCATTCATATTATGACAGTTTGAATTGATGATGATTGGTTTATCTAAGGCGTTTACGGACTGGTCTAGTCTGTTTTTACAAATATGAAATTCATAGTTTAAAGTCTAATTCTTATGAATATAATTACAACATTTTTCTCTCACTCTCTCTTTCTCTCTCCTCCACGCGATGACGCAGGGATCGTAAAATGCAAGCAAAATCGATTTAAATGACGTATAATAACCAGTGACAGCCATAGCACTTAAATTAATTTCACTCGCATTTTACTTTCACGAACCCTGATGACAAGATGTATAGACAAAAACGATACTTCCATCACCAAATAAATTCTATCACGTATTTCTTGCATATTAATATATATCTTCATTTCTTTTGTTATAACAATTAGATTCGTGATATCATATCATAATAAGTATATCGAAATTGTAGTCGACTATAAAAATTAAAAGAAATCGTAGCATTCATAGTTTTCAATTTCAAAATATTTTGCTATTTGACACGCATATCACATAACGGAAACCATTCGGTTGCGTAATACCATTAAAATGGCTCACAATCGAAAGTGCCAGAACAAAATAAGAAAATAACCATACGATCGTTAAGGTTAAGATGCATCCGTACATATCTATAGCATTGGTTGCGTTCCAATAACATGGAGAAAGTGTCTCAATACTTTCACTGTTAAAGTTTTAGTTTTGCTAGCTTTCGCTTGAGTAAAAAACACATGTAAAAAGTTACCGAAGGAAGAACCGACCGGTCCTATGTGTGTCAAGAGCACATCAGTACACTCGCCTTAATCGGCGATACATTTATAAATAGAATAATTAATGCATATAACGCAGTGTCCCTTGACAGGGTAGTCTTTTAAGCGACTTTAAAAATACGGGGGCTTAAAATCGAATGGCATGTAGCCATTTCAGAGATGTAGCTACTGCAAGTGACACTGACAAGTTAGCTACACTTGAGAATACCCTTGACTTCGTCTGAGCAGCTCTCCTTTTCGCTGTAGTCGGATAAACATAAACAACACTAGCTGCATGTAATATTAATTACTCAATTAGCTATAGGTAAATATGTTTGTCATTAGAAATTTTAACCATATTTGGTTCAGGTGATTATTTTTTATTACCGAGTACAGTAAAGAAAGGAAACGTGGTTAGACGGTTGAAGTTTCAGGCATCTTCTAGTACCTTTACTCTCTCATTGAGTCTACTGGGGACCGAAGAGCTGGCAGCTTCCTCGCTCAACGCATCAGCATTGCGATTCAGCGAGGAAATGCTGCCAGCGTCTTCGGGACCATGCCGCGGGGGCACAGTTTTCTAGATTAGTTTTAGCTCAATTAAATTTATTTTAGTTTTTAGTTCTTTAGTGTTTATCTTTTTAGTTTTAATTTAATTGTCCTCTTCTATTTTCTTTTCTTGTCCCAAAGTTATAAAAAATATATCTTCTAGTTGACTATTATAAATCAAAAATAAAATATAAATACTATTATAAAATACTAGATTTGTATTGAAAGTCAGTTATCTATGGAGAGGGTTCATGATTTCATCAAAAATCTTAATAGCATGATGCAGGATTGGCATTTGTTTTGTATGGGCGCGCGGCGACATGCCAACCTGGCGCCATCTGTTTTCATAATTTCCTGTCCGAAACGGCTGGACGCATTTTAATCAATTTTGGTACAGGGATAGCTGGCCATCCAAAGATGGTTATAGGATTATTTTTACCCGACCACGTTATAAAACGTACGAAGTTGCGGGCACGTTCTAGTCTATTATAAATATGTATGCCCTTAAACTATGAATGCATCAGCGATCTTTACTAATTAAGAGTCCTCCTGAGCTTAATTTTCTATTGAATAAGTAAGGTTAATCGCTAACGGCGTACGTTCAGGTGTACAGTCAGGTAAGAAACTGGTCTACTACTTTTGGATCTTAATACTCGTTAGAGTGGAAAATTGGTAGACGAATTGTTTGACTGACTGTATGCACGTTCCTAAATGCCTTTCTATAAAATTAATGACGTTGATGAATTGGATGCGGATATGTGTACACCATCCGAAGTTTAAAACTAAAATGTTTGGCAAACTACCTTCGTTATATTGTGTGTTCTCTACATTGAACCGCTCGTCTAGCAAAACTGTGACACACTATTCTCTCGCGCAAGATATATTAAACTTCTTCGGTTAAAGTTGTGTATGATCTACTTAAGGAAAACAATACTGTTGTGTGGTTTTGCACCTTATTATCGTCCGTCATAAAAAAGCGTGCTTTATGCATTGTCATTTTGGTAGATTATCAACAAGACTTTTGCCAAGAGTTTTACTTTAATAAGAAATGACGTTTACCTGACTGCCTGAGAATCGAACAAAATGCCATTAGAGTTGATAGTCCACCAAACTGACATGAAAGAAAGAAAGAAAGAAAGAAAAGAACATTTATTCAAATTGGATCACAAGTATCACTTTTGCATCGTCAAAAGGGTTAAAAAGGGTAATAATTAGGTTTATAGGTATTTGTCAAAAGTTACTATAGTAAATTATAAATAAAAATATTATTGTTGCAACACATTAATAATCATATAAATTGAGACAAAATGAACATAAAAATGAGCAAAACATAAAATAAAACAGAAAAAAAAACATCAAATAAAACAGAAATCAAATCCACAATGAACGAAGTCCTTATCTATGAAGCTCGCTTCTCTTTTATGACTAACGATAATGAGATAGAAAACCACACAACAGTATTGTTTTCCTTAAATAGATCATACACAACTCCAATCTAAGGACTATTCCTATCTTTTATGTGTAGTACTATTAGAGACTGAAACTGATAGACGTCGTGACAAGTTGAAAAGCAGCAACAATGAACTGTCGATTAAATAAACTTTAAACAAACTAATATTTACTTTACGCAACTCAAACTCGTTTAAGAATGCTTTAAAAACCTCATTGTATGTATATCAATCTGAAGTCCCATTCGAACTGGCGATTAATTCTAATTTTCGTCCATACGATCCAATTAAAATTGAATCTACATATTTCGACGCGGCCTTGTCGATTCCATATTTCTAATAGGCAATATTCATATGTTCAAATAATACGGTAGCTCAGCCTGAGGCTGTAATTGACAATGCCGCTTCATTGCAAAACGTGCGAATGTAATGTCAAGTAAGCTCTTTATCAAAATGAATGGATGTGTTTGACGTCCATGGACCAAGATTAGTTCAGTGTTAATAAGAGTGAATAATTTGTGTTAGTATAAATACACCTACTCGTAGATGCCTAGTCAGCGTTTGAAAGTGAAGCCAGTCTTAGTGAGCCACGGTCACGGATTCAGTTTCATCCGTGTACGCATCTGTCACAATCACAATGTTGATATCACAAGCAAACCGTCTCCATGAATGGTACGTAGACACGCACACATAAAACCAAAACGGGCTTCATCCTTCGCAAATCTGTCGTGTGAAGACTATTGTTCTAGGCGCACTTATTCTAAGGTCTTAGATTGTTTATCTTGTTACATATATAGGTATGTGAAATTTTCATCAATATGTACTATCATAAAATACTTCACGTATTTAAATATATTACAAACTACATGCGTTTATCGACCGTCGCGTGTACGTTACCACGAGTGACATAAACGCGCGCTCGAAGAAACGTGGAAGGTGGAGCTAAGCACCATGGTGTGCGCTTGTAAGTAGGCCACCAGTAGTAGCAACCAGTTGATTAAAGCGACATCTGTTGATGTTTTGCCCCTATTAAAAATCCCGTTAGTCGGATGCTCTCGGTCGTTTATTTTTTGCTTTAAGACGTGCCACATAACATTATAAGTATGGTTATCAATAAAACGCCGTCCGGATGAGCTAATGGCTTTCCTGTATGTAACCGTTAGACTTAGATAACACTCACGTGGCGATTTAACTCCTATATTGATGGTACACAGGGCTGTACCCTTACCATGAGTTAAGGGTCCTTATCCGTTCGGAAATGCTGAATGTTTTAGACGTTTTTCTCTATGATGAAACATGTTTTTAACATATTATCAATGTTACTACTTAGAACAGGGCTATTGAGATTTATTGGTATATATTTGAAACCTACAGTTTGAATTCTTTATTAATAATTTTTGTTTTAAAAACTACTCGAAAATTGACAAAATTCACGCAGAAAACGGGTGTTTTCAACTTATTTTCAACTGCACGCAATGAAAGCATGAAATAGCTATGATTTTCTACAACTCAGGGAAAAATATTATTTACTTTAGAAAGTTGGTTGAAATTATAAATATTTGTAATAATATGAAAAAAAAATTTTTTTTTTTAAAGGTATAGCGACAGCGTAAATGATTTGTATGGAGAATAGTACAGCGCTCCTAGCGGTTACTTTGTAGAACTACAATTATCCATACAAATCGCTGACGCTGTCGCTAGCGAGTCCGGTCACTAAACTCATGGAAGGGTTAACCTTAACTATACAGGCGCCTCGAGTGAGTCATTTATAGTGGGACGTGTTGGGTCCTAGGCGTCTTAGGCCTGGTTGAAAAAACCCTCCTTAGGAGCCGCAGAGCCCGGGTTGAACGCCCGGTTCGTATCTCTAATTAATTGGTTGGAATGGTTTATTTTTAATCGCATCTACCATATCGAAATATCCAAAAGTACCGATGCTATACTGCTACTACTACTACTAATACTACTAACGCCACCTTGCTATTATATTACTAGTTACCTACTTGGCAAAAGTAAGATGCTGTTACGTTAACGTTAACGGTTAGGTATTATTATTGGGGGGTAAAAACTAAAAAACGGCATTTTTGCGAACTTGGCGGGCACACTACCGTGTGACTAGATACTACTAACGACATCGTACTTTTTTGAATAGTTCGATATGGTATGTAGGTGCACTTGATGACTATGGTAGGTGTACCATTTAAATAAATAGACAAAGATATAGCCTATAAGGGGGTTTCATAACCCACACCGTATTGCGCATTTTTAATCGTACTCATTTATTTTACTGACCACGGCAAATTTTCGGTAATTGACTCTGAAAGTTGGTGAATGTCACTGATGTAAACAGAGAAGAAACAGGACTAAATATTCCGGAAAATCGAGTATTTTTGCATAATATAGCCAAAACTATCCACAGTGATGAAAGTCAAGTTTATTTTTATGGGATCGGTATTTATTTCGCAAGAAATACGAAGGATTGAGCAGCATTCCGGTAAACAATCTTTTGAATTTGGAATTTGGACAAATCCTTGTATAGCTATTGACGTTTATTTTTTTTATAAATTTACAATAAATAACGACGTTTTTTGACGTTTAATAGTG
The DNA here is from genome assembly GCA_905147355.2 of Apotomis turbidana. Lineage (NCBI taxonomy): Eukaryota > Metazoa > Arthropoda > Insecta > Lepidoptera > Tortricidae > Apotomis > Apotomis turbidana. Next base: position 54,920,466 of record LR990280.1, on the reverse strand, counting down.
ACGTATTTATGCACATTACTAAATATTGCCGTATGAAAGCTGTTGGAAGCGCCACCATCCCTGGGCCGGACCGACGCTTGCTTGGCTATACAAAAGCTAATAAGTTAGGTATGTCTTGAGTGAAGTAGCTTCCGCGATGTTTGTCTCAATTATATTGTTGTCAAACCGACGAGTGAACGGTTTCCTACTTCCCGGTTCGCGGTAAGTTCACTAATAAACCAATAAGGTGTTAATTATTTCCTATTAGATCACGAATTGTAAAAAAATCCATGGTATTGTATCAAATATTAAAACAGTAGACGTTTATACATTTGTGAAACATGTGATGTCTCATTTTGTTTAATGTACACGCCACTGTTTTTATATTAACTGGTACCTACGTCTCTTCCACCAGGTAACAGATTTCAATGTTTATGTTTATCATAGTCAAAGTCAAAGTCAAAATATTCTTTATTCAAGTAGGCCTTTCGAATCGTCAGTTACAGGGAGCAGAGCAATTTAATGATAAACTTATAACTAAAAATGAAATAAAAAACATAAAAAACAACATTATAGAAATAAAAGAAAAATCCTAAAAAGGATCGTCAACACATAAAAAAATTATATAAATAAAAAACTAGAGGCTAGAATATTTCTAGAATAAAATTGGAATATCAAAAATTATAATAAAAATAGTTAAAATTAAAATATCAGTACCCTGATAGGTACTCGTCATAATAATTACACATAAGATATCAAAGCATTCCGAAAATATTCTAAAACATAGAATTATTCGCATATAGGCAAATCCATGGGGTCTTGCTTGGTCTAAGTGAAACCATAGAGTAAGGTGAAACACAAATAATATATCGGCTTAATGACCTCCATGCTCCGTGGCATGAAGGCAGTCGCTTATACTATACGTGGTCCTTTCTCCTGCCTCGTAGGCTGGTTCCACCCTAAAAATAAACCATTAAATAAAACAATAATATGGTATTCTGTTTTCATATTCTCAAAAGCCGCAGGATAACTTCATTTTATAGGTTACTTAAATGAAATACAATGTTTATGGTCACGGGTGTGGTGACGTGACGTGACCGACCGATGTGTAAATGGCTAAGAACGCGCGCTAAATAATACCCGAAGGCGGCGCTGATCCACCGGTGCACCCTGGAGGTGAGGTACTCATCTTGACCTTAAATATTCTTAAATGTAATTAAGCATACGCGATAAGAATTCAAGGTCAACTATTTTTTGACTGATTACCATTAAATTAACACTATTCGATTATACTACGTATAAAAACTGCATCGCAAAATGTAAAGAGGCCTTTACGATCGTATGAAAATTGGACTGCCTTAAAATAGTACGTTACATACCTAGGGCGGCGAATTTGTGAATATCGCAAATCGCAGGTGTTTGTGGCCCGAACCGAAGGTGAGGGTCATAAATTTGTGATCTGGAGCTTTACGAATTACTGCCCGTAGTTTCTCTAAAGTTTTACATCTTGCCTTGGCGAGGAAGTGAGATTTTCTCCCCAGAAAATCCCACTCACGGCCTAAATACGTAAATTAATACATTTAATATTAGAAAGGTTGCCTTCCTGTCATAAACACTAGGCTCTTATTTACTCCATAGCTTAGGAATAAGATCCACGTGCCTTCATCACCCTATTGCATAAAACGTCTTCTTGCGTCAACATATACACTTTTCTTCCTTCCGATTCCTACTTTCATACATTCGTACGGGCCTTTGATGGTTGCGATTATCACATGATAAATAAGTTACAAAGCATCTGTCACTCACACTCGCATTTTTTCAAAACGTGACGGATGCTTTGTCACTTGTTTATCGCGTGATAAAAGCAATCATCATACACCCACTGCGCGCGGCGGACAAGTTGTCTGGACCGAGCAGATAGATGTTTTTTGGCACGTTTGGTGCGATTAAGTGTTCTGAACCATGTCTGATCCAAAATTGTCAAGAAAACATCCATAACTCAGGAATGCGTATTCCAGCTCGTCACGCTAATTTGCTCATGCCCGGATTCGAACCCAGGTCCAACCGTAGACAGTTGCGTTACCATAGCTATAAATAATTACTTAGGTTTTCACATACCTTTAAAATGAATATTAAAAAGCTTGTACTCTCCTTGAGTTGTCAAGTAAATTATCTTATCTGTGTCCGTGTCGACTGACATCATAAAGCGGCCGGTACCGCCGGTACCTACTTAGCTTTAAACTTAAAATTTGCCATACACTTACCATAAATACGAGCGACATATATATGTCCAAATCTTACTACCTATTACTTAAGACGGACAATTCACTTAGCTGAATATTTGTTCAACATGCAAGAGATACTTATATAAAATGCAGCCAAGAAAAGCGACATTATAGAAAGTAACTGCTAATTTTATTGTAAACCTATTCTTTATGTTCTATTGCTATTCAGCAAAAGGATTTTATACGGGAGTTGTCCATTTCAAAACACGAATTAAAAAAAAAACAGGTAAATAAAAGCATGTTAAAGTATGTAAAGAGTAACGGAACGTGGACGGTCAGTTTTGGGTCTATGTGTATTGGGGTCTGATTCGATAGCAATCCAAGAACAGGGACGGTATTCGACTCTTTGAATAATAGCAAGATCACAGCGTGATCGCTATGTTAAGTTTTCCAACCCGTTTGCAACCCAAGTTTGCACCTCCTTTCTAATGCGACGCCCGTTTTTATAAGCTACACTGGTGTACACCTAGTTAAAGGCGAGTTTAAGAACTGCATTACTTAAATTACTAAGGTCAGATGTATGCCCTGAGCATATGAGATATCCGACTTATCGTGTGTGAGGTGCCATTTCTCAATTTTCACACGAGCGAATGTCACGGTTAAGAAATGATTCAATAGGTCGAAAAGGGTACTGGAACCGCCAATAAATATGAAAAAGGTCACTCGATTACGCCAAATCCATTTATTTTGGGCTGAGAAATGGATTAAGTTGAAGGTGAAACAAGAGTAGATTCTTTCTCGATAAATGAACACATAATAATACCTGTTTCGTCAGAGTTTATTCAAGTTAATTATGCGAGCATTGCTAAAAACGCAAAAAGCGACAGATAGCGCAATTAAAGGTGCTTTCCACTTCTTAGCGTGTTTATCGTTTACACTGTCGCTAGCGAGTACGGTCACGTTAACTCATGGTAGGGGTACTGAACTTGGCACGGCAAATTGGATTTCAAAAACTTAGGATGTCAGCTAAACGCGTACCTAGTGTGCTAGTGCCGAAATAACGAACAATGTATCGTCAAAATTCAATTTTTCATAGCAATAGGTGTAAGAAAGATGTTGTAAAGCCCAGTAACACGCCCAAGAAAGAAATCAACTGTATAGGAGTTTCATACATCGTTACTGCGTTTTAGTTCAGCGCGTGGTTTGAGGCTAGAGCGGCGATTTGGTCATTAAACGACGTCGTTTTACAAAATACCAGGTAACTAATTACAATTTTCTGTTGTGCATTTATGACACATGTATGGAATTTCGGGTTTTATCAAAAGAGGTTCTAACTTACTGAGGATTTACGTGCCAGTCTAGTTGGAATGGCTAATTGTGTTGGGTGAGGCTAACCATAAAGGTATATACATATATTGTAAGATTATACGGATTATTAATATCACTATTCTAGAAATATATAGCTTTCTTCTTTAGTAATAGATATTATAATTATGAGTGACGACGCGGTTGACGCCGTAGTAATTACCGACCTGACGGTACAGCGCTTCTGGGTTCGAATCCTGGCAAGGGCAAATTTGTGTGATTTACTCGAATATATGTTCCTCAGACATGGATATTTTTTAAGTAGGTATTTACGTGTATCTACATACTTATGTGTATGTATATCGACATCTAGTGTCCATAACACAAGCCTGCTAATAGAGCTTACTGTGGGCCTAGATCGATTTGTGTGAGATTGTCCGATTATCTATCAGTTTTTTTGTGTCTAGTTACGTAATATTATTTTTCGTTCTATATCTATAATATTCTTACATTGAGGAAAGTTGTACTACGTAGAATCTACATAGTCGTACATAGAAGACATAAAGAATATTATAGAACAACTAGAAGGAAGTCGGGTCGATTGCCAAAAAATTGTAGGTACATACCTAGTTAAAAGCTAAGTTAACAAAAAATCACGTTCGCTTCCATTGTGTGGCGAAAGTTAGTCATACAAAATGTATGGGTAACTTTCGTCACACAAAGGAATCAATTAAGTTTTGTTTTAATTAAAGCCCTTAACTATGTCCTTATTTTTTGCAATCGACCCGCGTAACTTACGCTGCGTAAGCGACCGCTATGCTAAATACTCCATGAAATCGTATTGCGACATTTATTTAAAGGTACTTAGCGAAGGATTAAGTCGTGAGCCAAGATTAGTTTTGCCATTTGTGATTTGCGAGTTATCATCGTGCAGAAAGACGTAAGCGACACAGCTTTTTCAATAAGATACGCTTTTTGTGAGGACGAGTATTCGTTGCCAATACGACCACGTTCAAGGCGAGTCATCATTCATGATTATCGTAGTTTCCGGAGATTTTCAATTTTTTAGTCCAGTCGCGTGTACAGTTGAATGCAGAAGTTGGAAATGATTTCGCTTATTCTATCTGTCTATCAGCCACAAACGTCCACTGCTCAACACAGGCCTGTCCCATAGATCTCTACACTACTCGCGACGTTGGCCGAAGTATGATATGAGTTTCAGCAACGAAGTGCCCCTGCACACTATCATGTTCGCCCATCTTCACCATTAGTGTAAGACTGGTGCCCCAACGGCCATCCGTTCTCCGAGTTATATGGCTTCGCTTATTCTGCTACCGCGCTAAGTGAAAGGGATTAAAAATTCAAGTAACGTCACTATAAAGTATGTTGAGTTACATTTTCTCCATGAATTTAAGATTTAACGAAAGGCCAGCTCGCGTTCGTCTTATGAAAATTGGAGGATTGCTCCGAAGCTCGTCTTAACTCCGTATCGTGCCGCACCGAACATTTAAAGAGCGAGCGAAGTGTCTCTGTTAGAGTTTGGGCCAAAAAATGTTTCGTATGTCCGGACGTTTGGATGTTCGGCTGATCTCGCCTACAGGTGGCAGTTCGCTTCGCATCCTATTCTCATGAAATTTGGTGAGTAAGTACGAATATTATTTTCTATAGATAAGTATGTCAATAAATGTATTACAATACAGTAAGAAAAACTTAAACAGCTGAAATACTTTTGACTTTGACCATACCTCGTTAACAACGTTACAATTGGCATTTGAATAGTAAGATTAATTGTCTACCCAGAGATGTTTACGTAGATGATATCGTTAAGTGTAGTTTTTGTGTGGGAAAAATCTGTTTCTCGACTCGGACGTCCATTTAACGGCGGCTTAGCATGTAAGTATCGTCAGAAAAAGCAGCTGATTATATAGTTTAGATGTTATTAAGTTGTTTGGGATATTTTGGATGAGTTTCGTGCAGAGATTTAGAAAAAGTATTTCCGAGAATGTTTCTCTACACTGAAAAAAATATCCAGTGGAGCCTACTGAGATTACAGTAAGACTTACTGCAATAACAGTGAGGCCTACTGACATTTCAGTAAACCTAACTGTAATAACGGTTACGCCTACTGTAATTTCAGTAGGCTCCACTGGGTATTTTTTTCAGTGTAGCTTTTGCTCGCAGCTTCACTCGCTTTGAAACCAGGGTAGCGGGGTTAGGAATTTAACACAACTGCTCAATATCATAGCTTATTCCCGAATGCCCGACTCTTGTGTGTGGCAGAAACGGCATATTATAAAATGTAATATTCCAGCACTGCTGTCACCTACCTACCAATAAGATCTTTACAGTACACTTCACTACACTATGCTTTTTCTCGATATAAATTTATAAGCCTTTGTGTTAAGATGGGGTATAAACTATATTTGTTCCATCAAGCAAATACGTCGAGCCGTTTCAGTTTGAAGAATATAAACAAACTCACACAAACTTTCGTTTTTATTGTAAGGCTCCTTATCCGTTCAAAATGCTGATTATTTTAGACATTTTTCTTTATGACCAAACATGTTTCTTAACATATTATCAAAGTTAATACTCAGAACAGGACAATTGCGATTTATTGGTTTATGTTTGATATATTTTGTTTCAAAAACTACTCCAAATTGACAAAATTCACGCAAAAGCTGGTTATGTCAACTTATTTTCGACTGCACGCAATGAAAGCATGAAGTGTTACTTTCTAGAACTCAGGGAAAAGTATTATTCAATTTAAAAGTTGGTTGTAATCAATATCTTTTTGTTTTGTGCAATAAAGTTAAAATAAAATAATAATTGTCATAGTATGAAAATAATACATTTTTAAATGAATAAAGTTAAGTCTATCTGACTGTAGTAGCCTTAACAAGACTAATGTGAGAGCCTGCGAGCATAAATATCTTGGTTACGAGCCCGGAGAAGGTGAAATGTGGAAGTGATTCCGTATTCATCTGTTTCTTTTGTCCCCGGTTTCTCTCGAGATTTTGCGATAAGTATGTATGCTGCATGTAAATATCCCGCTGTCCTTATGGCCAGTATTCTACAATGATCATATCTGTACTATTACAATAGTATATTATTGTTGAAGCGAGGGAAGCAAGCAATAGCTGGCTAAGTATTAATAAAAAAAAAGTAGACGTGTATTTTTCTTCCGAAAACGCCATAAGCTATTTGAGGCAACTATAAAGACGCGATAAGTCGTAGCTACTAATCGTCCATTTTGGCTGATTAGGACCTAAGTCTGTTTTTATATGGCCGTTTTAACTTTTTTTAAGTTTGTACGTCACCAAGTTTAATTAATATTATTGTCGAGCACGAACCGGCAATGGTTTCTTTTTTCATTTTTGACTAACCATGAGGCTCAGCGTTTTGAACGCTACTTGACGTATGTTATGTTTTCAAGAATAAATAAAATCATATTTGCAAAAAAAATGCGTTAATAGCACATAGCAGGATAGCGTAGCGTATACGTAGCTGGATTTCCAACTGGGAAAAATAATTCCTACTTTGTAGCCAGTTACAAATCAGCTACAAATAAAAACAAACAATTATTCCTTCGTAACTGGGTTCCAAGTGGTAAAAAATATTCCCATTTCGTAGCTGGTTACAAAACTCAGTTACGTAGTGGGACGAAGGGGCGCTTGTTGCGAATTGTGATGGAATCCAAAAAAAATTGTAGCTCAAGAGAACAAGCAGTTGAAACGCTTCTGAGCCTTACCAACCCGGAATAGTCTTAGATTTACAAAACCTTACGATTACGACCCCTTTCCAATCAGTAAGGGTGAATCCAGACGAGCGTAATTTGAGTCGCGTAATTTCGGTCGCACCATACAACATGTCACGTGCTCACGTCACACTAAGTTTGGCGCGACCGAAATTGCGCGACTCAAATTACGCTCGTCCGGCTTTACCCTAAATAAAAGGTATGAAACTAAATTCACGCAATCTTGTACACGTGCGATGTACAGTACGAAACACAATGTGTACAATCAAGTTACCGTAACCACGAGCTCGCATGTGCGAGCGATCCGTAGCCCGATTTTTTGCTATTGTCCAATCTATCTTGAAGAGCATTTAATTATATACGCCGTTACGGTACGGCCACGACTACGGGCGACCAGCGGGAGCGGTGAGGAATAAAAACAAAATCACCCTTGATACAAAGATCAGAGCACAAGGCCAAATGGAAATGCGTAACCTAGTGGAAGAGACCGGGAATCGAACCCGGTACCCCTAGATTACCGGTTCAGCGAGTTTCCAACACCCTAACGCCACATAACCTTTCGAATTTTTCCTTATACTTTGTGTGTCGATGTTTGCATCGTTTATTTGAAAGGGTTTACACGTTAGCGAACTCTATGTGAATACGTTATACGAATTATACCCTTTATCTCTCTTCATCTTGATTTTTGAAAGTGAAACTTTCTCCTGTGTTTTTTTCAAAATATACTCCACTATATCATTCTCTGATGCATCCTTATCCACATTTGATATAAAGAGCGGCACTTTCACATCGGCCGCTCTAAACTTCGTATTCACCTCGGTCATTCCACATCCTTTATTACCTATAAATCTGTTTTTATTTTTCGAACGCCGCCTTTGCACCAACGTAAAGCCGTCGTCATCCTGTTTGGTATTTTTCCATACTCCTTTTTCTTGTACAATTTGCGAAAAAGGCTTCTTAATCTCGCTTTTACTAGAAGTAATTGACCTAATTCCTTAAATCATTTAAAAAGTAATTGAATATTAGAATTAATTAAATGTACATAACATGTTTTAATAATGTTATTATTTCTTTAACTGTTTTTTTTTATTGTAATTGTTTTATCTGTATATTTATAGGTTTTAATTTAAAATTAGTTTTGATCGTAACTCAGGATGGCTATAAAATAAAGTCATTTGGATTAAAAATAATAATAAGTATGATTATATTGATTATGAATAAGCGTTGTCTTTTCATGTTCGTGTCTCTACTTCATACCTCGTTTTGATCTTACGATATGATGAGATGTGGCCCCCGCTAATACAAAAAGTTCTAACAAAATGTACGTAAAAAACTATAATAACTTTAGTAATTCTTTTGGCCCCTTATTGGAGCCTGTTTTGATTTGAAATTTCGTTTGTATTTCGTGGAATTTTGCATTCGATGAAAGTTTTTAGTTGAGTAAACATTACTTAATTGCGGACTAGATATTAATTGTTGTATAAATGGGTCTTCTAAAATATTATTGATGTAAATAAGAAAAAAACTTGGTTAATGTATATGTATAATAATAGCTAACTAAACATTTCATGAAAAGCTGATTCTTGAAATAGCGTTACACCTAGTAACTAATGAAACCATAATTTTATTAAAACTTTCGTGAGACATATTTAATTATTGTATTAAGCGGTGAAACCATGCCGTAATTTATAAAGAAACTGTTTTTTAATTAGCTTGTTTTCGAAACGGTTACTTGTCAATAAGAGGTGACGTTTCGTTTCATCGAAAACGCGTAACGACTCTGAAAACCTAGTTTTTAACTCTCTATCTGCTTTTGCTTACTCCTTTTACTCTGTAGAAACTGCTTATGTGTACCCACTGTGCTAACCATTTCTTTTGTGTGCCGTCGTAATTAAACAATAAATTGTGTGGCTAGGCTAAGATATTCATACGTGGTATTGCTGAAGCCTGTAAAATTGGCTCATTTATCTTGTAATTTTAAATTAGGTTTAAGTTTAACATAATAGTAGTAGCTGTAATATATTTTTGTTCATAAATTAGAGATTTTTGTTTCGATGAAAAGATTAATTTAATTATAGGTACAACTTTTTAGGTATTTAAGTCTTTTTTAAAATTGCTTACCTACTACTACTATTTAATTTTGCTCAACTTTACTATTTATAAATAAATAAAAATACGATGCTAATGGTAATCCGTGCACTTAAAACCAGCGGCATGTAAACCATGCATTTTCGTTCCATACGTCACGTTTTTTTGTTCCCCTAATACAATACGTATCGTAGAGGATGTGACGTAAGTATGCCGGCAGTTACTTAAAGTGAATTAGTCCTTTGATTTCTTGCAATCTACTACTTCTAACCTCTTAATAAGTTACTGCACAAGTCAATAAATTAAAATTCATAAGAATTCAATCTCAAAGTGGCTCCTTACCTTCAGTGCGTCCCGTTCGTATTGGATAAAAAATATGACACTCCGTGACGCACGTCCAACTTTTTGCATTTTTAAAGCGATACTGACTGCCATACCTAAACAACGGCTATAGTTAGGATCGTAATGTTGCCACTGATATAAAAACACAACTATTTTGGTAGTTTTTTGTTGTCAAGTAGGTAAAAATGACGTGACGTAATGGAATTTTCCACCGAGGTGGTTTTGGAGGACATAAAACAAATTGTAATTTTTCAATTTTATTACACTAGGCGTTAAAAGATAAGGTTCAAAATCAGTTTAAGACTATATAATCATTTCACATAATAGCCATAGTCAGGCCTAGAACGAGACAGATATACTTAAAATTCGCTTCAAAGTTAGCAAAGTGTACGTGGGACACCCAAAAACAGGTACCTTTTCTTCGATTTTTTTGACAAAATGAATACTTTGAGTGGGTTTTAAAGGCAGTCTTTACCTTAATTCAATAGAATATAAGTAACTTTACAATTTTTATAAACTAACATTATACTTTAGAACAATATTTAATAGAAAAAAGGGAGTCCAAAGTCATGGGACAGCGATATTTGTATCAAATATTTAATTTGAAAAATGCCCTAATATTCACATCTGCACTACTTTACAGCAGTGAAAGAGAGATGGCGCTGTTATTTATAAATTTATGAAACATGTAATCTCTTATTATTTTTAATGTGGACATACCACCATTTTTAAGGTTCCGTACCGAAAGGATAAAAATGGGACCCTATTACTGAGACTTCGCTGTCCCTCCGTCCGTCCGTCTGTCACCAGGCTGTATCTCAAGAACGGTGATAGCTAGACAGTTGAAATTTTCACAGATGATGTATTTCTATTGCCGCTATAGCAACAAATACAATAAAAATAAAATAAAATAAATATTTAAAGGGGGCTCGATACAACAAACTTGTTATCGATTATGGTACGGAACCCTTCATGCGCGAGTCGAACTCGCACTTGTTTTTTTTATATTGTACCATTGATACAAAGATCAAAGCATAAATAAAAATTGAAATGCGTAACCTGGCGGTAGAGATGTGCCGTTCTTGAGGACGTTTTCTGATTTGTATGAGAAATGTTCTCGAGAACGTTCTTTCCCTGGGGCCTATGATGGTTGCTTTTATCCCGCGATAAATAAGTGACAAAGCATCTGTCACTCACACTCGTATCTTGTCAAAACGTGACGGATGCTTTGTCACTTATTTATCGCGGGATAAAAGCATAGCCCCCTGGCGGAGATTCGCCGCTCTATTTGATCCCACGCCGCGCCGCTCGACGCCCCGCTCGCCGCTAAGACCGATGTCGTGGCCGGCCATTAGACATTATGCTGTTTAATTGAAAATGCAGTAAGATACTCGGAAACTCATTGTAGACGTCGCGTTTTTGTTTCGTTGGTCAACTAATTTAACTAGCTAGACGGACATTTTTTGTATTACATATCATTATATGTTTAATTTGTTTTGAAACTTTTGTTCTGTTTATAGACCTTTGGAATATGCAGAATGTTTCAGATACCCCAAGACAAGGGCAGTTATTCTGAAGAAATCATAAAACATCGTGAATAAAGGGTAAGTTTTGGCCGATTGATCTACGGAACCTCACACAAACCTATCGAATTCAAATTGCAAATATAAGTACATGCCTACATACATAGAAAATATCCATGATCCAGGAATGAAAATTCGAGTTCATCACACAGAAATATTTTGACCATGCTGGGTTTCGAATCTATAGCCGGTTCAGTAGATAGCTGACCATTTTGGGTAGACTTATAAACAAATAAGTATAATACTACAATTTGATATTTTACCCAAAAGTGGACGTAGTACCTGGGATATTGCGAGTGATGTGTATATATACACAGTACACAGTATATATTTATGTATTTGAGTTTAAATAAATAAATATTTGAAAATGCTTTGCTTTAAGATCCAGAACGGATGTCACTTTAAGATAACGAGACAAATCGGACTATCAATACTGTACTGTACTGTATAGTTATTTATTTCTAATATAATAAAATAGTATTCTACGGAGAGGGACGAAATTTACAGGAAAAATCTCAACAGCGCGATTTGTACGGGCGCGCGACGTCAGCCATTTGTAGTAAAAATATATTTGTCTTCTCATCACGCCGAACCAGCATGACGGAATCTAACCAATTTTGGTACAGAGATAGTCGTACATCCAAAGATATATGATACTTTTTATCTGACTACGCGAATAAAAGGCGCCTCTTATTAAAAAATAAATGCGTCTATTTTAAGCAATCATCAACAAAACCATTTCGAATAAAAGACTTTATTTTTGTTTCAAGTCTGTTTGAGGACCTAACACCTGCGGGCCTCTGATGGTTGGGTTTATCACGCGATAAATAAGTGACAAAGCATCTCGACGCTTACAAATCAAAATTGTCTAAGTAACAAAAAAAATTTAGACGATTATGGCATTCTATTGTGTTAAAAATGTTAGTTAGACGGTATTGATTCTTAAGCCTCGATCTGTCACTCACACTTGCATTTTTCAAAACGTGACGGATGCTTTGTCACTTATTTATCGCGTGATTAAAGCAACCATCATAGACGAGACATTTATATATTAACATCTGAAGACATAGAATTTTGTTGATCTCGTGTGATATGACGTTTGTAGAGGGTTTATAAACATGTATAGAATTTAAACAAATTTTCAAATGTATCCTTTAAACATAATTTAAGAACATAAGTTACGAAGTTACATGTAGGTGTTCAGAATCTATTTGTAAATGCGGTCAATGTCCGACTATTAAAGGTACATTATGTACTAAACCTCTTTAGCATAGAGCTTTGATAAACAATTGTAAAGTAACATTTGCGAATGGCATACCTTAAATATACAACATTATGCATTAGTAAATCCTCTTAAATACAATTTAAGACGCTATGTCGCTGAGCCATACACGTCAAATTGCAGTCGTGTTAAGTGTGTGTGGGATGCAGTGCTAAGATTTTTGTATGAGCTTGAGTACAGGTGTCAGTTTAACGGCTGTTTATTCGTTTGAGTTACTGTGATGTTAATAGTCCTTATACAGATGACTTCACAGTGGTGGACTTCAAAATACAAGGTACTTGATTGCTGATCAGTTATGATAAATTATTTATTACACTAAGGCAAATTCTTAATATTAGATATCTTTAACTACTGTTAATTTTCTAATTAAACAATTAATTAAAGTCTCAATGTGTGATTACCTAACGGTTACCCCAAATTCAATAGTTAACTGTCATATCAGCTACTCGTCAATCGAGGCTTACAAGAAATAAGTTACAAGAGTAAGCGCTGTACTTAGCGGTTTAAAATAAAAAGATAACATATACATTCTTTGAATGTAATGTTAGTGTAAGGATAAAGACGAGGCATTCATTTTCAAACCAGAATCTTACGGAAAATCTTTTTTTTTATAACAAGAGACATTTGTAATCAAAACACGTTCATTTCATAAATGTTATGTCAGATAACTAAAGAGGAAAGTGTTGTTTGAACTTTGAAGTAATAACCTCTTGGTTTAAATTATAGTGGTAGGGTAATCTAGCCTAAACAATGGGATAATTAAAACTTAAATAAACTAAGATAGTTATGAAAAATAAGATGTGTGCAAAATATTATATGAAAAATTTTGTATGAAAAATTTGAAGTCACCCTGTATACTTTGATGATAATATATATCTTGTATTGTATTAGCAGGTGCCCAAAATTTCGTCAGCGTATTTTTTTCAACAAATCCCGTTGTTGTTTTCAATTCCATCTTTCAGGATGTGAGTAGAGTAATAAATTTTAGCTAAAACAGCCTGCAGTCAACAACAGTATGAATCGAATGGGCTCCATTAATGGTTGAAAGAATGTCCCTTCTCAACTCGATAGCCCATAACCTATCGAAACACTCGAAACCAAAAGTTGACATTGACTCTCATTGTGCATTGTGATGCTAATAGTTGACAGATCGGTTTCGACACGATCTATTGACGCAACCGACGACAAAGGTCAGTATGTGAACACGGTGCAGGTTGATACACTTTCATTGCATGCATGCAAACTGGTCTGAGTACGGCGGCAGTGGAACAGAACCGAGTGCCTGTGTAGCTCGCTGTAATATATAATCATTTAAAGCCTGACCAGAAATATATGAGGATGCGCCATATTGCGGAATTTCACTGGAACTAATTTCTTACACTGGCAATGATTTTATGATGGTTTGTCAACAATGTCAATGCCATTCGTGGTGGTTTCTTTAAAAGACAAATATTTAAAAATATCCATAGTAAATGCCGAAAGCCATCAACAGTCGCGAACGTAATATTATAAATAATGTGTACACGTGTTTACTACACGAAAAACAGTCAGGAAAAGAGTGCATTCCATTAAATAATATTACGCAGTTACCATAGAAACTGACAGGTATTTAAAAACTAATGTCATTATAGTGCGGTCGCGATTGGTTGCAAAATGATTGCCATATAATTCTTATAAATAGCGCCCTCTTGACAATAAGTTCATATATTTCTGGTCAGGCTTTCGTTACCAAGACACAGAATTAGGACGAAATCAAACCCCAAACGAAAGTTTGAACTTGTGTCACTTGACCGCAGCATATATTGAAGAAAGCTAAAGCTAAGTACATTAACCGCGAAGGTTTGCTAAACCATTACGTGCGGTTTACCTTGGGATGTTAGTCCCAATTTATTTTATTTTATCGATTATCGTGGCTCATTTCTTTAATCGGTATATACACATTAATTTGACATTTTCTTTCCCATTGAGATAAATAACTTCGTTTTAACTAGTTCCAGGTTGGTAGAACAGATCGAGGGACTTTTAAGCAAACACGGAATTGTTCAGATTGGGTACTTAATTTTTTACCAATGAACTATGTAAATACTTCTATTCATTTTTGAGATTTGTTAAACATTATAATGATAGTTTGTTAAACATGAGTGCAAAAATTTGCACATATCAACCCTAGCATCTTTTGAACATCGCTTAAGTTAAAGACAGGTGTCATTTAAAATGTAAATAAAACCTTTGAATTAGTATAGGGCTGTCACTGATTTTAAAATATTTAATTTTGATGACTTTTTTTACTTTTAAATCCAGATTTACAATTATAATAGGTCCATAGTAGATCACTCAAATGACACTATCCTGTCAGCCCAGTCTTTAGAAACGTTCCACCCTGTATACCAACGAGTTGAACGTAACAGTGGTTGAGGTGGTCTGAGAACCTCCCAAATGTACCATGTTTTTCTAGCTTAACGAGGGTTTTTCCTGCCAACCCCAGAGTCCATTAATAATTACCATCAACTTTTCGTATGGGACCGATATCGAAATATTTAAATAAAAATTGGACTCCCCATACTGATAGATGGTCAATTGGCTTCAAGTTTCGAACGGCAAATTATTATTTTTTGCATGGGCCTGTGTGGACACTGAGGGCGGCAGAAAAGACGTCCGTTAGTTCCACCCTGTATATACATATACTTATTGGCGCATTGAACATTGAAGTTAGCCACAGCAAATTATAAAACAAATGCCAATTATTTAAACGTAATCCAATTGCTGTTACTTTCTCACACGATATTGATTCATCGACTTATCGCCTCTAAATCTGATCGACCAATCGGATCAATCGGACATTTGACAAATTAAGATCCGTTATGCGGTTCGATAGCATTCAAATTATGAATTGGAGCGTGATTTGTGATATGAACGGACAGATAGACAGATAACATGGAAGGGTTGATAATCGGCCAATTTGAATGCCGCTATTGGTACTGAGGTCAGGTCAGAATAGAGGACTACAGAACGTTCTTTTGATGTGCGTAAACGCCGCCAGATAACAAGTCTAATTTGGTTGTTTGAGTGAAATGCGATGCAATAGGGAGCATACATTCAGTTGGAATTTATAATTATTATAGTTATATCAGTTCATAAACACCAAATTAATGCAAAGAGCTTATCCTACGTCAAGAAGTGTGACTTCAAACCCATGTCATTTCTTTAAATAATAAAAAAAGTTTCGTATTATTTAAAGTAGGATAAGCTTAACGAATTTATTTATTTTTAGCATAACGAATGATATTATCAATTTTTTCACGTAAAGACGTAAACATATGACAACTATACATAGGTATATTTGATGACGCGGTTCGCGCAGTGGTAAAGCAGCTGCCTACTGAGCCGGCGGTCCCGGGATAGAATCCCGGCAATGGCAAATATTTGTGTGATGAACACGAATATTTATGCCTGGGTCATGGATGTTCTATGTATTTAAGTATTTATTTTTCTATATAAGCATGATTATCGTCGCCTAGTACCCAATACCCATAACACAAGCCTTCTTGAGCTTAATTTGGAACTAGGTACATTTGTGTAAGATTTGATAGCTCGTGCACTCATTTGTGACGTCAGACATCCGCAACTTTTATATGGAGCGTTTTTGACGTTCAGTCGACAAATCCCAATTTGACTCCCATTTCTGAAGTTCCTAGTGCCTTGATCTTATTGGTATGTATGGGACATTATGTTTCGTATTAAAATCTAATTTAATTTGTGGGATGTATTTTATCGCATCTTCTCAATAGGACGTGGGGCGTGGCTATAACGACACTTCTCGGAAAGTCCGTGTTAAGATCAAATCAAAAGAGAGATTATTAACCACTGAAGCCTTTTATTCTATGCCAGGGTTAAGGACGCGTCATAAGTATGCATACAAAATTTATTAAACTTATGTTATAAGGCATGCAACCTGCGGTATTTTTAAATAAATGAATAACACTTCTAAACTCGAATAAGGAAACAAAGTCGAATCCATCACCGTATTTTTCATTGTCATCTAAAGACAATGACGAATCATCCTCCTCATTACCGGACACTAACATGTTGTACAATATCAATCCAATTCTCTATAGCTCTAGTAAAGCTAATTCTAGGTAGCTAGAGTCAGACTATACGCTAACTCTTCCGAGCAAATGAACTGTCAAATCATACAAACTGACTCACTTTAAGTATATAACTGTTTTAAATAGAGAGTGGTCGTCGTTTTTTGCGCAGCAGTGTCGAGAGCTTGCGGTTAAAACGGTGCGGATACGATACGACATGACGTAAACGGTGCGGATACGATACGACATGACGTAAACGGTGCGGATACGATACGACATGACGTAAACGTATCGTCAACATTTTTTGAGCATCGGTGTATTGGCACCTTTATTTATGATGATAGTTGTAATATGGTATACCTATTTATTGTAATTTACCGGCAGTTTATCTTGGAGACACTTAGCCGCATGCAATTTATAGAATGTATCTATTACTCTGCACTTATATTATGAGAATGTACATTAACATTAAGTACCAATGTTAGAAAATAGTAATACATAATATTATGTAGAAAACAACGTAGCTGGGACCGTTATAAATACAGAATGACTTGCAGTCAGAGAACGTTACCGGTATTAGTTAGAATTAAAATATCTTTAAATTACTATTGATATAGAATTTAAGTATTGGTATAGAACTTTTAAATTGGCATAAATATAAATAGTAATAATACGCAAAAAATCGAAATTGAATACCGGTATTTTGTATGGAGCCGAATACCGGTATCGGATCTCTGCTTGCATTTCCCATTGAATGTCAGAGAACGTTACCGATATTAGTTAGAATTAAAATATCTTTACATTACTATTGATATAGAATTTAAGTATTGGTATAGAACTTTTAAATTGGCATAAATATAAATAGTAATAATACGCGAAAAATCGAAATTGAATACCGGTATTTTGTATGGAGCCGAATACCGGTATCGGATCTCTGCTTGCATTTCCCATTGAATGTGTAGCGATCGGGAATATTTGCATGATCAACTTATAAAGCGCAAACATAATAAAATGGCGGATGATTCTATGAACAAAATTAGCTCAATATGTCAGGAAACAAAGAAAAAAAGTAAAAATGATATATTTGAAAATATGTACCTTTAAACATGTTTTTTTTTAATCCAAAAGAAACTGAGATTGTTTTCAGAATCATTAACTTTAAACGTAGTTTTTCAGGGTGAAAATGCTAAGTTACTTATTGTCTCCATACAAATATGTGAAGTTACCCAAACCGGTAGGTGGCCAGTTCTATCAAAGCGTTTTAGCGTTCCGTAGGAATGTTGAACATTGACGGTCATTTCTGACTTTAAGAGCAGTCTAAGTGTAGTTAGTGCCAAATAGACATTTGAACCCAATAAAAAAGAGAATCGATTGACATCCTAAAAAAAATGTCTACTCGCCTATAATGATACGCAATGTAAGTACAACATACTTGCGAAAATGTTACTTAATTACAAAAAGCTTGAATTAAAATGTAATTCAAAAATAAAATGTCTTCAATCAGATGCCCGAAAGTCAATCAGCATGCGAGTTGCGACCGTGACCGTAAAACCGTCTGGGTTCATGCAAATCACATCGATTGTACATATGACTGTGTATAATGTGGACAGTATTGTACACTCGTATTGCCATTTGTTTAATGTGGCCAATAAATGGCTGAACGTGAGGCATAATGTCATGGGAATTACTAAAATATTACGAAATTTGATATGCTTGGTTACTGCTTACAATAAATACGCTTAGAAACCTAGACAGCGCTTGAAAGTGAAGCCAGAGACCTAATTCGAGAATGCCGTTTGAGAGATCGCAAAACGTCAAAACTCTATTAGATAATAGTGATATCGCCTTTGAACTGTCATTAAAATGCGATGAGCTTCAAGTGACATATCTCGTCTCAATTTTGGACGACTAATGGCCTTGGCGATAATGACTGTCAAAAATGCTATTCATGCATATAAATTTCTGTGTTCGTCAAAAAGTAACTGACTAATTTCACGCACTACGCGATCAAGTTAAATTATGCGGCTGTTATTTATGCCGTCCCATACAAAGGAAACGCAAATTAAGCGCGACCGGATTGACTAAGTTGCGATGTTCTAGGGGTATCGCCACTTGTCAAGTAGGGACACGTCATAAGTAACGGATCGCGAAAAGGAGAGAATATCTCCATCATCTCTCTAAAATTGGTCGAATTACCCCCCAGTTTTGGTAATCCACGGCCTGTCTCAGGCTTAGTTTCGTCCGTGTGCGCATCTCTCACAACGTCAATATCACAAGCGAAACGTCTCTATGATTGGTTCGTAGACACGCATACATAGAACCAAACCCGGCTTCAGTTTAGATGATAATTAAAATCCTAAAAATATTGGAGATGTTAATAATAAATAAATATAAAGAGCTTACACAGCCCTTAGGGCCAAGACATAATTACAAGACACGACATCGCATCGTCGTACGACGCGACATCGTGCCACGATGCGACGTCGTGAGATTGTAAAATGAATTTTAAGTTTGCATCTTGTCACATGAAGATGAAGTTCATTTTGCGTTTATCCATTTCCACCACACGACGTCGCATCGTTGGCACGATGTCGCGTCTTACGACGATGCGATGTCGTGTCTTGTATTTGTCTTTTGCCCCTTTAGCTGAAATAAGCCTGTGTGCTACGTGGGGTTCCTATTATAATAGCCAAGGAGGACTTAGTACCTGACTCAAACTTACTTGCGTACAATATAGAACTAGGTCGGTCGAATCAATGTTAAAAAATCCGAATTCACGGAATGAAAGCGCAAACACCGTACGAATATTGAATTGAATACCTATTGTGTAGTATGCATCTACATTCGCAAGCGTAGGACGTAAAGATATGGATTAAAGGAGTTTTCCACTAGTTAGGCAAAGTAAGACCAAAATTGGCATGATGTAAATTTTTGAGATACTCGTTCTTTTTTTTATTAGGAGCATATGTTTGTTTATATGGGACTAACCACGCTTAGACTGCTCTGAGAGTCAGAAATTACCGTTAAAGTTAGACATTGCTACGGAGCGCTGTAAACGCTCCACAAAAATGATGGCTATGGAAATGTGTCGTCATTTCTATGTTGGGTACCAATATCTGCATAGGAAAAATAATAAATTCGCCTTTGCGGTCGTGAAAGTGTTTAATTGCATCGTTCTCATACAATTATGACGATTCTGAAAACAATTACAAATTCAGTTATTGATTGAAAAATAAAAATACTTTATTTTTGACATATTTCAATTTGTATAGTTGTACTTAGAATTATAGTTGTCTGATACTTAGAATCCGTTCTAGGTTGTTAATCGGATCATAAAGTAGTCGAAAAGAGCGTTCCGTCAAAATGAACGGAATAATTATCCGCAAGAAACCCTAGAGGTACGCTCCGAAGCAAAATTCACTATTTCCCATATCAAAGTCTACACCACAACGCGTTATGTCCTAGGACTGTTCTCAATTGATACTGCCTTTTTTGGAAGGCACAAGATTGCTGGCCTACATCGTATGATTGTGGTTCGTTAGGTGGCCGTATAGTAGGCGATTCTACTGGGCCTCTCATTATAGTGTAAAGTACGCTCTAAACTTAACAGAAATGCCTATTGTCACAGCATTAAACAATACAGAAGGTTCTTCCTCTTCATCATTGCAAAATACGCCTGAGAAATTAGCCTAAATGTGCCTAAGTGCTGAATTTTATTGCTTCTTTGTATAATACGCGGCGCTATTGGTCGTGGGGCGTGGCGACGCGATCAAACCAAGAGCGCGACTTGCTATGATCGCCTTGCAGCTATTACACTTTCCTAAATTGGCGAGAGGGGTGCAGCAATACGAAGGAGTGGGATGGAATTATCTCCATACGTTTCTCACATATTGCTGCACCCCTCTCGTCAGTGACTAATATAGGAATGTGTAATAGCCGAGATGTTATCATGCGCAGTAGTGAGAAGCTCATCTCTTCTCTTACACTGAAAAAAGTAAGTGCCTGAACTAGTTTAACTACTTGAGAAATAGCCAAATTGTGCTTAGTAAACCAAAATTATGCTAATTTTACATAACTTATTTTGGTTACTAGTAGCCCTCAGTTGATCAGTTCTCCGATTTATTTAAATAGCAGCTAACATTTAGGCTATTGTTAACAAATATATATTTTTTTTCTCAGTATAAGTGTCGATTTTAGTCCTTCTTGTCTTAGTTTGCACTTACACGAGTAATACTTAAAATCATACAAATGTCACCTTGTTAAACATGTCAACGATGTAGGGATCCAAGTTTAGATCAATTTTCGCAACAGCCGCGCCCGCGCATCTATCGTGACTAAATCTATGGTTTGTTTAAATAAAATATTGTTCTTATAAATCTAGGTTAAATAAACACATGCAACTATCATTGTGGACATAATAATGTTTTTATTTCATACTTTTATGAGGTGGGCGACATTATGAGCTGTATTTGTTCTGAACTTGACACAAATTCTATATCAGTACGTTATAAAATGTTATAAAATAATGCCTTGCAAGTGTGTTATAATATACAGCGTAGAAAAAGGTTATGGGCCCTAAAACTGCCTTAAATTATAAAGTAAGCACATTTTACTGAAAGGAAACATTGTCTTATTTTTTAAAAGAAACAAAACTGCATTCATAGATTTTCTAAATATCTAAATTGTATTAGAATTGACGATTTAATTAAATAAACGTTAGGTTTCACGATCCTTTTCATTTCTAAGACCAAATGCTTATAAGAGTAGTAGAATAAAATGTAAATAAAACGCGAGTGTTATTTTTAGTTGGTTTGATTTCCGGGTGAGAAATAATTATTTTTTAAAGTGAACTAACTTAAGGCAGTTTCCCTCTAGGGCTCGTCAATTATTTCCACACTGTATATGTATACCAGGTGGGGCCTGTAACAGGAGCAATAAATTAAAACATAGATTCTACCCCTAAAACTGAACAACATTAATTAAACAACTTTTAAAAATAACTCATTTATATACATCTCTACTTCTGCCTATCGAATCAGACGACGTATGAACTACATTTTGTAATTAATGCAGGGGTACACAAACTTTTTGCCAGGCAGAAGTCGTCAAGGGCCCGTCAAGGTCCACGTTGGGCGATTTGCGCGGCGACCTCACGAGTGCCACTAAATGAGCGCGTCGTGTCGTGTAGAACCTATAATCGTAACATGTCTTCTACCTCGTTGACCTTAGAACTTTTTTTAAATCATTATTTTAGGCTCCGATGTCTGTCAGAGGCATTAACATTTTTGCGATAACATACGGCCTCCTATAATATAGGTGAAAATTACTTCAGAGGCCTTATTACTTTTATTTTAAAATTGTTTTTTTTTCATATTATGAC
This sequence comes from Apotomis turbidana, assembly GCA_905147355.2. Lineage (NCBI taxonomy): Eukaryota > Metazoa > Arthropoda > Insecta > Lepidoptera > Tortricidae > Apotomis > Apotomis turbidana. Next base: position 54,898,440 of record LR990280.1, on the reverse strand, counting down.
AAAAAGATTGATAATTTCAATCAACTTTTTGAAGTACAGTATACTTTTCCCTGTGTTATATCTAAAATAATCCGCATTTTTTAAACGGATAAGGAGCCTTAAATATGTACTTCTGAGTCTTTTTCAAAAAACATTTACATAAACTACGATCCCGCTCTTTGTAACGAACGTTAGTCACACAAAAGATATGAGCAACTTTTGTTACGCAAAGGAATCAATCAAGCTTCGTTTTAATTATAACCCTTATGTATGTATCTACATGTTTTTTGAGAACGACCCTTCTAAGTCTTCATAATTCAAATGGACCCCAAGTAACACAACCGGAATAAGCGCTGATACAGCCTTTAAATCGCCACTTTAAGAGGGCGCCAACGCGTTGACTAGCTCTCTCTCTCACTGAGCGTAAGCGTGAGCGAGATGGAAGTGCGTGCTCGGAAGCGCGGAAATCATGTTTTTTGAGTTGTGTCATAAACGTGTGCATTTTATATTGAAAATGGTTTTACAGTTTTTGAGAACTTATAATTGTGCATCTATTAAGCTAAAAAACATTGTTAAAAACGGAAGGGTTTCGAAGATCCAACTGAAAATATCTAAAAAAAGGGTTATGTTTGAGAGATAAAGTATCGAGAAAATTATTACCAATCGTGTTTTCACGTTGACAAGATTGAAGAAAAATTGTTTAAGTTCCTTATTTCCAAGAGACAGATTTTTGATCAGTAAGCATGTTGAGATCTAGGATCATTCACCTGACGAATTTTGCATGGATGGGCTCTTAAACTGAATAAATGCTGTATCACCGCTTGTGCAGCCTGGTGCTACTTGGGACGAGACGTTTGACATTTTGTGATAGAATGTGTAAGGTGGCATCCTCCATTTACGAGTTCAACTTCCGCTAGGCAGGTTTTATGTCATACAAATCATAATAAATTGGTCATTTTAGTCATGCCAATAGATGGAAGCTTATACGTTTTACTTTCACCGATTAGTTCGAAGGTAGCAAGAGCAGCTACTTATTTAAATGTATTGGGTGTACTGTCGGATAATTCCAAGCGCATTCTCTATACTTGTTTACTTTTTGGTGTCAGTCATTTTTATACATCTGAAAAATAGTCAGTTTTTTGCAAACGAAGTAGTCTCTTTTCCGTCCCCGAGTTTATAAAATAAGCAGTAAAAATTCAATGTTACGTGCTGCCGACAAAATTCGGACAGCTATAAAAGTCAAACGATTAGTTACTTTAGATTAAGTTAAGTTTTTATGAACCTTTTTACCCATTGTCCAATATTTTTTGTTAATGCTGTTGCACATCAGTTTTTGAAGTGCGGGCTAGAAGTGCTCCGTGTTTAGTGATAATGATAATACGATGTAAAGCCTTTTACTTTGTTGGTGTGTCAAATAATAAACGATACATTTTATCAATATTTATTACTAGTAGTAGAGTATAGTGTATGCTCTCGTATATTTACAAGTGACAATGCCTTTAACCGTGTGTAAAGCCGTTCCCACGCGGCAAATGAAGTCACTCTTTCAACCACTGACATTGATTTGACAAGCATTGCCGTTCGGGTCGTCGGCAAAAAAATATTTAGAAATCGTTTATTTTTTACTCACTGTACCTTTTTGAATAACGGGCACGCGTGGAGCTGTCAATTATCTTTTGACGATCCTTGGGTTTGGAATGATCTTGGTAAGGTTGGATTTTTTATTTTTATTTTATGTAAGAAGTAAGAATAGAAGTATAACGGCAGTAGAAAACTCCCTTAACTAGGTACGCGCTGAGGAGACACGCACCAATGTCTACAAAAAAATAGACGCGAATTACTATTCATTTATTTTTTAAGCGATAAACAAGTAAAAAACAACAATAACCAAATTAGCCACGTGAAAACCTAACTAAACCAGATTTTCTCAAGATCACGGCCCTGTGGCAGGGTACCCATTAAATAAATAAGAACTTAACATGTAATAATAATATTATTATAACCTTTATTTATTTTAAATCTTTGGTTAAATCTTTACAATAAATTTATAGACAAATAAAATTCATGTATTCATTTTTTAAATAAAATTCAATAAAGAAAAAGAAATCACTACGTCTGCCTGTCCCTATGTACGAGTATGCTTAGATCATTAAACCACGCAACGGATTTTGATGCGGTTTTTTTATGTTTATATGATTCAAGAGGAAGGTTTATATTTAGTATCAGCATTGCACCCGTGCGTACCCGGGGCGGGTCGCTAGTATAAATATATATTAATATTATTACTGTACAGATTAATATACAGTATTTGTTTATTAATCAGTCTCATTACCTTGTTGGTTTTGTTTTCGTTAGAAAAGAGGTTGTATAATATATTCCGGATTTCAAAACTACATACGGTACCTTAATTTATAAAGAAAATTCTCATTCGTTTCAAGTCATAGGGCTATTAATCCCGGTAAGATGTGTCAAGGGAGAAAGTTCATTAGCTGAGCAGTCAGTGCTTTACGGATTAATCGACTTTCCTCATTACTTACTTAATTAACAACATTCATACCATTTGAATACGTATTAAGGTCAGCCGAGGCAAGTGCGTTACCGGGGGAATAGCAATTACCATTTCGAAATAACGTAAAATATAGATAACTAGCTGCCGTGCGGTGTTACCAGCTCATCCAACGGGAACACTACATTTTTCGGGATAAAAAGTGTTAATACAGGGAGTCAGCTACCTTCATACCAATTTTTTTTAAATTTGTCTTTCACTCCATCTTACAATCACTCGACTATAGTTTAAACAGTGGGGAAAAGTAAAGCTTGTTAGTAGAATAATATCAGTACTTTTCAATATTAAGAGGAAGTAGTCCTTTGTAATTTATTTTTTTCTTATTATGACAAATATATTGATAATTTCAACCAACTTTTTGAAGTGAATAATAAGTACTTTTCTCGGAGTTCTAGGTAGTAACAAAGCTATTTCATGCTTTCATTGCGTGCAGTCGAAAATAAGTTGTAAAAACTAATTTTCCGCGTGAATTCTGTCAATTTCGAATAGTTTTTGAAACAAAAATTGTCAATGAAGAATTCAAACTGTAGGTTTCAAATATATACCAATGCATCCCAATAGCCCTGTTCTAGGTAGTAACATCAATAAAAAACGACTCGAAGCGAACTGTGAAACGCCGTAGAGATGTTCCACTTGCGCCCGACAACTAGTGTTGTTCCACGAAGATCGGTTTCTTCCTCTAACACTATATTATATTTAGATGATGGGGTCCCCCAGATCACAGTAATCCCTCCCCCACAGATAAGATAACAGTCAATTGCAAATCAAACTTTTTTTATTTTGTAAAGTACGTTGCTCCTATTTTTGTCATGTTTACGATATAATATAAGAGAGTTATCAGTTTGTATGTCCAGTAAGCTGTATCTTACAGTCTTACTGTGTGTGCAGAAGGATTGCGACGGCTTCTGAACGTGATAACGTTTAATGATAACGTTTTTATAACTTCTTATGTTTGCAACATGTTCTGGTGTATTTATACATCGTGGACTTTGATATCCTTTAAATTTGTGTCAGAGAAAAAGCTTAAACTAAGTAATACATATAAAATATTTGAAACCTATAATAAAAAAAAAAAAAAAAAAAACAAAACTGCGCTTCGAATACGCTGGCAGCATTTGCTCGCTGAATCGCAATGCGTTGTGCGAGGACGCTGCTAGCTCTTCGGTGCCCCAGTAGTTTTATTGATCTTTTACTAAGTTCTATGGTTCTCAGAGATGACGTAAAAAATCGAAGATGATATGAGTAGTAAAAGTTTTCTTTAAGTTAACATAGCTTGATGAATTTATCGTACAAAAAACAATCATTTCGCTTGGCGGGCAGAAATCAGTATAAAAATATTAACAGCAAATATATATATGATTATAATACTCATTTCTTCTCTCAAACCTAAGATTTAAAAGAAAAAACATTATGTACATTGTATTTAAGGCGATATGTTAGCAAATAAAGGCAGTTTCACATTGTTTGTCGTTACTATTTATACCACATATTATTAAACAGTTCTAGAATAGTAAAGTTTTTTTTTTACTATTGTTCAGGTACCCTTATGTGGTAATAATAATTTAATTTCGTTCCGCATATGGAACCCAATTCAAAAAAATACGTTGCTAACATATCTCCTGCTATAGTGTAGAAAATCAATACATATTTACAGTGAAACATTGAACTACTTTTTGGAAGTTGCTTATAAATCAGTCCAAGCTTCCATAAAACGAGCTCGCCTCGTATAGCTAGCTTGATTGGTTTATGTTTAAGTAATGTTTTTCTTATCAACCTGATATAAAATGGGGACAGCCTGTAGGCGACACTTAAAAAAAGGGCGCAATACGAAATACGTCCTTTGCCCACTAATGGAACGCTTATCTTAATTTCAAAAGCCATACAAACCGTACTAATATGGTATGGAGCACAAAAAGACGTATGTAACTTACAATTTTCGTTATTATCTGATTGAAATTTAGTACTTACAACCCGGTTACAATATAATAATAATAATAATAATAATAGAACTGGCGCAGACCAAAGGTGCTTAGCACCGATGACCGCAGGGCTGTATGGAAGAGCAAGGAGCTACACGGGCGGTTCTACAAGGCCCTTACGGGGCCCGACGTAGATCTGCTCGCGTCGGTGAACTGGCTACGCTTCGGGGATCTCTTCGGGGAAACCGAAGGTTTTGTCTGTGCAATTGCGGACGAAGTAATGATGATGAACAATTACCGGAGATATATCCTGAAGGACGGTACGGTCGACATTTGTCGGGCATGCCGCCGTCCCGGTGACTCACTCAGGCATATAATCTCCGGTTGTTCTCATCTTGCTAACGGCGAGTACTTGCACAGACATAACCAAGTAGCCAGGATCATTCACCAGCAACTTGCTCTTCGATACGGTCTTGTGGGGTCTGAGGTGCCGTACTATAAGTACGCACCGATGCCAGTTCTCGAAAATGGTCGTGCCACGCTCTATTGGGATCGATCTATCATCACGGACAGGACTATTGTAGCCAATAAGCCTGATATCGTGTTGGTAGATCGATCTAAGCGCCAGGTAGTGCTCGTCGAGATCACCATCCCGCATGACGAGAACCTCGTGAAGGCCGAGAAGGACAAACTCAGCAAGTACCTTGACTTGGCTCACGAGGTGACCGCCATGTGGGATGTTGACTCGACGATCATTGTCCCGATAGTCGTTTCGGCGAACGGTCTCATAGCGAAGAGTCTCGACAAACATCTTAAGAGACTCTCGCTAGATGGCTGGATCAAGGGTCAGATACAGAAGGCGGTACTCCTGGACACGGCGCGCATTGTCAGGAGGTTCCTGTCTCTGCAGCCCTAACCACCGGTAGCCTGGGCCCTGCCCCGTTGCCTGTTGCCGTTAGGTTTTTTTTATAATGTGTTTATATTTGTAATGTATTTTTTATATTTTACTTTTTATATAAATTTATTGTAAAAAATACCTATCCTAAGAAACATGATTAAATGAGTGAATAATAATAATACTCTTTATTGTGCACCACTAAATATAAATAAAGATTACACAAATAAATTGCAAAAAACAAATCAGTAGGTAACAACAGGCGGTCTTATCGCTAAAAAGCGATCTCTTCCAGACAACCTTAGGGTAGTGAGAAATATGAAAAATAATTATAATATCTGTGGACCTGGCGTCGATGACGTCACGTCGGCGCTCTGGTGTGGTGCGCGACGCGACGGGGCGAGCGCGGGTAGGTACAAGAGTAGGGGGAGGGGCTTCACATTCCAGCGAGGTCCACAGATATTGTAACCGTGTTGTACCTGACCCATAACTTGGATATAAAAAAAACGCAGTCACTTAATTTTTCTTCAAATAGAACACTACTAGACTATCTAGATATGAAATGAAATAATTTATTCAGTAAGTAGGCCACAGGGGCACTTTTACAAGTCAGATTGTGAATCTACCGGCATTTCACAAGAGGAGACCGCTTTGAGAAGAAAGCTGAAAGAAACTCAACAGTAGGTAATTTTTTCGTAAATAGAAAACTCCCTCAAGACTCAGACGTGTTCGATTAATCGTCGCTCCTGAGGATAAATCGCGAACTGATTTGAAACATTTCGAGCGATATTCCACTTAATTATACGATGTGAGTAAACCCACTTCAATATGCATTTAAACTACAAAAGTATTTTTCTTTCGAGTTCTTTCTACACAATATTTAAGAACGCAATCAAATATACACTTCTGACATTTTATCCGGCACGGATTATTTAAATACGTTTAATGCATTCGCGATAAAATGTGGGAATTATACAAATTATGTAATTACCATAACTTTTTTACTTATATCATACGTTATTAAGATTTTGATTAGGAAATTAATTATTCATAAACATTTGAATATTACATTTAAAGAAATGAATTTCCAGAAGGCTGCGATTCAATACCCCTCACATTGTACTATAAGTACTTAGTAAAAAAAAATCTACTCGGTCTCATTTTAGTTCTTATTAAAAAAAATTATATACAGATAGTCAGGTATGGCCGGGTTCACAGATGATCGTAGAATTGCTCTTTACTCGACTACGACAAAGCATAAAAATACGGTTAATAATGTCATTTTCTTTCTTGTACAGTTGCCGAGAAACTTCTTGACCCAAAATGGCGGATCTGCGCATGCATATTTGTACGTAAATCGGCTACTGCGCAGTCAAGGTTAGGCTCAAGAAGTTTCTCGGCAACTGTAACTAGCATACTTCCAATACATACGTATATGATAAAATTTCATACGAAAACATTTCAAGTAAAGGGAAAACAAGGGAAACTTAAAATGCATCAATTATGGCCTCATTGTACTTAGTAAACACTTAATAATTCCATTTTAACTAGGGCATAATTGGATTGAGATTGCGCTCCATTTGAGCGATATGCCGATGTCATGCATATATCCCTGAGACATAACATTATTGCTCGCGTAACTATAACCTTTAGAACGCTTTTCCTCCCATGTCAAAATGTGGCTTATAAGCCAGTAGTTGAAAAATGAGCGAAATATACCTTATCTGTCAGCGGGAAAATTGCTTTGGCAGCGTCCGACATTACCCCTTCAATGGTCGTTGGCGTGGTAGGCACGACAGCACACGACCGTTTTGGTGTTCAAAGGGTTAAGGAATTTAACCCCTTCAATGGTCGTTGGCGTGGTAGGCACGACAGCACACGACCGTTTTGGTGTTCAAAGGGTTAAGGAATTTAGAGAAGCTGCTATTTAAAGGTAACTAAAGCCACTAAACTAGACATATAGTGGCGATATCTCGGACATTTGTCATTAGACGCGTCGGATTTAGCCCTAGGTTTAATAGTTCCAGTTTCACTAGAGTGTTGGAACTGGAATCCCTAACGACTCTGTCACGGAAGCGGGTACATCGGAGAAGCTACTACCAGTATGAAAGAAGTACTAAGACAAGTACCTCTCAACGAGTCTATTTATACATATACAAATTGCCAGTGAAAAGCAGGAAACAAAGCACTATATATATATATTATTTTTATAATTTTCAAACTAAACATCGTTTCTTATTGGATTAGGTAATCGTCCGCAACTACGCGATACGAAACAAATGAAAACGCATTTCGCATTGCCGTAGTCTAGTAAAAGTAAAGTGTAAGTACTAAATATTTATGTGCTTATTTTATTGAATATTTATTGCTGATTACAAAAACGTAGGCCTAAACGGTGGCCTTACTGCCATTAGTCAATCTTTACCAGTGAACCATAAAGCCAATCAGAGACATAGAACAATATATTCAATGTCTATTATCCTCAAACTCAAACTTCAGTTGAAAAAAAAAACGCCGAGAGAAGCTCGATCGTAGCGGCATGTTGTAGTTAGTCGCATAAACTTTAAACGAAAATTATTTAACCCTTTGATCCACTTCACAGCGGCAGTAACGTGACAACATACGTGAAACGTAGACATTAAATTGAACAGTTACTTATAGTAATCATGACCGTGACCAGGAGTTTTAAACCTATTATTTATGAATTATGACGTCTTTGAACTTTAATGCGCCTGACGGTTTTGATAGTTCATAAAAAGAGTTGATCTGTCAGAAAAAAAACATTCTAAAAAAATAACGTTCACTTATACAATCATACCTCGACTATATTCACACAATCAATAGGACATAATCTTTATGAATATTTATACTGAGGTTAAATACATTTTTACATAATCCACTACATCGCAGGATCAAACCCACGGCTTCTGTTTATACGCGTTATGCACAACCCGTAAAATTGAGCATTATAATCCAATATAGAACACCACCAGGGTTCGTAGAAAATGAGCAAATTTTATTTAAGTCACTGGTTGTCTAGATCTTGAACAATTGAATACCACATACCTGGACAATGGTGCCGACTAGCAGACCGAAGGCCAGCGCAATGCTAGTGACATCGCGTTGGGTGTCCTTGGTGAGGGCGATGCAGGAGGCAACACCGATGGAGGTGAGGAGGAAGGTGCCCAGCAGCTCGGCGAGCAGCTGCCTCCAGATCAGCTTGTTGTCCGTCACGTCCGAGAGACCCAGGATCGAACTGGTTCCTAAAAAAAAAAGATACATCATTGTGGTGTACCTATACCTACATTGAAAATATTGAGACATTAAGGTAAGGTGGGGAAGACTATCACCGGGAGAAAACTGAAACAGTCCAATTACTAACTGTTAGTCTTAAATACCCCATTAGAAAACAAACTGTGTTAGCGTTAACCCACCCTACCTTACAATATGTTTCATACATTTTCGAGTAATCGGGGAAAATACATTAAAAAAACCACCGATTAGAAAATCTACAATTTTTTGCGGTTAAGTCCTAGGTAGACTTGTGGATTGAAAGTCGATATAGTAAAGGTTTCGGTACTAGGTCCTTTACTGTTAAATACTGTTTTAAGGATTAGTAAGTTTGATTCTTCAGTTTAATAAAATAATTTTAAATTTTTTTGCGATCCCCTTTTAAATATGAAATAATCAGATGCCCTACGTATTCTCAGGGCATTATCGAAAAAACTTTATTACGGGCACGGAGTGTCCTTCAAATATTTTGAAGTCGTAATTTTTTTGGTGAAATCATTACTTAAGTGTCATATAGATTAAGCAATTTCGAAATATTTTTATTACTTAATGTGAGATTGATTGTTAACGAGATCGTTAATCGAGCTATTAAAATCATTGATAAGATAATTATTTATTTATACGACAATCTCTTTAGTTTTTTTGTTAGATATTTTTTTTTAATAATTATGATAAAAGGAAATGACACCGGTAATATTTTTTTACAGTTACGCTGTTTAATAAACACGCATATTTTACTAGTAAATATTAACTTTTTTTATGTATAAAACTATCTAATTACTATATAAATATAATTTTATCGATTCGAAATGAGTTATAATGAATTCTACTTAATGTCATGCACATTTGCATATGTATGAGGAACAAATGTTACATTAATTTATAATTTATAATGAACTTTAACATTATAGCCACAAACAACACTTAACACAAACAAAATGTACTGAAACAATATCATTCAATTAAGTTTAATTTAACTACTATAAAAAAAAAATTACACGTAAGAATAGGTACATATATGCAATCATAAGTATTTAAATAAATGAATTTCCAAGCAAATATGCCACCAAAAGAAATACACTCATCTAAGTTTTATATTCTTCCAAAAAATATAAGTATTTCGTAAGGAATAAATAAAAACAATTTCCGAAATACCCTTACTCTTCTGCATTTCGTCCATAGCGTAATCCGTTTTCATTTTCCACTTATCGTCAAACACCGCACTGTTACGAAATTGAAAAGTCTAATTCTATTCCTAATTGAAAAATTCTGCGGTTGCAATGTTGCAGACTTGATCGTCGAGTTGTCGTGCCAGTGCGCCGGCGAGTGGCGACTTGACCGAGCCGCTACTTGCTGACGAGTGGCAGGGGATGTCAGCGGAGGTGACTCGATACCATTACCGAGAGCGCGTGTGATCTCTCCCCGGTGACGCTACGTTTCCTATCAACTTAAAACATTCATTGTATTATTGTAATTGTAATCTGTATTTAAATACCGAGGCTATGAGTGTATTGGAATTGAAAAACATCAGTGTTTGCTCAGCTGAAATGTATCGTCGCTTTAATAACTTTTCAATTGGTGTGGAGGTTGAAGTGTCCCGAGAATTAATTTAGGTGGGCAATTGAACGTAATGCGAAGTCTGTTTTGTGTAAGCCTGATACATTAATCGGGCCCTTGTGTCGAGGATAACATAATGCAGGCCAAGAAAGCCGCATCTGTACAACGCAAACACAATATAGTACTTCTGCGCCATTTTCTGATGATCTTGGTAGGATAATATGGTCGTACGTACGAACGAAGTCAGCAAGTAGTAGAGATGGGCCGGCTATGGATTCCGCCGAATAGCCGACTAATCAGTTAAAAAAATGACAATAAGTCGGCCGACTAGTTGACAATGCCGATCATGTTTGTACGAGAAAAAGAAATCGCAGATTTTTACAGCAGTTGTTTATTACCAGACCCCCTTATCAGTGGTGTCTAATTCTAATTTTAAAAAATGGCTTCCATCAGGTTAATGATGATTTCGCCAATTTCAAGTTTGCTCGTAGAGCATGCCGTTGTTCGGTGAGGTTTTGCTTTTTGTAAAGTGATAGCGATTTACAAAAAACCACGCGGACTATCGGGCCTTGACCCAGGAAGGGCTATGAACGCTTCAAGTTGAATTCTTCATTAGCTATTCACTCATACGTTAGATCACTGCACAATACGCTATCAATACTACACATTGAACAACAAAAATGAATAAATAATGAACAACGCAACTTAAACGCATGCGGCCATCTTAAGTCACAAACCGGAAGCCGTTATCAGTGGTGAAAATTCATTGAAACTGAATCATAGGGTTGTCACACAATATTCATTTAATTCGTGTACATTTGACATACTGGTATAAACGTCGCTAAAACAATTTAAGATGAAGCACAGTTTTACTAAAATTACCAACCATTTATTCCGCGTCGCATTCGATTTTATTTCCAATTTTGCCATTAGTTCTACTTTAAACTGAGAAAAGTAAGCACGATCATCCAGGATTTTTTTTACAGAACATAAAATTAAGTATTTATATGACATCAAACATATTTTGACAAATAAATGTCAATTTAGTACCTATTATTTATAGAGTTCAACAACCAAATTAAACCTTTTTTAAGGCAATTGGCTTCACACTATATATACATACCTATGAATAAAATAAGTAGGTACCTACATATATTGTTTTTTATCAAATTATACCTACACGTAAAAATATTAATGTAATATTAATATGTAGTGCCAGCCCTAGTAGCTATTTTCAATGTTTCTTCACCACTGATAACGGGGTCTTTATGACGATCAAAAAGGTTGTAACTGGCTGTTTAAAAGTTAAATTTAGATTTGTTACTTATATTAAACATAGAAAGGTCTTCCTACTTCCTGGTGAAGGGTTTGTTAATATTTTTTTGTGAAGAGCATCAAAATATCGAGAATAATTCTACAAATGTTCTCATTTTCCAATAGGTAATAAAGCGCCAACTATTCGGATTTTTTTGCCTACGAGTCGCCGACTAATTGGCTGACTAGAAGTGATTCTGAATAGTCGGCCTTCCTGACTTGTCGGCGAGTAGTGGTCCATCTCTAATAAAGTAGGCCCCAGTGGTACTTTTACTAGTCAGATTGTGAATCTACCGGCATTTCCCAGAGGAGACCGCTATTAGGTATATAATGGTACTTAAACCAAAGCTTATAAGGTATACACGTGTATCAGGGTCATAATTTTGTTAAAATTCCTTGGATTCCTTGGTTAGTAAACATCGTCATCCCGGACAATTAGAGTTTAGCTTAATAATTATGATTAATCTAAAATGTTATAGTATTTAATTATAATAGATAATGTAGCTATTACATGTTATATACATTGGGTTAGTTTTGTTTATATTTTAACTAGCTTTTGCCCGCGACTTCGTACGCGTAGAACTCGTTAATTGATATTGACAATAAAAAAAAAACAATTAGACTTTCAACCCTTTTAGGTATTCAATACTCGAATGGAATCTAGTTAGTAGTTTAGTTCTGGGCTATTGGGTGGAAGCCATGGACAAAATGCAAAACATCCTTTTTTTAATATTTTTGGAGTTGCAAGGCTAAGTCCCATTCGATTCAATAAGTTATCCGAGGCTAAGTCCTATTCGATTCCATAAGCTATGCTCAGAAATGGCTCGAGATGGTGACGGTCCATAATCAACTGACGAAGAAGGTATGGTTCTATTCACCAAAGAATTTTGTCACATTATGAAATTGGGACAAAATAATTATTAGGTAGCTACTTTTATTTTTCTAACTTGGTTTTTACAACTTAGTTTATTGAAGTATATTTGTATAGAATCTTTTTATCGATCCATATTTTTTATGTGGTACACCACATTTTTATTTTTATAAATAATGACACAAAGGTAAATTAAGGAAGAAAAATTGAATGCGATCTACTACAATCGAAGCGGGGTTTGAACCCGCGACCTCTGCGTTTCCGGCGCATTGCTCTCCCAACTGAGCTATTCGACCGCTACGTCAGTCACACCAAATCTTTCATTATCTTTGGATACTGAGTTATTTACTACTTTATTTATACTCAGTTACCAAGCGGAGGTACATAATCAAAGCTTGTAGGCACTATTTTCAGATGATGTGCGTATCGGAACGTGATACCTACCTGAAGGGCTACTCCGATGTTCGAAATTTTACTTTCGTATAGTGCTATTCCATTCACTCAAATATACCTTGACAGGAGATCGAGAGGGATGGCACTATTCGACAGTCAAATTTTGAACATCGGAGTAGCCCTTCTGCAATCACTGGTTTGACATGTCTTGCCAGATAGGTGTGTGACGTTTGTCAAATCAAATGTGATTGATTCAAATTTGTAAAATTGTATGTATTTGATTCTTGAAATTACGCGATTAATCGAATTTTGCGGATACATGTTCCCATATCAGAATTTATTGTTTTTTTACAAAGAATAGGTTGGTATGCGTTTGGTGAAGGTCTATCGTAGGTAGATTAGTTTAGGTACGTCAAAACGATGACATGTAGGGAGTTAATATACTTAAACGGGTTTACTCACGTCGTAGAAGTCGAATAACGCTCGACATGTTTCGAATCGGTACGCGATTCATCATCAGGAGAGACGACCAGTCGCGGCGGCGGCCAATCGAACACCGATTCGAAACATGTCGAGCGTTATTCGACTTCTACGACGTGAGTAAACCCGTTTAAGTATATTAATATGTCTGAGACTCACGATAGTTTTCTATGTAAAATAATGTAGGGAGTTGTTGCAACTACAATGATTTGCTCTCCATACAAAGTTTAATCCCGTTTTTCACGGGAACACTACATTTATTCGGGATGAAAAGTATCCTATGTCTTTCCCCGGGACTGAATCTATCTATATACCAAATTTCATCTAAATCGGTTCAGCGGTTTAAGCGTGAAGAGGTAACAGACAGACAGACAGACAGACACACTTTCGCATTTATAATATTAGTATGGATGTGTGTAAGGTAAACGTCCCTGTGGTCGACACGCTAATGCTTAATAGTCGACACCATGCTGTCACCTCTATTGCTAAGGATTATGGACATAACATTCAAGATGGCAACTATTGGGACAGTGTCGAGCACAGGGACGTTTGTTACCTTATGTGTATGCGTTCGTGTGGTTTTCAATAGAATGTGAATTGATTTATTGTTTTGGTTGACAAATCTATAAGGAACATAATTCACAAGTCGGGGAAATCCAGTGTTTTTGTAATAAGAATGTGAAATAAGTGCCTGTGGTTTTGTTGGGTGAATTATAATGAGGATCATTAAGTTTCCAAGCAGCGTGCATTTTATATATTCTCTCGACAAAATGCGTCATTTGGATTAGAAATCTATGGATAATTTATTTATGTCATATTGTTTTAAGTATAATTTATTTTATTACTCATCCCATATGTTTTGATTCGCATATTAAATTTAATATGCGCCACCCGTCGTAGGTACATAGTATATTTTTCTCGAATGGTTTCGGATAATATTAATATAAGCCAAAATTAAACGTACGTCGAAGATTTAAGAAATTATATTTAATACAATCGTCAATCTGCTGCAACTTAACTTGTCCACTTCAATACAGCATCCGTCACAAGGAACTAATTGGATGCCATTTATCACGCGACAAAGTGTCGCGTGTCGCACTCGCACTTGTGCAGGAAAATACTGTTCCGAATACGATCCAAGTTTGATAAAAACACAATCACATCTCGCGATTTAGACGCGCCACCGGGTCGGCTTATCACTGGTAATAAAATTTCAGTTAAGAGTGTTTTCAAGATAAGGTTGACAACATGGCACAATAATGCTATTTGTGACCATAGAAAGGCTCTACGCGGTTTGAATCGCGCTTTCTGCCTAATGGACCGGCCACGACTTGTGCGACAGCGGCAGCGGTGACCGGTACGTGTCTCGCTCACTCGTAAGGCCGCCGCGGTAGGATCTCTCGCTTAACCGCTCGCCGCGTCGCTTGCCACCGAAGTTGTAGCATGTCTATAACCACCGTGATGGCCAGCTCCTCCCTTCGCTTTTGCTCTAACAAATAGACGCATTCGTATTCATTCCTATAAACGTCTTACGTGTCCTATTTATTATAAATTATAAACTCAAAATGTTCATTAAGTGCTTACATCAATTGTTTTCTATATATAATTATTGGCAACGTGAAATCTAAAATAGTGACCATCAGGACTTACATTTGTGTGAAAATGGCAGTTTTCGATTAAAGAATCATAGTTTGAGGTTAGAATCGTGTTTACGAAATTAGGCAATTACGAAATAGTACGAATACATAGGCTGTAGAACTGAGTGTCCGTCGGCATAGCAGGTTTTTACGAAAAAAAATCTGTTATAAATATTTTTATAAGTCTTACAGAAGTGTTAATCGACGCCATTAAAAGGTGAATTTTTGGAATGTGACAAGAAACGCCGACCAGGGTATTGTTTATTTTGTGCATATTAAAAATACATATTATTTATCAAATATCCTACACCTATATACATTTTTCCTCCATCTTTAACAGGGATAACACTGATAGTGAAGGATTATTGTTGGACCGAAATGAACGTGTCGATTAAGTCATAAAGCATTAGATCAAACGTCTCACTCGCTCTATACAAGAAGCAAAGAGTGTGAGCAAGAGGCCGGGGTGAATGAATTATGACCAGGGATCGTAAAATGCGAGCAAAATCTATTGAAATGACGTATGACAACCAGTGACGACCCAAGCACTTCAGTGAATTTTGATCGCATTTTGCAAACCCTGGGGCCTAATTCGAGTGTCGATCGCCAAACGTCAGATCACCGTTAGATAACAGTCATCTCTCCGTGATCTCGCCTTTGAACTGTCATTAAAACGCGATGATGAAGCTCATCGCGTTTTTATGACACATGTGACATATCTCATCTCAGTTTTGGAAATACGAAGGCGATAACAATTGTCAAAAATGCTATTCATGAATATGAATTTCTGTTTTGAACGAAACGTAACTGACTAATTTCACGTACTACGCGGTCAATTTAAAGTATGCGCCTGTTATTTATGCCGTCACATACAAAGAAAACGAAAATTTTGCGCGTCCGAATTGACGAAGTTGCGATGTTCTAGGGATATCGCCACTTGTCAAGTAGGCACACGTCAAAAGTGACGGATGGCGATGAAAAGGAGAGATCTCCATTATATCTCTAAAATTGGTCGAATACCCCCCCTGTTTATGACACTATCGGCACGTTGATTTTGGCGTAACTATAGTGAAGCTGAATCCTTGTAGCTTTGGCTACCTAACCACACCGAACCCAGAAGTTATTTTTTATAATTCGACTGAAGGACACTGATTCTATGGCAATGAAATAAATGATAAAAAAATGTTTCCAATTTATTTTCTGACATCGATGTTAAAAACTGGGCAAGTGCGAGTCCGACTCGCGCATGAAGGGTTCCGTACCATATATCTATAACAAGTTTGTTGTATGGGCCCCCCTTAAATATTTATTTTATTTTATTTTTAGTATTTGTTGTTATAGCGGCAATAGAAATACATCATCTGTGAAAATTTCAACTGTCTAGCTATCACCGTTCTTGAGATACAGCCTGGTGACAGACGGACGGACGGATGGACAGCGAAGTCTCAGTAATAGGGTCCCGTTTTTACCGTTTGGGTACGGAACCCTAATAAACGAACCGAATGTTTTTTCGCAAACGCTAAAATACTCAAATATTTTTCATTGTTGACGTAGCAAAAAATATTCAAATTAATGTTGGACGGCTTTTAATAATACAAAATTGTTATTTTTTGTCACAATCAAATAACTATCCGACAGACGATTCAGTTTAATCGTTATTTAAATTAACAACGTCCGAAATACCGAGGCTCTAATTATCGCTAGTAAAAAATAGATATTGGTTAGAATTTTGCTGGTTTTAGCGCCAAAATTGGCGAGTGATTTAATAAAGTCGTTTGGAGCACAATTGAATTACATGCCTAGTTACTTCCTGAATATAACTCGGTCCGAACAATATCTTTCTCACGATTACATCTCTGCGTATAGATAATGTTATGATGATTCGCATTGTTATGTATAAGTGCGGATATCCAAAACATTCTCATGTATACATGACCCGTGACGATTGTGATTGGATGTTCATTCTGAACAGATCTCTATTACAATGGTGATCGTCACATTGATATACATAACTTATGTCAGTCAGTGGTAACAGTCTCACTAATGTTTTATAAATCTTGCACGATATTCTATTAAGTAATGTAAGAGGAAACCACACTGCTCATTTTTCCATACAACTCGAGGTTTCGGAATTTGTATAACCCGGTTGCGTTAAATTTGGACCTCATTTGTATACGACCGACGACGTGACTGTTACCAGGTGCAAACTTAACGTACCTAATCTGATAGTATTCGAAAACGAGAAGTGATGTGTTGTGTTCGCTTAAGCAAAAACAATGAGCTAGTGAAGGTTTGCGAGGATGTGAAAAGATGATGGTTACATCGAAAGTTTGGCTAAGGTTGAGTGGCGATCGCGTACCGGAAGACGCAGCATGTGTAGGCCTCCAACGAGGAGGACCAACGACCTGGATAAGACCGCGGGAAGTAGTACGATGAGGGCGGCACATGACCCATCGCTGTGGAGAACTTTAGGGGGCTTTAGTCCAGCAGTAGACGTCTATGGGCTGATGTGATGATGATGATGACGCCTGGACTAGGGAATGCAAACCGGTAAAATTTACAAAAAAATACCGGTATTCCCGTTATTTTTATTAAAAAAATTTAACAAAAAAAAGAACCGACTTCAGTTATACTAAAAAGCCAACAATAACCCGTTCAAGTACAGATTACATTTGACTCACCCTTCGAAGTCGATCCCAAACCACTCAGTTCTTATATTTATATATTATAGTTTACGCGAGGTTTGTTATAATTTTTTTGCTTTTTAGTCTACCAAATTCTATTTACTGAATGTAAATTCTTGACTTTATCAATAAATTACCGAAAGCGCCGTACATGTCCCTATAACGTTTGAAGAGTTCCCTCGATTTCTCCAAGATTCCATCATCAGATCCCGACTTAGTGCCAACGGGACCAACTCGGAGTTATACCCTTTCGATTAAAAAAAAAATTGAAAATCGGTTCACGATTCTCGGAGATATCGAGTAACATACATAGAAAAAAAAAAAAAATAGTTCGAATTGAGAACCTCCTCCTTTTTTGAAGTCGGTTAAAAACCGGTTTATCCAGGCCCTGGACCTGAAGAAAAAGCACGCACTTTTGCTTTAACGTGACCACATCGTAATAATGTGAAAATATAACCGCTAAAATCAATATTGGTTAATGAATATAGCTATTTTAGGTAAAACCGTATCAGCTTTCAGAGCGACACGATACGATATAGATACGACTATCGCCGTAATAGATGAGTGCCAGAGACGTACTCGTAATAGACAAATAGCCGGTCAATGCCAAATTAGGAGCGGTCTGATTGCGTTTATATAACGCTAAGCTTCCCTGGTGAATCACCCTCGTGGTAACTGTAAAAAAAGTGGTGCCTAATCTAAGCAATCCCCTTTCCTATTTATACTTTATATTGACTACGTGGGATGTGCATGGTGGGGATACAGTAGGCGACGTTGACCTGTCAAAAAATTCATTTGAGTGACACGCTTTTACAGCCGAATGTACATTTCTTTGGGAACACCTAAATACTCCGAAATATTTTATTCCGATTTTCAAAACTCCGAATTTCATAATTCCTAGGAAATAAAATTCCGATTACTAAAAAACACGAAATTTATTTAACCGAATTTCAAAATTCCGTTTGTATATTATTCCGATTTTTATAACTCCGAATAATGAAAAGCCCGAAGTGTCATTGGCCTGAAAAACAAAATTCCGATTATTAATTTTCCGAAACTTCATTACTTATTCGGAAATTTGATATTCGGGATAATGATTAATGACATTCGTGTATTTGAAATTCGGAGTTTTAAAAATCGGAATTAGTAAATTCGGAATAAAATATTTCGGAGTATTTGGGTAAAGATTATTTATTTAACCGATTTTTTACGTTAAAACAAAAAATAGAAAACCGGATTTGTACAAATATCGAATTGGCTGGACCCCGAAAACCGTAGGTTAGGTTAGGTTTGTATTGTGACCACGTATAGCGGAGCGTCAAAAGACTTGCTGAACCGATTTTTTACGTTAAAACAAAAATAGCAAACCGGATTTGGACAAATATCGAATTGGCTGAACCCCGAAAACTGTAGGTTAGGTTAGGTTTGTATTGTGACCACGTATAGCGGAGCGAGCGAAGCGAGTGGAGCGTCAGACTTGCTGAACCCCGAAAACTATAGGTTAGGTTATTGGCTGAACCCCGAAAACTATAGGTTAAGTTACGTTTGTATAACAACCAAAAAAAAAAAATTGACAAATTGTAAGTAAAATTGGCTTAGGTTAGGTACGACGACGAGCGAAGCGAGGAGGAGTGTTAGGTTGAACTACGTTCCTAACGAGCGAGCGAAGCGAGCGAGCCGTGGAGATCTATATCGAGTGGTCGAAAAATCCTAACATTACCTATTTTAGCTTAAGGCAGGTCCGACTCAAATCGACTTCACATAAGAATTAGCTTTGCAGGTTTATGTGAATTTTAATTTCGGACTCTAATACATATTTATACTTATTATTAATATTAGAATTCCGTATTTTGATGTTTCGTATTAATATTGACTCGGACTTTTCATTTTTCGGTGTATTAAAATTCGGAATTTTGAAAATCGGTTTTTTAGCAATCGGAATTCGTACTTGTGATAAATCGGAATATTAATAGTTCGGACTTTTTACACTTCGTGTACAAAGATTCGGATTTTGAAATTCGTTATTATAACCATTAGGATTTTTGTAATTTCGGGAATGTAAAAATCGGATTTATGAAATATCGGAATAATCATATTCGGAATGTTGATCCATTCGGAAATGTAAAAATCGGTATTTTGAAATTCGTGATTATAAATATCGGAATTAAGTTTTTCGTTTTTATGTAGTGCCCATTTCTTTGTTCACTGAGACAAAAAAACCCTAAACGCGTTAGGATTGCTTTATCTATTACAGGGTTTCTAGTGCAACCTTTCAGCTCCATCATCATACCAGCTCCATGGTACCATATTATTGTATAGTCATCATAGTTAAATACTTTTGGAAAATTTCAGACCAATTGGTTGAAAATTGAATTGCAAGATACAACCCGAACAAACATAGTTGCATACATAGATACATTGCAAGTAAAATAAAAGCTTGTAATAATAGTCTAGGTACATTACATACAGTCAACCAATTTGATTTATAGGCCACTATAGAACCTTGTCACAATGACAATGATATGAGATTTCAAGCGGCTTTCATATTGAGGTTCACTGTGACCAGGTACGAAATGGCCTATACGAGTAGGTAGGAATCAAATTGGTTGACTTGGGGTGAAATCGTGAATGTCCCAGATCGCAGGTGTTTGTGGCCCAAACTTACAGTCCTCCCTTTCTAATCAATATAAGAAAACAGGGACGACACTACAGTATTGCCACTTTTTCATTTCTACTCTTTTTGGTCCGACTGTAAGGTGAGACTACGAAATACCGCCCGTGGCTTTCCCACACTTTTACGACTTGCCTTGGCTAGGAAGTGAGATTTTCTCCCCGAGTAGCGGTCAGTAAATCCAACCTACCATATTTTGTTATTGAAGTTCCAATAAAACATGGCCGATATTAAATTACTTCGATTAATTAGGTGCACACTTTATGAGATAATTGTGCGCAGGTAAATTAGAAACCGTGAAATACGCCAACTTTGCCTCTACATGGAACTTTGCCCAAAACGCTACTTAAAAAAAGAAACGTTACTGTAGACAATTATGGAATCATCTTGATTAAATGATTATGGAATCATCTTGAAATTGTCTACAGTAACGTTTCTTTTTTTAAGTAGCGTTTTGGGCAAAGTTCCATTTGGAGGCAAAGTTGGCGTATTTCACGGAACCAATTAATTGAGTCATCAGATGAATTACATGCCATTCACTATGTTTCGAGCAAGATCGATTGAAATGACGTATGACTACGTCGACGACGCGGTTGGCGCAGATTGTAGAGCACCTGCCTACTGAGCGTTCCTCAGTTCGAATCCCGACCCGGGCAAATATTTGTGTGATGAACTAGAATATTTGTGCTTGGGTGATGGTCGTTCTATGTACTTATATAGATATATTTATCTATATAAGTATGTATATCGTCGTCTAGTACCCTCAACACAAGCCTACTAGAGCTTACTGTGGGACTAGATTGATTTGTGTGAGGAAGTCAGATATTTACTTATGTATATTCAGCCTAATAAGTCGCGTGTCGGTCCAATAGTGGCGCTACAAACAGCTTTCATATGGCAATAATGGGCATACGTCATATATTTCAATTATAAAACGTCAAGCGATTTGTCACGGATTTGTCATAAACCAAATTCAAAACATTGTTTACCGGAATGCTCCGAATGCTGCTCAATCCTTCTTCTTGCAAAATTAATACTGAATCATATTGAAAAAACTTGACTTTGATAACTGTGGATAGTTTTGGCTTGATTATGCAACAATGAATTGAATTTTGTGGAATATTTAGTCCTGTTTCCACTTTGTTTACATCAGTGACATTTATTGACTTTCAAAGTCTGTTACCAAAAATTTGCCGTAGCCAGTAAAACAAATTATTTAGTACCACTAAAAATTCGCAATATGGCGTCAGTACCCGTACTAGGCTTTAATATATGACTTATACTTCAAAAGAAAAAGGACGGTTGTCAGTAAGGTACTAATATGAGTTGTTATCTTTCGGCTGGCTAGACTGCCGGAGTGCGACTACGACTGACTGCGGCCATGGCAATGACCATGGCAGCTAGATGCTAACGCGACAAATCCGACACGATAATAAGATCCAATTTCACTACGCTCGGTTTGTCACGGCAACTATAAAGAATGTTTTTAGAGTAATTCTGTTTTGTTGTGTTGTTATAAGTAACTTATATACTTAGTTAAAATCGGTAATCGTTTCTTCTTACAGCGGGGGATAAAGAGTTCATTGAACCCGCTCGCAATTATTCTCTCAAAAAAATCACTGAATTAAACTTCGACAATTAAGAGGCCTTGTTCCTTTTAAAATGCTGATTGTTTTAGACATTTTTCTCTATGTTCAAACATATTTCTTAACATATTATTGATGTTACTACCTAGAACAGGGCTATTGGGATTTATTAGTAGGTATATATTTGAAACCTACAGTCTAAATTTTTCATTGATAATTTTTGTTTCAAAAACTACTCGAAATTTACAAAATTCACGCGGTAAATTTGTTTATTCAACTTATTTTCGGCTGCACGCAATGAAAGCATGAAATAGCTATGTTACTAGGTACCTAGGATTCTGTGAAAAGTATTATTCACTTCAAAAGGTTGGTTGAATTTATCAATACATTTGTCATAATATGAAAAAAAAATTTTTTTTAAAAGGAATAAGGCCTCTTAAAATGTATACAAAGTTGATAGATATTAACACCAATCGCTACTAATAAAAAAATGATAGTCAGAATGACGGGTGTACGATCACGAATTTGTAAAACAACTATACCAAAAAAATTACTCAAAATATACTATTTTATCTTCTTTGTCGTTACACTCTTGGCAGAGTGGTCGTGGCTGTCATTCCTTGTGTGGCAAGCTATACTATTTTATCTGACTATTTATTATATTTAGCTGACTATTTTATACCTACATTAAAAAAATACTGCTCCGTACATAAATGTATTACAATGTGAAGGTACCTACACCCGCCAATCCTTTCACATAAAAGTACCACGTAGGGAAGGCTGTCTCAGTTCTTGATAGTTTCCCTTCAACAGGCTTCAATAATAAGTGATATCAATAATTGAAATTAGGATCCGTTCATGCATAAAATAGTCGTTTATGTGACTGTACATAATGAAGGGTATTAAACACGAGTGTGAGTTTATGAAACGAGCCGAAGGCTCATTCAGTTCATTTCGAACTAAACGTCATCTCGACTGATATTAGAATAGAGATCAAATCAAATTTCTTTGTTTTTCAGAGATGTTCGAAATTTGAATAAATAATATTATCGAAATTGATGTTATTGTTTAGCAATAATAACATTTTTACAGATAAGAAATTTGTTCTAACAAAACAGAGTATTTTTATGGTGGTCATAATGTGCGGTTCTTGAATGCATCATGGAGGGTTTATGATGTTTGGATAGATAAACAAATTAAAGTACCTATTTAGTCTAAACTTCTGGCATCTAATTTAAAACTGTTTAAAACCATTAAAATCAGAAACGCCATCCGCAATTTTATTCGGACTAAAACAATACCATTTTGCCATTGGACGGTTTACATGCAAATCGGATCCGAATGAATAATCTGTGAAGGTTTTTCAGCGTTATTATGAACGGTCGTCACGGGGAACACGCTTTGTCAGATATTGTTTTATCATTGTTATGAGAAGTGTCATTCTGACATGCGATCGTGCATCACTAACGCTTTGTGATACTCGCTATAGGAAATAGGCATGCTGTGGCGATTCTGTACGCGTATCACGCTGTGTCGCTTGCGCGGTACATGGTTTGAGCGGTAGCGGATAGTCTGCTACATATTCTTATTTGAATGGCTTATCAAACTACACTAACGCTTTGTGATACTCACATCTAAATGTATAGGAAATAGGCATGCTGTGGCGATTCTGTACGCGTATCACGCTGTGTCGCTTGCGCGGTACATGGTTTGAGCGGTAGCGGATAGTCTGCTACATATTCTTATTTGAATGGCTTATCAAACTACACTAACGCTTTGTGATACTCACATCTAAATGTATAGGAAATAGGCATGCTGTGGCGATTCTGTACGCGTATCACGCTGTGTCGCTTGCGCGGTACATGGTTTGAGCGGTAGCGGATAGTCTGCTACATATTCTTATTTGAATGGCTTATCAAACTACACTAACGCTTTGTGATACTCACATCTAAATGTATAGGAAGTAGGCATGCTGTGGCGATTCTGTACGCGTATCACGCTGTGTCGCTTGCGCGGTACATGGTTTGAGCGG